>CM052957.1:2500000-3750000 GCA_028554685.1 Agrotis ipsilon
CGGTTTTTATGCGGTTATGATATTACGTTTTTATTGTTTCCGGTTTTCGAGTCGGCTGGTTTATCTTTATGTTCTATTTTATTATTGTCTTGTTGTAAGTACGGTTTTTGTTGGGTTAAGCAGTTTTTTGGGAAAACCGAAATTGTAAAGTTATCAGGTGAATGATCAGGGAGTCCATGTTTGTGTTGCGAACTTTATGACTGCTCTATGGACCGTAACTGTAAATTAATTGAAGTTTTTATGAAGATTTATTTAAAAGTTGAATAGTGTTTATTTATTGAGGCTACAAACATTCTATTTGTGAACGGAATATAGTCTAGTGCTCGATTTTTCAGATAGCTCGAGAGAAGTTCTAGATGACTTTCAATCAAAATTACTCTGACAAAAACTAAGTTTTCAGCAGCCAGTTTCAGTGAATGCACACTCTATTATAGTCACATAAAAAGCTCTTGATTAATATAGGTTTAGTTGCAAAAAAGTATTCCACGTGCAAACTTTTGGCTATCAAAGCGGTGGCATTGACCTTTCAGATTGATTCGATAGATATCGAAACCGACAATAAAGCCTCATTTAGACGAGGCAAGAACTCGCACCCCAGTTAAGTTACATTGCGGCAACGACGATATATTACTAGACTCCGCATGTTCGATCTAAGGAACAAAAACTATTCTGTCAACTCGCTGAGGTACTACGTAAGCGAGGGGGACGGGGTACTGCGTTGTGATTGGCTAACTCAAGGTCTGTTCTGTGTCAAGGTATGTTTACGGCTCACAGGAGTGGTTGAAATAAGTCGGATATAAGACTTTTTTGCCTAATGTGTTGACAGACATCGGTCGACTGTTATTAGGAGTCTAGTAATATATCGCCGTTACATTGCGGACATTATAGATACAACGAATTCAGTTGATGACACAAATAACACAATGTACTGAATATCGAATGCGAGTTCTTGATCCGTCTAAATGAGGCTTTAGGCAGAAATAAGAGCTTTCGAACAGGGGTGCCACACACTTGTGCCAAAGATTAAATAAGTTACACAAGTCATCGTAAAAAGTTTGTATGTCGTTTTGGTATGACTCCCCTTTTACTCATATGTTTAGAACCCCTGTTTATATAGCTCCTATGTATATTGTTTAGTTGCGTTTGTGAGTCGTTAATAAAGATAGGTTTATGATAGCCTCGTAAGTTATGTACTTAACAATTTATGACCGCTTTTAGTCTGGAGTTAGAAATATAAAATGATTGAGGTGGAACGTGTAATAAAATGGAAGATGTTTTTGTTCAAATAAGTCTTTTATGAAATTAGCTATCGTCTAGTCTAGTATACTAGACTTATTTATGGCTCAATCTATTTATAAATTTCTTCCAATCCCACCGATGGTATCGAATTTATGTAACATAAATTATGTCATACCTATTCACAATTGTCACTACCAGACAAATATAGTCACTTCACTTTGACAAAGTGTCAAATCAATTGATATTCATCCTTTGCTATCAGACTGATTTTAATTAATAGATATGTTACCGGCCAAACCCGATTTTCAGGACAAACTAGTTTGGCCTAGGCTAAACTAGTTTTTTGCAAGCTAGGGACTTGCTGGCACCCCGACTCGGACAATTTAGGTTAGAAGAGGATGGCGGGGTCTGAAAGACCCCGCCATCCTCTTCGTGGTTCTTTTTTTTAAAACCACCCAGTAGTAGGAAATCCGCAAAGCGGGACTCTGTCGAAACTAGTTTAGCCTAGGCCAAACTAGTTTGTCCTGAAATCGGGTTTGGCCGGTAACAGATACATCATGCTTCTTTCGAAGAAATGATGCACTCGGCTTTAATTCCATCTACAATTCGTCGAAAGACAAAATGGAGCGTCTAGGGAATTTCTCGTTTATCATCATCGTCTGCCTAACCTTTTTCCAACAATATTGGGGTCGGCAGATGCAGCTGAATGTCAGTATTTTACATGGAACGACTGCCAGTACCTAACTGGGTAAAACTATTCTCTTTGTATCTATGGTAAGGCTGGTTGTCAGATTTTCGTGCTTCTGACTGTGACTTACGACTGTCAGAGATCTATAAACAGCCGTACCCAAGCCCTGGCTTTACGCGCTTTCTGAGGCACGGAGAGAACTCGCTATGACGGATGGTCACCCACCTAAAGTTGATCTTTAGATGGGTGACCATCCGTCATAGCGAGTGCTTCAGCAAGCGCGGCTTAACCCGGAAGATAGTCCTGTGCGGCTGTAATTATTAAGCCACAAGTTCCTCACGAATTTCTCGTTTATTTAGAAAACTAATAAATAAATTAAATAGCCAGCCCTACTAACGGACCGAATGCAAAAACACAACGGGCGGTCGGATGATACGATGTCGCTCTGTTTGGCTCCTGCATCCGCCTGTCCGGACATCAGAGTGCCCCGGACTCAACGAACTAGGATAACCATCCACCCAGATTTTTCCGGACACGTCCGACTTTTTGGCGTCCATCCAGACTTTGCAAGTGACATTTATTCGGACTTTTCGAAGGAAATATGTAGTCAAACCGAATGCCACGGATGAATTGTAGAATAGTTTTGAATAAAGGTCTTTATTATACTTGTACGGAGAACGGTGTCCGAAGTCTTCAAAATGTATTTACTGGGTTTTCTATAAAATATATTCCGTTGGTAGTTGTTTATATTTGTTTTATATAATTGTTTCACACCGCTTTCAATTTGCCATTTTTGACTTACATAGTGCAAAGAAGTTTTAAACGTCCGGACTTTTACAAATGTCCGGTTTTTTTGTTAGGAATTGTCAAATTTCCAAATGGTAACCCTACTCCGGACCTCCATTAAGAACAGAATGTATTGTAAGATAATAATGACAGACCTCTTTAGATGTGAGAGTCAATATTGTTTGAGGATCGCCGCGACAGATCGGGTTTTAGTGCATTTCCATAATCTTGTGAAGCCGTGTTTTGATGCGTTTGATCTGGAGGACTGGAGGCCCAAGGGAGTGTGATTAGCCGTGTATGTATTTTTTGTGGCCTTACACAAATGTACTCACAAAAAAGTTGGGGTATTTCTGAATGGAAATCACGTACAGATTTTTGATGCCGTTGCCAAAAATCTGTTTTGAAAGTATGTAAGGATTGAATGAAAATTTTGTTGATGTCAATTTGTTGTTGTGTAAAATTTACGATTTAAAAAAAGTTTGTAAGTGAATAATTTCTGGAACTAGTGAACCAATTTGAAAATTCTTTCAGCAGTAGACAACTGTACCCTTAGCACGAGTTTTCAGTAAATGAGACGTTAAGTAAACTGGAACTTAGACACTTTCAAATTGACAATTTTCAAGGAAAAAATTAGTTCTTTCTTCGCACACCAGAGGCGCTGTTCCAATTTTTCCTTGAAAATTGTCGATTTGAAAGTGTCTAAGTTCCAGTTTACTTTACGTCTCATTTACTGAGAACTCGTGCTAAGGGTACTGTATTGTTGATTTTCAGTATTAAAAAAAAATAATCTGTGTGAAGCAGGGCAGGTCGCTGATATTGAATACTTAAACATTAAAAACTACATACATATGATTGAATAACGTTAAGTATAAAGTATTAGAATAATTAAGATGTACATAATACATTTAAAATTCAACCCATGACTATTGTGTCAAGGCTGAAAATGTATAATTAATGTAAGTTGTAACGTGTAACTATAAAATAATCATGTAAATCTAAATTATTGTCATTAGGCTAATGATTATCAAGCGCCGTATAACGGTTACTCAGGAATCTTGATTACTGGTAAATATAATTGTATTTATCCGCAAAAACTTAATTACTTGGAGTCATTAGTAATTCTCTGCAAATCCTAAATTCTATGTATAATCGGCTAATTATATTCTCACTGCTAAAGCAGGCTTGTATAATGTTGATGGGCTTTAATCCACCAATGTGGGCCCATTGTGGCTTGATAGATTTTCATATTTTACTAACTCTCAAACCATACCGTAATACGAGCTATTCATCGTCAAATCCTCTAAGAGGACTCCCGTCATATTGCTGACAGGTCTTTGAGGTACGCGTGGAACACGACTTATTATCCGGGCATGGTTCATTATCGGACGGCGAATCGCCCATTACTCGCCGCACGCGCCTACGGTGGCCGATAATCGCCTCATGACGTCTGATGCCCTGAGCGTCCCCCGCGGCGGCTGGATTGTAAGGTAGAGGCTGTCCTCTCCTCCAAGCGCCCCGTCTCCTCCTTCGCTTAAAGAGAGACTTGCGGTAAACTGAATCGTGTACGATTGGCATTAGTTGAGGTCATTACCACTGGTACCCCACTGCTCACAATGCAATACAATCAATTCTTTCATGCAATTGCCAACTTGATAAAAAGTACATTGCATTGCTATTCGTTTCCCAGTAGGACGTCTCTTCGCCTAAACATAAAATTATCAAAATACCACGTTTCCCGTACATGCCCGCGACACAAAGGAGGTCGTTACATCCAGCCAGACTGACCAACTCCTACTGACTTAGTCATAACTTCCGACATATCAAACACTTTACTATTACGCTAGGGAAGTTAGTTTCCGTCCTCAAAACAACAACTTTAACGCCCTTCACACAGAGGTCAGAATTGAATACAAAAGCGCAATGTTCTGTTTAACAAACTTAATTATACAGTCCTCAACCGAAATGTAACCGATCTTCAGTGGTGTTTGCATATCGTGCGGCGGCAAATGTAATGTTGCCAGTACATTTGGCTTACCATAATGAGTGGTTTATGGCGTGTGGTACGTGGGTAGACTGACATCGAGCGGTCAAGGTCACACCGTCCGTCGTCCCGAAGGTCATGGGTCTGACCGACACCGTTTGTCCTTCGAAGTTCTGCGTAAAATGTTCTCGAGGGACCGTTTCCTCTGATCGTTATCTGATGTATGTGATGTATGGTGCTACGCTACTGAGATTAATGGGTCATCTTGATGGTAATGTGCTGCGGGAATTGCTGGCTGTATAGTGGTACAGGTTTTTGAGATGCATCTGTACGTTTTTCCCACATAACTTAAGGCATTTAAAAGGAAAAAGGTGTGAGTTTATGTGTGTTTCTACGTGCATAAGCTTAACTTTTTCCCATGGTACATCATAATAGGACTTGCTACAATTAGAACAAGCTGCATAGTTGATATGGTAGACCGAACGAAAACCTAAGAACAACACAGAATAGGGTCAAAGTGTTTCAAAAGTCAAACGTCTAGTCTATTAGTGTCATTTGACCCAGCAAAAAATATTACAATCAACGCCATTTACTCACAAAATCAAGTTAAAACAGCCTTCACATTTATGAATGAAACTACCCACACAATGCAACTAAGTCTACAGTACATAATTCATGTTTTTAGTTATCAGTGCACCATATAATTACGAGAACAAACCCATATTTTAATATCACGTTATAATTTGCTGGCAATTTTGTCGCTACATTGTGGATGGCACTGATAAAGATCAGTGAAACATGATGATACTATTATGTCTTTATTGCACAACACGCCATAGAAAACTCACTGAGATATAATCTTTAATAGTACATGTCGTATTTGTAAAATGATGTATGCAAAAATGTAGATTTAGAGTAGACTAGTAGCTGAGATAATGCGAACTGGGTCATTTGTCATAATTGTGTCGTGGAAGTGGTTTTAGCCAGTTTTCGACGGATCCACTAAGTCAAATAGTTAGAACTACTCTTCTGGCCTTAAGAAGTTAACTATAGATATGCCTTGAAAGATATCTTCTGAAAATGAGGAATCTGCCACATAAATTGCAAATAAAAACTGGTCCTTTGAACTGGAGCACTTCATCATCATCATCATCATCTCAGCCATAGGACGTCCACTGCTGAACATAGGCCTCCCCTTTTGATCGCCACAAGTACCGGTTGGAAGCGACCTGCATCCAGCGTCTTCCGGCGACCTTCATAAGGTCGTCTGTCCACCTTGTTGGTGGACGTCCTACGCTGCGCTTGCTAGTCCGTGGTCTCCACTCTAGCACTTTTCGACCCCATCTGCCATCCGCTCTGCGAGCAATATGGCCTGCCCATTGCCACTTCAGCTTGCTAATCCGGTGGGCTATATCGGTGACTTTAGTTCGTCTACGGATCTCCTCATTTCGGATTCGATCACGCAGAGAAACACCGAGCATAGCCCTCTCCATAGCTCGCTGAGCGACTTTGAGCTTTGAGATGAGGCCGATAGTGAAAGACCACGTTTCGGTGCCGTAACTCATCACTGGTAACACACATTGGTTGAAGACTTTCGTCTTGAGGCACTGAGGTATATCGGACGAAAAGACACTGCGTAGTTTCCCGAACGCTGCCCAACCGAGTTGGATTCGGCGGCTGACCTCTTTCTCGAAGTTGGATCTACCTAATTGGACTACTTGTCCTAAGTAGATATATGAGTCAACAACTTCGAGTACCGAGTTTCCAACAGAGACTGGGGTGGGCACAACATTGGCATTTGACATAATTTTTGTCTTGTCCATGTTCATTTTCAAGCCCACCCGTTGCGAAACTCGGTCGAGGCCATCGAGCATCATGCTGAGTTCCTCCATCGACTTTGCCATGACTACGATGTCGTCGGCAAACCGAAGGTGAGTGATGTACTCGCCATTGATGTTGATGCCAAGTCCTTGCCATTCCAGGAGTTTGAAGGCGTCTTCCATTGCGGCAGTAAACAGTTTAGGGGAGATAACATCCCCCTGTCTGACGCCTCTTCTCAATGGAATCGCCTTCGTACTCTGCTCCTGTACTCGGACCGACATGGTGGCGTTATTATACAAACACTTCAACACCTCGATGTACCGACAGTCAATACGGCATCGCTGGAGTGACTCAAGCACCGCCCATGTTTCCACCGAATCGAAGGCTTTCTCATAGTCCACAAACGCTAAGCATAATGGCAAGTTATACTCCTCGGTCTTCTGTATAACTTGCCGCAGCGTATGGATGTGGTCTATGGTACTATAGCCTCTTCGGAAACCGGCTTGTTCGGGAGGCTGGAAGTCATCAAGTCTGTGTTCGAGACGGTTCGTGATAACCCTTGAAAACAGCTTATAAACATGACTCAGAAGCGTGATGGGTCTGTAGTTCTTCAATAGGCTGTTATCACCTTTTTTGAAGAACAGCACCACCTCACCTCTGCTCCATGCTTCGGGCGTTTTGCCCTCGAACAGGACGGTATTAAAGAGTTTCTGGAGGACTTTAAGTACCGGTGTTCCACCCGCTCTCAGAAGCTCTGAGGTGATTCCGTCCTCGCCCGGCGCCTTGTTGTTCTTAAGCTGTTTCAGGGCCATCCTAATCTCGTACAGACTGATGTCCGGGATATCTTCGGTATAATGTCGGGACAGCTTGGCTCTTGGATCTCCTACCAAGCTGTCAACGGGCTTTGCGACCGAAGTGTATAACTGTCTATAGAACCTCTCGATCTCATCTAAAACCTCTGCTTTGGTCGACGCTATGCTGCCATCCTCCCGTTTCAGCTTTGTCATCTGGCTTTGCCCAATAGACTTGCCCTTCGCGAACACTTTGGAGCCTTGGTTTCGCTGTATGGTCTCTTTAACACGATTCGTATTAAAGAGACGCAGGTCGTGCCGCAAGGACTTAGATATACGTCTATTGAGCTGCCTATATGACTTCGCGTCATCGGAAGACTGCAACTGTAGCAAACGTCGTTCAGCCATGAGGTTTAAGGTTTGATCGGTCAATTTCTGAGGTCTATCTTTACGGCCGGGTCTAAAAAACTTAGACCCTACCGTGCGGACAGTTTCCACTAGCCCGTCGTTGATCTCGTCCACTGAAACTAAGTTCTCAAGGCAAGCAAAGCGATTAGAGAGCTCGAGTTGAAAACTTTCGGGGTTTTGAATATGGGACCGAGTAGGTCGGAGCGTAGACTTCATCAGGTTGGACCTTTCAAGTTTAACATTGATATTCAGCGAGCCTCTTACGATTCGGTGATCGCTACCGGTTTTCACCCTGTTGATCACAGAGACATCACTGAATATCCGTTTCTTGTCGGTCATGAAGAAGTCTATCTCGTTTCTCGTGGAACCATCGGGACTCAGCCAGGTCCATTTCCTGTGAGGCGGCTTCTGGAAGAAAGAGTTCATCATGAAGAGTTCTTCTTTCTCCAGAAAGTCGGCCAGCCTCTGTCCCCTAGGGTTCCGTTGCCCATACCCAAATTGCCCCACTCTCAACTCATCACCGCTTTTCTTGCCCAACTTTGCGTTAAAGTCCCCCATAACAACAGTGAAGTGAGTTTTTGAGCTATGTATGGCCCTACTTACGTCCTCATACATAGTCTCTACTTCCTCATCGGAGTGTGACGAGGTCGGTGCGTATACCTGAATGACCTTCAGCGAATATCTTTTGGATATTCTGAGTATTAGGTATACCACCCTGCTCGACACACTGTCGATGGTTATTATGTTGTTAACGAGGGACTTGTGAACGAGAAACCCGACACCACCTTGGGACTGTTGGTCGCCCTCCCGGTAGTAGAGCAAGTTACCAGACTTCAGGGTTACGGTGTCCTCCCCCTCTCTACGGACTTCGCATAACCCCATAATGTCCCAGTGTAACTTGCTCAGCTCCTCTTCCAGCTCGCAGATCTTTTCGTCAGTCCTCAATGTGCGTACGTTGTGTGTTACCAGGGCCAGTCGTCGTGGGGGTGGGTAGCTGGATCTCTTCCGGAGATTCTTAGCACCCCCTGCTCCGCCGTTACCTTGACCGCTACCCGCGTCAGGGATAGCGGAGCTGCCGGGGACTGGGGGCCTGGTTTCTGTGGTTCTCATGATAGGGGGTAATTTGCCTTAATCGCCACGCTTGGCAGGCGGGTTGGCGATCGCAGTGAGGATGTGCAGTACACGGAGGACGCTGCTGCCCGACCTCCGGTTTGTCCCTTAGTCGCCTCTTACGACACCCACGGGATGATTTGGGGGAGCGCAATTCTAAGCCGGCGCCCCACGGCCTCTGGAGCACTTAAGTCCCCAAAAGCCAATTTACCCACTCACATTTTCACCCTAGACAGCTTAAAAGAAACCTTAGACATAGACATAGAAGGCCGACAATAGTTCACGCAACCATTAATTACCTAATCAGTTCATTCAACTTTCCGCGGTAAATGAGGCGGTTGCTAATTAAACTCTAGTCTTTTATTTTTAGGTTGGCAAACAATCTAAAAATACGCAGGATCCTTTTTACCGCAAAAGTGTTTGCTGATCCCCTGAGCATAATATCTTAAAACTGAATAGCGATTTATTAAAAAATCGTTTTTCGTAACCCTTCCGGGGCTTTGTTCGGCAACAAATTGATGATCGCAATAAGCCATCACAAAATACACCACTCTGATTCCGTGTAAAGGAATCCATCAATCTATTTTGAACGTGGCCTTGGTCATGAAAAATGTTGGTAGCTTCAGTGGGATCGATAGCTATTATAAATACGGTTATTATGGCACTGTATCGATCCCCCGAGGTTCAAGGTAGGCCGTACTCGCCTCCGCAGACTTCTTTGTACTTATTCTTTTTGAATAATGATAGCTTTCATCGCTCGTATAAAAGTACACGAGGAATTTCGTCGCCCGGAAAATCTTCAAATATTTCAACTCCGCTGATGAATTTCTCATAAACCTTTTGTGTTGTTACCATGGCTGGCTGGGTGTGCTCGCTCATCAAAACTGCTATTTAGATATACTTTGAAATGTTTTGATGGACGTTTGTAAATGTATTATTCAGCACTTTCCAGGATAGGATTTGATGTTCCTCGTAGGCGTTGCTTGGAATAACATTGGATTGCTTTGTTTTTATTGTTTATAAGTTATATTCTCTCGAGAATTTCCCGTTTGAGTCTGAAAAGTTCTCATGGGACTAATATTTTGTGAAAGACCCAGGAAATATGAAATCAATGGACTGGCGGATCATAAACTTGAAAAATTAAAGTGCATTGTTGAATCGCAAGCCAAGCGAGCCTTTATAGCAGACAGTTTATACTTAAATTCCTGTTGTTTGATTTCTATCATCTTAAGATATACCTGTCATATCCGTTAAAACAGAATATACTAGATTTGCATTAAAAATATTTGCTCCGCCATATCAACAACTTCTGGAAAGTCCTACATTAATGCCTTAAAGTATTTTGACGTCTACGTATGTAATAATTCTTTAAGTACACTTGACCTTGGAGAGTTCATTGGCAAAACTAATACTTTACACGTTGGTGGCAGGTTGGCACTAAGGCCATCGTAGTTCAGCGACACTAAGACGAAATGTGACGAAGGATGACTTCCGTCACGAAGGGAATTTCACAGTAAATTCTTAGCGAAATTCCTACATGAGTTAGAAATTCCTTGGTTGTTTCAAGGTGAACTAAAACAGGTCTTACGTAAGGCTGATTTGGAAAAATAATTAATCTAGCTGGGGAATCATAAAGTGGATTTAGTAAAGCTATATAAGTATCCATCTCTAATAAAACTATCGTTTTAAGAACCTCTCTGATAATTTATTCATTATCCAAGACATGTTGGGCCTTGGTGTTTCTGTTTCATTTCAATTTAAATTCTCAACTGTAATGTAATCTTTTCTAAATTCTACAATTACCATGCTATCACTCAACAAATTAACATTACCTAAGTCCAAACGACCTCCCATTATACTACGAACAATATTACGTAATGTCAAAAACCATTACTTCGTTTCGGTCGCTAATCCATAGTCGTTTTTACGAGGAAAACCATGAAAAACGATCGTTTCTTCCGAAGCGCCGGTTTATCGCGTCGGATGCCTTGCCAACTGTCCATCATCTCGGTTCAAGGTCGGCCATGTCAAAACATTGAGCTGATGTAAGTAGATGTACTGGCGAATCTCCCCGAAATTATAAATACGAGTTTTATGTCAATGTGGGTGGATCAAGATGGACTTTACAAGTTAAATCGTATCCTACACGAGCAACACTTATACATCATGTATGTTTGTTGTGAGAAAAAATATTCAGTTTCCCGGAATAAAACTACGTTTTCGTGCTGATCCAGGATACATTCAATCCCTGCACTAAATTGTTCAACCGTTACGGCTTGCCGGATTACTGCGTATCATAAAAATGGATGCCAAAAATATCTAAACAGTGCAGTCGTGCCGAGGGCAACGAATGTGCTGTTAAAAGCTTGCTACAATTGCTTTATGCATTTGGAATTTGCTCTAGTATTTTATGTATTCTGCACGAATCCTTTTGGTGATCTTTCAGAGATACCAAATGAGTCTAGAACTGCAATTTTATTTCGCAAACGTACATCGCATTTTCCGCGAGGATTCCGCTCTCAGATTGCTTTTAAAGAGACGCAATGAATGGTATAAATTTCGAAAATCTCATCGTGAGCTCATCGCGAAACACTTTAATCGCAGGATGGGAGCATGAACGTCATTTCATCTAATAATAATGCATTCCGTAGCGAGCAGTGTACCGAGCGGTGGCGGAGTTTCCTCTCGGAGTAGTTTACGTGTTGAATGTTAAATATTGTCGTCATGTCTGTCTGTCAGTGCACGTGTTCTCAGGTTCAAGGGCGGTTCGCCGGTCGTTACACTTCGCTTTTTGCGCGTTTGCGTAACTATACCCTCCCAGACACATAGATTGATGACTAAAGCATGTAAACATGACATCGCGACTGTGACATGTTCAGAACGAATTTTGGCATCCGGCTCGCTGGCAGGCCGATACTCGTGATTACATTTTATTTTTTATTAGATTTTCTTTATAAATGATTTATTTTCTATGTTTGTGGTTTGATCAGATACCAAAGTCATATTCTTCGTAACAGCTGAAGTATAATACTCTGTAGTAAACATACTTTTAACTGTACCTGTATATCTTTTATTACCCTTAGCTTGCCTTCTTTACTAAGCAAACCTTATACATATACACATCATCCATATTAAATTGCCATTTTCAGTGCAAAAACTTCTCATGTAACTGCACTAGTAAATTGCTCTATTAGAAGACTGATGTCTTAACGATTCTATTATTTATACATATATGTGTAGTAACTAGATAACCGGGACGTAACTAACTAGGCAGCCAATGTTTAATTCAATAAACTGCTGACTTTATAAAGGCATTGACTTTCTAAAACGACCAATAAAAGCCTTATAAACGTCTTATTTTTGCATTTGCGTAAACAATCATGTAATCGTTTACAAGAAACGGGTGTTAAGCGTCAAAATTTACACACTCATAAAAAATTTAAGTGAGTAAAATTCGAGTACGTTCGTCGCATTATTTCATCTAAGTAGCTGGGCGCCTATGTTCGTTGTGTAGAATAAATATGCAATTTGTGTGTTCGCCTGTTTGTTCTCACCTTCGTTCCCGGCGCCCCCTGCCGGCGACAACGTTTGTTTACTACACAAACATGAGCGTCGCCTCCCGAATCAAATCGACTTCAGTAACCAGTTCCCGTGGCCCAAAAACATCGACATCCCAAAAAGAGAAATGCATAAACGTGCTCTAATTTAAAAAGCACAGTAGCCTCTGTTATTATTTCTTTCACACCTTTTTGTAAAAGGATTCTCATACTGAGAAATTGTTTTACTTCTCGATTAGAACTTGAAAGACGTTACTTCCTAGCGCCACGTGTATCTGGTAGTTGGTTTATTCTGATCAGCGTCGTGAATTTATGTTGATTATATTCCATTATTCAAGGTTGTAGTTAGCAAATTTTGCTTAGAATATAAATCAGTCCAGTACATATAAAATTTTGTGGATCCTTATAAAAACATACGCCCAAACTCATGATCAAGGGAAATAACCTCTAAAATTTACTTTGAACAGCTTAATTTACATTTAGTGACACAGCATTTTAATGAAACACAAAAATTCTGACACGTACGGTACCAAACACTTCTGCATATTTGGTGACGAAGTGGTTTAAGCTACCAGGATTGTAGGCGTATGAATCATTCAACTACTAGGAGTACATACTTGCCAAGGTCGTCTCGAGACCTACGCGGTAATCAAAATTTTATAGCGCGTCGCCCGTATCTCTAAATATAGTTAATGTTCATGGTGAACGAGGCCTTTTTAGGGGTTTTCTTTGTTCGTCCTTGTCATATTTTGTGTATTTTACTATTATTTGCAAATTTTCCTTGTCATATTGTGTATTATTTGCAAATTTTCGGCCTTGCGAAAATTGGGATGGAGCAAGTCTCTCAAGAGGTCTTAAAGGTCGGAGGAAAAACTATAGGTACCTAATGACTGCGTAGAAGAGAAGAATATTCAAAATAAGTCGGAATTAACATTTTGAGGACATCATTGTGTAGGTTGAAATTAAACGTTTGGCGCCTCGATATGACAAATACGTTTTAAGTAAGATAAATTGTTCCACTTAGACACACAACTATATTTGTTAAACATTACCATTAATCATTCGCGAACCGCGCATTCCTAGCGATTTCCTGCGATAAGCAATCCGTAATACCAACTGTAGCGGTTGACAAAAACCAGGGTACATATTATTATTATTATCAGCCCATAGTGTCCCACTGCTGGGCAAAGGCCTCCCTCCACTCCTTCCACTTCTCGCGGCTTTCTGCGACCGTAGCCCAGTCCTTCATGAAGCGGTCCAAGTCATCTCGCCATCTTCGCTTGGGCCTGCCCGACGTCGAGTTCTCCCTTTTGGCACCCAATCGGATGTATGTTTTGCCCAGCGATTTTATGTACATTGTACATATACATACAAAATCTAAGATCACATCATCATTTATGAATGCAGACCAACTGTTCGTTTGCAAATGATTCATCAGCTCAACTGCTTTATGCCTACATCCTTTCTGCGAACGCGGAGACTTTAAGGGCGGCCGTACACGGACTGCTTCAAGCAGTTGAGACCAACTGCTTAAAGCCGCGACCGCGCGGTGAACTATAGTCATTCATTCGCTGCCGTACACACGACTGCTCGAGCAGTCGCAACCGCTTCAAGCCGTCAACTGCATGATGAAATTCCATCGTGCCGTCGACCGCTCGCGAGCGGTTGCGAGGCATACACCGACTGCTCGAGCCGTTGACTGCGCTAGAGCAGTCGACAGCTCTCCGACTTCCCTCCCCCCGCCCTTTGCGGTCTCGCGTAGACAATCAACTGCTCGAGCAGTTGGGTAGTACGGTACCCAACTGCTCGAGCAGTCAACAACCGACAGCTCAAGCAATTGACGCCGACTGCTCGAGCGGTCCGTGTATTCCGCTCAGCCGCTAACTGCTCGAGCAGTCCGTGTACGGCCGCCCTAACATCCGCACCGCTTTGTATCGACTTGACTTAGGTTCAGAGGTCGGCATAGCCAAGTAGTGTAGCAGCGTTTCTTGTCTGCGGAAGCGAGGGTCATGAGTTCAAATCGGTTTACGAAAACTATGCCGGCGTCCGAAGACGGCCGAAATTGAATTAGAAGGCGTTCTGTCACGAATTATGATCTTGATTGCTTGATGTATGAGCAGTTAACCAATTGATTTTTAATTACATGTGTGTAATTATTCGGCTTGGTACGTTGACCTATGGGAGATTGGATTGTCGACCTTAAGAAGGTAGCTGGAGAATGGATGTAGAAAAAATCGAGTGGGTAAAGGTGACCCAAGATTGGAGGTGAGGTTAACTACTACTGAGTTGGGAGTTTGAAATCCAGGAGATCTAAAAACGCCACTTTAGCAATGCTACCAATAGAATTGCGATAAAATTGATCTCTATCAATTGTCTCCTCTATTGCTTGAGCAATAGAATAGAATATTCCGTTTTATGAATGTTATCGCAATGCATATTATAATGTGCTATAGTTGCCTTTTAAGACTCGCAGATCGCAAGATCACAAATAAAATTCTCCGTAAAGAAACTCATTGTAAAACAACGTTGAATTCCAATTCCGCCTTCACTAAAAAACAAAATCAGCTGTTGTTATTAAGTGCCGTTCAAGCGAGCAGGAAGAAATACCTTTTGCATTTCGTCGGGTCTTTCCGACTCTTTCCTGATAAATTAATTAAATTCGACCAGCTTGCTCTCGGACGGCCGTGACCTCTGACTTCCGTTCCGTTTTAAAATCTCCGGTATTTCTTTCACTGAACTTTCAAAGCCTTAATGTATCAGTAATTGGTACTGCTAGAGTTTTTTCTATCTATCTTTCTAAGTGCTTGAGGTTTGGTTTAGTAATTGACCTATTTTTCTAGCTGTTTGAATACGGTTGGAAGCGGTTTTTGAACGGCCGTTTGTTGATTAAGGCGAACAAGTTCATGAGTTGAAGAATTTCGGATTAATTCTAGGGTTGAAATTCAAGATGATGCTTGTTTTATCTCGCCTGAACATAATTTATTTACCAGTATTCGATACATTGAAGGCAAATTGAAAATAAGCAAGTCAATTTCTACCAATTTAGTGATCCTTTTTCATCGTGGTAAGATAAAAAGAGTCCTCCCGCCCAGGGAGAGCAGAAGAGACTATCAGAATGGTACTGACTAAATAAAATCCACGGCATTCCTCCAATAGCTCATTACACAGTAACCTATTTAAACAGTCCCGCGACCCTGCAAGAGTTTGGCACTCTATGTGCGCCCTGTTAGATTGCTGAAAGCTTTTTGAGGCGCGTGCGGATCACGATTCGCCTTCCACCCGGACATGGTCGGACGGCGAGTCACCCATTACTCGTCGTCCACATGCCGAATTTGTTGACCCTTAAGTGATATAAGGCATTATTCTCATAGATTAAGTATGAATAAACATATAGGTAAAATATTCTCATTAATATTATTATGAAGTTGATTAATTTATTTGCTGTTGAAGCGCATTATTATTAGTCTCGCCATATGAGTTGTATTGTCTAATAAATTATCTGGGAACATAACAAACTAATTTTAATTGGTTAGCGGTAATTTCCATATGTCACATGCATATTGCACATGTGTAGGTCCTTGAATCAACAAGTTTAATTTTTTGTTCACAGAATTGGATGAATGGAGCTTTAAAGCCATAAAAAAGCAACCCGCCTACATAAATTCAAAAGTTCATCGTAATTTTAATAATGTTTTTCCTCTAAACCAAAGTCGAGAGGACCACCTCTAAACATCACAATACAAATAATATTAAACATGAAAAAGTAAGTTTGTTGCCTTGTCACTCACCGAACATCCTGAAATGCAAATTCTTTTGTCAGGAGTACAGACACAGACTTAGGGTACCTTCTTGGAACGTAAAGGGCTATTGAAGGATCTCCGTGGATTTTAGTCAGTACCAGTCTGACAGTAAGGGGTGGGAGGACTCATTTGATGATTTTACCAAGTATGTCTGACAGTATTGGGACTGGAGGCTTTATTTGATGAAAAAACCAACCAAGCCCGAAAAAACAACAATAATGTTAACACGAAAATAGATGGCGCAACGTGCACTATCCGAATTGAAAATTAATACAAGCGAAGCCTCGTACGAGAGCTAGTTTGTTTATATAAATAATCTTGTGTTATCCTGTATGATTAGTTTTCCATGAAACAATATTAATATGCAGCCGTTTGCCACCAAACACTGAGTCATTGGCTAGCCATTCACATAGCGGCGCAGGCGCATAGAATGTGACTCAATAACGAACACTTGTACACTGATACTAATTGATACCAATAATTGAGTTATTTTTAACCGTGATAAGATTGTGTGACACATTTTGTTTAGTTTTAATTCATGAATCAAAAGAATTGTTCTCGGTTCATCTTGGTTTATTCTTAAATGGTCAATAAATGGAGTTTTATTGTTTCTTGAAACATTTACATATGCTATGGTGTTATTAATAATGGCATTTGTGGTCATGGTTGACTAATTCGCTACTAAGTTGCATGGATAATGGTGATCATTTATAATAGTCAGGTTATGGGATATTTTTATTATTTCCGCGTGGTCATCGATGGAAATAAGCACCGTTTTAAATCTGGTTTTATACTAGCATGTCTTAGAAAATAAAAATAAAAGACTATGGCTTAAGGGTCAGTCTCTCTAACAGTGATGAGCCCTGTGTCCCAGCAGTGGGAACATTTAAGGCTGTTTATGTTATCTTTCCTAGAACCGAAAATTCGAAGAAATGTAACATAATACCAACCCACACTGGACTCTGGCTCTCGTGGTGGATTAAGGCCCATTACCTCTCACAGAGAGAAGGCCTGTGTCCCAGCTGTGGGAACCTTTAGTGGGTGATTATGATTATTATCTTTGTAGTCGCGAAATTAAATATTCGCAATTTGTCGTGATAATTCATTAATTAGCTGATCACGAGTGAATAAGTTACTTCTAGGCAAGCGTGCCTTACCATCACCCAAATTGTTGCTTTACTATCAAGCTACATGGAATTCTAACGCTATAGTTTAGCGCTAAATAAAAAAAGAAATAAAGTAGTTTTAACATGATGAAAAAAAAAGTTCCTAATTATCGGTAACTACATAATATTACAGTAATAATTTACTAACAGTCACATAATAAGATGCTCTGTTTTCACATAAGTTATACAGATGACAACATTTTTAATTTCAATGATATAGTATCAACATCTGACTTCCTTTGATCTGAACACCCAAGGCGACGATTTGTTTAACAAATTAGAATTTATTAACATTAGCATGAAAATATAGACGTTTTTATAATATCACATCTCATATATTTGATAAACCCAGTTTGGACATGTCAATAAATTGGACGTCTGTATACATTACCGATTAGTGATGCAGCAGATCATTGATCGCTTATTTTTCTTATTTTTAGGGACCCGTACTTAAAGGATAAAACGGGAGGTCGCGGGACTTACGAATTATCGTGACCCGGAACGTAAAAGGCTATTGAAAGGCACCGAGGATTTTAGTAAATACGAGTCTGACAGTCCTTCCCGCTCTGCCCTGGGTGGGAGAACTTTTTTGATGATTTCACCATGATAAAAACAGGATAAAACGGGAATCTATTACTTAGAATCCGCTGTCCGTCTTTCCGCCTGACACCAGACTAGGTATAACTCATGAACCGTGATAGGCGGTTACTTACTTGAAATTTTAACAGATTATATATTTCTGTTGCCGTTTTAGCAACAAATAATACAAAATAGAAAAAAATATAACAGAAATAGTTTTGCTGTTTTTATATTTTAATGATACGGAACCCTTCGTGCTTGTGTCCGACTCGCACTTGCCCAATTTTTTTTGGCACTAGCCCAATGTACCATAGTCGACGATAAAAGGATCGACTGACGTCTAGCAATCATTTTTTTTATATTATATTCCTCTTAATTGCTAGTACATATTATGGGTTTTATATCCATACAGCGTGAGAACCGTCGAAGATGGCATTTCTGTATATATCATTTTACGAGTATGTTTTATGAGCGTTGCAACCATTTAGTCTGGAGTTTCATTAATTTGAACGGACCTATGATTATAGGTATTTATTTATCGGTAGTATGATTCTCTTTAATGATTGTGACTGCGCTTGCGGTCTTTTGTACAACATATTTTTTATTATGATGAAATAGTTGTTTTGTTTTGTTGCTTTTTGCAGTTGTGTTGTTCTAAAGTCGTTACAGGTAGTGCATAGTGGCCCGTAGTTTTACTACCAGTAAAGTTTTACCCAGTACTGGGTTCTGAAGGTCGGATAGGCAGTCGTTCCATGATTATGATACCGTTTATTGGTCCGTGGTCCACCAGCCTGGTGTACCACGAGCAATTATTTTTTCCCCTGGTTCACATGGGTGGGCCACAGACAATAAACGTACAATACTGGTGTTGAGCTGCAGGCTTAAAACGTAAAAGCCGAGCTTAAAATATGATAAAAGCTAGGGACATAATTATAAATCTTAAAATCAATGCGATTTTATATCTTATATACGCCACTGCATCTTCAAAATGTTCCTTCCAATCTTCTCTTTTATCTTCAAAATTGACTATTCCTTAAGTTCAGCTTCTTCTAGCATCATAATAAGATTTTTTTTTATTCAATAGTGCCTGTATTAGTCAAATTGAAATAAATGCTTTGAGTGTCATATGAGTTTGAGTTCCAAATCTTCTGTATCGTATTTCTCTCTCACACTTAATACCTCATCCAAGTTCATAGTAATTTCCAGAAAGATTGTGTTATTTATAAGGCGGGTTAAACTAGTTTGTTCATCGGTGATGTGATGATGACGGGCATCACGTTGGAACAGCTAGTTATATCGTCACGCTACGGTGGCCAGGCGGTGAACTGTGGACACGGTAAAATGAAAAAAGTGTGTGGTCATCTACGATCTGTGTGGAAGGCTCAGGGTTCCTTAGAATATTGGATCGTTTTTAAGACTTCCAAATTTTAAGATCTTCAAATAATATACTTTGCTCCAACTTTTGAAGCAACTCGTTTTTACAGGAAGTTGCGAGACAGTCCCAACACAAGTACATTCGTAACTTACTGGGACTGCCTCAATGTATGTCTCAAAACAATGTATGAGATACAAATAAAGATTTATTATTATTATAACTCGTCGATTTCTGGGTAGATCCAAAACATAGTATTTTATCGGGATCTGACAACTAGTAGCCGAATTATTATATAACCTAAATTGAAAATGCTGGCAGAAAATATAGTCTATACTATTCTATAGCTTACCAAAATAAGAAACAGAATAGACCAGTTACCAATTTTATCGCAATTCAAATTACGTTTCTGCTATTTCTTGATTATATTGGCCTTTTTATGCACCCAAATCTGGCAACAATAATCGCAAAAGAAGAGCCATACTTTAATAAATAAAGAAAAAAAGAGAAAGAGTTATTGTTTGTGTCAAGAATAAAACTTAAACATCAATCTCTCGATAACGTTTTAATTCTATCATACAGAACTCTAAAACGCCGACACTTCATTATCCCTTAATTTGAAATGTTGTTTGTTTTTGGTTCCAGATGAGGTTGAAGACGGCCCCTTATAACATCCATGGTGAGTAATGTTATTATTACAACTTTATGTTCGTTTGTTTACCTTTCTGTTTGTGTCATCTTCGTGCACTTTCGTGTCATATTCATACATTATTGTGTCTATGTTCACGATGTAATCGAAGTATGTATTTGTATCCCAAATTGAAGCAAGCATATTTTTATCGGGCGGCCAGTTATAGGTAGCTCGCCGTCCAATCAGGACTATGCCCGGGTCAAAGTCCCGTCGTGTTCCATACGCGTCGCAACTGTCACCAAACTGACGGGTTTTTTTATTTTATTACGTGGTTATATCGTCAAATGTGTCCTCCCACCCCTTACTGTCAGACTTGTACTGACTAAAATCCACGGTGTCCTTCAATAGCCCTTTATGTTCCGGGGTCACGGTGATGGTATAGGTCCCGCGACCCCGGCAGGCTTTAGCCCTCTGAGAGGGGGCCTCGTCATTATGCTGACGCTCTTTGAGGCGCGCGGAACACGACATGCCATCGACCACCCGGGCATGGTTCTTAGTCGGACGGCGAGTTGCCCTTTACTCGCCGCCCGCATGCCCGCGCTTACGGTGAAGTGAGAAGTAAGCCCCGCGACCCCGGGAAAAAAAACTGACAGGGTAGGGCCTCGTGATTGCCAGGGTTGCGGGACTGCCTATGCAGGGTACCGCTGCTCTAACACGCAATGGGCATGTGAAGGAACAGGGTGCTTTTTAGTCAGAGTCTCCTGATCCCGCCCTGGGTGGACTCAGACTGACTAAAAATCATGATTTTAACAAAAGAAAAAAAAAATCAATATTTTTAATTAGGTACATAATTATGTATGTTTTTAATTTTGTAACCAAAGCCAATTAGGGGTTTACAAGCACTGTTAGAACCTGTTTTCCTGTTCGAAAAGATATTACTTTTCCGAGAATTAACCGAAGTTTTTGTGCTAACTTCAAATTGAAGTTTATTTTGGCTAAAAGCGCCGCAGAATGGCCGGCGACAAATTTATATTGGCAATTAAATAACGGTTGTTGATTCATTCACGGTTTTGAATTTTGAAGCCGCGTCGTTCGTGTGTACTGGCTTTTGTTGCTGTTTTTAAACGGTTTCGGGAAATTGGTTTTAGTATTTGTTTGTTTATTTATTTTTTGTGTTCTCTGCAGGGGAAGTGATGATCATAGAATTTAATTTAGAAGTTGGTTGTAGTTGCATTAGTATTGCCTTAATTTAAATTTTATAAAACAGGTACGGTACTGCAAAATAGAGTAGTTTTTTTGAGAGTGTTGTGTAGTTTATTTGCTACTAGCTGGTCCCCGTGGTTTCATACCCATTGCTTAGGTGATATTGGTTGTAGCATGATGTTTTACAGCCTATAGCTTTTCTCGATAAATGGACTATCGAACATAAAAAGATTATTTCGATTCGAACCAGTAGTTCCTGAGATTTGCGCGTTGAATCACACAAGCTCTTCAGATTTGTAATATTAGTATAGATAACTGCGATGTTTATGTGATTTTCTTGTATGTATCATACAAGTATGATACATTTATTGTTCATATCTTTGTCTCAGCTACTGCCTTTATATCGGATACGACATCTTTTTCCTGTTAAAAACACGTCACCTCCGCCAAAATTTATTTAGTCCATTTAAGATTCAAAGTTCCTTTAAAGGACACGAAATGACTTAGAAAACAAGTTCCAACGTCTTTATGATCCAGTTTCATTGTAACGTTCTTATTTATTACCAAGTTTTGTTTGTTCTTATGACTGGTTCTCAAAAACTGCACGATTACCTCAACCCATTGTTATTTGCGAAGTGGGTGTCTAAAGGGTCCATGTCTGTCATTTTATTACTCCATCTTTATCTCAATTGTACAGTAAATATAATTGAAGACTATGTAGGAGTTAAGGCTTGTTTACACGTGGCAGTAGACTGCTACTGTCAATGTTACTGGCATGCCAGTAGACTATACTCCTGAGGATCTTATGTCTGCCTATCGGTGTTAATGTTGTGGTGTTTTTTTTACGTGGTAAAATCATCAAATGAGTCCTCCCTCCCCTCACTGTCAGACTTGTACCTACTGACTAAAATCCACGGTGTCCTTCAATAGCCCTTTATGTTCCCGCGACCGCGGCAGGCTTTGGCCTTCCAGAGGGGGGCCCCGTCATCATGCTGACGCTCTTTGAGGCGCGCGTGGGACACAACGCGCCGTCGACCCGGGCATGGTCCATGGTCGGACAGCGATTTGCCCTTTACTCGCCGCCCGCATGCCCGCACGCCCTCTCAAGATGAGGTGGTGTTAGTGCTGTATTGAAAAGTCTCCGGCTTGATCTCATAGAAACGTTCATAATACCACCAAGCTACGATAATTTTAACACATCTCAACGATATTCTTCAATAATTTTACATTTAAAATCGTCACGGAATCCTCAGAAATCCCTTCCCATGATTGGTTTATCACAAAGTCGGTACTCGTAACGATAACCCTGGTTTTCTCGAAGGGCGACCCTCGATAACTGGCGATAACAATGTAAATAGATAGGGACATTTGGTGAATGAATCCGAACAACCCGATGCTCCGGAGGTTGTCACTTCATAAATATGTATCTAACTTTTGTACCGTTTTGTATCGATGTTTGGACTTTTTTCCACGATTTCCGTTGATGGGTTTATGTGATTTGTTCGTAAAAAGGTGAGCCGTGTTCTTTGGTTTTTGATGTAACACGGGTTAAAAGTTTGATCTCTGGACGATTTGACAAGTTTATCACTTGTTACCGCTCGTTTACACCAAGGTATAATACATGTATTTAACAAGTTTTGGCATGTCATAGACTTCAGTGTAAACGCAAATGTGTTTTATACTTGTATAAATACTTTTTACCTACACAGTGTGAACGAAAGAATGTTTAAGATTATGGTATGAGACACTTTCAATACATGTATAAAACAAACAAATTATGTTTTGACAAATATTCTACAAGTTTTGTATGAAACTTGTATTTAACTTGTTTCTTGGTGTAAACGAGGGGTTAGTGACATTTATCTTATATTCATTTCTAGATTTCTGGTTAGAATTTTTAATTGAGGATCGCTTGTTATGATTAACAATTGAGGATGACTTAGATCTTTAACTTTCTTAATCTTTTCCGAATTATGATCGGAATGGCTTCCAGTCCATCCAGATGCAGCTTAAAACCTGTAGCGACTTCTAATTGATCCCCGCATCCAAGGAAAGTCTGGCTATACGACTTTCAGGCTGTCGACTACTGAGATTCGATAGTTTATAGCATATTTTAAAATCGATTTAGTAATTCTAGATCTAACTACTTATTTAACTACCAAGAAATGAGATGATTATGATTTCTTAATCTTCTACTATTCCCTAGGTATTTAAAGATATTTTTGTTTTTTCGAAATTCGATGCGTTTTATGTTTGTCAATGTGCTTAATTTAATAAAATAAGAAATGCATGTTCTTCAATTTTGAGTCCTCTAACTGACCAACTAAACAGATTCACAATTAATTTATGCAGTAAAGTACCCTACCCTAATTTATTACTTACCGCATTTATCAGTGTGCGAGTACCTACATATTCCTAAAATGCATTTTGTTATCCAAGGGGCGGAGACCTGGTGTCCTGAAATACAGGCGTAAAGCCCAGTTTAGGCACCAGTCTCCCACAGTATAATTATTAACATTGTATAAGTCTCGCTACCATTCCAAATGTACCTTTATATTGTGGTGAGAAAATAAATACAATTTATTATTATTATTAATATTATGATTTCGTACATAGCCAATCTTGCCATAACAATACCCCTCACACTCAAAGATATCAAAGGTTAACCATACATTACGTATGTGTATCTTAGAATAATTATCGTCTGCAGCAACGGGATCTGCTGCAGTTCAAATGCGAGGTATGCGAGCAGCATTTCATATTAGAGGGGCAACATTGTACGAGGAGTAAATGTCTCAGTTGTGGACTGGTAACAGAAAAACTTGGATAGATTTGCTTTCTATTCGTTTCTGCTTCCATAGACAAGTGGAAAACGATAAACGGAAAGGCTCTGGTGTCTTAAACTTGAAAATCTATGACACAAACGAAGGAAAACGCTATTATTTTTACGAAACAAGTGTAGTTCTTGACTCTTATAATGAGAAATAGTACGTTTGTTATTAGTATTCTTTATTATAAGATGTGTTAAGCCGATATCTAATTCAAATTAGATTTGAAGTATCACTTTAAGCAAGATTTCAATCTCCATAATCTTCTTTACAACTTCTGTTAGGGCAAATAACCCAGTTTATGATTGAATTCCAAATGTACGGAAGAAATAGTTCTTTAAAAACCAACTTCAAATTAAAGCATGTCAATTTGGGTGTAACTTTCAATCCGAATCTCTTCAAATCCCTCATCAACCTTATGTAGTAGCCATAACCTGTATTCCCACCTTTTTTTATCAATCATAACATGGTCCTTCCCGGTCTCTATAACAGCCGCGTCATCTGCGTTTTTTCAACCTGTCCATCATTACACCCTGTCGCTTTGTCCCAAATAAATTAAAAAGTCATCATAGTGCTCCAGTTTTTGTTTATAAGATTGGTAATCATTATTGGGTGATAGATTTTTTAGGGTTCCGTATCCAAAAGGTGAAAGGGGGCCCTATTACTTAAGCTCCGCTGTCCGTCTGTCTGTCTGCTAGTTACTAAGCTGTATGTATCATGAATTGTGATACAGTTAATTTTTTTACAGATGGTATATTTCTGTTGCATTCTTAACAAAAAAAATCGAACTAAACCAAAAAACTTCATAAAATAAATAAATATTTAAGGGAGCTTTCATACAAAAACTTCATTTTTTGTTGTTCCCTACTATGTTCGTTTCTCTGCATCACCCTAAGGTAGACTGGAAGATGCCCAAGGCATTAAGTCCGCCTTTTGTATGTACTTACACGTAAGAAGTTTCAAATAAATAAATTAAAAAAAATACAAAAATATTTATTAAGAAATTTGTTACATATGTGGGTGGTTGTGTTTGGGGTCTCCCTTTAAGCAAATCAAGCCTGTGTTAGAAGACCCCGCTCTTCTACAGCAAGTACTTAACAATAACAAATAATATGTGGGTAATTAATACATTTTTAAATAAATAATCGTACAGAACCTTTCATGAGCGAGACAAACTTGCACTTGGCCGCTTTTTTGTTTATAAGTTGGTAATGATTACCGGGTGATAGTTTTTTTTATTCACAACATGTTGGTAACAAGTCGTCTTGTGCCAACAGATTGTGTTGCGTGATTGTAATTAGGGTTGATTAGTTTCAAATGGGCGTCGTTTTGGGCAATGATAAATACATTAACGGTTGATTATTATTGTTGGAAAAAACTTGGGAGTTTATTAAGAGGATGTGATCAATTCTGTCTTTGTATGAGCTGCTTAACAAGGATTTGTCTTTTTCTTGTTGACCCTAAAAAGAAAGTGGACGGAGCTATTTGTGAGTAAAGTAACAAGAGTTCGTCTAGTGTCTGAAACGATCACTCTTATGTATTAGTCAGAAAAGATTTTTATACATGTAATACAAACGCCAAGAATCGCGTCGTCCGAAATGAAACGAAGGGAATGATGGCAATTTCGCTTTTATTCCTTGGTCAAGCTCTTTTTATGTCAAACCAATTTTACTTCAATAACTGTGATGACTAACTCAGCGGGTTTAAAATTGCAACTTTGCTAATCATTATCAAATAAATGCCTATGCCTATAAATGTTGAAATTGCGGGGACACAGGCCGCCTCTCTGTGAGAGGGAGTGGGCCATAATACACCAAGCGGGCCCAGTGCGTATTGGTAGATGTCACATGTCTTCGAAGCTCGATTTTCGCTGCTAATATTAGCAACATTAAGACCTGGGGGGGTATTACGTCTTAAAACCAGGCTTGTTCCAGTGAGTGAACGAGATGCTGCTAGACGACTTGTATTATTATTGTCTATATCTAACCTAACCTAATAATACCATTCCTATTATTCACATACTTTTTTTGGCATTCGTGGAATGGTGAATCATGAACATGATAAGTCCGTTTAGTAGGCAGGTCCACGCCTGATTATTGGACTGTGTACCGAAAGAGAGCATGACCTATGACTAGTCGGTTCTTTGAAGGCCTGTAGACTTAATATTATGTAATACACTAGCAATGGCAAACAGAACTTTGTTGAGTAAATTAAGTAAATTCTTTTATTTACTTACGATACATTTAAAATAACTCGCCCATTTATGCAAGAGGAGAATAACTTAAAGCTATTTATTTTAGTTTATTTTAGTCTTTTTGGAGCAATTGCCACGAGGAGTCATAGAATTTGGGTTTCCATTGAAGGTGGCAACTCTAAGCAACGGATACAAAATATCTTTTGAAGTGTCAGTGTTCGGGTCAATAGTTCGTAGCTAGAGGTATTCCCGTTTGATCACCTGTCAATACTTTGAGGAGTTGCTCGACCCCAATAGCAGTGGTGGCAGGCCTTACCAGGGCCGCCTGGCTCGCGACCACGATCTTGTCGGAGTCTGGCGCCAAACAATTTTGACTGTGTTCCGTTGGAGCGCAGGATTTTCAGTTCCTTCTATCTCAGCTCGCCCAATCTTTAGTCTCATCTTTACTTTTGGGCCAGATTTAAGGGCAACAGCAAATTTTTTGTAAAAATAAAATTATCCTTAACTAGGTACCAAAAAAACATAATTCTCACCATTAACAACGAAATGATCTTGTTAAGTATAAAGCCATTATCACCATGCTACCTCGATTCGTGATCGAATGCCGAGATAACACACAATACGGACTTTGAAACCTATAAAAAACTATAGTATCTTTATCAAAAACCATACAGCTGTATTATGGGTGAGTCATGGCCGAAAATCCAACTGTTATACACAGATTGTGACGTCACGGTTTGTGGAAACTGGCTGTTAAGTAGTAAGCTACCACCCACGTCTGTTTGTCAAAGAATTAGTGCTTAGATTAGTCATCTTGAAGAAAACCCAGGCTTTACTGTTGGTGACATCTACTTTAACGAACATTTAGTCTTAATTCCGCAGAAAAAAGAGGGGCCCCCGTCATTTTGCTAACGTTCTTTCAGGCGCGCGTGGAACACGACGCGCCGTTGACTCGGACATGGTCCATGGTCGGACAGCGAGTTGCCCTTTAACGACTTTTTTGTCATAACAATAAAAAACTTTAGAAGATCTTTAACCCTCGTTTGACGAAGCCCAGGGCAAATAAAAAATACAAGTACAAAAGCTCCTATCTCCAAAGTAATCATAAGATCTTTTATGATCCCTCTATAAAATTGCACCGGTCGATCCTTGAACGCGCATTACTTTCAATGCGAACAACGATCGCTCTTCTCAACTACCCTACAATGGTCTTGTTCGTAATATAATTATTTCTTTTTGCCACCATAAAACCGCAAAGCCATTTCCACTGTAGAAGATTATACTTGCGGCCTGACATTTACTTTTGGTCTTTTAGAATTCGTTTTTAGGGTTGCGTACGTAAAAGACACACGTTACTAAGGGTCGGGTCAGACTTTCCGTGTATCTGTCACTGACTGTATTTTTTTTTCCTATTGGTAGGCATTACTCTCTGCCTGCGTCTGTGTTTCCGAACGCATACAAGCCTAATCTCTTCAAAGTTAGAGTGAACAGGCTTCTTCTGGGTAAGCTCGCTCCATCGTCGACCTTGTCTTGGTCATTCCTGACCTAGACTAAGGTCAAGAGCAAACCCATTTAACTTAAAAAAACCTTCAATGTTCGACTGTGAAGTACGCTTGTACTAACTTACTTGTAGATGTGGTCGATGGCCGAATTCAAATTCATTTATTTGCAACATCTACACTTACCATTTACCCGCTGGGGTCGCGGAACTGTCTCATCAGGTAATTGCGATCCTGGAACATAAACGGCTATCTGGATATATATATCTAGCTGGATCACCGTGGATTTTAGTTAGTACGAGAGCGACAGTCCCTCCTGTGCCGCCCTGGACGGAAGGACTCATTTTATGAGTTTCCCAGGATAAAGAAAATAGGTTGTAGGCATTTAAAATGATGAATGCTAAAACATCAAATGATAAAAATTTAAAAACACTAAGGGCACCTAATTAAGGTCCCTGTATAAGAAGGACCACTTTTATTGTTCGAACAAAATACGATTATTTAGAGTTTCAGAGCCGTTTTTTAAAAATTACGGTAGTACGCAACAGAACACTTCTTGTGCGAGTCGCACTTGGCCGGTTTTTTCCAATTATAGTTAATATTTTACGGGATATGGTGACCTTAACCTGTGCGATGCCGCGTTATTATCTTACTGTAGAGTTTATTATGACATTTACTACGAGAAAACGAGTAAATGATACCTCATACTTTTTGTTTCTTTCATCGAAAATTGATTAAAGGATATTCGATGAAGGATATTGTTTATTGAGCTCCTTGAGTCATCAAAAGTAGAACATGAAGTTATTATTATTTATTGGAGATAATTTTCTTGTCTTTCGAAGCAGATGTTATTGAGCACAAAGAAATGTCTCTGTGTCTTTTACTTTGGAATATGAAGCTATTATTATATCGCAATAAAATAAATAGTACAATTGATACTTCATATCTTACACCTGAAACCTGCTCTTGATCACACATCAAGTCCCTTTATCCTGCAAACATAGAAGGAATTGATAAAGGCAAGTTAAAATAGAGCCTCCATTACATTCCAACATAGGCTGCTATCGCGTCTGCGGCGTGATATATGGTTATATTCGTGTGCGTGCGCGCAAGGTCGGCGCGGCATCTGCTGTACCGGCCCGACCGGACGCCGGCTGTGCCACTCCGGACACGTTTACATGACGGTAGCTAAACGGACCTTCGAATAATTATAAATATGTAAATATTGATTGGTATAAGCCTGGAGGTTTTACTGGAAGAATGGTGAGATCATTCTGCAAGTACTGGTTGCTCGAAGCCAAGAATTTTGTCGACGGCAACCCTTGTATTTCTTTGACATTATTTGAATGAAAAAGAACTGGTATTGCACTCGCTATTTAGATAGAACAGGAGCTCCATGTCAAACAAACTTTGACAATTGCTTGAAAAAACCGGAATAAATAAAGTAGGAAGTGTCATTGACTCCTCTACAATTCAGTGGAGTGCATATTCATGTCAAATTCTTGGCACCCGTCACAAACTTTGCGATAGGTCATTTCACTTATGCCGCGTTTCTGTCAAGGGGTACGCTACATTATCTAATTCTATAATAACTGGTTGCCAAGGCAATAGCGGCTCGTTGCGGCACTGGCCATCAATCAAAGTTATCACCGTGCGATCCATGTTTGTGCAAATATCTCAACCGGAGCAGTCAGCCAGAGACTAATGAGCCGTCATACCAATAGATAATACTCGAATGATGCCTGGGTTTTGTGCCAAATCATCGCAGGATTCTAGGCCAGCTTTCCTTACGTCATGGAGTAATTAGAGTTCAGTACGGAAGCTAACATTCCTGTAAGGCGATACGTGCTCCCTCGGTGTATGAAGCCAATAAATTCCGCGACATATAAGACGCAGCTTAGCGCGCGACGCTGCGTGCGAACCGGGTCACCGAGGGCTCTGACTCACGGCGCGTCCCCAGTCTCTACCTTGTAATGCAGGGGTGATTGCTCTCCCAGTCTCCCAGTCGCCGCTATGCATCCGACACTTTTGTACCACAAATATGCAAAAAATACACGCACAATGCAGGTGTGCTAAATCAACATTCATTGTGCAAATTACAGGAACCAAGAGCCAACGTCCAAGAGAAATCCTAGAAATCCGTCCCATTCGAACAATAATTCATACATTTACCATCTCTGGGTGTCGCTTTTGAATGCAGCTGCATTATTCGAGAGATATGAAAACAAAATCGCGTCTTCACAGTCGGATGGACGCATTGATCGCTGAACAGGTTCGAACACGCTTTTGTGAATGTAGAAAGGCGCGATTTTCTCCGGTGCATATCGCTAAAGCGCACCATTTATGTTTGAGTCCATAAATCAGAAGTTTTACCTTTTGACGGAGCCACCGCAGGTGTCTGCGCGGTATCATCTCGTCGAGACTATTGTGAGCGAGACGCGATTGTTCCATTCTGTTCACCTGCGATTTGTCCGGCCCTTATTAGCCCGTCTATCGCGACTGTCGTCCTCGCGTCCTGTAGACATCGCCGCGTCTTCTCAAACGGTTGCCGCATCGACATGACAATTTGGTATCTGTCATTTTCGTGATAAGATCGAGTCTCGTGTGTCACGGTGGCAGCGTTAGACCGGATGGGAAGCCGAGATGCTGTAATTTGGCCGCACAATACCGCGCAATAATAATCGCAGCCGTTCGTAATTGCGACGACATCCGTTGTATGTACATCTCACATACATGTGCACTCCGTGTGAAAGTTCGAAAGGGCCTCTCGTTACCGGACCGAGTTGTGTTATCAGAACCAGTTTTACGCATTTTAGATATATCGGCTTTCTTTACCGCTCGGCACTCCAGATACCTCGTGCACCGAGAATTTTATTGCTTTTAAATTGACAGAACTTTTTGTATGTTCATGTTCGTTAAGGGATTAGGCGTCGTTTCACACCTAATACGGGCTGTTGTTAAAAAAACAATGTGTCACGATGACAATGGAGGTCCTACCACAACATACGGTTGATTTGGTCCGACCGGAGCGATTAATGCTTTTGTCGGTTTTTAGGAGCGGAAGTCCCATTGTCGCGGCTGTCGTGTGGTCACTGACGGATTTGATTTGTGTGCGTGTTTTGACAAACGCTGTTAGATAAATGCTTCTCTCGCCATTGAATTACTGTTGTGTCCGGTGCGAGCTATGAGATTTTCCCTAAATGCGATCTACGAGAGAGGACTCTTTCCGAAAGCTGTTTGCGCAAACTCAGGTAGAAATGTGGAAGTATTTTTTACGACAAAAAATCAATTGTAGACGAAACTCAATTCGATAAGATCTGTTTCCGACTGTCTACGCTCTTCAACAGATAAATGTAACATGGGGTTTTATTCTATAATGTTATCATAAAAAAATATTTTACTTTCGTTTCGTTGTGGGCGTGGGACCGAAGGATCGATTAAAAAAAAGCCGGATATCCTCTAGTGTTTAGTATTAATGTATACTTTACGTATAATGTTATGGAAATAATACCCTTTATCCTTTTAATTCAATGGGATTAAAAGATACTGTATAATTTGTACAATCTAGCTTTTTTATTCGGAATTCACCCCTCTTTCTCAATTTTCAAGTTATTGAATTATAAAGGGTAGATTTTTTATGTTAGCCAAGAGCATCTTTGGAAACAGGTAGCTCTCGGAAGTGAGATAGACTCTTTACATTTTAGTATTTTTTTAAAGAAATGCTTTTTACGTGGCCATTCATAAATTGAATTAATTTCCCAAATCTTCAGTTCTAAAATACTTAGGGATTTTGTAATCGCTTGCTGGGGTCGCGGGAATATCTTAGTGGGATACCACAGATCTGGAACGCAAAGGGCATGTGATGGAACCGGGTGCTTTTCAGACAGTTAGCGTCTTACAATTCCTTCCACTCCATCCAAGACTGTAAGACTCAGTTCATGATTCGTAAACCGCAAAAAAGTACATATTCTTCTAACAAGAGCACAGTCCATCAACGTAAATAAATTGAACTCTAAATACACCACAATCAGTGGAAAACTACCACACATTCATCAACACTAAAATCAATTGTCATAATCCGTTACTCAACAAGCATGATTCAAATCAAATGGAGCCACTGCTTTAGTCTCCATAGCTAAAAAAAACTAATAAGCCTTCATAAGACTATATTATAAAAACTATTAAGTAACTATACATCTATCTATGTCTGCCTCAGATGAAAGATTCAATCACGATGCGAGACGGTTCGTGGAAGTCAGGCTTTTTTTCGCTAAAGTTCAATAGTTTTTGGGGTATCGTAGTAAGGTTGTTTAAACCGATCGACTTTTTTTTAGGATCGATGTTTATGGGTCTACATTATCAGACAAGTTGAATCCATTATTTAGCAGTGCTTAATACACTTACAGTTTTTTTTTAGTTCTTTTAATGCTCAAGTGTGTGGACACATTTAAAAACAGCAAGCGGCCATTGCATTTAAACTGATCAAAAAGATGAAATCAGGTGACAAATATGTCTAAACTCCTAAGCGTAGATTTTTCTCTTGATTGTGTAACATAAATTAATTCAAGTAAAATCGTACAACTATCTTAATTACTATTGGTAACAACATCTTCACAATAAAGTCGTTGGATTAATTGGCCACTTCGAACTTTACAAGCGTCACTAGCATTCCCTGATCTTAATTATCATTATATTCTTTTTTTCCTTAATTCACGTTTCTTGTAGTTAAATTCGAAATAAAGTTACAATTAAATTCCGAGCATACCAATAAATCTTTGTAAATGTCGTTGAATATTAATTCTGTCAATTACGGAACCCGTTGGTTTTTGTGGTTCTATCTTAGCACATTTTTTCTTACCACCAATCACTTGGGAGTCGTGAGCTGAGTTTTTTACGAGTGCCGTTAGTGACCTGCACCCTACCTTCCTTCATCACGAATCACTGCAAACATAAATAGTTCACACAACATCTATGCTTTAGAAGGAAGCATCTTCAAATTAACACGTAGAAACCCAGCAATGAATATCGAACGTTGCAATAACTTCGGTTGGTTCGTAAAACTTGGTTCCTTGTACACTTTTATGAATGTATAAAGTGCTAAGTGAATTTTTTTAGCTCTGAAGAGATTTATTTGTTTTTTTCGGACCACCTCGCAGATGACAGTCTGATGATTAAGGGTGGCAGACGAGCATGTGTTGTGAATGAAACGTTTCTTTTGATCGTCAAATTGGGGTAGTGTGTCGTGGGAATGTGGCTTTTTTTTGGGAAAAATATTTTTAAAAATAAGTTGTTGTTTGTTTGTAAGTTTTTTTAGATAGTGCGATAGTACTCGCAATCGGTGTGTATGACTACATTTATGAATATTGATGAAGCAATAGGAGTAGGGATCGTACCAGGGGGTCTTAAAATACCATATTTTTTATAAAGTTTGTTTTATAGAATATTCTTGCCCAAGCAATAAACAAATACTTATTAGATTTATGATAGTCATATCGCAATTCATATTATGATTTTGTTAGAGTGGATCCCTCTGGTGTTACTGGGAGAAAGGATAATTTTCATATAATTATTTCTTTATTATTTATAGTACGTAAGATTTTTTAAATTATACTTTCGGTCTGATAAAAATTTCTTCTGAAAATTATCGCCAGCAACTTATTAAAATAATGGTCATACTTCAAAGTGTCAGTAAAATTAGTTTCAAGTTTTTATTAACTAAGAGAAAGTGTCAATCGAAAATATAGTCCACTTAAGTCATAAACGTCATTGTTAAAAGTAAAAAATGGACTACATTGCATTGTGACTTTCAACTCCATATTTTCTCAATTTTAATAATACGATTGTAATAATCGCGATTCAATAAAGAATTTTACGTTTTTTTTTTGACACGATTTACGTTAAATATTTGAATGTTTATGGTAACAGTTGAATGAGATACTTGATTTCGGTTGTAAACACGTATTTTATGGCCTTATTCGCTTATTGTCGAAAGTATAATATTGCTCATAATTTCTGAATGTTTATTTTTCAATCTCCATCTGAATTAAGCACGTGCTAATGATTTTATTTTTAGTAACTGCGTGTTTTCAACCTTATATAAATGTAATATTGAGTGTAATTTCATCACTTTCAAGTTTTCCAATTCGCCATTTGTTTATAATTTTAGTATACAGACTAACTGTTTCCCGCGGTTTCAACTCCGCTAATTCCCTTCCTCGAAAAATATTTTTCATATCAATATAGAATATTAGAAACCAGTAGTTACTGAGATTATAAATAAAACCTTCAGCTTATAATTACGAGTACTAGTATAGTTTATTTATTTTTCTAGATTCCTATGACTTATCGGTAAAGTTTCTCTAATCAATTTAATTTAACCTTATTTTGTGTTTATTGTTCCATATAAATATAAATCACAATAATGAAGTAGTTCTTCAAACTAAAAAGGTTATCGCCTACGTCAATGACCGTCAATTCCCTCCATTCATAAAACATAATAAAACTCGAACCCATTACTACTTTTATTTGCTAAATGAAAAAATAACTACATTTGTGTGAACGACCAATGAAAACTAACTATAAATAATGTAATACAAATTAAGGGCCGGTCCTTAACGCCCTTAAAATAAACATGGTGACCAAAATTGACTTATTATGTTGTGTGTTACACTCAAAATTGTAAATCAGTCAAATGCAGTTTCTACTGGACCGGGTCAACATTGCTTACTTGAAAACTAAATGCTTGTTATGTCATGCTAGATTTGAATAATAAACATTTTTGATCTCTGTATGGACCGCCATAAAAAAATTGTTTCTAAATGGCTGACCCAAAAACTTACTAAGGTTGTAATTTTTTGATTTTGTGATAATTCAAATTGTTATACGTAACTGCAAATAGGTCAAGAATACTTTTGACCGATTTGTAGTTTTAACTGTGACATATAAAAAAAATGTCCACAGTGAGCATATTATCCGACTCATGGCTCCGTGACGCGCTGTTGGTGTCGGTTAAGTAGGTATTATGTGTTTGTGCTCCTTGTTAGTGCTGGATAAGGGGATACTACACTTAGTTGACTTGTTGCCGTGACGTGGTATGATGGAAGCGATTGACGGGTAAAACGCGAAAAGAAACACGACGCGTCGAGCGGGGCGGGCTACGCGGTGCTATTTCTTGACGCTTCTCCTCTCCATAAATGCTCTATACGAGTTTGACGGCCCGCTTCGTCCACCGCGCCGCTTGAGGCCCGTAATCCACCAGAAGGAGAGGAGAGGAGATGTGTTTGAATAACCAATCAGATGTCAACTTAAGTCAACTGAAGCTAAACCGAGAAGGAGATGTGGATATCTGATTGGTTATTTAAACACATCTTCCTCTCCTCTCGCTTTGGTGGATTACGGGCCTGACGCTCCGCTTGTCTTTGAACGACGCCTGGTGATGTGAAGCGTTTCATCATTATCATCATCATAGGCCTTCCCTTTTGATCTCCACGTATACCGGTTGGAAGCGACCTGCATCCAGTGTCTTCCGGCGACCTTCATAAGGTCGTCTGTCCACCTTGCTGGTGGACGTCCTACGCTGCGCTTGCTAGTCCGTGGTCTCCACTCTAGCACTTTACGACCCCATCGGCCATCTGTGAAGCGTTTGGTCGAGAATTATGCTCAGTATTGTGAATGATTGCTGTGGATAGCGTGTGTAGCTCCCATGTAATGAATGATGGTATTACCTGATGACAGTCCGTAAAGGGATGTTATCAGTGTTTCGTGTTTCTAGGAAAAACCTTCAACAGGATTGATGTCTTATTTAGTTTATGTCTGTTCCATACATTTTTGACTTTCCTTATTGTTGATAGAATGTTTCTAGAATAGATAGAATATTAATTTCTATTTATTTTCAGGAACTGTCATGTAAACACAGTTCAATTATTTGGACCAAATCAGTATTCTGTCGAATATTGAGTTGTATTATAGTAAGTAAAATTGAGAGTTCCATTAAGAAGAGATTCCCAACTATCATGTTTTCCGATTATTTTTTTGCCAAATCTCATTGACTTTCACCCAAACAGTATTTTAGATTGATTGTTCTAAGGGTCATATGCCAACAAAAATATGGTCAAAAAGCTGTCGGCAATCTGAGGAGGCTCTCATAGAGGGCCAAATGCCTGCCGGGTTCGCGGGAATGTCTAAGCAGGGAACCGAGACCCTAGAATTAAGAGGGCTCTAGAAGGAACACTTTGGATTTTAGTTAGTACGAAGTAGATTTCTGATTCGTTATTCAAATACATGTCCTATCGTCTCCGCTTTCGTGGATTGCGGGCCTGACACTCCTGACAGCGTGTCCGGACGGGGGGACTACTCATTTGATGATTTTATAACCAAACAAAAGGGTCATATTCACTCAAATGCGTCTCAAAATGAAGACAAATTGATCATCCCATTGGAGATTATATATCAAGATAACATTGCAATTTGTTAAGTAAACCAGTCCTACAAGGAAAACGCTTAGTCGAAGGTTTAGTATCCGGAAGATAAACTGCAGATAATAAGATGTTAGTTATTTATAAACAACTAATGATTGTGGATAGTGCGGTGTTCGGATTGTTGATGATTTTATTTGTTTGTTTTATTTACGGACTTATTACTTGTATCTATTATTATGAATTATATGGAGTTATGTTGTTAGTAGGTCTTTTGTTTCAAGTTCCTACTAGGTCACAACGTTTCATCTGCTTTGGTAGATAGGACCTAGCTAGATTAGTTTTCAGGTCTTCCCGCTCCAAAATCCTGTAGTTTTAGGGCGTTTTTTTTTCCAATTTGCCTATTTATTCTTTGCTTTTCGATGGTATTTCTATAGCTTTGAAAAGTTTTTTTTATTCCTTGGGCCGCAAAGAGCGTCAAACGATGCGTAGACTGTGATGTCATTCAGCATCTACATTGTTTAGCCATCCAGTTCATAGTTAATGATTTGAGTGCTTTAACCATCAGAACACCACTTCCAAAAAACTTGAATTAGCACGATAAAAATTTCCTCACTAAAAATTCCTCTTAAATAAAATCAGACAGATCTACAAATCGAACTTTCAAGCGAACATAGTCTACCAAGTCAAAAAATCACAGCTTTTATCTGTACTGCATCTAGTCGGAGAGCTGACGTATTCACAGCAGTCGTTATCAACTTATCAGTGTGTCACAATGCGACGATAGCGCCGCACTGCGCATTCATGCCTCGGCTCACTGGCTCCCGGACTGTAATATTTAAGGCTCTCTACGGAAAACGCGATACATATTTTATTGTTTCGGATTTTAAGTTTTAACCTACTGTGCTGTGTTACGGTGAACATAAATATGGGTGGATTTTAGATCATTTGTCTAGGTTTTTCCAAACTATGTACCCATTAGTTGGACTAGTCAGATTTTCTGCCACCGACGCCCTGATATGTAAAGGGAGTGAGGTGTGGGAAGGTTCTGGAATGGAGAACGCGCTTAAGTAAACGAAGGGTTGGACGCCCCCCGTCAAGATGGACTGATGATCTGAACAAAGTTAGCCGTCAGTCGCTGGATGAAAAATCGTGAGATCGTGTGCTGTGGCGCGTCCTGGAAGATGCCTATATCCAGTAGCGGACTGTAATAGGCTAACTAATTTGGACTTTTTCATCAGCCCTTAACAGACTAACCTAAATATTATTTATATCCTTTGGCATTTTGTAATTCCTGCAATGCACTTGCTTGTTGTTTGTGCAGTTTATATTCAAAAGCAATAATTGTCTACTCGTTAGTACAGATTTACTTTTATGGTCATTAGAACAATAATCAAGGTTAATATTATCTGAACTATGACTGAGCTGTTGTGAATGGGAATGTCGGTTCCGGCAATTAACAAGAATGCAATGTTGTTGTGGCGCTTGACTCAATGGTAAATAACAGTTTGTAGAGTCATTTACATAATTATTGTGTTACAAAATAATGTTTACAACAGTTTTATTCATCTGTGTTGGTTTACGAAGGAGTTCACATTTTCACAATCAAAGATCTTACTATAAAACTTAAAAATACAATACGAGTAGTTCCATGCAGTGCCGAGGTTCTAAAAACGCCACTTTAGCAGATTCATAATATGAGTTACGATATAATATCATCAGGTCATATTTTTACACTATTTCAATCAAGTGACTTAATTATTTTAATACCCGAGCAATTTTAAAAGTCAACCAAATATGTAGTAGTTCTGCATTAAAAGTAGTAAAATTACAAAATATCGACGTCATGTTCTAGACAAAATATTTGTAAAACGAATTTATTTTTAGATTTTACCACTGAATTATCCATATATTTCGCCAAAACTATACCCACAATTAGACCTTTCCCCCAAAAAGGGTACCATCATTGCCAGCGGGTTGCTGACCGCAAAATCCGATGACGATACACCGCGACGACCGCCAGACTAACTAATTGAGCAATAATGTAAGGTCAAAATGATATTCCTGGTCGTTATCAACCAGCATCCGTTGATCACAGGCACCGCTTTGTAATGCTGCCTATAGTATCAGGAAGTTTGATAATAGATATGTTTCCAGTTAATTCGACCACACAGTGAGTTGATAAGAAAACGTGTAGGAAGTTTTTGATTTTTTGTACGGTTCTGACGTGAAGGTCATATCAGGGTATCGGTTTGTGACATTGAATGCTGTCGATATTTTACTAGCTGTTATTCCCCGCTGCTCGGCTCCTATTCGTTGTAAAATGTTTGCCTAAAGCCTTAATCACTGATGTTACACACTACTCCCGCAATTTTAATGTCTCCTTTATCAAGATTGCAATAAGCGTCAAAATTGCGTAAAAACTGCCTATTTAAGATGGCGGATCAAGTGACAGACCCTCTGATGACCGGAGTGTTGACGTCGACAGTTTACTTGGACATAGTACGATAGTACGCACTAGGCTTTCCTGTATCACAAGAACCAAAGACATGCGCTAAGCATAAGCATGTAATAAAATTACAAAAATGAATCATCCTTTTGAACAGTTTAAATAATGTGACCCACCTAGGATTTGCAAAAACATCAGATAACGCGTTGCAATGGCATCGTTCCTGCTTTACTTCGATCGACCTCCGATTTATTAGTACAGGAGCAAAATTCGGAAGTGAAATATCAATCAGAAGTTCTGACATTCCAGAATCGGAGCCGAACCTCCGCAACTTCCCTAGTACACACACATCTTTCACACATTGTTACGGCCCTGAAGATTGCATGTCGAGATTCATCACGTTCGCCCGCTCGTACCCCGCTTGACGCTTCTCTGTTGAACAGGTTTATATTGTTCTAGCTAGGTATCTGCTATTGTGTATTAACATTCCTAACGGGTACTGAAGGCTAGAGACTGCAGGCTATCTCTTAAAATAGTCTAATGCCTGTTTGCAGTAAACCTGGGCATTGGGAACGAAGTGCACACTGTCTTCGTTTTGCAAATGCCTTGGGCCTATTTGAAATGGAAATATTTGATTTTGTTTGTTTTGTCAAATCTATCGGACCAAACTCCAGAGTAACTGTGCGGCGTCTTCAATTTGGATATTGACTCTAATGTGGACTGTATTGATAAGACCTTGCAAAGACAAATTAGCCTCGAAAAGAAGAAGAGAAGAAACTACTACTGTGCTACTATCCTGTAGTTCCCAGTAAGTAGGTGACTATGGTGGCAGCCCTAGTACCACCACCACAGCTTTAGCCTCCAGTCGATGGCAGCCAGAGAAGGTTGGTCTTCTAATCCAAGGTTTGGTGTAGCACGCAGGGTTGGCCAGCCACATACAGTCCAAATCCGATGTCCAGAATCGGATTTGGACTGTATGTGGCTGGCCAACCCTGTCACCCCTGAATTGTGAATTTGATCACACATCAACTACTCTATATTTGCCCTTGTTCAGTTTTGTTGGCTTTTACACGTGCCACAGAATTCGTTTGCCTCGATTCAGTACTTTTTATAACAAGAGCCTTTTAACAAAACAAAGAAATAATCACATTTTAATCATAATGTAGTTTCTACAAGTGTTCATTTGAATGTTGGCCTCGCATATATCATTTATGTACAACGACTTAATGGCGTGTCTCTTCAATTGTCATATATTTGTTCACAATGCTAACGGATATCATTAGTGCAACAAGTAGGGCGAACAGTATTTGTGATAGAAACTCAGAAAGGACAATTTTCAATATTGTTTTTGTGACGAGTGTCGACCGGGACAAAGGTTTTATTGTATTGCCATTGGGTCTAGGTTGCGGTCAAACGATAATGCTTGAACTAGTTGTGTTTTATCGGTAAAACGGTTTCAACCGTTTTCGTATTGTATCTTTTACACATGTGTGTTATGGACGATGACCTTCTCGTGAAGATGAAGATCTTTAAGAAGGAAAGCTTCTAAGAGAATCAGAAAGAAGACTGCAGACATTGTTGAAACAAGGTTTCAACAATTTCCACAGTCTTCACCCCATGGGGTCTTAACCCCAGATCTTGAAATGAAGAATAAGCCCTTACAATATTTAGCTCCAATTCAGTATGACATACATACTTGCACGTATTTCATTTTCAGCATCTGACATTTTATAATGTCACATTTTATCACAATTTCTACTTACTTTAAGTATACCGTAGTGACCATGAGTAAAAATTGAATCTCAATAATAATCTTTTAACCCATTCGACTGCTTGAAGCGAGACAAATTAAACGTTTATATAATCAACGTGTATGATTTAAATCGATTTCGGTTTTCATGTTATTTTAATGGTACAGGTATTTTAATCTGTTACCGAGAGCCATAATATCCACTGGTCAGTCGAGGCCACGGTAAATCGGAAAATTCTATGAGTTGGCAGACGTTTAATGTTTCAATATTACGTATTGGAATTTGCCTTGTGGACAACAGAATTAATAGGCCGTCTGTGGACGTGGGTGTTTTACAGTCTACTGGGGTTATATCAGGTGAAGGAGAGGTCCACGAAGAACTGGCTCTCTGTTGGAAATCAGGCGTTCATGAATATCAACGTCGTAAAATTATGCTGATCGCAGCCAGAATAGGTGTTAGATACAAACCCTCTTCAATAGATCTCCTGAACGATCAGATCTACTCTCTAAATCCTCACGATTCCTTGTAATATTATAATCAAATGGTATCCGTTCCTTGTAATATCTGAAACATATCAATGGGGTTATTATGTATGTAATCAGATGCAAAACTTTAGACAAACCTAACATGCCAAGATACGGGCCCATCCAGCTGATACAGTCAAACGGTACTCGGGATAAAGAAAATTCCAACACAACATTTCCATATTAAATTTTCGTGAGAAATTGTTCAATAGTCGCTTGTAAGGATTGAATAAAAACAGTGCGAACTAAGTGCTTATCTTTCCGCACAATTTGTGGCTATAATGGAGGGAAATGCAAAAACTTGAGTTGTCGGTAAACGTCGGCCCAACAACCCATCATTATTCATGCACTATTGCAATTTTAAGAGGTTCGGACTTGACATGAATATGTAATGTTGTTTCATTCTCCCATGGGTGTTGGGAGAAACTGAGGGGTCTGATGGGAGCCTTTTACTTTTACACTTCTTGCTAGAGATTGATCTTATCAATGGTCTTTTTGTGATTATTCCATGCATTCAGTACGCGATCTATTCCTAGTCCCTATATTATTTGTTTGTCAACTTTCTCTTGATCTTACCCCAGATTAGTTAAATGTTGCCTTAGTTATCCCGGTGAAGGTTTGTAAAGGAACATCGGTACTTCGGAGGTTGACCCCCGGAAGTCCATAAAATGGTTTATTTTTCCAGGAAAATAAAATCATCTAACCAAGAGCCTTACCCCGTTACTGGGTTTGTGGAGGTCCGATTGACAAGTCACTCCATGTAAAATACTATATCCAGCCGCATCTGGTTTGACTGGAAGCCGACCCCAATATAGTTGGGAAAAGGCTTAGGGAGATGATGACAAAGAGTCTTACTAGGCCGACTGGTGCTGATAGTTACTCTTACCCAGACAACAGCCCAACGTCCATCTTGAACCAAATACCCATTGCCAGATAACTCCAGTTTGGTCTAATCTGCTCTGTTGCTATGACATATTTGATCCTTACAGGTACATAATAAAATCCTTGGTTTTCTATGCCAACAAAATATTTTCTTTACTAACACATATCAGTTAGTTATGCGATAATGATCGCGTATCTTTGTCATCATACGCATGCGTTTGCGCAACCTTCGTGATTGCGGGTTATCGCATGTAGGCCGATGTGTTGGTAACCTTACGTTGTTTTCATTAATTACTATGTAAGATGTATTATTGAAGATTTCATATGAATATGTTGTAATTTTCCATGAATATGCAAAATCATAAAAAATATAATGATGACGTGCTTCAGAAAGGCTGGGTGCGTAGTACTCGCAATCGGCGTGCATGTATGACCAGTACCCTGGACGACTTTTCACTCTTTTACTTTACAGCGTCTTTCCAGTATTTACAGCGTTTCTTGTATGAGAAAATGGAACAGCGCCTCTGGTGTGCGAAGAAGGAACTATTTTTTTCCTTGAAAATTGTCAATTTGAAATTGTCAAAGTTCCAGTTTACTTTATGTCTCAAATACTGAAAACTCGTGCTAAGGGTAGTGATGTATGAATGTGGATGTGGCGAAATGAGTGTGTAGGGATCGTAGCATGTGGCGCTCTTAGGTCCTGCGTACTCTCATGGGAAAAGGGGTTGAGTTTTTGTAAGTCATCATCATCTGCCCAGCCTTTTTCCATCGATGTTAGGATCGACTGCCACTCTTCCAGTCTAGCCATATGCAGCTTAAAACCAGTATTTGATATGGAACGCCTTCCCATCTGACCTCCACAACCCTGTTAGCACTAGATAACACAAAGCGTATGGAACCAGTTCCAAAACTCTGCTTCCATACGCGGCAGATGCGGATACCCCTTCGCAAGCTTTGGTAAGACTGTTTCAAGTGTGAAGTGTTGAAAAGAGAAGTGGAAAATACTGCGAAAAGATGGATGTATGTAAATATGATTTCGATAGGAGATAAGTAGACTTTTGATGACGATTAATGGCATCATTGAAAAATGCTAGAAAGAAAATGCTCAAAATCATTATTGTTGCGTAAGAACCTCCTAGGATAATTGATACAAGAGACGATATTCATTTCAATAAAGCAATATTTTCTAATTGTTCCGTTAAAATGCGATGATTTAATCAGCACATCTTAGTTAAAGCTCATCATACGGGATTCGAACACCGTAAGTGTTAAGATACCGCTTGATAACTGCTAAGGAACGGGGTGGTAAATACTTGGTTAGATGTACAGACATCAGTAGGTCAACCTACCCCAATTTGTCAAATCTTACCAAAAGGACCTCGTAAGGATCACTATTGTGATAAGGTTGAAAATCGATTAAAGAAAATTGACCGATTGAAAAGAAAATATGACTTCATCTGACATTTACATTTTTTTTATATCAAAAACATTATGACAGACATTACTGTCAATATTTCCCGACAGTCATTCATGATGTAATTTTTGCTAATAACATAAAAGATAAAGCTCTCTGACGTTGTCTTTTGAGGGTCAAAAATCGAGATAAACGCCATTTTCCTCAACCACACTACGCAAAAAGGCCACAAGCAGTACAAAAAAAAAAACTCGCGACAAAAATGAGTTGCTAACTCATACAACTTCATCGGGAGCCGTCTAACCACTACATAAACAATCGATTAAACTGAAACCAACAGTCGATGGCACAACTTCACAACTGTCGAGCCTCCCTGCAGCCATTAACTGCACCGAGCGCTAAACTTAATCGCTATCTATAAATAGACACGTCTGACTCGGCAGACGTCTCACTACACGCCACCCGGATACCAACGACCTATCTACAAACTTCAACACAAACCATATTCAACCTTATCTCGCACACACTAAGATGAATTTACTCCAGCTGCACTTGATTGTAAAATATAAAATACAGTTTTCATAGGAGAGACGTTGCTACGCGATTTTGAATCGATATCAAACGTCACAAGGTTCGTATTACGCTGCTGGGGAAGCCCGGCGCTCGGATACGTAGGCTGCAAGTTAGGTCGGAAAATGAAGCGCCGTTTATAGTACTCATTATAGTACTATCGTAGTAATGTGTGTGTGTGTGCGGGGTGTAGGACGCGGGCGGGCGCTGCAATCCGCTGCAGCGGCCGCGAGTGTGCACCGCGCTTATACAACATGAATGAAGAATTGTATTTATGTTTCCCAGTCTGAGGTCGGGCTGCGGCTCTATTGATTTTTTTTTCCATTACGTGCCGCGTCGGATGCAAGGGAATGGGAAAATAGTAATGGAGTAGTACTTGCTTGTCAGTTTGACGTAGACTTTTTTATAACGTTTAGTGGAGGGAAAATGGGGGTTTATAGCATGAATTGCGCTCGTGTGTACGTGTGCGGTTCCTGTTGCATACTATCTGGAGTAGACGTAGTTTCGCGTAGTTGTCTAATGAGTCCCAGTTTATAAATAGGACGAGATCGTTAATGTTTTAGTGTTTTGGCTGCACTTTGCGGTACTTACTGACTTTCTGAATGTCATTGAGGTATTGTCTGATGTTTGTAGTGGAAAAACACCGTCGTATAACTCAATATCATGTATGTTTTGAAATATGTGTTTAAAATAAGTAACAATAGATATTGGATAACTACAGTATAATAAAGGATGATGCAATTTTTGGTCCCACCCTCCAATAGCAACATGTCATACGTCATTGGATAGGTATTTTTAAGCTGAGCAAAACATATTATGGCACCAAGTCTGAAATATGAGTTCGTTCTGAGATATGTTTGATTGAATATGGCAGTTTACGATATAAGGAAATAATGTTTTTTTCGTAACATATTACATTTTAGTGCAGAGGACGAGGAGGAGAACCTCGGTTCTAAATAATAACAGGCGCACAGGTCGATCTTCTATGTCAAGCCGCGCTTGCCGAGCTCGGTTTATGGATGGGTGACCATCTATCCGAGACTTCTACTTGCCCCTGAAAGAACATAAAAGCCTTTGATTGCGGCTGTCATTAGTAGATCTTTGACAGTCGTTACCAACTAAAAAAAAGTATATTATTCCTTCTATAAAAGCTCGCTTTGTCGTTAACCACCTCCACTATGGAGATTGTTAACGGCAGGTTGAAGAGCGATTTTAAGCTGTTACTTCAAATATATTTCAACAATGCATCAATGCCTTGTCGCATTCAGTCACTACACATAAGAGCTAGAAGGGTTTTTTACATGGTAAAATCATACAAGACCTAGTAGGTACATACAATCACTAAGACATACTATTTCACACCAACTGTATTCAAAGCTATTGTACCTGCAAGATCCGACGTTGTTCTGAAGGCACCTGTGCGAATCTTTTGTGTCAATACTTTGGTACCTAGGGTCAGATTCCATACCGTATGTCAGGGGATCTGGAGGCGAAAGCCTTCCAACACTATAAGTGGGGTGTGGAGTGGAGGCGCAAGGGCGAGGTGTATCTCCGCTACCTCTGACAAGTCGAGGCGCTGCGGGAAGAGCTTCGGCGTAATCTCATGGGGTATGGAGGGTACCACTGTCGTAGCCGAGGTTTGGCAAAGCCGCAACCGTGGCGTTAAAACCCTTGTTTGAGGAGTGACGCAGGTCCACACCAGATGTTTCAGGAGGTTCCTGTGTCGAATTGTGCGGTAAGAAACAGGTATGCCTGGTGGAACCATTGCGAAAATCGCCCGGAGGTGCACACGATCGACCATGCTGTGAAGGTATGCATAGCTTGGGCCGCACCACTGCGGAGCCAGACGCAACCGTTTATTAAGACGTAATCACCTCCTCCTGCTCCTTCTAAGCAGTGATGCTATCGAAGGAGGAGGCGGAATACGTAAAGGAGAGGACAGCCTCCATCTCACGACACAAACGCTGCGGGAGACGCCTACGGTAATGCACGTCGCGAGGCGATTTTTTAACTACAGTACTCGAGCGCATGAGGACGGTGAGTAAAGGATGACCCGCCGTCATGGACCATGCTCGGGTCAACTGCGCGTCATGCTCCATGCGACCCTTAAAGAGTTATCAGCAATCTGACGGTAATCAAACGCCTGCCGCGGTCGCGAGACTGTCTAACGACGACTGTCGGAACGTAAAGGGCTATTGAAGGATACCGTGCATTTTAGTTAGTCCATGTCTGGAAGTCCTGGGCAGTCCCTCCCACCCAACCCCAGAAGGACTCATTCGATGATTTTATCATGTAAAAAAACCTTCTAGCTCTTATGTGTAGTGATTGAACGGGGCAAGACTTTGACGCATTGTTGAAATATCTTTGCAGTAAAAGCTTAAAATCGCTCACCTTTAAAGCTTAAAAAGCGAGCTTTTACTTTTTTTTAGTTGGTAACGCCTGTCAAAGATCTACAAATGACAGTCGTAATCAACGGCTTTTATGTGCTTTCTGAGGCACGGAGAAACCTCGGATAGATGGTCACCCATCCATAAACCGATCTCGGCAAGCGCGGCTTGACATAGAAGATCGACCTGTGCGGCTGGCATTATTTAGAACCGAGGTTCTCCTCCTCGTCCTAAGGACTAAAATGTAATATGTTACGAAAAAAAACATTATTTCCTTATATCTTAAACTGCCATATTCAATCAAACATATCTCAGAAAGAACTCATATTTCAGACTTGGTGCCATAATATGTTTTGCTCAGCTTAAAAATACCTATCCAATGACGTATGACACGTTGCTATTGGGGGGTGGGACCAAATTTCATAGAAGGCCTGGCATCATCCTTAACATAATTTTGCTATTTACAGGTACCTACCAAACACCGCCAGACGCCACTTGCAGCAACGGTAAATATTTATTATTATGCACCATAAAACATAATAAAAATAAGTTCAAATTAATTATTCAGAAACTTAACAGTGACACGACATATAATCGTGATAATATAAAGTGATGTGACATCACTCTATTCATCACTATTTTATCAATAAATATTATTTTCATAATAAAAATAATTATTTTTATAATAAACTCGCGCTATCAATGGCCTTAGTAACGCCACGTTAAAAATTATTGATTAAATTAGACACGTGTGTGTGTTTACGATTTTATTTTTCATTTCCTTTGGCCGCAACTAAAGTTAATAATAAATAAAACAGTTGTGGTTTAATCGTGTCACTATACCATGTCAGGTTGGTTAGAAAAATCTAGATTTTTCTAATCTATGTTTCTGATAAAGTAACAAATTATTAGAAGCTATATTACTTGAGTTTTTCCGATATTTTTATTGGTTGTGGGGTTTTAAAAGCCTATTCTTTACATGATCTTAACACTATGACACTTTTTATGGTGATGGTTTAAAATTACATTAACTAATTATTATCATTTTTTTTTCATTTACAATATGTCTTTATAATACGGTTTATTTATTATTAAAATAAACCTTTTAGTTAAGATAACACAGCAGGCTTATTCAAACAAAGTAATTAAAAGATTACCTAATTATACCCACACACAAGGTATTAATATTTTAATCCTACTAAAAACCCAACGATTGATACGTATACTAAAATAAATCTTTTTTAATCTTATCGACCAATGAGCTGTCCAGCGCATGCGATTATCGATAAATTTTCCCCGGCCTTCAATTTTGACGATGTGGTCCCCGTTTATCGATAGATAACACATCGATAAAAGGGGCCGCAGTAGCTTCAGTTAAACAATTATTCGTGTATTACAACTAGACTTATTATAATGTAAATATTTACTATTTTTCAACTATATTGTCTATCCAACGACATTACACAACAAGAATTTATCAGAGTCATCATTCGATAATTGTTTCTATTTGAATACCACTTTTTCTATTACAATAGTTTCAAAGTTTCATTAGACGTCAATTTCATGGTTTTGACTATGAAAGGGCCGATAAGTGGGCAAGAAAACCTCGACTTTAAAGACTTTGTAGGCGAACAAGGAAAATGGAATCATCTAGCAATGATAGAGCATATTTTTTTAACTTCAATTGGTAGATACCTAATAACGTTCTTTAAATACTCTACAATTGCACAATGTTACGTTAAAACCGAGATTTCAATAGTTGATGTCATTTGTTTTTTAACTTGGACCTGAGTCATGAGTTCATGACTGTCTTTATACTGACTATCACTTGGTGATAGCAGTGGGCTATCACTAAGGGCCCATTCACGTCAAAATAGAGTCATAATAAAAGTTAACGAAATTCATAATTCAAAATAAGTTTTCCCAAGATATGAAAATGGCAATGCGGTACTCCGTAAGGCGTAAAAATAGTAAAACCTTGGAATCCATTTTTTTTTTAAAAATTTCTATGTTGTTGAAAACACATTTCAAAAATGTATATGAAGATTCATTGACTGGTCCTGGATTCCGAGGTATAAACTAACGGCACTCCACCATACGAACCTTCTTTCTTTCTTTCTTTTTGAATCTTAACATTTTGGGTGAAGCGGGAGACACTATAAGCCATGATTGACTAAAAACCAACCTGCTCCTTCACTTGCCATATGCCTTACCTCCTAGATCTGTTGGCGAATTAGGCATTACTCGCCGAGCGTAAGCCAACTACGTTAGCCAGAAATCGCAGTCCCCATCTACGAGTATTTCGATATTTTTGAAGATCATCGAAAATCATTGGAATAATTCCAACTTTAAGCTGGTGAATTGAGATTAAAAGTTTATATGAAAATTCAGACGAACCTGGTTCAGGTTGGCTATTTCTAAGTAAAGGTGTCTACACAGATGACGTCTAACTAAAAATTAACTTGCCGTTGAACAACTTACCGTCTCAAAATTGTCATATAACAAAAACCGGTAATTTACACGTAATAATTACAGATAAAACACTCACGTGTGCATTACATAAGACATGGAGCACGTGAATCAGTAGATCTGTAGCACTAATGATAATACTGATAAGGAATACTTAAATACATTTTTTGGTAACACCACGATATCTGCAATGGATGGTACGTGACCTCGGCAGATAGCACAATGAGTAAGGACAATCAAAGATATCTAAAAAACCGTCAGAAAATTTTATTTAATCTTTATACGACAATGAATTTCTGGTATTAATTCTGTAGCGGCCTGTATTCGGGGTTTTCCCTATTTGATGGCTATGGATAGGCTCACTCCAAACTTGCGAACTGTGAATGCAATTTGGGACACCTCTGCCTTCGAGGATTATGTGAATTATGTCCGTATATAGTAAGTCAATTAATATAATTGCAAGATATCATTCAATTTCGGATTTTCAATCTTCCTTTGTAACTACTTCTTTGTGAGTTCGGGAGCAACAGAAACTACTCGAATTTATTCAAAATATGGGTGAACAGCCGTCTTCTGGGTAAGCTTGCCCTATCGTAGGCCTTGTTACTGTCACCTTAACTCTTAGAGTTAAAGTGACAGTTAAGTACTCTAGAGTTAATCTACATTAGAATAGAGAGTACACCCGTATTAAAAACCGTACTTACCGTCGTTCTGTTGTTTTTAGGCATTATTTTAAAGAAGACCGAATGACATTTGATATAATTTAATTTACTATGTTCAATAAGGAATTTCAAATACAAATACCAAGGTTCATAACTTGCATCTCAGAAACATTAAAGTGTGAATAAAAAGGCACATAAAATTTAATTGAATTTAAACATTTCACATTCACCTTGGAATCCTGTGTTTATAATATGAAATATTTGCGTCACGCTCGCTGGAACGCGCACTGAAAGGTTTTATACAACCATTGTAAACGATTTGTTCAGCTGCGAACACACTGTTGCTACGGTAAATTCACCTATTGTTTTAACAATGAAATTTATTGAATGTATGTCAACGGGTCAGGATTATAATTACGACTACGATTGTGAAATTACATCTGTTTAACTGGTTTCTGTGAACATCTTCTATTTTTACTTTATCCATTTTCCCGCTGAATTTTTGACGGTATTCCAAAAATACGCTATGTTGACGATATTTCTATAGGTACTAAGTAACTATATTTCGCTACAATCGCTTCGATATGCACACGGAAATATTTTTTAATTACAACACCACCATTAGTCACTTCATTAATTTGAATTGGTTACAAGTTGTAAGTTTTAGAAAATAATTGGCTTGATTTTGTTTTAATCAACATCTTAGTACGGTTTCGCGCGGTCGTATATTACGGCAAGCATCAGCATTATTTTGATAGAAATTTCTAACAGTGTGCGTTCACGCTTAAACGCCAATACCCGATGCTCAGACGAAATTAATCTATTTAAGAAGAGAACTATTTAGAATAAGATACAAAATTGAATGATTGACTAGCCCAGACACCGTTACGAAATATAATATACACAATGTTCCTATTACATCTATAGTAAAATTAACTTCTGACTGTGCTGTTAGACGATATAAAATTGCAATTAAACCGTCTGGCAATTTTGGCATACGATCTTTGGTTAGAAATAGAAACTGTAGGTATCATAGTCAAATATAGTTCGACATCAAGAAGATTATAGTAGGAAATGAGAATGAAAATAACTGACGAAAGTTACGATAGATGCGTATAATGTCCCCACTGCTGAGACACATGCCTCCTAAGGTACCCTTTGTGATTTGTGAATGTAGAACGGAATATTTCCGAAAAATAATTTTTATGATATAAAACATACAACTCAAAATTATTCAAAAGTTGACAATAAACATTTCAATGTAGAGTTGTAGAGCAACAAAATAAAATCGAATGTGTTCCATTTTCAAATTGCAGTTCTAAAGATTCGGGAAGGGATCCCAAACATTCACTTCCATTTGAATTTGAAAGCAAACAATAAATTGCTCCTTTCACTTTTAATATAGGAAAGGTTCCCACTGTCTATAATGTCAATGAATTTTAATAGTCAATAGACCCCCATTACCGGTCCCCACCACAATGCTAATTTACACTAATTATTATTGACCATCCGTTGAAGTTTACCTCACCGCGATTGTGAGGACCGATAACGACATTCCCATGCCTCCACTAAGACAGTACTTAAAGAAATACTTAATAAACATACCATACAGATTATATCCGAAGTATTTTATTATAGTAACAGCTACACTATTTATAAATATTATCGAGTATTGAGGACACATGCGATAATCAGAGTCCAACTCAATGGTGGCCGCAATCAGGAAAAGGGATATTCTGGGCAAGCTTTCTATATCACAACCAAACTCGATGACACTCTCCACATAACTTATTATAAGGAAGAGAAGGATCTTGTCTAGCTGGTCACAGAAGCAAATTAGTGTGATCCCTAGCTTTGTATAAACCCATATTGTGTAGAGGTCAGGTTAGTTTGGAGGCAATGTAGGATTAAGAAACGGGGTAAATAGTCAAGATTACGACGGGGCGTGGGCGGAATCGAGGCCATGACGAAACTCTGATTGATAACGTTCCACTATACGTAGTCTGATAAACGTTCCTAGTTGCTATGCGAGAATACGTGTCTACAGGTTTTTTCGTTCATTGTATTCTTATGTTAAAATAGGACGCACGAGACTGTCTGCGCAGCCGTGCCCACACCGTCTGTGGGTGGACTTGTGTAGGATATGTTAAAAGTGTTGGATCTTGCTGGAATATACGATGACGGCTCGCCATCGCAGAGACTGCATCATCCAAAATAAAAATCACTAATTCACTCGCAACAGATGCTAAAATTCTTGCCCCGAAATACATGAAACAGAAGATACTGAATGGGGTTTTATATTGTGTGTACAGAACCAAGCTACAGTATTTGTCACTCATATAATTTCTTTTTCATAGCCCTGTTACATAAACTGTCATGAATGAAGAACTTCCCAAATGGTTCAGAACGAGGTTTCCCGTACAAGTCAACGGCTTCCCGCCATCTATTTCTGGACGCAAAATCATCAGACTTCTAAATAATGTCACCCACGTCTTTGGCGGAAACTTGACGACCGGCGGCAACTGACACTGAAACTTGTCGATAAATTATATCTGAAGCAGTTAACTCGCACTTTAATGTTCTAGTAAATTGAGTAGATTTAAAGAAGTTATTTTTGTAAATTACGATCAACGAGGCTCGGCTCTGTCTGCGATGTAACTCCCAACTCAAATTCTGGCGTAACTTCATTTCTGTTGACCTACAGATTGTTTATCAACGAATCTTTAACGCAAAATTGTCCAGTTCTTGCATCACTTAACTCCGTATCTACTGTAAGAAGAATGTCAACTACTGTCATTGATCGTAAAATAAGCTGTTCAAAATATTCTTTCGGGCCATTCACTCGTTTCGGGGTGCAGTTATTGATCAAAAAGTTGACTAAATGCTGACTCATGCGACCTAAATTAATCTTTCTTCACCCCTTCCTGGATTTATTACCGGATTCGTCACAGCGTAATACAACCAATTTAAAATGGCAGTGCGTTTCTGCATGATCGTAAAACTTTTTGTTAGTGCAAGTAACAATGGGAAATGGATTATTAAACCTAATAGCTTATGATACGTCATCATTTTCGCTTGAAGCCCGAGGGTGTGGACTGAAGATGTCGTTCAAGTGACTTGACAGTTTTGCATCTTCATTTTAATTGACTACATTTGATGTGGGATTACCTTTTTTTTTCCTTTCGTCGAGTGTTGCAGCTGATGTCTCGCTTTCATAAATATGGTCCCACAGGACCTCATTATTATCGACTTTCGGATCATTGTCAACTATTGTGCATTCGGTATTGAGTAACATGAGTCGAAACGTCACTTTTATATTATAATCCTCTTGAGGACTCTCTTTGATTGCATTATGTTCCATTCTTCTGTCCTTTACTTATATTTTTTGTGATATTTTATTTTTTAACTAACATTTTCATCATTCATATGATTTATCATTTTCTTGTTTCATATAATTTTTCTTCAGTTTACTTTTCTAAATTCTAAATACGTTAAAATTCTTGTTTCAGATCTAACGCGACCTGCCTGATGCTGAGACTCATTGTTTCATCTAGCGTTTAGTTTATTGCAGTCCACCACTATATTAGACTCTTTATGTTACAATCATATTGTTAAATCATTTCATTCTACAATCCTAGTTTCATCTGGGATATTACGAAATGTGCAGTCAACACTCATCACCGGACTTGTTGTATTGTTACTATTATCTGTATTACGTGATAGTGCTTCACTGCAGTTTCGTATATCCTTAGGAGACAATGATTCATAACATGCTGCAGTCCAATATTGTTAAGCAAACCGTACTCCATTTACCATCAGTTATGGTAAAATCCCGGAGGAAAACGCAAAAATGCTCCTCTAGTTTATAAGTTTTATGACTTGAAACAATTTGTGTGATCTTTATTACGTTTTTCCGTTTTCCTCCGCGATCCTCACAGTTCGCGCATTTTTATTGTTTTATTGCTCAATTCTGTGTATTTGTGTTGTATTGTCTGTACGTGTTTTGAATTATATTGACTAACAAATACTAAACAATTCTAACGCATGACTCCTTATTTTTACGATATCAACTCGCGAGTATGCATGACGTCAAATAATCTTGTTTTAATTTTTAATTCTCTTATTTATAAACGTTTTGTTAAATATTTAGACAACCTGTTACGCTGACATGTTATAATTATGTTTTAAATTATTTGATTGTTTAATTTTATTGATTATTGTGTTTACTTCAACAATTTGTTAGTATTAATGGATCCAATCACCATTATGAGATCAATCTAATGAATTCGTTCGCCCTGCTCCATAAAACTTGATTTTAGGTTAAATTCTGATCACTTAAATTCGAGTTTTAGTTCTTGCATGGCAATACCCGGGGTTGCTTTCTGGTTTTTTTATTTAGAAAAATTTGATTATGCAATCTATTAATTACATCAATCAGTCTATTAGGTATTATGAAAGTTATTGTTTTTATTTGTACTGATTTTAAATCGGATTTTAATAAACGTTTCGGCATGAATGTTGGTTTCATTGAAGTTCCATGTGGCGTCTGTTCCCACAGTTATTTCGCATGTCTTGTGAACGTTGACTGGCACGTTTGGAGGTCGGACATAAAGTCATTTTTCAATTAATCCAATGTCATCAGGACGACTCGACCTCTGCACCGAACCGGCTAAGTACCTATGTTCGATACACAATTCCTTTACGATTATAAACTTTATAGATATAATGTTAATGATGAATTCTCCTTCACGCCTACGAGATCAATATAGACGTTAAGTCAATTTGTACAGTTGTTTCCTTGAAATGGTGAACTTAGTTGAAAAGTGAGTGTGAGATCATGGAAAATAGTGGTTGCTACGGGAAATGTTCTTGCATTGCTCAGTAGATCAGTGGCTGAAGTATTTTTGTACTAAGTAGGTCACATTTGGTGTGTCAGTGGCTCACAGTCCCAGCTGATTTACTCACTGTTTGTTTCTCTAAACCAAATATTTTGTAATATTTTTGTATCCAAATGTTTAAATGCAGGTGTGAAATGAATTCCTCATATTCATAAGAGCCGTACCGTCGTACTTTGACCCGTTTTTATTTCTTTATGTCTAGAATAAATTTTCTGTTTCATAGAGCAAGATGATTTAAGATTTAGACGCGTGCGTTTTTAGTTTTATGAGTGTCGTGAGATTTGAAGGAAATATTAACTGCTGAAGACATGTTTAAATGTTCTATTTTAGGAATCAAACAGATTATGAGTTCGTGGGACACGCATTTTTCTGAGGGTTTATTTTAGAAGCAAGTTAGGTAGATGCAGCGACGGCAAATGGTGCAATGAACTCTATTAAATATCCAGTATAAAGATCGTGAACTTTTTTCGTCATATTTGTGAGCATGGTAGGTACGTCCTCTTGTATCAGAGTTAACGAAACCCTCTAGGAACCCTATAAGCCTCTTATATGACGTGGCTTATAAAACTCTATTAAATTAAAGGTAGGCTTCCACTAGAGTGTTCTATGTTGCGAAAATGTAGAAGCTAAGCTACGAAACTATGTAACCGTTTCCATTACTTCGCATTTGAGATGAGCTATTCAGATGCGAAGCCGAAAGGTAGCTGTGCGAGAAAGATGTGCTACATACTAACACCACTCGTGACCACCCATTCCATAAAAAAGCTTAGTAATATCTGTTCATAAGGAATATGATTGGTAGTTACGTAAAGCATCCTTAGTATCTATTGTGTTATTGCATTTTCTTATATTTCTTGTGAGAATGTAGTTTGATTTATAATGTGCCAAATAAACAATTATTTATTATTTTCTTCCATTCTAAGCAACGTAGCTTAGCGCAGCTCTAATGGAAAAGCACCTTAACGATTAAATGTACACTTTAGTGTACAAATAACAACGCACTGAATAGTCAGCAGATATCACGCATTTCAAATACTTGCTAAGTCAGAAAACGCACTTTATTCCTTCATTTCTTGCATAAGGAGGTAAAAGAAAGACAATAACAACTTGGAATGACAGTGTCAGCATTTCAAAACCAAATAAAAGTAGGCTGGTTTGCTTGGACATAACAATTATGTATAATTGTAGTGAAAAATAAATTGGCACTTAGCAACAGCAGCAGTGGTTGAGTGATAGACTGTTGCACTTAGTGACGCGGGTTCCCTTATGGAGCAAATTTTTGTATGATCTACAGATAAGTAGTTATTCCGGGTCTGGCTGTTTGTGTATGAGAGTTAAACCGTCTGACCACAAAAAATAAACATTTGTTGAACACATGTCTAAAATAAGTGTCAACGTCAAAACGATATTTTACGTTGATATAAGGGTCGTTTTGCAGTTACACTTTTTTAAGACAGGCGTTTAACAGATGTTTATCTTGTTGTTGTATGGCGGTAAATGTTTGTAAATGCATTATAGACAGATGAAAAATTTAAAGTGTGGAGGTTTTTACTTATAAAACACCTTATGATTAACCTCAAAGAAACACACGAGCAAAGTCCAAACAGCATTTTAAAAACGGATTCGAAAATATACGTGCTCTAAATCCCCACGATAATTCCATAAAATATGATTCGTTTTCTGATACAGAAATACAAAATATTCGAAAATAAATAATTTTCAAAGAAAAGATGGGGGAGATAATTGCTGAAAAATTTTAACGAACCAAGTAATGTAACGACGAGTGAAAATTAATTTGTCCGAGGTAATCTTCGTCTGATCTTATCCGGCCGATCTTCGGGCGATGACCGCCGTGTGTCTAGTCTTAGAGTATCTTTGTACACGATGACTAATCTCGAGATTGTTGCGTCTGACTTGAGTACATATGTGTAAGACTTTTTATCCACCTTAAATTAAGGTGTCAGACGTTAATTGAAATCATAATTTGGTTAGACTTGCAGTTTTTCTTTCGTTTTGGGTTCAGCTTTGTTTAAAGAGTAGTGAACTGATTACCAGTCGTGCAGCAAGGTCTTTGCTCCGTGATTTAGCGATATATCCTCTCTCTCATCTGGATTAGACGGCTGTTTTTTGCCTCTGTAACCTAAATAAAGGATGCCTTTTTGGAGTGTGATTGTATCAACGGCATGTTCCATCCACGCTACCTTCGAGATTTCATTTGCTCATCTTTAACAAAAAAACTAAAATATTTTGGATGGTAGGTATCAGACATTTTTATTGCGAACCCTGTCCAGAGAAAAGGAGACAGCGGAATCTTTGCCGACTCCAGATAGTACCATTTTTTTTACAGAGACCATGGAAAGTCAGAAAGTATGACAGAAATCACAGGAAAATAAAGCAACAAATCTTGTATGAGGACAAGAACACTGTCAATACCCGTAATAACGCAACTCTCAGGCGACAGAACGTGAAATTGCAGGAAGTAAGACCACTAATTACAGCAAAGAACAGTGAATCACTATCATTATATAAAACGTTATGACATCAGTGTCATGTCGACTACCCCACCCTCTAGGTAAGATTTCGACAAACGGGTCAATTGGACCAAACTGGTAAAATGGCCAAAGTGACATTTCATACAGTTGCATACAGCCTCAGTGCGGCCGTCGAAAGTTTAATGCCGATGAATAAAAGTTGTCCTGCCAGCGACTTTCATGCTTACGAAATTTGCTCACTTAATTGGGTTGCCTGTCAGTTATGGAATGTTAGGTTGTTGGCCAGTGTGTGTGAGGCGATGATGTAGTGGGGCGATATAACTCTTAGAGTAGAGGATGGCTAAAGATACAATTAATGGACTGTGTGAAGAAGATGTGACTAGTATTTACCTCCTCAATGCTGGGATGACGTAAGATGAAGGTAAGACGTGATGAGCAGCTTCATTCTATTTAATTCAATAGCTACAGGTAAAGTCTGAGGTAGGTACAGAATGTGAATAGTAAAGTATGGAAGACTAATTAATAGATGATTACAGATGGTATGTTAACTATAAATTAATTTAGCGTAAAGGCAGAGAGTAATAAAGATTTTATTTAAATTTTCTTTGAAGATGTCGTTTTGTAACTAGGCCAAACAAAAACAAGCCATGCGAGTACACTTGGTTATGTTAAAAAAATGCCTTTATTAAGACTAGAATTGAGTGACTATAAGCGATCGGGCGTAGACAATTTAACCAGTGGTTGCATTTGTAGCATGTCAAAATGTAAGTATAGCTTTCGCTCAACAACTTCTAAGTATAGCACATCTTTCCATACAGTGCTAACCTAACCATCGAACACAGGTCTCTCCGGTCGTGTCATGTGTTTTTTTACGAAGATAAATGTACTTACGATTTAACGATTACATTGTAATGCTCGGGTCAACGTCTATATTAAGTTACAGTTTTTGTTTTAAAGAAAAAAAAAAGGTTTATATTACTTCCTTTGTTATGAGCCGAGATGTTGAAATGACTTGGAAACAGGTTGTAGAGTTAAAGATGGTGGAATGCTGGAACCGCACTGCAGATGGACTACGGAGGTTTTGATGAATGAGGTCAAATGCATCATACTCTATACTCTATGACTTTGGGGATGAAGCTGTTCTTTCGTTATTTCAAGCTATTCGTTATTTTCACTAAATTGACAGGAATGCAGCTGTTGTGTTTTGGTGTTGTTGCTTGCAGCTGTTTTGCAGCAGTATGCTTAACATACAACCAGTCATAAAAGCCGTTGTTTTAGGAAAATAAAGAACCCATAAACGTAGTATAAGTAGGTATATTGCGCTTCTTCTTTTCTTTTTACTGTGTTCCGTCAGTGTGTAGAAGTTCTAGTTCCTTCTGTGTGAGCTGATTCATCTTAGGTCTTGTCTTTCCTTCTGATCTAGATTGAGGCCTAGACCCAACCTATTGAATCCAAAAAACTTAGTCCTTGCATTTCAATCCAACCAGGAACTTTTTCTTGTCGTGGTAATATCATCAAAATATTGAGTCCTCCAACTAAGGGCGGGGCGCAAGTGAATTTCAAACTAGTTCTGACGAAAACTCTTGGTGATCCTTCAATAGCCCTTTACGTTCCAGGGTCACGGTTACCTGATGAGACAGTCACGCGACCTCATCAAAGAACTTGGAATTCGTTATAAGCGCGGTTTGTGGACTGTCTTATAATGGTTGAAGTTCTGATGATATGCTTGATAATCAGAATCATTTGATTGAATCACTTTTGATTTTGATTTCAAATAGAGTTCTTCTTTGATCCGCTAGGTATTTACAGATCAGATGCTTCCAAAAGAAAATTCAAACAAAAAAGTTTCGATATCTACGACATACTTCAGAAGTTATTACACTCATTCAGTAAGACCTGCTAGTATAATTTACAACTTTTCACAATTCGGGTATCCTTCAATCAAGGTATCAATTAAGATAAATATTTTGGTGATGTGAACACCAGCTGCTTGATTATTTTCATCTCAGTGTTGCAAGCAGTCATTATTGTTTAAGAACTTAAGCAGTGGTTACTGTACTCAAGTAGCATCGATCATTTTGTCAAGTAATTCACCCTTATTACTTGATCATAACTTTCTTCATGTGCTCGATTGGCTTGAATCTAGCCCAGAGACAAAGATATGGCCTAAGATGGAGCGAACTAATCCAGAAAAAACTAGAACTTCTGCGCACTGACGGAAGACAGTCTAAACGGTGCCGTTGCCCGGGGTTGACCACTTTTCTTTTGTCGTGGTAATATCACCAAATGAGTCAGGCCCACCTAGGGCAGAGCGGGAGGGCCTATCAGACTCGTACTGACTAAAATCCACGGTGTCCTGCAATAGCCCTTTGCGTTCCGGAGTCACGGTATTCGTTAGTCCCGCGACCCCGGGGAGCCTCCTTAGGGAGGCCCCGTCATTGTGCTGACACTCTGGAAGACAACGCGCTGTGGACCCGGAAAAATTAAGTGAAAAACCCCAGAAATAATTTTCATTCAAGTTGATAGAAACTTCTTTTTATGTAGCTACTAGCTGTTGCCAGCAGCTTCACCCGCTACAACTCGAAAATTATCCCACGGGAACATACAATTGGGATAAAAACTATCCTATGTGTTAATCCAGGTTATAAACTATCTGTGTACCCAATTTTAGCCAAATCCGTTCAGTGGTTTTGCGTGAAAGAGTAACAAACATCCATCCACACATACAAACTTTCACGTTTATAATATTAGTAGGATTGTTTTTACATAAAAATGTACTAATTTGCATTATAAAGAGCTCTATTGGATACAAAGGTCGGAATAAACTTGACACCTATAGAATTACAGGATATGATTACGTTTTGTTGGCAAATAACGTACATTTTTGAAGACTGACGTAAATGGTAATATATTGTTACATATTACTAGAAATTCTCGTATTATATGAATTATAGTAACTTAAATAATCAACTTAGTTGAAGACCACATTAATTCATTTTTTTAGAGGAAAGTGCATCCTATTGCAAAGACAGTATTGGTAGAAGATAGTGTTAGTTTGTAATATGATTACTGTAATCCTCGTTGGTCGGATCAGGGGTCGTAAGGCCCATTTTACGAATTTTATCGCAATTCATATAAATACCCTATTATGAATGGCCTTCTCAGACACCGAGGATCGATAAAAAATCCATCAAAGTTTCACTTCATAAGAAATCAGCTACGATTACTTAAAAAAACACATAAAGAGAAGAAAAGTGTGAATAAATTCCAGCAAGTAATTTTTCTATTAACTCTACAAAGTAATAAATAATCTATCTCCCTTGTTATCATAGATTGAATCTTTTTCTGTAACTAATCAATAACCGAATTTGCCTAAACAAGTCTTTATGTGGCCAATCAGAAGCATCTGTCAAAAACAAAAGAACAGGATTTGTATTGAGATTGAATATTAATTTCGGGATTTAGACTTGTAGACTTTGACAGCACATACCTTTCACACCGGAAGTCAGTACTCAAACAAAATTACCTACATATTTCTAAGCTCACACTGGTCTCAATGCCTTAAGGCCGCTACACACATTGGGCCAAGGCATTGGGCCAGCATTTTGGGCCAAATTAATGAATTCCATATGTCGCTGTTTACACATTGGGCCAACGTGTGCACACTCTTTACGAAGCCTTCCAAGATCCTTTGATTGGTGCACGAAAAATCGTCAACTTTCGGTTGGCCGGCCAGTATTCCCGCGAACTACCAACATACCGCCAAGTAGGTCTGTACACGTTGGCCCAATACGCTGGCCCAAAGCGTTGTAATGTGTACAGCGGGCTTTACAGACAGATCGGAGTGAAGGAGAAAGTGCAGTCGTCCTCCTTCACGCTGACAATGCGTGCCAATCATTATATCGCCTAGCTTTGATTGGAAGAGACGCTGATAAAGATCAGCTGATTTATTCAACTCAGTTGCAGAGAGATAGTGAGTAATTTAGCAATGATGTTTCTTTCTCTGAAGTCCTGGCTAGGCTAGCGATAGTCTAGATCTTATTCTTAGTACAGATTAGTTTATTTTTTCTTTAAATTTTATTAGGTGTTTTGTATTATCCTTGAAGTTGATGATACTAGACCTAATTTGCAACAATCTTGACCTTTGATAAAGTCAATCATGCTATTACAGGGTCCAAACAGTTGTTTTGGAGATATCGAACTTTTAAAGATTTTTCGAAAGATTTTAACCTCTTCTATAAATTGCTTATTGTGAGAAATTAATGACGGTTATCATTTAAACTGTTATTTTTTTGATAGCATATGAATGACTCGCTAAAGTCAAATTAAATAAAAAAAAATTTAGAGGAAAAATAATGTCAAAAATAACTAAAAAGGGTATTCTACGAACTACTAAATCACCAGAAGTACAAAAATAACTCGAAAGGTTACGCAAATGTCAAGAAAATATATATTTAAAATATGTTCATAGGATCGAATGTTACGTTTGCACAAATGCAATTTTATTGCCAGAAGTAGTACACATCAAGCTATGGAAAACCAATATAAGCTGACCTCTTAATGAGCGGAAAGATCATACAAAGGGAGACCACGATAAACTGGTGTTACACCGTATAGACATAATTGCAGTAACATAACAGTTTATTTTGTAACTCACACCTACATCGTGTCTATATTTGATTAATGATAATTATTTTATGAATGCGTTTCTGATACGATAAGTTAATGGCTACTAAGAACTGCCTAGCCTGACATCGGTCTAGAATCTCAGCCTTCACATCAAATGCCACAGCCTTGAGTCTGGATTACAAGTCTAGAACTCTAGACTTCTAAGAAATGTCTACCTAAGCCCCTAATCTGGTTTTCGACCGACGCATATCAGGCTTTTAACTTTTGTTTTTGTTATCTGTTCTGCTGTTTTAGAATTTAAGCTAAAGCTCATTTATGCCAAACATTTTAAATAAGAATTCAATTCCTTATTTTACATTCCGATTTTAATGAACTTCTTCATATAAGTAGGTTACATAGGTCAAGAAAACATTTTCAAAAGATATTAGTAGCAATAGATGGTCGCGGAACTTATTTCCATCACCGTGACCCCGGAACATAAAGGGCTATTGAAGGACACCGTGGATTTTAGTCAGTACAAGTCTGACAGTCCCTCCCGCTCTGCACGGGGTGGGAGGACTCATTTGATAATTTTTTCATGCAAAAAAAAAACAAGAGATTAATATTATATTATATTAGCCCATATAGTGTCCCACTGCTGGACAAAGGCCTTAGCAAGAAATTAGTCCAATTTTAACCATTCTATATGAACAGTTTTTTTTTATATAATAATATGTTTCGAAAATAATTTTAAACCATCTTTTTAGATCTGTGCCTACCTATGTGTGTAAGTAAAGTTTCATTACATTCGTTTCTGTTATAAATAAGTTATTTAAAATTTGTAAGACTAGTATAAGAAATGAATATATTAATTTGTATAAATGAAAAACTACGCCAGATGAATATATGGCTGACTCATCGACGTTACTAAAAGTACCAGGAGACCCGAAATTCAAGGAGATTCAACAGTTCATACTTCGCGGAAGGTTCGATCTCGCTCGTGACGTCACTCAACTACCCCAAACGCCACGTCACACTGCGGATACTAGAAACACTTCGTCATCATTATTGTGACGTCACTAGTATCACGCTTGTTGAAAGGTTAGTCTGAAGTGAATACCGACCGGTTATAAATTATGGCACGGCTGGCGCAATGGCTGACCGATTGATAGCTGCACTGCGGATCGCGGATTCGATTGAGCTCGGTACAAATATTGGTTTGATGTAAAAATGTTTGTTTCTGGTCAGTTTAAATGTTTGTAAACACACCCATGAGACATACGGACGGATTCTTGGTGGAGGGCAACTTTTGATACGCTTTTTCAATTTTATTCATCTCGCCGCCGAGGGAGGCCCACAAAACGACTGACAATTTAGATGCGTTTATGCGAAGTTGTTCGGAGAAATCTACATAGGTATTAGAAGGACTGGAAGGTAATGCGAGAGACTTTGCCCAGCAGTTAGTGGAACAATATTGATGAAATTAGATGCAAATGTAGACTCCGGGTTGCTGATGATAATTATTTCTTGGCAGTCAATCCCAATAACACTTTTTCCGAACTAGAAACCCCAACCTAGATCTTAATCTAGACTTCTTTTATTTTCGTGGTAAAATTATCAAATGAATCCTTCCAACCGAGGGCGGGACGGGATCGGCGGGCGGAGTTCCTTTAATAACCATTTACGTTCCAGTGTCATGTTTACCTGATAAGACAGTCCCCGATCCCGTCAGTTTGCTGACAGCTTTTTAAGGCGCGCGTGGGTCGCCGTCGACCCGCGCATGATCCATGATCGGACGGCGAGTCCCCCATCCGCATGGAATCTAGACCCTGGGATCAAACAGGACCTCATATCCTTATGCTTATCAATGAGTCAGTCAATGTCTTAAGCTCAGATCGCCTGACCAAGTCAACAATCCCCGATTCTGCGAGCTTCCTCCATCTAAGAATAGCTTCCAATTGAGTGATCCAAGTTAATGGTCTTATTATCTGGACCGCGTATGGTAATCAATCTTGCGTGCGCGGCGCGATGCAGCCAGGTCGTCGACCTTAGTCTGTCCGAAAATCTGAACAGAGGGTCTAAAATGGCTACTTTAAGCTATACACCTAATGATTCACTTCGTCTATTATTCATTAATGAAGTGAATCATGTGGCCGTTTTAGAGACCCGCAGACAACGACGATATATTACTAGACTCCTAATAACAGGCGACCGATGTCAACACATTAGGCAAAAAGTCTTATATCCGTCTTATTTCGACCACTCCTGTGAGCCGTAAACATACCTTGAGACAGAACAGACCTTGAGTTAGCCAATCACAACGCAGTACCCCGTCCCCCTCGCTTACGTAGTACCTGAGCGAATTGACAGAATAGTTTGTGTTATTTAGATCGTGCATGCGGAGTCTAGTAATATATCGTCGTTGCCCGCAGATGATTAGGTGGTATTCTTTGGATATTAATAATTAAACTATCTCGGTTGGATGGTTGTCTGTAGCCAATCAACAGCCGTATTTGCCTATTTTACTCTTTAAGATATCCAATCAGAATGAGCCTTCAAATACAAAGGAATAGAAACGGAATTGTGATTGAATATTTAATTTCGGGCAATAGCGAATGAATTAACTAGAGTGAATGATAAGTTGATGTGATTGGTTAATTTAGTTTGGGTTTATTGCACTTTGAAAGACCTATGTTTTTTTAAAGATAGGTTCTCGATTGACTTCTATCTCGCCTGATGATAAGCGATGATGTGGTCGATGGTGAAATGATTATGATTGTTCTAATGCGAAGTGGTCAGGGATTTTTGTGTTTGGTCCTGTGCGAGGCCAAAGGCTCCTACCTTAGCATGTGCTGCGACATTACTGTCACAGCAATATTAAGTACTAGCGGCCCCTCCCGGCTTCGCACGGGTGGAAGTCCTCTAAAACCCGGTCCCGATGGTTACAAACACAACAAAAAAAGAATTATTAGAATCGGTCCAGCGGTTTTCAAGTTATGAGCTTAGCAACACATTATGCGATCCATTTTTATATAATGGTATATGGTTATAGGTACTTCTCTGAAGGTGTGTCCGAAGAGAAACTTTCCAGTACAACACAGTCAAACTTAGACTAAGTAATAAATGGAATACTTGTGTAGTTTTTATGAACACATAGAGTGTGTTTAATATGCGAGCACTTGTATTAAACTAAACACGGTTTTGCGCTCCGCCGCTCTCCTCCGTTGAATATGTTGAAAAGCTTTTACTAGGCTTCTTGAATTATTCAAAATTCACTCCTGAAATGGCAACTTTGTCTTTAGCTTTACCAAAATGCATCTACTTGGATTGTAAATCAACAAATTGCCTTTAAGAAAACAGTTATGGATCCCTCCAATCGCATTCAAATCATAATTCTTTTCAATCACAACTCATTAATAGGAAAAAACCCATTGTCTGACCAGCTCATGAATGAAACTGGCCAACATTCGATCACCAGTCATTGCCATCGATCAAAGCTTGACTCACAATTCATACATACTGCCTTTCATACACGAACATACAACAACTAGATACGGCTAATTTTACGTCTTTTTGCACACGTATAAGGCTTGATTGACACGGCCATATGGTGAAAACTTACCATTTTTGGGTAGATAGTTTGAAAATATGATAGTAAAAACTGGTCAAGTGCGAGTCCAACTTGCGCACACAGTGTTCCGTTCCATCTATGAAAACGGCAATAAAATCACGTTTGTTGTATGGGAGCCCCCTTAAAGATTTGTTTTATTTTAATAAAATTATTTATTTTAAAGTAAAACATGTTAATCATTTTAAAAACTAAGTTCTTTTTTCGAAAACAGGCTTTTATGGTTAAAAAAATACTTACGATAGACAAGTACTCGTCAAGCACGAATAAAACGAGTCAAGCCTTGACGAGTTTGCGCCGTTACAGATTTCCTATGACCACCATCCAGCTCCATCATCAGATCAGCGACAGACAGGTGGACAGCGGAGTCTAAGTAATAGGGATCTGTTTTACACTTTTGAAACGAAACCTTTTTTTTTTTAATAGCCTATCTTGTGTCCCACTGCTGGGGAAAGGCCTCCCCTTTTTCCTTCCAAACATCTCTGTTTTGGGCAATTTCTGGCCATGCCTGCCCCGCGAACTTGATCAGATCGTCACACCACCTCCGCCGCGGTCGACCTCGACGGCGTTGTCCTCCCTCAGGCGTCCAGTGAGTGACGATGTTTGCCCACCTCTCCGGGCGCAGACGCTCAACGTGGCCTGCCCACTCCTACTTCAGCTTGGCTGTTTTTGCTAAACGGAACCTTAAAAACAGATATTATTGTCTACAATATTATCGTCAACTGATGAAGCTCTCAGCTTCGCCATCTTCAAAGTCATGCTTTCTCTCGGCGGCGTGCAATGCTTTAATTATCGTGCTTTCTTCAGTTAAGTATTTACTATGCTGTCTTATTTAACAAGTCTACGAGAAAACATTGTTTGTTTAACTAACAAACGTCAATGTTTGCTCGCTGTGGACTTCGACTGGGGACGTGTACCGTTTAAAAATGGTTTGACACGAGAAATTAGTTTGTATTTTTTTCGGTTCGCATTTTACCACTATCTCGCCTGATAGTAAACGAAGATGTTGTCGGTGATGTACGCTTGCCTAGAAGACCTATTAACTCTTGTCTTAAACATTCCAAGGTATCAGACTCTGACATATAATGCACAATAATTTATTTAAAACTCTCAAAATGAGTCAATTAGTCTTCCCACTAGCTACAGGGACTGTAAGACTTCTGAATAAAACAACCTTATTCAGTTTCAGTTGCGTTCTAGGGTTGCGATAATCTCCCGCGACCCCGGCAGGCGGCTAGTCCTATTGACCTTCGTCAATTTGCTGTCAGCTCATTGGGGTGCGTCTTTTCGGGCCAGGTCCTTGATCAGACGACCAGCTACCGATTACTCGCCGTCTGCATCAAAACCCTCTGGGGAATGGGGATACAGCTTTTTTTTATACCTCCTAAAAGTATACGCTTTTGTGCTGCTAAGTACCTATAAGTTTAGTTTATCAAATAATTCGGCGTTTGTCCGATATCGGTTATCGTAGCCAACAGATTGGTCTAAATGTAATTTACGGACAATTTAATGTGCTTCCCGAAAAGGTTATCACAGTTTTGTTCTATTTGTTTTCGTCACTCCGCTAATATTCGCGACCTTGAGTGTTCCAGCTGATGTAGACTTTGACTTCTGCTATCAATGAGTCAAGCAAAGTTCAACGCTTGAGATAGATAGACAAACAAATTGTAACCACTTGATATTTGGAAATTCTCCCAACAGCATATTGAAGTCCGTTAAAACAACAGGGTAATTAATAAAATCTTCATTGGTCTTTAAATCGCAAGCGCATTTGCTGAGCAAGAAGAGGTTTATGATACCCAGATCGGCTGAAGCGTTATTGGGTTTTCCATTAGGAATTTCTCAATAGCGGCCATACAGTCTGGATTTGCGCCAATAGGAACGACCCCCTTTTACATGGGCCTTTAAAAAAAAAGCCAAAATTTGGGTGCACCAATACTTAGGTACAAGCCAGTCTAATTTTTCAAGGAATTAGAAAATGATGATGTTGTTTTTTTATTCCTTAATAATGAAAGGTGACATCTAGACGCGGCAGCCAAAAGCACTTAAGTCGCACGCAAAAAGACTTATGGCTTCCGAGTCATATTGTAGAACAAAATGGAAGTCACCTTTATCTACGAGATTTGCTTGATTATATTAATTTTTGCTCACGCAACAATTTTCTAAATGTTGTTAATCCGAAAGGCTACTTGCCCGCCGAAAAGTGGCCAACAAAGTTCTTTCTAGCACTTTAACTCTTTGTAAATGAATGTAGAATATTCGGTTAATCGTCCGTGTCGATCGAACGCTCTAATTGGGCCGAAGATCGATGCGTGTGGAAAACAATGAGCCTCGATTAGCGTATAGAATGTTGAGCTTGTGCCCGCTAAAGTTATGGCCGTACGAGATGCATAGATTTCGCAGGTAATTTTACACACTTTGGTCAAGTTTTTTCATTCAATATGTTGTTAGGTCTGTTCCGAAATTTTTAGAAATATTTGAGCAAGATATTGAGATTTAGAAGAGACAAGTTAAAAAGGATTTTTTTTAAGTTAAAACTTTTTATGGCATGAAAAATACACAAATATAAATATATATTATTTCATTACTTATTTCTGATAGGCAGATTAATAAATGATATCAAAATCAGACAAATTATTTCAAGTAAGCCAGTTAAAAGTTCTTTTGAAATGTTAAATGTAAAAAAACGTAAATAAGCTACAGTCACAAAGCATCGAATAATTATCAAACGGTGCTGAAAGTTCCACCTATGACTCATAGCCGAATCTCCCTTTCACAAAACCATACAAACTTGAAATGCAGCGTACCACGTCCCCTACATATAAAAACATTTTTACGACTACCTTGAAAAGGGTCTCTTAAAATCGTTGCCCCTTGTATGCAACATTTATTAGCTGTACTTGCATGTTAACAAACCTGTCCAATTCCTGGCCAATTTTAGACGATTGCTAGCCACTGAACTGCCAAGAGTCACCTCATAAAGATCTTCTCCCTAACATTTTGAATCCAGAGCCTTTTCCTGCGATTTTCGGCCACGGCGGCATTGTGGATGGCGAGTAATGGGTGACTCGCCGTCTGGTCATGGATAATGCCCGGGTCGTTGGCGCTTCGCAAAGAGCTGTCAGCAAACTGTCAAGGCCCCCTTAGATGACCAAAGTCTGCCCGGTTATCGGGCCGTCTCATGAGGTAACCGTGGAACGTAAAGGGCTAGGATAAGGATTTCAGTGAGTACATGTCTGACAGCCCATCCCGTCCAGCCTGGTTGGGGGTAGATAGGTCATAGGGGTCAATAGAAATTGTTTTAGCGATACCATTAACAATTACAGACTAATTATGCTATGGAAAAGTTCCGCCCTGTTGAAAGTTGTTCTAAAACAAAGAAACGGTTTTAAAGCGGCTACTTGCCCAAGCCCTTTGAACTGCGTTATAAAAGTTCCTCATTCGGATAACATCGGCTTCCGGAGTAACGTAGACACGTAAGTACTGAGAGTTAGGTGTTACAGTCTAAATCTAGATGACCTTTCCAGTCCTTTCACTACGAGTCTTACAAAATGCTGATACTATAGTACACCTTTCCAAATTAATGTTTACCAGCGAAGCATTTGTTTTTGGGGATACCACAGGAAGTGTGCTCTTTGCTATGGTGTTTGGTTCCCTACTTAAAAAGAGAGAAAAATGTTTGGTACAGGCCAAGATTGCATACAATCGCACTCTTTTTTTTCCCAAATAAGACACTAACAAGTGGTGAAGGCGTTTTGAGATATTGCTTTATGTTCTAGGCTTTGTTTTTTTTTACGTGGTAACATCATCTTTTCAGTCCCTTCACCCAGGGTAGGGTGGAAGGGACTGTCAGACTCGTACTGACTAAAAACCAAGATGTTCTTCCAATAGCTCTTTACGTTCCAGAGTCACGGTAACGTAATAAGACAGTCCCGTGACCTTCTAGGCCTTTATCGGCGACTTAGCCCCAGCTTAGTTAGATTTTTTTTTATACTTACTTCCGACTCAATATCGGTACGAGGAAGGACCAATACTAAAACTGACTATCATTATCTCAAATCTCTTCTAACTAACATCATATCCTTCTCTGGACATAATCTCAGAAGCTATTTCACCAATACCGATGGAACTTTCCTGCTATGACTGGACAAGATTCCACTTACATACAAAAAATATATATCAAAATCGACCCAGTATTTCTTTATTAAAATACTCTTGTTCTCCTTCGTAGAATCTAGAACCGGTTAGTCCACAATGCGTCAGATGCTCTGAAGCTTTTAGTCACTAGATGTTACGATTCTGGCTTGTGAAATGAAGTTTCTCTTGCATTACTCATTTGTTATCTTATATTGATTATTATCATCTGTTTTTATTTTAGGTGCGTTTAGCTTGTGGGTTGTAGTGAAAGGATCAATCCTTTTCCAGTGACGGGGGCTGATTACATTGATCCAGTAGCTGGATTCGTCACTGGATTGAGTAAAAAGGAACGTACTCTATTCCGGATTTAGGTGGTCTACCATGACATCTTAAAGCATGAGTATTTAAGAGGGAAAGAGACAGAGTTATACAAGTCGTCTAGCGCCATTTAGTACCCTGAGCGGAATGGCTATTCACGCTGTAAAACGTCAAGGTAGGCCCCAAGCGCTAGGTTCTGTACGCTGTACTGGATCGAAAAGTTTACATTATTTCAGTGCCAATCCAGCGCTAGAATTCAATGACAATGGATCCAGCTATTGGATCAATGTAAACATGTTTCAATCCAGCGTGTAGCAATTTAGTCTTGACCGGTAGAACCGCTACATTATATCTGTTGAGTGATTACTTTGGTCTGATTGAAATACAGCCCACCTTAAGTAGCAAATCATCAAATGAGTCCTTCCTCTTCCTAGGTGACTTTGAAAGGGACAGTCAGACTTGACTGAAAAAAAAACAACAAGCTCCTCTAGATTAAGACTCCAGGAGTCCTTTCTCGTCGTAGGCGATTTCGAAAGGGACAGTCAGACTTGACTGACTCAAAACCACTAAGCTCCTTTAGTTGCCCTTTGCGTTGCAATCGAAAGATCCAGATCAGATACCTCTTTTTAATTCAGAAAATGTATAAAAACAGAGATAAATCAAATAATTTTTTGTGTTTGTATCACTATTTTATCATCGTACTGTGCTTGTTTTAAAAATAGTTTGCGATCTCCATTATCTCTGTTATACTTGTTCAATCAGTAAAAACTGAATTAATTTCAGCCAGTCACCTCTTACATGAAATTTGACATTTGTAGAACATTGATTAATAACCTTTAAATAACTTTAAAATGAATACATGATTGTGAAATGTCTACATAGACAATTTACTTTGCACGACCTGGCAATTTTAATTGATATGTCAGTAAATTAGACTGATTCGTAGATTAAGAAACAACTTTCAGGTAGTTAATTACCTGCCATTAGTAAAAATAAACTTTTAATTAAGACGGGGATAACTACATAAAGACTTTAGAGTATAGAATTAGATTTTTAAACCAAGAATTTATTTAAAATCGTGAACTTATGTGACTTCTACCAATCCGCACAAGATCCATCCATCTTTTCTTTGGCCTTCCTCGTCCTATCTATCTATCTATCAATATTCATACCCATCACTCTCTTAGTCAAAAGAGTGTCATCCCTCATCACAGGTTACACCAGGATAAACAATTCCTTTTCATTTTTTAAACATGATTCCCATCCATCTTATTACAAATTACAGCACTAAAATGAAAGTGCACCATTTCAAGGAAACCCCCACACAAGAACAAGTCATTGATAATCTAAATATCAACAACAAACAACTATATACCTATACAGAACAATTTGGAGAGAGTAGATCGCCCACAGATCATTGTAGTCGCAATGAGTCACTTTCCATATCGACCGGTTGCAAGATATGGTACCCTGGTACTCCGAGACGTCTTACTGGAACCAATCGGGAATTTTAACGCTGTAATTACATTTTAATTTATCAATCCAGTTATAGTTTTTGGACTACTGGGTAATAGGAGAAAGTTTGTTGAGAAAATTCTTTGTTTGTGATGATAAAGTTTAAAGATATTTGTACGTGGTTGTAAGGATTGGAGGTGGTTCGTTATGGTGTAGATTGATGTCTGGATGACGGGGCTGATTTCTTCATAAAACTTGACTTTGAGACTTACATGGTCAGTATTCCAGAGATATAGAAAAGACGGATGGTGTCATTTGAAAACGATGTTGAGAAGGCTGTAAATTGATAAGCTATCGAAAAGCTTATTTTCAATCCTGTTTTTTTGAAAAATCTGAAACGTTTTGACCAATACAACTTTATTTTTTCTTTTACAATGGTTTTGGTCTCTTGGCTTGAATCTAGTCTAAAAACAAAGATGAGACTGAAGATGGAACAAAACCACCCAGAAGAAACTGGTACTCCTGTATACCGACGAATCGCAGTAGAAACTGTTTGACGCCGGAATCCAACAGGATTGTGGTCGTAAGCCAGGCGACCCTGATGAAACCAACAACTCCTAGAGGATCGCTCAGCCGTCACCCCAGGTTTCAGGTAGCTTGTGGTGCCATTATCTGAGATGGGACACTAGGAAGTGGTTTCCCATTCCAAACACCAAGGATTTGTCTACTTACTTACCTCTTTTGGTCACTCAACATTAAGAACCCTAGCAAAATTGGGCCTCTCAATAAACGCTTCAATGAACTGTTGTACATAATAAACAGTTTCATTAATCATCATACTAAAAAACCGGTTTACACGAGTGATAGCCGTCAAAAACGAGCCTACCATAGTAAAAAAAATGTACGAAGACCACAGCATGTTAGTGGCAGACAGCTAGACGCTGGCCTATCACAAAATGGCCACCAAATTTAAGATGTTGTAATTGAATGATAGTCTGGTTGTGGTTTCGTTTATCGTTATTTATTAGCCCATTTCACTAAATGATTTATATTCTATTTAATTTTCGGCCCGTGAAATTATATTCGGAGAAAACGGAAGAGCTCGGAGAAAATATCAAGTCATTGACAAAAGCGTTGTGTTTCAAAGAGGATTTTATCTGTAGAATTTTTGCAAATTGCTGTAATTGACAGTACATGGTTAAGTTTTAATAAATAAAGCTTTTCAGGCCAATACCCCAATAAATCAAACGAAGACAACAGCTTAACACCAAAGCAATACGTAAACGATATTTACGACTAATTGGCCATTAATCAAGATCCAATCACATAAAAAAAACAATTACTCACAAGTATGATACAGTGGAGATCACTCACAAACGTGTTGACGTAGCAACAGTCGTGATACAGCTCCATTTTTTATTGCATTGCCTCACTAATCGGAAAATTACTGAGAAAGTAACAGTATGTGTGTGTGTACGCCGCGCTGACGCGTAGGTGCGCCCGCGCAGAGAAATGTGAACGAAACTAGCGCTGAAATCAATGTGCAGATTAGTGCAGAAGTTTTACTACCTTATAATAGATGCTAGAGCCAGAGGGACAGGGATATACCTACAGATGTGATATGATCAAGTTTCGGTAAGGCCCCAAAAACCAACACATCAAAATTATATTTTTATACGCAATAACGCCTGCGTCGCGTCTTAGTGTAGTGTCTGGAGTACCTATCCAGAAGACGCAGGTCCAAACCCTGCTCGCAGCTCAAGTTTTCGTTCGTAAAAATATCTTTATCAACACATCAAGTTTGCAGACCTAGCTGTAGCTAGCCTTATAACGTTATAACAGTATATTGTGTCTTATTTAGGCTGATATCAGGATTATCAGTGCCGAAAATAGGGGTGTGCCAAGGTATCCAGGCACAGAGCGCAGACCCTGAAGGGGCACAATTGCACCTAAAAGGCTAGTTACGACACCGAGGGTTATCCTCTTAATTCATAACAAGAGTGCGGGCAAATAAATAAAGTGGCAATCGTTTCAAACACAACAAGATTGGCATTAAGTTTTCCTACAATGTCTTTTCAATAATTTGTTAACTTCATCAACATCGATAGGTATGTATGATAGAAAGAATAATTAATTATGTATCTTGACGAACCATTCACAAAAACAAGTTTCTTCTGAATGGATGGATGGTCCAGATAAGCTGATTCTGAACCGTGGACCTTCTGTATTTTCCTCCTTGTTGCCGATAGCTAATGTGCTTTTGATCAGTGGGTGGATATTTTAACATTTTCTTGATTGACGTCGGTTGACTTTATTTACTTTATATTTCGGGGGCAATGGTCGCGTCTTGGCAGATGTGTGATGTAGTAATCGTTTTGTGTATTTATGTTTAAAAGTCTTGTATGTTTGGATACTAACAGTTTATACAAAACTGACTATGCAATATGCTAATTATTTCGTCTCTCATTGCATTGTTGATGGTATGGTTGGCGCAGTGGCTGAGAAATCAACTGCCGCGCTACGTACTGCGGACATTATTCCCGCGCCGAACTTATACTGTGCTTATACGTACGACCCACAAGTAGTTGTTCTGGGTCCGGGTGACAGTGTGAGTTTAAATGTTAGTAAATGCATTCTGAAAACAAACTGTAACATCATCATCTTCCTGCGCTTTATCCATTTTTACTAGGGGTCGTCGCAACACGTTTTTTCTTCCATTCTCTCCTATCAGAGATCGCACTATCATTTACTCATTTTTCTTTCATATCATTCCTTACACAATTCATCCATCTTTTCTTTGGCCTTCCTCTTCCATTTTGTTTTTACAAAAAGATTGTAAAACACATATATTTTTTAAAGAGTAACCATGTAGTTTCTTGCCTGTTCTTTGCTATGGAAACAACCAACCGAACCGTGCCAATTTTTGACGTTTCATAAGTGCCCATTGAGGCCCATGTTAAATAAAATATTTTGATTATGATTTTGAATCACAATACTGGAAAAAAACCTAGTGTGAAGTGAGGTTCATTTAAAAAAGAAATATAAATTATACAGTGTTTCTTTTAAATGGGCCAAAAGGGTCAATCTGCATCCATAAGAGATACGAGAAAACTTTCTTAGGAACCTTTAGCTCTTTTTTGATACTGATAATTTTGGCGTTTTTATTTTTTTGGTCAAGTGTAAGCTGTCCACAGAAATGAGTGAAATTGACCAATTTTTTTTTAATGCTGTTCGACTCTGTTTCGTGTAAGGATCATTTCATTATATCGGAAGAAAAAAATCGGGACGGCGGAAGTTGGTCAAATTTAGCAAAATATTTTTTCATACAAATTGTATTTACTTTGGAATATAAGAATTTCAATCGAGAGGATGGCTTCAAACTGTCGAGTACGTGGAATCCAGTGGTGAACATACTTAAAACTGGCAGCCGGAATCCTAATAAAGACTCCACAAAACGTTGTGATACAGTGAGTGTGTTTTGTCGTGATTTAGTGTCGAGTTCCAGTAGTGCGCGTAGCAAGAGACTAAGAAAGAGGGTAGACAGATTTGTCTGCTCCTAACAATTTTATTTTCATCCACCCGCATTCTCCAGTCAACCCGCGATCATGACGCTTGCAACAGCGTCGAAATATCGGGAGCTCAAACAAATTAATAATCGCGGAAGATATCCCGTAAGTGACATTTTAAGTTAAGAGCTAAAGGTTCCTAAGAAAGTTTTCCCGTATCTCTTATGGATGCAGATTTCTCCCTTTTGGCCCATAAAAGAACCACCCTGTATACTAGTCTAATCTATGTTCTAGATTAATTAGTAAAATAATATTAAAAGAGTCACTGAATTAGGTAAGGAAAACGAAATTACGAAGGAGGTAGTAGGTTGTATTAAAAGACCTTTTATATGCAGTCAGAGGAAAGCCATGGTCCCAATTGTTGTTTTTTTTCGTTGAATGTCCCTTGCCTTTGTGTCGCCGTAATTAGCAAGCTTATCCGATGGCTGGAGATGTCAGCTTCCTTCATGTAATCACTCCATAAGGGTCTGTGGAACCACTTTGATCTTTTTCGTTATGTTAATTCCACGTTTTTACTAGTACACACGGCTACACATCAAGCTATACAAAACCAGTTTGTCTTGGTCTCGCTTCGTACGATTTTTAAACACAATGAACGGTCAGCTAATACTGGTTATGCATAGCTTGATGTGTAGCCGTGTGTACCATGATAAATTATGTTAGAGAGTTTATATCTAGAAACATTTTAATATTTTGGGCTGGTTTTTCAATACTCAGATAAGTTTTATCTGAGGAATAAAAGGAGCGATTTCTCATATTTTCTATAGATAAGATGTCAAACCGCCATTTTTATCCCTCAGATAAAAGTTACCTGACTATTGAAAAATCAGCCCTTAATAGGATACTATTGCGTCCTATTAAAAGCATCAACATCGGTCACCTTGTAGGTTATTTACTGGGTACAGAGACCGATGTTATTGAAGTGATTGGATGTAACTGGATTGCCATGGCAAAAATCGCCAAAAATAAAGAGATTTCGAAGAGCCTTACACTCTGAATTTGGTGGCTAAAGGGTGAAAGCGTAGAGAGATAAAAGATTATAATAAGAAATCATACACGTTAGGATTTGTATGATGGTTTGAAACTTGCATGCTTAACCGACAGGCAAGCCCTAGCGTGTACGTGTTAAAACTGTACTGTTTTCTGTAAATGTATCGGTTATGCGTGCACAGTTAAAACCATAATGCAAACCTTAACGTGTATGGCCTCCGTTGTGAGGCTTGTGACTTTGTGACGTAGACTAGAATGAAGACAAAATTCAAATAAAATAAAATAACTCAAAAATCTCAGTTTTTCTTTCCAGAAACCGTAAAAACCGAATAAATATCATAATATTGTTTCAAAAGATTATATTCATAAACATATTTAGTCATACAGTCAATATTAGGTATCGGGTGTGCATTTTGGCATCAACGCGATAAAACCAGGGTCGATGCACTCTGACTGCATCTTGGAAAACATAGTTTATTATTACCTAAAGCTGTAAAATACATTAGGTAAACATTGACATTTGTTTGTTAAAAGGATGAGATAACTCAGACTAAAAAGTTTATAGGTCCATTGACAGCACTTTTGAAAATATTAAGTGATTTACTTTTATCTTTATTATATACTTAAATTCGTATTCATCGTCAAAATAATCTACAGTAGTATCATCTTCAAACGCTTGTGTGTAGGTCCGAAATTATCGTACAGGACAATGCCACCCGGATAAAATATATCCTATGTTTTGTTCCAGGTCTAGTGTTCTTTGCCTTACAATCCAAATCTGTTTAGCCGTTAGTGTCATAAGAGTAACTTTCGAATTCTTAATACAATCTATGAGTCAACAATAGCTCATTGATCGCAACAAGGATGTCTTCGTAACCATTTTGAGTATTTAAAGTCGAGCAAAAAGATTTAGAAGATAGATAAATAGATGATATATAGATCATAATTTTATAGGCAAAAGAGCCTTGACAACATTAAATTTTAAACGACAACTAATTACGACAAAAAATAGAAATTGGTTTGACATAAGACAATCATGTGACTAAGAGAGTGATGGGTATGAATGTTGATGGATGGAGAGGAAGAGGAAGGCCAAAGAAAAGACGGATGGATTGTGTGAAGAATGATATGAATGCAAAATGAGTGAATGATACTGTGACGTCTGACAGGGGAGAAAAGAATAAGAAAACGTGTCGCAACAACCCGAAGTAAAATGGGATAAGGGCAGGAAGATGAGAGTTTGTCATAAGTTACTGAAAGTTAAGTAAATCCTGCTAAAAGTTGTTGAAGTAGAGAAGCGCTCGCTCATCAAGTCTCATTGTTTTCCGCTCATCTAGTCTCACTTTTTTCGCTCGTCTGTACTCTCGCACTCGCCATACGCGCGAGAGAATAGATAGACACCGTTACACGTCTAACCTGTCTAGTATTCCGTCTAACAACATACTATTCTCAAAACAAATGAAGACATAGATCGTGAACGATCGAAGATAAGTCTACTCTGCAATTTAAAACGCTGATCATTTCTGTGAACCACTTTAAATACACTCCCTAAGTGTTTTAAGCACTTCGGCTCCGTAAACATTAGTATTTTTTGTACGAATTCATTCTCGAATCTAGAATTATATCGTTGTTATAAGTGTGGAGTGGCGAGGTCCAATGCTCCCGATAGCCAGTATTACCTATTCAAATAATAGACGATTCATCATTAACAAGAAATGAACGGCAAAAAATTTAGTAGGAATAGTTCGTGCGCAAAGATTTGGTTCCGTCTGTATTTGGAGGTCTTGTAAAGAGCTATACTTTGTTATCACTTTTCTTGTTGTCAAATTCAGTGGTTACTCAAAATGATCAATGTTAGGAACTTAGGTAGGAATTGTGATGATTGTGAATGACCAGCTATTCTTTTACTCTAAAGACAATTTAGACAGAGCCTAGCCTTGGGATAGTGTCGCGAAATCCGACACTGTCGGTTGCTTAGTGAGTACCAAACTAGATCCCTGGGCTAGCGCTGCACACAAGGTATCCTTAGAGAATGAAAATAAAGGAATGAAAGCAATGTAAACGTGGATCAAGCAAGTGATGAATTTAAAGATCATAGAAGGCGGCATTATACATTTAGTTGCATTGATTATGCGCATACGTATCTTATAGAAGACTCTATAACAGTCTAAAATAATAGTTTTCCACTATAGTTTGACTCAAACAAGTCTTACTAGGTATCAACATACTTTCTTACTACAAAATTGAATTTTCAGCCAACTCTTACTGCATTTGTATCACGTTTTTTTTCCAAAAAAACCCAGCTTGAAACTAGCAACGGTTGCTTCTTTGGCTCCAAATTGTAAAGTCAACTGAAATGGTTTCCTCGGCGCTTGTAGGCAAGGAGCCAAACTCTTGTTTTTGCCTGCGCAGTAAATTCTACATTTAAGACATGCACGAGACGACTTTTTGCACAATTTTGTCGCGCGTTTGTTTTGAAATTGAAGGGAACTTGTGACAAAAGTACAGTCCAGCTTTCAAAGTATCTTGTTGTTACATTATTTTGCTAGAAAAAAAGGCCAAAATCTTTATAAAATTGTAAAATAAACGCTCACTTTCAAGTGAATGAACTCAAAGATGAACACAAAAACACACACAAACAATTTCTTGAACATTACACTTTCATACTCAAAACTTAGTATCTACTAACTTCATTTATTTACTTAGTTCTATATTATCGTAATTACCATAAACACTACAAAATAATGTTTTCTTACGAACAAGAGTTCAGAAGGGCCAAGAAAAAGATTTTCTATTTCAAAACGGAACTCTAAAAAAGAAAATATATAACTCAATGTGTCCGTGTGGGAGTGTGGTTCCTTGAACTATTCTAAATGACACATTAAACTATCTCAAGTTAGCACTTTATTTAACAGTCAATAAGGTTGGTTTTCGTTTAGCACTGATCGACCACCTGCACGCCGTCGGCCCGTCTTGCTAATTTCTGTTCCACTAGCAAATATTATAAGCTAGTCATCTAGATTTTTTGTTTTATTACAAGATTAGATCTGTGTTTCTATTATTTTGTACGAGTTAACGCGCTGTTTCGTGTATTGTTAGGTTTAAATAGTAAGTCCTGTGTACTAGATTGTTACTTTAATCGATTTTGCATTGTTGTCATAACTATACTTGGAAGTAACGGTCGGTATTCAGTTTCACACTGGTTTTGGTTGACGTTACGTATCATTCAGTACTTTTTTTAAGACAGCGTTGAAAAGAAGAAGAATAAATCTGTCATAGTTTACATTACGTAACGTTTGAAATGGAATACTCAGGACTCGCAATGAGATAATATATTAGAAGTACAAAATTTAGTCTTATTTTAATTTAAGTAATAAAATATGCGTCTACACCCTCGGCTGATTTCATTAACTCTGTTTAAGTTCATTTATGTTGAAAAAAAACATTTGGTGAGTATTTTTTACCTATGCCTAACTCTTGTACTTTCTATCACTCATCAAAAAATAACAAATAATATTGTCATTAATTTGGGGTGTTAAAACATAAACTGAGTACTTCCGCCTGGAAAGGACTATCAGACTCATGATTTAAAATGCACCCTGTTCCTCGAAATTGCGCTTTACGTTCCAGAGTCTCGGTAACTTACTTAGCTTAGACAGTCCCGCGACCCCACTGGCATTTGGTTCTATGCGTCCCAGTTTGCTAACAGCTCTTTGAGGCGCTCGTGAGACAAGACGCTCCGTCGACCCGCGCCTAGTTCTTGATCGGACGCCGAGCCGCGCAAATAATACTACATAAAATACTTTAAATAAAGGCCTACCATTAAATCTCAACAACATTATCCCCACAATTTCACAAAACAGGCTATCTCTCAATCTAGTCCAGTTTTCAGCGTCATCACGGCATGTAATCAAATATGGGCGGGCAGCGGTGCCCGTGGCGGTCCTTCAAAATTAGCCGCCGTGAAATAAGCCGCGCCGAGTGCGCAAACTTGTCTCAGTAATACGTTTGTAAAATAAGAGATTTTGTCTGTCTGTGTGTTTTAAATGTTTTAGAGGAGTTATATTTTTATATCTCAATTATTTCAATATTCTTTAACAATACTAATTTACTTTAAATTATTTATTTTTTTATATAAAAATACTAAAATCTTGGTTTGTGTTTGGTTTTTGTTTTGTCTCAGTTATTTTGCATGGTGATCTAGCATTCAGAAACTAGGCTTAAGAAATGCATAGAGACTTTTTCTACACTGATTACCTACCTTTTGTCACTTCTCTTACTTCTGAAGCCAAGTTTTTTTTTAGTATTGGTATCCAATTCTTTTTTTAAAGTCATTTACATCATCGGACAACCTATTTATTGAAGATAATGGGAACAAGGTTTTATCCTTTACCTTTAAAACATTTTGTAAAATCCAAATTGTGGGAAATGGGACATTCTGTGAAAGGGTCATTTTCCGACTGTGCGTTCAAGTGTGTTTGAAACATTTTAAAACTTAAAAAAATATTGAAGTCGTTGAAAAAGTAAGTATATATTTTCTTTTCTTACCTTTAGCAACCCAATGCTGACTCATTCAATGTTTTCTGTTTTTTTTTTAATGACTGCTAAATCTATACATAGCATGTTAATTTCAAAGTTTTAAAATACATTTATTATCTTAAAATTATCTTGACTTAAATTATCGGATACTGAGCTTTTTACTTCACACCTACAAGGAATCGAGTAAGGAAGTGAAACACTTAAAAATCTTTAGCCAATTAACAGAGTAAAGCGAGTGAAATGGCTGCAAAAACTTGTATCTCATACATTACGATGGGATGCATTTACCATTAAAATTGGAGCACTTTAGAACATTATCGAACAATTATGATGTGTTATCCTACTTCCTACTAATATTATAAACGTGAAAGTTTGTATGTATGGATGGATGATTGTTACTCTTTCACGCAAAAACCACTGGACGGATTTGGCTGAAATTTGGTACACAGATAGATTATAACCTGGATTAACACATTGGATAGTTTTTATCCCGATTTTATGTGCCCGTGGGATAATTTTCGAGTTGTAGCGGGTGAAGCCGCTGGCAACAGCTAGTTATAACATAAATGAAAACAATAACTTTTTTTAAATTCGGCAGGTGTCATTAGATGATACGCAATTTTAGATATTTTATCTGAAATACATGTTCAATTCATTATGAAAATATTTCATTGCTTATTTAGAATCAGAAGGATTATCATTAGCGAATGTTAATTAAAATAATTCAATCCAAGTCTCCATTTACATTACAATTTACATTATTTCCACAAAACAAAGTAATAAGACGCCAAAAAATTCGCTAAAAAGCAAAATGAACGGAAACTAAGTATCAAAGTAGAAAATCGCACTTTTATAAGCCGCATGCGCAATAAGACACTCGTACCTACTTATATGTATGTACAGTGGCATTGTCGAAATACTCGCCCCGGTTATTGACCCGCCCGTGGGCCTAAAAACTGGTACCTGTCGGTTTTCAGAAACTTTTAAGCACCCACGTCAGGTTGGCGTGTGAACTGAATCCATTTTGTTTTTGACTGTACCTATATTACCACTATATGGATGCTTTATGTGACCTAAGTGTATCCCAAACATTGGCATGCCATAGCCCGGGTTTTTAGACTGTCCCCTCGTGTCCCTTAATATTACTTTTAAACCCAAGCTGATTCTGTTAGGAGGAATAAGTATTAAATATTATTATGTTTAGAAAGGTTTTTATAGGATTATAGAAGCTCAAAAGTTTGATAATCAGTCTTACCCCTTGGTAAAACATAAAATGTCTAACTAGTCTTACCAAGGGGTAACAGTTGTAAAATGAGTCCTCCCGGATTGGGTCGAGCGGAGGGGAAACACAGACTCTTACGAACTAAAGATCCTCCCTGTTCTTTTGGTTACCTTTTGCGTTCCAGATATGAGTTGTCTTCGCGGATTTACAGTTCTCAAGAAACAGAATTATGAGCTAGAAGATAAATAAATTAAATCATCTTCATTAACAAATCAAATATCTATCACTTCTGGGTTTTTCAGTACAAGTAGGAATCAAATATTTTTCTTATGTAATGAGGCAAGCCATCAAGCTACCACAATCTGTCAAATACATATTAAATTTTATTCTTTTTGTTTTATAATTTTAGAGTTGTAGCAGGTGAAACCGCACTGGCAACACCAGAATAGAACTGAAGTCTACGGAATGTTTTCTTTTATGATTTTAGCCATACTTTAAAAAAAAATGCAATTTATTATTGCAGCTAACATAGCAACAGTGTTGCTATGTTGGCTGCAATAATAAACACATGCGCCTCATGCCATTGCTGCCGAATTAAATATTTAATAAAATAAATAACAAAGCTATCAGGCACGATCCCGTTTATTTATATTTTTCCTTCTAAGAGTCACGTTGCGGAAAACCGCTAGTTAGCATAGGTATTTAATAACTATAATATTATATATCTAAATCAGCCATACTTCATAAATATATGAATGTTATGAGGAAAAATCAAGCTAAATATATATGTTGCAGTCAAAAGTCTTAACCACTCAAAAGTACTTTTAACTAGCAAAATCAGTCAAATCAAATCGGTAGTAAATACAGTTCTTGAAGTTAATTAGGGCGCTATGTCAACTCGCCGTCCGACCAAGGACCATGCCCGTGTCGACGGCGCGTCGTGTTCCACGCGCGCCTCAAAGAGCGTCAGCACAATGACGAGGCCCCCTCTCAGAGGGCTAAAGCCTGCCGGGGTCGCGGGACTTATATCATCACCGTGACCCCGGAACATAAAGTGATATTGAAGGACACCGTGGATTTTAGTCAGTGCAAGTCTGACACTCCCTCCCGCCTTGCCCGGGGTGGGAGGACACATCTGATGATTATACCACGTAAAAAAAAAGGGCGCTATGTTATGCCAAGAGGCGTACAAAAGTCGTTTAATTCGTATGCTCGACTATACTACTTCTAACTGAAATAACAGTTAAAGGTCGACGGAGCCCCGTTTCGCGGGGTTCCTATCTTCTTTTCGTTCGAGAACATAATGATTCTATTAAACTATCTTTTTAAAACTTTGTCAGGTGTAACACTATTAACCAATGATTTTCAGGCGAAACCTGTACGTACAGTCAAAAATTACTTTTGTATATTTTACTCAGTTAAAAATACTTTTGACTGATTACGAATTTTGACTGCAACAAATATACTGGTTAATGAAGTTTGCCCTTTCGTGTCGCTTTGTTATGTCGACAGGAAATGGGTTTGGAGCCTTTTGCTGTATTTATTGTTCCTAATTCTTGAAACTGCTGGCAAAAATCGCATACAACTTTGGTTTTTGGTTAGATTTTCTGCGATATCTCAGATTACTAACATCTGAAGTATTTGGTAGTAAATATTAGTAACGGTTAGTCTATTCCTATTTACTAAGACGATTTTAGAGTTTACAAAAGTCCTCCATACAGAGGGTGACCGGTAGTTAAAATGTACGGCGGAAAAGTTCGAATTCTGCGCGGACGCAGTCGCACATGGAGTGCTGTTACATTTATAAACTCATGCGCATACATAAACAAACCTGTAATCCTGAAATATTGTTTGGCAAATGGTGACAACATGAAAACATATATTTTTTAGAAATAAGAAAAAACACACTAGAGATAATAGACAGTGTCAAACATAATTATGTTGACCTAAAAAAAACTTGGATACCCATTTTGTCACGTGCGAAATCATATTGGCTGAAATTCACGAGATTTTAAAAAAATATTGGTACAGACGCCAGGACTGTAAGCTACCTTAATCCGACAAGTTTTCCCACTCAAATATGAACCTCTCATATCCATACTTCAATTAATATTATGAAGCTGAAGAGTCTGTTTGGTTGAACGTGCTTATCTCAGGAACGACTAGTTCTAATTGAAAAGTTCTTTTTGTGTTGGATAGCCCATTTATCGAGGAAGGCTAAAGATTAAATTTTACGTCGCGCTATGACCAATAGGAGCCGAGCAGCGGATGAAACCGCGGAGGACAGCCAGTTTCTGAGAAAATTGAAAATTTTAAAAAAGTTTGACAAATTAGGGTAGGTTGATGGACTGTCGTCTGTACAAGACAGTATACAGACACCGTTGATTGACAAAATATTTATACATACGCGTGTAATAATGGGATCAATGAAATCTTGGCTGGACTCAAAACTTTAGCTAATTTCGTTTGTTATAAAAACGAGTGTTCGTAAATAGATTGGTAAAGGGCTCGCCTAGACGACTGTAAAATGTTTTTGTTCTGGTTCACATATAATTGCTTTTCCCAGCGGCTGTGCCCGCCTAAAAATATCTTACAGTAATGTTATACCGGGATAAAAGTATCCTATAAGTTAATCCAGGTTAATAACTACCTGTGTACCTACCAAACTTCATATACATCGTATCCTTTATCTTATTCCAGACTTATCTTAGGAAAATTTGATAAAGACCCATTCAATGATAAAAATAATTTCTAGCAACCCGTACATTATTTTTTTAAACATTGCCCCCCTTTAGGATTTTCTTCTGAATCGTGTGTGTTTACAAACACAGAACTTCACATACACAAACACCCGCTCCCGGAACAACTACTTGCAGGGTATACAAATATATTTTGTTCCGTCCGGAGATCGAACACACGTCACGCTGCACAGCAGTCGATTGTACATCCACTGCACCTACCGTATCGTCATTGAAAAAATTTTTCAGGGAAACAAAAAATCCTCGATAAGACTAGTGAGAGGCTACTCTAAGGCATTCTGATGGCCTACCATGTCTCTGGAAAAGAGTGAACAGTAGCTCTAAGGCTTTCTGGTTGGCCATAGACACAAACACAGAGCTATACAAGTCTGACGCCATCTCATTTCCACACTGGAAATACCCTCGTCTTAAGCAGCACCCCATAGCACGAGTTTTCTCTATTTTACTTTACAGAGTCTTTCCGGTTTTACAGCGTTTCGTGTATGAAAAAAATGGAATAGTGCCTTTTGTGTGCGAAGAACAAACTAATGTTTTCCTTGAAAATTGTCAATTTGAAATTGTCAAAGTTCCAGTTTAATTTACGTCTCAAATACTGAAAACTCGTGCTAAGGGTACTGGTCTGTCGTCACAGAACCAGGTATACATTGAAGTCACGTGACTGGATGATCAGTGACACCACAAACCGGAGGTCCCTGATGATTGACTGTATATTTCGGTGCTGGACAAAGGGCATCGTCCCGTCTTCCTGTCCGCGTCATGTCGTTAGCTACGCGGATTAGGAAATGCTTTGAGTGGGGATACGAAAACTGTGGAGACTTCTTGCGGTGATATTTTTTTGAAATTAGTGGCGAACGCAGAAATTGATGGGCTTATTTGCCTAGCCTTTTCTTTACTATTTTGTGTACGGTTTGAAGTTTTAACGTTGAATACCAGTATTTTACGCGGAGCGACTGACTATCTGATTGTTTGCCGCCTCAACCCAGTTAAAAAAAAAATGCTTCCATGCTTTGCTTAAAAAAGTGCTCAAAATGGAAGTTTAATTGAATTGATGAGTGAAAGTAGAAGGTATGCCTTTAGGAGTAAACTTGGCGTCTGATCAGGTCGTGTTCGATGGTAGGTACGTCGTGTTCCACCGTTTCAGTGGCAATACCAAATGTCTACAGATATCGTAGGACTGTGAAAACAAGGTGCTTTTTAGTGAGTGACAGTGCCTCCACACAGGGTGGGAGGATTTTACAACATACCAAAATAGTTATGCCTTCAAGTTTTTGTCTGCCTCCATGACAAAATGACTTAAGTTAATAAATGAATGTTCTTTGTAATGGAACTGTAGGTGAATTACATGAAAAGGCAGAGTTTTTACCGGTATTTGCCAGCGGCCAGTACTCGAAACTCGATACTTTGCAAACTATGTTTCCGCGAATTACGGCGTTGCTAAGCAAAAAGGGTCTGACAGCTACAAAGTTATAATTGAAATTATTATTAACAAATTAATTGAAATGTTTCTGTTAGAACAAAACACTAAAATTTTAAGGATGAGGTTTATCTTCTAGCTGTCAACCTTGGGCAATGGCACTACAGGCTACTTGTAACCTTTGCTGGCGGCTGAGCGATCGCGCTGGCGGTGGTAGGACTCTCCAGGGCCCGGTCGCCTGCTTCTCGATCACCATCTTGTCGGAGTCCGGCGCCAAACTATTTTACTTTCTTCCGAAGGAGCAAGTAGGCGAGCTCGCTATATTTTAGGTCTCACATTTGCCTCTTGGCTAGATTTAGGCTAAAAGCAAATTCTATCGTAAAACTAGCATTGTATCATCGAGACTTTTCTACTCACGCAATGATTATAAGGCCTTATTATGGAAAAAACCAATGTGGTATTACAAAATTTTACTCGTTGTTTCTATAACAACAAAAAAGGTATTTAGTTCAGAATTATCACTTAACATAAGTTAAAAGAGAAAAACGTTCAGAAGATTTTAAAAAAAGAACATGGAACATAATCTTGCCAACAAAACATTCTAAAACTACAAAATCTTCCAAGTCGCTACGGACAGTGGTGGCACCACAAACTAATGTAGCCACCACCCACGATTGGCGGGCGGGTGAAAGAACTCGCCACTATTACACAAACTCCCGGCTCTGATCTCATCTCCAGGACTTGGCCATGTAGTGGAGAAGCTGCAGAATTACCACTTTTTCGAAAACAGAATTGCGGAGAAACAAGGAATATGGGGAAAGTTTTGAGTAAACATGAAGAGAGCTAGGACGATGCAAGGAGTAATGAAGCCCAACTGGCAGGAAACGTCAACGCGGCAGGCCTAGAAGGAAATAGCGAAATGAGTTGGATTCATTTTTAAAGGGTTGGCAACCCTACAATCGCATTACATCGTGAAAGATGGAAGGAGGGCAGGGAAGCATTTGCCCTGTAGTGGGACAACATAGCCTCATAATAATAATAATGTGACGCTGACTAAAAGGGAGGTAAAAGAAACGATAGGAATAATGTGCGAAAATTAAATGGAGCATGCAAAATACGCGCTTATGACGTGGAGTGGTATACCCAGCCTTTTTTTTGGGACAAACCCACCACACTGTTCCCAAACCACTGCAACTCCTGAGAGCCAGAATCAACAGTGGCAACCACCAGAAAAGCGCCGAGACAATGAAGCTCGACGTGTCCCGGAGAACGAATTATAGGTATACCCAGCCTGATAAACAATACAAGATGAATAGAGATGGAAGATCGAGTAATAGTAGTGTATGTAGACAATGATTAAATGAATGAGTAACGAGTTCCTGCAAAAAAAGACGTCAGAACCAGTATTGACAAAGGAAAGATGGAGATCTGGTCTAATCTTCTTGGTCAAAGCGAGAAACACTACTAAATACCGATGTTACTGCTTTAATAGATAAGTATGTGACACTGCAACAACTTTGAAGTTAATTGTGAGTGCCTGAATTTGTAATATTCTTAAAATTTACTCATTGATGCGTAATATGCTCAAGTAGAACTTCTGTAAATTATTTCTTTACATCTCCAAACTATTTCTGGTAAAGGAGTATTTAGAAATAATTCAATTGTAACGTTTAAACTGTAGTATGAAGTGCTTTGCCAAAACTTTCTATTTTCATCTTTATCATTAGAGGCAGCTGCTTTAGCTGGGAAGTGATCTTTAATATCTATAGTGATAGCTGGGAAGTTATCTACAGTGATTGTATGTTAAGTATGTATATCATCAGATTCTTATGTTAATGACATGGTCATTCTTAAAGGTATTAGTGTCAATTTACACTTCATATAGTGTAGGTTGTGATTTGACATCGATTTAATTTTTTATTCGAATTGATTTGAATTCTATAGGAGTATTGACAGTTAATGATGTCATTTGGACTCTTTCGGGAAGGTATAATTTGTCAAATAATTGTTATGCGTAAGAAGGTTCGGTAAAAACTGGTATGAAAAGGTTGCGGACTGGATTCTGACACCGGCTTCCGACATGAGTTATTTGTCATGACATTGGATGTATCCGTGATCAAAAATCGAATTCTCAACGTACTACCGTTCGAATTTCGAACGTACGAACGTTCGAAGTTAGAACATAGAATCTGCAATGACTTTAAAACAAATAAATTCTTTGGGTGAAGTGAGCTCATGAACGTTACAAAATAGCACTTCTGTCCTTACCAGTATGTATCATTTCGCAGAATTAATACAAACCTGAAGTCTATTCTACAGAAGACAATTTCTAGGCTGTAAGCTACTACGAGCTCGTCGCAAAACGTCACTGTTAGCTTAGTGAATATCAAACTAGTTTTTTTTTTCAATTTTGGACATCTAAAAGTGCCTCTTTGACGGCCTAATTGAAATATGTAGATGATTTGACTTTAAGCTGCGGCTACTTCTGATAAAAATTATTATTGAAAATTAATCTGCAGTAAGTAATTTTTTTGCTAAACAAATCTTTCAATTGACAGTTGATAGGTCATTGACATTTTCATCTATAACGTGATCACATAGTACTGATTTTCTTCTTAGTTTTAACTATTGAATTAGAAGCTTTCTTCCGCACAATCCATTCAATTGAAAAGCTTGCTTAGTAACAGCTCTCAACTACATCTCAGTCAAGTTATTGACCTCGAAATTGGCACGAACTCATTACCAGCTGATTTCATTCAGCAAACATTTCTCTTTTACTCCGACAGACATAAAAACAACCTGACTAAACAATAAAAATCAAATATTTAGTCAGAAAAATAAAAACATAATTTTAATTGTGCTTTCACCTTCCGAAGTTTTTATATGTCTCAACTCCTTCCGTGATTGCTGTTTTAAAAAGGCGGAACCAAAGAGATATTATATTCTATTACTTTGTATATGTTTTATTTTATCACCTCGCTCATCACTTAAAGTAATTAATTCGCGGCAATCGGCAAAAAGAGCTTTCGATCGCATCGAACGGTATTCGAATTCACGCCAATCAAGACTGATGCAAAACCGCCATTTTTAAAATGAACTCTGATATCTATACCCATCTCTTTCACACACCAAAAAGGATGACGGAGAAAGGTAGCTGTGTATTTTTTACGACTCGAAAGTTTTTGCTTAAAACTTTGAGTACGTAAAGGCGCTGGAATGCAATATTCTGTTGAATATAAAAATAAAGTGGGCCGGATTGTGGCGATCCTATCGGACCAGTGCGGCGCGGCGGGCCAATTATTTGATCCGGGCATCCGACTCAGTTGCCATGGCAACCGACGCTTGTTTCAACGCAAACTCCAATCGATTTTTCGGTCATTAAATAAGTTAGTGGCATACTTTTTTATGAAATGCCCATAAAATTGAGTGTTACGTGATACCTGGGGAATTTGGGCTATCTTGGCATTGATGTTATGTAACTATTTAATGGATCTTTCGATAATAAAAAGTTCCTTTTTCAAAAGTCATATGAAGAAAAAAAACGATCAAAATAAAACCTTTTTACTCTGAACTAAACTTGAACAAACACATGAACATCTAAAAAGCTCATGATTCCAACTAAACTCACGGCATTCAACACATAATCTACAGCATGTGTAAATAAACAACACAAAATTAAATAGTTTTCAATAGCAAGTGCATAGAAACTGATGAACCGGAGAGAAAGCGTGGCGGGGGGTGATAAAAAGCACACCCACTATGTACAGACAGAGAAAAAACGCAAAAAATATATATTCATTACGCTGCCTGTGAGTCTGTGAGACTTGCCGACGGTAGCGTCAGAAAAAAAACAAAGGTGAAAAATAAAAATCGTAATTTTATTGGATTGTTCCATGTCTACTTTTAAGTAGAGTAAGACCAAAGAAGAATGTAGATAGACTAAAGAATAGATTGGGGTGAAGGATAGAAAAATAAAGAAAAATAAAATCAAAAGAGTAAGGAAGAAAAAATCATGTTGACGATAACGAATAATTTCGGATAAGGGCAAGAGAAACATAGTGAGTTCTATAAACCTACCAAAACAATTTACCAAGAGGTATCGTTAAGCCCAGTATCTGGGCCAGTAATTCTGTGTGAAATATGGTATTCAGCTGAATCGGTTAAACTGGAAGAAGAGCAACAAAGCCGGGAAAATGCATTCAAAAGTCAAAGTCAAAGTCAAATCATTTATTTCAATTAGGCCATCAAAGAGGCACTTTTGAACGTCGATTATTAAAATTAAAGGAAATAGGGATAGGATTGATTCTACACCCATTCGCAAAGGTAGGTTGTATGGAGAAGAATGGGCAAGAAACTCCATACAAACTCTTTTTCAAAAATGTTTCACAATGTTTTGAAATCACTTTTTTTTTTAAATAAATAAATGTGATAGCGATGTACTCAAGTTATGACCATTTAAAAGATACAAAAGGCTATATAATATCACTCTACGACCAAAAGAAGGAGACCAAGGGAGATAAAACCACGAGAAACAGCTAATTACACATATAATACATAGCAATGCTAACAGCTATTACCATATAGTGTTACATATGTATGTATATCCTTTTGATTGCATTCGATATTATAACATACCTCTTGCGTTATCAAACTAGATTAGTTTATCGGTCAATTGGCATTTCCTGTGATATTGTTATCAACATAGTCCTGCATTTTTGATTAATTTATAAGTTACAGAAGCATAAATAGGTAAGTTTTAAGTTTACTGACAAAATGAGTCTATGTTGCTTAAATAATAATAGTAATAAGGAAAATTTTGCGTTGACAAAACATGCTCCTGTAAACCCCGAACGAAGTGGTTTTATTTTCGTGTTTCGATTTTATGTTTTGGGCTTAGTGTTCCTTCATAAGCTTTCGAAATTGGTCAATTCTGAAATTCCTCATGAGTTCGACATCAAGTGATAGTTACATTCGTTTTATGAACAAAGTAAATGGCTCACACTTTTCTCTATTTTATTAAACGTTGCGTACTCTTCGAGTTTCTTCTGTATCGTGAACGCGTTTATAATCATTCAAATTTAAAACTCATAATGCACTAATACTCAAACCCGTAACAACTATTTGTAGACCATATTATTATAATCTAGTCTGCCTATTTTTTTGTGAATTACAAGCATCCCTATTGTTATGTTATTTATTCCCACTTTAATACTAAAACTAACTTTATTTGCTGTCCCTACAACTCGCCTGGCCAGTGGCCAGTGGAGCAGAGCGCGTGGTAGTCCTCGCAGGTAGTTGATTTTTACGTAATTATGTTTTTTTTTGTCTCCGTCAAAATATACCTTCATAAATACATACTTATAGCACATAGTAGGAGATCTCGTGGTTTCTTTGGACTATTTGTCTGTCATAAAGTCTACTTTTGACTTTTTATTAGTGTTCTGATATTTTATTTGGTGGCCGGTAACAGCTGGATGAGAGTCGAGAGAGCCGGTGATCAAGTGGCATTAATTTTTATTAAAGGACATGGATAACCCATGGCCCAGGCGGCCACGGGCCTGATAACGTCTAAAAAAGAGCTAATAATATTTGAAATCTCATAATGATATTCATTTTTCCGCAACAGTATGTGGAAATAAATCAATTATTAAGAGTATTGTTATGATTATTTTATTTTGGCTAGAATCCATAAGCTGTCAGGAAATAACTAGTGTTGCAATTGTTGGAAATAAAATGGTAATAAATAATCTTTAATCTCCATTGCATAATAATTTGTTTTCCCATATTTAAGATAGTAGATCAATTAAAAAAAATACGATATTGTAGTTTTCACGAAAACTAAAGCATAAGGAAACTATACGTAACGTATGCATGTCTTTCATTAAATAAGGAATAGATTAAATGGTTTGTCTATGTAATGGAAACATTGTCTTCTTTTTAAAGTCAAGTACACATGAAGCAATAAAATATATAGACATATTTTGGTAGGTGTATTTAGGTAGCATTATTATTATTCTTTAAAATACGTCAGCCAAACGAGTTTGTTCGGTTTAACGTGCTGTTCCAGGTACCCTTTTTTTTGTTGTGGTAAAATTATCAATTGAGTCCTCCCACCCATTGCAAAACGGGAGGGACTGTCTGACTCGTACGGACTGATCCACGGTGTCCTTCAATAGTCCTTTACGTTCCGGGATTAAGGTAATTCCTTAGTCCCGCCACCCCGCAGGCTAGGAACACAACTCGCCGTTAACCGGGCATGGTCCGTAGTCTGACAACGAGTCGCTCATTACTCGTCGCCCGCATGCCCATTTTATTGCATGCTGTTCCAGGTACTAGAGGAACTTTTTAATGAAAACAGCAATGGTCTTAGCAGTCACTGCTTATCCTCAAAGGTCGGTAATATACTTATAAGCACCGCATGTTTCTATACTTATCTGTGTTATTAAAAGGACGCGCGATGGGAATGTATAATATGAAGTTGGATATAAAAGAAAACGAGAACACAACTATTCTGTACCTTCTGCCTTCTGTACCTTCATCATGGGACAAGTGGTGTGTATAAGTAAGTTTATACATACTTAAAAGAATATGAATCACAAACCGTTGTTCCTTGCTTGCCTCTCCCACCCATATAGCCTATAAGCGTCAATAAGATATCATCTATCTTTGAACCAAAAGTCACCAAAATCTTTTTAGTCATTTTGTCGTGAAAACAAAATAATATATAGAAATATACACACTTTCGCATAAATAAGTTTAAATATTATATTAGTGCATGTGCTACGGGTTTTATTTCCAGTTAAGACATTTCTGTCACAACTGACATGACATTTAAAGGCATTCATGATAAAATTACTTTGTGCAATCATATTATGTTATTGTGGCTCGTATCGTGAATTTATTCTTGCTATTTAGTTGTTTTCCGACTGACGCCTATTTTATTGGACTCTGCATTTTCAATTGTGTCTCTACTGACTCTCTATCTGCTATAAGTTGATCTACTAAAAGCCCTCTGCTTACTCGTACTCTGAACTGCTCTCCCGACCCCTGCTTGCACGGGCTCGAATCTCCTAATACTCGGACTTTGGACAACTTATTTTGAATATCAATAATGGAAAACCAACACTGCATTAATTGTGGAATAAGGACGTTTCGCATAAGAAGCCATCTAGCAGATTCGAATGAAATTCGATCTCTTCTAAGACTTTAGGTTTCTCCGAGATTGGTTAGTCTTAGTATTTTTAGAACGTTTTCTGAGGACTGCTTACCAAAATATTTATTCATCCTTATTAAAAATGTTAATCTTATTATTTTAGGTCACTGCATCTGATCATTTACTTTAACTTTCGGTACTCGGGGGGCTTGTCCAAGGAGATGGCGATGTAGACCGGGACGTATCACACCGGATCAACTAGGGATGGTTGAAATGGGGACAGGTCACCGGAACAACTTATAACCCACTGTTGCCACTTAAGTTGAAGGGGAAAGTATTGAAATCCATGATGAGACCTGTCGTATTGTGGATCGGAATGCTGGGCTGTGAAAAAAATGGATGAGAAACGATTGCATGTAGCGGAGATGAGGATGTTAAGATGGATGTGTGGCGTGGAAAGACTGGATAAAACAAAAACTCGAAGAATTTTTCAATTCGAACCACTAGTTCCTGACATTTGTTTGTTTGCAAACGAAAAAACTCTTCAGCTTTACGCTTTCCTTCACCATTATATTGTTCCTACTTCCGTATGTAACACTTATCTTGTGTTTAAATGTCAAAATGACATACCCACCAACAATTTTTCACTTAGCATGTCAGTTAATTATCTCGTCCCCAACAAGTTTTAGAGTAATAAAACATATATTAGGCTATTAAATAAACTTAATCCTTTACGGTATACGTTGTTTTATTCTTGGCCTTGCCTAAGCCAAACTTGTATGGGAACGATATCCATCTCCTTTGTATTGTTTTAGTTTTAAGTTTTAGCACAAGTGCCAATAAACGCAATTTTCTTTCTTTTCTTTCTTTCTTTCAAGTGAAATGACTTGCGATTGGAGAAGCCTATGTCCAGCAGTGGACTGCTATAGGCTGATGATGATGATGTTTTACTTGAGATAATAGTGATGTGGTTATTTTTAGAAAAGTGGAAGCCTAGAAACTGCTAATGGAACGAAGGGATCAGAAATCGGGTCCCGCGAGAACACCATCTATGAGCTGAAAGATAATGCGGTAGTGCAGATATGCAAGACTGCCCATAACAGGCCTCAAACACTGTTCATACCAAGGTATCGGTTACTCGATCTAAATCCAACGGTGACCTAATTAAACCATTTTTTTCTCCTCCCAAAGCACCGTACGTCGAATGTCACAGGTATCTCTCGAGTCACTCATGTGTGGTGATGATAACATCGGATTCTGTCAAACATCTGGTCCAGATAACATCTCGTAATAATTAGACGTAGTATCTATGGTGTAAGGACCCCGGTTTTTGTAGTACAAGTACCACATGAGCTTGTATTGTAGTTCTAGTAGTACCAACTTCTTACAGAGTTAAAAACCGAACGGACTTTGATTCGGTGAAGTAAAGATGGTGTTTCATAGGAATATCAACTTGATTTAGAGAAGAATAAGGTCTGTATTAGCTTTTTTCCCATACGGTGAGCTTCTATTGTCGTACTAGTAGTACCAACTTCTTTGTGGTAGAGCTAAAAAGCGACTGGACTTTGATTCGGCCAAATGAAGAAGGTGTTACAGGAATGTGAACTTGATTGTGAAAAGAATAAGGTTTGTTTTAGCTGTTGGTCTTCGGTCATAGATATAGAAGTAGGTGTGGGAACGAGATGGAGCTAGACGACTTGTATAGTTCTGTCGCTTTCCCACAGTGGAGCTACTAACGCTTTAAGACGTCATGATAGGCCACATAGTCATAATATAAAATTTACATAGCAAAGTCTATGTCTTTTGTTTTAGTCAGTTTTCACAGAAAAGTAAAAATCAACCGTCTCTCTATGAACACTAAGATTGAAACCATTAAATGTTAACGTAATGGTCAGTGGGACCTCTAAAACTTATTACACTCTGTATATATGACAGATCTTTAAAAAAAATGGCGGACTTAACACGTGTGCGACAAAAAAAAAGTTGATGGAAAGATTTGTTTTAGTTCGCGATTGAAAGAATGATGGATTGATATCACATCTGACAGTGGTCAGTAGACAGTATCTACTTGTAAGTACACAAGGCTACACATCAAGCTATACAAAACCAGTTTGTCTTGGTCTCGCTTCGTACGTATTTTCACACAGTGCAGGGTCAGCTAATACTAGTTTTGCATAACTTGATGTGTAGCTGTCTGTACGTAGGTCAGTTTGTTTCATTAAAATATTTGATTGGTGTAAGTTAATATAGAAACGCACAACTTGAATCGGTAAAAATGGAGCGGTTAGGTTCAATTCAAAAATGTATTCATCATCATCATCAGCCTATAATGTTCCCACTGCTGGGACACAAGCCTCCTCTCTGAGAGAGGGAGTGGGCCATAACCCACCACGCGTTCCCAGTGCTGATTGGTAGATGTCAAGTAACTTCGATTTTTTGGTTGCAGGACATGTCGGTTTCCACACTATGTTTTTCCTTCACCGTTTTGAGAGCAGTGGTGATGAAATAAATTACGCAAAGTAATGCGCCTGGCGGGGTTCAAACCTGCGACCTACAGCTCGTAAGTCGGGACTGATACCACTGCACGCACTGGGTCACACACTGCTCAAAAAAGTTTTTTTATCGCTGTGAAATCATCAAATTAGGCCTCCCACTCCGGGCAGGGCGGGAGGGACTGTCAGATTTGTACTGACTAAAATCCACGGTGTCCTTCGATAGCCATTTAAGTTCCGGGGTCACGGTGATGGAAATAAGTCCCGCGATCGCTCAAAAAATGTATTAGAAACATTTAACTAAAATTTAAATCTCACTCGACTTCAATAAACAAATCGTGCGTGTACCATTGATTTTCAATTTAAAGCGAATTCGTTACCTTTACAATCAGGCCAAGAATTCGCTTGTGACTGACCAATTGAGAGCCAAAATCGTGATTTCGTAGTTACACCGTCCAGGATGTGAACTTATGACCATGCCTACTTGTTGGATTTGTTTTAGCAGTACTTTCTACTGTGTGATCAATCCACCAATTAGCCTTTGTTTCCACTTCTGGGACACAGACCTCCTCTCTGCGAGAGAGAGTGGGCCATTATCAATAAAATATTTAGTTGCAGTTGCCGAGATCATATGGTGGATGGGTGACCAGAGCATACCAAGACTTCTCCGTGCTTTTTTGTTAACTGTCTCTGTCAATTCTAGATCTTTGACAGTAGACGGTGCAGTGGTCCGAAAACCTGTCCACCAGTCTTAAAAAGAGGTATTTATTGTAATAATAACGGCTGTCATTTGTAGATGTTTGACAGTCGTTACAAGTTGACAGTGGTTTGACAGTCTGATAACAAGTTTTATCAAGGGGTTCCGTTGCATCTTGTATTAATAGGGTTGTGTAGGTCAGATAGATTCTACGTTCCAGGGTCACGGTATTTGATAGTCCCGCGGCAATTTGCATATTTCTAATGAGTTTTACGGTTGATTGGCATGGGGAAGTCTCCTTGAAAACATGGAGGTGTCGGAATAGGCCTCATTATGCGAAACCTTCCTGTTTGTTTAAGGGGAGCAGACAAAGACGGTGTGGAGTAAAGTTTAATTACTTTTCTTGAATGTATGCCTTCACGTCTTAACATGTTGAATCGAAAAGTTTTGATTTCAATGGTTTCCGAGGGGAAATTCTCTTGTTTTTGTTAATTAATTCAATTCACGTGTTTTTATGAAATGTTTGCATTGAAAAATAAGATGTTGACATGTGATGAGTTCGTTATTCAATTTAGAACGTTTTTTTTAATTATGGAAATGATTATTTGTTAAAGAGCACGATACAATAAAAAATACGGCAGTAGATAACCCAGAACTTATTAAATAAGTTATCCACATGAAAAGTTAATTCTAACTTAAAGTTTTTCTGTAAAGTTTGCATATACTTTACACGGACAGAACACGCTAATTTTGTTAGCATTTTTTCTCTTAATTTAAGTATGCAATAACGAAAATTCATTAGTCTAAGAAACTCGGCGCTGAGTAAAAACAGTAACCTTTAATGTAGCCGGGTGCTTACCAACTATGAAATTAAAATGCTAAAGTATGTTAACCAGGGCCTCATTACCATATGGATTAGCGAACAGGAAATCGTATGTTTTAAGTCACGCTTCAACCTTCTTTGGATAAGCACCTTTTTTTGTTACCAGACCCTCCGCAGAAAACTACTTGTAGATGTCAATTGGCCAATGGAGCGCAAAGAAACGATATATTGACGTAAATGCCATAGGATTAGCAAAAACTTATGGTAGGTAATGATATAATCGACACACTTGATAGGACATTGGCGGTTTTTAGAAGCTTATGTTACAAATACACACGCAAGATTGTTCGTGTGATGCGTGAAATTTCAACTGAAAGAGGCCTGTGAAATAAATACATGACGGACGGATGCAATGTACTGCAACGCACGCGACTATAAAATAATCCAATGTCTATCTATAGAATCACCATGGAGATAGTTACTGGTTAGGTAATTTTTACACGTAATGTGCCATTCAATTCGTAGATAGAGGCTTCTCAAGGTTAATCCGCGCTCGTAGAGGTTGATCTGTGGATGTGTGACCAACAATCATACACAGATAAGCTGTTGGTCTCGGCTTTCATTAATAGATATTTGCAGTCAGTCGCAACTGTTGAATGGGTATCACCCAATTACTGGATTTTGCAGGGTGGGTAGTAAGTGGCTTCATGTCAATAACATTGATATTTAGCTGCATTCAGTAAGACTGGCTGTCTACCCTTACCCTACACTATACCCTACCCCCCACACTAGTTAGGAGAAGTGAATTTTTTTTTTATTGTGCGCGCACCGCACAGGCATGGAGTGAAATTCCTTACTGGTGTCTTTATTTCCCGTCAACTATATAACCTTGGGCTCTTCAAGTCTAGAGTGAACAGGTTACTTCTAGGCAAGCGTGCTTGATCGTTGACCATATCTTCGCTTGGCATCAGGCGAGATAGATATAGATAGTGATGATGATCTGTGTCAAATTCATCTGTTGAAGTCTTCTTTACCGAAATTCTTATTTTAAAGTGGATGAAGGTCTTTATAATCACTCCATCAACAATCTTAGCCCCTCTGCCTCCTGGTTCCCATAACTAGGTTGATAATATCGAATAGGTACCCAGATTAGTCGCGATTTTCTGCGACGAATCTAAGATTTGCCCAAAGGTTAGGGTTTTAAAATCCAATTTATATGCAAATTGTGACCAAATCCTGCAATTATTGGAAATAAAACGTGTTCCGCTTGTCCTACTTTGACGAATTCTGGGAAATATTTAATGGGTACCTTGGGAACAATGCGTTAAGTTAACACGTAATAGATAATCGAATTATGTTGGGAATGATCGTTATTTTTTACGATTATCGAGGTATTTCGCACCTTTTATAGTCAACACTCGAAACTCGGAAATATTTAACAAATCCAGAACAACATCTTTATTTTTTTTTTAAATAGTTTGAATTGTCCTTTTCTAGTTTGTTAACTGACTTCAAAAAGGAGGAGGTTCTTACATCGGTCGGTTTTTTTTGTTGTGGTTTTTAAAGTCGTTTATTTTTTTTTCATTTTTTTTCATTTACGTCTGTAGCAATTTTTTAAATTTAATATACTTAATATTAGACTGCTTATGAAGACTAACCATCAACCCGATAAACTACTCAAGCTTTTTTTATTGCTTCTTTTAAACTATCGAACTATCTAACTGTACTTAGTGATCTAATCAGCCCAACCCAATCTACATACCAAGACCTGCCTAGCTACAGTAGTTCACCGAAGTTCAAGGACCATCCATCCACACATCCATCAGTTACTACCTGCTTACAGCCTGCTACTCCAAATGTCCTGTGCTCCGCCTAAAACATTAATAATTCAAAATAAATTGATAATGTTTGAGAGATATTCGACACCGCTTTCGACTCGATAGATCATTTCTTGTCCAACATTGACGAAATCTACAGGGAGTATAACTGAAAATAGTCAATGTAGACTCTATAACATTAAAGATAAGGTTCCAATTTGCGTGTAAAAGGATGTGTTAGTTTTTTTAACTGTGAAAGGCATTGCTGATCAAAAAGATATAAATATTGTAAAGAATCTAGACAGACCGTTAGTAATTCTAGAACAGGTTTTGTTCGTTCGGAATCCGGCGGCGGTTGGATCCGGAAACGAGGATCGTGACTGTACGAATGATTTTAATTGTCTGGGTATTGTTAGGTGTCTTTGGGAGGTATCACAGGACTTTATTCAGGATTTTATTTCATTAGTTTCATTAAGACTAACTTTTGCTGGGGGTCGCGGGACTTATTCCATTACCGTGACCCCGAAACATAAAGGGCTATTGAAGAACACCGTGGAATTTAGTCAGTACAAATCAGACAGTCCCTCCCGCCCTGCCCGGGGTGGGAGCACTCATTTGACGATTTTACCACGCAAAAAAAACTACCTTTTGCCGGCAATTTCGGTTGATTTTCCTAAACCCAGTGTGACTTTCAACAAGATGTTGACGGGAATCACCTGTAAATATAACGAACAGACAGCAGAGTTTATAATGTTACTATGAATTTGAATTCTTTCTACACACGATACAAATCAAGCTATGCAAAACTACTACTACTACCACAGCTACTACTACTACTATAAACTGACCGCTGAATTTGAGGAAAGGACATATAAAGCGAGATCACGATTAACTAGTTTTGTTTCGTGTTCGCTTGTTGCTACGGGGTTAATAGTACTTTTTTTTATTAGCCTGAACTGTCCCACTGCTGGGCAAAGGTCTCAAGTTTTAGTTTAGATTAATTTATTATGAATTTTCTGAAAAAATTTAGTTAATAAACGCTGAGTATAAAAATTAATTAAGGAAATTCCTAACTTATCGGTATACTGTCATAAATAGTTCTAAAATTTGATCGTAAGTATATCCTATCATCAAGAAATACTTTTGTTTTCCAATAAAGAAAAATACTACTTAAAGATACATGTTTCAATATCGAAACACTACTGGAATCCATCATGCATCCTAATATATAAGATTACATAAGACCCCTTCTTATTATGTCATCGAATTCTCAGAAACATAGCAAATTCGGGTAATACCAGGTTTTAAAGTTCACAGATTTTTTACTACGGCATTTTACAATATTATTATTGAATTGAGATATAAAGTGTCTCCAATAAGGCTTAATTATTGGCATACGATTTAAATTAAGTGACATTCTGTTTTTTCTAAATTGGCGTTCTGTGGTTTTTTTATAGAAACGTCAAAATTGACGCATGACATTGACATAAGCTATCGAAAAGCCTATATGTCTTGAAAAATGTTCATGCGTAAAGCTTTGAAACTGATTGTCACCCGAGAAATAGTAAAGAAAGAAATATATAAAAAAACTGAAATAGAAAATGATGCAAAGCTAGAAAAAGAAGTTATTTATCAAATTAAAAAAAATAATAGGAATGTATTTCAAATCTTGTTTTCATCTCCTTGTCAAGCCAAAATAAAGCTTAATTTTCCTTAATTTTCTTACGAGTGAACAACCGCTTCATTTAAACTGGTTCACACCAAAATTGCAAGCCAAATAACACATTTATCACAGTAAATCATCTCCACACATCATTATCTCACCAGAAAGCAATTCAGAATCCGGAGCAACTTTTTCACCTTTTTCTTCTTTCATGGCAATTTGAAAACAAACTGTAACTGTTAATTACCTCACAATCTCTTCAGGGTATTCGGAGAGCTTATTAGCAAATTATAGTTCAGAATCTGAACCTGCATCACTCTCATCACAGTTAGTATTACCGATGGCGGATCGGATCGTTCAAAGAGTTTTTTCGCCTCCATACTTTTTTTTCTGACAAAAAGTCTGGACAGCTTTTTCGTCCGACAAAATAATATAGGACTAATGGAGTACCTGGGCTCGGGTAGGGGGCAGTCCACACAGGTAACTGATGTGTTACTTTGATTAAAATATTATGACAGTTCATCTGGACCGGTATTTTAATGGTTGAAGGTTTCTTTTTGTTTGTTGTGCATTCCACAGTTTTAGACTATTGTTTTTTGCACTTGATTCTTCGTAATTATCAACAACTATGTTATCATCTATACCGAAATATTTGCATCGCTCTTACACACGCTTTTATTGAGTTCTTGCACTTCAGGTCTCGCTTCATAAAACTAAACAAAGCCATTAAAAAACCACTTAGTTTTAAACCAAATTGTTAAAGGATTATAATAACCATAATTTGGTTAGCAGTTATTTAACAACACCACAACAAACACATCAAATCTGACATTAAAATTAAAACTGCGCCATCATTCAATTATGAATGAACATCCAAAAACGGCCAGACCACAGACAAGCAGACCACAAACAAAATGAAATCATTGGAAACCGAATAACTAAACCAATACCTAAATTACTTAATTGGTTAGTCGTGCAAAGTGCATAACTGTTGTGTAGTAAAAAATAATCATAACATGATGCATGTGAACATCGTGGTAACTCTTTATTGCAGCGCAAAAGCGAGTAAAAAGTTGCCTTTGGCCGAAGCGAACTCATTAAGCTAATATAAACGAAACGACGAGCGAATGCCGCCGAACTTCGTGGAAATGCAACGCCGGTCACTGAGTGGACGAAGTCAGTGTTCGCACTGGTTTTTGGATCACTTAATCTGGAATCATTCGGAACTTCGGAAATCTGGGATGACTAGAATAATAGAATCATGAGTAACCCGAAAAATTTTGTTCGCTTTTCGACAGCGAAGAAAATAGACATGGCCCCGGATTCCTACCCTGTGGGAACCCGTCTTTTTAAGTTGTATCTCAGTACCCTTGGATCTCAAAGCCAGATTCGTTTCGAGAAATTGATTGATTTTTGTCTAATTCAAATTAATATCATCTCAAATTGAAAGCAACCGAGTGAGACAAGACGAAAATCATCTGACACTCTTCCCAACCTAAAATAGTATTGATTCTCTGCTCAAGATACTGTGTCACTATCACCCACTACGGTGGTACTCCAGATTTATAACCCGACAAAATTAAATCAACTTATAACGTATGTTGTGGCCGTATCTCTATTGACCAACACGTTTTGGTGGGGAACAAATTGACAAGTTTATCCGGACATATCGAGGAGGACATTGAAAGCACTGCCGTTGAAGTACGACTGGAGATTTTTGATTTATTCGGACTATAAACTTGAATGCGTTTTTAGGGTCCCACATGGACAGGAATCCGGAAATGTAAGGAGTACTTTAGTTACATAATATTCAGAAGATTGAAGGATTTTCTTTAAGACTTGTGGCAAATGTGAATATAGAGTAAGAAGATTGCCAAGTCCTTTCGGTAAAGTTTTCAAAAAGGCTTTTACAAGCCAACCCTTGTTCTTGATAATGGAAAATAGGCAACCAATAATTGACTGTAACTGTGAATGTCTATGGATAGTTCATCAATATGAATTGTTGAAGATCTAGTATGCGTACGACATTCCAATGTTTGTAGTAAAGCGTTTTACACACAAAGCTTTAAACATACTGGTTTTATGAGACGTCCACCTCGGGTGAGGATAAAGATAAAACGTTCCATCTTTCCCACGGAACTCTTCACCACGGCTCGTACTTGGCAGTTCCTTAACGATTTCCATCATTGGACAAGTCGGTGATCCAATTAATAATAATAATGGTGAGGGCAAAAACAACGTTACGATGTGCGATTTTGGAGCCGAAATCAGCCCAAATACCACAGCCTCCGGCGACTGGGGTCAATGCTCGAGAACTGGTTCACAATTATTTGCCCAAAAAAGCCCTTGATCGTGGGACGCCGAGGGTTAGGCGGCACAGCCAGATTTTTGCAAGTTCCTTAACATTTTTGCGTTATACCCTCACATAGTATACGGCTCTCGACCTGTTTGCGTTCTCAGAAATCTGAGTCGCTTTTGATTTTGGTTTATGGTGATGTGGTATTTGAATGCCCTTAAGGAGAAAGGAATTATTTAATACAGTTCACTTACAATTTACTTTTAAATTGCCCAAATGAGGCGGGCGGTTTTAATCACCGCGTGCGCATATAAAAGCTGTTTGCCGCGTCTGTATGTCTGTCTGGATTAATATCAGAAATTATTAAGCTGATGGTGGGCCAGAATACTTTTGTAAAGCCTTAGAGATTAATTCTTCTTAAAAGATTGTCGATTTTTGTATTTTTAATTGAGCTGTAATTACACTTTTGGGAAATCTACCTGCAGTCACTCTTCTGTGTCATTTGTCCGATATAGTTGAAATACTGTCCCACAAAATTTAATCTGCACATTTTTCAAGATGGCTATCACGTAGCGATTAATAAAAATATACGTCCCTTACCCTCTTGGGTCATTTTCCAAACATTCCATTGTGTTTACCAGTTTCACCAACGGCGGTTCCTCAGTACCACCCAGAGCGTTTACCAAATTGTTCGGTGGCCATCAAGGAAGATTATAAATGATATAATTATGACTTCAACATTAAAATGTCGTGAGCAGAACGGTAACGTGTTTTAAGACGATTTTATTGACTGCATACAATATGTTTAATATTCCTGGTAGTATTCAAATTCTGCACGTTTATTTATTGCGTCATTATTTTAAGATGTAGTGGTTCTAATTTTAGGTTGGTACAAATCTGTTATCAATTTTTTGGTAGATAAAATTAGATATTTGTTTTTATTATTATCCACTGGTAAAAATATAGAAACTGTGTTACCAATGGCCATCGATGTTCTTTTTTCTTATTTATTTCGTTGCAGGATCCAGGAACATTTAATTGTTTTTGAGGGTTTCGTCTTCTCGATTCTAGCTTTCAAAAAAGGTTGAAGAATTGGTTAGAGGAATAAATAGTGTATCAGACTTAATTGTGCCTTAAATAACATTACAGGTATATCATTACACATTCATAACAGTTGTAATTAATGTTTACGATAAGTTTACTCTGTCCGGTAATGATACCGAATGTGAAAAAGGATATGAATAAGTTATAAAGATGCAGTTGTTCGACTAATCAATAATTACAACTATGGAAGCCGAGTACGTTCCAGTAAATGCCAAGTTTACATTGTATTTTAGTGCAAAGTATAAGCAACTTGGGAAAAGGAATGGCATACTTCAAAACTTAGCAGAACCAGCAGATCAGTAGTAACTTCTAGAAAGTTGTTTCACTTTTACATTTATTATTAGTTGAAGTACAGTCGACACTTTAGTGGCAATGCCTTGACCTTTACTTGGCCTCAGAGGTCAGTATTATATGGTTCTATTAACACTGACGTGAAGCCTACTATGCCTAGGTTCGTACATGTTTATACACTCTAAAGGGTCGTAAAAGTGCGAAATTGATTTTCGCACTTTTACGCCTTTCTTCTGCCAAGTGCGAGGGTTTCTATAAGGTTTTACTTTGAATCAGGTGGACGTCTTCCGGCTGATGATGATAAACTATAATATCATCATCAGCCGGAAGACGTCCACTATTGAACAAAGGCTTCCCGCTTAGTCTGAGGCGACGAACGACTATCGAACAGTTACAACCAATGATTGATTGTGATACGCTGTTTTGCAATAGGCTGCCACATTGTCCAGTTTTGGCGCTTTTGGCATTCCGTTTACCGACCTCAGGTCAGTTCATTGATCCATGAATGGGGTATCTTAGTCTACGGTTGAAATTCGTAGTCTCCATTCAAGAAGTCATCAGCTGCTACAGCAATTTCAGCTATTTGTCCCTCAGTAATCGCGGTCCTTCAGTGATGAATACTGATTTCATATCCTGGCTTATCCATAAACCTAAAAATCTGGGTTTTCCAATCTGATTCTCGATGTTTCTAGAAATAATTATCTCAAAAACTGGAAAATTAGGTCAGTTCACCATTTCGAACCTGATCTGGTCCTATCGGCTCTGAGATAGTCAGAAAAGTTTCTACCTCGTCAGTTTTCCCACTTTTTACATTTTCCTCAAGCAGTTTATTTCTAAATTCATAGAGGATGTCCACAATCTGCACTGCAACGTCTACGGGCTGTCAACTTCCATGCTGGTAGCATAAACTATGCTGGTACAAGGAAACACGCGGATTCATATTTATGGAAATTAGCCATACTTTTAGCTTGGGGGAAAACTTTTTACCGTATACTGTCCGACATTTTTCGTATAAATGTCAGCAGAGTGATACATAGGGGTTCCTGTTTCACTAAAATGTTTTTCGTTCGTCTTGTGTTTCGTTAGCAGATTAGGACAAGTGTTTTTGGGTTTTTTCATCTGTTATTTTTGATTTTCTGTTGAATAAGCTTGCCCTTATAATTGTTTTCATGTAGTTAGTTATACAGCTATGTCTGATTTTCTGGTTTACTAACGTTGGTTGATTATAAAAAATCTTCGGCTGATATAACCAGCCGAAGATTTTTTTTTGTATTTTAGGAAGTACTTTTTCAAGTAGTCACTAGGGTAAGAGTTCTCGAAACGGGTTAACGAAAATAGCTTTAAAAATCAAAGCCTCTACAAACTGAGCCTAAAAGTGCAAACGCCACTAAACACAACAACCTACCCCAATCTGTCAAAACTGAAACATATTATCAACTTTATTCCTAAAGAAGATGGTTTTTATTTGACAGATCGGGTGTCCAATGACGGTTTGTTTACAAAAGTGTATATTATGTATCGATTATTTACTAATAAATAGTAAATTGAGCGGATTGCATGGCGTGTGGGCGCGCGGCCACAAACCGCAGCGGGTAGTAGTACGCGTGAGAAACTAGTTGCGTACGCGCAGCCTGCTCGTATGGTGATATGATAGCGTTTCCTCATTGGTCTGTATAGTTATGTGTAGTTTTTTGTAGTCCGGAGATTTACGAAAGTTGCCGAAGAAAAATACGAAGCGTAAACTAGCCATTTTAAATAAGTCGAATGTGCTCTTGAGTCTAGTCTAGTCAAGTTGGCGATGAAGGCTACCTAGAAGAAGCCTGTTCACTCTAACTTTGAAGAGATTAGGGTTGTATGCTGTCGGAAACAGTTGAGTTCCACTCCTTCGCTTTCTGCATTATGAAAGACGTTTGGAAACACTTGCAAAGGTTGATGTGCAATATTTATCGCTTGTCCGTAAGATCATATCAGTTAAAAAATAAAGCAGGTGTCGTAAAAGTCACTTACAAAGTAATTTCAGCCTTATTACCTTCGAAATTGCTGTGGAAATGGCCCGTTTTACACTGAAATATTGAAATGTTATTATAATTTATAAGCTCTTTAAATTCAAGTAACAACAGCTAACATAAAAACCTTAATTTATAGCATTAAATTCACTTTTATGAGTTCGTCGAATTTGGTAACGTAACCTGTCGAAAATTTTAAAAATCGAATCAAATAATTGGAAAAATCATGTCAAAGCCATAATAGTTTTCAGAAATATCAGTAAGTTACGAATGTTATTGAACGAAAACGATCAACATCTTATCTCGACGCAATTCTTAGGTATTGAAAAGTCACTTCTATATCTCACAAATTGCAATTTACGTGCTGAGAAAAAGCGAATGTGTACAAAATCTCGGTATCAAAAATCGACAACCCTGAAATAAAATAAAATTCGGTATTAAAATTTCACCTGTCGCCGTCAAAAGGGGTAATAAGTAGGTATGTGTTCATATGGTCTCGGTATAGGTTTCGGGACCGGTTTTCGATTTTGCATCAATGGGCGACTTCGGTGCGAAGAAATGCTTCCCCACTGATTTCGAACGTAAATTTCTTTTGCATTAAACACGTTATTAAAAAGCAATGTAAGCACAGAGTAGTTTGACACAGAGGCTGTTGCAAAATATTGACAAGTTTACTGATTACATGTTTTAAAACTTGAATGGGGTTTACATTCGAATTGCTATGTAACAGTACATAGTAAAGAATTAGCAAATTCAGTGTCGTTATTTCATCCACCGAAATAGTTAGATAAAAATTAAACTTATGAGGAATACTATTACTACTAATATTAACTACTCTTTACTACTAATATTAATAATAAAATGAAACTCATGGTTCTTCACTAAGACCAAGGTTGTAGACATTCCGTTTTTTTTTCGATCAAAAAGTTCTACGTACTTCCTCAGCTCCTAGATGAAATGCAACTCCTCGTAATGCAGTGCAGTATCTGTGTCACCCTACTCTGGTGCCCTGAGGACCATCTCATTTGATCTGGAGCGCGTCTTGTACTTTTTGCAGCGCTTCGTGCAAGTTTCGGCAGTCACTTACAGTGGGGGTCGGCCGGCATCCTAACCAAGATCTATGGGGTATTGAAGTGATACTATACTTTGGATCAAACGTGACCTGGATTAAGGACGTGCAAAATAGTGGTGATATCTCATTAGCCTCAGCCAAAAAAAAATCCGAAGCAAAACTGAGGCTTAATATGGAGACACTGGCAGATCGAAGGGACAGATAATCCCGCACGTTGACAGTAAAAACTGTTTGGCGCCGGACTCCGTCAGGATGTTGATCGCGAGCTTGACGGGTGTAGCGGGGTCTAAAACCGTCATTGGGGTCCGTCGCAGGTCTGTCGTTGTGTTGCCGTTGCCCGAAAAGGGTAGCTAGGCGATGGATCTCACTCACCCCTAGTTTTAATACCTATCTAAGTTACATCATTTGGTAGTCTCTTTATGTCTCATCTGAAATTTAGACGTAGGGATTTCAAATTGGGCCCCCGCTGAAATGGCACTTTAGCTAATGATACCTTAACTATTCCACATACGGCTATTATAAAAATTTTTCGGTATCAAGTGCCAAGTGCCCAATGAGGAATTTCTATGCAGTTCAAAGTCTCGATGCTTTTATGCACCACGCTAAAAGAATGGTTACTTAAACCTTCAAGCCGTTTCTTAAAGCGCTTCATATCCCCAGGCCGTGCCACATCCAGCCCCCCAGTTCCATGGCCCCGCCACCTACATTATACACTTCGCAATTTTGTGGTGCACGTAATTGCATAGCGTTTTCGACTCAAATTTTTATGTTAAGTAGTTAATGTTTTCTTAAAATAATGAGTAGTTCGTTGTAATTGGACGTCGGTGCGGGCGAAGGGGAAATCGCCTGATTTTTATCGTGGGTCTTACGCCTTGGTATGTGGGAGCCTTAAGTCCTGTTATGTTGATTCTGATTTAAGTAGTGCAGTCATTTTGTCCTCTCTTAAAACTTATGGGGTTGCCATATGAAGTTCTATCAGGGATGGTGTAGTGGCATTTCCATGCGAATTTTGCCAATTTCCAATCTTCGCAGAGAAAATAATTTATACTTGTTACACCGCGAGCATTCACCTGTAATGTCACAAAAAGTGCGCAATTTGATGCTCTATTGTCTTCGAATGTTCAAATCTGTAACGTTACATTACAAATGAATGCCCGCGGTGAGGGAGCGCCCTTAGCTGTTGTCAATGACAGTTTAGCATGTCATCATCATCACATAACGTTATAGGTATTCGGACATAATTCAAGATCTCCAAAGGTTTGAGCAGAACTGTACCTATAGAATCCATAATCCTAATGTAATTAGGGATTTCCATCAATCGTAAAAAGACTGAGCCGCTACTGAGTAATTCCGGCTGGGAAAGTACAATAAAATTTTATCGAGTCTGGGAATTGAACCCAGGACAAACAATTAAACAACTTCCTTGAAAGACACGTAAATTACTTGCAATCAAAATAATGCGAAAAGGTAATTTCTTCCGGCCAATCAGTAGCCCCGATTATTATCGATTTATCAGACAAAAACCGCTCGATCAACCTTAATGTATTTCTTGTGATATTTAAACGACTAATTAATAAAGCAAATAAATCTACTTAATCGACTCGAAAAAGTCGATTTGGACAGCCTTGTCCGATTACAGACTGGACTGGAATGCGATCAAGTTTACTTTTTTTTTCTTTTTTTTAACAGTTAGTTGGCAAATCCCAAACTTTGAGCCAGCGTTTGTTTTTATTAAATGTTTATTCACTTAAGCTTATTTTTAAAAATAGATCTGTGATTTGATTGGACGTTTCAATTCAAATATTGGGAACGCGTATTTTGGTAGGAGAAGACCGTTATGGCTAAACTAATTAGAGGCGTTTTTTTTACGTAGGTGACGTTGCCCAAGCTAAGAATTTCTCCTCTCCTCCAAACACCAGAACAACTACTTGCAGAGCATACAAATGATTGTTCCGCGCGGAGATCGAACCTGCGACACAGCGTAACACTGCGCCAACCGTGCCCTCGTTTTCTGAGATTATTTCTAGATTCTTTGTTTTAGGATATATGTCGGGTATCGTCACAATGGAATCACTGCCTTGAGAGCAGTGGTGATGTAATAATAACACAGAGTAATGCACTGGCTAGGTTCGACACTACGATCTACAAGTCGTAAGTTAGTGCCCATACCAATGGGCCACCAACACCGTGGCCACCTAGCCTTTTATGCACCCAGTATTCATTTTCCAGTCTCTTTAACTGCACCCTGGTCTGGCTAATTTTGATCCTGGTCTGGCCATTTCCGCGCTCCTGCAGGGTCGTCCTGCGCCTGGGCACATTTGCCACACCCCTAATTTCGGCACTGCTTCTCTCCTAAGTTTAAATGTATGTATGTTTAAATAATTTAACAAGTTAATAGCCTCAGGCACGACTCATAAATAATGCCTACACTTAACTTTTGATCTGAATACTGGCATAGACTACTTCTGCCTACGTACCAACCCACATTTATAATATGTTACTCATTATTGCAATTATCAACGTCCTCCCATGACCCTCTGACAAATCATTGACTCTTTTAAGCTGATTAAGAATTACTTGTTACGTAAGTAAAAGAAAGATGTTTAAAAATAACTTTTTAACAAACTAATTTTATCCTGGAGATGGACGGATCCTCCGAGGCCGGCCCATAAAGAGGTGGAGAGACGAGTTGGACTCGTACCGTGAGGGCTGGTTCGAAGTGGCGCTGGACAAGGACTCTTGGAAAGACTTCGGGGAGGCCTTTGCTCAGCAGTGGGACAGTTCGCTGAACAAAAAAAAAATTGTCAAGTTTAGAAATTGAACATACCATGGCAACACACATGTAAATGTTAAATCGATTCATGACGTTAAAAAGTACAGGATATAAAAAGAAATAAAGTGTGAAGAGTAAAAAAATCTTGGGCATCATCGAAATAAACCAAGATTCTTTTTTAGATAATTTCTTCCATTTTAAGCTCAGCCATGAAGCACTAGTTCTATAATCTAATCTTCGTGTCCTTATCCCATTTTACTTGGGGTCTGCGCATCACGTTTCTTTCTTCCATTCTCCCCTATCACAAGTCATAGTATCATTTACTCCTTTTTCTTTCATATCCTTACTTATACAATCCATCCATCTTTTCTTTGGCCTTCCTCTTCTTCTCCATCCAATATTTAAAAAAAAAAACATAATTTTCTTGCCTGAACGTATTTTACAAGTAAAACAAAAGGTATACATATACTCGTATGTATAATTATTCCCGCTACAATCAAAAAGTCAAAAAACGTAAAAATAATTCCACATTATAAGTATTTTCGAGGAGTGTCAAAATATAAGAGGAAATGCCCTTTCCGTGTTTCGTGTTAATTCGAAGGGGCAATAACTATCGCTTCGGATAATTGGCCGCCATCAAAAATACCGTACACACACTTATTTTCATAAATTTTAGGGTTCCGTAATGAAATAGTGTCAATAGGACCTTAAGGTTCCGTTGTCTGTTCATCTGTAACAGGGCTGTATCTTTTAAAACGTACTTATTAGATAAACTTTTGATATTTTTTTTCACACCATATGCATTACTATCGCAAACAATAAAATAAAATTTGTAAAGTGTGTTTTTAATGAGTTTTGCTAAATAGACAAGTAAAAATGTCAAAACTTACTTAAATGCTAATGAAATCTATGTCAGTTTGTTATTTGCATCAATTTGGTCTCTTTAATTAAAAAACACACTTGAAAAAAAAAATTCTAGGACCTCCGTCCTACAATTTATTTTTTAACCGACTTCAAAAAAAAAGTAGGATCTCAGTTCGACCTGTATGTATGTATGTATGTATGTTTGTCCGCGATTATCTCGAGTTTGGCTGGACGGATTTGGATGCGGTTTTCAGGAAAGTGTTCATTATATTCCGGAGAAGGTTTTAGTATATAACACTAATAGATATCCCGTGACGTTGCCCACATAGATTCGTTTTTGTTGCTTACTATGATTGTAGATTTTCAAAGGCGCCGATTATATTATGAAGATTTTTGTTGAATATTTAAACTAAAAAGGGAAAAATAAAAAACTTTTTTTAAAAAGGGAACCGACTTCAAAACCAAACACAAAAAAACTGTAAAATAACTTTTCTTTCGGAAGTCGGTGGCCATAGTCAATGAAATAAAAACAAAGCCACCGACTTCCGAAAGAAAAGTTATTTTACAGTTTTTTTGTGTTTGGTTTTGAAGTCGGTTCCCTTTTTTAAAAAAAGTTTTTTATTCATCAATTATGTCCGTAAGTCATTAATAATAGTTATATTAGATATTGTACGGTAGGTGATACGGAACCTTTCGAAGCGAGACCAAATTATACTTAGCCACATTTACAGTAATATGCACTTACACAAAAGTGTCGATTAAGCAATTTAATATTCAATCATGCAGATTTTTATAATAATATAAAAATGTTTTGTAATTTACGTGTCAGGTGTCAATCATTGGTCCAAATATATTCCGGTTTCATGTAAATTATCTCGTCTTACGTGGGAAGTGCATGTACGTGAATATTTAAATATTTTAGTATCACTATCTTCTTAGTCAATTATCCAAATAATATTAAACGTTTTTACTTTTTAACCGACTTCAAAAAGAGGAGGTTCTCAATTCGGTCGGTTCTTTTTTTAAGCATGTACTTAGACTGATTACTGAGAGGTTTCTGGTTCGATTTGTGTGTTTCTTTTTTTGTTCGATTCAGTATTCCTGTCATTTGGTCCCATAAAATTTCCAAAAGAAAACGTGAATTCATTTCATATATTTTTTTTTAACTGTGACATCTTTTTCTTAGTAGTCCATCCAACAAAGAGATTATAGAGTACGTGAGCAAAGCCCTAAGCAATTACTTCAGAAAATTCCGTCGGCTTCTAGTCGAACCAAATGGCATCTGGTTCGACTGGAAGCCGACTCCAATATAGTTGGGAAAAGGCTAGGCAGATGATGATGACTATAGCCTTTTCCCAATAATGATGGATAGGCTTTCAGTCTAACGAGGTGCAGCTGAAAACCAGTATTTTGCCTAGAGTCTATCTTAGTTTCACAACCCAATAACCTACTAAAGTCTGGTAATAGTGTTAATTGAAAATACTTTATTATTAAAATAGATTACGGAAGTTAAAGCTGTATTTTGTTTGCGTGGTAAAATCCTTCCACCCCGGGCAGGGCAGGAGGGACTGTCAGTGACTAAAATCCACGGTCTCCTTCAATAGCCCTTATATTCCAGGGTCACGTTAATGTGTTAAGTCCCGCGACCCCGGCAGGCTTTGGCCCTCTGACGGCGCGCGTGGAACACGACGCGCCGTCAACCATGGTCCATCATCGGACAGCGAGTTGCCCTTTACTCGCTGCCCGCATGCCCGCACCTAAGGTAGCCGGAGATCGTCTGCCGAAAGCTGTAATTTAAAACTTACAACGTAATAAGCTTCAACACATTTAATTTCGTGGACCATCATTCTCATTCCTCAAATACTTATAGGTGATTTATATGGCCAATACAAAAGCAACTATAAATAACAATAAAATAAGAAAGTGACATAACTTTGGGATGCCGCACATAACACGCCATGCGTCAATAAGGACGCCTCCCGAATGACAATAATATTATAATTGATACATTTAAATAAGTGTGCGTAATCGGTGGTCATCCTCGCGAAATTCAACGGTTTTCCTCTACAAGAATATTACGTACCTATTTACCGACTACCAAAAAGGCGGAGGTATTGTTTTTTTTGTCCCTGTTTTATAAAGATATGTTTAGGGTTTTTTTCCTGTAGGTATGTAAGTTTACCATCCTACTTATTTTGCCTATGTGGTGAATAAGTTATTTATGAAATAAAGATAACTTTACATAAAAGTGGTTATTTTTATTACAGGTTTTATAAATATTTTAAAGTTGAATAGATATCAAAAACAACGTTACACAGCTATGTATTCCCAGTCGATCGATCGATTCGACATTTCCCAGTGAAATGTCGAAGGGGGCGCTTTAGGGGACTGGCTTATGTAAAATTTACCTTCAAAAAGTGCTGATAAATCAGTCTACTTTGAATAAAAACCCTTTGTTTATTTTTGATGGTTGCATTTTTTCAGACAGTTTTGTACTAACCAGTTGTTCACTGCCCTTTGGCTGACATAAGCGCTCGTCAGTCGCTGACGACACTCGACGACGACGCTCCGGCAGTTGTACGTCGACAACTGTCAGTCAAGGCTATGAATAGAGCTCTTTTCCATTCCGAGAAATTGAAACATAAGAAATCTATTCATAGGGACCACCATGATGTGAAATAGAAAAAAAGTAAATATTATTTTCTTTTAAGAAGCTGTTTCTTTAGTCCAGTTGAAAGAGGGACAGCTGATGATGACGTTCTAGGTTTGATTCCGAAGTTGGGTAAAGTGTTTTTTGTTAGTACCTAATTAGCCACGTAAGAAGTACTGCTGAAAATGACGTTCTAGGTTTGATTCCCAAGTTGGGTAAAGTGTATTTTGGTTTTTTGTCAGTAACTAATTAGCCACGTAAGTGGTACCGCTGAAAATGACGTTTTAGGTTTGATTACCAAGTTGGTTAAAATGTTTTTGGGTTTTCCGACAGACTTAAGAATTAGCTACAACCGTGGGGTCAGATTGTTACTCTTACGCGAGAAAGTGGGCAAATGCGAGCCTAACTTAACGTAGAAAAAATATTTGTTTCGTACCCGTTGAATCCCACTTGAAGTTTTTATATTTATTTATCAGATACAGCCTAGTAGCAGAGTGTTAAAATAAGCAAAGGTTTTACTCTTTGTTGTAGAACCCTAGAAACCCGTCGTTGTTTTATTTTTTGCAGCGTACCAAAGAGAATAGATTCCAATTAATCCGTATGATGTCATTTATTCAAACTTACTGTATATTAACGACCATTTTTTGTTATATTTAACTGTAACACATAACTAGTCTCTTTGACAGATTGGCGACTAACGCCCCAGGCTAAACGTGAGCTTATACACCTGAATTGTTCGAAAACCATTTAAGCCTTAACTTCATTACCATAAGGCCTATTTTCCTTTGATTCAACTGCTAAATTATCCTGGTTGCTTTCTCTACGACCAGTGTTCAAAGATCTTTAAGGCGGAGTATCAGTAAAGGGGATAGAGATCAAGTAAGTCCGGTACGATGGTAAGTGATAATACGCCCATGCCTAAATCGGTTGTTCGTCTTAATCACGTTGGTTTTGTTTTACGATCGGTCGTGAACTGATGCGACTAATCGGTTTGTGGATGTGGGGGTGATAGGTCGTTGTTTCTTAGTAAATGTGCTTCATCATCAGCCTGTAATTTTCCCACTGCTGGGACACAGGCCTCCTCACTGAGAGAGGGAGTGGGCCATAATCCACATATTGTCACATATCTTCTGATTTTTGGTTCTAGGACATGCCGGTTTCCTTCACCGTTTTGAGAGAAATGCGTTTATAGGAAAGTAAATATCCGAAAATTACAAGATACAAATGAGCAATCCGTGGCCTACCACAGATTGCTACCAGCCCCGCGACCAGCCCTTGTGAGGCCTACCTCACAAGGGCTGGTCGCGGGGCTGTCTCATCAACCGTGACCCTGGTACGTAAAGGGTCCTTGAAGTATCTCCGTGGATTTTAGTCTGAGTTAGTAAGACGTAGAGCAGTGGTAGCCCAGTGGTATCGGCCCCGACTTACGAATTGTAGGTCGTGTCTGCTCTCAAAACGGTTAAGGAAAACATCGTGAGGAAACCGGCATGTCCTAGAACTAAAAAATCGAAGATATTTGACATCCACCTACCCGCACTGGGCCCGCGTGGTGGATTATGGCCCACTCCCTCTCTCAGAGTGGAGGCCTGTGTCCCAACCCACCTGTGTCGCAGTGGGAACATTATAGGCTGATGGTGATGAGACAGTCGTTGCGCCTGACTTGGTTCAGATAGAGACCAAAAGCAAACCAATACCAAAGAAATAAAAACAAACAACAAGTTAAGAAATGCTAAAACAATTTCTCATTATGTTTCAAAGTACAGGATCTAGTACATTAGGCACTAAGTATGCTTATGAAACCTTAAGATACCAAAATTGTCAGCGTCGAGAGTTGATGTTGAAAACGAAACGAAACATCATGGTCTACTGGTTCTGACTGATCGAGGTGCTAAGTTTACCTGGACGTAAGAAAATATGGATGAAAGAAGGTTCACTACGTACGGTAATATGCAGCCAAGATAAGGCTAAACACGACAATAAGCCCCTGCTATCAACTGTCACTTAATAATTAAAAAAAAAACTTTACCAAAATAATTTTCAACTGTGTGTGTTACCTACCTACTAGTTGTAAGCAGCGGTATCACCCGCTATAACTCGAAAATTATGTCCTGGGAACAGGATCCAGGTTATAAACTATAATGTGTACCAAATTTCTTTCAAATCGGTTTAAGAGTTATTGGGCGAAAGAGTGACAAACATCCAAACATTAAACCTCCCAAACTCTCACGTTTTTATGATACTAGCTTTTGCCCGCAACTTCGAACGCGCATATAGTTGCTGTGGGAATTTCGAGATAAAAAACTATCCTATGTCCATTCTCGGCTTTCAAACTATCTTTGTTTAAATTTCATCCAAATCGGTTCAGTGGTTTAAACGTGAAAAAGAGACAGACAGACAGAGTTACTTTCGCATTTATAATATTTGTAGGGATTAGGTAAGAAGTAAGACTGTTATAATCTTGTAATTGTTTTTTTTTCATGATTATTGTTTATATAAGAGCATGCAAGTTAAAATGCTCATGACGTCACAGTATAGCGTCTAACAACTTTTTTCTAACCTTTGTCGCATAGTAACCAAAACTAAGTCTCTGAACATAACATAATATACCTCCTCTGATCCCCGAAGTGTGAGGTATACCTAAGAGTATATCCACATTTTGGTATTCATATTTGAGCTCTATGTAATACGAGACGCGACTATTATATTACCCTCAAAGTGAATCAGAAGAAAAAAGTTCCCTCAAAAAATACAGAATGAAAATAGGACCGTTAACTTATGTGGTCCAAACAATGCTATAACAGCACCACAGGTTACATGTAATCTTTTGTAGTCCGACAACAATTTTTTTTACAGTGCTCATTAGATGCGCAGGAGTTTCAGTTCCTTCTGGGTAAGCTTGCTCCATCTTAGGCTACATCTTTGCATGTAGTGATAACAGAAGACATCAGGCGTTGGACTGTTGTAGTTCGCTCAGTTTCAATTCTCGACGAACCTCCATAGAAGGCCACGGAATTGTCAAAACGAGGAATGGAGACCCTGAAATGTTGGCCTATTGAATAAACACCGGCGATTTTAGTAAGTACGGGGCTGATAGTACCACCCAGGGTGGGAGGACTCATTTGATGATTTAACCAGAAAATATGGCTTCATCTTTGCTTCCGGGCTAGATTTAGGGCCGAGAATAAACCCAGTTCATAAAAAAAAAACACAAAAATCTTCCTGATGTGTCTTTTTATAAATTAGTTAGCCTTCTGTCCCCTTCTCACAAGTTATTCACCTCGTTATCGGTTCATAGTTCGGTGGATAATAATTGCGATAGTTACCACTTTGCCTCACCGACCGACGGCGCGCCTCTTAACGAGGTAATGACGGACTTGTAGCTTGTGACTACATCATTCTTGCGTTTTATGGAGAGAGGCTGCGAAGTTGAGATATTAGGCTTAGCTTATGTTTGCTGATGGTTTCTGCGGTGCTGTTTGAGAGGAAGGAAGGTTAACTCGAAGATCCGACAGTCATATGGTCAATGAAAATGTTGAAAATGAGCTAGACTTAGGGTTATCGCACAAAAGGGTCTAAGTGTTTGTGTATGCGACCTTAAATGTTTTTAAACGCACCCACGATATAGATGAAAATAAAAAAAGCAGAACGCTGCAGCCCTCTTGTGTTCCGTAGAGAATACAGAGCAGCGCCGGAGATGATCCTGTTGACAATTCTCCGGATCGAATTTGCGAGGATCCAAGATTGTATAATTTGGTTCAAGAAGAAGATAGACTCATTGAACTGAAGACTGAGAATAAAGCCCCAAAATCAGATTCACCACTTCCGATCTTGATTAGGTTGACTTTTCCACCAATTATCATTGTCACCTGGAATCTACCAGCTAGGCAGTTAGCGGGAGGTTTTAGTCGTTCGAACCACGGTATAATTAAGAGGCCAGGCTGGGTTCAGAGCCATTTCCACTGCCAAAGGTGCCCAGCTGTCTCCATGTCTCGTAAATCCAAGAAAAATAACCAGTTCATCAGTCATTCACTCTCATTACCCAATCGGGGTCTTCCACTATAAATACACTAGCACGTGGCAAACTAACCGTTGTCTGTGCGTGAGTTAGCCACCCATAGAAAGTGGTCAACGTATTCATGCCAGTTGCCAATTGGCACCAGAGCATCTATTTCTGAAATGGCTAACTGATGACGTGGTTCTTATTGCCTAGTATGGTGTTAGTATTGCCAAAAAAAACTGTACCTATTGTTGTGTAGCTTAGGTGTGATTTTTGTGTAGTAAGTATTTTAAGGAATCAGGCGTTACTTTGCGAATTTTTTTATATATTTTTTCTAAGCACTGATTTCTGTCAAAGGGGCGAGGCGAGGCAAGCAGGATACCGTGACCCTGGGACTTAAGGCAAATTTTATTTGAGGATTAGAGCGGATTTTTGGCCAATAAGAGTCTATCAGTGCTTGCGGCAAGGTCTCCCCAGGACACATTTAGATGATTTTAAAACTCCCCAAAAAAAGGGGTAAGGCATGGAGGAGGCTTTTGATTTAACAATAAGAACTTCAACATATGATGGTTCCTAACAGTTTTCTTATATGTATTAGATAATAAATTAGAAGCAATAGTAATTTTATCAAGGCTAGATGCTAGCAAACTAAATGGTATTTGTAATGTGTTTGATGTAACCATCAAAAATAAACTAAATAAAATTAAACTTGTCATTATTATTATTACTTATGATGTTATTAAATACTTCATACTATAACTAACACCAAATCAAACTTTGACTCACCTAACAATAAACTAATAGGTGTAAATTAAAAATCGTAAGCACATAAACAATAACATCCCATTTTAAATTAGTTACGTGTCAATGACCGTCAAATAATTAATCACCGGCCCATTAATCACCGCGTTGTGTTAATTATTCAATAAATCACCTGTAAAGACTTAATTTGTGATGTTGAGGGATCGTTTATCAAAATGTTTTGGATATTTGAGACGCCCTTTTGTACTAACGCCAGCACATCAACCTGGGCATGCGGACAGCGAGTAAAGGGCAACTCGCTGTCCGACCATGGACCATGCCCGGGTCGACGGCGCGTCGTGTTCCACGCGTGCCTCAAAAAGCGTCAGCAAAATGACGGGGCCCCCTCACAGAGGGCCAAAACCTGCCGGGGTCGCGGGACTTATTTCCATCACCGTGACCCCGGAACATAAAGGACTATCGAAGGACACCGTGAATTTTAGTCAGTACAAGTCTGACAGTCCCTCCCGCTCTGCCTGGGGTGGGTGGACTCATTTGATGATTTTACCACGATAAGAAAAAGGACATCAACCTACCCTTTTGTTATCGAAGTAATAATCATAAGCAGCCTTACTAACTTTAACTTATTAAACATCTTTTGAACACTTGACTAAAAAAAAGTGTGACTGCAAAACGGACCTTATCTCAACGTCATAATCTGACATTTTTTAGCCAAGTGTTCAACAGGTTTTTAAAAGTTTTTGTGGTACCACGGATAATGATTCCACCCACCCTGCGTAGAGTGGGAGGGACTGTCAGACTCGTAATGACTAAAATCAACGGTGTACTGTCAATAGCGCTTTGCTTTCCATGGTCACTATTACGTGTTCGGCCTGTATCGCGACCCCGGCAGGCGTTTGGCCTTCTATGGGGTAACAAGCTAATTTGTCGAATTTTCCCAATAAAAAATGAACCTATATTGTGTTAAAGTTGAAAATACATAATTATTTTGTATTCAAAAAATAATAACAGTTGGTTACGCTAGCGTCTGTACTTATTGAAATTGTTATTGTTTAGATATTGACTTTGTTTTATCTAAGTTAGTTTGACCTTAGAATAATAAGTTAGATATAATAACGTAATTCAACGTTTATTTTATAGAAAACTGAGCGGGATTTGTATATGTAAGGATTACATATATGTATAGGTAATCATAATCCAATATGATGAGCATCAAGTAGGTAGTAATTGAGGACTATCTTGAATTCTGAATTTCCTCTTCCCGAAGAAAATCTGACAAGAATTAGCCTCATACCAATCGACTTCGCTTTTAAAAAAATACTCAAAAATAACTAATTTGACGTCCACTATGGAAGACATCACAAAAAAAACAATTAAAAAAAAAATCTATGTAAGCCAGTCTACTTTGATGTTGATCACAATCATCAGTCGAAAGACGTCCACTGCTGAACATATGCCCTTAGGCCTCCACGCCGTCTTCCGATCCATGGTCGCCACTCGCGAACTTTTTTCCCCATTAGTTATCAGTTCTACGAGCGATGTGGCCTATACTTTGTCACTTCCAATTTTTTTTCATCAATAACTTGCAACTTTGATTATTAAAAAAAAAGTATGAAGCCGTCAAAAAAGTCAGACGATTTTATAAAGTCTTTTTTCATTCAATAAAAGAAACACTTACCGTCGAATTGATAACCTCCTTCTTTTTTGAAGTCGGTTAAAAAGACTACTCTCGACGACCTAAACATATAATAAAAACGCATTTCATCTACGCAAGCTCACATAGACACGACGCGACATACCTTACTTCATATCTAATTGAAAAAAAATTTAAATGTCTCGACCCGGGAACCGACTGGCGACAACATCGTTCTTAATAGCCTTTATGTATGCAAATAAGTGTTTCACGGTACACGATAATTACAGCTTTCACAAACTACATGCTAGTCAGTTGTAACACCCGTAGTTTCCTCACACAGCGTGATAGCGAAATTATTGAGTTCATATACTAGCTTTACGGCATGCTTCTATGCTTATTAGGACGTTTACGGGAGTTTTGAAAGATTATTTTGAAGACATGCGGTGTTAGGTAAGAGAAATTGTAAGAAAAGATTAACGAAACCACTTATTTTAATACGGCAGTACCTATTGTTGTTCTTTTACACTATCGAGCAAAAGTACGTTTGGAATTATTTTATTGAGAGGTCCTTAAATAATGGCGTGAAATCTATGCAAATCTGTGACTGTCTATGCAAGTTACATGGCCCTGGAACGTAAAGTGCAATTGAAGAAATACGAAATTCTTTTTAGTTTTCATTTCGTTCAACCCGGGGTGGGACGGAGGATCATTTGACTACTTTGTTACCTAAATAGACGTTATGCAGGAGGCAACATCCTACTATCCTACTACTTCTTCACGCAAAAACCACTGAACGGATTTGGCTGAAATTTGGTACACAGATAGTTTATAACCTGGATTAGCACATAGCATAGTTTTTATCCCGATTTTATGTTCCCGTGGGATAATTTTTGAGTTGTAGCGGGTGAAGCCGCTGGCAACAGCTAGTAGTTAAAAAAGCTAAACAAGATGTTTAAATTAAATGCTGATGTAATTAAAGAAAGAGGCCTATTTTAACTACCGTGACATTTACAACATTTTTGGCGATTCTAAAGTTAGTTTTGGCTCAAAAACGAGACGGGATCACCGGAGTCGAAAGAGTTTAATTGCGAATTCATGACTAATCTCAAATACTAAATGAATGACGCAATTACACAACACAACTGTCAGCATTTATCATTTTATTAATTTCGATTTAGTTCTGGATAAGTGTGAAAAAATCTTGTATGTAGTATATTTGTCATACTTACGTTAACGGTGAAGGAAAACATCGTGAGGAAACCGGCATGTCCTACAACCAAAAATTCGAAGATATGTGACATCTACCAACCCGCATTGGGCCCGCGTGGTGGATTATGACCCACTGCCTCTCACTGAGGCGTGTGTCCCAGCAATGGAAATGGCTGATGATGCTGACTTACACTCTGTAGTTCTTTATCATCCTTGTCTTTTCATAAAATCTTTTGGATAAAGTTTTACGTATACCTAACCTTTCACTTTCATAGAACTGTATCAGGAGTTATTCCCAGCTGACTACATGATCCAGAACTTAATTTCCACGTGGAGTTTTCTATCAAGAAGTTCAAACCACATGTTGGTTTCATTCAATTGCCCTTTACGTTCCAGGGTCGACAGTATCAGCCTTAATATTATATTCACCTTCTTTTGTGCACGGGATTCAACAGTTTCTGGTGACACCATGGGTCGTCTGTGCGTGCGTTTTATTTTCAGTTCGCGTCAAATAGATTGGTTACCAATTTGGTGAGGGATTTGTTAAACGGAAGATTGTCAATGATAAAAACCCGGTGTTTTGGCAACATGTATTATGCCATATCATCTACCATGCCAGAAAATTCTGTACCCTCAAGAATACCTATTTTTTCCCTCGTAATACCTCGATCTAGAGGTATTCCACGAAGAGCACCCCTGACAGTGGCACCTTAGCTACTTGCACCTTATCTATTCGACTTATGGCACCTGTCAAAATTTTTTGCCAGGTGCCAGGTGCCCTTCGTGGAATACGTTAAACAAAATTTTAGAGGACCAGTGTAGATCTAGAGATCTACACTGGTCCTCTAAAATTTTGTTTAACAAATATTATCGTTATTCTCAGATAAGAGAATCCGAGCACAGAAAAAACAACAAAACAAAAAAAAAAACCCTAAACACTTGAAAGCCACCACCATCTATTTTCACAACACAGTATTATCTTTCGCCACAGTTTAAAAACGAGCGAAGTCGCCGACTTTTCTAGTCTTGGGTCAACGACCTGGAAATGGAAAAAGAACTATTTGGCATCCGTTAGAGTCGATGTTACGTGACGTTTCTTTCATGTTGTTTTCAGGGTTCCGTAAAGAAAGTTAGCAATTTCGTGAAACAGCTGTTGCTTGGTGACAAGGACAACAATATATCGCTTTTTTTTTTTTTTTATCGTGGTAAAATCATCAAATGAGACCTCCAACCCCGGGCAGGGCGGGAGGTACTGTCAGACTTGTACTGACTAAAATCCACGGTGTCCTTCAGTAGCCCTTTATGTTCCGGGGTCACGGTAATAGAAATAAATCCCGCGACCCCGGCAGGCTTTGGCCCTCTGAGAGGGGGCCCCGTCATTTTTGCTGACAGCTCTTTGAGGCGCGCGTGGAACACGACGCGCCGTCGACCCGGGCATGGTCCATGGTCGGACAGCGAGTTGCCCTTTACTCGCTGTCCGCATGCCCGCGCCTACGGTGGCCGGAGATCGTCTTGCGACGTACGGCGCCGTGGGCGTACACCACTGCGGTTGGGGCGGAGGGAGGACGCTGTCCTCTCTCTCTCGCGGCCCGCCGCCTCCTTCACGAGCATTACTGCCTCGCAGAAGGCGGCGACCGCTTCCCACTCCGTCTCGCTCCGCAGCATGGCCGAAACCAATGCCGGGCGCGAGAGGTCTCCGCCTATCGCCGCCGTGAGGACACGTCGGTGCTCTGCCCAAGCTGGGCAGTCTTGCACCGTATGCTCTACTGTGTCCTCCGGGCGATCTTCGCAGTGGTGACACCCCGGCGTTTCCTCCTTTCCCATCAGCCACAGGTACCTCCCGAAACTTCCGTGTCCGGTGAGGACCTGCGTCATGCGATAGGTCAGGACGCCGTGACGTCTCTCCAGCCAAACAATATATCGCTTACTTGCTTTTGCTTGCAACTTGGACCGCGTGGTATTACACACTAAAGTTTATCTCTACTCCAGTTTCCATTCGAAACCATTCAGCTATTCTGTCGTTTTTTTTTTTGTTTTTGTTCAGCCTACACTGTCCCACTGCTGGGCAAAAGCCTCCCCCAAGTCTTTCCAAGAGTCCTTGTCCAGCGCCACTTCGAACCAGCCCTCATGGTACGAGTCCAACTCGTCTCTACACCTCTTTCTGGGCCGGCCTCGGCGGCGCCGTCCATCTCCAGGTACCCACTGTGTGGCGGCCTTCGCCCAGCGGTCAGCATTCATGCGGCTGATGTGACCCGCCCAGTCCCAGTTCAGCTTGGCAGCCTTCTTGCCGACGTCCAGGATGCCCGTTTTGGACTGTCTTGATTGACTTAAAACATCCATCCATCCATACTTTTGCATCAATAATGATTAGGTCATATCTCCATACTTGAGTCTTTCAATGCACAATTAAAATGAATTTCCAGCATTTTGCGGCAAAGATCGTTATGTGTAATTCATCTATGTGATCAGGTGTGTAGCTAAATGACATTAAAATCGATATAAACGAGGTTCAAAAGATCGATTTCGTGGTAATACATAATTTTAGAAGCAAATTCTTCTTTATAATTTGTAAGAAAAGCTTAAAAAAGCACTTATTACTCGATAATATAAGATTTAATGCCAAGATTTGCAGTAAAATCGTGCTATTCAGAGGTCTACTATACAATGTGTAACGTAAATAGCGCACAACCTCTCGTGGGGTAACTCAGCCCATGTTACTGAACAATGTTTGTTCCAAGACTTTTGGAAATTCGCAAAAAAAAAAAATGATTTTTCATACTGATAGGCCCGATCAATTTCTCATTTTGAATGAAAAAGCAAAATTTTTTTTTGCGAATTTCCAAAAGTCTTAGAACAAACATTGTTCAGTAACATGGGCTGAGTTACCCCACGAGAGGTTGTGCGCTATTAACGTTACACATTGTTTAAGTCCGTCAATAAAAATACGGGTCCGTACGAAGGTAACTCAAAACTATTAAGTTTATTTTTGAATTCATGACACAACATATCGGGAGTAGGGACAGCTGTCAAATCGTGTCGTCAGTAGTTTTAGTTCGTGCCCCAGCTACGGAACTCATCGCGTAGCAAACAGCTCACACTTGTCCATTTATTTTTACGCTCAAACTGGATGTTAGATGTGATATTTGAGAATGTTGGCAGCCTGATTGATCGTGGACGTTTCGAAATAAAATATTCTAACATATCTACCGTTTTATGAATGAAAACTATCAATGGTTTAATTTTAAATGAAACTATATAGGCGTGCCTAGAAATCTGAGAAGATAGGTCACAGGTGGTTGGCGTTGGTATGCCTAATTTAATGTTGAAAGTTTCATTTTCGAAGAAATACATTTTCCTCGAATTTCTTTTTGGGTGTAACTGTTAAATAATTGACAAGTTTCTTTGAAAGATTTTCCCCAAAATTGTTTGGACGTAATTTGTCCAACTCTTACTTTGTAATGTTCCAAATTGCTGATTGAATATTCTAGTTTAGTAAGTATCTGTAATTTATGCATATCTTTTTCCCTGATGATGCCATATTCACACCAAGAATCACAATCATTCACTCCCTCACATTTACCTCACGTACAAATTTTAATTAACAAGTGCGATTGGAGAAGCCCATGTCCAGCAGTGGACTTCTATAGGCTGATAATGATGATGACGATGAAGCCTTTCACCATCACTGCCCTATCTGAAAAACCTGTGAACCCTGCGAACAAATTAGCCTAGTAAGTTTAAATAACGAGGTTTTCCACATTGGGCACCCGCTGAAATGGCACCAGAGCTAATGGCACCTTTACTATTCTATATACGACTCCTTTTGCAGGTGCCAGGTGCCCAATTTAGAATCATCCAAAAATAGCTAAGATTTTCTCCACGCATTTAACTAGCATGACGTATTTTTTAGTACTTACGTTTCACATAATTATCGCCTATATTGTCTTACGCAATGACTTCATACGTCATCTGAGTGAGTAGACCTAGTAGTGACGCTTGACAGGTCATTTACCTTCTAATTGTGGTTAGGTAGAAGAGGTTAATAGCCTAGGTCTTCTCCAAGGTCTACTGTGTTTGTTCTTCTTGCTGATCCATCATGCCTGTGGTTAAGCAGGTTATTAACCTGGCATCAGGGGGATAGAATCATTGTTTAATTGTACTGATCTTAGGCCATTGATAGCATGATCAGGATCATAAAATTCCTACCGCTTCTTTTTTACTTAAATGTAAGAAAATCATCAAATGAGTTCACCCGCCCTGGCCGGAGTAGTAAAGGGTACTTCAGTCTTGACTAGAAAACAATTGAAACCTGAAACATGTTCTTTCAGTTGCTGTTTTTGCATTTCAGGGGAGCAGTGAGATTTTTAGACAGACTCGACACCCGGGCCAACCTCCTTCTGTGAGACACTAAAAGTACCCTTAAATAGGTAAAACTGGCCCAGAAATATATGTCAGACGTCTTCGATTTGTTTCTAGGCTATTTTAGTATGTATCTTAGTATACAGGGTATAAATAAACCAGTAGTCAAAGAGTTGTGAAAAGTAAACTTGCCATAAAATTCATACTTGTTAAACAGATTTGTTGCCTTAACTCACTTTCTTTGTACACTTTAACCAACTTTACGACGCAAAAAATTACGATATAGGCCTCCCAAAAGTGTAAGTATTTACTCCTTACAAACAATCATGCGAAACAAAACAAACATTTGTTTGGAAGTGCGAATCAAAAATGCTGATCTTACACAAAACCACAAGCTTTTTCCTCACATTCCGAAATCAACATCACAGTTCTGAGAAATACCACTCAAATACAAATATACGTAGGTACTAAAAAAAGCCAAGTTTCAAGAGGTAAAAAAAAATGTATGAGTGAGGTATAACTCATACATTTTAGCTCACCGACCGGCCGGCAAATGAGACCCATTCATTAAACAGATCTTAGACAGTCGTATTTTTATTTGCGACGACTAAGTGCGAAGGAATAGCATCCTGTGTTGGATGCGACAGCAAATTAAGTGCGATTAATTTGTCGCAGGATTGTAATTGATTTATTAGTTGTCTTTAGTTTGTTAAATGTTAAGTTTATTTTAAAGGGCTAGTGGTAGCAAATTTTTGTTTTTTTAAAGATCCTAATTCAATAAAATCAATTTATTCTGTTGAGGCCCCAATAGAAGGTCCATGCTTGCAGAGGTCACGGGGCTGTCTAAAAACGTAACAGTGACCCTGGAACGTAAAGGGCTATTGAAGTAAGACTAAGGTGAGTATGAGTATGACACCTGTCCCACGTCAAATTTTGATGAATTTACTACATTTATCGCTAAGTAAAAGTAAAGTTTTATCATGATTTTGAATTCTTGTAATATAGAAAATTTAGCAATCATTACGTGAATTTAATAGGGAGATATACATAGATAGATATACACAAGAAAAATGTACACAGAGCAGTGGTGGCCCAGTGGTATCGGTCCCGACTTACGAGTTGTAGGTCGTGGGTTCGAACCCAGCTTGGCGCATTACTTTGTGTAATTTATTTCATCACCACTGCTCTCAAAACGGTGAAGGAATACATCGTGAGGAAACCGGCATGTCCTAGAACCATCAAATTCGAAGACATGTGACATCTGCCAATCCGCACTGGGCCCGCGTGGTGGATTATGGCCCACTCCCTCTTACAAGAGAGGAGGCCTGTGTCCCAGCAGTGGGAACGTTATAGGCTGATGATGATGAAGAAGAATGTGGAAACAGGAAGCTTCAGTTATATTGCACACTCAGTTCTACAAAATCATTAAAAACAACTTTGTCTTTCATGAAAATGTCAACAAATAACAAAAAAAAACTTGACCGCTTGCCTAGTGTGTCAAGAATGCATTCTCTAAATTTAAAAGCTAACAGCTTAATATTTTTAGCCTATAGATACGACTAGCTGTTGCCTGCGGTTTCACCCGCTACAACTCCCGTGGGAACATTAAATCGGGATAAAAACTATCCTATGTGTTAATCTAGGTTATAAACTATCTGTGTACCAAATTTCATCCAAATCCGTTCAGAAGTTTTTGTGTGAAAGAGTAACAAACATATGGATGTTTCCACACATACAAACTTTCACGTTTATAATATTAGTAGGATTCTTTAGAAGTTCTGTCCTAAAATATTTGGGTTAATCGACTCGTTCTGAAATGTAGACAACAATATTTGTCTCGATTAATTTTCATCTGCATCTATTTTGTTTTGTTTGTTGTTTTTCTGACGTTTATTTTGGTTATTCTTTATGTTTCGAGCATTTTCCGGTCAGTTGACGAAAGGGTTATGTCTAATCATGGAGCTGTCATATTTTATCCAGAAACTTAATAAACATGTTTTAAAAACTCTAGGGCCTAGGGTGCCCACATATTAGTCAGGGCAGGAATATCGCCAGGCTGTTGGTCAACTTGACATGGGACTACTCCATCCAAGGTAGCAATTTGTTTTCTCACTTTTCTTCTTGACAGCGAAAACAAATGATTTTTTTCATAACCTTATTTTTTTCGTCTGGCAGAATATTTGTTTTTTAAACATGTTTTTTTTTTAATTAAAAAAAATCGTGACAATGAAAGAAAGCATTCCATCTCACTTTGTAATCTGTGGACCTATCGAAAACTGTCCTACTCATATTTCTCAAAAAACAAATACTTCTTCGTCAATTATCTGCTGACCGTCCTAACTTGTAATGTGTGGGAAAACAGCGCAGGCGTCACCGCTAATTTAGTGCAAACATGCAGATGCGCGCGCGTCGTTTTGTGCGCCGTCCTGTTTGTTTCGGTGCAACTTGGGTAGATCTTATGCAACTGTGACCATCCGGTACAAGTGTGGCTTAATTGTCTGACTAATGATTTGTGACTGGCTTGTTTGATGCAGCTTCATTGAGGACTTTTTTTGTTTAAGTTATGTTTAAGTTACTTTTAAGTTAGGCATAACATTTGTTGTCTGTTAGTTAAGTGTGAACGGGTGACTGTTTTGTTTTTCTAAGCATATGCACAGCTGTTTAACGTTTAATTTGAAATGAGCAAGTAGATAGATTTTATTGAATTGTAAAAAGTATGATAAAGCGTCATATACTGTTTTTTTCTATTCTGTAACTTTTTAAACACACCAAAAAGCTTAAATAGATGCTTTTCAACCCTCGTGTTGTATTACATACAGCCTTCCTGTCATAATCTTGACAGGACGAGGCCTGAGTTCCAGCACTGGCTAAATTATAACCTAGTTAAGTTATCCTCGGAACGTACAATACCTTTCACAAATCCCACCAGACGCCTTCCACGTTAATTTCATCCCACAACTTCATGTAAACCTCCGAAAATCACAAGGTAAACGCAAACACATCAAACTTTAACTTAACAATCTCTCGGAAGACTTGAACCGTTGTTCAAGTATCACTTTACTTAGACCCAACTTGAGCTAGACAGAACAAATAACTTATTTAGCCGCACAAAGCTGCCGCGCCACTGTTCATTTAGTTTCACTATTGTCTTACTATGTCAATTAAAATTTGTATTGTTGGTCGTTCAGACTGCTCGTCGAGCTTGGGTGGTTACAGAAATATGGGTTTTAAATATAATATTTTTGTTGGAATGCAAAGATGAATGCATTTTGTGAAAGCGTGGTCACGTTGTCTTTTGTGTTTTTGTTGATAGCGAATGATTGTAAAAATAATATCTTATTGTATCGTGTTTGTTTAATAGAAATATCCGCAACAAATACAACTATAGGGAAAACTGCAGCTTTTTGTTTGATTATTCATCTTCTACGTGTTGCTTGCACAACTTTATATTATATTGAAATATTCGCCATTTTCACGGCGTGATTGGAGTTTTATGCATCTCGCTTCAATACTCAGACGGTTTAAAAGCTGGGTGGACCACTGAATATTTAAATTTTGCAAAAAGTGAGTTATTGAGAACTTCCTCCTTTTTTTGAAGTCGGTTAACAAATAGATACTACGAAGAAACTGTACTTTATGACTACATCGTTTTCGTTTCTTTCAAGACTGTGGAATAGTGACCAGTAGTTCTTCATCTTTTTTGGTTCGCATTTTAGTTTCTTTGATGTTTGCCTTAAATATTTAGTAATCTTTATTTTACCTAAAGACTACCTGCTTAATTTATATTTAATGCGACGAGTATGAGGCCTTATGAGCATAACTCCATAGTAAAAAAAAACTCAACCACTACAACCGTTAACCAAGCGAATTTCAAACTTGGAACGAACTGGGAATCTCCTCCATCAAACGTTCCATATTTAAAGAGGTTCGATCTTCAAAGGTAAGGTAATAAATCAAATGTTGTACTCCCGCCATTCCTGAGGGATGTAGTGCAACGGTCTGACGTCACGCATTGCGTGTGAGGCGTCCTTTACTACGTTTTACTACTTACTATAAATAGGGATGGGAAAAACTATCGATAGATGAGTCGTTTTAATAGTTCAACCAACGTGACATCGATAAATCAAACTGCCTAGTGAGTAGCTGTTTCGGGTTTGGGTGTTTGTGTGTATGATTTTCAATATTTATTGATTTAATTATTTAATTCCAGGAACTTAGCAGTGTCGAATGGACGGAAGAAAATATGTAAGTAGCTTTTATTTTAAGATTTTAATAAACTTATCAATGATATGAGACGGGGAAAAAACAGGCCATGAAAGTGATGGTGGGGCGAACTGAGTAAGTTTCGTCAGAATTTGAATGAAATGAAAACATTTGCTTAGGAGTGGGACAGATTCTAAATAGAAAAAAGTTATTTGAAAGCCAGTTAATAGTAGTATGGTTTTTTTTTGACTCACGGCTCACATACTTCTTTCTCAGATCCGGGTGACATTACAATGGTATCTAGAAAGCTAAGAAGAATAAGGCAGAGTCTCATGAGTCAAACTCAGAAACGACTCTGGCGTATCTATCGTACCTCTATCGATACTTTTGTTTCGATGGCCATCCCTAGCTATAAAACCTAGTGACATTACTCCATAGTACTGCGTACATAAGGAGTGTTTAACACGGGATGATGATGCATAATGCGTGGATATTAGTTCATTTGAATCTAACTGGAAGGCGCACGCGACGCTCGGCGTTAAGTGAGTGCAATAATAATGAAAACTGCAATAATGTGGGTTGAAAATATAAATTTGAGTACCTTTTTTTATTTTGACGTGGTAATATCATCAAATGAGTTCTCCTACCCCGGGCAGGGCGGGAGGGACTGTCAGACTTGTACTGACTAAAATCCACGGTGTCCTTTAATAGCCGTTTATGTTCCGGGGTCACGGTAATGGAGTAGGTACCGCGACCGGGTTTCCTGCCCTAGTTGAAGCGGTAAACACGGTCAGACTTGTCTGAATAAAAATCAACCTGTTTTTTTCAGCTGTCTTTTGAATTCCACACATTTTTCTGACACTTTAAATGCTAATGATATATTTAAATCTTTGGAATAAAATTGTAGGTATACTATTCTTATCGTCAAAATGACATAGACCGATAACCTATTAACCTAATGACCAACAAAACGATTTTTTTTTAGTTTTAAATTCCCAAAAAATCCAAGATTAGGGACCGCAAAACCACAACGTTATCCACTTACACACGTTACACGTAGTTACTAAGTGATAACTATTACAAACTGCGATCCAACAATCCACAATTTAATGGCAATATTAGACGCTTCACTTTACTTGTTGCGCGGACCCCAAGTAGATAATAATAAATAAATAAATAATATTCCACAACTATCACACAACGCTATCAAGTCCCAAGCTAAGCAGAGCTTGTGTTATAGGTACTAGACAACTGATAAACTTACTTATACAACGTGTAACGTTAAAAGCGCAAAACGTCTGGTGGGGTAACTCAGCACATGTTACTGAACAATGTTTGTTATAAAACTTTTGGAAATACGCAAAAAAAAAAAACGATTTTTCATACAAAATGAGAAATTGATCGAGCCCATCAGTATGAAAAACTATTTTTTTTTCGCGAATTTCCTAAAGTTTTATATTTTTACATTGTTCAGTAGCATTAACTGAGTTACCTCACGAGAGGTTTTGCGCTTTTAACGTTACACGTTGTATATTTCTAAATACACTTAATATTTATAGATAAATAACACCCAGACACAGAACAAATGGTTATGCTTATCACACAAACATTTGTCCTGGGTGGGAATCGAACCCACGACAACCGGCATAGCAGTCAGGGTCACTAACCACTAGACCAACAGGCCAGGAAATATGGAATATGTGTGCTACGATGATGATTTAAACACATAGAACAGACCTTTATATCTATTCAGTGATAAAACTACTCTTGCTCTGTCTTCTCGAATAGCAATGAAATTTTAATTCGAAGTAAAACTCGTCGATTTGTAAATCAAGTCTTGTTCATCGAAACTTATATTGATTGTCAACTCATAAGTTGCTATCCAGCCTATCTTTGGAACAGTCCGTCAAATGTTTCAACACAAGTAAAAAATCATTTGCTAAAATAAATGAAAGACGCAAATGAAAATTAGTTTGCCATTTCATTTCTTTGAATGTTAAGAAATCAACTTGAAGAAGGATGACTTTTAACGGAACTCGCCGCGCGCTTGATAACACTGGCCGGCTATTTCTTTCTTTTTTGTTTCTGTTCTACTCTGACGTTTTGGTGAAAAAACACGTCCTTCTTTGCTTTTTAATTGTAATTACTAAAATACAAATATAAAACTTATCTTCACTATTTACTAGTTATTGATTTTGAACCTATAAGATTTAACATTGAACATAACACGAAACAAACCTGAAGTCACTCGAGTGAACCGTAAACCGTTCACTCTTCTGAGTCGTCTGATATTACATTATCTCTCACATTTTTGCGCACGAATCACAAACCTGGTTTGTATGAATTAAATATTTATTTACAGTTTATAATTACTTTGTTGATACCGCTTATCACTTCATGTTGTCGAGGTCATGAATCAGGAAATAGCGGACATTATCACTAATTATTACGCTTCATTTAATATTTGACGCTTATTTGGCTCTTTTTCTTTTAATTTGAACACTAAGGAGAGATTTGTGACGTACTTGTCACGCACAGCTCTTAATGGGTTCTTTACAAAGTTCCGTGGTCACATTTTAACAGGTCATCATAGATTATTTACTTTGTTAATAGCAGTTATAAATCGATGTTAAAGCCATTATGGAAAACTTATTAGCCTGTTACAGTCAGACTGCATTGCAAAGATGTCTCAATTAAGAAAAGAAAAAAAGACAAAAAAAATAAGTGTCTCCGGTATTTCTCGTACTGGTAAGATAAAAGATAGAAGATTAGAGAGAGAAATAAAAATAGATCATGGCGTAAGAAAGTATGAGTCAGTCAGGAAATTGGAAACGCCAGCTTGCCACTCAGGTTTAGTGTCGGGTCACGAGACTGTGTTATCAGGCCCTGAAACGCAAAAGGCAACTAAAAGAACAAGGTGAACTTTTAGTTTTGTGAAGGCCTGATAGTCCCTTTTGCTCCACCAAGGTTCTGCGAACTCATTAAACGATATAACCACCCCAAAAGAATATTTGCGTGTTTCTACGGTGTTAAACTATGTGCTGAAGTGACATCCAACACACATAGTAAAACATTATAGAAACAGTTTTGGCTGACGGAAGAATTGACAACATTAAATATAATTTAGAAAAAAACAAATCCTCATACACATGGCGATGTTTTAAATGTAAAAAAAAATATGTTTCTATCCTTTAACCGTCTACAGGTTGCGCCATAAAAAGCAACAAAAAACGTCTAACTTTATAGAAATTACTTAGTCTATTCAGACATACTACAAGTCCAGCAATGGCCCTCTCTAGAAATCTAAACAAAATAGCCATAAGGGTCAAGGCATTTCCCATTTCAAACATTCTGCCGAAATAAATAACACCTTTTCTCCCGCATATTCTACTTAGACTGTTTATATACAATGTAGGTACCTTTTTACATGTCTACGATTTCCTTACATTGTAACGAACCCACCTCCTTCGCAGATACTTTCATTACACACAAAACTAATCCACAATTAGTTTATTTACTTTATTTTCTACTCTATGTATAAATAAAGAGATATCATCCGTCAAAGGAAAACCTTCCTTATAGTTCTAAGACAAAGTTGAAATCACAATGCTGGTTGTAATAATCAAGTCTATCTTATCTACTTGTGATTAACCCACTTTGTTATATGTTGGTATAATGTTAGACAAATATTTGTGAAGGAATCACTCAAAACTGAAAATCTGTGTCGAGCTTTTGTCAAGTGTAAACTTTCGTAGTTTACTCTATTGTGAAATTGTTGAGTAAGAGTTTTAGATAGGCTTTTAAATATTAGAATCTGAATGAAAGAAATAATTAGTGACTCCATCGCTGAATAGTCATCTTGATATAAAAATTTGAATTTGTAAAACATCACACTGTAGATACCTATATTTTCTTTTATTTGTCTTTTTACATATTACCATTTCCATTTAAACATTACAAATATATTGAAAAAACTTTGAAAAATTCGGCGCTTGCCATGTGGGCAAGACCGCGATGACTCGATTGGTAAGAGCGTCCAAAGAGCGATCAGTGGGTCGTAGATTTAAATCCTGCTAGCATTCGAAATATTATTTCTATACTAGCTTTTGCCAGTGGATTCGCACCCCCTCTCCCTTATTTTGAAATCTGTTTAGTATTTTCGGAGCCTATACAAACAAACAATCAAATCTTTACTCTTTATCATATTAGTAAGATGAAAGCTTTAATAAAAATAATTTGAAATAAAAGAAATAATAACTTTCCGTTATAAGGAAAATAGTCCACGCTACCGGTTGTTAGGGTTCCAGATAAAGAACCTCCCAATAATACGCGCCGGATGGAACTTTCAGACCCTTGATCTAACTGCCTCGGGAATAAAAAGTGTCGGCACAAACTGTCCAAAACTCAGTATTTACATTCCGATTATTTCTTTACATTTATCAATTTTATAATAACACGAATTATCAGGCCATATGACTGATATCTTCGAAACATTGTGGCATCTCTTCCTTCATTTTGCGAGGCCAATGATACCATATCTGTTATGATACGTCAGCTTACAGCCAAGGTCCTCGTAATCATGTGGAATCAGGTGGATCGAAGGTTTCCTCTTTGATTATATACAAGGTATAATTTGTGTAAATATTTAGTCTAAGGATCGAAACTAAATTTCTAACTACATAACGGACTTGGCGGCATCTTTAACACTTGTTTATCATACGCAGATAATGTTAACAAGATAAAACGATAATAGATATTCAACATCATCATGTCCACTTATTGCAGTCCACTGCTGGACATACGTCTGGACCAAAGAGGACCACAGCGCACAATCCACATAAAGGACACTGCGCACTAGGCATCCAAGTACTCCTCAACTCGCCGTCATCGGGAAACGTGTATGTATTGCCAACTTAAAAAAATAAACGGAAAATTAGAAAATATAATTACGAATGGTAAATATCCTGGTATGCGATGACATTGACATTACCAGATAATATGAAAGCTATAGGTTGACGTGTTGGCGTCTGTATATTTGTTTGCATTGAAAAATACACATTGATACTTACCTGAGTTCGAACGTTAGAACTCACGTGTTAACTTTAAAACTAAGAATTCAAATCGTAATAACTGTCAAAAGATAATATTTTTATTAGATTTCTTACATAATGTAGCGTTAGCTGCGCAGTAGCCGATTTATCAATCAGCTGGTAATAAAATATAATAATGTTTATATTAATATGTCACGTTATGTGAATTTTCACAACATAAAAGATAGACGATGGACTTGATTTAATTAAATTGTTTTTATGATGTTACTAAATTCCGTAAAAATGTTACTGGGCGGGGCATGCACGGATCTGCCATTGACCAAAATAATTTTCTGTGTAAAAAATTTTGTATGATATCTTTATCTACCTGTAAAATCTAACAATATATTTTAGGCTGTAAACCCTTTCTTAGGCTAATATATTAAGGATTTTCTAAAGAAACGAATTTAAAAAAACTTTTTTTGGTAACTTTTTTTTTCCTCTTGTAGAATGGACGCCTATGTTCCAGCAGTGAGAAAATGTAAAGGCTGATGATGATATCTCAGCGATTATGCCAGTCACACTACATGATCATTTTACCGTCACGCTAAGTCCTCCAAATTCATGATAAAGTCTACTTCTTATTGCCATACTTACATCTTCAAAAATGCACGTGCATGCAGCACATAGACGTGGCTCTCTGCTAGAAATGCTGTTTTTTTTTTCAAATTTTTTCTTCTATTTCTTAAATACTAAAAATCTAATTTTAGCACAAAACTACTAAAAGGTAACAAAAACAAAAACCATCTCAAGCTAGACATTTCCGCTTACAATTCCATGTAAATATTTACGTAAAATCCGTTCAATTTTGCTTCATATGTTTATTTCCAATCGGCAATCAATGGCTGAATTTAGCCACTTTAACCTTAAACCAGTAGTTAATAGTAAGGGCCGATTGCACTGTTAATAATTATGAGCACTAGCGTAGCGATACCTAATCTAGAGAGGAACAAATTGTATCAGCGAGGCCCAACTTCAAGACCGTTTTTTGTTGCTTGTGCCTTAAATACGGTCTCATTTTAGACTATTTTTCCAAACCGATAGTTACCAATTTCAATTAAAACGAAACCGAGTCATCTTGCAACCACGGGCTCGCGCAGTGGAGGCGCTGACTGGATCTAATGTGGTCATCAGCAACATCAACTTTACGAGGCCTCTTTAGCTCTTTCAATTTTTTCCAAATAAATACATGTGTTATCCCTAGAACCTTCAAAACAAATGTGGCTTACATGTCAATAATAGTCGGGTACTTACTGGGCAAAAATTGCCCAATGACCTTTATACGTTGGTACTCTGGGAAATTCCCATTAGCCTGCAGGTGTGTGACAGCCCTTGTCCCACGCTGATACCATCAATAAACAGCTCTATAATAATAATAAATACATTGAATTTCATTGAGATATCACTATCTTTACGGATTAGCAAATATTTCTCTTATCAGATACTCTGGCGCCGTCTTTCTTTGTAAAAATGATGCTCACGTAACCAAATTCCATTGGGTAAGTATATAATATACGTATAATAAAACGTAATGGCGTATCTTTTTGTCACCGTGCCCTACTGTTTGTCGTTATCATTTTCTATAAGGAAAAATACAAGTCAGCATGCTTTGCGACATATTAGTAATTTTCTAATATTAGGTAACAGTCCAAAAGTTACATTTAGGATTGCATGCGACGGGGAATGTCATCGATAAATTTTTAGTTTTGATTCCATGACAAAAGCTATAGGTAAGACCAGAGTTGTAAAAATTGAATTCGCAATTATCTGTGTTACCAATAGTTTGCCAGATGAAAACCATACACCCCATTTTCCAAGATGGCGGCGGAACATCCAAAAATAAAATTGCATCCTCTGACAAATGCACGTTAAGCCTGAAAAAATATAACATTTCAAATGCTGAAAAGTTTGTTTGCTTATAAGCGCTAATCTCACAAACTACTGGTTCGAATTACTTTTTGTGTTGAATATTCTATTCATCAATGAAGACTATAAGCTATAACACATCACGAGCATACGAGCCAAGCAGCTAGGGTCCCATCCACAGACATACCTCGGCAACCGTTGCTGTCATTGTCAACCAAGGCTGATGGGTAACCAACCCTTCAATAATTCCGTTTGATGATATAATGACCTAATAATACAAGAAAAACTTGATGAGGATTAGCGTTTGTATATTATCGTTATCGCTTGCGCCGGCGCCGGTAAGCCGCGTGCGTTATCGTGATTTCCTAGATACGTATACACGTGCTCACGGCGATCGCTTATCGTATAATTGTGTCAGTTTGTATGTTAGAATGTAATGGTTTTTGAGTTAATTAATGTTTCTTTATTTTCTTTTAAAGTTGAACTGTCCTACCTGCGAAAAGGAATCTGTCCTCTTTCTACCTTTCTTCTATTGCGTCTATTTCGTCGCGAGTTTATATCGATAAAATAACAACAATTTCTATCTTACAAGTATAGCCGCGATATCACACACACCAAACAAAGAATTACTAAATTGTTATTTTATTTGAACAAATTCACACTTTCTTCCCATATAGGAAGGCAGAAATTGCAGAAACAACTACAAAAAAAAACAACTAGGGATAAATAATGTAAAACATAATTATCCTGGATTAATTAATCCGTTTTTATTACTCCGTCGCGTAGACGCACGCTGCTGCTGTTAAAAAATACTTAAAGTACAACATAGTAGTTAAAGAATGTATCAATGGACCACTTTATACTCCATTAAGTATTAAGTACGATACTAGTTTCTGCATAAACAATGTTGCCACTACACATGCATGAAAAAAAATTGAATTTATTGGTTGTCATATCAAAATAACAGCTTATTATACTAAAAGGATACGACAAAATAATCATGGTGGAAGCATGAAATTTTGCATAAAAGTTTGTTAAACTACGGGAGTTCGCTAAAATGGATTTTAAAATTTTTATACCCTAGAGGGGTGTTCAATTGGTGAAAGATTGTATGAATGTGAATTTTAACAACCATCCCGTTTACTTGTAATTTTGAATGTAGACTCTTCAACCAATTTTTAAGAGTTTTTTTTTAATTTCAACCCTAAAGGGGTAGGTAATTGAAAATCAAAGGGGGAAAATACGAAATTCTCGCAGATAATGTTGCAGGCGCAATGCTAGTTGTTATAAAACTACTGATTGTTGCCAACCTAACTAGAGGAAGTTAAGTGTAATCCTTTATTTACTCAAGAATCTAACTCGACATGTATTTACATACTCTTTTGATAAAAACTGACATTCTTTCCATGTCTTTGTTTAAACTTCCTAAAAATAGCTAAGGACGAAGGTTGAAAAATGGCAAGAATGATTCAACTGATTATATTTATTTTATTTTAAATACATGTTATCTTAAAGTATGATCATCATCATCATCAGCCAGAAGACGTCCACTGCTGAACAAAGGTTCTCTAAGACTGCCACGACGTATGACAATTCGCCACTTGCATCCATCGGTTGTTCGCGACTCTCACGATGTCATCGGTCCACCAAGTAGGAGGCCTGTCTAAGCTAGGTACGTCTTCTAATTTGTGGTCGCAACTCAAGAACTTTGCTACTCCATCTGGTATGAGTTCATCAAACGGCCCGCCCATTACAGTATATGGACACCAAATCCTTGTACAGGTTTCCATGGGAGTATAGATCAAAATAAATCGAATAGGCAAGGCAAGGTCATTTGGAAACTTTTAATACTGATGATGTTGGTGCCATTTCTAACGGTTCAGAAGTTGTGACCTATTTTTTTGGTGCTCATAGAATAAATATTTTTTTGAAAAAATGAGAGCTATTTAGTGCCAATTCTCTGAGTTTAAACACAGACAAACAAACCGACAGATGAGCTTGATCCCTGTTTTAATTTAGACCCCTAAAAACCACTAACTGGCTTATACAAACTGACCAAAAATAACTAAAGACCCAAGGTTAAACAAATTTCAATGTCAACAAGTACTTACTAACGTAAACGTTCTTATTATAATTAGTTTCTAATAATTAACTAATGTTTATTAGTGCAATAGTTTCACGTTGGCTCCCAGCCAAGTTGTTCGGCGCAATCTGTACGTACATGACAGAAAATCATGAATTACCGAGTAACCAGCATATGTTGGCAGGTGGAGGAATTTGGAACTAATATTGTAAGTAGAGCATTTGACAGATAAGCTGTCATTTTCTTTGACAACCAGCGCCACTGTCAACGGCCAAGACTTTTTGGCTAGTAGTGTTACAGGAGAGTTAACTAGACAGGGGTTTTCAAAATTCGAAGAAAATTCCTATTGTCACAGATTCTTCTATGAATTACTGACTTCATAGAAATACTATAACTCCGCTTATATTTTCTGATTAATTTCATTATGAGTTCCAAGATCGTTAAATTCAATCTCCGGTACTTCGTTGAGCTTCATCTCGGCGTTTTTCTACTGGTTACCATCACTGCTATTTCAGGCTTTCAGGAGTTGTAGTGGTTGGAAAATAAAGTGTCGAGATGTCGGGATTGGCTTACAGTTTATGAATACCAGTCTCATACAGAATTTGTGGCGGGATATATAGTTTATCAATACTGGCCTTATTCAGAATTTTAACAAAATCTGGAGCTTTATATTCATCAAGTTTTCTAATTTTAAACACTTCCTAGTTAATGTCGACTTCAAAAAACTTATTCGTGGAATAATATGTTGACAAGCTACCTTTTCATTTCTAGTCAAAGCTGTTTCAACAACAAATCACTTACAAGTGGCGCCAATGAAGGAAAACCAATACAGAAATACCAACACACCTATCGCAATTCCACAAAACATTATCTATTCGCGTATAATCGATAAAACAGCAATTATATCGAGCGTTCACTATCGTTCGTAGAATCGAATGTAACGTCTCGTTGATGCAAATCGGTTTTATCGTTCGCGGAAAATTGTAGCGGCGGCAAACAGAGTGCATTGCGATTTGCTGTTGTCTGTCCTAACACTAGTGATGTCAATTTATTTTTAACTAGTGACCTACTCACGGTATTTTTGAATGATTTGCCGACATCATTCATATCAATGACACCTATTTTTTTTTACTCAACATAACCCACTGGTTATGATTGTTTTTTATTATACTCTATAGAAGTCTAATTAATGTCGTTAATAAACCTTCCGAAATTATTTTTTTATTTATGTAATTGAGGATTAACGCTGACATACATGAATAATGCACTTGACTTTGCGGAAATTCTGATATTTTATCTAGAGCTCTTCTTTTGATAATGGTGATTTAAAAGAATTGCAGTTTCTAGATAAGACTGCAGGTGGTATTTTATTTTTATCGTGATGATAAATGTGTATGATTTACTTAACTGGCCAGTTTATTTGGGTAGGTCTTGGACGCAGTAGAGAATTTATCAAAAGGTTGAGTAAATTTTAAGGGCGGCAATTTCGTACAAAATTTTATACAGTTTATAGAAAAAAAAAAATTGATGATTTCACAACCCTAACAGGGTACAGAGTAGTAGTGGTCGGTAGGTAGAGGCGGCTTAATTTAAATAGCCTAAGGACAGAAAATGTATGTATCCGCCACTGGCCCTATTATACAAAAATGTAGACAAAAGAACTCGACAATAAAAACCGGGAACTCAAAAATGCAAGACTGTCGAAATACATGTCACACTCTGCAAGATGTCCTGCAATCTTGCACGTCAATCTTCTAGTACTGGATGACATTTACATCCTCATTGAATCCCTATATTCCCAATAGGGCAGACTATTCTTAGAGCTGTCTTTCTATTCTCCTATACATCAATATCTACGCACAGTTGGTCTAGTATTAGCCTGGTGATCGTTTGGCAGCCGTCGTATCCGCATGGTTCACGCCCTGCAGAAGTACGTCTTCAGGGCGTTAAACCCGAAAGCTATTTATTGTTACAGTTCTTTTGGACGTCTCCCGAAGTCATTTGGACTGACAATCATGTTTCCGAATTGAGATGGGATCGCGGGATCTTTGTACTTTTCAAGGCGAAAGGTATCTTAATTTTCCATGATACAACATCAGTTTTGCTAAACTACGTGACTCTTGATAAAAGATAATAAATATTGTTATGATGTTTACTGTATAATTACTAAAACACAGAAACAATTGACAACATTTCAAAACTGGCACGACCTTTAAACAAAAATACCATTTCTTTATTTTCGTATCCTGAGTTCAAAAAAATATTTTTTATATTTTTTTATTTCTTCATTTCTGAGGAAAAACATAAAAATCAAAAAACATGTGATGACGTCACTTATACGGTAGAATGAAGATGTTGCCTTCGCCTAAGCATTTCAATGTTTTAAATAAAAACATCAAGTAGTGTCAATGTCACTTCGGAAGTTTGGAAAAAAATTAATTCAAGCGAAATTTATATTTCATAACAACACGGCACACTACTTACTGTTATCGTTATTAACTGTTGATTGACATTATTTCGTCAGTAAAATGGATACCAGTGAAACATATACGCCAATGAAGGAACTAAAATATTGTTTTGTCCCAGCCTGCAAAAATAGTTCTAGGGATGCTCAAAAAGCATTTTTTGCAGTGCCTAGCTCATCAAAACAAGAGTGGTGCAATACTATGGCTATATCATGTCCTAAACGTGTTATATATAGGTAAATTATATATGCGAAGGTCATCTCAATGTAAGTATCTAGAAATGACAATGTTTTTTTTTAGAAACCTGATCCCACAACAATGCATTGTGTATGTGGTGTTTATCTTGTTCTAAATTTTGTTTCATGAACTGTTTGGACATATAATATCACCATAATTATATTAAGCAATATTGTAATAACTGTTACCACACCTAAAATTTAAATTATAATTTATCGTTTAGTTGCAGGAAGATGTGGAGAACTACCGGTTTTGGAAAACAATGAAAGTGCGGCCAAAGTTGAAGTCTCGGTTACCATATTCTCTTGTGAGGATACCAATTTCAACTGTTCATCAAGAAATTATTGAACCTAGACCCAGGACATCTTCAACAGCTTCTTCATCATTTCATTCACTTTGTGAAAATCCATTCCCTTCAAAAGTCAGCAAAGGAGTACGAGTGAAGCCAAGAACATCGGATAGAACTACTTATTGTGCACTTAACAAAAAGAAGACAAAGGAACCTTTGTTTATAGAAGTTGATGAGATGGAAGAAGAGATGTTGCCTTCAACACAAGGAAGTTCTACCTCTTTTGTAATGTCAGAAGTCTCATCAGAAATCTACACTAAAACTGTACTAAAGACCCAGAGAAGCTTTATGCTTCATCTTATTGAAAAAAAACCACAAAATTATATAGGCTTACCAAAGAATTATTATTGGTTAATTTACTATTTAGAAAGTAATCTGAATGTAAAATCTTTTAATATAATAGTAACTTTGTATAAAATTAAAAATAATACACCTTTCTACCAAATCTCAGATTTGTTTGAAGTATCATTATCCACATTATGGAGAATATTTTTCAGAACTTTGTGTGTTCTATCCAAATTCTTCAAACAATTTATTTATTCTCCTCAAGTATATGATGTCAAAAGAAACTTGCCAGCATCTTCACGTGATGCTAGTAACACAGTATTAGTAATGCCTTGGCACTACGTGTTTCTGCAATATTGTAGCATTCAATTTCGTGCATATATTCCAACAGCATTAAATAGTCTACTTTCGGCAAGTTTCTGCTATCGGCAACTAGAAATCCTTCCGAAACTTTCATAGCGAAACAGAATGAGGATACACACTTGTAAATAACAAAACTTCATTGAAAACACAAGTGTAAAGCGCCGTATTCACGTTCCATCTGCTGTACGTCCCGCCAAGGCCATGCACGATGCACGACGCAAAAACACCGTGAATAGGCTTGACGTACGTCAATATTTTTTTTTAATTGTTTGCTGGACGTGCACGACCCATTTTTCATCCAGCGAGCACCCCCACCACCGCGAACGTCGTGCAGATGGATGGTGAATACGGCGCTTAAGTGCCAACAAGTTTAAATGACAAACTGACAACCCATGCTGACAACGACAATACAATTGACACCTACCAGTTTTTTTTACGGGTCACGACGAAGCAAAGGTTTTATCGCCATTCCACCGTATGTATGACTTCATTTGGTGCTTACGTCTTTTTAGAATACACCGCATTTCAAAGTTGAAATTATGAATGAAAAGTACATAATTTCGAAAAATAGAAAAATATGGGTGCCTTACTTTTTGATTTACTTTTATATAACGTAATAATACATGCATGTTAAAAATATGAAATGTTGTCAATTGGTTTCAAGACATGGGAGCATATTCCTTCTGATAATCGCTTCAATTTAATTTAGTTTAGCGCTGATGATGGACTCACGATTATTATCGGAGTTATGGCGAGTAATTAAGAATTCTTACATCAGAAACCCCAAAATAATGTCAAATAGACAAACATTGCCGACAAAACGCGAGTTTTATAGGCGTCGTCGTAAAAATATTTTTTCCTGGAACGGTTTTGGCAAACGCCCGGTCGTCGGCAATGCCGCCTATGTACCTATGTGATATTTTTAATTCATGAATCAAAACAGTAGCTGTATGCGTCGGCTGCACCACCATTTTGTAAGGAGTGAGAGAAAAAATGTCGTTTCCGGACGTTAAACAAATTTTTGCAGCGCATACGTGATGGAAATTACAAACTACTAACAACCTAACCAATAAAATATGAGCCTTTACGATGGCGCTGCTATCTTAGAGAAAACGTCATTCATCTGTCAAATTCAATACATTTCTATCGTAGTTCCAAATTCTACCGCATCTCAATTTGGGTTGGACATGTAAAATACTTTACATATTACAATTTAGGTTTGTTGCCCCCTTCGTCTCGTGTGATGCCGTCAAAAGGTTTTAATTCCACATTGCATGCACGTACACTCGTACAGTTTAGGGTTAGCAAACGAAGTAGCCCTTCGAATTCTCTTTTTCTTTGAGTGTACCTTATTTAATTCTTGATTTGATTCTTTACTACCCTTCTTAAGTCTTAGAAGGGAAGCGATGTGGGTGCATTTTTTAATAGACTGTTCAATCTAGGCGTCGAAAAGTCAGTCCGTCTGACTCTCCCCTTTTCGACTTACATATTTCTTATGCATTTAAAAAAAGTATATTGAAGAACTGATATTTTATATACAATACTGCTAAGCAAACGATACCTAGTTTTATTTACATCATTTACACCAGTAATTTAATCCACTCGCAAAATTCGATAAAAAAACTTCCAACTCATCAATTTTCTTGGCGACCGATATGGTTTTTTCCTAACGTTTTTATCAAAATGTCCTCACAAGGTGTGTTCTTAATATCAATAAATTTATCGGCTTATGTAAAATAACCATTACATTTCGCAATATTTCACAATTTACACCTAGAATCAGATTGTAAGTTCTATTTTTTAATTTTCTTTCTTCTTCTTTATTTTTAGTCTGACCTGAAACCTATTGTTATCAGTTCATCCATCTTGTGGTTTCACTTGTTGAACTAAATTAGGGTTCTTTGGAAACTAGCACTCCGGTCGCGACTTCGTCTGCGAAAATTTCGTATTTTCCTCTATGTTTTCAATTATATCCCTTAGAGGTTAAAATTTCCAAAAATCTTAAAACACCCTGTTTCATTAATAAGGTTGCTAAGTTGTCATTTGAAGTTTCAAATAAATAGTAACATACATTTTCATCTCATTTCAACCCCCTTAAGAATTGAATTTCCAAAAATTTGGCACACTTACCTCATTTAAGGAACGTTTAGGCAAAATTTTACGCTTTTAAACCAACGGTATCAGCTATACTCGCTCATTCAGTCAGCCAGTCAGTTTCATATTTTATATACACACAGATAACCGGGTAACGACTGGGTATCCGTCATCAGTCATGTCATCTGTCATCGTGGTTACGCAAAAGACGGCTGACGTGGAATTTTTAGCGCCCATTGAGAATTTTTGGGTTGCCGAAACGTTTGCCTTTGTTTCAAACCGTTGGGGACAAATTGTAGACTTGGTTTCGGATACTGGACAGTGATATATCATGTACATACGCCAGCAAGTCAATCTTCCCCAATCTGTCAAATTTTACCAATTTAACATTCTATTTCCACTATTGTGATAAGGTTGAAATACTATTTAAAAAAATAGACACATTGGGGTACGTTGATGTGCTGGCGTCTGTACCTATTTAAGTGTCTTTCAGTGATCAGCGTCGGCAATCAAGGCGCTATTGTAGTTCAGATTTATTTTCGAACATCTGATAATTCAAGGCCATTTTGCAAATGGGATGAAACAATTATTTACACAGCGCTCATTGTTTATTTTCCTCGGCTAACACTAAGAAGGGTTAATGTACTCATGTTCTAACATGAGGCAATATCTAAACGTTTTGGACGATAATACGGATAACGTGTCCCAAAATGTGCTTTAATCTGCAATTCATTGTGACAATATAACACCTCTAAGCAACAAAATAAAAATCTAAACATTTTTATATCGAAACAATCTATAAGTGTACTCTACATAAAATGATAAACAAATTATAGTAAACACTACTTCAGACGGTCATTGACTGTTAATAGTATTGATAAAAAGTTTTCCAGACTTTCACCTGATTACAATACTACACGTAGGCTGAAATTCAGTCCAAAAAATGTACCTAATCACGAAAAATAAAAACCAATATAAATTGAGACGTGGAAAGGTACAAATGTAGACTAATATTGATAGCATTCTTTGCAAATGTAACGACAGTGAGAGGTCAAGTTATAATGGTGGATTCAGATGACACATTTTTGCATAGAAGACGGTGGCAGTTCGTTATCAGTGATAAGAAGCGTCACAGAATCGATCATGATAATCAGATCTCTGAATGATAACATTTTGAGTACTATAGATACTGTTCTTATCCTTAGAAGAGGAACTGTCCAAGTATGGACTCATCAGCAACGTCAATGATAAATGAGAATTTTACCAGATTTCTTTTTGTAAACTGAATCTTTTTGAAGTATTTTGTCTCTTTCTTTGAAACTATGAAAAAGGAAGATGACCATAAAATTGTCGGTGGACTTCTCAGATGACCGACTCAAATTTTTAAAAAACGTCATTATCTAGGCAAAGTCACATTTAATTAGCGATACCGTTGACGGAAAAGCCAGAAATGTCTTTATTGGATTGATATGAACTACTGAAAACCTTATGTCAATCCGGTTGCAACTTAACTAGGTCTTCAGGGGTGGAAAATTAGTAAAAACAGCCTCGTTATTCCCACTGCTGGGGCAAGCCTTCTCTCTACGATGGAAACAGACTGTGGGACGGGAAAATTTGGTAGAGTCTAAGGCCGTTATCATACTAGCGGTTTGGAAGCGGCTGCGGGGCGGAGCGGACGCGCAGCGCATCCGTCGCGAACACGCCGCGCATCCGTCGCGAACACGTCGCGGACGCGTGGCAAATGCGTTACGTTTTCGTCACGTGTTTGTACACTCAGTAACAAAATGTATTCCGACGAGGAAACATTGCTGTTGACGTTATTACTTCGAAAACGCCGGAAACGAAAGCATCGACGAATTTGGGAAGATCCATTAAGTATTAGATTAGGCTGAGGAATTTTTCGCTGAGAGTTATAAGCAATATTCATGTTTTGATAAAAAAAACTTCTCGGCTAAAAAAAAATTGGATGATTATGCATCTATAATCTGTATCACCTACTCTTATCATATTATGCCAAATTTCAGCGCTGGAGGAATATTTCGAAAGTCTTCATACAAAAAATTCCTCGTTGATCTGAGGTGGGGCGGACGTTTTGGCGTTTGTTCGAGGCAGTACAAAATGGCGTCCGCTTTGCTGTTCGCGGCGATCCCGTTGCGCGTCCGCAACGAATTCGCTGCGCAACCGCGGCGTGTTCGCGACGCATTCGCTGTGCGGCCGCTCCGCCCCGCAACCGCTTCCAAACCGCTAGTGTGATAAGGCCCTAACCTTGGGCCGATCCTTTTATAGCCAACTTCCTCAGCCAAATTTCGGCATGACCGGTACAATTTAAAGTAGCTACTTCCGAAGATTCTCCCACTATAAATAAAAAATAATCTACAGTAACATCGATTACATCTTTTATCAAGAAATCATTGTCCAGATTTGGACATTGCGAATACTTTGTAACAATGGCTGATCGAATATTCATGGGTAGGAGATGGCGGATTTCCTCTTGATTCACGTCCTGCCTCGGCGAGCATCTGTGGTGCAATGACATGCCATACGTGATCTGGTCGAACAAAATGTATGGATGTTTTTTTTTTTATTAGTGTCGTGATTATTATTTTGATGAGATAGTGTTGTAGAGTATTTTTTTTGTAGTTCTTTAGTATTTTTTAGTATTTTTTTTTGGAGTAGATTAAGCTGTTAAATTTTCAAATTTTAATAAATCCTAGTCTTGGATGGAGTGTGACTGTAACTGACTAAAAATTACCCTGTTCGTGTCCTTTGCGTTACAGGACCCTATTAGGCATGGATGGCGCAATAACTGAGTGATTAGATTTTTGCACTGACGTGGTTAGGATTACTGCCCGGAGCAAAAATTTGATCGTATGTTCTTTATGAAGTTGTTTCGGGTTTGTGTATGTGAGTTTAAAATAAATGTTTGTAAGCGCATCCAACTTACAAGAGAAATTCATAATGGGGCTCAAAGTTGAAAAAAAGCCTTTGGCCCTTTAACAATCGGTTTGTTTGTAACTCCCACCAGTTAACCGCTAGAAGGTAGATCACACCCACTCCGAATGCGTACTTGAGTTATCTTTCAACTATACAATTCATTCTTAACTCGACATCCAAATCATACGTTTCTCAGTTACATAGAGTTAATAAAACAGCTATTTTCTTTATCTACCATATACACTTGAAAGTTCCTCAGATATTCGTTTAACTCACTCCATTACTTGATAAAAAAGGAAGTTTCCTTATAAATAAACCTTTAGAGCATCTCCGAGAATTCTCGATGTACAAGTAAAGTATCTTTGGAATGCTTTGACATGGTATTCTCGGTTGTAAAGGTGATAATACCTGTATCTACCTCCTTCTTTGGGATATATCCGTTGCATAGTTTCGTGAGATGAGACTGTTGTGGGTCTAGCGAAAATGACATGCTAATAACAACGAACTATAAATATAAATGTTGCTATTTTTATATAATTTTATTGTTTTTTTACCACCGCTATTTTTATGTATCTTCGTGAAAGTTTAGCGTATTTAAAGTGTGGCCACTCTACTTAATAAGAATTTTATTACAACTTTCTGAGATACGAAATGAGGACTTTTGCTTATAGCCTTTAAAATCTCACAAGAAAAAATAATCAAAAATAATACCTAAAATAAATATAATATAAATTATAAAAATAATACAATTTTTAATTTGTTAAGATATCGCCTAAATGTATGTTCGCGGATACCTATTTCCTATCGTTAATTTTATTTTAATTGTGTTCACTACTTAATCCCAGTTTTGAAAAACCAATTTTTTTTTCGGAAATTACTAGTTGCGTTGACACTGAAACCGGATGAGGCCAGGGCAATCCGCTAGTAATAGATAAAAAGATAAAATGAAAAAAAAAACAAATTGACATCACTTCAATAAACTCATTTACTTCAAAGAAATATACTTAAAAATATAGATATTAATAAGGATGACAGCAAATGATATCGCAAAAAGGTGAAAACATAGTGATTCAGTAAAATTACTCGTCAGCCGATAATAATTCTCAAATACCTATATTTAACTTAAAAATAATCGCGTGCCAGTAACAGGAATCGTTACCCGACTCCCATAAAAAGAATCACCATGGTTTTCACCACCATCTAGTTGAAAAGCAGAAGGACCACTATCAACAAAGAAAAACAACAAGATTGTAATTAATTATCTGAGAATTATGTTAACATTAGATAAAAAAAAAACAACAATTGTTTCATCATCATCATCATCTCAGCCATAGGACGTCCACTGCTGAACATAGGCTTCCCCTTTAGATCTACACATATACCGGTTGGAAGCGACCTGCATCCAGCATCTTCCGGCGACCTTTATAAGGTCGTCTGTCTACCTTGTTGGTGGACGTCCTACGCTGCGCTTGCTAGTCCGTCGTAAACAATTGTTTACTTTTTTAATAATCTGTAGGTACTGTGCCCACCGATTCATTTTTTATACTGCCAGTGAAAAACAAACACACAACAGCATAAGGCCCGCCTGATGGAAAGCAATCACCGTAGCTTAAGGACTTCTGCAAAGAAGAGGAATCGCCTGAGCTTTACCAACCCTGCTATTATCATTATAATCAGCTTACAAAAGTTCTCACTGGTAAGACACAGGCCTCCTCTCTGAGAGAGGGAGTGGGCCATAATCCACAAGGACTTAATGAGTAGAAGCCTAGTCAACTCACGCGCTACTTTTTACGCTATTTTTTGAGGATGTGGAGAAAGTATGAAGGCACGTTATTACATAGTCTAAAGAAAGAAGGTTATATATTCGTCCCTCATCTTTGTTCGAACACAGATTTTTTTCCCTCTCTCTGTTTGTCAAAATGTAATAGTAATTTTGCAGCAATATTTTCATCTCGATGTTTCATTCTTTTAGTACTAGCAACTCGATGTTTCATGAATACTTTTAGTACTCATACTAGCGAGTGGCTCTTCTGCCATCTTCTTTTACGTGGTTCTACCGCATTGGCGGTGAGGTGCGAATTTTGCACAAATTATTTTAAACTCCTCGTTATGGTACCAGCGTGTTTTTGTATAATATTACCACAGTATACCCGGTATTGTAACCATGGGAAACGAAGGGAGCCTTCAATAAGTTTATTTTGGAGACGTGAACTTTTTAAAATTACAATATTCCTTAAAAATTAAATTGCGGAAAATACGCTTGTAATCCCCGAATGGCCCAAACAACGGATACATGTTGGTATATCTAAAGAATTTCTCAATACTTAGTTAAAATCTGTACCGTTATATTATAAAAAAAAAACAAATAAACATCATGAACACTTGTCTATTTGATGGTTCTAGGACATGCCGATTTCCTTCACCGTTTTGAGAGCAGTGGTGATGAAACAAAATACACAAAGTAATGCGCCAGGCTGGGTTCAAAACGAACACACGACTTTTCCTGCTGTATGTTGACTAAGTAGCGGACTATTCATGTATTCATTTGATCAAACAAATACCGCAATGTAATCAAAATTCCATGCAATTATTATGCTTCAGATATTACATACATACATACCTACAATCATTTTGAACTATGAGAATCATACACAAATATCAAGAACGATTTTTTCGCTGTAAACTTCATCTATTGCGTGTTGTTTTCATCTGTAGTGATTGGTCATCGTAAATATAGTAGGCAATGTAAAACAAAATTGATTGATGAATTCATTTAGCAGTAAGTTCTCAAGTTATAATTAAACTGTTCGAATTGACAACTGTTCAGAAAGGTGAACAATAAAATTGCCGGCTTCCTTTCTCTTCGTCTTGTCTAAACACATAATATAGGTATTGTATAGAATAGCATAATATATGTATAGTATAAACTATCTATTCTAATTTAAGAACATCCGTGTCAATGACTACATATTGGCATTTTTATTTTTGTGCATGCCGTCCGAAAATAGATCTTAGTATCGACAAGATTTAGATTATTGCAGTTGAAATAAAAAAATCTTGATAAGTAAAAAAAATGAACAAATCAGCAAGTTTTATTGAAAGGGATCGAGTGGGGGCTGGGTTCCACCTTCTGGCGATCAACCCCGGGCAATGGCACCGGTGGCGAAGGCTACCTATAACCTGGTACTCTGAGGTAAGCCTATAACCAGCGCAGCCTGTCTCCGACTACCACACTGTCGGAGTCCGACACCAAACAGTCTTTACCGTGTGCCATTGGGTGCGCAGGAGTTTCAGATCCGTCTAGGTGAGGTCACTCGATATTAGGTCTCATCTATGCTTTTGGGTTCGATTGATGTCAATATCAAATCTGCTGTAAATTAAGAGTAGACGCAGGCCAAAGAAAGGAGAAAGAAATTGCTAGAAAGGAGCTGATTCATCATCTAGCTATTTCTCAACTATATTTGGGTCAGCTTCTAGTCACAACCGGATGCAGCTGAATAGCGATATTTTACATGAAGCGGCTTCACAACCCAGTAACTGGGTAACGAGATTGGTGAGCTGTTGCTTGGTGGCAAGACTAAAAGAGTTACCCACTGGGTTGATGTGGTGAATACCTTAGGGATGTTTAAAAGAAAATAAAATGTCGGGCAAACTTAGAATTAATTTAATGGTTGATAGGTCACATAGCCGCGGGTATGTCATCAGAGGTTACCACGGCCCTTACAACGCAAAAAGCAATTGGAAGAACTGTTGTTTTTTAGTCTGAGTTGACAGTACCACTACACCCAGAGCGGGAGAATTCATTTGATGACAAGAAAAATGGCAATACATTTACAAAAACCTATAAAAGGCAATGTTTTATGGCATTGTTTTAACCTTAAATTCATTGATTTAAGGTAGCAATTACATTAACCTTTAGCTTAGCATATTAAGGCCATACTTAGCACCAATTTGCTACTACAATTGGTACCGCCTTTGAGGTACCAAGTACGGATTAAAATTAGACCGGGAGATACAATTATATGAAAGTGAACTAAAGTGGTTACACACATATTACGCCAAGTTAACACCCATTCATAATTTTATACCGATTTGGTATACTAAGTAAAGGGAATATTAAGGCAGGTGGCGTCCAACCTTTTATAAGAAAAAGTTTAAGTATATCTGGTTGCCGAGTAAAGCCAAACATATACGTTTCGAGAATATCAGCAGTTATTATTATCTGTGGTTTTCAAATAGGGATTTGGAATTATAACTTTTTTTTTTTAATTCTCTTTTCTGATGAGAACTTTTCTTGGTCTGCTTGTTTATGAATTTTTATTCTAAACTAGCGGCCCATCTCGGTTTCGCACGTGTAGACCTCTAAAACCCGGTCCCTATACAAACAGAACAAAAAAAGAAATTATCCGAATCGGTCCAGCCGTTTTCGAGTTATGAGCTTAGCAACACATTTAGCGATCCATTTTTATATTATAGAGAAGATACGTAGGTACACCAACAGACTATGTTCGATTTCTAAACCGAAAAAATCATGGATGATGCAAAAAGTAGGGTTATTTTCTCAACTGAACCCACAATTTCACTGTCGAATGAACTCGTGTTCTACTAATGTGTACTTACATAAACATACAGATTTGGCAACGAAATCAAGTACGATCTTTTCTGCAAGTCATTGCAATTTCTAGCGAAGGCCAACCGCATGTATGAAAATGTGTCTACCAATTTTTCTTACAATGTATGGAAATGGTATGTGATCATCCTTATTTTCTTAATTTGTTTGAGTGTACCTAATTGCATTTTCAAAGCAAATAACTTCAGTAACTACAGAGTGTAAGGAATTATTGTGAATTTATGTCAATTTTTTGCCAACGAACAGAAGACAAACCACTCGGAATTTATACGTCGCGGTTTTTGGCGATGATAAGTTTCGTCAGGGCCATAAGTCCAGGCCAGAGCTTACCACCAGCATCCAGCGCCAAAAGTTTTTAACTATGTTCCTTCGGCAGGACATTCAGTTTCTTCTGGGTGAGCTAACTTCATCTTCATAGGTATCATCTTTCCTTCTGGGCTAGATTGAGACCAAGAAGAAACCCAATGTATAGGTAAGGTATAAATATTATCTAGTTACCATGCAGCGGTACAAGACGCAACGTAGACAGGCCTATCACTAGGTGGACCGACAACATCGTGAGAGTCGCGAGCAACCGATGGATGCAAATGGCGAATTGTCATTCGGCGTGGTGTTCTAAGGAAGGTCTTTGTTTAGCAGTGTACGTCTTCTTACTGATGATGGTATTTAATTATTCGAAAAAACATGGCTGTTCTTACAGATTACAGTTAAAAATTACACAAAAAGAAAAGAGCAAGAAACGTTTTCGAAGTCTTTCATCTATTCTTTGGAAAGGCAGGATTATTTTAACACTTAACAGAAGATAGGATTACCTGGCAACGAAGAATCCATTCTAAGATCATTGGCTGGCACTAAACACAAAATCAGCACTGAAACTAAACTAATAATAATAAACAAGATCCTAATTTGACACTAAAACATTATACGTAGTACATTGACCCTTCATAAGTCGTTTGTAATACAATTAGGCGCCCTGCAAACTTAGCGTTGGTCGTAAACTGGATAACAATAATCGTTGTGCGGACACTTTTTGAGTGTGCAGCCCGATTTAAAATTAATTTGAAAATTTTATTCCTTTTTTAAATTGTATCTGCTTTTTTTTAAATTTTTGGTTGTGACTTAGATTCGATAATGGTGGAAGGGTCCGATATTAAAAGTTACATGGAGTTATTATTTCTGGATGAGTTTTCAACAAGGGAAAAGTCTAAGCTCTCATTTTGACAGTCGTACAGATAACAAAACCCCGACCGTCTGACCACAAAAAAGTTAAACATCTCTTGAACTAAAACTGTCAACGTCAAATCGATATTTCACGTTGACTTAAGTGGTCGTTTTGCATTTACACTTTTTTTTAAACAGGCGTTAACGAGAAGTTTATCTTATTGTGTTAAGGCGGCGAATCTCTTCTGTAGTAGCTTTCAAAACAGTAGCGATAAGATTATTTTGTAGATTTTAATGTACTGCCTACTGAAAAATAATTTGCAGATGATTGAATTTTAAAAAATACAACTCACGATGAGTACGACGGTCTGATATTACTTAGAAAATAAATAATCACGGAAGTTAAAAAAATGCTGCAGAAGCATTTCAGTGTATTTCTTACTGAGTAAATATTACTATTGATTGTCAGTTATCTGTCGAACGATAGGCAGCGTAACGTTACAAAGTTAGTTCATGGTCGCAGTGGCGCTACCTAAATGTGATAACCGGCCTATCGTTAGTGATAATAGTTATTATTAATAGCTGCTATTGCTAAGCAGACTGTTAAAGGACTTAAGAATTATTTGTTAAGGTTGGTAGTACAGTCGGTGGCCAGCATTACTTGGCCCACTTTAACATTATTCAGCTGTATAAGGTGGGTCCTATAATGTTGGGCAATTGTACCTGAAGTAATGCTGATAATGGTATGATTTTCTGAAGACCTGTTGGATGTTATACTATTTAACAAATGCAATGGCTAAAACCCAATATGATTTAAGAAAGGTGGCTGGCAGTGGATGGATTCGGGCTGCCCAGGATCGGGATGGTTGGCGCTCTTTGGGGGAGGCAAACGTTCAGCAGTGGATGGTAATAGGCTGATAATATAATGGCTAAAGCAGTTTTGTTACTAAAACTGTACATCATTGTAGTCTATGCAAATAAAGAAAAATAAATAAAACCCGATTGATAACTTGCCCATTTCATCCAACTAAATATCTGTTCGACAGTGGTACCGGTACAAGCCCGAAATTCTGACTGTTTTACTACGGGGTATCGATACTCATATGTTACTGGGCAGGGTTCATTCTTCAAAATCCACTTGGGTCTACGATTCCACTGAAAGTCGACCCCTATTATGAGAGGGACTTATTTAACCTGATATTTCTCTACAGGGTCAACAACGCGCAGGCGATACTTGGGGTGTTGCAGCCGTCCACAAGCTACGATGACCTTCCATTCCATCAGATGGGCTGCATGCTGGTTTTTCACCTACATGGTATCGTCGATTTCACCAATACAGCGCAAAAGTTATTACGTGGGAACATAAAATCGGGATAAAAACTATCCTCCGTAATTGTATTTGTGTATGAAAGGATCATGACCATCAACGGTACTGGTTTTTCTCATGCATCAAGATAAAAATTATATTACAATTATTTTCTTAATTTTTGAAGGTATTCTGCAATTGGAATGCCAATTTTGTATAGGGGTTTATTTTGTAAACCTAATAAGTTATGAAATTGTTTTGATAAAATGAATTACCTACTGACGGCTATTCTTACGTCAAAGTGTTGCCATAATAAAAATAAGTAAATATAGTGACGACTCTAATCGATTTTTTTTTGTATACGATCACAAATTAGTATGAATGTAAAGTCATTGGAAAGTTAAATCGCGGGGTTTTTATAAATAATAAAGATGATGAAGATGATAATACATTGGTGTGAAATAATTAGTATTTCACACACACAGTAGTCGTATTATTTTGCTTTTAAAACTTTTCAAAGCAATTTCACTTTGTTGGCTAACGATACATAATAATATGAATTATTGCATCGATTTTTTTTAATTTTCTTGCTTCGGTTTGACATAAATCGAACCTTTTTAATTAATTAATGATTATAGAACTAAATCAGTAATTTGAAATAATTACGTGTTGAGTTTATTTATTCTAGTAATCGATTTTCATTTAAAATCAGTGGCAACATTGGTGTTGGTGTCTCGAATTGAAATGTCATTGTCCAATGTCAATTGTGCGTGGTGCATGTTATGTTTGTTCATTGCGATTTATATATTACAGTTTTTTATTGTGTCGATCGAGTCCTACTCTCCACAGTAATTGTGATATTCATTGTAACTATTTGTTTATTTCTTGTTTTCAATCACTATCGCTAACTTTAATGTAAAAAAAACTTACCTCTAGTAAACACGACGGATATTTTTATTTTGAGGTTAAGTTACATTTTCTAAAAAAACTTGGAAATGCGGGTTTTGATTCCAAAATGGCAATTATAGATGGTTATTTGGTTAATTTATAAACCATCTAAAACAACTTTGGAATTGACGCAACTCTGTACCGTGGTCCATATTGTCGTGGTCATTCTCCTTTCATCCAAATCCGTTCAGTAGTTTTTGTGTGAAAAAGTAACAAACATCCATCTATCCAAACAAACTTTCATATTTATAATGAGTCTCTCTTAAATCTGTTGTTGCTGAGAATTTTTCGCACTTTATTTTTTCTGTAGACTTATCCAGTATTCCTCGATCCAAGGCATACAAATGCTTTACACCTATTCAAGATAACGTAAAGCATTATGGCAATTGAAAATCTTTTATGTTTATTAACAATTTGGTAGTGACAATAAAGGAGTCCCATAACTGGTCAAATCGTCACCAAATTACTAACATTTGAATACCAAAGTGGATTTTTATATTTTTTTTATGATATGCCCTTGTCATTACCGTATTACTTTGAGTAAAGTAAGTTGCAGGTAGCTAAAAGAGGGTAGATGTGAAATATTAAAATGGGTACGTTATCGAATGATTTCCTTTTTCACTTGATTTTTGTCACTTGTTTGTATTTTAAAGTTCCCACCTTTTGGTGGGAACTTTAAATTTTTGAGTTCTGGGCAAGATCGATCTGGTAATTTATATGTTATTTTCAAACCGTATTGTCCTGACACTTGGTTTGCCAAGTTTCCACCATCAGGGCCGGGGAAATCACCCGTAGAGGAGTAATTTGATGATGATTACCTGCCTCAAATAGATTATTCTATATTTCTATTACATAGTTATCAATTGCTCCTTGCCGTCTCTGGCTGGTCTCCTGTCTCTGTTCCTTCAAGACCACTCCTGTCCTCTAGCACCTACTGCGTGACGACTCTGAGAGGTATTCCACGAAGGGCACCTGCCACCTGCAAAAAAGTTTGACAGGAGCCCTAAGTCGAATAGATAGATAAGGTGCTAGTAGCTCAGGTGCCATTGTCAGGGTGCCCTTCGTGGAATAATTCGACTCTGACCCCTTTGGTTTAGACATATAACGATATTTTCTTTTTTAGTAAGTAATGGTGTAAAACGGTGAAGGCAAAACATCGTGAGGAAACCGGCATGTCCTAGAACCGAAAATTCGAAGGTATGTGACATCTACCAATCCGCACTGGGCCCGCGTGGTGGATAATAGCCCACCCCCTCTCTCAGAGAGGAGGTCTGTGTCCCAGCAGTGGGAACATTATAGACTGATGATGATGAATGGTTTATAGATACGTCCGAGTATTGATAGATAACTTTTCAAAAAAAAGAAAAAAAAACGCACAGAAAAAAGTCGTAAAACATCAACAGTAGCAAAAACATACCAAGTCATTAGTATCTGAACCAAATAAAACAATTTAACTGTCCGAATCAAACAATGTACTAGTGTTCCTTCAACCAAATCAAAGTTGGGAGCAAAAACAATAGGTTTTAGGCGATTCCCATGCGCCGGCGCCGGCTCCCACGGCCTCTCACGGAGGCCATCCAAGTGACATACTGTCTCTATTGGCTAATTAGGGTCAAAACCGCTTAGCAGTTTAGGTTTTGTCGTAAATCTTTAACTGGGAAGGTAATTTTTTTTCTACGAATTTCGCCTTTCGTGGTTGTCTTTTCAAACTCATTTTTCTACCAACCGACATTAAAAAGACGATGTTTACTTCAAGTGTCACGATTTCATTTTTGTTTTTTTTGCTTTTCGATTTACTGGACAAATAAAGAGAACTAGAGCACCCCAAAGGCTAGAGAGGTCAGATTTTCAGAACTTTTTGATCCACTTGATCATGTTTCGTCTTTTATACTATGTTTTCCTCATGTATTCTCTTCTTCGTCTTCATAAATGACGTCCATCAATAAACAATCAAACAGTTACTGCATCCTAATTTGTCCTAAAGACAATGCATTTGTTTTTTGATCAGATCCAAAAATGGCGAGTATTTTTTGATCACGAAGCGCCATACAATCTTGCTAGTAAAAAACTAAGACGCGCAATAACAAGAAGTAGTAGAATTAGTCAGCCATTCAAACAAACCGTTTTTGCATAACATTCGTACAAAAACGGTTACGTATTATAATATCAATGAAGATGATCAAATTAATTAGGTAGTTACTAGCGGGTATTCCCACGCTTTGCGGCTAATGTCTGTGCTTGTAAATTGTTTAAAGTCATCATGGGAAAAAACGGAGGGATAAGGATTTTGTAAATGTATTATCAATTTTTTAAAATCCCTTTGAGGGGACAGGACTCCTCACATTGAAAGGAAAGAGGTTGTACTTCAACGCGAGGGTGTGTTCAGATTTATAGTAGTCACAAATGTATTCAGCTCGCATTTAATTCATCTTTAAATGAGGATAAATCAAATCAAATTGCTGTCAGCTCAGCGATTTCATTTGATTATTAACACTTTTTGAATATCAATTCACCAAATTAATGATATTAAAGATTTCAGTTAAAAGTGCAAATCATAAACCAAAGCTAATTTCCACATTACTCCAAAAGAAACTATAAACTAAGATGAATAATTCAAAAAGCTTCAAGACAAAACCAAATCAACTAGTAAAGTCAACATCAAAATAAAACAGAGCACATAACTCAGTACAATTCAAAATAATAACAGAAATTAAAAAGTACCCAACAAAACAATATACTATGGACACACATCACGTTCTCATTTGTCCATTTCCCATCTAAGTTTATCTATTTCATGCTGGCCGGTGTTAAGGAAGTCCAAATTATTATAATGGCGCCCTTTAATTGTAGTGACGTCACGCGAGGTGACATAATTGTCGCTGTGCCAGGCCTGGCTGTAATTGCACCAATTAAATAAACTGGCTGTATCCTAAAGTTGTTGGCTTGCGAGGTCCAGGATGCCAATAACCTATTTTCTGTCCTTGGGTGTCGGTAAATAATTTAGAGATAGTAGAGACATGGTTTGGACTAACAAAAGACTTACTGTGCTACATTACCTAAAAGAGAGGTATTATTTTCGGGAAGAAATCCTCAGACGTTTTCCTAATGTGATAATAAAAATACAGTTAATTTCATCTTAATAATACAAATTTTAATTTCCTAACCGCAGCGGTTCTTTTATAAACGCACCATCAAATTGTATCTTCAATTGTTTCTTGCATTGCAATAAAGATACCATCTGTGGGTTGTATGACAGGCAAAAGATCTCATTAAAAGGAAAAAGAAACTTCACAAGGAACCAAAACATAAGAAGAAACTGCCTAGCAACAACCAAACCTCAAAGATATCAGAGACGACCTTAACCTCACGTATGTTTTATGTACACAAGAATCTTTTTCAACAGCTGCCCAATCAACTTTGAAAGCTCTTAATCCTCTAAGGGAGACCTCCCACAAACGAGAGCAAGGAATACTACCCAATTTAACAGAATATTTCATGGCTATTACCAAATTACCATGTATGGACAAAATTTGTTGACGTGCTAACTGTGCTACGACTAGAGATGTACGATACTTGCATCTATATCGATTCAGATTGCAATCTTACTATACGATTTTAGGATCGTATCGAAACGTGTTGATCTGATTCTCGTAATTTAGAATCTTTCTTTTTTTATGCACTTCAATACGTTGCTCCAAATATTGACGTTTGTTGCATGTATGAATTTATGTATCGATAAAAATGCAGGTATCATTATCACTTGTTAATCACTATACTTGCTCATCAAGTCAAGGCAAAATTCTTGAAAGAATTCCTCCTTTTATAATTCTTTTGATAAAAAGAGCAATTACAAAAGGAGAAAACCTTTTGTGAGTCTTTTGTAAAATATGAAAATTTTTGGTTACATTTTTTTTCTGATCAAATGGCACAAAACAATCCATTCATTTCAATACCGATACTATTGTATCCAACCAAAATATCCTATCCTGTTGTATCGATACTCTATCTTTTCAATTCGGATCACGCATCACTAGCCGACCCTAAGGTTCTAAGATGTTAACAAGAAATGTCAATAAATGTAAGAACAGCCTTCTCAGTGACCTCGATGACAGTAGATACCATCATATGGTCTGTGGTTGTTTGTCTATTGATGAACTTGACTGCTATTATCTCAGTAGCTCGTACTAATGTGTTTGCTGCCATTCTAGTTATGTCAATAGGAAGTTCTGTGCTTAGATCATTCTCGTTGTCTTTTCCGTTGTTACTCGCCTTTTTTGTTGTGGAAAAGTTTGACGGCCTCTTGAAAATTCTCTTCGTGATTTTCATTTGGGATATCCTCTGAATTATTATACCTTTTTATACCTTTTTGTCTCGAGACAGCCAATGTGTGGAAGAGAAATGAACTGTCTCTGTCTTTGTTTGTAAATCTTTTACGTCTATAGATATAGAAGTTACAGTTTTTGATCGTGTTAGATATTGACCACTATAATGAAACAGAGATACAAGATATGAGGTAATAAAATGCACGAAATCCTTAATCTAGGTCAAGTATCTTTATTGATAACACAAAACCATGATGCCAATTAGCAGCCATTAGCGATGACACGGTGGTCCAACTTTCAAACAAACGTTTTATGGTTATTGAAAAAGACTGTCCATGGAGTTTCTTGCCCATTCTTCTTCATAGAGATCTTCGACTTGGAATGGGCATCTACAGTACTTCCACAGTTATTATGATTTGTGACTGGGATTGTAGCACCGTCATTTTGTAGATTTCTGCCTTTTTCAAAAGTGACAGTAACTGGCCTACTTTTAATAAATGATTTAATTTGTCTACTAGTAAGTAATTCAGTAGTAGCAAGTTTCCCCGCTATCTTACACCTGTTCCGATAGGTTTTCTGATAGTAACGATCAAATCTTATCTGATTACCTTGTTCTTTCCGAAAAAGGAAGTAGTAGTGCCAAATGTAATCTTACAGACATTGCCGTATATTTATTTACTAGACCATGGACAGAATGAATGCCAGATAACTCAGTTTTTTCCTTAAACTTAAAACAGGTGTCACTAATACTAATTACTAAATAGAAGAAGCGGTTAAAGTTGCTGACAATTTTTTCATGGTATTAAATGATGGGAGTTTTGAAAAAGCAAGGAAAGCTGAAAGATGAAAAGTCGACAATTATAATATGAACGAAGATGATATTACTCCAACCTCAAATGAGTTGGCAAATCCTAAAACTAGAAAACAAAACAGCAGTCGCAAATAAAAAACAAAAGGAGCTCACAAAGCTATAAACAAGTCCTCAAATCTAAAGAAAACAAAGCTGAAAAAACAACAAAAAACCGTTTTAATTGAAATATGTGGACCGTAAAAAGACAAATGAACATGTTTGTGGCAACAAATGCTGAATTTACATAATCGCGATAGACGCTAGAGGCCAGTCTGTTTGTCTGTTTGCCCAGCAGTATGCTCGTTATGCAATCTTGTGTGAACGTCGCGAGAATTTAACGTTTTACAGCTTTTATTACAGTTTCATTATCAATCTTACCTCTATTGTTTTCTGGTTCACGCCATGGAGTGACTAACCCTATCAATCTCACAGAAAGAAGTCCTAAATCCAAACTGGAACGTTATTGACTGATTAAGCTTATCCTAATACCTGTCTTCTTTTCTATCGTGGCTTCGGGTATATCATTTTTTTATCATCAGTGTCACACTTATTACCAACATATATGTTGTCATCATTTTCACATTCACTAATTATAACAAAATTACCGAAATCTTCATCCATGAAATTGTCACTTCATAATTATTCACCAAGTTCCAGTTTGTTATGACTTGCTTCCCAAATATGATTCAGACAATTTTATAGCGCTTGACGCCGGTCCATTCATGGTACCCATCAAATGCATGTCTTCAAACAATTGTTCGACAAATAAGTTCATTCACTCGATGACTTTGCCGAAAGCACTTCCTTTACGTGTGCGGAATCGAACCCATTGTCCAAATGTCAAGATGATGACCAGAATTGTGATGATACTTGAATCGAGCCGTTGTGACCTGTGGTCTGGATGTACTGTCTTCACTTTAGGGTTAGCAGTTTAGAATATATCATGTTTTCTATTAATAAAGTACACATTTTCTTCACACTATAAAATTATCATATAAATAGCCCGTGAATTCGAATTTTATAGTTCTTCTAAGAATATTCACGCTTCTAGATTGTTTTAATGGTTTCATTCATCTTTGTTGAATTTTGATGCGTAGGTATGGCACGAGCTTTTTTTATTTGGGAATCCTAATCTTTATTAATGACATAATCTAGAATTATTGAGCAAAGTTTAATCATTCCTCCTGGTTAGGCAAGTTTTGGTTATGCATATGGATAGCTTTCGAATCGAAAGAATGTCGTGATGTAAAGTATAAAGCAGATGACGATATGGCGCAGAAGAAGGTGACTGCTGCTGACATTACGATATAATAAAAAAATATGGAAGAAGAAGCCGAGGTAACCCAAAATGAATTGGTATAATCAAGAGAACGATTGATCTGACTAATATACTGTTTGACAATAGAATGCTTATTTTCCTGGAATTTGTCTATATCTCCATTCGTCTATATAACTTCAATAAAAATGTTAAACCCATGAAAATTTGCCCGCTCACAATCCCAAAAAATCCCCTAATTTCGCCAAAACTAACGTTCAGTAGTAAAACATTATTTACTTAGCGCCAGATATCATTCGGTTATCAGTAAGATTTGACAAGTGTACACAGTGACATTGTTTCAAGGCAACTCGTATTTGATAGTGAAACGACACGTATTACAGATGATTCAGGGTTGCCTGCTTTGTAACGGTCCTATTTCTTGTGATAACAGATTATTTGGTTAGTTTGGGAATTCCAATTGGGTGTCTTAAGAGATTTTGTTTTTCTATCTTGTGGAATTCATCAACTCAGCCTATATCTTGGACTTTGCAAAACACTGCCACTACAGGCTGTGCCACAACGACCTTCCCTTCGTCTTCCTCATCCAATTTAACCCTTCTTAAGGCTATCTATACATTTGGCTCCAAGGCGTCCCACTAAGCTTCAATTCTTAGGGGCCTTAAAAGGTGTCAACACGTGCAACTTGTAAATTGATTATAATCATCTGTCTCTTTTGTGTACTTAATTAATTCCATGATACGTATTTTGTTCAGGGTCTTCTTTCGCAGCTGTGCTCTCACACTCATTGCCATTTCTGTTCCTACGTTGCTACTAGTAACCCACTGTTAATCTACAAGGTCAGTTCACAATCAAAAGCAAATATAAGTAATAAAACGTTTATTTCATTTATTAAAATTGCTTCTTTTATAAAACCGACCGTAGTACAAAGCAAATGGGTTGTCTTAGCATTATTAAGTATTATATTATTCTACTTATTAATTTTACATTGACTGGGAGAAAATGCATATGCTAAACCGCTGGTTATAGCAATTACAATTGTAAAGAAAGACAAGAGTTCTTCATACATTTTAACTTATATGTGCACTAGAGAATTCCTCCTTCAAAAACTTGGAGTTTATATCCCGAATAAAATTTTGCATGAATTTTCGGTATTTGCACAGAAAAACGTTACGCAAATGATTACAATAAAATATCATCTCGCAGCAACCAAATCTTTTGTCTTGATAATCTTGATAAGTGTATGACACCTTCATCACAGCTCATACCTTACTAACCCAATTCTGCTCAGCTGATGAGCACGGCGCAAAAGATAACAGATAAAAGGTTGATACACTCTGTTTGCGTTACACTCCTAGATCTGCAAGTGTAGATAACATAATTGTTACTAATTGGCACGCAAGATGAAGAGCGTCATTAATTTTGTTCTTGATACTAGCTGCTTCGTTTTTATTACAGAGTCTACTCTGTGTCTTGGAAGCGTGTAAAATCGTTCAGGCTGTCAATTTGCACAAATCGATCAGCCTTGCAGTCTTGCCTTGCTTTATTTATTTACAGGATGTAATCTTTATTTGAAGGCCTATCTTTTTAGGGAGTTTCAAAGTTGACAGACTAGTTAGCTTAATCAAGGACTGTTGCTGGGCAGATTTTTTTGTAAACTTCTGACGTTTGATCACTATTTCGCCTTATGGTAAGCGATGATGTGGTCTATGGTGAAGCACGCATGCCTAGAATGAAAACCTATTCACTCTCAACCTTTCCCAAAGTTGTAGTTGGAAACAACGACCTCGATAAGGAAATTCTACTCTCTTGTAGTGATTTGATAGTTCGTTTTTATAATATTCGATTTTTACCTAAATTTCTTTTTCAGGAAGGACTTATACCTCTTCTTTCTTTACTATGAACACTTTTGTCCTACTTTATCACTCTGCTTATAGCTTTCTTACTGTTGGGGGCAAGAGTATATACGCTTCTCTATGGGCCGTAGAGGATCGTTTGCTTAATATTCTTGTTTGATTTGACCCCAAATTATTATCACCACCTGTTTGATTTGTATGTATCTAGACATTTTACCTCTTCCCTCTGACAGATCTTCTGTATTGTGTCTGGATTTGCGTTCTTTCCCATCAGAATATTACATGTTTCTCCAGGATTTAGAACGGGGTTATTTGTACGGACCCTTACGTACCTCATCGCTTCATCATCATCATATCAGCCGTAAGACGTCCACTGCCGTACATAGGCCTCACCTTTAGACTTCCAACTACCTTAGGACCGGTTGTAAGCAGCCTGCATCCAACGTGATCCTGTGGCCTTCATAAGCTCGTCTGCCCACCTAGTGGGTGGACGTCCTATGCTGCGCTTGCTGGTGTGTTATCGCCATTCGAGAACCTTTCGGCCCCAACGGCCATCAGTTCTGCGTGCTATATGGCCTGCCCACTGCCATTTCAACTTGTTAATTCGTTAAAAAGCCAGTAAAGTGACTCTTTAACTGATCGTTACTAAGTTTGGAGTTATATTCTCTATAACCTCCGGCTTAAACTAGCCTCATTGTGATAATGATGTCGCCTTGTGGCTTTATTCTTATCTAACAAAATTCAAAGGGGCCAACTGATCTAGAAGTTCGATTGCCCTTTGGGGGCCCTCTGTATCTCCAAATCATTATTAATCATTGATAACATATTATACTTGTTCTTCTTATCAATCGCTGACGCTCGTTTCCTCACGTAAAACCCAGTTCTTTTGTAAAATATTTTATTACCACTATCAACTGAGATAAGTACAAGGCAATATAGTTCTGTAACAGTTTGTTTTTATCTAATACAATGCGATATACTATCTTCAGTCTACCAATTAGATAATAGTACAGTCGCTACTGTAGCAATCAGTTTCATACAACCTAATTCTATCGTTGACGCAATAACTACTAACACACTGACCTATATCTTTAAAGTTATGTCAAATCTCATCTTTACGTGCACAGACAACTATTTTGAAACAATTAACCCTTTTTATTGCAAATAAAGTGGATTTAACGATTTCTGTCACACGTTATTTCTGTAGATAATTTTCGTAACATGAAACCGTGGCATGAATGGCCGCTATTTCCGAATGGTGCAATAAAGTGACCTATTTTCGCGCCAGCCCTGGCAGGAAAGGGCGTTCGAAAATGGCGCTTACGTTCGTCTGGGCGATGTCTGCGAGAGCGTATTCCGTGCGCATCGAGCCTTTCCGCCGGCCGCTGGCGCGCAATGTCAACAAACTCGGCGAGTCAGCGCCGGGCGCAGGAATGCAACGACCACGGCGTCTGTACCATGGAAAAAAAAACAGAAGGTCCATAGAAATGTACGAAAGTAACTATTTCATAATAGATGCAACTCATATTCAACCTTTTCCATAAGTCATAACATTTCGCTTGCTCTTTTTCTCCCTCTATCTGCCTCTTTTTATTGCGAGATCCAGGGCAGTTTAAATTCATTCTTCCGGACTTTGCCGGTCTTAATTGCCTTGTCGATTTTCTGGTGGTAGCCACTGTTGATTCTGGCTTTCAACCGTTGCAGTGGCTTTGGAATATAGAGGTGACATTGACAATTCCATTCCATCTTCTGAACTGTCTCTTCTGTCAGAAATTTCTTCATAAAGCTGATCTTCTGTCACATTTAACTTACTAAGTGTAAAGTCAGTGCATTGTGCCTGAGCTTGTCACGCTATACAGAATATGAATAGGATGTACCCTTTTAGTAGTTCCTTTTATTACGTCATTTTAATACTGATATTATCGTCTTGATTACCACCATTTTGAATAGGCAGTTCCTCCGTGACGTCAGAAATTGATTGATGATATTGTCGAGCAAATGTGACTTCAATTTATGTGTTGATAAATATTTGTGGTCTAACGCCTATTGGTTAGAGGTGTGAAGAGTTGACAGAGTATCTGCGACTCGTGCTTATTTTAATCTATTTGCCAATTTGATCTGTCAAAAATTCTCACGTAGGCTTAAATCAACAGGATCCAATAAAATAGGTGTCATGTATAAACGAAATTATTGTGTTCGCTAAAAGCTTTTTGCTGTGACAATAAAATAATATTGCACTGTTCCAATTATTTTTGTACAATAAAATAAAGATGATATTTTTATATGAGTTCTAGATCTAAATTTTAATCTATCTTGCTATTGCTGTTCGAGCTTGTAAATTAAGCCATAAAATGTAATGTTAAAATATTAAATCATAAAAACAATAAAAAACACATGGAACGAACATAAAATTTAAGTAACAGCAAAAAATATTCAATTAATAGATATTGGCTTGTAATAAAGATTATCTAAAACTGGATCTATTATAATGGAATCCAGTATTCCAGTTGGTTAATTATAATATTTGGTAACTGAATTAAAAATAGAAATGATGCGATTGGATGAAAACCGTGAAAGTTTAGAGATTCCTTTCAAACTTGTTGAATAAATGCAAACATTCAATTAATAAATCAGAGTTACAGATTCAAATGTTCGATTGATCAATCAATGTAACAATACAACGACCAATCAGCCTTTCTAGGTCAATCAGTCATAACTCATATAACAATTGTAGACTAAGTTGCAATATTAAGACCATTGCACACTGATTAATGAGTAATTGTTGTATTCACAATTACTTACATCCCTGTAATTGAACGATTGAAAATTATTATTATTATGTTTTTTAGTAGAAGTAAGGTAAAGTGATAGAACCGAGAGATGGATTATTTGTGAGTGCTTTTCTAAAATCGAATCTTGCGCAATCATGGCGTATTAATGGAAATTTGTAGTACGATATAATTGAATGTTTTTATTTTATTCTAGCGGTCCGCTCTTTTTCGCCCGGGTTTTTTACCTAACCGTTGAATTTCCGAACGTTTTCTGACTAAAAATAACTTTGTCCTGACAGCAACAAAGCTTTATCTGTTTTGGTGCAATCGTTCGTAAGTTATGCGCGTATTCAAATTTTTCGGATGAATTTTATTTATAAATAGTTAATTATATGTGTTGCAGTCAAAATCTTAACTAGTCAAAAGTACTATTGACTAGCAAAATCAGTCAAAAATACTTCTATACTGCAACATATAGATTTCATAACTCTTACCCACCAACCAAACCGACTTATTTCCCTAAAACAGTACCCATTAATTTTAATTATAACATGCAAAATTAATACATTAGCATATCCAATTTAACTGAAATAATATTCTGACTTCAGAATTTAACGCTGTTAATTTTGCGTCGTCAAATTATTGCAAACCTAATCATTAACTAACTAAAATTTACTGGTAACCGTGTCACCCACATAATTTAAATATAGATAATATTTATTTTATAATATTTTCACGTACTTATATGTTGATTTAAAGAAACTATCTTTTTTGTAATACCTACCTTTTCAAATACGACGGCTGATCAGATTTACAGGAAAATCACACAGAAATGACAATTTTGTACATTAAATTTTTATCCCAGTAGTGGGATATAAAAAGTAAAGGTAATCTCTATTATATAAATGTCTTTATCTAATTATCCGGGTCTTCCCCCGGAGTAATTTCCGCCGATCACGTAGGCAAAGTTACAAGCAAAGCCGGTTTTGACAAGGTTTTGTATATAATATTACACCACCTAAACTATGTCAAATATTTGAACTGCAATCATTGTCATCTGGTTCAAACTACAACACTTGTTCAAACTATACTTTGACACTTATCGTCTAAGTTAATCATTAAATTTTTTTAAACTTGAATTGTGTATGTAATATTTTTATAGGTACCATTTTGTAATATGATTGATTTATTTCCAAAATTTTTCACCTCTAACAGAAAATTTATTATACAGAATAATTACCTAATGGTTAAGTCAAAAATTTAAATTAAGTTTTTACCTTTTGTAGAAGAGTAAATAATTTCCCTACCACTTAATATTGTAATTTCGTTGTCACGTCGAGTAACACGATTATAAACTTATCAAATAAAACTAATAATTTAAAAAAGTTATATCAATAAAAAATTATTCACTTTATATTCACGTTATACTAACTATAAATAAAAACCTACTAATAATATGTACAGAAAAAATAATAATAAATAAAAAAAGTTAAAAAAGTGTTTTTAAAAATAACAAAAAAATAAATCACGCCATTTATATCTGCGCATGATTTTCAGAAATCTGCACCCAGTGCAATGTTCGATACCGTTATCTTGAAGTAGGTATTGTAACCGTTATCAGTGCATCGATAAATGATAAGGCACACAAGAAGAAGTTATCACTTTACTATTACGTTTCGACAGATTCAGGTGAAAAGATGAATGACTGTTGCAGAATTTAGGTCAAACTTGCCAAATTTTTGTTTATTTTTTACGACTGGCCAGTTTTAAAATTTAAAAGAGGAGCATTCTATTTTTAAAGACAAGACGTTCGTCAATTTGAAATAAGAATTGCATCAGCACTAGATGTTTGTTTTCTTTTTCTAAGAACTTTTGTTTTTGCAAAAAAAAAAGTAAACTGTTCTTGCCTTGTACAAAAATATGACATAAGATTTTTGGTAGGTACAAGTTAGCTATCTAAAAAATTAATAGACTCGTTACCGTTTCTTAAAATTATTGTGGTGTCAAAATAAAATCTGTTGTTTTAATTTTTAGTGGCGCCGGCACATTATTTACCGAATGAAATCAAATGTCAGCTTTTTAATTACAATATTCTATTCCACATAGTCTTCTATGCAACATAGAAATGCCGCCCGCCGTTAGTATCTTGGGGATATAACCAACTTACAGAAATGAGGAGGAATTTTCCAAAGCTCTTTAATAGTTTTGTAATGTAATGTAAATAGGTTAGTTAGTTTAACTCTTAATTATTCATTAAATCATTTAATTATAATATAAATTATGCTAATAACTTCTTAATTCTGACATCAGGAAAACCAACTACCCTTATTTACGACTCTTAAAATAAGTTATAATAAGGTAAAAGTTAGTAGCTAGCTGTTCAGATTGTTCATGAACATAATTTCTTTGTGTATCTTCTGTTATAATCTAAATTAACCCGCGGTCACGGTGTAATAATACGATTAATGATAACTTCCACGTTGCTGAGCAGTTTGTTGGCTCGTTGGTTTTTAGAAGATGGCGCCACTGTCGCGACGTAAGGCCGGGGTATAAGGAATGGAGAACTTCACACAAAAAAAAAACTAAATATTAACAGGCTAGCACACTAAAGGATATTAACTTGTTTATGTTCTATTTTTTTTTTCATAAAAATCGTATGGGTTTAGAAAATCCTGGACCTATTCCTACTAAGGTATTCCAAAAGAAAAGTTCTTACTTATCAAATTCGGAAAGTTTGTTAATTCTTGGTCCTTGGATTGTCCAGATAAGATTATATTGTCAAAGGTGACAGTTTTAAACAAGGTTGAATACAAAAAATAATCGCCAATAACAATAACTTCAGTGTAACCGTCGTCGTCTTCCCCCATTGTGCATCCACCTTTACCCGAGTGCAATGCGCGCGCGCACGCGATCCGACAATATTGAAACATCAAGAGCAGCCCTTTGGAACACTCGTTACTAGGTATTTATACCAGGGTACGCTCAACTGCACAGGTGAACTACGAAAACCGAGTACAATCATCATCTGTTACCTAGACTTTTCCTAACTAAATTCTAGCCAGCTTAAAAATTTTGGTCTGGAGCAACTCTGCCTAAGTACTTATTTTGTTTGAATTGTTGTTGTAGTTGAGATGAAACTTTTTCGTAGAAAGAAAAATTTGACTGCGAGCAGGATTTGTACCTGCTACCGTCTGATTCAGTGTCTAGACGCTCTTACCAACCGAGCTATCGTGGTCATGCTCACAGGCGTCGAATTCTTCATTTGTAACGTTTTAAAGTAACGTTGACCCGCTGACCTATCTCATCATCAGAGGTTGGAATGCTAAAAAATGTGCAACACGTTTCTGACGTCGCTATTAGCGTGTTCAGATTTTTCCTCGGAGTTAAAATCAACTAATTTGAAGCTTCCTTATCTCCAACCCAGTTGTTGACTAATATCTTGGGAACACTGATCAGCCTTTCGGAATTCTCGCTGCCTTCGACACCAAAAATTTAAAAATAAAACTTGCTACGGTTTTAGGAAAAAAATCTAGGAAAAATACGCTAGCAATGTCAAATAGAAACCATAGATAGCAATTGACTGTACCACAGAGCTTCGTTAAGATGACAACACCAACATAAATCATTAATATAGCAGCTGGCAATACATCATCTGAAGAAGTTTTAATCTGCTTGTGTCTGGTGACTTTAGCTTGATTGTAATACCTTGCAAAAGGTTAACTATCAGTTAAACTAAAGCTACTATTCAAATAAACCTTTAAGACAAACTATTTTGGGAACTATCAATACAATATCTGTTAATATCTGGAGCCGCGTTCATAATTTGTCCAAACTTAAAACAATTTAAAGTTAGTAAAAAAGTGCATTGTTAACTGACCCGGGATCACTATCAAAAAGAAAGAAGGAAGAAATGTTATCAGACTCTATCATGAAAAGTTTGTTGTAACTTCCACTGCAAAAAATGGACAGGATGCCCCCTTCATCTCTTTTCTACAGGCCTTCAAGTAATTGTACTTCAGGTAATGTAGTTTGCATTCAGTGAAACCCAAACTGATAATTAGAGAGAGTAATGGTAGAAAATTTCGTCAAGTAAATTACTTGATGTCGGAAATAGAACACTTATCATCATTGCCAAATGAAGCCATGAATGATAGTAAAGTAATTTACGCAAACGTAGGTATATGACGATCTGACGATAGACAAAATAGAACAAACAGTGTTTCAGATCTCATCGAAACCTTTACGACTGGCGCCACATAAAGAGGTAAAGTCAAAAGAGAAATAACTAACATTAGAGGAAAAACAACTGTTATAAACAACTATCGCTTCCATAACTCTCGCTAATGCATTTTAAACGTATCAGTTTATGCTCCCGTCATAATTGTATCTCAGAACTGTCAAAACATAATTCTTTGTATCTACACCTTTATTACGAAACAATTAGCCAGTTCGGCCTACCGCCCTATTTTCATAAACTAGGAAACGTTTAACGACTATTACACAATTTTGAACAGACAAAACAATCGGAACTTCTAAAATTAGATCGCGATGGCGCAAAAATTCCAGTGTTTCATCTCTTGTTTTCACGTCCACTGGTGACTTTGCACCGGCGAAATTTTCATCAGACTTGTTGTGTCCGCAATGCATGATGTCTTAAGCGATAGATTGTGTGTTGTGGTAGACGGTATTAAAGACATTATGGCCTACTTGGCACCGTGTCCACACCCACGAGCGTCGGGAGGGAATCACAGAAATTTCGTATTTGTCGCCAGCAAGAATATACTAGCGTGCTAATGTTTATATGTTGTGCCGGAATTGCAAATAACAGTATTTTTTCTAGTTGAATTTATGCTAGAAAATGCAAATAAACAAGAGTGGTAAGATACAGAGATAAACATAGATTAAAATATAAAATAACAAATAAAATCAGTGAAGAAATCAGTGACAATAATAATAATAAAACCACAGATTGGCATTTTAGAAACGGGGTCAAAAGTTAATCCACTATAGTTAATTAGACTGAAAATTTTAATGGAACTGCAATATTTATTTTATTAACATGGAAACAGTCCAAAGGTTTACAAACCCAATTCTTAAAAGAATTGTTACTTGTTAGAATTAAAATAAAATAATCAAGGATCTGAAGTGAGCAGCATTAGAAGAGCAAGCTTAAATCGCTGATGATTATTTACAATTTTGTACTAAACATTATGAGCATAATCAGCTTATACTGTCCCAACTACTAAGATTCAGGCTTCTTAGTTTGTATTTTTTTCTTAAATCTTATCATTGTTTATTTTCTGCCAGTTCCTTTTACGATATTAAAAAAAACTACAAAAATATTTGAGTCACAATCCTACACAACCGGGTTTGATTAATCGTTACGATAAATAAATAGGTAGAATGCGATTAATATTTATACTAATTACTATAAGATAAACGATAAAAATGAAAAATTCTAGAGTTTTGGTTTCCTTATTAGCGTCATTATTATCTTTGCTTATCAAATTTTCTTTAACGCGGGAAATACCTACCTTTAGTGTGTTACATTGTTTTATATTGACTTTTTTTTAACCGACTTCAAAAAGAAGGAGGTTATCAATTCGACTGTATGTTTTTTTTTTTTTTTTTTTTGTGTGTTTGTTACGCGATTGCTCCGGCGATTGTGGACCGATTTTCAAAATTCTTTTTTTGTTCGAAAGGAGATGCTTTCGGAGTGGTCCCATATTCACCAAGTCAAGATCTGATGATTGGATCCTGGAGAAATCGAGGGCCCTCAAATTTTATAGGCCCACATATAGTTTTTCGTAAATACTACGAAGTAATTTAAGTATTTGCGTATGGTAATCATAATTTCATGTAGCTGAGCTAATGATGGAAGGTACAACTCCTCAACAGTAAGGAGTAGGCATCAACTGATTTAGTTTGTTTTCGCTTATCTCTGGAACTACAAATCCGATTTAAGTCATTCTTTTTTTGTTATACTAGGTATTGTTCAACTGAGGGAACACTGCAAGTTTCATCAAAATCGGTTCAGTAATTTTTGAGATAGGGAATTTTATTAGCTAATTTTGTACATGAGCGATGTTATAACCGGTGCTACGGATTACAAAATTCTAGTGCACATGTAAGAAAATGATGTACCTATTTGACAAGAATTTGGGTTGAATATTTCAACTAAAAAGAGTAAAATAAAAGCTTTTTAAAAAAAAATGTAACCGCCTTCAAAACCAACCACTAAAATAGGGTAAAATAACCTACAAAATAACTTTTCTTTCGGAAGTCGGTGGCAAAAAAGACAATGAAAAATAAAACCACCGACTTCCGAAAGAAAAGTTATTTTGTAGGTTATTTTTTTTGTAACCTAATTGTTTTTTTAGTTTTTTCTTATCGTGGTAAAATCATCAAATGAGACCCCCAGGGCAGAGCGGGAGAGGACTGTCAGACTCGTACTGACTAAAATCCACGCTGTCCTTCAATATCCCTTTACGTTCCGAGGTCACAGTAATGAGATAAGTCCCGCGACCTACCTGTTTTGGTAAAATTTTATTATTTCTTATCGATTTTTCTTAAAGGATGTAAGTCTATTTTGGGTTACTGATAAACTTTCAGTACCTATTCATATAAATTTCCCTAGTTTTCTCCCGGATGAGATAGTGTACTGCAAAAAGTTTAATTATTCCGTCAGTTATATTAACAAACAATAATAATTATTTTTTTACTAAATTTTTTTTTTCTTTTGATGAATAAAGCAGAATATACGAAGACAGCTGCTTTTCAAATACACAATACGTGACACCAAGGTATAATTTTAATATTACTAGATATCCAAAAACAAAGTTACTCCGTACTGATTTTCAAAGCTCAGATTAGCGTACAATTTGTTTGCAGACAAGACTATCAATAATTTATTTCATTTATTCCCGTAGAACAAGCAATCGATGCTGGCACTAATGCACTTGCCGACCTGTCTAGTGCCTGTTTGTCATCTGGCACTATACTATAGGTACCACCCACAAAGTGTCTTTTGGGTAATTTTGGTTTCGAGCTAACATTAGCTCAATTTGGCATTAAATATTGATCATGTCGCTTTTTACTCGGAAGTCGGAAGTTAGAAAAATTGTACCAGTAGGTACAATATTTAAATGCTCACTAAAATATTTTTATTATTTTTATACCCTAAGACCGAATAAATAATTTTGTATTAAATTCTTTTTAATATAAAAGAGAGGAAGGGAAGGGAAGCGAATACCGGGAGTATTCGCTCTTTGTTTGTACACTTCAAGAAATAGATTCTGGCAGCTATTTCAAATTTATTGGTACCTAGTGATATGTGCATTTCTGGTAGGCGTAACACAAGCCAAAACATACCGAGCTAAAAACAAACTTAAATATCCTACACGGCCACTCCTAATTAAAAGTTTCATAAAATCTTGCAAGCCATAGTTGTCGACAATAATATTTAAGTTGCATAGTTAATTCTGTGCCAGAATTCCTGCATGATAAGTACAACGCAAGCTTTAACTGAATGACTACGAGCTTTCGTCCTGAAACCTTCAAACAAAACATTAGCAGTAACATCCTTATTCTGAGCACGTAACAAATTACCCCGCATTCCTCACAACACTGCATTCACAAAGCAGATGCATGCGGAAGCCATGAATGAACATAACCTAGTTGTCGGGGCAACTGCGTCAACAACGTAACTTTAATAAAGACGTGTGTCTGTGCCTTTAAGAGAAGTAACACGAGCACGCGTCGCGGACAGTCGTAGACGTATAAAGATGCATTCACTCTTATCAGTCACCGTCACGTCACGTCATCGGCCCGGTTTAAAAAACAAAAGATTTATATGCTCCTAGTATTAATTTGTCCCCATACGTCAATCACCGGCAGTAGCGACCAGTCACCGGCACGTTATCTATCAGTCACGTCACCGTCCATACATGTTTCATACTTTTATCCCCACACACCCGTGAACGTCACGACTCAGTTCAGTCAGTGTATGTGTTCAATGACTCAGCCTAACCGGAGACGTGACTGACAAACGCCGTGACGGTGACCGATCCGATGTCGGTAACGTGACGGTGACGTGACGTGACTGATGTGTGTGACCCTCCTGTATGTTTTGCGTCGCGACGCTTCGATACATTTTGTATAAAAGGGACGCTGTGGAAGCTAATGTCCGCGCCCCGTTTGCGTCTTACGCCTTTTCTGTGTGTCCAGCACCTAACGACACTAAGAAATGGACTTTGTAGAACTTTGTGGACATAGATTAGGAGACAGACTGGTTGTGCAAAGATTAGATAGCAGATACAATACTGTCTTCTATCCCACAAGACAAAGTAAAGGTTTGTGTATGGGTGTTTTTATGTTTATAAATGCACCCACGACTATAAAAAAAATAACTTTTCTTTCGGAACTCGGTGGCTTTGTTTTATTATTTCGATGTCTTTTTGCCACCGACTTCCGAAAGAAAAGTTATTTTGTAGGTTATTTTACCCTTTTTTGTGGTTGTTTTTGAAGGCGGTTAATTTTTTTTTTGAAAAATGTTTTTTTATTTTACTCTTTTTAGTTTTAATATTCAACCCAAATTCTTGGCAAATACATCATTTTCTTAAATGTACACTAGAATTTTGTAATCCGTAGCACCGGTATTAACATCGCCCATGTTGTGTAGGTACATAAAAGAAAGTTCCAATAAAATTCCCTATCTCAAAAAATGCTGAACAGACTTCGATGAAACTTGCAGTATTTCCTAAGGTGAACGATCCTTAATACAACAAAAAAAACAATTTTCAAAATCGGTCCACAATTGGCGAAGTAATCGCGTAACAAACACGCAAAAAGTAAAGATCATCATGTCATCCAAGTAGGCGAAATTAATAAAAATGCTCACAAAATAAAAAGTACTAAACCAAATTTGATGAAATTTTTATGGGACCACACTGCAAGTATCCTGCATCGAACAAAAAAAGAATCACACTAATCGGACTAGAAACCTCGGAGTAATCGATGTACATACATAAAAAAAAACAAAAAAAAAACATACCGACCGAATTGAGAACCTCCTCCTTTTTTTGAAGTCGGTTAAAAAAGAAACTAGCTTCGTCGAAGAGCTTGTTGATGTCAAAATTCTAGTGAACGCTCTAGTCTTGGACGTCAAAAATTTTTCTTCCTAAAAGATAGAGACTTGATAGTCGCCACAGCAAAAAGCTCAGAATGCTCGCTAAAACGCTTTTGTATGTTTTTCTGTGACGTAACATTCATAAGTATGATCATTACAAGTGAATGTTCAAGTTTATCAGTAGGTACGTTTTCGGCAGTAAGCATAAACATTGTGGAGTACAATACAACGTTAAACGTAAACAAATGAAGATCAACATACTTGAAACCAAAACCAAACCTACTCAACTTACATGTTTAGTCTTCCTTATCGTAATATAGTAAACAAAAACAGAATATATTCGTATATGGCAACAAGTCTACGTATTTTAGTCTATGGCTCGTATAACCCTTCGAGTACACAAACGGATAACACAAATGTTTATAATCTCTATCGCTAGAGAATTATGAAGAGATGGACTAAAAGCTAAGAGAGTTAGTGCCCTAAACAGTTGCACTTTAAAAGAAATTCAGTAAAAAATACTTTTTCATTTCTCATACTCGGAAAGTAGTGTTTGTTTGATCAGAGCAGCGGGTCGAAAACGATGCTTCCCTCCCTTGGGCGGGAAAGACTCATAGTAATTGCTTCCCTCCCTAGGGCGGCAATGAATTTTAAAAATAGAACTAAAATTGGTTATTTAGTCGGCTTTCTATATTAATAATTTCGTGCAGGGCTGCGGTAGACTCGATCGAAAGCTAACCAGAATAATAAAACATTAAAAAATAAAGATTTCGAGTCGACAACATATATCCGCAAAATTCGGATAGTCGAGTATTTTGTAAATTTCTAATGATTTTCTGACCAGACAGATCGCAGCCGCCATTTTTGACATCGGTTATCATGTTGAGAAGTTTTTATTTTTTTTCTTTATTTTCGGCCAGTGTCATGTGGTGTATTATGTAGTTACTAAACCTCCTTAGAAAAACCTATAAACTTATGAGTTACCGTGACACCTACATTTAGTACCTAGATGTGTATTATGTATGAAACACGTTTCACCCGAGCGAAGCCGGGTTTTCATCTCGTTTTTACATAATTAAGAAAAATATCGATTAACAAAAAAATGCTGCGGTCTTGTGAGTGTTTACGGCCAATGTGAATTAAAAAAAATAGATACCTATTAAAGTGGGATGACCCGCGGCGGTGACGCGGACGGTGTGTTCCATATTTGCAATTTAAATTAAAAAAGACTATTTTTTACTTTCCTTATATTTGAAATGAAAAGTAGAGTGTTTAACACGGGTGAAAGTCATCAATTCCCACTCGGACTATAGCCGCCCTCGCTTCGCTCGTGCGTCTAAATACCTCGTATGGGAATTGATTTCTTTCCACCCTTGTATAACAATCTACTATTTCCTAACTTCAGAATAACATATAATTATAAGAATAATAATTATAAGCAACAGTTCATTCACGAAATCGTAATTTTTGAAGGTTTAAGAAGATTTTTATTTTATAAAACTTTTGTCACTTGAAACCGACATAAAATTGTAATAAGTTAACACTTTTCCTGTCCTAGGTATATAAATGGACTCTTAGGTAATTCAAAAGTGTAAGTGACCTATTTTTCCTCAACGTTTAGTTTATTATTAGAACTAATGTGAGACTAAGTGGAACTTTTTCTCCTTAGGTCTGCACATAGCTTATCTAAATCTGTAAACTCATTTAGTAACACTATTTGGAATATACTTAAATAATATAATTATGATTGCTAAATATTTTGATATTATATTAGTAAAACAAAACTACTCGTACCAATTATATTATTATTTATAATTATAATTCTTTATTATTTTGGTGATAACAATCGAAAGCTCAGACATTTATTTATTACATTATAAAACAGTAAATCAAACACAAAATAGTACAAAAAATTAGATTGTTCTCGTCAATAAACTACTACATTTCCCTTTATATTTGGGTCAAATAGATAAAAAATTTATATCTTTTTAAATTCGAAGAAAAGACACGATATCATAAATTAGCCTTCCAATTATTTCTTAAGCGGCGCCAAAAAGTGGACTTACCTATGAAGATTAGAAAAGGCTAAACTTGCCAATTATATATTTCGAAAATTATAACGCTACGTTCTCATTGAATCAGGACTTGTAATTTTGACGTTTATGAAAGACTTTTATTTTAATTATATTGATGTAACAGCGATATTTTACGGAATCAAGCTAACTAAAATATCAGGGAGATCGCCTCTTCTAATAATATTATATTAATTTTATCTCCGTGTGAGCAAGAAAAAAACAAAGCTAGACGTCCTTTAAGGCTTCATCTCCTTCGCAAACTGGAATGACTTTTATAGAGTCCTTCTTAAACAAAAAGGCCAAAAATTTCTTCAAAACTCAACCTTATCGTGTTAACAGTCGTTGCTATCTTACTTAACCCAATTACCTATAAATTACGAGTATTATTTTATCAATAATAAATTATCGATATGAAAGATTCTGGAATTGGGCCGACTTATCGCGTGCCATATGATTGTAACGTATAAAAATGTTTCGTTGATAAACATTGGTAAAGATAGTTGTCAAGGAAATATTTTTATATCTGAAGATAATGAATGATGGGACATTTTAATCCTATACACAATATCATGCCACTATTTTCGCATATGATGACCTAACTTTAATTTGGCTAGATTATACATATTATATATAATTCAATTACGCATTATAAGAGCCAAGCCTGTTTTTAAAGTTGGTTAGACTTAGATCTATTGCATTCATTAATTCGTACACTCTGTTTCAAATATATTTCATAAAAAGTGTGTACAACTCCTTATTTATAATTTCATATAATTCTATTTTTATTTTATATTTTTATGTTTCATCTACCTGTAACAAGTGATTATCTTATTTATCTAGCTATAATAAACGTAAATACTTATATTCACGTTTTCGCGTATATTTAAATAACTTAGGAGATCTGAATACGTGAAGCACACTTATCTTTTTTTTATAAATGATTCATAATTGAAATCAAGACTGAGTACTTTCCTTGCCCGGACTTGGATATGCTCACGTACGTTTTTACAGCATCAGAAATAAAAATAAAAAATTAGTAAGGCACATTAAAAAATCCAAATTGTCTATGGTTTGTAACCAAAACAAATAAATGAATAATGGAGGATAAAAACTATATTTACAGACAAAGGTTATAAACAAACATAGGTAGGATTTTAAAAAGAACCGTTGACGTAATAAATAACGGATATAGTATGACGTGTCGCGTTACGTAAAGGTAAAATTGAATGTGTTTAATCTATGATACCAAAATTCTTATCTATGGATTTTGCGAACTGGCAAATCTGCAAATGTGCGTTTCTTTGTTTTTTTTTTGGTTCCGCATAGTTTTTACATTTAACCAATTATAATCAAAAAGCATAACTTTATAATCTCACAAATTGACAAAAAAAATCTATAAGTTTCGTTTATTAATTTTTTATTGGTACCTAAGTATGTGAAAGGATTTTTATTCAACTGTTATAAGTATATTTTTGTACGCGGTACGCTTTCACGCAGCAGCATGCAGCGAGCAGTGGTGGCCCAGTGGTATCGGTCCCGACTTACGAGTTGTAGGTCGTGGGTTCGAACCCAGCTTGGCACATTACTTTGTGTAATTTATTTCATCACCACTGCTCTCAAAACGGTGAAGGAAAACATCGTGAGGAAACCGGCATGTCCTAGAACCATCAAATTCGAAGACATGTGACATCTGCCAATCCGCACTGGGCCCGCGTGGTGGATTATGGCCCACTCCCTCTTACAAGAGAGGAGGCCTGTGTCCCAGCAGTGGGAACGTTATAGGCTGATGATGATGATGATGACGCTTTCACGCAAAAATTACTTGAGTGAGAGATTTGGAATAAGGCTAGTTTACAACCCTTATCGCATAGGTCATGTTGGGAGGATGAGGAAAGGCGACTTAGGCGAAATATATGTTAGTAATGTAACACATACCTAGGATAAGTTTTATCCCGGAAGTTCGTTTCTATGGGATACTAATCACAAGCATAATGAAGTTTTTGATATTTTCCTGTAACATAAAAAAATAGCTAATTCATGAATTTGACTGATAGTAAGGTTATCCTCATATAATCAGTTATTTTTTAAACACTTATGTAAAAACTAGTTATATCAACTGTGTAACTACTAACTATTAGTTTAAACTATCTACTGGTACACTAACATGATCGATAAGCGAATACAATATTTACCTTAGCCGGAAATCGAAGGCGCGCCCAAACATTGTGGCTCTGAGCAGATAAGTCAGTTTTATTGGTGATAGTAAATATTAAGATAACTGTATATCGAAGAATATTAATTGTTGCAACCTTTTTTTTTTAGAGACTCAAAATCTAGCTTCATTTACTACACGAAAATATACATATTTCCATTATAACGACACGCGCAATGCATTCGCATACGGGCAAAGAGACTCCTTAAAGAAGAGTTTTTGCCCGCATCCCAGGGTGCACCGGCCCGAAAAACTGGTCTTCCCCCCGGACGTATCCGAGAGGGAACTCCAGTCCACGGGCGCACGTGGAGGTTTCCTGCCTTAGCACCCCTTTACATGGGCTTAACAGGCACTTATAAAACGTCGAGAAGAAAAAAAAATTGGCACGGTTCGGGTTAGTCGTTTCTATGGAGAAGAACCGGCAAGAAACTCCATGGTTATGCTCAGTGGCGGATTAAACGTTGAGAGCGCTGTAGGCAAGCATCTCATCGGCGCCCCTATATTAAAGATAACACGTAGATACTATAGTTTGACCAAAACCGATGTACCTTAGGAACATGCGGTGAGATGGGGGCCAAGAAAAAAAGAGCATCAGCTTACATTAGATCGATATCTGTCGAACAGATCTTACGAATTCGGTTTACAATATTTTAAAGCCTTAGGTAAGACCAGTGGCGTATTTTAAAATTGAGCGCTCTGGGCCTGTAAAGCCCGGAACTAAACCCAAAAAAAAACAATTAAGTACTACTCAAACTTCACACCCACACCACCTTGTAGAAGACAAACCTAAAATGTTGAGTTTTATAGACCGCGTAGAGACTAACTAACAAAAGAAGACTTTGCATTGAAAACGAGCAATTAAAATCGCAAGCAAAGTAAAAGCGCGAGCGCAGCGAGCGCGAATTTTTTTGGTTTTTTGGAAATAGTAGGAAAACCAAATTTTCATTTTAATTTCGTTAAACATTTCCGTACTTCAAGAAAAGTTTTAATCTAAAAGCAAAATCAATTTCAAGTCACTCTTGGAGCGCGAGCGTAGCGAGCGCGAAATTTTTTAGTTTTCTGGGAAAGAAGAAGCCAAATTTTCATTTCTTTAAACGTTTCCGTACTTCAAGACAAGTCTTAATCTAAAAACGAGATCAATTTGAAGTCTTTTTTGAAGAGCAAGCTTGGTTTATGTAAGTTTCTTAGGTTTGAGTAGTTTTTTTTATGACCTAGGTAGATTTTTTTAAATTTCTTCGAAGATAAGAACTAGGTGCGGCTAGCGCCTCCCCTCGCAGCCTGCCGCCCCGGCCCTCTTGGCATGGCCCTCTTGTTCTAAGGGTAAATACGCCACTGGGTAAGACTGGCAGTCGACGCGACGAACATTGCAGTCGTATCTTTCCAACTTCAATCAGAGATCATGTACCATCGACAAAGTTGTTTGTAGGCGTAAGTTTTAGTCAGTCCCATCATATAATTTGTATTCTGTTATAAATTGAAGCGAATTGGGATTGTATGCAAAAATAATAGTTTCATTGTCTAAGTGGTGACTTACATATTGACACAGTTAATTTTATGCAATATTGTAATTTTTTTCTTTATTTTACAATTCCGCCCGCGCGCCCCTTTGTACCTTCGCGCCCCTAGGCAGATGCCTAGTTTGCCTTAAGGATAATCCGCCTCTGGTTATGCTCCAATACTGGCGGACTAAACAGATTTCAATTTTTTTCCTGTAGTAAACTACCCTATTGATAAGAACAGTTTCATTCATGAAATAAGATGTCACCGTCCGAATCGATGACGTTTGACACGTATCACAAAGATGGGCGTAGTCGCGTTGTGATGTGATAAGGGCGGAAACGCACAAGGTCATAGGGCCGTATCGCGTCCGTCGTTGGTGAGATCAAGGCTTTATGCCAATAGTTCTATTTTCCTGGTTTCGTGACCTCTGTTTGAATATAGAATATTATTTATGAATAAAACGGCTTCTTTGACACGAGGGAGATTTATCGAAAAGAGTTTATGTTAGAAAATAAATGTGTTCCACACTAGGAATTTCCCTTTTTTTCATAGGTGCTTTTAAGAATAAGAATAAGATTTGATACTTTTAAGCTCACAAGCAAATAAAACAGGATTTTTTCAATAACTATTACATATTATTTAGTTTTGGTTTGAATACATTGATATATTTATATGTGTATATCAATGTTAAAATAGCTGAAATATGTGCTTCTTTTAATATTTTTTTTGGAAAGTTCTCTGTGAGAAGTAGACAACTAATAATATTTTTATCCTGATATAAACGCTTTTTCTTTCTTTCAAATATAAAATTGTCCTTACAGTCGTTAAGTACCTAAAATGCTTAAGGAGTTCTTAAAAAAACATAATTTTTGAGAATTAATAAATCTAAAGTAGGTATACAGAGTAATTCTGTATAATTTACTTACTACTTATACAATATATAAGGTACATAATTATACATACAGAAATTCATATCAAGTTCCCTATTAATCATACCTACCTACACAAACGAGTTTTCCCGTAAATTCAATTATTAGTTACACATATTTTTGTATTTTCCTTCATATTCACCACAATTATAGGTAAACTAGTCTTTAGTAATGAAACCAAAACAACTTGTCAATTGTAGACAAAAAATCCAAACTTAATTTTTTTATCATAAAAAAATTGATCTATACTCACAGTTTTGCCGCCAAACGGTCTGTCATTTCTGCGGCACACTTTTTTTTCTAACCATAAATAATTTTACGACACTTTTTTTTCTAGTTCAATTTGTTCTGTTATATTTTATCTTCTGTGTGTGACGGCCAGTAATTTAGGAAACAGAAAAAAAACATTGTCCGAATATTTTATGAAGGTTCTAGGATTTTAAGACAATAAACTAGTTTAGAACTATTGTGCTTATCTTTAGAAGCGTTGATTGTTAATTCAATGAAAGTTATGACGTTTTTATCTACGTACATAAATTACTTTTACTACTATATGAAAACACATTTTGTAGCATCGAAATAGGCTATTATTTTTGACAAAGCTTTTGTTTTCATGCAATAATTTAGAAGATTTGAATCACTTCCATTTTATTATAAGTACTTATGTACTTACTACTCCTCTATCATTAATTTTTTTTTTCTTTCTTATAATATAATCCTTTTTAAATATTATACTGAAAATGTACCTATTATTTATCTGAATACCAACTCAGCAATTTTTAATTACATATTAAAAATTATTTTTTGCAAATTATTATTATTTCCTAGTAAGCTTAAAACTGTACCTCTCATTAATATCGTCAAGTCAATTTAACTTGAAATATGGTTATCAGCCAAAGCTAATAAAGTTTCCTGTTTCACGCGATATTATTAAAGAGCAACATTGGAATAATATCAAATATGTATGGACGTAATCTACGTTTGTAAAGTTTTAATGAGCCTCAACGGAATCTTAGTTAGAGCCTAATCAGAATGATTTTTTCCCTATCGAAACTATGTGGGGAACCATGGGTATTTTTTATCAATACATTGTTTTCAGGATATGGAAACCTTAATTAATAACTGACTTATTTATTTAGGTATTTGTCAATCTTTAAGGAAAGTTTTTGTGGAATTATGAACGACTTTCCTGATTACTCAAGGTGTTACCAAGCTGTATAAATGTAAGTTCGAAAAACAAAACCTTTTCTATTGTTTTTTTTTTCTTTGTCCTGCAAAAACTTACGATTTGATGATCTATGGGTCTATGGTATTGTTATTTGTAGGTACTAATACAGAATACCAGGAAAGCGTAAAAATAGTACAAAAGAGAGTTAATCCCCGAATTTGTTTCATTTTATCTCGTTCGGGTAAACCTTCAATGTTGAATAATAAAAAAGTGTAATTCTACCTGTTGGGTGTCTGTAAAGATCTTATTTACGAGGCATCTAATTATGAAAAGACATTATTTTGCCGTTGATGGCGGCAAAATGCATATAAACTAAATGGTACCTCTGCTTAACCCTTTAAAGATTACTGGAGTGCTGTTATGTTACATTAATGTATTACATAAATGTAACACTTCCTATTAATACCACATATCGCTAATAAGTACCTAATATCATTGTCTGATATTGATAAGTAAATTCAATTAAATAATCATGCGATAAAACGTAGCCGATAGTCATTTTCTAAACCTCGCCTCGCCCTGAAACGAGCCTAACCCGATAAAGTTATTAATACAAGGAAGTGTTAGGCGACACATTAGCGATTATTGCAAAAATTACAATTCCTTAATTTTACACGTAATTTCGATATTATCAGTTCTTTTTTTTAGGAAACATTAATGGCGCAGACCATAGAGATAGAAATAAAACTTATTTCTTATTCTCTATGTCCGTCAAAGATGGTGGCGAGATTACTAGCGCGGGAAAAGGGTTCTAAGAAAGTCTTAGAGACCTTGGCCCAGCATAGCTAAAAAAAAAGAAACAATCGGTTTAACACCTTTTCTAACAGCTCTTATCTCTTTGTTAATTACTGGAACAGCTCAGGTACACTTAAGTAATTAGGGTAGGTAGATACCCGAACCATCTCTGCGATAGTTGTATAGATTTCTACGAACAATACTCAAATAATTTTAGAAAGAACAGGTTCTTAAAACAATGCTGGGGTATTGTATAGATTTGGCCCTTTAAAAAAAAACATAACCTTCAATTTGCCGCCAAAAGTTAAATCGCCATTTTGGAACAGCGTTTCGAAATTGCAAATAAATACTCTTTTGATGCCAATATACTTTTGAACAGCCTAGTTTACATTTCGAATAATTCCTCTTTTATTATGAAACTAGAGTTATTTTTTTGACATGGATTACCTGATTGTACAGAATTTGCAGCTGCGAAAACCCGAGTCGTGTACTTTGTATAAAAGGCACTGATATTTGTAATTTAAGATATCTATCCTGCCTGTCACATAGTTATCGTGGGAATCTACGCAAGGTGTATTTTTGTACGCCCCGAGACTTGAAGGGTTTACAACGGAAATATTAATTTAATATATTCTTACAAATAAATAACATGTTCGTGTGAGGTTTATCTACCTGTAAAAATTACGTATTGAAAGAATTTGTACGAATTATGTTATTAGGTAGTACGAGAGAAATTGAGTAAACGTTATTTTTGTTTTTGCTGAATCAGGCCATTTTACACGACTTCTTAACAAAACAAAAAAGAAGTATGGAGGGTTTAGAACTGATTTTTTTATTATTAAATTAATTATGCAGAATTTAACACAATAGAGCTCTTTCTTTGTAATTATAATAAGAAACGGATCAACCAAATATTTGTTTCCGCAAAATAACAACAAAACAAAAGCAACCAATTGACATTAATCGTTATCAACCACACTCTTCAATGAAGTCAACCACTCAAAATAAACAAAATAATTATGTATGTTTACATTTTATTATTATCGGTCAATCGAAACAAAAATAAAACTTCCCACTTACGCTCGAGTGATGCCTGCACATCACTAATATGCATTATTTATGGATAATGTTTAACCAAATAAAAAGGGGATTAACGACACTTTCTAACATAATGAGGATAATCTCTCTTCCTGTTGTGTTGTGACAAATAGCCCGTTACCACCCTGCGCGTACGCATGACGCATGAAACCGTTTATTATTGGGGATGACATGTCTATTGTATTAAGGATTTTGTATTTTTAATGACATGTGACAAGAAGGAATAATTCTGTTTGTGATTTCACACTATGTTTTTTTATTATCTATATATATAAAAATGAAACCCGTTTTCCGTTGTCACGACATAACATGAAAACGGCTTGACCGATTCGGATAATTATTTTTTTGTTGTGTTTGTAACCATCGGGACCGGGTTTTAAACCGGGTCCTCCACCCGTGCGAAGCCGGGACGGGCCGCTAGTTTAAAATAAATGTGTTTGCTGCATTCCATCATTATAATTAGCTAAATATTGCATTTTTGCAGTCAGTTATTAATAAAACCATTGCTAATTATTATTATTAAATTGATTTTGCATGAAGGATTATTATTGATGACGATATCGTATAATTATCGTCATACATTTCAAACATAAATTATTTATGTGCGATGGTAATGTGTGCAATGTAATTAATATTATGCAGTTTTATATTGTGCATTAATTTTATATTTTTATTGATATCAATTGTAAACCTGTAATTATTTTCATTCAAGCTTATATTAATAAAACCTAATTTTTTTTAAACATATAAAACTAATTGCTCTTGAACTATTATAACACTAGTTTACACGGTTTTCATACCCCAGCTGAAAGTTGTTATTTTATTTTGTGTTCAGATAGAACTATCCAGAAAAAATAATAAAAAAATTCTGTCACGTCTGGTTTAAGAAATATTTATTTTCTTATTTTCATGATTACTAGGTTCTCTCCATAGCATTGACGAACCAAATGTAAGGTAAACTTTTTCTCCTGATGACCACAGGAGTAAGATGATTCTATAGCTTTCGCAAAACACGTGAGGCACCCACTTTTTATCTTGATTTGCAACAGGAAATCCAAAATAATAATGATATGCAGTTTTTAACGAATCTAAAATACGTCTTCTCTTTTTTGAAAATATAAACTGTCCACAAACATAACAAAAACGGTCAGAACTTTGTTTCTACTTTCTGCTAGCCATTTTAAATCAATCCAAAGCAAAGTAACTGTCGTTTGAAGCGAATGAATAAACAATAAATTATCACCACCACGTCTGGTAGTTAAAAAAAAAATTGTCTGCAAAAAAAAATTCCGACGTGATAAAATATTTCTGCTAACACTTTTAGGTTTAGGGAAGGTAGATCAACATATTGACATACATTCGGTTCAGGGTATAAATAAAAAGTAAAATTTTGTAAACTAGTGTAATTACAGCTTATCATTCATGCAATAAACTAAAATAACATAACATAATACGCAAAATTGAGTACAACCCTATTCAGAAATAACTTCCAACAAATTAATAAAACGTTTGAATCTAACCTGCCGTACTTTGATCACTGGGACAGTTTCACTTGTCAAAATAATGAAGTGACACGTCGTAAAAACGTGACAGTTACCGACCATAGACAAATGAGTTTGACTAAGGCCCGGATTATATCGGGTTTTGATGTTACCCCTTTCAAATTCCGCATTCAAAGGGTCAAAAAATGTTAAAATCTATTCTAAGGCGCATAGAGCGCAGATTTGAATATTTTTTTTTACTTTAGCGAGGGAAATTGTAAAATTGTGGGTTAAGTGGCATTGTTTGACAACCCTAGCTTACGTTCGGAAGTACACGTTCTATACTTCCTGCTTGTCTATTTTTTTCACGGAAAGGGATGAATGAATGTGAAATTAATTGAAGGGATGGACGTGTAAAGGGTTACAGTTATTGGGGCGAGTTTCATCAAATTTTTTCAAAAGTTATTTTTTATTTATTTATTCAAAGTGTCATTGAAATCAAAGTTAATAAGATTCTTTTTGTAACGGGTTATTCCGAAATCTTTATGCAGCTCACGTTCAAGATAGTTATGACGATAAAGGCAATTAATAATTATAATTTTAAAAACTTTAATTACAAAAAGTTGCCTCCAAGCTGCGTTTCACTTCTGTTATGAAGCTCTTAACATTAATTATATTATCAATTAATTTATTAATTTGACGACCACTCGCTTTAGTAGTTATATTTATTACTTAATATACCTTACGTATGTATAAGTTATAGCGTAGTAATATTATTTATTCTTTGGTTATAGAGGACTGGAATTACTCATTGATGGATGAGCCGATCGAGAAATAGCTATAAATTCGAACCAAATTAAATTCCCACCGCATTTTATAGTGTAATTCATAAAAGAAAGAGAGAGTGACTTTTATTAGTCGTAAGGATTGCAAAGTCGATGCGGATTTTTATTTTACGGGATTGCAACGCGAGGAATGCGGGGTCGTTGAACTCTATTGCGGGTATATGGGGTTGGTTATGCGGGATTACCTATTTGTTCCCAACCTTACGTTCAATAACAATGCGAACAACAGAACTCACCCTTGTTAGTGGAACGGAACCCTAGATTTGTTTTTAAAATTTCGCATTTTCGAACGTTGGCCATTTTGACAAGCGTCATACCAATATCTATTGACAGAAGCTATTTTGTTACTATGTGGAAAAATGTTAACAGTCAATAAAATATTCGGTATTAACAAATATTTCATTCATTGCACATTTCCGTATGTTCACAGGTGGAATAAATTAACTTGGTAACACTGTACCAATTACACAATTGATAATTTGATATAACACGCACATTTTTATTGAGGAGTAGGTAGGTATTCATTCATTGTTCGTTATTATATTCCTTAATAATAAAATAGAATTACCAGTTAAGTATAACCGTAGAAATTCTTTTACTCTTCTTATAACCTAATAGCTAAAATGTGCGTAAATGGGTAGGTAGGTAATACCTATATTATTTAATTAAAAACTGACTGTTATGATAGGTAGGTAGTTTAAATTCTTTTAGTAATTTCTTATTTATTTGTTATGAAGTATTCATGATATCTTTCCTGCGTTTTCTGCAAGAATTTACCAACTTATTTATTGTGCGAAAAATGTACTTATTCAGTACCTAGTTTAAAAATCTAATTCCAGATTTATAGCAGCGTCTGCATTCCTACGGGATCATAATATTTATTATGCTTTCTCAGAAATGTACCTCTACAAACGAAACCTATAAAAAGGCTCGTTAATGCAGCTATCTGGGGTTAAGACCTTCATCTCGGTTAAGGTACACCTGTAGTTACAGCTGCGGGACCTCACAAACACTAATTGTTTGCTGTGTACACATCTAGTAAATAATTCGCAGCAATTCATCAGAATCGCTCAGGTATTTCTGCTTCGCGCCATAATCCGCCGCCTCTGGAATGTTGACCGTCTGGCTTCGATATCTGCAGCTGCTTAAAAACAAAGCGACACAATCTCCTCGCAGCGAGGCCGGCAGCCGAGTGAGGAGTGAGCGAGGTACCTATACGCGTATATCTAGCCGGTGTTTCGCCTCCTCGATATTCAACTCGACGCGCCAAGCACACATTCGCAAAACACTACCACACACACATCCCTACTTTCGTGTTCTTTGAATGCCGCTGCGCTGATTTCCTTCTTCGAGCGACCCCTCCACCCTCCACCCCTCGAGACAATCGCGGTTACCGAAATTCTTTTGCAAAATTGGAGATCAATTTCAACGCATTTACACAAAAAATGTTGTCATGTAAAATCTTTGATAGGTTTAGCTTGCGTTTAGAAAATATCCAGTTAGGATATGTGCGTATTTTCAGAGAATTTCGTGAATGACATCGAATTAGCCGGGACGCGGCGGAGAGCGGGGGGCGCCGCGTCTCCGCGCCGCGCCGCTTGCGAACGCCGGCGACCGGCGAGCACCGCTAGTCGCTACTCGCAGCGCGGTTCGTACAATACGTTCATCTAGCTTGTAGTCGTGTCCACGGCGCCCATCGAATCGCACGCGCGGCTCTCCTTAGAACCGGCCGGCTACCGAATAATGTTTCAGTGTTTGACAAACTCAATCGGACGTCCCGGAAGAAGTATCGTATTTAATAATTTACACTGTATAACCGATCGCATATTTTCAGTGAGTGTTACGCAGTGTGTACGGAAAAAACTTTGTCGAAGATTCTGAAGAATCTTGTGTAAAATTGTGTAATACACCGGCCGCTGCCGGATTGCGTTTTGCACAAAACTTTTTGGTGAGTGTTTGATTATAATAATTATTAAATAGTTCAAACAGTGAGCAGTGTTACAATAAATTTCGAATATAAGTGTGGGTACTAGTACTTATGCGCGCGGGGCGTTGCCGGCTAACTCCAACTGAACCTATAGTATATAGGTAGGTTTAATGAGTTTTTCTGCGAATTGGCAGCGCCTAAATTCTTTACCTTATTGTTGAGGCCAACTTATAATTACATTATGAACGAAGGCGGAGGGTAGTAGTGGATTGTAGTTTTCTAAGAATAATTTTTGTGTTAACTAAAAAGTATGTACTTTTTGTAGGTAGTTAGACAATCACTTGCCTCGTCAAATCGACGAAATAAGTTTTATTTGTAATTTGAAACTGTCTATTAATTCTAGATTTTATTATTTAAAAAAGTTGTCATCTAATTTCTTGCTGTCCTAACGAAATAAAAATTCTAATGAAGATAAAAGTGTTAATTGTAAAGTACTTATGTCTACCTACATAATACTTATGTGTACTTAGATAACACAGGTAATAAATGATAATAATTTTTGACAGATTGCTTTCGTTGTGCAATATTTATGAAATGTACATATTTACAAACAGTTACAAAGTATTTCACAACTGCATTACAAACAATAAATTAATTGTTGATTTTATTTGCGATAATTATGTAAGTACCTAAGTTTAAATAGATAATATAATTTAGTTTCTACCATAATTCTTAACTTTTAAACTACCTACGAAGGTAATTTTTTAAAAAAACTTAAGATTGCTAAAAGTCGATAAGTTTTTATTTTCAAGTACCTACAGTAATATTCTGTGATAAAATTGCGTGACTACCTACCTGAAATTGTAATTATAAAAAAAAAAACTAACTTAAAGCGTTAAACTAAGTTTAGCGAAATGAATCTTCATTATTTCTCTGTAACACTAAAAAGATAAGAAATAAAAAATTAGATGATCAAACTAGGTCTATCATAAAAATAATAATTATTGACGTAGGTAGGTACCTACCTACTTATTAACTTTTACTAAACTGTCCACTCACTTTTCTGCGGGTGATTGATAACGCTTTTTATAGATTTCAGACTTACGCCATATATTTTAAAGTTATTTATTGTATCCAAAGAACACTTAAAAAAATAAATTTATTGTAACTCTAATCTTGTAATAAAAATATTAACACTGCGCGGTATGTCGCGCATTGCACTGCAAGCGCAAATTAGCGGGAAAATGACTCGTTCATTTGCATTATTATTAGTAAACACTCATTTCGCGCCATTCTGTGCTTGTAAACAAAAACAGTTTTACGGAAATCTTTACCTGGTACGATGCGCGCAAAAACTAAGGGGCGGGATTAGTGATGCGACGCACTATTTCAGGTAAAGAGATCCCGGAGAAAAAAAGTTGCGGGGGAGGGAGGTAGCCAGGACAATGACTAATTGTATTTCTTTAAAGTGGGATAGGGCCCAAGGCCAATGTACTCTTTAAAATTGTTCGGTGTTGTATCCAGACTTCAGTCTGGTTTCTGGCACCGTGGTGGACACTTCCTCCTTACCAACAGTTAGCCTTTGTAACTGTACCGGTTCAATTCGCGATTGTTTGTAAATAAAAGGAGTGATAATCTGTTGTGCTTTAATTTTTTAATTGTTTTATATTTTTATAAAATAAATAAAATAATTATTTTTAGAATTTATTGAATAATATAGTGCAATATTTTAGTGATTTGTGGACTTGTGCATTTTTGGATTACAATACTACAACTTTATTTGTTGTATGAGGTACTACCTACCTACATGCCTACTTACCTGTTTAAAATTTTTTTATTGAGAATTATTTTACTGAATAATTCAATCTTTATTTTAAAAGAAACTTGACTCGTTCGTTGACTTTGAAATTATTTCATACACTTAACAACTTTTTAGGCAACAACTTAAATTGAAGTTGTTCAAAACTTCTTCTTAATGAATATATGCTGACACTCAACGGACACCCTCAGCCTGTATATACTTAAATAAGTATCTTTTAATTTACTAGTTTTTTTTTCTCATTGTTACAGACTGCGTGCGTTGCACCCATCGCGCGCATCTTCCCTGTGATAAGAGGGTCCTGTGATATCGACGAGTTCGACTTAGCTTTAAAACTAGTTAGTCTTTAGGAATATAGAATTAAAAATGTCGCCACCGTTCGATTCGTTCATTCAGTTCGACATATGGGAATCCTTGGACGAGGACTCCCTGAGGTTGACAGAAACGTCCGAATTTTGGACTCAAGTTCAATATGAAGCAGATAGATTGGAACTAGTCCCACCTGCCAACTTTTCGGACCCCCTGCAAGAAAGTGATGAAGACTGGAGGATAGTAGACGCACCAGAGGAGCCACACAAGGAAAACATCGTACACCATGATTGTATGTGGGCAGGCTCTTGTGTCGATTCAGTACATCCAGGCAACACATTTGTCGCTACTGATCCGACAACCACACCGACTACACCTGGGCAAAGTCTACTTCGACGAGACATGTCTCCATCCAGACCAGAAACTCCACCATCAATAGACGGAGATGAACCACCACAGTTCCGTCATTCAGTCGATGTTGCTGGCACAGCGCTTCGCCTCTTGAGAGATTCTGCGGTGGTTGCGGCCGACCATTCGTACACTTTGGCCCGGCGGCATCTTGACTACCTCGGCGTGCAAACACCCTCTGACTCATGTGAATCAGGTCAGTACTCTAAATTATCTTTACTTCCGAGCTATGTGAAGTTCATGCAGAGTTTCAGAAATACCAAAACTTTAAATTGACAGTGTTAAGTTTCAAAGCGATCGTTTAAATATCTTCGTAAAGTGTTGTCGCTTTGATTTGAAATTCAAATGGATGATATTAGGGCCTCTTTGGTTTACTGGGAAGCCGCTGATACCGGTGAGGATCGGTGACCTTAATAACGAATTCGATGTGGTTATTTTTGTTTCCTGAACTGAATTGAACGCCAATTTATTGGTTTCAACTAAATATACCTATAACCCTTTAGGTTTTTGAATTCCGTCGATAGTTCAATACGCGGTCACGAATAAAAAGACGGAGTACTGGATTATATTGCGAAGATCGGACTTGGTCTCAAAAAACCGGCTTTCTTGCTTAGTCACAAGATGTTTCTTTAAGTATTCGTCAAGTTGGGTTGACCGGGAATGTAGTGAGGACGCAGGCGCTGAATGCGAGCGCGGGAAACTGCGCATATCGACCGCCATCCCGCGTCCCCCGCCGCGTCTAGACGCACCCGCTTTTCCGCTCTTCCGGAACCTTCGCCTATTGCGACCTTGAACGCCTCAACCTTCCTTAATGTCAGATTGCGCAACGTTTGTACCAGGCTTCTCATCTCCCGGGATTGACATGGTTAATTAGATTGCGAATTAAAGTTGTATGCAAACTTAGTAAGAGGTCTCGCCCCGTGTCACGGGCTTAGACGGAACTAAGGTCATAAGTACGTCGACCGAGACGTTCCGACCTTGATGCATCCTCCAATTGCAACCGGCGCTTCCCGCCGGCGGCGGCAGGGTTATCATCCTCTCGTATTCATTAAAATGATGAATTCGGTCTACGAATTTCATCCAAATTGGTTTTTGCAAGTTGGTTAGATGATCTTTTAAAAATCTAGATCTCAGATCATAAAAACCAATAAGAATATTTCTATTAGAAATGACTCCAATCTGAATTTCATTGCCTTTATATAAAAATATTCTACCTACCTAGACTTCTGACTTGTCATAACGCTTCTGCCGTGACATGGCGTGCGACCTCAAATAGACACCGATTATGTGCCACTACAATGTTTATTATACATAGTAGCAATTTAGTTATCGACGATAGCAGTGGGTAAGGTCGCGATGGGCATGTGTTTCCAGCGACCGCGAACGTTTGTTTACATTTTAACTTGTTGCGCAGCTTTTAGTAGAAAATAAATATATTGACGGAACTAACAATTTAATTAAAACCTAGGGAAGTACAAAATGAACGGAGCGAGGTACGCGGCTACCTCGCAGTCGCCACTCTCGTGTCTAGTCCGTTACTTGTTTAAGAATGCAGTGGAATGAAATGGAATCTCATTGAAGTGGAGCTTGCTCGGCTCGCTGGACCGGTTTGAAACGCGGTACTCCCATGTCCAGCTTAGCCGGATGACAATTTGATAGACAGCGTCTCAATAATCGTGATCGGACATCAGTCGGCAAGCGCCTCTATCAGATAAATAACATGTTTGAATACCCTACTTAATTGTAATTACTGGTGGTCGATGGAAAAAAAGTTAAACTTTATTCTGCATTCGAGTCTTGAAATCGACAACAAAAAAAAGTGTACCATGTCACATCACTAGCGAGCGCGGTGGGCGCGAAGAATTTACGACGCGGTTTTATCGCTGTGCATACGCCACGGAGCTAACCGAACGTTCGGTAGTAGTCAGATTTTCGCGCCAATTTAGTTCGTAATGCAACGTCGTAATTTTTTTTATTTTAAAAATATCTGTGGTTCATTTTTCAACACTAGAAAAATTTACCTACATTTTTTGATTCTCAAAATAGCTATGTAGATTTACAACTGTAGGTATCTGTCTAACAATAGATATCTCGTCAAGATAGCAAAGTTTAAACAGCGCTGTGTTTTTGACCTAATGCTACTATCTTGTCAGATTGCACACTCTTGATTAATCGTCTTTACTCAAATGTAGGCCAGCAGTTTAGCTATGAATTGTAAGTTCCTCTAAGGGGCCATTTAGGGCACTAAGATCCGGTTTGCTCGGCGCCCTAAACATTTTAGTATCAATCAGTGAGCCAAGGCCTCGTACTAGTTTCTAAGAGGCTGTGTATGTGTACTTTTACGTATTTTATAACAAGACTTCGATAGCAACCATAGTTTGACTGAAGAAATGGTTAATGGATATAATATCAGTCACAATAAAATTCCTATTAGTTTTTCAACACGCTGTAGAAACAGGCCGCCATTAAACAGGTAGCTGTCAAAATTTCGCGCCATTCTCATTCATTCTTATCAGAATTCGCGTGCTGTACTGTATCAGCATTGTTCCATAGTCTTATAAAAAGAATTTAATCGTGTCGTCAAGCGTAATAATAATAATTCAAAAGGCCTCGAACGCGTAGTAAAGCAATTTGCGCGGTTAATACTATATACATTACAAATATGTTTAAGACACAGTTATATTATAGTTACCTTCGAGTTCTTCATGCTTTGGAAATTGGTTGGCATCCGCAACCATACCTAGGTTAACAATCAGCAGATTGAATCCTAGGACACCGAAAGCTCTTAGCTTACTAGCATTCCGGGGCATCCCAGCAGCTTTCCTATCATTGATTAATTTGAAATAGGAATTCGCCGGCGAATTTGCATTCTCCTCAGTCCAACTAAAGGAAAATTCCGAGAGTTTGCCCATTAAATATTTTTAAATATAAACCAATGATCTAGAATTCTAGATCTGTCGCATGTCTACGAACTACCAAGTGATAGTTGACACCACACTGTCCTAAATAGTGTGGCCGGTAGTTTAGTAGATATTTAGTGGAGCCTAGCCTTACGCCCGCCTAGTCACCGGGCCTGGCCCACATTTGAACTCAATAACTTGGCTTAAGTACTTGCTTGTATGATTTATATTCTGTGCCGATGTTAAATCAAATGCAGTGACAGTCTGCATGGACTTAACTACAAGAATGTCATAATTAATTCTAATCATACTAACTTTGTATTGTTTCATTTTGATTGCCTATTAAGAATAGCGCACAACAATCGAAAGCGGCATCGTTAACAAAATGCGCGAAATAACAACAACATGTATATGATTCGTGATAACAGATTTAGAAACTCAAGTTCAAGCTGCCTACTTCAATTAAAAGTACATTAACAGCTATTTAATAAGGTAAACAAACAAATCAAGTGGCTGTTACACGTTTCAGCGATCACGAAAGATAGAGAAAGTTTTTTTTTGTTTGTAAATATTTCGGTGCGAATCGCATCACTAGGCCAGTAGGGCAGTGTAACGAAAGAAATATTAAATAGCGCTTTATCAAGCGGCGATAAAGTAATTTCACTGGCCGATCGGCATGCATGTACATACGTAGTGGAAAGGACCTTGGGCCTTATCGCCACAGAATATGCACTTAGATATTTAAACAATCGGTATGAATGTGTTGATACGCTCACATCGCGATCGCGGCCGCCATCTTGGCCTCCGCGCGACAGCCGCATTATCAATGCCGATAACAATAGTACTTATTACAACGTGACACCCTAACATAAATTTGTATTGTCTTATCACGAAAAAAAACTAAAGCCACGCTGACGACTGATAAAAACGACATCGCAACAAGATAACTTTTTTATTACTGTTTGATCTCTTAACATCGCAAAATATTTAAATGAGGAATGTTGTAGTTATATTTGCTAACTTGAGCGCGTACGAAGTCCGGTTCCAACTCACACGGGCCGCTGCGACGCACTACCACAAAATCGCGAGTGCTTATCGACGCGCGAAACGCGAAAATGATCCCTAAAATAGTTGATAACACGTGATAGTCTCCGCAACACACGTGATAATATTCCTTATCAATTAAAATAAAGAATTCTCCTTTTCATTAAGATTCTGTAGCGCAGTATAATCGCAGGTATAATTGCGTACTTAATGTGGCGCGCTTTGCCAAATTCGTCACAATTACAAAGTCTCGCGATCTTTATATGGAAACCATACTCATTATAATTAAAGTTGTATTTTGAGAGTGTCTTTAGACCACATTTGTGGTCGCTAGTGGCTACAGGGCGACAGGGTCCACAGTAACCGGTGTTCGTGTGAGTTGAGTGAGGCGTCAGGCACATCTAGTAATAATTATGATCCGGTTTCTTATTCGGTCGCTCAGATGGGCGTGGTGGCTGCCCGGCAACACAAACTACTTACAATGACGTAATAAACTGCCCATTTGAATGTTTTAACACTAAGGAAGTGTCATCTGTATCGCTTTTGTATGAGATATAGTAGCTTAGGTTGTATTATGACAACTTTTATACGTATTTAGTTCGTAAATCATGTGTCGTGTCCTTAGTGACGAGTCAAAGGTTGCCAGTTGTTTTATTGCGTTCCTACAAGTGTTTGAGTCGTTGAATTACTTTATAATTACATGCATATTAATTACTAAGTATAGACGATAGATTGGACTTGTAACCGACAGTAACTTCATTGATATGTGTCCACACCGGTATATTGCGCAGTGTATGCAATTAGTTGCATATACTACCACACACGCCTTAAACGTAGACGCATAATTTCAAAATTAAAACCTTTTCCTCACCTAGAAAGTTCTTAATCACAGTATCACGCCCATGATTCAGTCACACAGTTTAATTCGCTTAGGAATTCGCATGTTTAATGTTAATGAGGTTCCATACACATTTGTCTCATTAATTGGGTAATAAAAAAATTGTTGCGTCACATTTTTGTACGCATATGTAGCGTCCGTGAACTTCCGGCGGTCGCTGCGAACACTGTTCAAGGTCATCGCTTGATGGTGGATCGATGAATTACGAACGGTCTATTTTAACCGAGTACGAGTGTTACAAGTAAACCAGATGACCGACTTTTCTCAGTTACGTAACACTACAGAAATAATTCTCTATCTGTCTGTATTTAATGATGCCTACGCGATTATTTGATACCTACGCCCGTATCGGGGCTTTATCAACGATAGTAGCGTACGATTTTTTGTTTCGTAGGTACTAGTGAGTAAATAGTATATTATTAATGAGTTATTTCTGTTTGTGATTTTTCCCGCGTTTTCGGAGAAAATAGTGGCGTCATTATTTTGCGTTTGATAAGCGTGACGTTTGTAATTAAGTTTAGATTTCGGTGGGAGGTTAAAAGTAACGATAAATATAAGCAATCGACTTGTTTCGTTACTATAATGGTAAAACATACATTCTTCTAATTAGCGTCCACCTTACTCCACTCTTACACAGATAAGCTACAGGTTGATTTAAAAAAGTTGCAACTAAATGCTCCTAATACCTCTAAAATATTTCTTTAAAACATCATGAAACTTCCAAGGCCGTTACACTCTGTTAGGATTATCATTTTATCGCGACCACGAAATTGCCTCAGATTAAGTAAATAGGAAAATTTATGATAACTCTTCCACTATCAAATTCGCAACAACGATATAGCGACTTAAAAAAAAGCAAAAAGTCCATCGCGTTTCATGAAAAAAGGTTGTAAGTATTTATTTTTTAATTAGGCCGGCATTACGAGCAGGCTGTATATAAGATGGCGTGCGCCGCGTGCGCGTCACGATAATTTTTAATTATCGTGCTCAAATGCCAGTGAACTTGGCCTCAAGTCGTGGCCAGCGGAGCGTGGCCCCCGCCTCACCAGGTCATACTTGACGACACCATTGTGGATTGCATTCCGTTTTCTAACACTGACACTTGTTTATTTTGACAACCAACAAAACAAACGCGGGAATATCTCTCATTTCAAACGTCACTAATTAAAATATTGATTGCTTCTTGTTAACATCCCCACGTAAATTAATTACCACAATTTTCCCACTACAACATTATAAACAGATGTTTTCTGTTTTCTCCTCCCCGATTTATCACTCCACTCCAAACTTGGCAATTAATTGAGAATTAACTTTACCACCGAGACAAGAAATCTGTAGTAACAGGGAAAATGCTTCGAACATTTTATGGTGTTGAAAACGTTGTACCGGTTTAACATAACTGTCTACAAAGATCGCCGGCGATTAATAAGTGAGTCTGCGGATCTGTGACTCATTGTTTTCTCACGGTGAGGCTTAGCCTACCTAGAATTTGTGACTAATCAGACTCGCTGCAAGTAGCATAGCTAACAACTTAACGACGCTCACTCATTGTTTATCATCGAAAAGTTTTCATTAAAAGTTTGACGTCTGACCGTATCTAGACATTGTAACATATGGACAAGTATGAGAGAGAGCTGGCCATTTTTTACCCCACCACTCGAACACCGGTCGGTCCGGCGAACAATAAAAAGCGGATTATCTCTGGTATAAAATTGGAACGGCGGCGGATCTGAGAATCGCGTCTCGAGTGATGGAGATATAATAGATATGCACTAGACCGGATCCGGCGGGCGGCGCACCACGACAATACCGGCCGTATCGCCTTACACGCAGACCTGAAACAAATACTCTCTCGGCGACCGTTAATCGCGTTGGCGCCACGGAGAAAATCGTCACGTGAAAATTGACTCCCGCACAATACCCGCCTACGCCTACTGTCAACGCTTTTCTTCACGCCTCTCACCCTGCGGTATTGCCTCTCGATTACACACTCTAATCTGTATTTTGTTACACTCACTAATTTTGTCACTTAGGGTCTTCGATATTTGATAGACATCACTCGGAATTCATCGTCCGTTTAATGCGATTAAAGCCTTTCGGGAATATCCCACGGAAAATGTCCCCAAATATGGAGATAGCGGTACCAGTATATTGTATCCTAATAGGCAGGGTGTGTCTATGTGGCTCGATATAGCGCCAGCAGTCTTGCCCACGCCTAGATTTAGACGTAAGCGAGGCGTGTTTGACGACAGGCGCCGATCCTCGAATTAGATCTACGCGTAAGCGATAAGCGGCTGCGTAACTATGCGGAAACATAGTAAAAAGATCTCGTTCTTGTATAAATTTATCGTCGCGCTGTTCGATAAATGTGTCCGATGCGCATTTTTTTCGCGCAAAACTGCGCAATTTAATGAACCTATTTAGCCGCGTCCCTGACTCGCCGTTTCGTAATCGAATCGGCCAGCTGCCCACGTAACTTGTTTCTATTTCTAGAGCCTAAGCACTGGAGATTTAAACGGAAACTCTCGTCCTTGTTGGGTACGTAAATAGCACTGCAAGCAACACGTTTAGCGCGGAGCCGGTAACCTTTAATCACAATGAACCGCTGACATAATTATTTGTTGGTGTAACCGGATAGTGCGGGCAAACGGATTCCGCGAAACATGCACTACGGCGTAAACCCGAGACGGGCAAACGTCCACATCCGCACTTAGATGCAATGCGATCGTGAAATGGACGCCCGCACCTACATAGCTCATTCATAGAAGTCGACAATGCACTCTCAGCACGAGTATCGCTGCATTGCTGCACCGGACGGAATTCAGGCCGTTTCCGCAACGGCATTAATCGTGCTTCAATAACATACGTATAACTAAGTTAGAAATAGTTTTAAAGTTAGGGTTATCCTGTTCATTTGGGAGCCGTATTGCCCTATGGTGGCGGTTCTAGAAAAGACAGGTACATTAAATCAGAGACGATCCGTATTGAGGCGTTCTAGATAGACGCTATGCAACCCCGTACGTCTCTTACATTCGAAATACCAAACGCAATGCAACGTGATCGATAGTGCGGCTTTTAGCTCGCGAGTGAACCGGTCCGGCTGGTATGTCAGTTAGGAGCGTGTAAGCCGGCCGGCTTCGTTATCGTGCAACTCTCACGTGACAGTTAATTTCGATCGATGCTTTGTTAAATGGTAGCGGCGGAGGCCGGAAAGCGTGTCCACCGCTCGGTAATCCGGACTCCATTGAGTGCGGACGTTGCGGCACCGCGCCGCGCACGCGCCCTCGTTTTGGCGCGAATGGCGCGCCGTGACGTCAGGCGTCTGGATCGATGGCGGCAGACGCTGCGGTAGTACGCCGGGGTCGACGCCCTGCCCCCCGCGCACGCCGCCCCACACCCCCTCCCGCGCACCTGACCACTGCAGTCGCATCTCCCCGACTAGATCTAGCCCCCTGCGATCGTATACAGATGTGACTACGACAATCGACGCCCGCCTTTTATGGTGATGTGAGCGTAATGAACGGTATGAATGAAAGTATGCGAGCAATGAAACGGTAAATGCGGGAGGGACTCTGACAAACTATTCTTCAGGAGTTGCCTATTTTAATTATGCAATGCAACATTATGTTAAACCTTATTCTCCATTGTTGCAGAGGAGGAAATCGATGTGGTCTCAGTCGGCACGCAGCAGCCGCTGCCCACGACGCAGACGCACGTCCGCACGGACACGCTACCGCGCGTGCCGTCGGCCCAGGAGCGCCAGCACATACAGCGCACGGTGGAGACTGCCATCACTCCCCGATCGCCGCGGCCAGCCGCCCGCAAGCGACTGGTGCCGCCGCCCAGCATAGCGGCCGCGTCCCGCCGGCGGGCTCGCGGGCCCGGCCGACGTGGACGCAGGTCCAACACCGACACTGACTCCGAGGCCGAGTCCCCCGAGATAGAACGCCGCTCCATACACAACGACATGGAGAGACTCCGGCGCATAGGTCTCAAAAACCTCTTCGATGAGCTCAAAAAGCAAATCCCGGCCACGAGAGACAAGGAGCGCGCACCGAAAGTGGTGATACTGAGAGAAGCGGCCGCGCTTTGCAGAAAGCTTAACCAAGAAGACCTCGAGAGGGACAAGCTGAAGAAGAAACAACACCAACTGGTGACGAAGTTGAAAAAGCTCCGCACAATGCTCTCGGCGCGCTACCGCTCGTACTGAGCGCGCCTCACTACCTGACTGGTAATCGATTTGTTCCGAACGAGGAACTATAGAGTCTACTCGACTGGACACTTATGGACTGGTAACTTTTTATGTAAGTCGCTTCTGAACGCTCTAGTGAACGTTAGAACCGTTTATTCAAGACGCGGTGGCGCATTGAAGCCCCCGTCCGTTTGATACTCCCTCGACGTTTTGATTGCAAAATTTAGCGATGTCCAGTCGAGTCGGCAGTCGGGAGATTGTTATATTTCAATGAAAATTCAGCTTTTACGGCTTACTCTGCTTCTGGCAATGTCTCGAGAGTGATGTAGTTATAAAACAATAACCGCAGGTTTGTTTTGCTCAAAACGATATTTTGCAGTGCCAAAGTGAGCCATAAAACTGTTGTAAACGACAAATCCTAGGTCTTCAGTAAAATATCTTAATAGTTACAGACTGCTTCGTGAACTAGTAGACTGGTTATACCTCTAAAATGTTTTTTGAATTTATCATTAAATTATACATAGTTGAAATAGCACATTACAGATTTACTCCGTGTTGACAGATCGAAAATGATATGACATTTGTTAAAATATTGTTTCGAGACGTTGATATGAAGATTTTTTACTGGACCTTCCATTAAATAGTTAAGTATTGCGAAGTCGCATTTTTAAAGGAGCATGAATTTGTCAGAGCTGTAAATATAAAGAGAGAGTGCAGGTAGTTGAAAGCTTTGTCAGAGGTGGTCAAGCGCTTGTGAGCAGATTGGAGATGTATGGCCACTATATATGTTTTCGGCCCGATTTGCAGGATTTTTCAATTTTAACCTTAGACTCGCGAGAGTGGGGTTAGTGAAGTGATACATCAATTACTATTACTTTTAATTGCTTTAAGTAAACTATTATTTTAACTGCTTTAAGTAAATTGCATTTTAGGATAGCGCGCTTGTTTCATTAGTTTATTTTTTTGTTATTTTGTAAATTTTTAACACTTTTATTGTTTTTTTTACATTAGAGATGCCCAATTAACTCGGTACCAATTCTCGATAATTTGGAATCGATGAATAGATTTTGGGTCAGTTTGAATCGATCTAGTTTTATACAATAATAAATAAAATGATTCACATACAGCTTCCATAAGAGATGGTGATGATTCATAACGGTTTTATGATTAATGTGTATGCAATTTTATCATGTGAAACTCCACCGTACGATTAGCATGCGATTGTGATAACATCGGCTTTCTATCGTGACTTTTCATATTATGGAAAAAAATACTCATCCGAGTTTAAAGTCCGAGTAGATTTTTTACAAAATTATATTGAACCAGTTTTCCTGTTCGCCCTACGCGATAGTATCTCCTACGAATATTTGTATTTGTTCACAAACTTTAAACAATTGTACACTTCGAAGTTTGTATATTAACTTATCAAACATTTATTTTAAATATGTTACACTAATTTGTTTAATTTTTGTGGACAACTCATATTCTGTGCGTGTGAACGGAACTAAGTCGCAAGCGCATGCTATCCGAAGGTGTTCGTTCCCTTCATTTTACGATCATCGTACCTTATTATAATTATAAACATTATTATTAATGTTAAGTCGTCTAGAATATTGAAAACAATATTTAATTCATTCACATGTTGGGATACAATGGAAACATACCATTTTCATATGATTTATGACATTTAGGTAAAATAAAACAAGTTTTGATGTAAATTGTATAATCTCAGTAACAGTCATCGATTCGTAAGAAAATAATAGACTGTGTATTTTGATAATAACATCAAATCTTATAATATACCATATGATGGTCCGGAAAATAGGACCGATATAAAAAAATAACCAAGACATAGTTCCTCATAGTACCTACTAATAGTAAATTTTGCATTTTTTTCTTTATGATATTTTTTTTTATTAATGCAGGTAAGTTAGTGAAGTACTCGCAATAGTTCGTTGTAATTGAATATTGAACCTGATCAGAATTATAAAGGTGTTCAAAATTAAATTTGGAGCCGTGCCGGTATTTAGGTGTTTCGGTGAGCCGTGTTCTTTATTTTCCTGGTCAGGTTTGCAGAAGGTTGATGTTTTATCAAACACATGGTCGGCATTTCGTGAGAGTGAAGGCTTTAATTGTGTGAGGAATGTGCCTTGCTATGTTCATGTACATTATTATATATATTAGGTTTATACTCGAATTAGTTGCAAGACATATTTTTTGTGAAGAATGTCTACGATTAGGATAGCGCTGTTCTAAGTAGTGTACATACACAGACAAGGAAAAGTTATTGATATTAAAGATGTTTATCTTATCTTCCACTAGGTGTTTAATTGTACATACAGATGTAATGGTAATAACTAAGTATATTATTACTTTGATCAATCTTTTTTACTAACGAGTTTTTTTCCTAGTAATTGTTTAGTTTCTTTACTGGAGTTACAGATCCTCGAATGTTGTACCTGCATTTATTTTTTTGTTATTCATATCTTGACATAAATAAATAAAGATAATAATGGTTTTAGTTATCCAAAATGTAATCGGTTGCTTTGGTGATGACCAGTGTAATTAGACACATAAGAAAAAGTCAGTAGTTAAATGTTTAATGGTAAGAAATGACAGCTTTATAAAATCGGGAGACGAAAAGTGAACGTTGAAAGGTGTAGCAAGATGCACATTATTATAACACTATAATTGTGACAAGGCACATTTCCACCACTGCCAAATGGAAAAGGAATTATTGATAATAAGTTTAGATTGAACTGTACATAGATAAGGTCGGGTTATAAATTTATAAGTCCTGTTATATATAAAAGATTTCCTTTTATTCTTTGTATAGTATCCGTACGTTTGTAACATCTAGCTGTGGTCGGCGGCGCGTCCCGGGCGCGTAGTATTGCCCGGCGCGGGCGCATGCGGCGACCATGGTGCGCGCGCGCCTCTACAGGGAGTGCAGGGCGCAACATAGATTCCGCCTAATATTAATATTGCCCTCTGCAATCTTTGAAGCGGCGCTCTTATGTCTAAGGACCTTTGTACTTATGTGGCTAAGTTTTTTGGGATACTATTGTAACACAGAGATAGTTTTTTTTTTGGTTTTGTTCCTCTATGTGTATGGATACACTGATACATTGTATTGCATTGACTATACATATTAAACGCTTATGTCGGATCCGGAAAGAGCTTGGGAACAGTCGGCTAATTAATGTGATTTTTATACTTATTCGCTGTAATTTGGGATAAATAAAATCATTGTATTGTATAGTATAGATTCTGTGATTATGTACCTGTGCGGTACGTTTGGGTTTCCATAGCCCTATCTGGTCTGACTAAAAAAAAATACTTAATAGTTTTTGATTTTTTAATCTAAATCCTACCCAAACAACAGGAATTTAAATAAATAGAGTACCTATCTATTTATTTAGGTTTCTGTGAATCAACCCTATTTTTGAATCATCGATTTTCTGATTCACTTTAAACAAATATGATTCAACAAAATCGAACCAATTAACACATTGATCAATCAATAACAGATTGATCAATTTATTATTTAAATTGGATACATCTACACAATACCTAGTAATACTCAACACACACACACACACAAATCTCTAAACACAACTGCTCTAAAAATTAGAAGAAAAAGATCTGCATTTTTTTTTTTTTTAAGGTTAAACACTAAATACTATACTTAAGAAAGACACAATCAGCAAATAAGGGGTACACATAGGATCGTGTGATCAAAGATTAGAGTACCACAGACACCTGCAGGCCTCAAAGTCCACTTTAGCAGATTCAAAATAGGTAGGTATGAATTGCAAGAATACCCGCTGTGTCTGGGTGTTTAAGTGAGTTTCTATGTTTGTAAATGCACCCACGGTGCGCAACAGTATCCTTGAAAAAAACAGAAGATGAATCATTATTTAGTGACGAGCTCCTCATCAAATAATATGAATCACTAATAAGGAAAAATGCACCTACTCAACAAGTGGTCTAAATTTGTCTAGATACCTAATTTAGGTCTGTTGTGTACCTGCACGACAATGTTATTTAATACATGCTAAGTTGACAATATATACAAACTAAAGCTAAAAATTAAAAATAAATAAAATATACATTTACAACTAAACTTACACTAAAATAAAAAAAAAACCTATTTTAACAAAAACAAAAAAAAAAAACATAAAAAGGCAGAGTCACTTAGGCGTCAAAGTACTCCTCCGCATCGCTGTCATCCGGAAACGTGCCCAGAAGACTGGCAGCATTGCCACGTTGGATGGCAATGCTTATTCTTTGACCAAAAAAGGAACCAGCCCTCTGGTCACGTGAACTGTCGATCAGTCGGCGAGAAATTTCCTTAAAAAGGATACGCGCACTCGGACCCCATGACCCGAGCGTTTCGACCCCAAACGGCTCAAAACTGTAGCAACCATTAAGGTTACAGTATTTGCGCCGTTTGAGGTTCTCAGCAGCCGCAGCAGCAGCGCCAGCACAGCCCGCCGTGCTTGCAACGTGGGATGGCGCAAGGGTATCGACACAAGTAGCGTCCCATACCAGAGGCCTACCCACCTTCCAAGGCACCAACGTCATACCGTCTGGTCTTTTCCCATCGTCACGTACCAAGCCATTTGGTTCTAAAACCGCTGGTACGCCGGCGGAGGCAAAAGCTCGACGAATAATGTCGTTGATGCTAGCGTGACGAGCTATGCGACCTGCGCTTCTGCTGCAAGACAAGCCATGATGCCCGAGGTTGTCGACAGCTTCACCACAGTGACAACGATGCGGAGCAACACAAGGTGCGCCCAAGCGAAGGCCTGTAGCGAGCCGAAATGAAGCATCATCCATCATGGTGCCAATGGTAATTAATAATTTAGAATTATTATTATTATTATTATTCCTAATTTATAATTTAGATAGCGATAGTACCTATAGATAGTAGTCGAGCGACCGACCTGCGTTGCATATGTACGGTTACGGTTAAAGATATTTATATGTCAGGTTCGATTCCCGCACGAACAAAGTACAAACTACAAGTAGTTGATATGGATCTGGTCGTTTGCGTATGTTTGTAAACGCACCCATGACACAGCAGAAATTCCTACTGCGGGAGGAGGCAACATTAAAAAAAGAATTCTGAATTGGCTTAATAACTACCCTCCAATGAAGCAACAATGGAAAAATTCGCAAGACCTTTAGTCTGTGTCGCGAACAAGTTGTGGGATGTGGAGGAATCTTACTAACCAAGTGTCCAGTTTTATTCCAATATTTATCTTAAAAATACTCTAAGCCAAGCTACTTAAAAATGAGAAGCAAGTAGGTACCTTTCTACCGAAAAAATGCTTAAAAAATTAGCAAAACAACTAAAATGAAGGTAGAACATAAAAAAAATCCAATTGCTGGGTAGGCACATACCTTTCGGTCCAAAGGTTATCTATCTATGCCCAAAGTTGCGACTAAAAAGTTTCCATATCAATTCCAAGTTCAAATGTAATGGATCACACGATTATCGCCGCAGGAGGTGGGTATCTGGTTAACAAACCTGCTTAGTTGGAGATTAATTGCGAAGAAGTACACATTGTAATGTGTTCTACACATAGCTTTGTGCTATCAGAGCCCATTATTTCACACATATTTTAAAGATATGTACCTACTTTTAAAGTTAGTAAATAGGTACTTCTTATCAAGTCTTTATGTAGATACGTATTTATTAAGTTTGAGCATTGTAATGTAAATAGGTGTTACGCTCCCTGACTAGCCAGGTTCGATGCTCAGGCAACCCAAAGTAGCCAGTAAATTATGGTTCACAATCAAGCTGAGCTGGATAGAAGTGCACCAGATAATGGACTTTGTAATTATTTTACTAAATACCGTCACCCAGTGATTGACGTCAAAGCCCTTTCTCCGACTTTCTTGAACTGTAGGTTACCTATCAACAAAGTGACTTTATAATATCAACAAACAACACAAAGAAGAAAGTCCATATTATAGTATAGTAAATCTAATACATTATTGCAATGTGTTTCAAAACAACCCGGTTGTATGTACTATTTATATGAGTCGTGTTCTCAACTATGTAATTCATTAGAAGAAAGATCTTGTAGATAAACAATGTATAAATGAAAGGTAAATAAACAATGCTATAGCTACAAGTACTTTCTGAATGTAAATAGATATTTCTATAAATAACAATTATTATCACGTTGGCTGTAAATATTATTCCTTTGCCTCAAACGAAGCGGCGCGGGAAGGTGACACATGTCAAAACAATAGTGAAGTTCGCGCGAGCCGTTGGAACGATGGCTCTTCGTGCAGTGATGTCTTCGAAAGTGCCTATGGTGATAATTTTAGGTGCTACGGGTACCGGGAAGACTAAGCTGGGTGTGGAATTAGCACAAAAGTTCGGGACGGAGATTATCAGCGCAGATTCTATGCAGGTTTGTTATTGAACTGTCAACTGTAACCTCAAAAGTTTCAGCTCTGTTTTCTTAAAACTAACCTACATATAAACGGAAAATAGCATTTACCGATGAAAACTCATCACGCTAAACCTCTGGCAAAAGTTATTTTATTGACTTTAGTCATTTTAGTTAGTATTTTGTTATGAAATAAATTCTAACCTAAAAACATTATTTTGATAAAAATTTCTCTGTTTGTGTTCATGATACGTTCTTTTTGTAGACATGAACATAAACAAATATGAATTTGTGGACACCTCATGTTAGAATTGAGGCACGATTAAGATTTCTGATATAAAAACTGTTTGTATCAGATTTTATAGTGTAGCGAGTTGAAGTCAAAAAGTCTTTTTAATTTTTTATTGTACTATCAATATTAATAATGTACCTGATTATAAGTACTAAATGACGGCAATACTATCATACTATATAACTTTAATATCACACTTATTCTAATAAGAAATACCTATCCATTGCAAGTTGGACTGAAATATTAAACCCGTCAACATAATCAACATTATTGCTCAGATATCTACCTCAATCTGTGTTACATCAATATCATTCAATAGTGAGAACAGACTACTAAGTTCCTCAATTGTATAGACAGATAAACATTTCTTATCGGATTAACTAATATAATTACTAACTAGCGGGTCAACCCAGCTTTGCACGGGTGGACATCATAATATATCCTATGTTACACAGGGTGAATGTAGATTTCTGATGGTGAAAAAATTCATATAAAAATTGATGCTACAGTTTTGAGTTTATTCATTACAACGATGCACACTCACACAAATAAAAATCTTTCTTCTTTAGGAAATTGGTGTAGATTGTTAGTTTAAAAATGTGAAAATGAATGTACATAAATGATTTATGTTACCCAGTAAATGCGTTGTAGAACTCCAATAGGTTGCTGCTCCATGTAAAACACTGGTATACTGCGGAGTCTGGTTAGATCACAGCGTTGAAGCAGAATCTAAGCCTTATTAGTAAATGATCATATCTTATTGTATAAACCTATCAGAGATAACTATTAATATTCATGCGAATGACCAAACATTTTTGTGCCAGAATCATAGATTTTTATTCCATTTAATTATAAATAGGTTTGTGAATCCTGTAATTAATGACTGATGGACATGCTTTTCTTGCAAGTCTCTGCATAACACCACATAATTTCACAAACAATATAAATACGAGTTTTATAGTATTTCTGTGTTTGTGAATGTTCTTAAACATTTCACAATTCAGGAGAAATTCAATAGGTAATATTATTCTACTTTTGATTTCAGTCCCTAACTACCATTGTTTAGGTTTAATTTAGGTTACGTAGTTATTTGCTTTATTATTACTTTTGAGCTGACTCTGATGAGCAGAATAGTTTTGTAATTGACGCAAATTCTTTATTGCATTCACATTTAGGTGACGCCTAGTGTTTGTGAAAACCGGTATCAATAGATAAGTTTGACAGCACGGTTGATGATGATGATTATGCGATCCGACCGATTTCGGCCAGGGCGATTGCTTCAGATCTGCTGTTGTTGTCATTTGTGTGCTCGCATTATGACTTATGTATTTACATGGTTAGCGCAATGAGCGATTAACTGCAGGCGTAGCATGGCGCCGTAGAAAGTGGTTTTGTCGACGGAAGAAAAGACAAAATGGCAGCACGTAGAAATATTTTTTGCGTTTTAAGCATGGTAATGAAAAAAATATAGTTAACATTCTTTTCTTCAACGGTGTACGAATGGTGTCATATTTGTGCAAAAAAACAGTCGATATATATAAAAATAACGATGCAATAGATTTGTCTTTTCTTGGTAGAATAGAGATAGAATCGCCATGCTACGCGTGCTGTTGCACAGTATGTCGTGAGCTCGATTCTCGCTCGGAACAAACATTTGTATGACCTACAATTAGTTGTTCTGAGTCTTGTATGCGAGTTTCAAGATTCGTCAAAGCACCCTCACGGAGATGTTTTTTTCTTATCCATATCTACCTCCTGTGGTAGAATAGCAGTGTACTTAAATGCGTGTACTGTAAAAATACTGTACAAAATTAAACCGTTATGCGTTACCCACCCTATAGCTGACCTGGTAACCCCATCATAATTACACCTGAACTTTTACACTATACTACAACACAAAAAAAAACAATACAATACAAAATGTATTTCGTGAGACTTGAAAGCTAGCTTCAAAATTGTATGTAATTATTTCGGTTCAGCTAGCTAAGGCTAGCTTAGAACAATTGCCAGAGTAAAAAAAACTCTGCTGAACAATGGGGCGTAACTTGCAAATCATTCACCGGTCACTATCCTTCTAATATAATGTTGCCAATAAAAAATAAAGATTTTGATTTGTGGACAGATGTGGAATGGTGCGCCTGAGGCTGTATTAATTTGCGAATGCTCGATTGATGGCCTGATGGTTAAAAGTTAGTTAGTGGCAACACTGATTGGTTTATTTTCTTTTGTTTTGCTGTTGCAGTAACTATCCTATCCGGGATTCTTTTTGTTGGTCTAATAACTTACTGGATTTTTTGGAAATCTAATAAGAAATCAGAATGAAATGAAATCAGAATGCGTGTGACCAAAATAAAAACTCGTCGTGTAAAAATCGTGTTTATTCAATTCTCAAAGATACAATAGATAGTAGTTTGTCGTCCAGAGCGAATCCAGATATTGTCCTCTTATGCTGGTTATTGCTGGTCCAACTATGTCTTCTCCTGGCATGTCCTGTCACAAAGAACGCAACCTACAGTCCTTACAATGTCCACTTGTCCTATTACTTACCTCCAAAACGATATCTCACATTTCTAGAACCGTGCATTTAACGGCAGTTAACTTAATTCCTTTGCTCCATATACTAACCCGAAAAAACTGCAAACGCCTCAAATTACTACAAACGGAACGCTAGCATATCAACAAACCCCAATCTGACAAATTCCTTTAAAAGATTTACAACTTTAACACAAAAATAGAAGGTTTATAATCGAATGGGAAACGACAGATGGGGGTAAGTTGATGTACTGCCCATAGCGAACTCCGGTAGGTTGTAAGCTCGTCATACATAGTTAGGAGTTACTACTGCATAATTTGGCTTGTTGAGTTATGACTGCTAGTTAGTTCCTGCCTTCAGGCATTGGACTGATTAGGCTTTGGTCAACGGTCTGACTTTACAACTGCGATCTGGCTGAAATAGCGTGGTAATTTCACTTGATTAAATATGATGGTTTGAGCTACTAGTTAAATTCTGAGTACGAGTCTTTTAGGAGTTTTTTGGGGGAATGAAAGTATGCAGTCATTATAATGAAGAATGGTCATATAATCCGTGCTGATACTAGCAGGCATAGTATTACTTAAAATAACGAAGATGGCTACTTCAAAATTTACCTGCCCATTCTCAATATTAACTTAAGGGCAGTCCAATAGTAACTTAAGGACAGCTTCTTCTATACCTTCCTGTTAATCACTTTCATCCTCACCCTTTCAAACCTTTTTAAACACGTCCAGTCATAGTCAGCCATATCTTTGATCTTCTCTTGTCTATGTAGTCTAGACACCTATTTTAAATGATAATTGACAACAATATCTTCAACAATTGATTGATATATATTGACGAACGCGAGCTTGAAACATCTTGCATTTCAGATTAAGATTCGAACTATAGGAAAAGTAATGAAAAATCTTCAATACCCATGTTTTAAAAACGTTTTGAGGATAAAACATGGACCAGAAGATATGCCGCGTTACATCTATTTTAACTCCCCCTATTTTAATTTCGAGCTTCATTAACTCATAAACTTGTTAAATTATTGCCAAAGCTTCTCCGTAGCCGACAATTTTGTTTTCTAAGAATTTCTTAATGTCTTTTTTGTTTAATCGCTAATTATTATATAACATTGAGTTTAATTAAACACGATATCAAATCATATTTTGATTAAATGAGTTTGCAATTACTTTTTGCTGAATACTAAAGATTCTACTTGCATTAAGAATATTAATAGTAAACAACAGATGTGTTTGTTTTTGGGATCAGTGCCTGCATGACAAAATTTTGTTTTGGATGAGACTGGGTCTGGTCCAGACATTGACACAAGCTTTTATAATTCCGTTATATTTAGGATTTTACGTCATCCTTAGTAGAATTAAGGCCTATATACCAATGTCATATTTGTCTTTCTTTGAGAAAAAATAAACTTAGCGACCAAGACCAAAATTTGAAGCCCTAATATTTCGAGAGACAACCAAAATTTGGCCGAGCCCAAACGCCCATAGGTTTCTTTACTCTCCCTATAAAATTCATAGCCACCACTAAGACCGCTTGCATATTCCCATTAAATGGCTAAATTAAGATAAATGAGCCCTATCTGTGTAAGAGTGGGTTTGATCACAATGGGTCAATGGGCTTGAATCGGAATCGACCTCACGGTGAACAATCTGCACCCTCCTTTTGGGCTATTGTGTGCTTCTTGCATTCATACCGCAGTCGCTTAGTTCGTTTATAACGATTAAAAATAATTCGAATCTATTTTACTTTAGATAATAAATCCATTTTATTTACTTCTAGTTTTGCTTGAGAATGCTGAAGGAAATTCCTTTAACTGGAGATTGTACTACGGGAATCACTACATAGTATAAAACAAAGTCGCTTTCTCTGTCCCTATGTCCCTTTGTATGCTTAAATCTTTGAAACTACGCAACGGATTTTGATGCGGTTTTTTTTAATAGATAGAGTGATTCAAGAGGAAGGTTTTTATGTATATAACATGCATAATATAATAGAGGTTGGTACGCTTCACTTTCATGGTACGCTTTAGAGCCAGCATTTAGACTACATTCACCATCTCAATGTATTTTTTCGAATAATTTATCGGTAAGTAATGTCCATAGTCATCACCAGATAGCACCATGCTAGACGCGAGGTTGATGCCCCCAGAATCTAATTTATTATTATCAATTAGATAATAATTTATACAACACGAAGTTAGACAAGTCATGCTGATGGAACAGGCTGGTAAAATACGTTACTATGCAAATATTCAACGTATATTGTAAAAACTTATGCAAGTTCAACTACACAACTTTGCAGGAGAGGGGTTCTGAGTTTCCCGAAGTTTTGTTGTCTGTAGGTAAAAATATTTTGCGTGGAATTCATGGAAGTCATAGGAACCATTTGATTAATAAGTTTCAGTAAATCAGTTTTGAACAAAATATTCGGGATAACGGACACAGCAGGAAAATTCGGTAAGATTTTGTATAGAGGTGTCTGGTGTCCATTGCCGGTCCTCAATTTATTCGTACCTTTTTGTATGGTCCTACCGGTTTGGCAAAATTGTCGTCCGTCTGGATCTTAAACATGAAGAGCCTAGAACAACCCTCCATCCGCCCCGGGGGAAAAGTTTCCATGAACCGGACGGAAAAAGTAAGAATAGGCTAGAATAGCCACTTTCATGTCCAGTTGTTTTACTTTTCACTTTCGCGTACAAAAATTTTACCAAGACTAATATTTATAAGATACAAAATCATTGTACATACCTATATCGTGAGATCTGTGAATAGAAATGCCCGCATAGTACCCAAAACTCTTGCATTGAGTTACATAACCAGACTGCCGTGTAGCCTTCGGTCAGGTCGCTGTCACCGTAGTATATGCAAAGATCTCAGATAAAACATAGTAGACCTGCGCTGCATACGGATTTGACTTCATTGAGTTATGAGTTGAGTTGCGTCGAGTAACCTTCGCTCAGGTCAATGTCGGTGTAGTATATGTAAAGATTTCAGATAAGTATTTTTTAATAATTTTATTTTGCAACGCGGAACTAATTTCTAATTTCGATATACGTTGACATATCATCGCACTGGTAGATTATAACCTGGGTTAGGAGAAAGTATATTTTCAGACTCAAATACTGCGTTATACTGATTCACCCAGGCAGTTGCAGAAATTCTGAAGAGGTTGCAACCTTTCTGCAAAATCTAAAATTGTAAGGCATTTGTCATTCAAAGAGGTTCGAACGGAAAAATGTGAGGACTTTGCCCGGTATCTAGTTGACTATTGTTAAGTACTACTTAGGCAAAAGAATAATAATTGAAAAACCTGCATAGAAACTTCATCCAGTCATAATTTGTAGTACAATGCTAACATCTTTCTCATATTTGGTCACATTTGGGGACAATAACTTCGTGAGACAATGTTTAAACAACCGTGGATTACTCCCCAATTTACGTCTAGGCACAAAACTGTCACATTAGCGTTGTCTTGTCAGTTTTTGGTAAAAGCAGTTGTAAAACTTGACTTTTTGTTTTCTTGTTAATTTCATGCCTTGTATGAGTGTCTTCGTTTTGATTTTTAGATTGGGTAAAGTGACTTCAAGACTAGAACTCAACAAAAAAAAAAAAAAATGTGGCAAAAAGGGATATCATTAAAATTTCTTAGTAGCAGTTACTGCTAGGAAATACGACGTACTAATTGGAAAAAAAAATCTAGACTTGCCCCCTTTTACATGGAGCTTAAACATGACAGGAAAAATGTGGATGTGCTGGCACACCTCTGCTTAACGCTTCGAGGATCACAGGCGTGTTGATGTTTTGTTAATTTCAAATTCGGACAACATTGTATCAGGTACTACATGATCCTTATCTAAATTCAGTAACTCATTACACTCCCTTCTTATTATTTTAATTATCCCCCTCAAATTTCAAACCAACATCACTTAAAGTGAAAATATTTGCAACAAAAGTGATTATTTTTAATTAGGGTTCGCCGTAATCCGGGGATTATCATCAATTGCACGCATTCTGGTCTCCCCCCATGACACTGAGAATTAAAAACCTGGTTTTAGTATCCGGAAATATTTATAGAACTAATTATAATCCCTCTTGCTTCAATATTCTTTGTAACCACATTTTTTTTTTCTATTATAGGAATCGAAGTAATATCTGCAAGATGTATAGTGTAAATACGTTATCAAAGTAGTCTTTAACCTAGCCTTAGATACTTAGGTATCAGATCCGTATTGGACCACTGTTGGGCAAAGCCATTTCTTTACACTTTACGATTCATAGATATTTCGGGGAGATCTCACTGATTTGTCTATGGTATTTTTAGGTCATATTGATCTGAATTCACATAATTTGGCAGCCGCAAGAATTCCAACAAAAGGGTCTGTGCTAATTGTTTAATGGCCGCCAAACCTATTTCAACAATTAACGATTCTAATTTGAACTAGATCTTCTGAAAGTGGAAATTCTTGTACGATTTCCTGTAATATATTTTTGGGGGTGATTAATTGATTGAATCAGCGTCTAAAACGTTTACGTCTAACGAGTTTTTATGTTCGACTCAAGGACAAAAGTTTTATGGCGTATCTAATTATGTAACGAAGAAACAATTTACTAGCCTTTATTATTATTATGACTCTAAATCTTCACTTAACTGTTCAGTTTTTACTTTTAACTACAAACAGACGTAAATGACGTAACATCCGACTTTAACCTAATTCTGAAATTCAAACAAAAAAAAAAAAAACATTTTTTTTTCCAAATGTTCACACCTTCGTATAGAGGCAAGTTACATCTGCGAATTCGCCACATACACACAAATTTCGGCAAGACGTTCGCTTGGTCGTGTTTGCATTCCGCAGAGAGTTCGACGTCTCGTCCAAGGCCACTTGCGCGGTATTTTCCGCCACCCTGCGGTGCCTCGATAGACCTACCAAGTAAAGAGCTGACCAATTGGGCAAATCCTGCGACATTTTTAAGCCCTATTTGGTGAAAAAATCGACCTCCCTATAAAAAGAATAAGTGAAAAAGAGGATGGGTCTCACAAAAAATTGCGCAGAAATTATGTAAATGTCAAAAAGTCTTCTGTTCTATTTTTGAATTTTAAATGTCACCAGTGCTAAATCCTCTACGGTGACGTCGATGTTAATTAAGTTACGTCTCAAAATTCCTTTTCTTAAAGCAAAAATTCTGCTGTAACGTACGGAACACAGCGAATGTTCTCTCCTATGGGGTGGTTCCAATAAAACACTGAAACATTCCTTAAATCGGAGCCACCCTTAATCTCTCCCTGAGTTCCAGACAGGCGTAATATGTACGATCTGTATCTCAACATAGTTTATGTTGCATTCCCCGTTCGCATGAAATAACCTGCGTAGCGTAATCCCAAGGTATTCTATTTCTGATGTTGTATTTTGACCCGGTTTCGAGTTTGCAGTACAGATAGTATGTATCGGATTGCAAATAGATTTTCTAATAGGATGTTTAGCCAAGTTTTCAGTTGATGAAAATCGAGCCTGTGACAGACGTGTAAACACAGCACACGTGATCGTGGATATGTGTAGTTTGCCGACGTGCCTCCGAGTGGCCTTCAAACAATGGGTACCTTGGAAGGTGTTAAGCTTCGTATCTACTCCGGCTTTTTATGAATGACCGTGTCTCGATATCAACGTTTTCTCGTTCTTGAATAAAATTCTATTTATTAACCGTGTCATTTTAATTACTCTTTTTGCCCGCACGTTATTTCCGCTTCGGTTAAACCGTTTTCATCACGAAAGCTAAGTAAGGAAAAGTTTTGTTTTCCAGAAGGTGCTTAAAATATTACAATTTGTTACATGTGAAACGAATTAAATAATTCCATGCCTTTGGGTCCTTAGGCGATCCATCACATTATGTCCATGTTGCTCTAATTAGTCTGATTGAACCCACAAAAGCCACACCTAAATTGCGCTATACGCTAATGATATTTCAGGATACCTACATATTCAATAACCTGTACTGAACTTTGGACTACGGAAAAGTTTGAGAATACCCAGCGAAACAAAAGAAAAAGTTATTCCCAAACTCGATCTAAAAATAAACACACGAAGAAAAATTCAGGATGGAAGAGACCTCTAAGAAAACAGCTGTTCAAACAATAAAATCTATTCTTATGAGCCTGTTCAAGCGGCATTGCGGATATTTTTTGCGGGCCTACGTTATGTAATTTTAACTTTCTGACGTCACTACTTGGATCTTTAACCTTATGTGTGTAAATCAGTCAATCTTCGCCGGATCAGGTTCCTTACAATCTGTTGGTGACTGAGAATTGAGAAGACTAGCGTTAGCATCCAGTTTTTAAGTACTTGGTCCGAACTTGTCTTGTTAAACTCTAGATTGGTGTCCTAAAAGAGCGACACGGTGTGGTCTAATGCACAATCGTGGCCGTTTCGTTGGCAGAAGTGGAATGAGGCTTTACCTCAACAGTGGGACACAGGCTGGATAAAAAGAAAAAAAGATTAAAAATAATAATTATAACCGTACTTTTTTTTTATAGGCCATTGTCAAGACTTTTCAAATTTCGAACTGCTAACCCTAGAAGTGACATCATGCCTACGCCCATGCTTGACTGATCCATTCTCGTGATTCATCTCATCTGCGTATTCAATGTACTGCACTCAGCAATTATATTTATGAAAAGTAACAGCTGTAGTGTAAATTAGAATGATTGAACATGATTAATAGCGGCCATGACAGTTATATAGAAAAATAGACATTTGTTTCAGAACAAATGGGAATCAGATGTCGCGTTTTCATTTGTGAAATTATAATGGCGTCGATTGGGTATAATTTTTTGATTAGCCTTGTTTGAGGTTATAATTTATCATTGGCCGTTTTAACTTGGGGAATTGGAGATGGCAGCGATGTATTACGATTCTATTTTTGAAGTGCAGGAAAAAAAATGATAAAAGTAATATGAGAAGCTTACTACATTATGGTATTGTTCAGACTTTTATTAAAGATTGTTTTAAATTACGTATTCATTTTCTAATACCTTGTTTTGATGTTTAGTATACTTACACAAGGACCAAATGAAAAAATGGATCCCTTTTAGAATCAATCAATGTCCGTCCGTTATATCCATTTTTTTACCAATCTTTCTAATTCATAATTGTCTATTCGTCTTACTTTCCAGATTGATCTATTATACAAATTCCGATATAAGTTGTTCATGAACTGATCAGACATCGCACTGTATCTATTAAATCTTAAATAAACTTACAATGTTTGTAATGTCTGGCTATTTTTGCACATTGGCCAAGAGTGGGCAATGCTGGCTGATCCGTGCCAAATGCGTCTTTGTCTTAAAACGAGGGAATACGTTTCGTTAGTCATTGCACAATTCTATTATTAGGTAACAGTTTATAAACATTGAAGATTTACAAGATATTATTAAATTGGTTTTCCTACTTGGGAAAGTCCAGCATGCCGAAAAATATTTTTGTTTAATGAAAAATGGGTAAAACCTGGTTAAGACTTTCGCTGCCTTACCAGAAATAAATCATCAAACGTCTGTTGAACGCTTGTCCAAAAACATTGAGCTATAATTACTACGTGTAGAGACGACACCACGCATCACCACTGTGTTCCATCCAGGATGAGTGCGTGCGCCTATAGCACGTCACAGAGCTGTCAAACAAATGAATGAACTTGTGCGCGCTCACTCATCCTGGATGGGACACAGTGGTGATACATGGTGTCGTCTCTATACGTAGTAATAATAGCCCAATGTCTAAAAAAGGGTAACAGCAAAACGACCCTTATATGAACTTGAAATTTTGTTTTGACGTTGACATGTTTTTAAGACAAGTATGTTCAACAGATGTTTCTATCTGGTGGTAAGACTGGCGATGTTTAGAGAAGTAAGACAAACGGGAGAAGATATACTGCATATTGCCTTCTCCAGTTTGTGCCGTACTTCATAAGCAGTCCCCGGGACAGAGCTACCAAAGACGATGATTATAATTAAAAGCCCGCGGTCTTCAACTGCAAGACCCCGTGTCTCCCTTCTGTGTTTTTCTCTACTGTTTAAGGCTTCTAAGGACCTTCTTATTGAAAGAATTCAACTCCTCCCACCATCTACTTCGTCCTCTTTTGTCAATCTGTTGGACCCATCGCGTCTTGAGTGGCATACAATAATTGGAAGCCGTCAAACAGCTCAGAAATTAATTATTTTGTCAACACCTGTTTCTCCATTAAAATCTAGCTCACATAAAACAAAGTGCCTATGACCTCTGCTACACTGTTTTATCTCAGTCCAAATTTATACCATCTTAGACAATCTAGAAAAAATGTTGGCATTCGATGGAGACAGGTTGACACAGCTCGACTTGCTAATTATATGAAGACACGTGACTTTTGTAGACTTAAACGTTATTGACACCATAGACTATAGTCTGTGGTCTCTGTGGAATTTTCTATTTTAGTGATGTTAACATACATGTTTGGGTCTGCATGATTGTTTACACTCGGCCAGCATATTCGAATATTAAATATTAACTTGTCTAAATTTTCGTCTGGGGGGAAGTCGGATTTATCTCAATAGAATGCATTACTCTTACATACTAGCTGTCGCCAGCGGTTTCACCCGACAGAAGTTGAAAGTTATTCTGTGGGAAGATAAAATTGGGATAAAAGCGGCGTGAAAGAGTAACAAACATCCACCCATCCACACTCACAAACTTTCGCTTTCTTTATAGAAGTTTTCTTAAGTAACTGCTATTCATAAGGTAGAGTCTGACTTTAGTCCGGGATGGGTCTATCACTATTCCAAAAATAAAAATAAATATCCTTGGCAAACTCTTTGAATTAAAAAACAAAGCCATCGACTTCCGAAAGAAAAGTTATTTTACACTTTTCGTGGTGGTCTCTGAAATCTTTTAATTTTCTTTTTAAGTTTTTTGTTAAGTCATTTGATGTTTGCAACATTTGCAATGGATTTTTGTTATTTATAATTCTGTAGCCGTGCATTTTTTAAATGGATGTATTTTAGAGATGCGCCGCTTGTTACTTTGGCCGCCAGGTGGACTAGGCGACCATCATCACATCTCTATTATACCTAACAGCTACTTCTGATTTCATCTATTGTGCCTAGATTTTGCTACAATATATTCAAAAGTTACTTGATTTGCATATAAAAGGCTAAAGAATATTGAAGTTTAACTTATTAGTGATAGATTATATTATTTGGTTAACGACTCATTTACGATTGGATTTCTTCTTTATTTTATTTTAACAGCTTTTTTATTATTTAAATAGCTTGTTAGCACTAAATAAATGTATGTTTAGTCTAAGTTTTTTGGGGTCGACTTTGTTTCTAACCGGATGCAGCTAAATAACGGTATTTTACATAAAGTGACTGGCTGTTTTTAGTCCAGAAGCTAGAACCTGGAAAACACTGTGCCTTGGGAACCTGGAATACACAGACTTTTGGGCCACAACTGTCAAAGATCTAGAAATGACAGCCGGAAACCAACATTTTAACGTACTATCCGATGCAAAGAGTCTCATCATCATCATATCAGCCGTAAGACGTCCACTGCTGAACATAGGCCTCCCCTTTCGTTTCTCCCCTCGGAAAAGAGTTTCGATTAAATGGTCATCCATCCATAGACTGACCTCGGCTTGCAAGGGATGCTAATCCTCAAAGAATGACCGGTGCAGTGCTATTCTCTAAGGAAACCTTGTGCAGTACAGCCCTAGCGTTGAAACTACACAGGTATTCACTAAACTGTAGAGAGCGACGTGATGCGATATTATCTCTTTTAGAGTTATTAAAATGATCAAATTAGTCCTTATACCCGTTGTGGAGCAGAAGAAGAGGGGAACGTCGGTTGGCTTTTGCTTTTCAAGGCCACGGTATCCTGCTTAGACGGTCCCTAAATTAGCATGGCTATGCAGCATGTTATTTCAAAAGCATAGTACTGAAGATATATACTACGGGTTCAATGAAAATGTCGACGATGGAGCGAGCTTACCCAGAAGAAGCCTGTTCAATCTAGCCTTGAAGAAATTAGGGTTGTTATTCGTTCAGAAATACAGACACAGATAGAGAGCTCTTCTCTTTTATTGATCGCATTATAAAAGACGTTTGGAAACGCTAAGTACGAATTGGTAGAACAGCAACAAGAATCTCAACATATTCTCGTCTACTTATTAATTAAGGGCAACAATCGCATGTGTCTTTATTAATAACTAAACTGTTTAATTGTTATCTTGTCGATGCCTCGCCAGATAACAAGAAAAACGTTTGACGTACGCTCTGAGGTTATTGTGTCCGTGTCAAAGAACTGTTGTGGTGACGCGCTAATTCATTTTGTGTTGATAAACGTAAAGATAACAATTACTCTTGTAATCTCAGAAGTTTTTGGCTGACGTGCCAAAACTATTGGGTGGGCATTGTAGAGGATTGTTTTGTGTAAATTCATCATCATCATTTTCCAAGGTAATGTCTATTCTACTACTGTACTGTTGCAACACGTTTACTTCTTCCATTCATTGCTGACAGCATGGTATCTTTTCGTTTGTCTTCCTTTTCCTCTCCATCCGTCCACATTCATACCCATCAGTTCCAGTCACATGCGTGTCAACCCTCCTCATCACCTGTCCTTATCAAGATCTGATTCCCCATATTTTTTTTTGGAATAGTAGCCCTCTTACAAAGTAACTCGTTTACAGGTTGAATCAGGATCGATCAATAATGATTTTTCTAAAATCCAATGAGTTTTAATTTTCGCCAAAATCGGCCTCGAGAGGCCTTTCAGTGTTCTTCGATATTCCTCATAATTCGGATATGGTTATCCAAGCCCAGTTGCAATACTCACCCTGTATAGTAGTAGTATTCCTCATTTTATCCATAAGTTGCAGTTCAAAAAGTGCTGATTAATCAGCCTATTATGTATGATTTTGTAACTACAGTACAATTTCGTTTTGCAGCAACTCATGTGTTGTATTGGCCCAAATGTAAATCCCAATAGCGCGCACAGCTTCTAAGAATTCTAATTCATTTGCAAATCATTTAGTGGTATTGTTGTCTCATTTATGATAATCCCATAGCGTAGTAGTTCGTAGTAAAAACAAGTTGCATAAATATATCTAGCTGTATCAGCCACAGTACCACAGTATGGCATAATCTTCTATAAATAACATGTCAAATATATGCGAACGACAAGTATCTGTTCACAGAATTACTATGCTGTCATCCTTTATGATATGAGATTGTGACAATGCAGAAATGACGTCAATATAGGGGGACTGGGTTTGTGAAACCCAATGCTAATATTTTGACGGTGAAAGTAAGCTTGTCTGTCTGCCTATAAATGTTAATGATTGTACAGGTATAGACAATATAATCTTTGCCTGGTAGAAAGATTAGGGTTTAAGTATAACATTAAGTTACTTTTTATCCTTGAGTAGACACTTTCCTTTGGGTTAATTGGACATAGATAGACTCTTCGTCTATGTGTGTACTGCCACAGGTACTGCGTAACTAGAAAGCACACACTTGCGGGTAATATTTTAGAAACTAACCGCGATGCTGGAATACACAGTGCAATTAAAAGAATAGTCCTTCAATTCGGTTGGTTTTAATCAGTACGAGTCTGATAGCTCGTTGCACTCCACACAGAGAGGATTTATTTGATGATTTTGCAATCCCAAAAACCAAGTGAAAATAATTTGAAAAGCCTAGAAGCCAAGTTAGCAGATAGCACTAGGTTTTTAAGTAGCCCAATACGTTACCGTCTTAGTCATGACTAGATTTAATGGATGGCGTAGATTGGAGACGACATTGATTTCTGGACTGACAATCCTGTGTTTGTAATTCCCGATGATGTCATTACTCTCGGAGTTGTTATGGTAATGCAAAGTAATAGGATGCTTTGTGCATCAATTTGTCTTGCCATCCACTTCATATTAACTAGAAGTGATAATAATTATGTTGCAATTGATGATAACACTGATTTGATGACGAAAGGATGGGATTCCCGTTTACAATTGCAGTTTCGTAACTAGCCCTTTTATGCGCTCAGTGCAAGCCTCTAACTGTGCCTTGGTCTGGCCTTTCCTACGCCGTCGCGACGACGTCTATTCCCATTTGTCACTGCCACTGACTTTGTCACCAGTGAGACAATTAGAATGTAACAAAAAGTATTAGGCTAACAGGAGTTCAAAGTAGTCTGTATTTAAATAATTGTAAAGGTTACCTAAAATTGTATTCTACATATCAATCCCGCGTGGAAGCTATCTATGAGCCAAGTTTCATCGAAATCCTTTCAGCAGTTTTTGTGTGCGAGTACGAGTAACAAACATCGAACCATACATTCACAAATTTTCGCATTGGTATAAGCAGGATGTCCGTTACAAACCACAGTGTTTTAGTGGTTGCTTGCTAATCACCTGTAAGTACTCTTGAAAGTCTGTTGATCTAGTCGTCGACAGGTCTTTCTAAGAATTCAAGAAACCCATTAATCGAAACTGAAGTGGGCAGAGATCATTGGTCCTATGAAACGTGCTCCACGCGATATGATTTGTTTTTTTTTTGTACAATTGGATGAAAATCTTGCTGCTTTGAAATGAAACTTTGTGTTGCGTAATGTTAGAACACTTCTAAACGTTAACGTTTTTTGTTTGTCACTACTATCTACCCACATCCCAAAATCACTGGATAGATCAGGGAAAAATTGAACCGTGATGGCTTTTTAGGGAAAGTTATCACTGAAACGTTTAAAATACGAATTGAAAATTTTAATAAGATGCATCATCAGGCGAACCTAGTGCTAGTTAGAGTTTTGAAGAAGCAGTTGGAATTTGATTTTTCTGAGAAGAAACATCGTAACAGACTCAGAGGCCAAGGTCGTTTTAGAGGTCTATGGAGCTCATTCGATGTAACTTCTATTCTTTTTTCGATTTTTCAAAAACGTTTTAATTTCTCCTATGTAGTGGGTGCGTTTACAGAAATTTCAACACACGTACACAAAAACTCAAACCCGAAACTACCTACTTGTAGATTATACAAATACTGGTTCCGTGTGGGAATAGAATCAGCGACACCTTACGCAGCAGTCAATTGCTCAGCCTCTGCGCCAGTCAATCTTTTTTGCAAATCATGTTGATCAGTTAAAATAGATTCGAAAGCTCAAATTTTTCTGCACCGTTAACAACGGTTGTCACAATATAAAATTTGCACTTTCAGTAACACGCAGATGGGTACTGACCCGTAACATTTGTACCGTTATTGTGCTTACCTACCTTGTTTAGTTCGTCAAGATTATTATTGTTTGCTACTATGGTCTTAACTGGTTTAAATTTCGATATTTAACATGTCTGTAGGTTTTCTCCTTTGACGAATTACTGTTTTTATCGTGTCCTTAACTCCTTATTCTTACCCGAATTTGTTGGAGATCGCAGCGCCGTCATGTCAGTACTTACTGCTTTTATCTATTATATTTTTACGTAGTCCATCTACGAATTCTATTATCTTTCGCTTCTCTTATAGCCCCAAAAAGTTACATCCTCCATAGCTATTGAATTTTCAAAAACATCTTTCGTTGATGCTCACTAACGCTTTGAATTGCCTCGTAGACTTTAACTAGCAGATTAAGCTGTGTTTTGCCTCAGTCTATGAATTTCAGATTGCGTAAATTAATTCTAAGATTTGTTTGCAAAATAGTTTCAAAATGTTCAGTTATTTTTTCTGCGACATTGTTAATTCAGGCTCAACATTTTCAAGTATGTTTACATCCATTGTTATAGTTCGCTAAGTTTTCTGATTAATTTCTAGCCTTTTGTTAGTATGCCACGTGTTTATATTGTAAAACAATGGATACGAGGGGTAGTAATGTTATTTAGTTGCGCCATATTAGGATTGCCTTGAAACTTGGGACCTCTAAACTTAATTGTTGATACTGTGGAACAATTGGTTATGGATGTTAATGATATAATGTTAATATTTTCGGTTCGGTTTTGTTATATCACGCGATTTTGAATTATTCACGCGGTTAATTGTAAATCCTCCTCACATTACTTTCGAGTGTCAGTTATCCAGTTTTAGCTGCTTCTTCATAGGAATTGTTCAATTCATGCCTGAAACTAAAGCTTTTTGTTGATTTATCTTATCTACTCATCGTTTACTTTCTCAAAACTAGATTTCAGATTTTCAAACTTCTACTGTTACCTATGGATCATACATATTTTCTTGTTAATTACTTTAAGGTTATTTAAAATTTATTTTGACATGAAAGAAGGTTCTTGGCATTAGATACCAGCTTTCCTTTGTTAAATTAATATACATCTGTTCTTTTAATAACCTCTAAGTAGTATCTTTTTGTTTGAATAACCTTACCATAATCAAATAATCCATTTTCTGCAACTGCTGTGTAATTATTTGACTTAGTAAAACAGAAGTAGTTACAAAGAGAACAAAGACTGAAGGAAAAATCCCAATTCTTAGCATAAATTGGAATGGAAAACGGTACGATGTTAATCACATTCTAATTTATTTCATTATATGACAGATGGTATTGTCATGCAAGCCAAGTACGCAATAACGTTGATTTACAAGTTGTTAACATCTTAAAACAATAGAAACTTCAATTATATTATACAGTATAAGGTCAGGTGCCCAGTAAGCTATGGATTATCATAATTAGGTGACCATATTCGCCGACACAATTTGATTAATAGTCTTTGTATTTGGCTAATGGCGCCTAGTTCTAATCGATGGCTGTTTTAAACACGGAGCTAATTGTCATCGGGAATATTTTTCAAGATGTACGTCTTTCGTGGCATTTAATTTTGGATAGATATGAAAATCAAGTACTTAATTACTGTAGGTATAAAATAAATATTAATTAATGCGAACAATATTTTTTTTGTAACAAGGAACCTGATTATTCTGTTGCTATGCGTAAAAGTTAGAGTTCTGTCCGAATTAACTCAGTTGCTACAGTTGTAAAGATACAATAAAACAACTCTTTTGTTACAATGGCGTCAAAAGCTATAAATATCCAAACATACATTTTGTAATAATGACTAATTTATGCGGAAAGTCTGACACTATTGACTCAAGTGATCCACAGTCTAGAACTACTGAAAGTCGTATCAATTTACTGTAATATAACAAGAAAGAACAGCTGACACGATCCTACGGCGCGCCTCTCACAGCCATAACGAGAAAATTAATACCTTGATTTGCATGCCTAATTTTGGAGTAAACTCCGGTCTCACACGCCCAAAACTGGTAATATGAGATTTGATCAAATTCTTTGTATCGTCCTGCTGAGCGCGACCTTCAACATTCACAGCAGACTGTTTAACATCAAACACTAGACAAAGACTGCGCAAAAACGTGGTACGCGGGCGAAGTAAAACACAACGTAGTTCGTACAGGTGAGTCCGAAGGCCTCCCGAAGTAGTCTCTAGGCGGAATGTTTCGCGATATGACATCATGTGCCACTGACCCACCGAGGCCGCCGGTTCTATTAGATTACACTATTCAACGTCGCCGTCGCACTCGCCCGAGCCATTGATCTTGCCATGTTCGCTTTAGTGTTCTTGCATTTCAATTGGGCGATCACGTTTTTTTTTTTAGAAATAAACAAATAGGTAGTCTGTCTCGCCGTGATGAGTCTTGATGTAATTGCCTGGGAAATAAGCAATCGATGTTCCGGTTCGTTGTTATGAAATTTTCGGCCATATTTTTCTGATTGTAAATTCAGCTGTCTTTGTTATTACGTATTTTAAGCTGTAGCAATTCGACTACCATGATTGGTGAATTGATATAGATTTTTTCGGAAAGTTTTTACCGGTTTTGTTTCGAGAAAGTTGTTGCGAATATTATAAAGCTATTCAGATTCCGATATGCCATTAGCTTTATTTTACAAACACGTATTTCGCGACAACTTTTTTCAAAGTACAAATATACGCGTACGTGCCAGTCAGTCTTGTTCCGAAGTCCTTATTAAATATTGAAATAAATATACTTCGTCTTACGACATCAGGAAAATCAATAAATTGCGTGGTAATATTTATTGGTGTTTGTGTCTCCATTCCCACGTTGACTGAACGTAAAGATTCGATGAATGAGGTATCATAAACAAGGCATGTCCTACGAGACATTGATTCGGGTAATTGTACTTGAAATTACTGTGACTTGTAAATAATTTTATCACTTTGTCTATAATTACCTTTTCTACGTCATTATCCATCGATAAAAAGCCGTTTAGAAATAAAGAGTAGAAGTTAACTGAGACATCTTGATGGGTTCCTCAGGGGACCACACTGGGGCCGCAATTACCACTACCAATTTATCGCATTGTTTAGATTATGTTACGGTACTTACCTGAAAATATAGCGTTACAGGCGATTTCTATTGTTACTTGAATGAATAATTACTCTCTACTTTCAAGATTATTTAGGTTTTATTTGTTAAGATCCTGATTAGATAAAGAGATAAGTCTCAAGCAATGACATGTCTGCAATGAACTAATGGTACATGTGCATATGTAAGTATACAAATAATAGTATAAAAACTTGTTGTCATTATTGATTTTGCTACGGAATAGTTAGAAAAATATTTATGAATGTACATACATAAAATAATTCATGCATATGATCACATTTTTCCTTCAGTATGTCTGTATGTTTTTACTCTTTTATATTTAAATGGTCTGTGTGTTGGAAATACTTTAGAAGGAATCTTAACGTAGTAACGCGAATACCAAGAACTTTTTTATCCTTCTGCGTCGCTATTTAGTCAAATATTTGTGTTTCATCTTTATTTGAAGATGTTTTTATAACAAATTCAACAGCCTATGAAGGTCCAAATATACAACAGATCAAATCTGTTTGTAAATCTTACACCATGTCACTCTCGACATGCTACGATGCGTGAAATGTATCCGAGAAGCTGTTTAACAAATTCAGGTTCCTAAATACTTAGACCAACAAAAAGAAGAATGCTAACGACATTGGACAGAATTCAGTCCGCGAACGTGTCAGACCGAAAAAACCAATTGATTGCTAATGTAATAACGGCCCAACATCGATTCCAACAACTCCTTTACTTAACAATGTTTACATTAACTCGCTAACATCTTTGAAATTAAATTCGGATGCACCTGGTTGAACGTTTTTTCCCAGAACACTGAAATTTTTGTCCAAATCTTTGTTGCTTTGTTTCTAGTCTTCATTTTCACAGTTAGATAGTTTTGTAAGTTTTTCCTTGTTTCTCAGCGTACTATTTTATTTATGAACACAGTTTTTGCCAATGATAGGACGACGACATTTTGAGGTCATTCGCGTGCTCAGCGTCTGTTTTGCCACGTGTAAAAAGTGTTTCCAATTGTCAGTTTAGTTTTTTTCCTATTTCGACTGGTTAAACCTGGAAGGTTGATTTGTCCTTTATCCTTTTGATGTTTTGTTAAACTCGTTGCATCAATTTCTTGGCCTCCGAAGTTATCTTTTAATCAACGGTCTTGATCTTCAAGTTCAGATATAATGCTGTGTAATTTGTTCGTTGATTCTAGAGTCTCGTCTTCTATTTTCTGTTGTCCACGGCCATCATAACCATTATGTAATTAGTTGTATTTAATTAAGAAAAGTATAATATTTAACTTAACAAGTACAAACCAACCTTCCGAATAATTTCCTTTTTATATTATTTCTGTATTATGTAATTTTACATTATAATAGTCACTTATGTGAGAACAATAGCTTAACTGAATATTCAGATTATAAATCATTTTTATTGCTCGTGTCTATCTTTGGCGTAAGATTTAGTTTTTTCATTTACACATGCGAATATAATTAGAAATTAAGCTTGGGAACAATCTCATTGATGCAGTAGCCAATGTGACTAAATGGTGACATGACAATGCAAATGATATTACATAGTATTAATGTCATAATATACATTAAGAACAGTTAGTGTGGAAAGTAGAGTACTTCCTAGGAAATTAAGGTGCCTTCGTCTTGGGCTAGCTTGAATCCCTCGCCACATCAATGATTCTTAAAATGCTTTGTTATACGTTGTTACATAATTGATAACAGACAACCTCACCGCACAATTCCCGAACCACTGGAACTGAAAGACGGAATTAAAAGTAATCATGTTTATAATTCGGCACTTTTGTTAGCGCTATAATCTCGCAAGAGACGAATAATAAACATGGAAAACTATCCCGTACTAATGACAGAGTAAATCTGATCGTGACAACTTTCGCCTATTCGGTTCTCAAGTCAAATTATTCCTCCAAAATAGTTTCAAGCGAAAGCTTGTATTTATGGAATTTTCGCCTTGGAATAAAACATATCCATACGTTTAACACAATAAGTATTTATGTACGTAACTACCCTACAAAATGACAGGATCACTCTAATCTTTAATATTAAAACTTTTGCGGAACAAGATAATATTTTCGGCATCTTATAAATATGTAAAACGCGCGTTCACCAATAAAAATACGTTGTAAGTTGATGTCCCAGCAAATTGTCCTAAATCTTCAGCCATTTTTCCTTATAGCCCTTTTTCGGGTAGTATTGGTTTTTATCTTCGGTCCTCGGAATGTGTATGGTCTGTATGAGTAGCTTTCCAAGGCGTGTTTAAGATGGCAGGCATAGAGATCTTAAAATACTGAGTTCTAGTAGTGTCTGATTTATTTCTGCTGTATGTGATTTATGTAGGAATATTCCGTTTAGTTACGCCTTGATTTTATAGGTTTTGGACACATTTTACTGCTTAATATTAGTTGTATTGTTAAACTCAATGTTGCTATATCGTGTCTTCTAAATCATATTTATATTTTGTTTGTTTGTGTTCTATTCTGGTTCAATTTTGCATTTGTCTTTTTGTAATTGTAATTTCTTCTGCTAGTGATTCTGCAACTATTTCTTCATTAAATTCTGTTTTCCTTGCCAATATAATATTGTTATCCTATTACAAATTCTTCCCGTTCCTTCCATATAACGTAACCCATATATTAAATCTTACGCTAGGAATTTCAATCCTTTCCATCCATTAATTTTGCTTCTCGAGACTAATGACTCGCGTCCTGTTTCAGAATTTAAGCGAGACCTAGATCCGGGGCATATGTGACACAATATATTTAGAAATATGATAATCAGTTTTCATGACTTTGTATTTACGGTCTGCTTACGAAAATTTTAACGAGACTTGGAACCTTATAACGTTTTACTGTGTAAATATCTGTTATATTTCATCAACTGGGAAGATATTTATAGTTTAATCTGACAAAGTAATCATAATTTCCGTAAGCTTTCAACTTTGTTGTTTCATCTACAATATTTACAGGAGTATGAAACCTAAAATGGTTGAGTTAATTATCTTCAAAGCCACCATGGAAAGTTTTCCCCACAAAGTCTACATCGAATTCGTCATCGTCTCTAACAAAATTCGTTCTAAATTCTAAAATCGTTGCGACCATAATAGGCTGGTCCGCTTATACACTTTAAACTGGAATTCTACGCTCAGTTACAACTATGTAGGTATTTGTATGAAAGTGAAAATGTTTGGCGTCCCCGACCTGCTATTGTGATGGCTGGGCCGTGACATGGCGGCCTTGATAGGTCATCGTTTCTCACATGGGGATTGTAAACAAAATTATGGTGTTTGTGTGGGTGTATCGCATTTGGACCATTGTTTCGGACATTGTGGTTGGCTGGACAATCTGCCCAGCTTTGTGAGGGTTTTGGTATTGGTTCGTTTTAGTTATGTTAGTAGGTTGGTCATTGTTGTTGACTCATCAGCTGCTATGTCTGTTCATCGGTTTCCCTTCAAATGTTGTACTAAGTACTTGTTAACCCTTACAGTACAAAATATAATTTTGGTTATCCGGGGAAATTGAAATGAAAAATATAAGTCTGGTAAACAGCAACTAGTATTTTAACTCGTAATTATACTCATCATGTTGAAAAACTACAAGAAATAACAGCTGTCTGATGTCTTCTTTCTATCTCCTTTAAAAGACAGCTGGTTCCTTCCGCGGTTTCATGGTTGTTCCCTTATGAAAGTAATTCATAATGACAATTACAATCACGTGTTAAGCTGTGTACTGGTCATTAATTACCATTCACCCTATTTCATCATGCGTTAATGATATCTTCGCCCCGTCTGTTTTTGTCCTCTCATTGAAAACAACGCAAGTATTTCGTCATTCGGTTCTTGTCTCCTATCACTATGTTTAAATATATTCTGTGACAATAAAATTAATACATCGCAGTTCGATTTGACAATAAGGAAGTGATCCTTCTAGTTTTACTGCGTAGTAACATTTTCGTTTTGTTAATCAGACCTGTTTATTGATTTACATAGAGCTATAAAATTTAAAATTCAATCGTCTTATCGTTGAGTTCGTGTTTCGATTCCCTTGAAGGGTGAAGCTTTTGAATAAGTTGTCGGCTTAGAAGCAATTTTGTTAAATTATTAGGTTTATTCATTGGTTTTCAAGGTGGCTTATTTTGGTAGTCATTATCAGGTTTATTGGCTTCTTCTATTTTCCTGCCCTTATCCCATTTAACTTTTAGTCAGCGCAACACGTTTTCTTTTCCATTCTTCCCTGTCAGACTTCAAAACTTTGCTCCTTTTACATTCATATCATTCATTTATCATTTTATGTGTTGGTAGACCAACAGACGATACCAGAAGATGTTTGGTAAAATCTGATTGACACTCGTGGATGCCAAAGAATTTTGAACAGTAGGCAGGAAGCATCTACGTAGCAGTGGGTGGAATAAGTCTGCCATTGATGGTAGTGATGCTGATGATGATGATAATATTTACCATAGACAGTTTACAATATAGCTCTAGATACAGATCAGGGTACAAAAAGCCGAAATTGTATTATATTAGCCTTACCAACCGTAGAACTGATGATCGTCGGTGTAGACATTTTCTTGAAAGAGGATTGTGAATCGCAATCATAACAATAAGAGTTAGTTACTAATTCTTTTTTCTTTACGTTTTTGCGAAGTAAAGAATATATTTATTTATTTATTTATCTGTCAACAAAAGGTTAGATGAAGTGATGATCTTCATAGGGTGGCTGGTAGCAGAGGTTTTCAAAAATGTTATTTTTCTTTTTAAATTCTCGTTTTACATGTAATAATTTGTTTAAGAACTATTAAGAATTTGTCGATTCCAATGAGGAATATTTGATGCTTTTTGTTTAAAACGAGACCGAAATGCTAAAAATATACTTGTACTAGCTGACCCATGCCCACTTCGTTGGGCGGTAAACATTTTAACTTTTAACTGTCAGACTTGTACTGACTAAAATCCACGGTGTCCTTCGGTAGCCCTTTGAGTACCGGAGTTGCGGTATCCGTATGTCCTGCAACCCCGGCTAGGCTATGGCCCTCTATAGGAGGGCCCTGTCATTATTCTGACCCTCTTTGAGGCGGAGGGAGGACGCTGTCCTCTCTCTCACGCGATCCGCCTCCTCCTTCGCGAGCATGACTGCTTTGCAGAAGGAGAGGGACCGCTTCCGACTCCGTCTCACCCCACAGCATGGCTGCGGGCAAGGCCGAGTGCGGGTTGGTCTCCGCCTATCGCCTACGTGAGGAGGCGGTGCTCCGCCCTAGCAAGGCAGTCCTGCATCGTATGCTCCACCGTGTCCTCTGGGCGGTCCTCGTACTGACACTCGGGCGTTTCCTCCTTCTTTATCAGACACAGGTACCTCCCGAAGCATCCATGTCCGGTGAGGACCTGCGTCAAGCGGTAGGTGAGGACGCCGTGGGACCTTACCAGCCACTTCTCAAAGAGGGGTCTAACAGCCGCGATTCCAGCGAGCCCGCTCGCGCTTTGGCTTGCGAGCATCTGCGATCGCTCAGCTTTAGACTCCCTTTCCCTTATTGCAGAGACATGCTGCCTTAAATCAGTGAGACGCTGCGCACGTTAAGCGCTAGTGCGATTTTCTCCAGTTTGGTTGGCAAGCCGCTGTAAACGCTCGGAGCTAGATTCCCTCTATTCCTCGAGAGGCGCTGATGATTTTCAATAGCAGACTCTTCCATACGGCGTACTCGAGTTGCTTTTGTCTGGGATGTCTGTCGGGAAAGTTGTGATTTCTTTTTATGACAATTCAAAGAATGAGAACGCGGTAGTATTTGTGTTTTAAGAAACCGAGCAACCAAAACAATTTTAAAGACCAACACGTTAGGGTGCTAAGACAGGAAACCTCCACGAGTGCCCGTGGACTGGAGTTCCCTCTCGGATACGTCCGGGGGTAAGACCAGTTTTTCGGGCCGGTGAACCCTGGGTTGCGGGCAAAAACTCTTCCTTATGCACTGTGTGCCTAAGGGGTCTCTGCCTGTATGCGAATGGCCTGTCGTGTGGACGCTCCAACGCGTGTCCCTCTGATCAGCAGAGGACACAGTGGCGGAGCGGGCTTGCGAGCGGTGAGTAATGGGTAGCTCGCCGTCCGACCAAGGACCAAGCCCAGGTCGGTGGCGCGTGGTGTTTCGCGCCAAATGCCTGCTGGGGTCGCGGGTTGCTCTTAACCCAGGCTATCGTAGCCCCGGAACGTAAAGGGTATTCGAAGGAACACGGGTGGATTTTAGTCAGTAAGAGTCTGACAATCCCTTCCACCCCATCTAGGGCAGGAGGACTCATTTGATGATTTTACCACCTAAAAAAAAAGACCAACTCGTACTTGACACAAAAACGTCCGTACAAAGCATGTTCTAATGCGGTTCGTGAATGGACGGCGGCATTTTGCGATTTAGTAATTTTATATTATCTTCGAAACTATTTAACCAATAGACATACTGTTTGGAGCAAATCGTATCTCTATGATGTTCTTGTGATCATAATAATATTTTTTTCGATAAGCTTTAATATTTTGTTGATTAAAAAACCGTCCAAAGGTATAAAGTGGTTCGTGAATGGACGGCGGCATTTTGCGATTTAGTAATTTTATATTATCTTCGAAACTATTTAACCAATTGACATACTGTTTGGAGCAAATCGTATCTCTATGATGTTCTTGTGATCACCATAATATTTTATTCAATAAGGTTTAAAATTTTGTTGATTAAAAAACCGTCCAAAGGTAAGTACGTCGAGAAATACTATTTTTAACTCATAAAAGCTACTATATCTACTAAAACATAAAAGATAGAAATATGGTGTCGCGGACTTTATTGTAGAACTATTCAAATCGGACATTTTTGCCGTACATTGTTTTCAATTTTAAACAACTGTTAAGGCAGCGCATGCTAATAACTCTGTTGGAAGAGCAATTTTTTTCCGCCCGGCTAAACAAAACTTCAGATAGTTCAGCTAATATGCATGATATCTTTATAATTTATAGCCTATAGCACTCAGGGATAATGTAGCTTTCTACCACTGAAACAATTTTCAAAATCGGTTCATTACTTTCGGAGATTACCCATTACATACAAACAAACAAACCTTTTTACCTCTTTATAATATTAGTATAGATTTTCGATTCAAAAATCGTTGTCTTTACATGACGTATTTACGTCAGTCCTTCGTGCTGTCGCCTCAGTTTCCCGATTTGCATAGCAATACGATTTTAAAATTCCTACAGATTTGAATCTTACGATCTCATATGATTATAATCTGTTACGTCAATGGAATGTCCTTTGATTTTAATCAAGAATTAATTATGGCCGAATTTTTAATTGGTTAGTTTTAAAGGGTTTTTATGCCCATAAAAGCGTTAAAGAAAAGGGCATATTTAGTAAAATATTATGATAAAAAATTATATTTATTTTGCAAATAGGTTTTAGCAGAGACAAAAAAAAAACACACAAAACACACACACTTCAAAACTCCAATTCTTTTTTTGTAACTAGATGAGGCCGGTTATAACCTTATTATTACTGTGTCCCAGTAATGGAAATATTATAGGATAGTGATGACAATTAGCTACTTTATGTTCTGAAATTTATGCCTTTTACATTACAAGTCTAAAATTCAGTATAGTCACATTTTCGGAGGTTCTCAGGGGAAAAACCTATTCTATTCTATTTTTAGTAGGCAATTAAATTAGGAATTTTCCTGTTACTGAGTGTGTCATTTAAATACTAGGTAAGCTTTTATCTTTGATTTTGTACAGACAACTAAACATCAACCTTTGTTTGTAAAACCAGTATAAGTTGACCGCTCATTGTACGGAAAGAGCATTTAAAGCGAGGCCAAGTTAAACTTGTTTTGTATAGCATGATGAGTAGTTATGTGTACCTTATTAATATTTCCACACTATTCCCAGTGTGTATACCAATTTCTTGCATATTCACTCTACTTAAAATAATACAACTAAAAATATAAATTAAAATTAAATGATCATAACCAATTATATTTAATCACTGACTCAGTACAATACGGGTGGGCAGTCGAACAGACGACCCTTGGTTCGTGTTGGATGGACAAATTAATAGGGACTATACGAATCACCCTACGTTATGTGGCGAGGTATTATCCAAATGGGATGGATGGATGTTCAATTGCCTTGCATTTACACAAAGGATATATTTTTAAACCGATGTTATCACTAAGGCCAAGAACGCACTGTGATTTTTATCCGCAGAATAAATAGCATATAATATGAAAGTGTGTGAAGCTACACAACTCGCACTTGCGAAAAAAAAATCTCGCAAGAATAGTTCCAGATAGCGAATTAAAAAAATATCGGTGTGAAAAAATCGCGGGAATAAAGTTCGCAATGAGCTTTTGGCCGGCCACACTAGCGCTTGAAACAGCCCCATGATATAATAGAAACTCAAAGAAATTAATAAACGCTAAATATCCCATTTTAAGGAAAGGAGTTGAGTTGTCAATACGCTATAAGATCATAAAGCTCATAAAAAAGTAGGAGAAAAATTGGTAATTTTTTTAGAAGATATTGGTGGCGCAGCGGCTAAGCAATCGCCATCGCAATACCGTGTCGCTATGGGTTCTATTCCCGCACGGAACAAATATTTGTATGATCTGCGAGAAGTTCTTCCCGGCCTGGGTGTTTATGTTCTGTTTCTATGTTTGTAAACGCACCCACGATAAAGCAGCAATTCCTACTTTGGGGTAACGTTTAAAAAACGAACGATGAGGCCTTCGTCCAGGATTGAGACAGTACACAACAAGATAAAAAAAGTTATAGTTTAAGAGTTAACAAAGCATTTGACATTTTAACTAGGAAAGTAAGCTACATAGCTGATATGGAACATAAACCTTATCTTTACGCTCTCTCTGCCACGGTGTCAGCAGAGAAGGCGAAGCGGAACTAACTACAACTTGTGAAGATGGACACAAAGATTTAATTATTAATAATTGAGAGGTAGTCTATCAGCAACTAGCTAATAAGGTTTTTAAAAATGGAACTCTCCTCCAGCGTCTTGTGTTTCCGAACGCATTCAATCCGTATCTCTTCTAAGTTAGAGTGCACAGGGTTTTTCTGGATAAGCTCGCTCCATCTTCGGTTTTGTCTCTGTCACTCCTGACCCAGACTAGAATTAAGAGCAAAACAAACAGAAATTAAAAATAAAATCTTGGTAGATTTTGAGAGATAAAATACAGGTTGAAAGTGTTGCAATGGTGTAAGTTTCCGTAATAAGCTTTCCGGCATAATTATGTTTCAAATAGACCAAAACAATGGTTTATTTACCGATTAGAAAACGGATTATAGATCCAATTTAACGAGTCAAGGTTATTCATCTACATTAGTGGGTGTAACTTACACATAAGCCAACCGCCTTCCCAGATGATTCAGTATGCGTCGGGCATCATTTATATTTGTTGAAATCTTCAAAATTAAATTATATGATTTGAAATAGAAACAGACAATTCTTTAATTTCCCAGGCGGAAATGGCGGAATTGGCTTGAACTTTGAAAAAAAAAAAATGTCCCACAGGAACACGGATATACACCCCAACCACGATGACAGTCCCCTACCACCTGAACCGACCTTGAAAAAATTAAAAAAAAAATCGTCACACGTCACAATTTCAATAAAACTTCTATGGCGTCGTAAACGGACGGTTTGGCCTTGTCGGGTCGTTGCCACAGCCTAGGTTTTGACGTCAGACGTTACACGCTAGGCAACTGGGCTCGGCACGCTCGAAAATTTCAAGGTTGACCGTTACGATTTAGGACCGATGCTTCCCGAAACTTTACGAAGTGGTTTTGTGGGCCTGGTGCAAGGTTTCTATGGTTGAGGGTGTATGGGAGAAAGCTGGGGATTTAAATTCATTGAGTATTAGTTTAAATTTTTTATTTCAAGGTTCTGAGGGTCTAAAACTGCCACTTAGTCGATATCCCAAATGATTCGCCGTAGTGTATGAGTTGCGTAGCCAATGGCGTTGCGGGTTCATGCATTTCCCGGAACGCCATGGGTTCATTCATTCAGACCCTTTGACCTGAAATGATATTTCATCGTTAGTTTCTCAAAAAAATGTCGCCTTTTTAGAATTGTAACTAAAATCAACAGTACATTTTTAACCTTCTTCTTCAACTTACTTTAATTCTTAGGAGAAAGTGGCAAAAAAGTCAAGGAAAACGAAGTCCGAAAGAAAATTTATTTTAAACTTTTTTGCGTTTGGTTTTATCTTCCAAGACCTAATACTACATTGATGACCTATGTTTAGAAGAAAGTATCCACACCGCCCGAGGCGATAGCCAGTACAGCCACATTCCTTGTTTTATGATCTCCCCATATACGGCGCATATCTTTGACTACACGTACTATATTCACTTCAAACATTTATTTAGATTCACCGTGTGCGGTGAAAGGTAATTTGTTCATAAGTCTGTCGCTGTATTTCTAAAGAACGGCTGGATCGAATTGAATGGGGTTTTTTGTTTAAACTAAGCTAGTTATATCAATGTCGACCAGTAGGGGTCCTAGTTGATTTTATCTGTGAATGGTGTGTTGTTCTTTTTGTGCGATTTTGTAAAGGAGATTGTCAATCTCTTGTATAGCAACAGCCATAGCATCAGCAAAAATAGGAATTAATTGTCTAAGTTCTTGTGGGCAGTGGTCATCTAATTGTGGAGGCACCTTTTTATTGGGGGTGTGGAATAAATGGATCTATTCCAGTATATCAATGGACCAGCGCCTTCAATAAGTAGTTATTAATACATCATTGTAATGGATGCTTTTCGACTGTGTTAAGTAGATCGTGCTTAATATGCAGCAGCTTTCTCAGAAGACCAATCTTTGCTCCTTAACAATAATAGAAATATTAATATTAAACAATAAAATTCTCATTTTAAGGTATAATTAGTGAGACAGCAGTGGTGGCCCAGTGGTATCGGCCCCGACCTACGATTTGTAAGTCGTAGATTCCAACCCAGCCTGGCACATTACAATCGACATATCAATTTAAGGTATCTACCTTTTTATCTTAATGGTGTAATCTTACCTTGTTTAATTCCTAAACCGTAGTTATGGCGAATCGTTTTCCGTATTAAGATTTAGCAACCTCAATATGTCTGGTTCATTTGAGGTTGATCTGAAGGTTGCCCCCCGGAAGTCTAGCGAAACAACGACGACGGTTACTAAGTTAAATGGCTCAATAGACAAAGAAGAATATGGTAATGGCAACTGGTCTTTTTAGAAGGAAGAAACTTTGAGAAGAAATAATTTAAAAAAAAAATTGTGTCTGAAGTTTTTTTTTTAAATCATCAAGTGAGTCCCAGTGGGTTTAACCTAGCGCAGGAGGGACTTGTACTGACTAAATATCACGGTGTCCTTCAACAGCCCTTTACGTTCCGGGACCACGGCTATCTGATAAGATGAAGTTCTGCAACCACGGCAAGCTTTGGCCCTCTAAGGGACCTCTGTCATACTGCTGATAACTCTTTGAGGCGCGCATGGAACACGACACGCCGTCGACTCATGTTTAGCTTTAAGATGTTTACATGCCAAATAAGCACACCTTTCTTTCCTTTAAGTCTTTATAAAATTCTTTTAGAATTAAAAAAAATACACTCAAGTTTTCCTCATGACATTTCCTCATTTCGCCGTCTACGACCAACTTATCGGTCAAATAATATTTGTAACCAATTTTCAGAATCGATTTATCGTTGAGATCTAGTTTTAAAGATATTAAGTAACCACTTAGCTTTTAGCGTGTTTGTTCTCAAATAAACCGTTTCTCTGATTATTATCGCATTTGTCACTTTTAGACATTTGTGGTTGCTTTCACAATGCGTCTTGTAGATTGAAAGAAAATTATTATGGCTTTTTATTACCCTACGGGATTGTTTGATAGGATTGCTAGGGGGTTTTATTAACTATCTGGATCGTGGGACTGTCTTGACACGTATCCGTAAAGGTGACCCTGGTACGTAAAGGGCTATTAAAGGAACACCGTATATTTTAGTCAGTCGGAGTCTGTCAGTCTCTTCCGCTCCACTCAGGGCATTTGAGCTCCACCCACGCCAAAAACAAAGGTGGTTTCATTATCCACAATAATGGGTTTGTCTAGGTCCGGTATCACGGTATGTCCCTAGGTATTGAATTATAGTGCCTAAAGGTTTCCTATGCGTTATCACAGGCCTGTGTTCTAATCAGTGTAGTCGTTTTTGCGTATTTGTTTATCAAAACATTTAATCATACATCATTATCAACCAGAAGACGTCCACTACTGAACATAGGCCTCCCCCTTAGACCGCAACACCGACCGACAATTTGCCACTTTCATCCATCGGTTGCCCGCGACTCTCACGATGTCGTCGCTCCACCTAGTGGGAGGCCTGCTTACGCTGTGTCTGTCAGTCGGTCGCCTGAACTTTTCTTCCTCATCGGTTATCAGTTCTATGGCCGATGTGGCCTGCCCATTGCCACTTCAACTTGCAAATACGAGCAATGCTCTGGTTTTTCCGCGAATATCCTTGATCCGGATTTTAACGTGTCCAGAAAATCCGAGCTCTAGCTCTTTCTATTGCTCGTTGAGTGACACTTAGGGACTCTACTCATGGCGCGATGCGACGCGATTCGAACGAATTCCAACTACAAGTGAAAAACAACCTTACCATTATGACAAATGACATAAAACATGTTGTTATCTAAGGGTAGATGAAAAAAAAAACACGATGACCATGACGACGTCAAGTCAATCCAATTGTATCATTATTTCTTAGTAGCAAGGTTAATTTTCAATTGGAGTTGGAATTCCTTCGAATCGCGTCGCATTGTGTCGCATCGCGCCATGAGTAGTCCTTTAGTCTCTCGAAAAGGACAGTAGTCAACGACCGCGTCTCAGTGCCATAATGTCGTCACTGATAACAACAAACAATAATAATATTCAGAAATTAAGTAGCATAGATTCGTAAAACTTAATTTGTCTATCTGTCCACGGGTAGTAACCTATTAAAGTTATCTTGCTCACACTTAGCTAGTTTTTGTATTGCTGTGATAAAACCTCTTTTTACGACTTTAATATTCTTATTAGAAGTCAGAGCTAGTTTGTCTTTTCAGTCATAAATCTAGATCGTTAACCTTTTTTTAGGTTTGTTTTTTTTTATTTGTATTAATTTTATTCTTTTCATTTTTATGGAGTACTTACATTGACCGTCTAATCGTCGTTCAAACATGATCAACACAAGTTTTCTAACACTTTTATTGCAAAAATAAGAAGCAAGAGTAACATAGACTTCTTCTTTTAATTTCTGGGTTTTTTGCGTGGTAAATTCATCAAATGAGTCCTCCCACCCCGGGCAGGGCTCAGGGACTGTCAGACTTGTACTTACTTAAATCCACGGTGTCCTTCAATAGCCCTTTATTTTCTGGCGTCACGGTAATGGAAATAAGTCCCGCGACCTCTTTTCACTGCTTAGCAAAAAAGAGAGAGCCTCTCCCCTTGAATTTATAAACTCTATCTAAACAAAACTACTAGTAGTTTATCTAGTTGTTGTTTTATTTTAATGCAGCTCGGTTCTCCATCTCCGTCCATCTTTAGATCCTAATTCAGAAATGAAACAATCACTGCGTTCGTTAAGACTAATGTAAGTGATCCTTAACATTAAGATTAGGTTGATAGCCTCATTATGCAGCTCGTAAAACAACTGCCTATTTATATTTATATCGAGGCACTGATCTGAGTATTCGACAGCCATTAGAGTACGTGGTTGCCATTTTGTTGTTAAATTATACCTAACTGGAATACCTAGTGGTCAATTCGAACACGGCTCTCAAAGATTAAAACTAATAAAGTGCTCATCATTAGAACTTGAAACGGGCTATTTACCATGTTTATTGTCTGTCAGTAGATCAAACCTGACAAGTGACAACCTGTCTTACCGATGGGAATTACTCAGTAACTGGGTTGTAGAGGTCAGATAGGCAGTACTTTAGTTTACATGGAGGCGCAGGCGGTTGACAGTCATGGATAGGATCCTGCAATTGGGGCTCATGTCAGAAGGTCATGTGTTTTCGTGGCCAGAGACTAAAATCGCGAGTAAAATCGAGAAGAGAAAAGAGAAATAGCGCCAACGAGTAAAGTCATCAAATGATTCCTCCCACCCAGGGCGGGAGGCACAACACTTGTACTGATTAAAATCCACGGTGTCCTCTAAAAGCCCTTTACCTGCGACCGCCAGAGACTGCTTTGAGTATGTTTCGCTCTTTCTCATAGTTCCATAGTTCTCATAGAAATTGTAGTTAGTGTTTAAACTTCTTTTTTTTTGCGTGGTAAAATCATCAAATGAGTCCTCCAACCCCGGGCAGGGCTGAGGGACTGTCAGACTTGTACTGACTAAAATCCACGGTGTCCTTCAATAGCCCTTTATGTTCCGGGGTCACGGTGATAGAAATAAGTCCCGCGACCCCGGCAGGCTTTGGTCCTCTGAGACCCGGGCCCGTCATTAGTGTTCAAACTTGTGTGTGATAAAAGAAGTAAGCACATTGCATAAAAAAGCGTGTTAATAAAGAGATCAATTTATAAATCAGTACGTATTAATTCAATTATTTGATAATAATCCGGTAATTACCGGATTATAATCACGAAAGTTACCAATGAGAATAATTATCTTGTTAATTTCGAACTCCTGTAAATGTATTAGTGTTGCCATCCACTTACGTGTAAAAACTGACAAGCGATCGCTTGCGCAGCTTGTAAATTGCTTTCTTTAAGTACTAGATAGCATCTTTTTAATTTAATAAAGAATACAAGGCTGTATTCTTCGTTACAAGCAAATGAGCGATTTTTTAATTGAAAGTGCCGATAGGCGTGCTATAATTGCGGTATACACTCGTTATGATATACAAGCCTTTACCCATGGGTCTGCCTGCGTCTGTCAGTTATATTATCAAAAATTATTTGACACGGATTTTATGTTTTGTAACGTAAACCAAAATTGAAGAAGATACAACATTTTTAAAATTGCCAATACGTCACAAGCAACTAAAGACGCGGCAAGCGCAGCGTAGGACTTCCACCCACAAAGTGGGCAGACGACCTTATGAAGACCACAGGATCACGCTGGATGTAAGCCGCTTCCAACCGGTCCTATTGGAAGTCTATAACAGGCCTTTGTTCAGCAGTGGACGTCTTACGGCTGATATGATGACAATGGGCACAGCGAAACAGTGGAAAATAGCACAGTGCAATATGACAGCAGAATCAGACATACATACAAACATAGACAATTTTGTATATTTTTCAAGATGAATAGAGTAAGCATTCACTGATTTACAGTACGATGATTGAAGATACTTACAGCTGTTTTATTAGTAAAATAAGCTGTTATTCTTGTAATTGTATAATTTTAGATGATTGCTATCTTCAGATTAATTCATTTAACTAATAAGGAGTAATCATTTGGCCCTGTTAACTTTAATAATGGATATTATTTGCTTTATTAATTATTCCTTTATTGATACGTTTAGATTATAAAATATACAGATCCTGTGTTCAAACCAAAAGCCAAGTCCAGCGAAATTGGATTAATCGAGATCAAGTAATTAGTTTTTTTTTTTAATACGTCATAATTCGTGAACCACAATTTACCTCTAAAGTTACAACCAAATACAATGAACTTAGATATTGTTACTTGCGGAACCCTTTATGGGCGAGTCCTACTCGCACCTGGCTGGTTTTTCTACCTTGTTTTTGACTTCAATTCTCATTGACTTACTGAGAATATGGACATTCCACAATCTAAGCCTATGAGCTTCGCAAGACGATTTCCGGCCACCGTAGGAGCGGGCATGCGGGCGGCGAGTAAAGGGCAACTCGCTGTCTGACCATGGATCATGCCCGGGTCGACGGCGCGTCGGGTACCACGCGCGCCTCAAAGAGCGTCAGCATGATGACGGAGCCGTCTCTCAGAGGGCAAAGCCTGCTGGGGTCGCGGGACTTATTCCATCACCGTGACCCCGGAACATAAAGGGCTATTGAAGGACAGTGTGGATTTTAGTCAGTACAAGTCTGACAGTCCCTACCCCGGGCAGGGTGGTAGGACTCATTTAATGATATTACTACGTAAAAAAAATAAAAGCCTATGAGCTTATAAGTTCTACTCTAAAGTCCTAATGAATGAACTCTTCGGCCTTAATTTACTTACTATATACATGCCACAGGATTATGACATAGCTTACAATGCAAATAAGTGTCAATATTGCACATATTATAATTTATTACGCAACGAGACTAAAATAACCGTTCGCATGTATTCCACGTGCCTACTTAGATTGTGCTACGGATTTTCCCGACTGCATTTTCCGCCGCCAAAGTTTACAATGTTTTAGTAAGACCTGTATAGAATTTTAGTGGGTAATTTGTAATGTTTGATATTAATCAAAATTGCAAGTATTCTGTAGGTAATAAATTATGTAGCTGTTATGTATTGTATGATAATGTAATTGTCCATTACTAGGTCGTTAAAGTTTGTGATATAGTCACTTGAAATCTAAGTAGGTTTGAAACAAAATTCATGAAAAAAAATAGTACACTAAGGATGAGGCCAAACGAGAGTAATTTTTGATCCGTGAGTAGCAAAAATTCGGTCGCTTTCATAGAAAATTTTGTCGTCCTTTGTTTTGTATGAAAGCGTCCGAAATTCAGCGACGCTCAGGTATAGGGTACAGGACGACCATTGAAACCCAAGATGCAAAGCCTCGAATATAGGGCAAGAAGGGTTAAAAATAAAATTCTATTTTTTAAAACTGTTTTTTCGTGCTTCGGAACCACTTAACCCTTCCGTTTGCCGACCGCATTATTGACCCTGGCGGTTGAAAAAAAGTTTGCATGTATACGATTTTACGGATCGCCCCTAACACCCAGGAAATAAGGCACATTCGACCCCCCAACAAAAAAGGAACCAGTTACGATAATATTCTAAACTCCAACATGATTATTTTTTCCTGGTATAAAAAGTAATGTGTTTTAGCAACAAGCCTATCCATTCAAAATTCAAACGTTTTCCCTAAAAATAAAGTTGAATTTTAATTGTTGAGGGTCAAATTAGAATCTGTTACACGAAAGGATAGGGGCCTTTTGCTAATATTAAAAGGGCCATTTTTGTTTGTGTGCGTTTAATAAAAATTTACGCGAGTGTTGCCAATTACCGCGATATGTTCGTTTGTTCGCGGAAGTCGTGATAGCAACAGATCGTGCGGTTGCCGCTATCAAATGTGGATAAGCTTGAATTCGAAAATTAAAGCTCTCCAATAAAAATTAACTGGGGCAAAACTCTTTTTGATATTAGGTGTAAAAATATGAGTCATTTTGTGTAGCACTCTGACTATTTGCCATAGAAAGTTTTTACTTTTCTCTGTTTTTCGTTAATTGTAGATTTTATTAAAGAAAAAAGTTTAAAAAGTTACGAAATATTTATTTTTAAACGACCGGCCCACCCGTAATATCATCATCATCATCATCAGCCGCAAGACGTCCACTGCTGAACATAGGCCTCCCTTTTAGTAACTAAAAATACACAACCAAAAATAGTCCTCGACACTAACAATTTCTAGTCACATCTTATACCTACGAGGCAAAAGTTCATAGGTCTTTTCAGTCGTTCCCTGATAACGGGTCGAGAACGTCCCACGCAAAAATTGAACATCCCACTCGCATTTAAGGGTTACACCCCAAGTGTTAACTTGACTTGCTTTCACTGTTTCTATTATGGGTGTACCATGGGATATAGGCTTTTTTACACTACATAGTTGACACGCAAACACACCATCGGCTTGGTGACAAGCCGTAGCCTACGGACTCTGCATCCCCAAAAGTATCACATACGCGTTGCTGATCTTGCAAGGGTGACTGTTACTCGTTGACGAACATTTTTCCGGTATTGAAGTGAAATTTGGTACACACAGTTTATAACCTGGATTAACACATAACTTATTTTTTTATCCTGATTTTATGTTCTCGTGGGATAATTTTTGAGTTGAAGCAGGGCGAAATCGCTGGCAACAGCAAGTTATTATGATAACTCAACGTAGTGCATTAAAGTTACTGAGTAAACTGACTCGTATGGAATGCTTCAGAGAAAACTCACCCCTTTGTTAGTGACAACTCTACCAAAAGGGGTTGAGATTTCTAAAGCCCGCTGTACACATTGGGCCAAGGCATTGGGCCAGCATGTTGGGCCAAAATAATGAATTCCAAATGTCACTGTTTGGGCCAACGTGTGAACACTGTATGCAAAGCACGCCAAGATCCTTTGATTGGTGCACGAAAAACCGACAACTTTTGGTTGGCCGGCCAGTATTCCCGCCAACTACCAACATACCAAGTAGGTCTATACTGTTGGCCCAATACGCTGGCCCAATGCGTTGGCCCAATGAGTACAGCGGGCAAAAGAAGCTGACTTATCTGCATGTAAACTCGCACTTTGTAACCCAGGAATAACGCGTGGCCAACTAGTTACATACAATTGCCATTTTGGTCGCGACTCGCACGTGTGAGCGATCTCGGTGGTCGCGTTATGGTCAAAAGACTGATATTTATATGACCATCAAATATGCTGAGAAAATCGGGAGTTATGAGCCAATTGTGAACGAGTGAACATTCATTCAATGTTTGCAAATATATTATAGTGTTTACGGAGAATGGAACCGAACAAAGAGTTACCAAAAGTACGAAACACGTAGTCAACCTGTCATGATTATAATGCTGGGAGACATACTTCCGTTCTGTAAGAGGGTTTGAGCCGTAAGTGGTTTTCTGAAAGTGTAGTGTGCGTCGTGGTAGAACCACATTCCACCTTAAACCGTATACGGACTGCTAGTAGCAGTTAGACAGTGATTAACATACACGGTATCAGCGGAATCACGTAATAGCTTGAAAGTTGAACTGCTTCGGACGTCCGGACTGCTTAACGCAGTAGACAACTTTACATCTACATGTTATTGCTGGGGTTCGAACTTATGCCCTACAAATCTTAAGGGCCGACTGTTACTGACCACTGTTCTACGTGGTCAAAAATCTATGCTTAATTGTGATGGAATTGCATCATAAAGAGCCTCAACTAAAAATAACTTGGTAAATAAGAAGAATGTAATAAAAACATGACCACACAACGCGGACGTACAAAAAAGGTTTTCAAGAGTTTCCCAAATCACTCAAAACCGACAGACATCTTTAAACGTTAAGTACTAACAAGGATTTAATAATACAATAAACCAATTTGTGGCGAAAAGAATATGTATGAGGCCTTTGATTTTGAGAGGAATGGTCATCGTCTTTTTCTTGAAAATCTTCACTATGTCTGTTTTGAATTTTCCATTGTTATTATTTCATCAAATCTACACGTGGACTACCACTTAAAGCAGGGCTAACTTACGCAGTGGCAGAAGCGTTGCCGCAGCGTTGAATCTACAGTTTGGTATTCAACAAGCTGACTGCGTCGTGTCGCGACATTATATCATAGCTACGCTAGAGGAGACTGTCTCGACGACGATCTCGTATCGTATAGGAAGCATAGAAATTGAATTATAGAGTATTTTCTAAAATATAATTTTACCTCTGTCTGTCTTCTGTCGAAAAGCATAGTTGTGCTGCATGTTGCAGGTTCAGTCCTCGCAAGGAACAGTTCAGACAGTTTGTGTATGTGAATCTTTTCAAACACGCTCACGTCACAGGAGAAATCCCTAGTGTGGGACAACATTGAACAACAAAATTTAGGTCAAAAGTGTCACCTTCATATCTGCTAAATATCTTTGAGACAACCCTAGAGACCTGTATGATGTGAGTACAGAAGAAAACTCAAGACGAAATTCTAGTAACGGCCCACTCATACAGTCATGTAGGGCGCCGAATCGAATTAGTGTCAAATGGGCTGTAAGTAACACAATTACACCGACAAAATAAACGCGATCGCTCCATGTTTCATTTACTCTGTGTTAGTATTTTTTTCGTGAAAATTCGTGTTTTGTATGAAAGGTGTTTGTGCCTTAATCTTTCCTTCAAAGAACGAACGAATGAATGGGGAGTTGAAACGGCTTCGGTTTTGAATTAAGAAGGTTATGTGGGCGTTATGTTTTCTTTTTTTGTTCAAAAGTTCATTCAAAGTTTCTCATCCATTATATTTGAGAGTGGGACGATCAAATATTAAAGTTTTTTTGAGACGAGGTGTCTAATTTGTGTTTCAGTTTAAGTTAGCTTATTTGAAAAGGTAATTTGGAAAAATCTTGAGGTTCTATTTGTAGGGCTTTTGGTATGGTGTTAAAATTAAAAGAACTTGAGATATCTATACTTCTTTAGTGCGGTATGTATTTAAGTATCTTCGACGTGTTTACGGCGTCCTTTCCAATTATGTTGACGGCATGGTTAGCGCAGTGTCTAAGCGATTGGACTGCTGCGCTGCGTGTCGTGGGTTCGATCGTAAATATTTGTGTGATTCACATGTAGTTGCTTCGGGTCTGGGCGTTGTGTGTATGTGAGTTATATGTTAGTAAACGCACCCACGGCCACGGCACAGGAGAAGGTGGGGCAAAAAATGTTAGGGTTGGCTTCCAGTCTTACCGGAGGTAGCTTTCTCTCCGTACTTTCCATGGTGAGATAGGTTTGCCGGTCTTCATAACCCACTGGACAGCACTTTACTCATTAGTTTTGTTAGCATCTTCTGTCCCACTCACCCATAAAGGCATCCTAATCCTTCCCGTTCTCTCGATTGTGTTTTTCTTCATTCCAATTCACGAAGAAGCCATTCAAAGAGTTCCATTTTCTTCCACGGAACCCAGCTGACTCAGGGCTCCATTCTAGCGATACGCGGAACCCAGGGTGGGTCGGCTGAGACTTGTGTGCGCTCATGCAGAAGACTACAAACTACAGACTTGATCTGGTCAGTCTATCGCATGGATAACCTGTCGCGCGTTCTCGTGCGTTCCATCTTCCCCAGTACACCAAACTGTTCGTCCGAGTCGATACTCCATATACTGTGAAAATCCTTTATTTACAATACTAATGTAATATCTACTTGCGCAATATCCAGAAACAAAATGTCCACACAATCACAGAAAATAATGTTAATGATTACCTTTGTTTTGGGGTCATTACCGTAAACTCTTCGCCCATTGTTATTTATTATTGCACAATACGTTACGGAGGTATCATCAAATCTGTCAAAGAACTGTCACCTTGACATGTGTCAATTTGACTGTGGGACAAGTCATGTTGGAAACTATAATTTTTTTACCGTAATTCGGTCTCCGCTCGCGGTCTTTATTAATGTAGCAATAAGGTTGCATATTGTTTGATATTGCCGAGTAATCTGTCAAAGTTTCATATGATCTTTATTGTATTAAACATAAGGTTGATGTTTTAATGCAGCTGTTATAGGTAAATTGTATCCATTGCGCGTTTTGCACAGAAGACTTGCTTCTAAGTTCTTGATGGTTCTTCAATGGATGTGTAAGTGTGCTATGGGAACTTTTTAGTGCAATGTTCAGATTTGGATTAAATTGTGTTGTCCGTGGGAAGGGACGTAGGGTTCGCAAGGTTGTCCGTCTATTATGAACAAAAAGGTTTAGGCAATAGTAATGACAACTTACAATGTCTGTAGATTTTTCATGATTTATGGTTATTCGGATTGTCAACGGAACTATATGTTGCAAACCATATGCTACTGCTGTTCGATAAATTATTGTGTAAAAGAGATATTTCCTAAGTATTTAACAAGCGGCAGACGACCTTCGGCCAACGTAGGCGCGGGCATGCGGACAGCGAGTAAAGGGCAACTCGCTATCCGACCATGGACCATGCCCGGGTCGACGGCGCGCGTGGAACACGACGCGCCATCGACCAGCGGAAATCAAACAGCGTCAGCAAAATGACGGGGCCGTCACATAGGGCCAAGCCTGTCGGGGTCGCGGGACTTATTTCCATCACCGTGACCCCAGTACATAAAGGGCTACTGAAGGACACCGTGGATTTTAGTCAGTACAAGTCAGCAGTGCAGTATCCCGCCCTCATTTGCACTCATTTGATGATTTTACCACGATAAAAAAAAGTATTTAATAAGAATACCTACGAAGCCTTTTTGCAATGGCTGTATAATATGCCATCTGCTAACATCCTTGCATACTTCTTTCGCCTGGGTAAGGTCACCATCTTAGGTATCTTTAGAAGAGATCTAAAATGGTGACTAGATCAAGACCAGATACCAAAAGGCGGAGATTATTATGGGAGAAAGGTACAACATAATCCACCTTACATAATTACTTTCCCGATAAAAGAACCCACATACTCAAAGTAACTGACAAATCGAAGTAACGGCAATATCTTGGTATCTACCAATAATAAACATCGCGGATTTCTCGCAAAAAGCAATACACCATTAGACAGAATCGAATACTTACACTACACATGTTTTATACATTTCCCCCTTTAGTTTACACATTATTAAAATACCGAACATTTTACTTCAGCGTATAGACTCAAGTAAACCTTCCTACAATTGTAAACCAACCCCAACACTTACACAATAAAGTTGCATTTCTTTTATTAGAAAATCAAGACTTTCCTTGCAATGGAAATAAGACTTTATCGGCTTAGAAATATAAGTTATTTTATTTTTCCATGTATAGGAGGTTAGTATATACTTTTATCACGTGCGCCGACATGAAGCACACACTGTATAATTGATTTTCTTTTCATAAAAAATCGCAGTGAACTCGCATACCATTAATATAAAACGTTTTATAATTTGATTATTTCGCACCTGACTATATGGAATTATGTACTATTATGCTAAAATGGTGTAAGTAGAGTTTGAAGCTGAAATAAAAAATGGCAACATTGTTGCATTGGTTTTTTTGCGTGTTGCCAGAAATGTAAATTGATCATAGTGTAAACACGATGTTTTTTAACCGACTTCAAAAAAAAAAGTAGGTTCTCAGTTCGACCTGTATGTATGTATGTATGTATGTATGTATGTATGTATGTATGTATGTATGTTTGTCCGCGATTATCTCGCGTTTGGCTGGACGGATTTAGATGCGGTTTTCAGGAAAGTGTTCATTATATTCCGGAGAAGGTTTTAGTATATAACACTAATAGATATCCCGTGACTTTGCCCACGTGGGTCTGTTTTTTGCTTACTTGGATTGTACATTTTCAGAGACGATTGCATGTTTGTCCGCGATTATCTCGCGTTTGGCTGAACCGATTTTGATGCGGTTTTGAGAAATATGTTCGTTACATTCTGGAGAAGGTTTGAGTATATAACAATAGATACCTCGTTAAGTAGCACACATATATTCGTTTTTGTTGCTTACTAGGATTGTAGATTTTCAAAGGCTCCTATTATATCATGAAGATTTTTGTTGAATATTTAAACTAAAAAGGGAAAAATAAAAAACTTTTTTAAAAAAAGGGAACCGACTTCAAAACCAACCACAAAAAACTAAAAAATAACTTTTCTTTCGGAAGTCGGTGGCCATAGTCAATGTAATAAAAAACAAAGCCACCGACTTCCGAAAGAAAAGTTATTTTTTAGTTTTTTGTGGTTGGTTTTGAAGTCGGTTCCCTTTTTTTTAAAAAGTTTTTTTTTTGTTATTAATTTAATGGCACGAATTTTGTTTTGTTATTTCCTTATCAAATAATTAGACAAAAAAAAACAAATTGAAATAGTTCAGACATCTTACAACAATTTCCTTAATTTCAACACATTTTTCTTCAATCGTGAGATAAAGAAAATAACATTAGAGGTAAAACATACTTTATTCGCGGATTTGAATACAATGGCCGCCATTTGCTTACCAATTTTATTTTATAAGCAAGAAGTTAATCATAAACATTCAATAAGAGTTTTATAACCTCTTTTACAATTTAAAAGAAAATGAAGACAGGTGTAGAATTTAAGTTGTTGTTCAAAGGATTTCTTTTGAAAAGATTATTGAAGCTTAAAGTATTACTTATCATTATTGGATTATTTCTTATGTAAATTATTACAATATGTTACTTAAATTGTTAGTAGGTGCTAATATTGACTTGACTGGCCTTTTGGTCCAGTGGTTAGTTGAGTGGTCCAGTGGAATGTTTGTGTTATGAGCATGATCATTTGTTCTGTATCTGGGTGTAATTTATCTATAATATGTATGTATTTAGAAATATATAAGTATGTTTATCAGTTGTCTAGTACCCATAACACGAGCTCTGCTTAGCTCGGGACTAGATAGCGTTGTGTGATAGTTGTGGAATATTATTATTATTAAATTAATATTTTTTAAGTTTTTCATCTGTAGTGGATTATGAGAAAGCCTTTGATTCGGTGGAGACATGGGCAGTGCTTGAATCTCTCCAACGATGCCGTATTGACTATCGGTACATCGAAGTGCTAAGGTGCTTGTACAATAATGCCACTATGTCGGTCCGAGTACAGGAGCAGAGTTCGAAGGCGATTCCTTTGAAAAGAGGCGTAAGACAGGGAGATGTGATATCTCCGAAACTGTTTACTACCACTTTGGAAAACGCCTTCAAGCTCCTGGAATGGCAAGGACTCGGCATCAATATTAATGGCGAGTACATCACTCACCTTCGATTTGCCGACGATAATGTTGTCATGGCGAAATCGATGGAAGATCTCAGCACGATGCTCGGCGACCTCAATCGAGTTTCCCAACAGGTTGGTCTTAAAATGAATATGGACAAGACAAAAGTAATGTGTAATGGCCATGTTGTGCCCACCCCATTATCAGATGGGAACTCGGTTCTAGAAGTTGTTGACTCGTATGTCTACCTGGGACAAACCGTCGCGCTAGGTAGGTCCAACTTCAAGAAAGAGGTCAACCGCCGAATCCAACTCAGCTGGGCAGCGTTCGGGAAATTGCGTAACGTTTTCTCGTCCAAAATACCTCAGTGCCTCAAGTCGAAAGTTTTCGACCAATGTGTGTTACCAGTGATGACGTATGGCGCCGAAACGTGGTCCTTTACTATGGGCCTCATTAGTAAGCTCAGTATAGTCCAACGAGCTATGGAGAGGGCTATGCTCGGAGTCTCTCTGCGTGATCGACTCAGAAATGAGGAGATTCGTAGACGAACCAAAGTAACCGACATAGCCCAACGAATTAGCAAGTTGAAATGGCAGTGGGCAGGCCATATAGCACGCAGAACTGATGGCCGATGGGGCCGTAAAGTTCTCGAATGGAGACCACGCACCGGCAAGCGCAGCGTAGGACGTCCACCCGCTAGGTGGGCAGACGATCTTATGAAGGCCACAGGATCACGCTGGATGCAGGCTGCTTACAACCGGTACGGTATGGTCGGAAGTCTAAAGGGGAGGCCTATGTTCAGCAGTGGACGTCTTACGGCTGATATGATGAAGTTTTTCATCATTTCTATTAAATAAACGATGAAAAATATTAGCACGTTCTCATTTCACATTTCCTTCGATCGACTGAAGTAAACATAACCTTTGATCACGTGAAGCTGATGTTATTTACCCCCGTTTGCATTCTCAGTTAGCATTATCCCAGTAAAAGGAATGCGAGAACAACCCTTACCTTCAAGTATTTTGGAAATCGAATAATAAAATCGAATGTACGCTTTAACGGTTGCTCTTAACAAAATCGAAAAGATTCACAATGGCCAGGAAGAAAAAACGAATTCAGATTACACATTCTGAAATCAAAAACAAAAAAAAGACATGCGTTTTAGTGCTGAGCAGTCTTAAGTCTTATAAACTTTTTGCTAACGAACTTTTTGCTTAACTAAAAGCATATTGAACTCATCACACTACGTTTTGGACCACTTAGAACTGGTTCTAAGTTCACCAACCTTTTTGATCACCTTGGTGAGGGTGTGAGCTTGGAGAGGCCAGTTCCAGGGGAATGTGATAAGCTGTGGATGATCTGTCAAAGTTTTTGACGTATACGGAAAAAAAGTTTGATGGTGTCTCACAAACGGGGAGGTGTTAATCACAATTGCCCCCGACATGTCTTTTTCTTTACATTTATGTGAGATGGGTTTGCTCTTGACCTTAGTCTAGGTCAGGAATGACTAACAAAAGGTCGACGATGGAGCGAGCTTACCCAGAAGAAGCCTGTTAACTCTAACTTTGAAGAGATTAGGGTTGTATGCGTTCGGAAACACAGACGCAGGCAGAGAGTTCCACTCATTCGCTGTCCGCATTATAAAAGACGTTTGGAAACGCTTAGTGTATAAAGGCCAGAGATTACCCGAATTTGAACTCACAAAATCGCTCGTGAGAGGCAAGGTAATCTCTACGAGATCTGATAACTTCAGAATCACGGAAAGTAAGACACATATTTTTTTATTATACCCTTTTTAATTTTCTAATCGCTACTAACTGTTACATGAAACATTAAATGTTATCTAGCACGTTAATATTTCAATTATTTGTGTATTGTCGGCCCGTAATGTTTAATTATGTATCTCCCTTGTCAGATCCGGAACTCGATACCAGGGGAGAAACATTTCAGATGTTTTTATGTCGAACGTTGGGGGAGCCCTTGTATGGAAATACCAGGGTTATACGTATGGGGATATCTATTTTCCTATTTTCTATTTCAATGGTGTATTGTTGTTTATCATCGCTCCATGGAGATTTCGGAATATTTTATGGTAAGGAGATTATAAAGTTGTGTGGAGATTACAGTTTGTTGATACGTTTTCGTGAACAATGTTAGTTGTTGTTAGAATGTTAGACGTTGATCGTTTTATGTAAAAGCACTTATTTGATAGAAAAATATATAATTGTATATATGAAACTCTTCGATTAATTAGGTACACACGGCTACACACCAAGCTAAACAAAACCAGTTTGTCTTGGTCTCACTTTGTACCATGTGTACACACAATGAACGGTCAGCAAATACTGGTTTTGCATAGCTTGATGTGTAGCCGTGTGTTCTACGAAATTGTCCTGTAGCGTGGGTGTGTTTACAAAAATTTAAACACTCATTCTAAAAAAAAAACATATATTTCACGCATCGCAACAGCCAAAAACCCTGCCACTGCGCCATGCCATCAAATCACCTCATAAAACGGCATGTTCTATTGCAACTGTATTCTACATTCTTCTAAAGATGTTCAGATTAAACCCCGCGGCGAGACTCCGCAAGTTTTTGATTTATTTGTAAACAAAACCTAGGAGGTGACTAAGAAGTCAGGTCTGTGCAAAAACGTCTGATCATCCAACTAGGATCGTTCTCAGAATGCGGCTTCATTTACCAATCGTCACGCGTTTACGATTCGTTGTAACTGCACAGTTGCAGAAGGCTCACTTTGTTGTATGCAGTTGTGCAATCATTTTGCAGGTACGATAAACATGACACAGCTGTCTCTGGAGAAAGAGAAATACGGCTAGTTACGGCTTCGTTGACCGTTGTCCTTGTCGCACAAAGCTCTAAACTAACACAAGTAACCAGGGCCAGACTTCGCAAAGGTGTATCCCTTTTTGGTCAACCACCAGTCAATTTTTTTACATACACATCTCCCAATTCATTCAAGCTCTCTTTGGCCAGTTATGCAATTATACTTTTCCACCTTATTTGTAGAGAATTTTCCAATGTACTATTTATCCTCAATTTAACGAGCTAAAACATTGCTGTATCTCTTTTTTATTTCCGCTTCAGTATTTTTGAGACCATACTCTTAAAGTATAATTTACATTTGGCAAGTGTTCAGGAAGAGTTAGGACAAATCCACCAACCTCCCGTTGTCTACATTAGCGAGTCGACTCGATATAGTATACTAGCTTTAGTTGTAGTTACTACTCGCCACTGTCCTTGACTAATGTAATCGGGCTGAACGGCGACTAAGTTCAGAAAATCGATCGTATGTCTTTTCAACCAACCAAATTACCATCTTTACTAAAAAAACAAGAAAATCAATTTACCAATTCAACCTTGAAAGTGTAGCAGACAAAATACTCGTAAACAGATTCACTTTTCCAGTCAAAATAAGTGAAAGATTCAAGCGTACGCACACCGTTGAAAAGTAATCTCGGACGAAAGATTGCACGCCCTTCCGTGGTGTTTTTGTTTTCGTTCAATACTTTTTGTGGCCCTAGGGTTCTCGGGAAAAGGGAGCTAGGGATTATATCAAGAGGATAGATAGTTTTGTGATAAAATAGAGTGTGGATCAGTAATATACGAGTATATGCCACGTGTGGTAGACTAGCGGAAATGGCTTTTATTCGTTGTTGGATTATAGTGTCAAATTGGTAGACGGTTTATGATCAATGAATTTGTCTGTTTGGTTGTTCAAACAGTTGAATCCGATCTCGGTCTAAATTGTTTTCGGGGTGTCTTGTAAATAAATTTTCAGTTTTTTTACAAGACACCCCGTATTACCCGATTGAAGGCAATGAATTTGCTACACAAACATGAGTCTTATTATGAAAAGCAATATGAGTGAGAGTGTGATATACATTATGAACACCCGGGCACAATCATACAGTTACATAACAACTTTGCGTAAAGTGGTATTTCTGTACAATTCTTCGTAGTTATAATCAGCACAGGTGAATGATCTGTCCGAATTGAAGGCCGACAATCGTTTGGTCAGTTTTTTTTTTATATAATATTATTAGTACTTGCTTATTGCTTATACGTGTGTTTGCTCGGCCAACGATACGAAGCAAAAAAATTGTTCGTATGTAGTTCGGCTATTAGAATTTTTATACGGCCCGTTTTGGGGCCTTTTTAGGTAAAGCGTTTTTATTATGTTATGTAATGACATTTGTTTTGTGTTCTAGAGAAGATGGAAAAGTGAACGTATTTTTTCTTTGGACGATTCTCGAAGTCCCTCCCCTGTGTGAGTTGATTGAGTGATCGATTCGCCGCCGAATGGAAATATGTTTTAATATTACCCTGGTTAGGCTCATTTTGTTTTGGTTAACTTTATACAGTCCTTATTTATCTATCTATAGTAATAAAAATCTTATTAATTACGGGAACTGTATAGCGGTATTAAGATCAGCAGAGACATAAACTTACAAGTTATAGTTAATGCTAGTTTGCTTTATATTTAGTACATTACAGATGTTTCCTTATTTTTCTTTTTGCGTCTATATGTGAGAAGTGACTGCGATTAGCACCCAAACATTAATTCATTCAGTTTATGGTGCTGAAATATTAAAAATGGTAGGTAATGTTATCGCCAACGAATACTCAATGTATGTCTTGAAAATAATGTTGTGGTGAACTTTAGTACCCTACGTACACAACGCCACGAAAATCTCTGAAAACTTAGAACTTTGCTAACCAGGTGACTATGATAGTCACCTGGTAAGAAGTCCTAAAAGAATGTCTATGGATACAAAAGTCGAGAAAAACAAAAGGAGACTTGAGTCGCGTTGTGTTTGAAGGGGCTAACTAACTGTTTCGAGAAACAATTATTAAAGAACAGCACATCTCAATGCGAAATGACATAAAACTATAAAAGAGATGGAAGTTAACGATAACATAACGTCAGAGGTGGAAGATGGAAGAAGAAAACGTGTGTGGCCAGTAGTGCGCAGGAAAATGATGCTGATACTAAGAAAGAGATATTTGGTGAAACCTGGTGTGCATTCTTTATTGCCGGAACTTATATTTGACGAATAAACGACTGTCTTAGGTTTTTCTTTGCTGATGTCCAAATGAAGTAGCGGTTTAGTAGCTGTATAAATCACTCAATAAGAACGACTTTCTTCTCAGTCGCTATACTCTTGACAGAGTGGTCATGGTCGTCAGATCAGGGGTGGTGGCTCGCTTCACAATGCGCAGCCATTCCTCTCGCACCGCAGCCTTCCATGTACCAACATTCGTGTAGAGGACCATTCAATCCAGGCTTGATCTGGTCTGTCCAGCGTATGGTGATCAGCGTCAAGCTTTCTTACCATTACCTTTTAAGAACACCTCACCATCATCATCATCTTACCAGCCGTAGGATGTCTACTGTTGAACATATGCCTCCCCTATAGATTTCCAATAGGATGGGTTTGAAGCGACTTGCAGCGGCTTTAAGAACACCTACTGCAAAGCAATAAAACAAAGCTTCAGAAATTAATCACCGCCATTTTTCGGGTCGTTCGCTTTTCGGAAAATGGTATCGGTATTGCCATAGCGGACATCCCGAAACGAGGAATTTCCTCGCCCCTAAAGAATCCGCGTATTACTGAATACGAAATAAGGCGAGACTACCCTCTGAATTTCAATCGTATTGCACGTTTGACGTTTGTATATCAATGTTTTCCCGCGTTTTTATTGTCGTAACAGGTGGCCATGATGAAATTTTAGAGTTTTGTTTTTTTCGGATTGGTGTTATTCGAAATTTGAATTGCTTGAGTTGGAATTAAGGCTAAGGATACACGATTGTTTTTTATTTGAACAGTTATAGTGATTGAGAGTTATCTTTAATGAAGGCTTTTTAGACCACATCGCCGGTACCTTCAGAAGGGTCCATCAGTTTCTGGACTTCTTTTAATGTAAATTCGTAGCCCAGGCTCAGTTCTGTTCTGAATTTAGATTGCTATCGGCGCGTTAATACAGATGCCAGCACATCAAGCTACCTCAAACTGTCAATTTTCTTTAATAGATTTTCAACCTTATTACGATAGTGGAAGGTCGGTGCGGGGCCGACAAAGTTCGATTGGTAAAATTTAACAGATTCGGATAGATTGACCTGCTGGCGTCTGTACATCATTTTCTTCGACAGCTGCTTTGGTGTGTAAAATCACGGTATTTCTTAATAAAAAGAAAGACCAAAAACCATGCCGGAAGTAGAAAGTTAAATTAGTAGTTTTATTAAACTATAACTTAGTTAATGATAGACTTATAAAGCTAAAAGTTTACTACTGTATCTTTATTATCCCTTTTAAAATATACACGTAGAGTTTGTTTTGATGTAAAACTCATCTTAATTTTGATATATTTTAATCTTTATCTGTGTAAATGATGTTATTCTTATCAATTAAGATATTTTTATTGCACCTAATGTGTTATTTTTGACTGAGATACTACTTTCAACCGAGATAGATTAAAAACTTATAAGTTACGCTGTTTGCATACCAAAATGTCGTTTTAGCTTAGCTATTATGACTTAGCTAAACTATTACTTTGTCTTTTATTAAAACTAAGTTAAAATCAATCGGGTTTTTGAGAAGCATTTTTACAAAACGAAGAAAAAAAACAAAGGTGTAAAAATCACCACAAAAAATTAAAACAAGGTTAAGAAACACAACAATAGTTACACTTTCCCATAAAATATTAATAATTACAGTAATTAATACAAATAAATGCCACAAAAACATTACAGTTTATATATGTTTTGTGCGTGTGATCGCGTACGATTAAGTTCAGATCACGATTGTCGATGAATTAAATCTAATTGCGATGAAATAGTCGTGCGTGCGATTAACGCGCGCTTTTTTGGCGATATCCTTTCAAGGCGGATAAGGTTTGGTTCTCATGGTGCGACTTTATTGTCGCTGGCTGGTTTTTAATTAATAAAGCTATTAATAGTCTATCTTTAATTAAATAAAATTGATTGTTGAAGCTTCTATTGGTTATTTGATTTAAATTGGCTGAATATTTTGTTCTTTTTTTTGGTGTTTAAATACTAGAAATTATTTGTTTCCCATATTAAAAATTGTACAATTAATCGTTGTGTAATGTGCAAGCATTCTTTTCCGTGTGACTTTTATTAGGTCTGGGAGCTACCTATATCTAATGATTTAAATGTTCACAGTCTTATTATGAGTACGAGTAAGTTTGTTTATCACTCTTTCATGCCTAAACCTTTGAAACGTTAGTGATGGATTTAGTTTTTGAGGCGGTAAAGTCAACAACAAGTAAAGTTGGAGGGGACTGTCTGACTCTTACCTACTGACTAAAAATCCACCCTGTTCCTTCACATGCCCTTTGCGTTCTAGAGCCGCGTTGTTATTTTAAGACACTTCCTGATCCAAAAAAGATCATAATAAAGTAAATCACGTGACAGATTTCCACAGAATTTATAAATAAAACTGAATACTCAAATAATTTAAGTTTTTCCACCATAAATTAGTTGACAGTTTTAATTTACTCGTAAATTTTTATCGTTCTCGTAATCGGCTTAGTACGTGTATATTAAGTTTTTCCAATACTTATATTATTATGTTGGATTAATTGATTATTTTTCTAAAGGCGTTTCTGTTTCTAAGCGGATCTAATACGGCATTATTATCGATTAATTGGTAATTGAATTTTATGGTATTTGTATTTTTAGTTTTCTAGACATTATTTTCAATAGTACAGCCGCCAGCAGTCGACGTTAGCGCAGTTTTTTGAACTGTCATTTATTTGCAACGACGATATATTACTATATTACATGGAGAACAGAGTTATGGATGTTATGGTTGAGATGATTGCATCTCAACCTCTGTGTCTGGCAACTCCCAAGATGCTATACAAACAACGGAACCCAAATAGGAATCCCCGGCCGGAAACCATTATGTATTAGCATAATGTGTGCCGTAGAACGGGGACAACTGAAATGAAAAGTTGTTTTCAGATCTGACATTTAATTTTAGACGATTTTAGACGCAGAGCCGGTTTGGCAAGGTAAATATGAGATAGACATGACTGTATTTGTACTGATGTCTTGTTATATCCTGCTGGTTTGTGTATATTAATTTAGCTTTTTTTAACATTAATTCAAGAATTAGGACATACTTTTTATCCCGTTATGATGTTCCGGGAAAATTATCGGACTTCAACCGGGCAACGCCACACGCATACGCTAGTATACTATAAATTGTAGCTTTTAGCTACCAAGAAGTTCTTTAAACTATCAAAAAATCGAATTAAATAAACAAAAATTTTCCATAAAAACCACAACAGTAGATTAAGTAATAATTTATTGACGCTAGGTTTTTCGCAAAACAGGTTGGAAGAGGTTATTCAATTTTGACTTTTCGCCTTTAATTCGCTTTTCAAGAATTTGACGAAATATCGTATTATGTTGATGACAACATGTTTTAATTGACGACATAATTTTTAACTGGTTCGAAACCCTAATGATTACGTATAATAAGCCATAAAATATATTATTATCTATTGACATTAATTTTATAGTCTCAGGTTTTCAACATTTTACCGAAGGACCATTTAGAGGTTTTCTATAGGTCAATAATAGAGTAGATCTTTTCCCATCTTTGGTGGGAAATTTTCCCATAAAATGGGAAGTTTCTAAGCTTATCCACGTTTTCGGATGCGATTAGAATCTAAAAAGTTTTGTGAGCTTCGATACTTGTTGTGAGATTTTGTTTTCGTAATTACGATTTAATTTGTAATAAATTTTATTGCTTTTAAATGTGATGATCTTCATCTCTTATAACTCGACAATGTGACTATAAAGACAGGGTTTTATTTAAAAGAGCATTTATAATTAACAAAAATGGATGTTTTTCGAAATAATGAAAATGAGTTTGTGTCCACAAACCTTTTTATGTTACATTGCGTAATTGTGAGTTCCACAACCCAGTTACCGTTGAAGAGGTTTAACAGTCACTGGGCTTCTTGAGTTTGTTGACTACCCGCAACGTTTGTTAAAGATTTACAACTACCGGGACACCAATGCCCCTTATTGATACTGCTAGCACACATCATACCACAGCTAGGCAAAGACCTCTCCGCCATCATCCCAGCGCTGGGAAAAGGCATGGGGAGACTTCCAGTTTTCTCTAACAGCTTTAATAAGACTTATCTTACTACATATATTACGACACCAACACATTATCACACAATCCACAAACGAATTAAAAATAACACCACAAAGTGCGACAATTAATTTATGCATGTCGCACTAATGAGACTCCACCTTAAACACGTGCAAACTGTCACACAGTACTACTTAAGGTTTGAGCTAGACAATCCGATCTATTTAGCATGGCCGTCACGTGAACAATGACTTGTAATTCGCTCAATTATGGCCGCGATTGTAATCGTATGTTGACCCTTGTAGGAAGATCTGAATCAGATGATGAGTCAGTTCCTCTGGAGAGATGTTCCTTTAGATTCTTTCACTGGTTCTTCATTAATCCTGCAGTACATCTGCCTTCTGATCAAGAACTGCATCCTACTGCCAGAATCCACAGAAGCGACCACCAGAAAAAACAACTAACGATGTCTGGAATTGGGATAAGCCCAATTTTAAATAAATAATCCTGGACCCAGGATATTTATAAAATAGAGATTAAAACGAGTAAATGAAAGGTACTACAGGTATCTTCCTCTTTTCCAAAGTAAGTGCCAATGTGGAGCCTTGTCTATACAATTGTTGCTAAAGTAATTTTTTTTAAGTTTTTGGTATGAACTCAGCAAGACAGTCAATACTTCAATATCTTTCATATTAGTTTTACCAGTCAAATAAAATTATTTCAATCTTCATGGGCTCACTTGATCGAAAATATATGCCATTATATGATCGCCCGACCATTCCAACGTATGATTTTCAGCCCAACCCCCTTTTCAGTCAAGTTACCCTTACGATTTCGATAAATATGTTTCCCTCGCTTAACATAACTGTCGATATATTTAACTGTTCATCTAAAAACAACAATATAGTAAACGTTTTACACACCAAGTTTATCAATAAACTCAAAGGTTTAACTACCCTAATGGAAGTAGGGTTAGCAGACAAAGTCTTCGCTTGGCCATAGAATAAATAATATGTTTGGCATAAATATTTATAAGCTATAATGTTTTACACAGTCACACAGTAATCATCATTTCAGCCATAAGTCGTCCACTGCTGAACATCGGCCTCCCCTTTTAGATCTCCACATAAACCGGTTGGAAGCGACCTGCATTCAGCGTCTTCCGGCGACCTTTATAATGTCATCTGTCCACCTTGTTGGTGAACGTCCTCCGCTGCGCTTGCTAGTCCGTGGTCTCCACTCTAGCACTTTTCGACCCCATCGGCCATTTGCTCTGCGAGCAATATGGCACAAAGTAATGTGCCTGACTTATTTAATAATCACTGCTCTCAAAACGGGGAAGGTAAATATCGGCATTTCCTAGAACCGGAGATTGGAAACCATGCGACATCTACCAATACTCAGTGGACCTGCGTGGTAGATTATGGTCCATTCCCTCTCTGTGAGTGTGAGTGGAGGCCTGTGTCCCAGCAGTGGGAACAGTATAGGCTGATGATGATGATGATATTGCCTTTGGCTTCATTTACTATACGAATTTTTTAATAGCTATGTCCTTCTTCAGGTTTCTTGTTATTTGTCAAATTTCATCTCGATCGGTTCAGTGGTTTAGGAAATAATAGGTAAAAAAGACAGACTGGTTTAGTGTAGAGATGCATTTATTTTTATTTTTTAATTGTTATTGCTTTTGGCGTGTGTCTGTCTATAATCAAATAAATGTTTTTCTTTTTGTTACAAGCTTTTTTTAATCCTCTTGATTTACTTATGCATTTATAATTATCTTGAATATCTGTGGAACTGGAAATAGCATCATTAATAATTCTAATTAATATAAGTGTTAAAACCAAATGGCATTATTTATTGAAATGGCTTTTTAATGGAAATATTTAGCTATCATGCATTTTACAAAAATGCAGATGATACATTTCAGAAAAAAAATAAGAATTCTAACAAATATATAAATGCGAAAGTTTTATTTGAAAGTTTTTGCCTAAAGCTCTTTTTTTACCTGGTAAAATCATCAAATAAGTTCTTGAACCCAGGACAGGGCGGGAAGGACTGTCAGACTTGTACTGACTAAAAAATCCACGGTGTCCTTCAATGGCCCTTTACTTTCCGGGGTCACGGTAATTCGAAAAGTCCCGCGACCTGCCCAAAGCACTGGACAGACTTTAATGTATTTTTTTACAAGTTCAATAATAAATCTTAGAGGGAAGGAAGCCGTGGATAAAATAGCAATCATAACGAGCTGTATCTACAAGTAGAAAGTAGTAACGAAAACTTGCAATTTTCTTATCAAACTTTTCTGCTATCCGTACCAGGGTCACGGTCCCCGCGAGGTAAAGGGCGACGAAAACGTCCACTGAATACATAAGGGATCGGTGTACACAATGTACACATACATGTGTAGTATATACGCACTACCGGTTGCGCAACATCCGGTCCTAGTTTGTACATACAAAGTCTGATATGAATTTTTATTCGCTGTTTTTCCTTTCGATTTTTTTGCAACTACCATTTTGGTTGCAGAAATTGTGCTTGTAGTGTTTTTAATTTATTTTCAATGCGTCATTGGTTCTCGATGGTTTTGAATTTATGGCGTGCTAATACGCAGGTTACTGGCCGATTTTTATTGAGGGAGATGAACATAAGTAAGATCTTAATATATTAGATATATCTATAAGCCTTTTCGTTCTTTCTTCTTGAAAAAGCTGCTGAAGAGACGCTACGAATACCATTGCCTATATTTCGCATGACGCAAGTCCTCATCGCACACGGTTTTTCCGGAAAGGAAGCCTAATCCGCTCCTCCTCACGAACCGGCCGCGAGCAACAGTGTCCAGGCCGTTGAGGATGGTTAGTCCGTTTTCCGCTACCGCAAGCCTACGCTTGCATACGGCGAGTAATGACTATCTCACCATCCGATCCGAGACCAGATCAGAGACCACTGCGTGTCCATTTTCTGGAGCCAGAAGACGTCATGGAAGACTTTGTAAAAGAGGGTTAGACGAGGTGGACAAAACCGAGAATCTTTGGCCCTGGATAGAAGTAGCTGGAAATCATGAGGAGAGACCTTTGCCGAACAGTGATGGAGGCTTACATTATCAGTGATCTGGTAGATGGTGTGCCATATATAACTCACCTCTATTCGTCATATCTAAACGGTAGGCTTTTGAATGTTAAAGAACTTAGCAGTACATTGATTTAGTATATCAAAGTAGCTGTATTTTATTTCCTTATACATTAAATACCTTTCGAAGCCTCGAACCTTATCACCATAGCAACTTAGTTTATCTCGATTCGTGTCGCTTGATAAGAGGATTTGTTTCACTTCACCAATGTTTCTTTCTTACTCAAATCGCCGTGGAAATTGCAATCATTAACACGAAGTTGCGTAACGGCTCAAACCGTAGATTGTGGGTGCCAAGGTTATTGAGATGTTTGGCTTTTTATTTACTTTAGAAGGAACTTATTGATAAACGTAAATCGGTAACTGGAATCCCAACCCTATGCATCGTGGTACATCCTTAGTGGAGCAAGCAGAGACAAGTCAGGGTGACGTATGTCAGCGCGGTGATTTGACATGACCGGCAAATTCAAGTTGCAAGATGATAATTAAGTATATTTTATTGAATAAATTGTAGATTCAGTAATGGTGCAGTTTTCTATCTAACATTATGTAGGTACTTAAAAATATATAAAATAGCCTACCAGCAGGGTCCAAGCCAAGTGTGGTTGCTATTGAGCGAGGAATCTCCGAACAAAATACACCGTTTTCACAAGTAAAGCCTTTTGAATTGATCAAAAACTTGATTCAGCTATCAACCAAGCTACTTTTGGCCACCGTAGGCGAAGCCATGCGGACGGTTAGTAATGGGCGACTCGCCGTTCGAACATGCAACGACGGTCGTCGCGCCGGGTTCACGCGAGTCAGCAAAGAGCTGGCAGTAATCTGACGGGGTCCCCCATAGAGGTCCAAAGCCTACCGGGGTCGCGGTACCGTCTGATTAGGTAACCGTGGCTCCGGGATGTAAAGGGCTTTTGAAGGACACCGTGGATTTTAGTCAGTACAAGTCTGACAGTCTCTTCCGTTCTGCCTGGGGTGGACTCGTTGGATGATTTTAACCAAGCCTCCTCAGATGTTAAACGAGACTCTGCGTAGGCCATCTTACTAAAAAATCTTCTAGCTTTGATTTCGAAGAATCTTTTCCGCACGAATCATATATGTGCGCCATTTTTTTTGTACTCTATTAATATCATTTGCAATTAAACATATCCCGCACTGACATGTGCGTGATGATATCGTGTACCTACTTATTAAGTACCTTTATTAATATTTCTACGTTTTAGAGTTCCGCAAAATCTTCTTTAAGTATTTACATTTCTAAACGCGAAAGTTTGTGAGAATGGATGATGGATTAGTGTTTGTAATTTTTAACTCTGTTACAAAAAACTAAATGTTTACTGAACTAAAACGTTATAGGTACAACTGTATAAAAAATTTAAATAGAAGACTTATCCCATAAAAACGGTCAAAAAACAGAGAACCAATTACAAAATTATTCAAATATAGAGTTAACGCGCAATATGGCCGCCATAAATGATGAGATAATAATAAATTAATAAGGCTTAATATACATTACAGGTTCTAAATTCGGGTGTCAAAAGATTAATTAAAACCGCATTTTAAACCAAATTAAGCTTAGTTTTTTGTAGTTCAAGACCGAAATAGCAACGTAATTAAATATTTTCGACTACGGAACATAGTGTCCATAATTAAAAGTCGGACTCATCCAGTTTTTTTGCAACAACCAATCTAATTCTTACAGTTTATCTTTTAATCAGATTCAACTTTCAAATTATGAGAAGCAATGTTATAGCTGTTAGTGGTTATAGACAAAAAATACCCGTTACTTCGAACCCGGACCTGTGAGACCTCTTAATATAATGCCTATGTATACCCACTTATTATATGACGGTTGGTGAAAGAGCTGTGTAGAAAATATCATAGATACTCGTATTTTAAAGAAAAGAGAATTTGTTCAATGTATGAGGAATATTGGTTTCTGTTTTCGTTAAGACTAAATAAACCTGCAATAAAAAGTATAAGCTTTCAGTGGTTACAGCAATCAAATAAACATTTTCCATCTTAGTACAAAAAGTTAAACATCTGTTAAACACTTGTATAAATAAGTGCAATTGCAAAACGACCCTTATATCAACGTAAAATGCCAAACAGTTTTAAGACAAGTGTTTAACCGATGTTTATCGTAGTAGACGTAAAACATCGGTTGAACACCTGACTAAGACGGTTAAACTTTTATATTATCCCGATAAACACTTCGAATAACATAGTTTAAAAAAGACTGTTCTGAATACGTTTTTAATACTTACTAGCGACTTTGCGAATAGCCAATTATACAGTGTAAGAATTAAATACATTACAATGTAATACAATGAAGAAGCCATAGCCATTAGCGTATAATTGCAAAATTCGCGCCAAAACAGGCATGGACGTTAGAATTGGCGGCAAATGTTATCAATGAAGTACATAATACAGGAAAATATGTTATTTCGAGCTGCTATGTTTAATTGATGTATATTATTATTTTATTTATAATGATTCCTCATGGTATGGTTTCCTTGTTTATGTTGTCATAATTGACTTTGCAAATTGTAATGAAATGCATCGACACAGTTTATTAAATGAATTTATTATAATTAATTACAATTTTATTGTTGTCATGTTGTATATCCTCAATAACAATTTTCCTGCTTCCCTAGCAAGGGGCACTGTTTTTTTTTCATCTAATACCCACCTCTTAGTGGTCTGTCCTTTTTATTTCTTTTATCGTAATAAGTCATCAAATGAATCCTCCTTCCCAAGCCAGGAGGGATTGTCATACTTGTACTGACTAAAATCCACGGTGTCCTTCAATAGCCCTTTACGTTACAGGGTCACGGTTACCTGACAGCCAGACAGTCCCGCGACCCCGGCAATTTGAGATGGATTTGCTCTTGACTCTTGTCGATCAGAGAATTCCAGCTAGAATTTGTTTTGATTGATTTTCTCGCGGTCATCTTATATTTCAAACTTCAAAAGCATCATCTTGACTGGCCTGTTGGTCTAGTGGTTACTGACCCTGACTGCTATGCCGGAGGTCGTGGGTTCGATTCCCACCCAGGACAATTGTTTGTGTGATGAGCACGATCATTTTTTCTGTGTCTGGTTGTAATTTATCTATTATATGTATGTATTTAGAAATATATAAGTTGGTATGTTTATCAGTTGTCTAGTACCCATAACACAAGCTTTGCTTAGCTTGGGACTAGATGGCGCTGTGTGATAGTTGTGGAATATTATTTATTATTATCTCACTTCTTTAATCTTACAATTTAACTCCTATAAATCCATTAAATTGATTACATACATCCAGAAGAACAGTTACCCAAAAAATTCCTCTTCATACCAATTGGAAGCCCTTTCCATACCAATTCCGTTGGAATTCCTTCGCACATAATTGCATAATGAGCATGTTTTAGTATGAGGACAGACTTGAGTAAGTATGGGTGCGCATGAGCATGTACTTGTTTGAGTACGGCTAAGAGTAAACGCGGCGAGGTGACTGATTAAGACGGATTAGCGCTTTGAGTGACCATATTTGGTTAGACGCTTGGATTGTCTTAGTTTTTATTAAGTTTATGCTATTTATAATTAATTAGACCGGCGAATAGATTTGTTAATTAAGACAGATCTTATGAACTTAATTAGGGTCTATATTAGCAAGATACAAGCTACTGAGATTTATTTATTTTAGTACCCATTAATAATATAGGGCTATTGATGGATCACCCTGGATTTAAGTTAGTACGAGTCTAAAAGTTCCTCCTGTCACGTCTTGGGCGGGAGGACTCATGGTGAGTCTATTTGATGAAAAAAAACCATAAGTAACATAATATTAACGTTACTATTTCTGGGACACAAACCTCTCCAAAATATCTGTGAGATAAAACGGCTACTCTTGTATTAAGTTTCATAAATTATAACTTTTTACAGCTTTTCTATAACACACCAGAGGCTCTTTCCAACCAGCAATATGCTCTTTAAAGGTCACACAAACAATAAACTAATAAAACTCACGAAAAGCATAGACAACACCACTTCACCTTCAAAACATAAACACAGACTTATCTCTGCTCCAACATTCGCTTGGCGACCGTCGTCGCTGCGGTCATCGACTCTAACCTTGGCATTGACCAAAGAAATACAGATCTAAAACCGAACGTGTGCACCCACCACTACAACTTGATACGCGGCGAAAAATGGAACTAAAATTTAAACCAATCTGACAGTTGATCTGACAGATAATTTGACAAGCAGCGCCATCTTGAAATGTCAAGTTTTATTGGCTGTGGTTAGTAAAATGCCGAATGAAATTGAACAATTATATAAGGAATATGTTATTATATCTGTCAGTTATTGCCGTGGGATACTTACTTTATTTGTTTTTGATTGATTTCCGAGGTGTTATTGTTTTTTTGTGGGTTAAGTGGCTGTGTTATAACGCCTTTTCGGCTAATGGTTGGAGAATTACTTCCATTCGTGTTTTTGTTTGGAGAAATCTATCTGTGTTCATACTTCGGAGGCAATGTATGTTGTTTATTGTATTTTAAGGACAATGCAGCTGATTGTAATCACACGAATGTTTTGAGGGCATTTAATGGGAAAATTGAAATGACGGATGAGGTTTTTCGTTGAGTGATATTATAGACTAAGGCTTATAGGTTGCTAACCTTTGTACGGGCTAATCTGGTTCTCAGAGAAACCTTTGCGTAACATTGTTTTACATTAGTAGCTTCTTTTCGTGTCCTGGGTTACCTAGTTTCCGAAAGAACACACTATGATAACTGCTTTGGCTGGACACTTGCCTGCAAGCGATGCTGCTGATACGATTCCTAAGTGGGGCTAAATGTTATTAAATGTTTTTTTAAGCTTGGGAGGTCTGAATACCAGCCATGAGTTTCGACTTGTGCTCAATTGGGAATACAAGATATAGTTACAAGTCTTCCTAACTCTTCTACGATATACTGGCTTGATATTATGTACGTGGTAAAATCATCAAATGAGTCCTCTGACCTAGTTCAGGACGGGAGGGACTGTCCGATTTGTATTGACTATAAACCTTCACGGACTACGGTTACCCGATAGGCCTGGGACCCCAGCAGGCTTTGGCCCTGTAAGTGACGGAGCACACGGCGCGTTGCGGCGCCGCAACGCAAAAATTTCGCTCTACTGGCAGGCACACGTGACAATCATTTGTAAGGCGAAATCTTTGCGATGCGGCGCCGCAACGCGCCGTGTGCTCCGGTACTAAGGGACCCCGTCATAATGCTGACAGCTTTTAGAACCACGCGTGGAACAAGTCGCGCCGTCGACCCTGGCAAAGTCCGCATCGGACAGCGAGTCGCCCATTATATCATGTACGTTATGTTATGAAATTTTGCTTAATCAGTGCTAATTAGCATCGTCCCCAATACACATAGATAAAAATATACAAACCTACTAAACAGTGCGTAAAACCATAAAATTTAAAGACACTACGTCAACCTTGAAATCTTATTCACGTACTTTGCACACATTTAGAGTAATTAATTACTAGAGATGCACCGACTGTGAGTTTAGCCGACTAGTAGGCTATACTAGCGGCTACCAAAAATGTCAATAACTTTCCCTACGTACAGCTTAGTTGGTGACATTGAGTTTGCGTTTGGTGCAGTAGGTGAGCGATCAACTGCTACGCACAGTGTCGCCGCTTCTATTCCCGCACGGAAAAAATATTTGTATGATTATCAAGTACTTGTTCTGGATGTTTGAAAACGCACCTACGTCACAGGAGACATTTAAGGGCAACGTTTTACTCGATAACAAACATGTTTTTTTATCAAAAATTTAAATTTATTTTTCTCGTTCCAAAAATGCCAACTAGCCAACGTTACTGTCGGCACACCTCTAGCAATTACTACAGTAAGACATTAGAATTATCATAATAGCATTAAGTATTAATTTATTATGATTATGTGTAAGTAAATAATCCACGTTTTTTATACTTTGTTGGGAATTTTGTGAGGTCGTTGAACTGTGAGCTTTTTATAGAGATATACCTAATGATTTTTAAGGTTCAAGGTTTGAGGTTTTTTTGTGTTTTAACACGAAAGGTCGAGGGTATAAACTAACTTCTGGGGGCCGATTCTCGGTTTTAGAGATGGTGTCGAACTCGACAAAAATTTCTAATGACGTCTCTGGTTACATATGTAATAACAAGCTCCGTCAACCGGCTTTCGGTAGATGTTACATTAGTATACAAAAAATACGGCAATGCGCCACCGGTACATAGTGGACATCCCACCCATTTCGTACAAACTGTCAATACTTTTATTGTGAACACAGCTAAGGAGTAGAGTCCCTGCCTTCGGGATTGTAGACAGCCCCGGATCTACGATTTAAAAACACAATACATATACAATTATTAAAAACCTCAAAACATTTTTTTTGTTACCTACTTGACCTGTTCAATAGATTTTAGTTGCATTTAAAATGTGAATAAGACAGGAGTTAAATGTCAGAAGGGGTAAATAATGCCGCTTTTGACACTACAGGCATCTATGGCTAAGAACAATTCAACACCGAGCGAAGCGAGCTCGATTTTTTTTGAGCTTTTCTTCGGTATTTCAGATTTTTGTTTGCAGGAAAGCAAGTGAAGATTTCATGACTAGTTTTCCAACACCTTATTTCAGTGTATTTTTGCAAATCCAATTTGAAACTATTACTTACTCATTTCAAAGTAAGATTCTCACTTTATTAGTTAAAACTGAAAATACTCTTTTAATTAAAGAAACATTTTTGTTACTTTAATTGTTTACCTTTTACACCTTTTAGTTTTGCTAAAGAATTGTTTTAAAGTGTTGCCTTCATTGTAGAAAGTTTAAGAGGCTGTGTACAAAGAAAGTTTGTTGCGCTTTTTATTTTTGTTAAATGCAGACTAAGTTGTAATTTTTTCTGGTTTTGCTGTACTTAGGTAATAAATAGGTGTTCATTTTTACAAAGAATAGAGTTTTTATTATTATTTTCTCTGAAATGAAGTTTTTTTTTGTACTGGCCGTACAAAATCTTAGTAATCTTTTGTAGTACTCGTAGAAGTAGAAATTAGGGTATCTACCTTAGTTTTATACTTATTTTCTTACCTTGCCTATCGTATCCTTAATTATAAAAGAAACATAGCACATAAGAGTTATTTAATTACCTAAGTCATTTTAATTTTTATATGAAATAGCGCAGCAGCAAACTTTTAATTCTGAGGCCATATACAAGTTTTCACGTTTTTGTGACGTAAAGCAAACGAGGACTTTACAACTTTAGATTTATTTGATGCATAAAAATAGTTTCTCGTTCGTGCACTAAAGCCTTTGTCAAACAGACAGGCGAGGCGAATGCGATCCGAAGCGTTTTTATTCGTAACGTATGGAATTGTTTGAATCCAGTTACATTGAAAAACAAAAGCGGTCCGATAGTTGTATGTGATTGGCTTCAAACAATTCCATACGTTACAAACAAAAACGTTTCGGATCGCTTTCGCTTCGCCTAGACAATGGCTTTAAGGCGCTTTTTCGCTTTCCATACAATTTACGTCGTAATACTTCAAGTACCCTGTACAATCAAATACGTAGACTTCATACTAAGGCTTCCGGACTTTTCAGAGGGCCAAAGCCTGCCGGGATCGCGGGACTCATTCCATCACCGTGACCCCGGAACATAAAGGGCTATTGAAGGACACCGTGGATTTTAGTCAGTACAAGTCTGACAGTCCCTCTTGTGCTACCCGGGGTGGGAGGACTCATTTGATGATTTTACCCTGTACAATCAAATACGTAGAATTCATACTCAGACCTCAACTTTGAAAAAAAAACACTTGGCTATTTTAATATTTAGGTTTAGGTAGAAATAATAATATTGGAAGGTTTTCGTAGTAAGAATAGTAAAGCCTGTATGTAAAACAAGTTTCGCCGGACGTTCCACCATCTTTATAAATCATCCTTCTGTCCTTGAACAATTAACATTAAATTAAATAATTTATGATAATTATCATCATTTTATTTGCATACTTGTCTTTTTGGCTTGTTCTTTTTTATAGCTTCAAGCTTCTTTTCTAAATGAAGTTATTGGTTAAAAAAATGATTATAAAATGTAACACTAAGTTTTCATATGATATTTTACGTAATAATTATGAACAGAAAGAAACATTTCATAGAAAATCACATGAAAGTGAAACTGAATACTTTACTGTTAGTATTAAGTTATTACATTTTTGAGTGCGAGAATTAATGAACGGGCTCGGTACGGGGACAGTATATGTAGGTAATATGAAAAACAGCCACAAAACGCACCCAGATCCGAGAATTCTCGACTCTTGATAATTTGTTTCTCATCTCGAACTAACGCAAGGTCCCAAGTTTTCTCGATTTCGAGAAAGCTCGAGTAGACACCCTAGTAGGATTGTTTAGTAACATTCATGAGCTTGCTACAGCTAAATGTAAATAAAATATCCTTATCCTAGTATTTCGATTTAATTATTTTAACATTAGTCTTCCAATTCGCGCTAGAAGGAACTAGAAGAATATTTACTGTCAAAATATTTTCATACTCGTTGCAGCAGACAACGGAGCTGGTTGCTAATAACACATCTGTGCCTTCACCTTTTAAAAAAAACGGCAAATAAGTAGGTCTAAGCAAACATATAAAACTCTTTACAATAATGTATTAAAATAATTGTAATTTTTTGATAGCTTTGAACTTGATAATATCTCTGCTTTTGAGACATTGATTTTCAAAAAAAAGAACAATCCAATGGAATTACGTAATTTTAAGATAGCTTACAAATCATTTTCAAAATTTTGTCCCGTTTGCCCCCTGCCTTTAGGTTTGCCAGATTTGCTGACATACAAGACCAGAAAAGAACGGAAGAAGAGGCTGTTTCGTACTTGCCATAAGATACTCATATAGTTTTTGTGTCTAAATTAATGTTATCATTTTGTAAATTCTGAGACATTTGACGTGTTAAACTAGCTAACATTACCTGCGCCCCTGCGGATTATTAACCCTTGAGTACTGGCCGTTGAAAACCGCCATATTTCCCTCCAACATTTTAAACAAAGAATCAATTCCATTTTCTTTTTTTCCAGGTACACCGGATTTCAAAATTCGAACGCAGCAGAATGCGGGAACACGTGCCGGTCAGCACACTTCACGTAATATGACGACCGCACGTTGGGTTTGTCGGCAAAATAACCAATTACAACACTCGAATTAATTATTGTGCAGGCAAATTGTACGAGTAGCTTGTAAACAAATACTCGAGGAATTCTCGATCTAGATATTTTTGTTTTTTTTTTCTATAGGCATTTTTTAAAATAATTTAAGAATAGGCATTTCCTTCTTAGGGGCTTTCTAAATAGTTAACTGTGACCCTGGAACGAAATGGCAATTGATGGAACACCTTGGTTTCTTTTTTTTACGAGTCTGAATGTCCTTTCAGATCCCCACAGGGTGGTAGACGGACATGTTTGAAGATTTTACTAAACTTAAAAAAAGATCCCACCAAAAACATTTTATGTAAACTGTTGCCAAAACGAGCACATAAGGTTTGTCCTACGAAAAGGATATCAGATCTCATGTAGAACCAAGCTTCTGAATCTACACGGCCTAACTCTAACTCTAGCAACCCTAACTTCACAAATTCTACAAATCAGTAAAATGTAGGGCTTCACCGTTTCGCTATCGTTGTGGAGGTGATGCTAATATTTAATTTCTGAAGTACCTAAGTAACGAAACAGCATTTTACATTTTTTATTTAGATTTTAGAGTTCAAAGATTCCACCCAAATAAGGTTTAAGGTCTCTTACAAACTTCCACCCCCAATTTTAGGGGATGGGGGGTGAAAATTATAGGTTAATGAATTTTTTTGTTGATGGTATACTAAACTTAGACTAAATACCGAATTTCAGGTCTCTAGCACTGTAGGAATTATCCTAACATCTTAAGGTCTCATACAAACATCCACCCCCCATTTTAAACCATGGCGGGCGAAAGTTATAGGTTTGTGAATTTTCTTGTTGGTTGTATACTAAACATAGATTACATACCGAATTTCAGCTCTTTAGCACTGCAGGAAATAGCCAAACATTTTGATGATCATCAGTCTGTCAATATATCAGTGAATCAGTGACGAAATCCGTGTATTTTAGATGTCAATAAAATCTAAAGTATTAGAGCTATTCTATTGAGACTTTGTATGCTTAATAAGTCTATTATTGGCATCATATCCTGTGAATATGAAATATCTGGTACACCGGAAACCAACTCTATGAGGGTTCAAAAAAACGACGAAACACTTCGAGAAAAGGTAGGTAGTGCCCTTGCGCTCCGCTTGGCTCGTCTTGGCGGGGGGCACTGCCGTGCCCCCAGATACGGTTTTTTGAGTTGGTTTAAAACTTGTGTTAAAATGTCTTAAGTTTGAAGGTACGCTATGAGTTTGTCTTTTGCAAGATTGAAAATGGTCATATTTATAATTTTTATTCTCCCACTTTACATACAGGATCATAACTTTTATGATCAATTTAAATAAAAATATATGATGCACAAACAATCAGGAGCATCATAAAAAGTTTACAATTAATGGTTTTTGTATTATTATAATTTAACTACAGTTAATAAATCTATGAAGTTATTACCATACAATTAATTTTAGAATACTGGAAAAACATTGCTTTGCCCAAGAATGACTGGCATTGGTCTAGTGGTCGAAAGGTCGACTGCTGAGCAAGAAGTCCTGGGTTCGATTCCCTTTTCGGTCATAGTGTTATTGAGTTTTTCCATCAGGAATTCCTCAGTAGCAGTCACGAGGCCTATGGGCCTATTGATGGTAAAGGTTCGACTCTCTCGCTATACCGATCTAAATAGGTTTCTGAAAATCAGCTGCATCCAGTCAGACTGCAAGCACACCTGAATATATTTGGGAAAAAGCTAGGCAGATGATGTTAAGAGCTTTAAATTGCGTTTATACAGCTGTTATATAAGTTACATACCTCAAAAATTGCGCTTTTAGTAAACTGTGCCTACCGAAATATTTGTTGCTTACACACTTTTCAAAACAAATTAAAGTCATTGTCCTTTGGTCGTAATTGTAAATATTTCTAAATAAAATCTGCCGACTCATCGGTAGGCTGATTGACAATCACAATGTCGTTTGCGAGGCCAACCGTTCTGATGGGTAGGCTAAATTTAACATACAAGTTTGTTAGCTCATCGTTTATTATTAACTAGTTGACCCGGCAAACTTTGTTCCACCTCAGAATATTTTTTTTTTTATGTTATTCTTACTATTAACACGCCTTCTAACCATTTACTCGTCTTTTAAAACTTGAACCTCTAAAATAATTCAAAACCAAAATTATACAAATAGGTTTAGCCGCTCTCTAGTTTGAGCAATTAGGCAAATCGGTATTATTTAGCCTTTCTCGAGTTTTAGTGAGACTAACGAACATCATCATCATCATCATCAGCCGGAAGACGTCCACTGCTGAACATAGGCCTCCCTCCTAGACCGCCACGCCGAACGACAATCTGCCATTTGCATGCATCAGTTGCCCGCAACTCTCACGATGTAGTTAGTCCAACTTTTTTTTTTTTAATTGTTAGTATCATCAAATGAGTCCTCCCACCCCTACTGTCAGACTTGTACTACTGACTTAAATTCACGGTGTCCTTCAATAGCCCTTTATGTCCCGGGGTCACGGTGATGGAATAAGTCCCGCGACCCCGGCAGGCTTTGGCCCTCTGAGAGGGGGCCCCGTCATTATGCTGACGCTATTGGGAGGTCATAGTCCTCTCTCTCACTCGGCCCGCCTCCTCCTTCGCGAGAGTTAGTCCACCTAGACTACTAGACTAACAAACAATAATTGATATTTATAGATAGTTGTATTTAAATATTATAAAAAAGTATGGAAGAATTCAATTAAACGTGACACATTAATTATTTTCATAAAAACAGTTAAAAGAGAAATCTTTTTCTTCAGACAATAACAAATACGTAAAGAATTAACTGAATTGGTCCAGCCGTTCTTGAGTTTTGCGCTTAGCAACACAAATAGCCATTCATTTATTATTATTAAGAAAATAAATAACTATTTCTTGTAAGTGATAGTATGAATAATCTGGATAAAAGAAACGATTGTAATTGAAAGAAAACTTTAACCAATTTCCGAGAAATAGTAATTTTACTCAGTCTTTCATCCTTTTATTTCTTGGAATTAATTTTACCTTGATTTTTTATAAACCTACGCGGTAGCGGCTTATAACAAAGTAATTGGAATGTAAACAGTTGAAATGATTTTTATTTTGAAGAGTCTATTGCTGGATCTAGATTAATGGCATTTTGCATATTGGATTGAATAGTCATATTCTCTGTGGATGCGTTTAATAGTAGATTACGCACCAAGGGAGTAAAGCATTGCCTTACGTCACGGGCGTATTGAATCCTAAAGCGACACTAAGGATTCTGGGGGTGAACCTCCGTAGCGCAGCGAGGAGGTTCAAGTGTTTGTGAATTAAGTTGAGAATCCTTAGTGTAGCGAGGGATTCAAGTTAGCCCAAGACAAGGCAGCTTTACTCCCGAGGAGCGTACTCTGCTTTTCACACCTACTGCGAGGAAATAAATTCGATTTTTGAAATTTGATGTGGTACGACAACCTTCGAACGTGAAGTTGGCATCACTGCAAGCGATCAGCTGTTGCGGTTAGCGGCCGCCATTACTGAAACAACTCCGTGGTGAAAATTTTCATACGGTTTTATTTGAGGTTCCAAATTCAAATCACATTATTCCCACGGGAATAATAAAATTCAGTACAATATTATTGCCCGGCTCGAGCGAGAGGGAACAATGACTTGCTTTACAGTACTGTTTGCCTGACATATAATTTGACATTTACGAGCAAGTGGTGTGAAAAAATATTTAATATCACTGGATACACACACACCTAAACCAGGAACAACAATCATTACTGCACATTTGAAGATACAGCATTGAATTTTTCTTCAAAGATTATATTATTTTTACAAAAATACGGACAGGTGTTTTTAGTATATGCGAAATCCTACAGGTTTCGAATATACTAAAAATAATGTTGTATCAGTACTTAATCCCACCAATAACATACCTGTTAAAAAGGGGGCAAGTTCGCCTAAAAAAGGGTTAAATCCTATCTATGGAACTTGCCAAGTTCCATTGATTGATTACCAGTCAGTGAGTGAGAGTCAGTCAGTGCCAAAATTAGCTATCTTCTTATATTTCAGGATCTACTGAAGCTATATCTATGAAATTTGGCATACTGCTTAAGTACTAGTATATGATTACATAGGTACAATTTTATCTCTGTACTTGGAGTAGGCACTGAGCTATAGAGGGATCAAAAGTGAGTCGAAACGGTTCGTGTAAATAGTGCATGGTATGCGCGCGGCCTTTTGCTGGACCTTGCCCTGCGCACTGCCGTGCGCTTAGATAACAATATAATGTTTGAAAACATGGGCTAAAAGTAATTTTACTACATAGATGTAGTAAAATTAATTATTAAAAGTAATTTTGCTACATAGATGTAGTAAAATTACTTTGGATAATTATCTTTTTCGTGATGATTCTGCTATCAATAAGTTTCGCAACAACGACATTACCCTCAAGAGTCAATCACACGAGGTCAGTAGACACAGAAACTTCGTTATCAATGCATTTAATTACTTTTTTTTTCTGGTCGAGACCCGGTGGTCAGATAATATGCACTCGGTAAGTTAGTGACTTATATTTTGCGTTGGTTCTGTATAATCTTAGTAAGTCTGTAATGTAACCTATTCATTTTTTTTTTATTAATTTTGAAAAATGTTGTCCCACACTATACATTTCTCCTGTATCGAGGGTGCGTTTACAAACATTTAAAACTCAGATTAGAAACCCACCTTGGAACAACTATGTACACACGGCTCCACATCAAGCTTTTACAAAACCAGTTTGTCTTGGTTTTGCTTCGTTCGATTTTTACACACAATAAACGGTCAGCTAATAGTGGTTTTGCATAGCTTGATGTGTACTTGAATGTCTATTTGTGCCGCGCGAGAATTGAACCCACAACGAGTACCAACCGTGCTGTCAAGACGTTATCCAGTGGGGTTGGTGGATGGCATCCTTCACTGTTTACACATGATCTGTTCTCACACTGTTTTTCTCTTTCTCTGACTATCTCTTTAGTACTCCACTCTTTGACTGACTTGTATGGAATGGCTATAAATTACTGTAAAAAAGTACGTATCATTTTTCATACCAACAATAGCCTGCGTCTTCGCTCGCCTTTCTTCCTATTTATGCAGCCTACAACCGTCTCTCCCATATATCGCTAAACTAAAATTCATCAAAATAGATCGAGCATTTTAAGCATAAAAGCGTAAAAAACTACCAAACTCACTTTCACCATTTATAGTATTAGTTTAAGCGACCATTGTGTAAACCATTTTTTCTTTCATTCCTTGTTATTGTAGCATAAAACTGTGACAAATGCAAATCGATTAACTAACGTTTTGTGCTCGAATTCCGAGGAACTCCACAAGACATTGTATGTCTTGTCGCGAGCCGGATCTAGCCCCATAATGTCGTAGATAATGTGCAGGTCAAGCGCACAATTCGGACACGATGCCTATCTGAATCATGCCTACAATACCGACGCATGCGCACATTACATTGCTGGCTGAGAATCGTGTAGTTTTTAGTGGAAATCACGTGTGAGATAAAAGTTGAGTTTGATTTTGCACCCTGACGTATAGTAATCTAGGTCAATAATCCGGGATCTATTGGTAATAATAATTCTGTTCCCGGCCTTCGATTGGCGCATAGGCCAGATGCCCGCCCTAGCATGAATTCTACGTATTTGGCCATACAGTAGACTTGTTGACCTGTGAGACACAGTGCGGGTTGGTAGATGTCACAAGTCTTCGAATTTTTAGTTCTAGGACATGCCGGTTTCCTCACAATGTTTTCCTTCACCATTTTGAGAGTCAATCGTGCCGTCAAGTCAAGTGATTTGATAGAATAAGTTGTTGATAAGTAAGATAAGTACTTTCAGTCCATGAAAGGTTGTTATAGGCGCTCCCTCATCGGGAGCATTGCGTGTAATGTAACGTTACAATAATACCATCCTGTCTGACAAGCATTCGCGTATTATATTTAGTATAGCCTTTGTGGGAACCAACTGGAAAAATATTCAAGTGGGATCCAACGGGAATAATTCTTTGGTACAAGGTGCGCATTGTGATGCTCGATTGTCTTCCCTCACTGATGAAATGTTCGAATCTGTCGTTACATTACAGGTGAATGCTCGTGATGAGCGCCTTAATGCTTTACAAATAACCCTGTAAACTTAGCAAAAAATATAACCAATCTATCGACTCCCCATTCACTGTTTATTATTGTCTAGAGATACACATCTCAATATTAACCGTTACCTATGACACGAGGTCCAGTACAATAGTAGTCTATCTCCGTCTTATCGGACCCCATGGTGATACGAAGGCATCTCGGTCAGATCCTAGACTTTTTAGACCGTTACTTATGAACTAATGAAAGTAGTGTGGTTATGATCCTCTTTGCCAGATTTTGGGGAGTTTAGAGGAATTCTAGAAAAATTGGCAGATGTGTGACACTGAGCATGAGTAATCTGTCTTCCACCTAGATGATGACGAATGACGATGTTATTAATATTTTTTTATGGTGAAAAAATATTAAATGAGTCCTTATTTTCTGAATGCACTTTACCTTAGTCTTCCTACAGAATTATATTCTTATCTGCTCCTTCGCTAACCTTTCAAGGGCCGTGAAGGGGGTGTAAATCATTAAATGAGTCCCCCTTTCTGATGGAGCAGAACTGCTTGTTCATATTGAATTCTATTCTATTCTGCTTCTGCGCAGACCATTCAAATGTCGCGACAGTAATATTTAATACGCACTTATGATTTGATCTTTAGATCTCATTTTTTTCGGTTGTTTATTGAAACTAACCCTGTATTTTAATTAAAAAAAAAGCATTTATTCACAAAACCTTGTAAAAATAAATAAAATAGTCACTAAAATATTTATCTGTACATGGCAACACAAAGCTTGATTCGCCGAAATATTTCGGTCAAGCGTGTATCGGAGCAAAGGTTAATTACTTGAACTGTTCCGGTTAAGATAACTTATCGGTTACATTTGTGACCACTGCTTCTTTTTATTTTCTGCAATCCTTTAATTAACAATGACAGAAGGCTTGGCCACGACTTACGGTGAAGCAGCGGTCTAAGCGACCGGACAGAACTCCTAACTGGTTACGGCCTTATCACAAGATTTCCGTATTTTATTTGCAGCATACTTGACGTATTTACTGCGTTTTATGCATGGAAAAGTTCCTCTATTGTAAGAGCAAGAACTAATTTATTCCATCAAATTAACGTCAAAGTTCCCGTTTAATTCGTCACAAAAACTTCTGTAAGTATTGCTGACGTCAAAAAATCGCATCACTTGAAGTCGTGGACCTAGCGAGAGGATTCCGAGTTTCTCTTGAAGAATGCTGAAAGTCTTTAATGATGCCGGTTGTTGATATTATAAGTTAAGTGTTGCATAGCGTGTTATTTCGGAGTTGACAAGATCTTTAATTTGTGACTTTTGAATGCGGGAGAAGACAGAATCTGAAGATCAAGGGAATTTTTAAGAATATTTGTATGATAAACTGTTATTGTGGTAATGCATATTTAAATGTAAAAGCTTCCTCCTGAGTACAGACTTTAAAACCTTAATCATAGTTTAATTGATTGGAGTCAATTAGCAATTTTCGTTATCTTTATGAACAGGCGCCAGCAGATCAACCTTCCCCAATTTCTAAAATTTTGCCAATCAAACATCAACCTTCCATTATAGTGATAGAGTTGAAAATCTAATAAAGAAATTTGCCAAATCGAGGTGGGTTGATACTGCTACTAGTGCTGGCTGTAATATGTATTATAATTACATACAGGGTGAATTTTTCAACGGACTGTGGATGACTATATCCGAAACTAAAAGGAATATTGAAAAACGTTGAAAAGGAGTCTCGTTATGTTAATTATGTACCTATTCTAATTAAATCTGACACATCTATTGGCGCCATGTAATTTGACTCATACGATAAGAATTAAAAGCTCATAATAGTTAGGTATGGTACCAGTAAGTACCAACACATGTAATAACTCCATACCTACCTAAATCAGATGAATCACCAAATTACAGCACTAAAAGCATTATCTGTTTACAACTCCACTCACGCGCATGAGAAATGTCACTTCGCGATTCAAATATAGAATTTGTAATTCGTCATCTGTCGGGGAATTCGGAAATGGAACACATTTTTCCGTTTCTTAATTTAAATTTGAATGTTTGTCCGTATGTCTGTTAGTGCATTCGTTAGTCACGGTTTGTTTTTAGAAGTTTTCAGCAACTGAAAATGTTTGATGGGTTTGCCAACCTTATGGTTTGAAGGAGAGGAATATGATAGCAGTCACACCCATTTGACCGCCTGTTAAAAGCTTCTACGCATTTCATAACGCCTTTCAGAAAGTAAAATGATCTGTATTATATATGTTTGTGTATTTTTGGAGAATATTTAAGGCCGTTATCATACTAGCGGTTTGGAAGCGGCTGCGGGGCGGAGCGGACGCGCAGCGCATCCGTCGCGAAGACGCCGCGCATCCGTCGCGAACACGTCGCGGACGCGTGGCAAATGCGTAAAGCCGCGTACAGACATCGCGAGGCGTGCGACACGAATGGTTCGTCTCGCATGCCTCAACCTGAGGCATACGATGGTACATTTATACGTGCGTCCCGAACGAAACATGCTCAAGCTGAGCAAGCAAACCACCACGCACGGTGTTCGTCAGTCGTCGTTGACTTGCTGTGATATTTGACGCCACGCGTCTTCCCTTTTACATTTATTGTAATAATCAGAATGTTTAGAGTCCCACAACATTCTATTAATTTCATAAAGTTGAACCAGCTCACGTAGTGACTCGGTATTGGCCTCCATGATGCATGCGCGCAACGCAAACAACACCTGCTCGTCCACACGGAGCGCACGGCTCGTACTGAGGCGGCGTTCGCAACGATCGTATGGCGCGAATGCTCACTGTGAGCACACACGTCCACACAGCCCGAGGCATGCGAGACGAACCATTCGTGTCGCACGCCTCGCGATGTCTGTACGCGGCTTTACATTTTCTTCGCGTGTTTGTACACTCAGTAACAAAATGGATTCCGACGAGAAAACATTGCTGTTGACGTTCTAAATTCTTTTAATAATTTATATTAATTATTACTTCGAAAACGTCGAAAACGAAAGCATCGACGAATTTGGGAAGATCCATTATTAGATTAGGCTGAGGAATTTTTCGCAGAGAGTTATAAGCAATGTTCATGTTTTGGTAAAAAACAACTTCTCGGCTAAAGAAAAATTTGGATGATTATGCATAAGATCTGTATCACCTACTCTTATCATATTATGCCAAATTTCAGCGCTGGAGGAATTTTTCGAAAGTCTTCATACAAAAAATTCCTCGTTGATCTGAACGGGGCGAACGTTTTGGCGTTTGTTCGAGGCAGTACAAAATGGCGTCCACTTTGCTGTTCGCGGCGATCCCGTTGCGCGTCCGCAACGAATTCGCTGCGCAACCGCGGCGTGTTCGCAACGCATTCGCTGTGCGGCCGCTCCGCCCCGCAACCGCTTCCAAACCGCTAGTGTGATAAGGCCCTAAGTGTTTTATTTCTTTGGAAATCTGAGTAAATAAAAGTAGAGCCTAAGTTTATAATGAACTGGTTTCGCCCTCACTGCTCAGCTTTCCTCGCTAAATAGACTATCCAATATTATGTATATACATATTTTTTTTCAATTCAAGCCAATTGTTCCAGATATTAGCGCGTTTAACCAAACACCCAAACTCTTCAGCTTTAAAATATTGGATAGATTTTATCGAAATAATCCGAAGCAATCTTAATAAGACGAACCCTTTATTTCGTGAAAATATTTTTCTTTGATGTTGTAGTGTCCAGAAAGTCTACCTACCCAGTATACCCTCATTTCCTCGCCCACCTACTATGAAGGAAACAGATATTTGTTTACACCGCAAGTTTAACTACTAACATCAGTCTAAAACAAACGGCTATTCCATGGTTTTATTGTCCACACACCAAGTTTACTATCGAATTGAACCGTACAGTGCCGACGAACTTTTTATAGATTTATTTGATACTCGTGATTAGGGAAAGGGATGGCAATATAAGAATTGAGATGAGAATAATAGTCCCACCAAAAACATTTAATGTAAAATGTAGCCAAGACGACCACATGAGGTTTGCCCTGTGAAAAAGATATTAGAGCTCATGTAGAGCCAAGCTTCTGAATCTACACGGCCTAACTCTACCGACACTTAATCAAAAATTTTACATATGTATAAGAAAAAATTTATGGCTTCGCCGTTTCGCTACCGTCGCGTCGTGGAGACATGGAGTGACGAAATCGGTGTATTTTAGATATCAATCAAATCTAAAGTTTTAGAGCTATTCAGTTGAGACTTTGTATGTTTAATAAGTCTATTACTGGCATCATATCCTGAGAATATGAACTATCTGGTACATCGTAAACCAACTCTATAAGGAATCAAAAATTGCAGAGACACTCACGGTCAAAAAGTTTAGAAATGCCTTTTCCCTTTGATCCATACTTTCGTGGACGTCCTGTTTAGTATCTGGGGGCACGGAAGTGCTCTCGCCAAGACGAGCCAAGTGAAGCGCAACGGCACACGGTGGGCCGAAAATCGGCTTTCATAGACTTAGGCATTTTATTTTGCAAGTGCCATTTTTTATGCCGGATATCACTTCTATTAGTTATAACAATATACAAAAATGACACCAGAATTGATTCTGCACAAAAACGAAGGAATTATAATTTTTTTACGAAAATTTTGTATGGAGCTAGTATGAAAAATCGAAATATCTCGAAAACGGCAGGGATAACCCTAATATCCTTATAGGGGGTTATAGTACTAATTATTTGTGATTTTTTGACATAAGTTACATAATGGTTGTGAATGCCGTTTTTTTTTTAAAAATCGTCAAAATATTTTCATTTATTTTTACATATGAAACGTTCCTTTTAGTGTTTAAGTTGAAGATTTCAGAGCTTTAACAACTCTTAACATAAAATAGCATGACCTCTATAGACCTGAAGGACTAGACAGAGGTGAAAGAAAAGTTATTTTGTAGGTTATTGTTCCCGTTGTTGTATAGTTTCCGGAAACTGTATTAGGTCGAGAGTTTCAGCAAAAAAGGTTGTCTTCCTTTTGGCATCTAACTTCGGCCTTTGTGCACTTAGGAAAGGATCCGAAGAAACAACAAGCATATTTAGGATATCTTGATTAGAATCTTGCCTGCTTCTTTTCCGCGAATGATGTTCCCGAAACCTCCTAAAATCTTTGTTTCGAGACTCTGAGGCTTCTTCCGACAGAGTCCCAATCGGGACAATATCATTTTTTTCGATTATGTCAGCACCGTGTATTAATAGTTTATGTACGGTTGATGACATGTAGTACCAGTCGTATAATTCCACGTACTTTTCTGCTGTTTTGCGAGCAAAATCTTTAAATTTGATGACATCTATCTTCTCACCAGATGTTATTGCTTGCAAAATAACAGAAAATCTTTTTATCAGGTCTTGATCCAACCCAGTAATAGCTGCAGTTTTATTGGGAAACTCGAAAAACTTCCTTGCGGTATTCCCGTCATTGGTAGTTCCCGAGCCTTGTTTCACTATATCAATCAACAGATTGAGCTCCTCTTTAAATTTATTTTGAATGTTTTTTTTTCTGTTTTGTAACATTTCTTTATGCTCATTACTTCTTGCTGCCCACTGTTTGAAGTCAAGTCTGTACGCAATGTGTAACAGACATTCCATGCAATTTATACGGGCATGTAGGGATGATAGGCCAAATTCGTATATGTCAGAACACACAGTTTTTGATGTTACAGCATCTAAGTGGTTCATTTCTGTTGGTTTTGCTAAGCACAGGTAGCATGATGCATTTGATCTAGCTTCAGAAAGGTACGTGCAGACTTTTGCGTCGATCATTGTCATCATTAGTTTATGAGTCACCCTGTTACTATTAATGCACTCTGTGGGGTTAAGGGCCTCAATTTCCTCATCCATTTTTCTTTTGTTATCAATGACAACTGCATCGCTTTCTTTTACAAAAGTGAACTGAACCGGACGACAATAAAAAGTTGAGCATGGTTTCGGGTTTGTCCATATAGTATTATCTCCATCTGTAAGTTTCAGTGGCACCAAGGAGGTCATAAAAATGCTTGAATCATCATGCTCGCCGTCCATTTTCTGCTTGTATCGGCTTTGATTGGAAGCACCATCAAATCCCCACTTCGATATCAGCTTTAACTGCTTATTTTCCACATTATCAGAAAGACTTTGAAGAATCCGCTTCACCGTGATGTCAAGTAAAGCTTGAAGTGTAATTCTAGCTGATGAATCAGTAACTGACACTGATAGATTAGGAGGGTAGCATGCAAGCTTAGTTTGTTGCAGTTTATAGTAGGATGGGTAAATATCCTTAGCACCTTCCCGAATGGCAGTCTCTCGCAACGTAATATATTGCCACTTTGAAAGCTTAAGTGAAAGAAGTAATCCAAGTGCTTTCTCTGGTGTAAATATTACTGTTTTCACTGGTTTCTTAATGCTTTCATTGATTTTAACGGCAGCTTCTGGATTTTTGATCATATATTCGATTACAGATGCGATATCTTCATACCCTTCTTCTTTTAAACGCGCTGCAGCTGCATATGCCAATTCACAGGAATCCTCGCCTATGTGCTCACTAGATCTTCTCTTTTTCTGTTTGCTTCCCAGATCTTTGAATGGTTTTCGGGACCTTTTTGTCATTGTTCCAACAGTCGATGATGTCGAAGGTTCTGGAGAGACTGAACGTGCTCTTGGTATCTCATCAACAGTTGGTTCTTGATTTATTAAAGTAAGCACGCAACTCGGCCAATCAATATTTGCTTGCAGCCACTCTCCGTACGTATTTCTAAAATTATCAAAGAATCGTTTAGATTTCTGCCACCTGTTTAAAGCAGATCGCGTGAATCTACGGCAAAATTCTTTGAGAGTTACTTGATCTTCGGCAGAAAGACAATCGCCTATGCGAGACACAATTGCACTAAACAATACTTCATGATTAAATGAAGGACACTCACTTTTTAGAAGAACAAACAAGTCTAAGTTGGTGATTAAACTTTCCATTCTAAGATTTTATAGTCGCAAAGCAAATACTTAGTTTTAGTGTTAGCAGTTACACAGTTGTGAACAATCTAAATTATGGAACAAAATTGTAGCCCTTTTATTGTAGGTACCTATAAAGTCAATAATTAGTAAACTACCCTCGTTAAAGTTATAAAAGATATGACATTGAAAATTTATAATCGTAAAAACATTTCGTAGAACTCATAGTACAACTAATCAACATTAGCAAATCACATTAGCTCACTAATTACAAAAAAAGTGACTGCAGTTCTTAGTAGATATTGTTACGAGAAATTTCAAATCATTTAATCACATATTAGGCTCATTAGAATCAGAAAACTACAACCATCATTCTAATTACTTAATTACTTGTCAGCAGACTCATTAGATGACTACACAAGATGTTATTTTGTATTTTGATCTTCTGCAAGGTCTTAAAATTCCTTTTGTGTCGATATTATTATGTGTCCGGTTATGTTATAATCATACTTTTAGGGTATGATCAATTAACAATTTCATTCCCCTATCTTTCAAAAAGAAGCGACTGCATGGGCACTTTGACACTGATATTCAACTATTTGGTATTGTTGGAAATCTTACAAGATACTACACACTTCTGTCTAGTCCTTCAGGTCTATAGATGTCATGCTATTTTATGTTAAGAGTTGTTAAAGCTCTGAAATCTTCAACTTAAACACTAAAAGGAACGTTTCATATGTAAAAATAAATGAAAATATTTTGACGATTTTTAAAAAAAAAACGGCATTCACAACCATTATGTAACTTATGTCAAAAAATCACAAATAATTAGTACTATAACCCCCTATAAGGATATTAGGGTTATCCCTGCCGTTTTCGAGATATTTCGATTTTTCATACTAGCTCCATACAAAATTTTCGTAAAAAAATTATAATTCCTTCGTTTTTGTGCAGAATCAATTCTGGTGTCATTTTTGTATATTGTTATAACTAATAGAAGTGATATCCGGCATAAAAAATGGCACTTGCAAAATAAAATGCCTAAGTCTATGAAAGCCGATTTTCGGCCCACCGTGCGGCACTGCCTACCTTTTCTCGAAGTGATTTGTTGTTTTTTTGAACCCTCATAGAGTTAGTTTCCGATGTACCCGATAGTTCATATTCTACCTCTTATTCCTTACCGTGGTTAGAGTTTTATGAATAGGCATCGTTAAAATGTTATTTAAAAACCATGTTTTTGAAGATTACAAAGCTTTGACGTCAATATACTTTAATTAGAACTATATTTTTGTGCAGTTTTAAGGAAAAACCCGGGAATGTTTTTGCTGCTTTGTTACTGATTATTTTGTTTTGTCTATAGGCATAAGTATTAGGTATTAATTAAAATCTTACTCATAGATACGTAGTCATTTTAATTCTTTATTATGTAGTACCTATCTGTATGAAAAACAATTGTAGTCTTTCATTTTTTTTTTTAATTTATATCTACAAAACCGGAGATTGATTACCTTGTGAAAGTTATTTATGTAAGATTTAGGTGAATTATGTCAGTACATAATTCACCTAAATCTTTCATAAATAACTTTTAGGTTTTGTGTAAATTGGATGAAATATGTCGATAGTTGGAAATCTCGGAAAAAACCAAGTCAGAGATTAATCTCTTGCGATACATGTAGATTGTAGAGGTATTCCAAATTGGGCAGCCATTGATTATTTGGACACATTAGGAAATCCATATACGGCATCTATTAATAATTTTCGCTGGTGTCCTAAGATAAAGGGATCGTTAGTTTTCAATATTTTATTTTCCATTATCGATTACGCCACGATTCTTACTAACTCTATATTTTCAAATCGATCGATCTTGGCGAACTTATTAATCATATAAAGTACAGTCAACATAATCGATAAAAACTCGGTTTCACTTGACACTTTGCCCTAGTTGCACCTAGTGATACTACAAAGTGGGTATTATAAATAAGCGTTCAGAAGGTTCATGATCATAATTATATTAGATGCACAAGTATATTGCGGGAGATTACTGCTTCCCTGGAACGCAAAGGGCAACTGAAGGATTAGATCAATCGATCAACGCTTCTTACTTTCTTTGCGTCCTCAAAAATAAAGTGAAATATTTTGCAAGGTTTGCAACGCGCAAGCGATACCTTTTGACGTGTGGCAGACCTCCAAAGGCTACGGTGAGCACACACCATCAAGTGAGTTGTATGCTTGTATATAATTATAATGGTAAAAAAAAATGTTGGAACGAAAATGAATATTCATACTTTATGCATTTCCTGACCATGTGTAACGCACATCTGCTTCCTGACCTATGCACCGTTTCTATGGAATTTCATCTGAAATAAATACATGACACAGTCATGATATAAGCATGCCCTGTAACAGCTGTAACAGACTGGAATGTTAATCATTCCCTATGTAAAAATGAGTATCCTCTGACGAACGTGCGAATCTGATGGACATACACCTCGATAATTTTTGTCGGTCTTGATGTATAGTTCTGTTCACTACATGGAACAGTCTACTGTAGTGTCTGTAGTAGTACGGTAAACTTCAGAGAAAAGTCACTCAGTGTTAGTGACATCACAGAAACTAACAACTGAATCCGCATGTACATTGTCGAGCTATTGTTTATAATATCTTTGAAGATGACCTCTCTAGTCCAATCGTATTAAGTATTTTAAAAAAATATTGAGCTCCTAGCATGCTTAATCAAGGAATAAAGATAGAAATGGTTACATTTCTATCTTTATTCTAACAAGAATATACAAAGTTTTTCTATACAAGTCGACTTTTAGTTTTGCTTGAGGTTAGCACGACTTGTAGAAGACTGGATAATTGAATCATTTTTTTCTGCATTTTAAAACATCACCATGTTTAGGACGATAGAAATATTTCTTCACTCTGTCATTTTGTCTATTATTTTGTCGAAAAAATCCGTTTGTACGCTATAGGAAACAATGTTCTCATAATATTTTTAAATGTATCCTCAAATGTTACCCAACTTAATCTTCTGTATTTTCTCTTACCACATAGCCAGGTATGTTGCAACACATATCTTTGGTACGTCCGGTGTTTAGTTGCATTGCCGCCTACAGATTTATGTACTATGTTATGTATATCTATGTTTACTTGGCGATAATTTGAGTAAACATCAATTTTGTCAATCGAATCAATTTTCGTTCGAGTTGTAAAAGTTTTATGAATGGATTCGGTATTTGTGTCATGATAGTTTCAACATGAATGGAATGTTATAATGAATGGCATTTAGCGATAAGACCGCCATGGTAACCACAGAATAAGTAATACCTAAAAAAAATGATGTATAATAAAGTATCCAGGGGCATGGCAGTGCCTCAGTCAAGTCGAGCAAAAAAGCTGCACAGCCGTACCATCCTTTTGTTAATACAGTTCAGGTCATGATTTTCAACCACTATAACTTGGTCTTGGATAAAGCTGTACTACTGTCTGAACTGTTGGAGTTTTATTTACTAGCTTTTACAAGATTTTTTTTCTATCACAGAACTGAAAGGACGATTTCTCAAGAACGGGAAGGAGTACTAGGACCTATATGCACAGGAGTAGACTATGAAAATAGAACACTAAAAAGGCTTAAGCTATCGACGAGCCCTTCATATACTAGTGCAAACACAACAAGCAAAGGAGAGCAGAATAAATGATCTGCAGCTTGTAATTTTAACAGAATCAATAATACTATTTTTTGTAATATCGAATGAAGTTTTTAGAATTATAATCTTTTCTTCTGTACAGTTGAAAATATATAAGCGCTATAACCTTTAAGTTTCATACAAAAAAAAAAAAAATTGCTGTTCCATTCATTTCTACATGCCGTCAAACACTTTTGTTTGGACGAGTTTATTTCTTCAAAAAAAAAACGTGATGCTATTGTTATCAATTCACAACTCAAACAATATGGCTCCACACGAGAGCTCAAGTTCAAACAAGTGTTATCGTTCGACGCGATCCCTCTCGTCAGATCGACGTCACAGCCCTCCGATGACGTCACAACTACGTACGGACGCCCACGCAGATATAGACGAGATGAAAAGGTTTTATAACAGCTGTTATCTTGTTTTATTGTCTATTGATTTCTTTCATAACTTTTGTTAGGTAAATGTAGGTCGATCTTGAAATGAGATAGAAAAGATAGATAGTTGTGTCGCAGGATCTGTGACGTGGTTAAATAAAAATGGTCTTTACTGTAGTCATCTTACCCGCTGTGCGATCATGGACCATGCCCGGGTCGACGGTGCCTCAAAGAGCTTTCAGCATAATGACGTGGCCGCCTTAGAGGGCCAAAGCCTGCCAGGGTCGCGGACTCACGAGTAGCCGTGGTCCCGGAAAGTAAAGGGCTTTAGAAGGAAACCGTGGATTTTAGTCAGTTCAAGTCTGACAGTCCCTCCCGCTCTGTCCTGGGTAAAAAAAAAAGAAATTCTGTAAGACCATGGAGTTTCTTGCCCGTTCTTCTCCATAGAGATCTACATACTTATTATTAATTTTGTTCTGTTATGTATTGATATGTTATTATTGTGTATTTATTTTGTATAGTACATTCAGACACAATGTAAATTGTTTGATGAATAAATAAATGAAATGAAACTTCTTGAAACGGGCATCTACGGTACTTTCACAGTTTTTATGTCTGTGACTGGGACTGTAGCACCATAACTTTGTAGTATTAAATTATATTTTTTTATGTCTTTGACATTTCAAAAGTGCCCTATTGGTCTATTTGAAATAAATGCTTTTGATTTGATCAGTTTTTGCAAAAAAATCGTAAACTTTATCAATTCAGTTATAAAAACTGACGGCAAAGTACTCTATTTCTAGCTAATCAAACTCACAGACCATAGAACAACCAACATACCTCAGAGGGATTAAAGAAGCCGTTAAAATAACTACTAACTACTACCATCATAGACTTTACCGTAATTTCACACTTCAACAGTATATAAAAATATATATAATCTAAAAAAATAAATGTATATAATCTACTGAAATATAAAATGGTTCCCCGAATTGAAACCCGTATATTTCTAAAGAAATATACTTCTTTCTATACGCCATTTATAAGGAGTATCAAACACGAGCATAACAGGGTGTGCTTTTTTTTTTTTTTTTTTTTTTTTTTTTTTTTTAGCGTGGTAAAATCATCAAATGAGACCTCCAACCCCGGGCAGGGCGGGAGGTACTGTCAGACTTGTACTGACTAAAATCCACGGTGTCCTTCAGTAGCCCTTTATGTTCCGGGGTCACGGTAATAGAAATAAATCCCGCGACCCCGGCAGGCTTTGGCCCTCTGAGAGGGGGCCCCGTCATTTTTTGCTGACAGCTCTTTGAGGCGCGCGTGGAACACGACGCGCCGTCGACCCAGGCATGGTCCATGGTCGGACAGCGAGTTGCCCTTTACTCGCTGTCCGCATGCCCGCGCCTACGGTGGCCGGAGATCGTCTTGCGACGTACGGCGCCGTGGGCGTACACCACTGCGGTTGGGGCGGAGGGAGGACGCTGTCCTCTCTCTCTCGCGGCCCGCCGCCTCCTTCACGAGCATTACTGCCTCGCAGAAGGCGGCGACCGCTTCCCACTCCGTCTCGCTCCGCAGCATGGCCGAAACCAATGCCGGGCGCGAGAGGTCTCCGCCTAAACAGGGTGTGCTAACAATTTTGTGTGGAAATCATAACATTATACAGGCTGCTCCCGAGAAAAATATCTGCTTTGAAACGGATTTTTATAGAGACCGTTTCGGATATTTGTGATATTGTAAAACGAGGTTTATTTTGTTCGAATACTGTTCTCATGTGGAACTGTGGAATTGTGGCTGTTAAAGGGTGAAAAAGTAAAAATGGTCGACTCTGTGACATTTTACGCAATAATCTGGGAAATAACAGCTTTTCGGTATTTGTTCTGGTACCGAGAATTTGTTTTTATTGCGTATTGTATTTACATCAGAGCAGATCTAAAAAGACAGGGAGCAGTGGTGGCCCAGTGAGCAGTGGTGGCCCAGTGGTATCGGCCCCGACTTACAAGTTGTAGGTCGTGGGTTTGAATCCAGTCAGGCGCATTACTTTGTGTAATTTATTTCGTCACCACTGCTCGCAAAACGGTGAAGGAAAACATCGTGAGGAAACCGGCATGTCCTAGAACCAACCATTCGAAGATATGTGACATCCACCAACCCGCACTGGGCCCGCGTGATGGATTATGGCCCACTCCCTCTCTCAGAGAGGAGGTCTGTGTCCCAGCAGTGGGAACATTTATAGGCTGATGATGAGATCTAAAAAATGTCAGTCTACAAGCTAGGTACCACAGTTTACAAGCTTTCATTCAGTGTCGCTTGTATTGTCTTTTTTTTTTGGGACAAACCCAACACACTATTCCCAAACCACTGCAACTCCTGAGAGCCAGAATCAACAGTGGCAACCACCAGAAAAGCGCCGAGACAATGAAGCTCGACGTGTCCCGGAGAATGAATTTACCTCTCTTGGATCCTGCAACGAAATTAATCAGAAAAGAATAGTGGAGGAGTAGGAAAGGAAGCTTGTCTTGTCTGTCTGTAATCAATTCTTACAATTTAAATTGGTTTCCGATTGAGCTGTAACTTTGCACACATGTGTATTTGGACTCGTTTCATTTGTCTTGACTAGTACTTTCATATGTCAACCTTTTGCTTTTATGATAAAGTTCAAATTCTATTAAAGAAAGACAGGTTGCGGTTAGTTGATGTGTTATGTCTGTACTATGTAAATTGAAGTCATAACTTGTCAATCGTTTAATCACACAATACTAATAGACTTCAATATCTTTCCAATACACGTGGCAAAGTCTGAGTTGAATTAACATAGACTGCTAGCTTGACCTAGGGCTTAAAATAACCTGAGTCTCGATACAAACAAAAAAAAACCCTTTAAAAAAAATGGATCTTACTTGTTCCATCTGGCCGAATTACACTTTAGCATACACTTAACTTAAAATATGGTATACTTAGTTTAATTAAAATCAATTGAACTTGGCAAGTTCCATAGGTTGGATTTCAAACCTTTTTTAGGCGTATAATTAGCCGACAGGAACTTGGCCGGGTTTTAACAGGTATGTTTTTAGTAGGATACTAAATATAGGTACTTAAATATCGTTCTACACGTGGCAAAGTCTGAATTGAATTAACATAGACTGCTAGTTTGACCTAGGGCTTAAAATAACTAGAGTCTAGATACAAACTGAGATAAAATCCCAATGGTATAGTGAATCACGATTTTAACTCAGCAACTACATAATCAATACAATTATGACACTGCACGTCAATTCCTTGTACCTACGATTTCCTGATAAGTTGGATTATGTTGTAGGGTGTAGGAAAATTGGTTATGTTTGTGAAAAGTCTAGGAATTTTGCATAGGAATCGGTGTATGTGTAATGGTGGTGTATATTGTGTAATCTTGCACGTTTTTCTAGTACTTGCAAGCTTAAATAAATAATATAATAATTAAATATTTCTTAAATTATTATTAATGGTTATAATTATTTATTTAAAAAGTTTAAAACGACTAAGAAATAATTCATATTTATTTCTTTTTTTATGTAAAACTTAATAGCCGTCGCAAAATGGCGACGTCATACCCTCACAGTTAATGTTGTCGCATGGTACACACGGCTGCACATCAAGCTCTACAAAACCAGTTTGTCTTGGTCTCACTTCATACGATGTTTACACACAATGAACGGTCAGCTAATACTGGTTTTGCATAGCAAGATGTGTAGTCGTGTGTACAAGGATATTTGCTATAAACATCAGATGTATGAAAGTGAATGGAGTATGTGAGGATCGTTGCAGGTTCCTAGGTACCCTCATGGGAGGAGGGAATAAGTATGTATGTGTGAAGTGATCATCAGAATTTTGGCAATAAAGGCGAAGAACGTGAGTGTCGTGAACAAAAACGATAAGTATGAACTTTTATGGGTTATGCACTGACGGAGATTTTGCTTCAAGTTAACTAGGATAAAGATATTATGTATTACATTATAGAAAGCCAACACAAAAATGGCTGCACGTTCGTAGGTATGGTGGTTGGTCTAGTGGTGGTTGCGCTGCTTGTCGCCGATTTGATTCCCACACGGAACAAATATGGTAAAAATTGGAATGATTTACGGGTTTCTGGTTTGACTGTTTGTGTATGTTGGTTTAAATGTTTGTAAACGCACACACCTTACAGAAGGAAATGACTAGTGTGTAAAAAAAGTCAGAAAAAAGTCTTGGTACTGATTTTTGTTTGCTCTCTTATTTTAAAATCAGGTCTTTTGCAATAATCCTAGTTGTTTTGCAAAAAAGCGCGTTTCCCAATTTCCCCGCAACACATATATACAGCATGTTTTGCATACTACTGGGGAAAACCGTACAAATAACCGGTTCTACGAATAATATGGTGAATTATGGTAATACGAATATTTTCTGTTCCTGCAAACGTTACGGGTTGATAATACTGTTCAGATTTGCATAAAATATGTTAAGTAATAAGTGGGAAACGTTTGGCTTGTGTGGTATTTGTGGGTGGTGGCTGGTGGTATAAATCTTGACGATTTATGGTGGTGAAGATGACGCGTAGAGCGCTTGTGTGGTCGTAGTGCCCACTGTTCGCAATGAATAAAATGTACGCCGTATACAAGGCGACGCAAGTCTCCGATACCTTACGACTTTTTTATTCAGGCGACCATCGCAATAATAAACCATAGAAGTTCGTACACAGGCACTTATCAATGGATACCAAAGTCTTGGACATGCGGGAGGCGACTTGCTGTCCGACTATGGACTATGCCTACGTCGACGGCGCGTTGTATTCTACGCGCTTCTCAAAGAGTGTCCGCACAATGACGGAGCCCCCTTTATAGAGTCAAAGCCTGCAGGGTTCGCGGGACTAAACAGCAACCATGACCCCAGAACGTAAAGCGTTATTGAAGGACACCGTGGATTTTAGTCAGTACAAGTCTGACAGTCTCTCCTGCCTTGCCCTGGGTGGGAGGATTCATTTGATGATTTAACCACGATAAAAAATGTATAGCGCTCCTCCTTTTTTGTACTATTCCCACTTGATGTGTATGTGTCTCAAAGAGATCTTACCCTGTGTCTGAATTCACCCTTCTAAAAAACTTCAACGATTACTTAAACAAGACCACAACCCTACCCAACCAATATTACAGCTTATAAAGGCAAAAATTGACCTTTTGCTACCGAACCCTCACTTCCGGTTGGGCCGGCAACCGGACATTCCTGACATAACCTCTGTCGGCCATTGAACCATAGTTTCATCGAAAAACAGTTGCAAATCCCTATAAGACCGGTTTTGGTTACTGCAATTTTTAGTCTTCGATGAGGAAAAAAGTTTTTTTGGTATATTAGTTCCAATGATTGGTTGAAGATTTGTTATCTTTTTACCCGACTGTGCGACGCAAAGGAGAGTAATTGTAGAAACGTTGCCCCGCACTAGGAATGTCTCCTGCCTCGAGCCTGCTTTTACAAAAATGTAAACTCACATACACAAACAACCAGACCCGGAAAAACTATTTATAGATCATACAAATGTTTGTGCTGTGGCAGGAATCAAACCCGCGAGACACAGCACAACAGTTGACTTCTCGACCACTGTGCTAACCCTATCACTGAAATTCTTGACGGTAAAGAAACCCAATATTTTCGGAATAGACAGAAGACATTTAGATAACATCTAGTGTAGTAATCAGATCTCGAAAAATCTGGAAAAAAGGCTAGATAGATGACAGACTTAATTATACTTAAACGAATAAATTGCTTAAAGGTTCTCAGTATATTTTAACGAAATAAAAAGGCCTATTTTGTTCTTTTTTCAGCTCATTAAACTTCTGGAGTAGATGCTTGAAATAGATAATGTTACAAATATTACTTAAATGTTTATTTTAGAAATAAAATTTTAGTGCGATAAAGTTCTTAAGTATCGTTATATTTATATTTTTAGCTGAGAGCAGAGGCGGCCAAATGATCGATCTCGACTTACGATTTGTAGGTAGTGAATTCGAACCCACCTAGCTTTACTTTGTGTAATTTATTTCATCAACACTGCTCTCAAAACGGTGAAGGAAAACATTGCGAGGAAACTGGCATGCCTTAGAATCAAAAATTCGAAGATACAAGACGTCTACCGTCCCGCAGTGGGCCCGCCTGATGATTATGGCCCACTCCCTCTCAGAGAGAAGTCTGTGTCCCAGCTCCCGAACATTACAGGCTGATACTAAGTGGATTACACCCCCGTTGCTCGTCTCCTCTCCTATTGGTAGTAGCGTCCTGTCCCTGTTAGGGCGCCATTGGGACAGGACAGGGTTGAGGCAACAGATGAGGTGGAATACCCACTCTGTTACAGTAGTGTGATGTGTTATAGCCTATGGCCTTCCAATTTTATTCGAAACATGATGACGATTCGATCTTATATTTATTCAATGAATGGACCATCCAACGCAAAGAGATATTTTCTGTGACTCACATTAGCGCAAAGAAAAAAAAAAACAAATAAACTCTTTCAGCTTTAAAATTATAATATTAGTGTTAACTGAGATGAAAATATCCGAAAGCTTTGTAACTAGGTACAGTATGTGCAGAACTAATGCGAATGCGAGCAACGAGTTCATTGATCTATTTTTTACTCTGTATTGATGCAATTAGGTTTCAAAATACTTTTACACGTGTTTCAAAAACACGTGTAGAAAGTGTTTTTGAAACCTAGTTGCATTTTGTTTGAAGATGATTCAGTTTCGTATCAGACTTTTCTGAGAAGAAACAGCCGAAAAACTAAGAGGTCACTGCCTCTTTAAATGTATTACCCGAACGGGTACGTATTAAAATACCGAAATTTAAAAGACCGAATTTTAAAATACCGATGGACGGAATCCCGAAAATTGAAACGCCGAATGGTTGTTTGGTCGAAAGTTTTAAATCTCGAAAGTTCATTTGCCCGAAAGTTTAAAATCCCGAAATTTAAAAACCTGGAGTTTAAAATGCCGTAAATTTCCTTCACAGGAGCAAGTCGACGGAGCCCCGCGTTAAAAAAAAAATAACCACGAAGAGGATGGCGGGGTCTTTCAGACCCCGCCATCCTCTTCTAACCTAAATTGTCCGAGTCGGGGTGCCAGCAAGTCCCGAGGTTAGACCTAGTTCTAACCGGCTAAACCTACGTGTAACCGACCACATGCGGTTAAACCTACGTGTATCATACTTATCTTCAGTTAGAACTAGGTTTAGCCGGTTAGAACTAGGTCTAACCTCGGGACTTGCTGGCACTCCGACTCGGACAATTTAGGTTAGAAGAGGATGGCGGGGTCTGAAAGACCCCGCCATCCTCTTCGTGGTTATTTTTTTTTAACCACGCAGAAGTAGGAGCCCCGCGGAGCGGGGCTCCGTCGACTTGCTCCTCCAAAAACCGAGGTTTTTGTTCAAAAACATAACGACTATCGGCATTTAAAACTTTCGGTATTTTGAATTTCGGTGTTTTGGACGTCGGTATTTCAAACATAGGTATTATGAACTTTCGGTATTTTGAATTTCGGTGTTTCGGACGTCGGTATTTCAAACATAGGTATTATGAACTTTCGGGATTTTGATACGTACCCACCCGAACACATAAAAATCGATTGGCAATTAAATAAATGTTAAAATCGTTTAAACATAAAAGAAAAAATGTCCTAAAATAATTTAGAAAAGAGCTAAGCTTCTTATTTACTGTGGAAACTTGAATACTCTGGTAAATAACCTAAACCTAAAGAAACCAGTATACTACCAAACATTTTTCAACTAAACACCAGTCGTATTTTGTGTCTTTACTAGTTTTTACCCATGCTGCTGCTTGGCTACGATTGGTCTATAGCCTACCTCCATAAATGGACTATCCAAAACAAAAATATTTTTTCAATTCGAACCAGTGTTTCCTGAGATACGCGCGTTTAACAGAAACAAACTCTTCATTTTTATAATCTAGCTGTTCTTCGTCGTTTAACCCCTGTTGCTTGGCTCTACTGGTCATAGCGTGATGTTATATGTATAGCTTAGAGCCTTCCTCGATAAATGGGCTATCCAACACAAAAAGAATATTTCAATCCGAACCAGTAGTTCCTGAGAATCTTCTTCTTAGTCGCTACACTCTTGGCAGAGTGGTCGTGGTCGTGACATCAGAGGTGGTGCCTCGCTTCACAATTCGCCGCCATTTCTCTCGCACCGCTGCCTTCCACTTGTACATGCGTGTAGGGAGAGTCCTGAGATTAGCGCGTTCAAACAAACAAACTCTTCAGCTTTATAATATTAGCATTGATTACCGGTTAAAAACCCTCGGGATCTCAATCGCGTGTGGTCTAAATATAGTACTAAAATATTATGCAAGGAAGCCAACAACGGAAGGAAGAACGCATAAGGACTCGTCCACATCCACATTGCATTTTACTCACCGTACAACTTGTTCACCTAGTAACATTACCTATCCGGGTACGTTCGAAACCTTAGGTATCGGTTCTAAGAAAAGCAATCGGAAAACCAGTGCATTTTAACGAGAATTTTGTGGCATAAATACTTGTTTAATTAGTTTTTAGAACGGATCTAAAGTACCATAGGATTTGCATGTGGACATTTTGCGATAACATTAAATTTAGATTAGAAGAGGGTCCCTATACATCATGAATGATGCCAATTTCTTGCTTAGTCATCAAACATTAGTCAAAGAATTCGTCCCCTTCATTTCCATTGTAAACTGACCCTCTCCTCACAATAAACCTATCCACTAGAAAGGTCAATATATCTTCGTATTTTCTTCGCTTTACCGCAGTTTGAAACTCAAGTCACGAATGCGTTCAAAATAAAGTTTCGATTGTTGACTCATCGAAGTCAGAATCGAAACGTTTTCCCGCGTTAAAGTCCGCGTACTGCAAACTTTTTCAAACGTTCGGAAAAGTAAAACATTAGTCTTTCAACACCTTTATGTTTAAGTAAACAAGGTTCAATTTATAAGGCTCTATGTTGAAGGTTATAGCAAATAGATTGTCAACGTATAAATAGTGCAACGGTGCGTTCCGCGAATTCGCTGCGTTCATTTTCCTCGTCGAATGGAATGCGCCTCCTGACGTCATTTGGAACGCACCTACAAATAACACTGCTAAATTAAATTGTCTTCATTCTATGTTTAAATTTAAATTGGAAGTAGGCTCTGGGAATGAGTAGTATGTTATAAGCTGGAAAAATTAAAAAGCTCAGTGGTTTTATGTATTCTGTTTGTATTGTAATTGTGTTCAATTTTGTCGGTTATCGAGTGCAGGATAACGGTTCTTGTAGGTCGTTCGAATGACCGATAGGAATGTTTTATTAGTTCTAAAAAATGATGTGTTTTTATTACTTATCGCGTTGAATTTACTTTTATGGTGTGTTTGGACAGGTGATACGTGAACAGGTTACATATTATGTAGTTGAAATAATTTTAGAAGTGTATTCTTAATGACGTTTAACGTCTTAATTAGTGACGCCATGGATAGCTTTAATTAAGATAAAGTGTTCAGGAAATGACTGCTGACATGTCTGTTTGTTAAAAATCACCCAGTTTTGATATTCCGTTTAAAGGTTGCGGTAGATTTGTAACACCTTTCGAGAATACGATGAAGGAAATGAAGCCCCTTAAATATTATGCCTTATTTGAAAGGCTCATTTTTTGTACGTCTCATTAGTTATTTACCAACGTTTACATGTAGGTAAATAACTAGTCATGGCCGTTTATTTGAGAGATTGTTGAGACTCAAATTAATAACGGTTGCGGATTGAAAATTCCAAATGGAAAGTATACTCAACGCACCGAAACTAATCGATTATCTCTTTCGAAGATCGATGTGCATTATTTATCGCCAGTATCTGTACCAGTCTGTCCCAGCCTTAACCTTGCCTATTCAAATAAAACTGCGATTGCCAGAAAACGGTGAGACCCCTTAAACATTTTAATTTATCAACAAAAGAAAGCGTATGTCGGACATACAATGTCCCGAACAATAACATGAGACAAAACGCCAACCAAAGAAATATGTCCAAATCATTTGTCCGCTCCGTTGTAAAATAGCGAATAGCCAATAATTAGTCGCCATTTTGAAAACCCAACAATGCATTGTGACACCGAAACTTTCCTATTTAAAATGGCTTTAAAATAGCAACAAACAATTTGCTGGTTTTTCACTAAAAAAACATTTCATTTTCAACCTTATCGTTTTCGATTTACGAACTACGACTAGTATTTTGTGTCAGCAAAACAAACTATCGTGTAAAATTATCATTTGGCAATGATTTACGAACATTCCCGGGTTTATCATCATATAGCTAACGGTGATATTAATTGATTGTCCACAATCCCACATCAATAATTTTCCAGTCTCCTAAACAATGGGAAGAAAGGCTATGAAAGGCTAATTTAATCTATCGTCTATTGTAGAAACCATGTTTATGCGAGAATGTCATTTTCTAGTAATGACAAAGGTCTTGGAAGTTCTAATGTTTAACGGTTCCGATGCCCTCATGACCATCATTTTCCTAAACTTTTTCCCAACCATTTTTGAAAACTTCATAAGCCAGCTACAACGACGATATATTACTAGACTCCGCATGCACGATCTAAGAAACAAACACTTGTCTGTCAACTCGCTGTGGTACTAAGTAAGCGAGCGGGACGGGGTACTGCGTTGTGATTGGCTTACTCAAGCTCTGTTCTGTCTCAAGGTACGTCTACGGCTCACAAGAGTGGTCGAAATAAGACTGATATAAGACTTTTTTGCCTAATGTGTTGACAGATATCGGTCGCCTGTTATTAGGAGTCTAGTAATATATCGTCGTTGGCCAGCTAAATACCCAGTTATGTGATTCTCCTTTGTAGTAGTGGTTGTTAGGCTTTTTGGAATCTAGCCATTCTTAACCGTTGTCAAAGATGCCTTTTGAGGTAATGCTGGGTCTGCGTATCTCAAAGATGGAACCAAGAACAAGTCTTCAGTCTAGCACATCGTCATACCACCTTGAAGACCCATTCATCTTATGCTCATCGATTTACGGTTACCTCTCAAGAACGCGTTTACCTGAATGGTCAAAGATGCTACGGACAAGCATTGCTTATCTTAAAGACCAAACCTTGCGACTCCTGCAGTTTTTAGCAACAATCCATTTATGGGCAGCTACAGTACTTTACTTTCACAGTTATTATGTCTTGTGACTGGGACAGTAGCTCCATTATTATTTTTTTGTCTTGCTTGATAAGGTATAACTGGCCAACTTGAAATTAATGCTCTTGATTCTGTACCGACCTACCTACTTTTCATTCGATATTTCCTCGACAGTCTTAGCAGGTTATCAACAAGGTAAAAGCTTAAAGGAGTGCCCAGACGCCGTCATCAATACCTCGAAATCCACTAATCTCACAACGATGACTCAGCATATAACATTATAATAATATTCACGTAAAGAAGACGAGTTCCAGTAAATGACGGGTCATCTCAACGTCCACCAGTTGTCCAGCGGTTTATTCCACAAACTATTAATACGTTCCGGTTTACAATTCGCGATTTTTCGATACTTTGGGGTACCGTAGTCGGCTATTGGAAACTGCAGAAGATTCTAAGATGTTTCGTTAACCTGATTGACTGACGAAGACGATAAAAGGATAGATCTTCTAGGTACAAGATTTAAGAGTCAGTAGAAGATCTGTGACATCCACCAAACCCGCTGTGGGTATGTTGTATCTTTCCTCAGCTGTGGCAAAGACTTCCAATCAGTGATTAGAAGCCTGTGTCTTGGCTTTGGGATCGCTGTGAATTGCTTTAAGGTAAGCTTCTGGGCTGAAAAAAAAACAGTTTATACCTTGATATTTTTGTTTTTCAAAATCATTGAAGTCTATTGCGTAGACAGACCAAACAGTAGTCCAGTTTGGAAGATAGAACAGCTTATTAAGCTCTAATTATCCTGTGGAACCAACTCCTGTCATGCTACCTTGCTGATTGGTATTTTTTTTACCACGACATGAACTTTTCTCATAAATTCCCACCTCACGCCACATGACAAAAAATGTTGACAAAAAACCACGATATTTCATTATTATAAAGTCGCCATATATGGAATATAATCCATTAAGGTCCCAACTCACACTTGCCCGCGTTTTTTAGTGCTTTCAAAGTCGAAATACCAGTTCGCGAGGAATCCTAAAAATTCGGACTTGTTTTACCGAAGTCATGTATGGCATATATTATATTTGTATTACTCAATAGCTAGGTCGTTGGCCTACCTGCAATCGGCGTGTTTTGATCGTTGCGTTGCCATTTTGAATTCTGTACCTGTTGCTTTTTTTGTTGCCTACTTAGTTATTTGTTTTTGTGTGCGTTGTTATTGTGAGGTTGTATGTTAGTTTGTTTGTTTTATTTCGACACAGTGTAAAATATGTTTCATATAGCTTGCGAAATTCTAGTAGCTTCACCTGAAAGGAATGGATACATATTTTTATAAGATTTTTGCTTTGTTTAGTTTATGGCTGATGTTATACTTTCTTTTTACCTGTATTATTTATTTATTTATCAACAAAAAAAAAAAAAACTTATTTTATCATAACAGGTTTTCCCTAATGCGATAAATAAGACCTTAAACAAAACTTAAACTAATACAAACAATACAATTAAAATACAAAATATGGTACAATATCATTGTATACAGAAGTACTTACAAAAATAATATTATATATTGTCCCACTGCTGAGCAACAGTCAACCCCACAACCTTCCACTCTTTCGTTGGTGTAGTTGTCTCCAGTGCAATAAAATAGCCTTTCATTTAATTGTCTATTGGTTATGTTATTTGACGTGAATATAGGTTTTAGGTTGTATGCGACTATCACTAAATATGCAAGTGCATGTTTTTAAGTTTTCTTCTTATATGAAAGCTTCTACATCCTTGATTAGGAATCTAATTACTTCACCTGCCGAACATTCGTCGGTAAACGGGTTTTGTACTAAATTCTTCATTGTTACTATTTATATGCTCTCGGTTATAAATACAAAGTAAAGTCACAGCAATTACATAGTATAAGTAAAAAGCATTATTTGCTTCACATTGTTTTTCGATTACATTCCTGCGTTAGATATTTTTTTGCTTATCCGGATGTCAACGCGCGCCAAAGTATTTGTTTTTTATACAAACAAATGTTGTCAACCCCGATCTTTAAACTGGAGTTAATATTTAAATCGATTTTATATTCAAATTGATTGCAGCTGCGGTTTTTGCTAGGTGGTATCGACCTAGCAAGGATACCTAGATTACCTACCGAATTTAAAGTGGTTCTTATCTTCTATTTAATAAACAACTTTTTTTATCATTTTCAGTAAATAAACTATGATATCTAAAATGACGTAACATCGCGCTTGTTATCCCCAATGAGGTAAGCAGAGGTTTTTCTAACCGCAGCCGAACCACATTTTAGTCAGTTATGATGTAGTCCAATGTAATATAAGGTAGACGCGAAACGAACGTATTTTTTTTTTTTTATTCTATGAATTTCGTGTTTTGCTGCAGTGCAGACCACAAATTTTGCGTCGCGAAGGATCTTTTCTATGAAACCGACCAAAATTCTGCGACTCAAGGCTCAGAAAATTACGCTCGTTTGTCCTCACCCTATGCCAGCATACGTGGCCGCTACTGAAAAATACCAATAACACTTTCCTCGACCTGGGAATGAAAACTGCGCACGAGCTTATCGAAAATGCAATGTAGAGACAGGCAAGCGCAGGCTACCTGTAACCTGTGGTGACGGCTGAGCGATCCCATTGGCGGTGGTTCACTTGACCAGGGCCGCCTGACTCGTGACCACCATCCTGTCGGAGGCAGGCGACAAACAGTTTGTTTTTGTGTTACTGTCGATTCGTAGTAGTTGCAGTTCTTTCTTGGTGATATCGCTCCTCTATAGATCTCATCTTTGCTTCTGGGCTAGATTGAAGCCAAATGGCAAACTAATTAGTAATTACAAATGAGAAAACTAGTGGGGGTCCCGGCTTCGCACGGGTTAAACATGTTTTTTTTTTCAAAAGAAGGCAGTCAAACATATGACTGTTTACTTACTTTTAAGAATCAAGTGGGGCGCTTCTGCAAAAACATTTTTTACTGCAAATAGCCTCAACTATCACGCTATTTCGTTTGATCCACGATTTTCTGCCCACCCTGTAAACCAATTAACCCAATGAAACGAGAATCCCTAATAATCAGTCTATCCGAACCGTTATTTACAAATAAAAGAGCTAATTATACCGAAACATGAATTATTTCTGAACATCGGCGCTACGCAATAATTTACGCCTTGTTTTTATTTGGGAATACGGAGTGCGTCCGCCATATTGGATTTGGTGCGTAATGTTGGTAAACAAGGTACCTACTTTCAAGGTTATTTATTATTCTTTGAAGTATTAAATTCTCGTATTTTATGAAGAAATTGTAATTGGAAGGTACAAGTACCTACAACTATTTTCCTTGATCGTCCGGTATACTTTTTGCGAACTTTTCCTGATAAGCACCTCAGAACGTTCAAATCTTGATCTTTGGAAGCACCTTTTTTCTCTTTATCTTTTCTTCCTTGAATCCTTCATATCAATTGATAGTACATTGTTTACCGAGAGGAGAAAGTGACCGATTACCATCGAGGGTGTCGTTTAAAGTCCGAGGCGTAGTCGAGGGCTTTAAAATACCCGAGATCGGGAATCGCACTTTCTCTCGAGTGATACATAGTGCTTTATACTACACCTACGAGGAATAAATTACTTTCTACGAAAACTGAATTTTCACATGTTCTTTTTTCAAATTGTTAATCCTGCCGCCGCAGGGTCGCACTGCCAGCCCGACACCAACCAACACACAGCTAGTGGCCAGTGTCATTTTGCGAACTTGGAGATAAAAACTCACTTTAAAAACTTTTTGGCTTTTGATATTTAGGTTACCGGCGCATAGTCTTACCCAAAATTAAAAAAGAAAAACCACTGTTTTAGACTGTCACGGTTTATTTCACAATTTAAAATATCACTTACGGGATATCTTCCGTGATTATTATTTGTTTTGAGTTTCCGATATTTTATTTTATTTCAGTCATCCCACGATCATGGCGCTTGCAACAGCGTCGAAATATCGGGAACTCAAAACAAATAATTATTACGGAAGATATCCCGTAAGTGACATTTTAAATTAAGAAAAACCACGTAAGAAATGGATTTTCATACACTTTTCTCTCCCGCTCAGATGCGTTTTCTCCCCGCATATTTGGTCGATATGCAATGACGTACTTTCTACCGTAAATTTGATAAAGTATCAAGGTACTTTCCAAGCAGGTGTAGTATAAACTCATTTCTAATCTTAACTGCTGATTAAACAACAGGCCCTTAACAACACTGAGCCCAGGACATACAATAATGACTAATTAAATACTCTAAAACGAGGAAAATATAATTCAACCTGTAACAGAAATAAAACTAACTCGCTGTTAACTAAACCTTTGTCCCTTCACGAATAAGGCTGGCTTTCCACCTGAGATGTGCTATGTAGCTGTGCTGCGAGGCTGCAAAAGCTGAGCTACGAAACTGGGACCGTTTCCACTGATGCTACGTTTTGTAGCTGGGTGAGTAAGATGCGCCGCCAAAAGGTAGCTTTTGTGTTACAAAGATGCGCAGCTCGAGCTATGCGATATATCGATACTAGAGAAGACGACCCATAGCACGCATCCTTCTATTTAATAAGTCCTTTTTAACCGACGAAACATTGAACTGAAAAGAAAAAAAATAATATTGAGGCGGCGCCAAACAAACAAACATAAATTAACTATGTGAAGAGCAGAATAGCTCGTTGTATAGCTTGTCGTGGTTGAATAGCTCGTCGTAGCTATTCGTTGATTGTTTCTTTGGCGCCGCCTCAAAATTTATTTTTTTCAAAAAGGACTTATTTTTTACTTTTGAGTTTCCTATCTCGTGTCATATTATATAGCAGAGATGTGGAGAACATAACATGATGACGTCACCATCATCAGATCAACTTCAGCTGGGTCTAAAGTTCTCATCAAGCTGAGTGAAATGAGCCCAAACACGATATAGCTGTTTTTAACTGTTATGGAACTCTTGGGACTGACTTCACAAAATAACAGGGATCTGAAGTTGATCTGATGATGGTGACGCCATCATGTTATGTTCTCCACATTTCTGCTATATAATAATGTCCTCAGAACTACAATTGTTAACTTTATTTCAACAAAATCGGTTCATAATTAAAGAAGATTGACAATTAATTCTTTTTTTTCCACCCTTAGAGGCCGATTTCAGTATTGAAATTTAAAGTTGGTCCCACCAACTTTGAGACATACTCTTTCTAAAAAAAAAAAATTGAAATCGGACCACGATTGGAAAAGTTATGCGTGGTCATACATAAAAAAAAATACATGTCGAATTGAGAACCTTCTCGTTTTTTTTCGTCGGTTAAAAAATATATCTTAGTTGAATCCGTTTCCACCAGTGCTGTGCTATGTAAATCAATGAATATGATTGGTGGATATCAAACGCATCCGCAGCAACGTAGCATAGCGCATCTCTGGTGGAAAACCAGCCGAAACGAAACAATTTTCCTCATCATCATCATCTCAGCCATAGGACGTCCACTGCATAACTGAACATAGGCCTCCCCTTTTGATCTCCACATATACCGGTTGGAAGCGACCTGCATCCAGCGTCTTCTGGCGACTTTTATAAGGTCTTCTGTCCACCTTGTTGGTGGACGTCCTGTGCTGCACTTGCTAGTCCGTGGTCTCCACTCTAGCACTTTTCGATCCAATCGGCCATCTGCTCTGCAAGCAATATGGCTGCCCATTGCCACTTCATTTTCCTTATAGTAACTGGAGAACCCATAACACGGCTCACAATTCTTTTAATGAACTGTAGTATTAGAACAAAAGTTGAAAACACCCAATTAGTGGGTCGTTATCACTAACTTAGATTATACGCGGAAGCAATGTACCGGATAGAGAACCGCAACCTTCCTGCTCTAGATATCGTAGGTTTGAGTCCCGTGGGTAACTTAGGGAAACCCAACTAATGTATGTTTTAGTGATATCGTATCGGTGTTCTGAGTAAAAAATAATTAGGTTTGGCTTTGTTTAGATGTAAAGGTTCTTTTTGGTATTTTTTTGAGGAATTATCCCTGTTCATATTTCGTCTTAAAAAAGGTAAAGATTTGTTGAACACTTGTCTAAAATAACTGACAACGTCAAAGTGACATTTTACGTTGTATAAGGGTCGTTTTGTAGTTACACTTTTTTTTAGACAAGCGTTCAATTTTTGTTTATTTTTTTGTGGTAAGGCGAATTGTCAACGACGATGTATTACTAGACTTCGCATGCACGATCTAAGGAACAAAAACTATTCTGTCAACTCCCTGAGGTACTACGTAAGCGAGGGGGACGGGGTTCTGCGTTGTTATTGGCTAACTCAAGGTCTGTTCTGTCTCAAGGTATGTTTACGGCTCACAGGAGTGATCGAAATAAGACGGATATAAGACTTTTTGCCTAATGTGTTGACAGACATCGGTCGCCTGTTATTAGGAGTCTAGTAATATATCGTCGTTGCGGATTGTGTTCAGTTTAGGTTGTTTGATTTTGTTTCATTAGTTAGTGAACTAGTAATTTAAATTGTATTTTTGAAAGAAATCACTAATATGATAATTGCAGTTGGTACTTTAATGAAACTATGTGTATAATAAAAAGTTCTTAATTCGACATAATATTTTACATTAGGCATGCTTGTTATAATATTATAGATACCGCAACACAAATTTGTTTTCCCGTAAAAACCACATCCCACTCAGACTACTAGTTTTTGATGTGAGCCGAATCATACGACGGACGTGGTCAGAAAAATCATTCATAGTTGGCGATAATACTTCAAAAGCAGTGGTAAATAACAAAAAAAATATTCAGAGTATTAAATCAAGCTATATAAACCACCATCTTGACCTCACTTTGTATGATCATTCCGAACAATAAACAGTCAACTTATACTGGTTTTGTAAAACTTGCGTTGCAGGGTGTACCTACATGCGTTATGATTATTATATACTAGCTTTCTGCCCTGGCTTTGCACAGGTGCGAATTAAAATAGATAATACCCTAATAATCTTGTTTTTTATTGGTGAAAGAATTTTCAAAATCAGTTCTATAATTCCAGAGATTATTTCCTACAAACAAACTTTAAACTTAACCTTTTTTAAATATTATTAATGATATAGTATTCGATGGCTTTCCTTCCTTGAAATAACAGTAGGTCAAGGAAGAAAACAAAATATGTATATTTTATCCGGGTAAATGTATGTATTTACTGAAAATGGTTTTTTTTTGTAAACAGGTAAATTTCCTAATATATTGTGACTGGTCATTGTAACTAATTTAAAGTTTTAATTCTATGTGAGATTAAAAACTGGATAGTTTCGGATTATTTTCGTTTCTCTACTTAACTCTTCTTTTTTGAGTAATTTTCTCTTAATTGTAGGCCTTTTGGGGGACTTTTGACATTTGAAAATATAATATACAGGGTGTAAGGGATAGCCCTCCATAAACTTAAAGGTCTTGCTCACTAGACAAAACTAAACAATCTTCCACAATTTCTTTTTCAGGAACCTGTAATTATAACCCCCTTCGAAAAAAGGTGGAGGTTCTGAACTCGTCGGAATCTTTTATTAGGTTAGTTCCCTAATTTCTCGAGAACGCCTTGACTGATTTGAAAACTCTTGTTTCAAAGGGTAAACTGTACAGATTTCCGTAAGAAAAGTTATTGTACACAGTTTGTGTTTTTTGGTAACTGAACGACATACCTACAGTACCAGACAGTTTGGCACCCATTTTAAGAAAAACATATTAAAATCGAGATATCTGCAAAAGCAAAAACTTTCCAAACAGACAGGTTTTTGTCCAAATAGTATAAAAGTACAGAATGTCCATAGAAACAACATATTAAAACTGCAAATAAAACAAAGACCATATTTCACGATGATGCGAATTCCTAACTAAATGTAAATTAACACTTGATATTGTAAAATCGTATCCTATTACTTGAATTCCATAATTCTGCCGTTTTTATTTTAAAACAAAATATTTTTATCAAACCGACTCTACATATTTCTGCTTTTACGCTCAAAGAAAAATAAACTTTATTTTACGGTTATAAAGTGCAATTTCAATTGTGTCGTATGTGGATATTAGATGTTATGTAATGGAGTGGTTATTGTTTTATTAGAATGAGTAATATATTTTTTGCGGACGTCATTACAGTATACCTTTCGTTACGATGTACTTTGACATTTCCATTATTAAAATTGTATCTGATCTGTTCAGCCAAAGGGGTTTGTTTTATGTTAGGAATAAAAACGCCTAAAACACAGCGCCGTAACTAACCTTTTATGCGCCCAGTGCGTGCTTCTTTAACCTGGTCTGGCCTATTGTGGTCCTGGTCTGGCGTATTGTGGTCGTGGTTTGATCATTTCTGCGCCCCTCAAGGGCCTCCACCCTGTGCCTGGTTACCGCTGGCACATCCCTATTTTTTCGGTACGGACATAATTATATTGAGAAACCACTGCTTTCTCATTAATTTTGTTTATTGATTTTACCACCACTGCTCTCAAAACGGTGAAGAAAAATATGTTGAGGAAACCAGATCATGTTTAACCAAAAGTTCGAACTGCAGTAGCAGTTGCAGCAGGTGGAACATTATGCTGATGATCCTTCTAAGAAACCTCACCGATTTTTGAAATAAACCCCCTTTAATAACATAACTTTGCAATCACTGAGCTACTGTTGTTAAAACTTACTTAAAACTTATGAACTGCTAAGTTCCCTGTTATAATGACTGGGTCAAAAGTTGATGAAGTTGTTCCACTTATGGCTGGTTGCCAGCGGTAACTAGACCAGGGAGGAAAGTTTGGAGTCGAACCCCTTCCACTGGGCGAGTAGGGGCTGATTTTAAGGTGGCATTTGATCAGTCAGCATATTATAATACAGAAGGATAGTCTTTAAACTTTTGGTTAAAAAAACACTACCCCGCGCTAGGAATTTTACAGGACTGTCTAACTAGGTTACTACGAATCTGGAACGCAAAGAGCATTGGAGAAATAGAGTGAATTTTTATACGGAAAGAGTCTGACAGTCGTTTTCTCTTCACCCAGGGCAGGACGACTCATGTGATGATATTACAATCTAAAAACTAGGAGTTGCTCCTGTATCGTGGGTGTGTTAAAAAATCATTTAAATTAACAAAAACGAACAACCAGACCCAGAACAACTACTTGTACACCATAAAAACATTTGTATTTTACGGAAATCGATCCCGCGATACACAGTGTAGCATTTGGAACAAGCTATTCGAAAGTTACACAACTTACACACTCACGAGCCAATGTATGGAATCACTTACCGATTGCGAGCGATCTTGAGTACTTAATAACTAGTTATTAAGCAAAATAATAATGCCAACTGTTAACTTTAAATTGATATCAAATTCATTATCACGCCATTATTTAAGGAGCTATCCCTGATTAAATCAAATCAAATCAGTCTTTATTTGTGAACATAAGTACAAAAAGGTGTTATTTATACATCCAAGTAAGGGATTCCATCGCGGGCAGCGAGTAAAGGGCAACTCGCTGTCCGACCATAGACCATGACCGGTTCAAAGGCGCGTTGTGTTCCACGCGCGCCTCAAAGAGCGTCAGCATAATAACGAGGCCTATAGAGGGCCAAAGCCTGCCGGGGTTGCGGGACTTATTTCATTACCGTGACCCTGGAACATAAAGGGCTATTGAAGGACATCGTGGATTTTAGTCAGTACAAGTCTGACAGTCCCTCCCGCCCTGCCCGGTGTGGGAGGACTCACTGATGATTTTAACACGATAAAAATAAAGTATGTTATTCCATACTTTTGCTCGCTAGTGTAGTAAGAAAACAACAATAAGACTTATTCCCACAACGTATTCTACCTTTATGTACATTAAACGTAACATACATTTCCCGGTATACCCCATGTATAAATTAAGTAAATAATATTATTTCAAAGAACATTATTGTAGTCAATATTTGCCGCATATAGTAAAATCCTTGGAGCAAAGTATGCAAATAAAGGATTTCTTAGATATTATTCCATAATATTGCTTTAAGAAGAAGGTATATTGTTATTGTAAAGCTTTAAGCGGGCTTAGTGGCTGTGTTAGTAATTATTAAGAAAACAATCGTTTATTATTAAGTAAAAGATTGGTTTGAGCTAATTAGCAACTTTTATGTGAAGCTTTAAGGCTTCAGGTAAAAGTTGCAAATCATATCAAATGTCGGACAATGTCAGAATGGAAAAGTCGCTTTTAAAATTAAATTATCTCCTAGGGCCTATCGTACCCCCCAAAGCTATAGATAAAAAGCTAGATTTGATCATTACGTCCTAACCAAAGCAATAGTTCAAAACGCGCATTTGTTGAAAATGTTGGTGTACCAAATACCCGGAAAACCAAAGATCGACGATTGGCGGGGCGAAAGCCTGCCGGGGTCGCGGGACTTATTCCATCACGGTGACCCCGGCACATAAAGGGCTATTGAAGGACACCGTGGATTTTAGTCAGCCTGACGGTAATGGGTGGGAGGACTCATTTGATAATTTTACCACGTAAAAAAGGTATATTAGATTTACAACCCTCGTCCACAAATCGATCTCGACAAGCATGGCTTAACCATGGAGATGTACTTGTCAGCAAAAGTTTACTAGCCAGCCTTAAATTTTACCCCCAACCTATTTTCGAGTCTACCTTAAACTATGCAGACAGCCAAGAAATACTAAATTATTTGGACTACTTCGATTAACTATTTTTAGATTTGAAAAACTGGTTTTCGGGCTAGCCGTTATAATAGTCACAGGGACCGACTACTACGCCAGACAGGGTGGGGTCTCTCAGACCCCTCTTCGCAATTTTTGAGAATAAATTATAAAATCGATCAGACACCGGAAGTTGAATACTATAGACGTTGCAAGTTCTTTTTTTTTAATATTGCCAATACAAAGAATAAAAGGATTTTTTAAATATTTTTATAAATCCTAAACTTTTCTGATCTGATGTGATTAGCGCAGTAGTTGAGCGATTGGCTGCTACGGTGCGTGTCGCTGTTTCGATTACCGTACGATACAAATATGTGTATGTGTGACCTACAAGTTGTTGATCCGTTTTTGGCTGTTTGTGCATGTATATTTACATGTTTAAATATAAACATACTCACGATACAGGAGAAACTCCATGCGTGAAAAAAAATGTGTGTGGTGCACACGGCTACACATCAAGCTATACAAAACCAGTTTGTCTTGGTCTCGCTTCATACGATTTTTACACACAATGAACGACCAGCTAATACTGGTTTTACATAGCTTGATGTGTAGCCGTGTGTACGTTGAAGTGACAAATTCTTCACAGAATGGTGAATCAATTCTTAATATGAGCCATTAGTGCCCAGCATATTACAGCAATTAACATTTTTGACAGATGTCACGCCTTACAACTTATGGTCATCACGCATTTGTCAACACGGATTTTTGTCACTGTAATACAATAATAATTTGTACAAAGTCTTAGTTGTTGTTTATAAATACTATTTTTGCTATCGTCTCACTAAAACTTCCGCGACCCGAAAAATCTTGTGCGGGAATTGAACCCGGGCCGCAGTCGTATGTAGTGTTAGTAGACGTCAATCACATGAACTCTTATTATAGAACAAATCGTTAGGTTACCAATGTCTTGCATATATAAAATTACTATTATTTTCTCATGGACAATTTAATCATTAGAAATATGAAATACCAGAAGAATTATAATTAAATTTCCCCACTCCTAGTTATTTAAGTTAACATTCTACTTTAAATTACTACTCTGTTTCATAAATTCTTTCCAACACAACTCAATTGTATCAAAAACAGCAACTTCGTCTATAAAATAGAAACAACATTTCGTACTTTACCAACTCCCTAAAACGAAATAAATGTTATAATCTATTCACAACACACGTTAGGCCTAGTCTAGGGGTGTCCACAATGTCATCATTCAAATTATCCGACAGCTCAACAAGTGAGTGACAACCCTCGTACTCCAAGATGGCGGCCGTCTGGAGGTCAAGAGGACTGGTTGCCGACTCTTTGTTCTGTTTTTGCGATGTACCCTGACCTACCTTTTGTGATTTACTTGGGTCCGGAGTATTCAATATTTTTGTTGCTACGGAGTTGTAAAGCGTTCATTTTCGATGTCGGTGTCTTTGTGACGAGATAGCGGTGAGAATGAAAGGGTTAACTGTTTAAAAGGACTAGACGTCGTCTGCTATTTTGTTTGTGTACAACATTCAACCCTCCCGTTTGTTTAAACTTTGGATAGAAACTCGCCAAACCGTTTTATTGCAGAATAATTGCGTTACAGATGTTCATGTTTCTGTATTTAAGTCATTGTAACAATTAAACAGTATTCTTTGCATGATTTAATTAGAAGAGCAAATTTTATAATAACTTGTCGCAGTAGATAAAGAATACTCCTCAAAATCCTTTGATTGTGAAAGAAAAGCGTGTCAGCCAATTTGTATGCAGGAAGACATGTACAGTCAGTTTCAAAAATCCAGCATCAACTTCTTAAGGCAATAGACTGATGCTTCACTTTGACTTACGTCCTTTTGTAATAAGTTGTTTTAATACTATACAAATCAAATTAACTTATGATATACTTCATAATTTCAACCATCATTCTACAAGTAATGATGGCGCAGTGGTAAAAGTCGTAGGATTCGTACGCTGCGGCGATGGATCGATCCTCACTTTTTTTCCAATTATTATTTTATTTAATTTAATTTTCAATAATTACTTTATTCTTTTTGTTATTACTAATACTTTTTTAAGTAGGAATTTGATAACATAATTTGTTTTTTTGTTATAATTACCAATATTAGTCATTAGTGTTGCGTGTCGTTCGTTATAATCACAGATATAATGGTCTATCTATATCTGTGGTTATGATCATAATTTTAGTATAATAAAGCTTTGTAGGTAGATCACAGAAAACGAAACAAAAGTGACAAACGTAAATTATTTTTATTTGTGAGGTAGACAAAACTATGTTAGTTCGTTTCGAGTCTCATAATGGAACGTTGTTGATTCCTGATTATTTTATGTGACGATTGTTTACGTATAACACACTGTTATGGTTTTGCAGTGAAGTATTAACAATGGGAATTATATAAATATTAAGGGCGAACATTATAGCCCTGCATAAAATATGTGGATGAAACTTAAAACAAAATATGAAATGAAACCGGACTAAGTGTGAGTATAAACATTTAAATTTTAACTATTTCACATGTTAATATTCTTTTATAAATAAGGTTCCCTATTCAAAAGTGTTTCTTTAAAAGTAAAAGAAAAGTGATTAATACTTAGTATGTGCTATTATATTACAGTTTTTCTTAATAGTAAAATAGATCAACAGCTGTTTTGCATAAAGATAATAATAGTATTCTATGTTTTGTTCTAGTGACGTATCTAATACTATGAGTCTGTGGGATTTGAGATATGGCATGATGATGAGATGAGTTGTTAAGAATAAACAGGGACTTCAGCGACGTCCGGGAATTAATACGAAGGAAAATGGTTTCCGTGTAACTAATTCAACACGAAATTAATAACCGTTCATCGTGCACTCAACATTGAAGGCTTACATCATCGAATATCACCTATAAACCGTTACGTTTATGGGAATCCAAAAAAAGTTATGATTTTCTTGAGGTCCTTTTTTATATGAATTTTGTTTATTTATTGTAAATAGACTGAAAACGTAAATATCATTTTATTGATAACTTATTATTTAAGGATTAAGAATTGAGGTATGGTTTCAAACATCTTTTCGTAAAGAAAACGATCCTTAAACTTACCTCAATATCTTGGATCAGGGTATTTTTTTTGCAGTTTGGTAATTTTTTATTTGATAATATATAACTTTTTTTCGCTAAATTGAACTTGGTGGATCGGAAGAAACTTGATAAGCTCAATAATTTTTGGCACCGCGGTACTGGAAAGCAAAGGGCAACTTGCCCTTTGTGTTCCGGAGCTGCCATGCTAAAAGGCGTTTATTTTGGAACAGTAACGGGGCATAGCGGCTCTTGAGCGTAAAGGTCAACTAGCCCTTTGCATTCCAGGGCCTAACCTAACCTAATCGGTCTGAGTCAGGGTGACCCAAACCCCGAGCTCACTTCGCTCACTCTTGCGGCCCAGGAAGGCAAAGAGCAACTTCCTATTTGCGTTCCAGGGCCTAATCTAACATTTCCGAGTCGGGGCGACCCGAATACCGAGCTCGCCTTGCTCGGTTTTGCGGCACAGGAACGCAAAAGGCAACTGGCCCTTTGCGTTTCAGGGCCGCGGTGTCTTGATACTGTTTTAAAATAAATGGCTTTAATAATGATAACTTTATTATTTCTTTTGGTAAAGTAAATACGGTTTTATTAATTTTCTTATAGAAAATAACATACTAAGATGTTCGCAATTAGAATACCCTGTAATTGCTAATTAGCTAAGCATAATAAAACGTAAGTTACCCTTAAAACCACTTATATTAATGTTAAGAAGATATTTTTTAATTGTTAAATTCTCTTATTTACTGTTTTATTACGTCAAAGATTCATTTAAATAATTTCAGAATTTTGTTTAAATAATAAAAATTGCATCTACGATTTACTACAACTATTTCACATTATATTCAGCTCGAATATTCATAATTTTAGCGGTTTTATAACTTTATCTAAAACATAGAATTATAATAATTACAACTAAAATATATTATTATTGCTAATTACAAAACATGCATTTTTATTCTAAACCCTGTAGGTAAATTATCATCATTGGCATAAATTTAAAACGAAATAAAATTACAATAAGCAGCACTAACGAAACCACATACGAAACTTGTGAAAATATTTAACTAACAAAAACAGATGGTGACCATTGCATTGCCTTCATTAGATGATCTAACATGATTGTGCGGATAGCGTGGGGTCATGATCAATGTGGTTTGAGTTCGAATCTTAGTTACGTTGTTTTGTTTTCATTAAAATCAATCTTTAATTTAAAGAGGACATTTTTTGTTTTATTTAGTATCGTTGAATTCGTGACAATATTTTTAATAAATAACTTATTTATTTATTATTATTTTGTATATTTACGCTTATTGTTTATTTTTAAAGAAGTTATATATTATTTATTGTTTTAAGTATTATTTAAATGATTATGTTAATTTTTATTTGTTAAGTTAACTAACTAACCAGCTAACCAAAAACACACACAAAAATTCCTAACAAGGCCATTTCTGCCTGTGTGTAAATATATTAAACAATCGAGTAAAAACCTACAAAAAGTCTAACAGCCGCTGCGTGATATTTGAACTCGCACCTCTTTCGATTAACGCATTTATGTAAACGCCTAAACCACTGAGCTAGCTGGACTCATATTTTAACGTTGAAATTATGAACTCTACTTGAAATTATGTTGATGGATTATTGTGTCTCTCGAAAATAGAAGGTCGTAAGTCAAACTAAACGTTAAGCTATTTCTTTAATAGCGAGCTACAGCAATTTTGATTGCCTACTGTACCAAATGGCTTGGCTGTTAATTTCTTCGTTTTTGGGACTTTTTTTTTATGTGAGATGTGTTTGCTCTTGACCTTAGTCTAGGTCAGGAATGACTAAGAAAAGGTCGACGATGGAGCAAGCTTACCCAGAAGAAGCCTGTTTACTCTAACTTTGAAGAGATTAGGGCTGAATGCGTTCGGTGTATTATAGGTATATTTTCTTAAAAAAAAATCTTACGTTTTAAAGAGTTACAAAAGTTTAGAAAAGAAGAAGAGGAAAGAAAGAAAGGAAGAAATCCAAAATATTGAATTTGTAAAATGTTTTCAGCTGACGATTTTTTTCAATTTAATTGAACGAAGTAATGCCTTAGAAATCCCTTCGTACTCTTAGACTTTTTTAAAATTCTTGAATTAAACAGCATAAAATAATAATACCCTTCAGAAAATTCGTGTCAAAAATGCGTATAAAATATTTGCGAAGCCGAATTAGCGGTAGGTCGCGTCATGACGTCATCTGAGCTCAGAGCTGATAACGAAGGGCGACGAAAAGGGCGTCATCATTGTGTGAGCGGGAAAACTTGGAACTAGATCTAGTTTTTTTATAAACTTTTTTATGACGATGCAAAGGGAAAATGTGTGGTTTGTGCTAAGCCCGATGAGGTTGTGTATGTTATTAAATGAAAAAAACTTCCCATCAACCCATCATAGGATTCCGTATTCATCAAAGGTATCTTATAGTTTTGCCATGTCCGATCCGTTCGTCAGGCTGTCTGTCTGTTCGCAGCTAAGCTTAGAGATGCTTAGTACTAGAAAGCAAAATAATACAGACGACTTACGCCGAAAATGCGGTATAGGGGGAGGTCTACCACCGATAGCAAAGGGTGATCCAGGACTGAGATGATGATTGTATATTACGTAACTTAGGGATGATAAATTACTTGAAAGTAGTCAGTCATACAACTATTCTAGCTTTGGTTTCCAGAAGTAACATAAATTGGGTCTGCTATCATAGAGAGTAATTGGTTAAAAGAAGAAATGATTTGATCATCCGTGCTTCGCTATCGACCACTTGAGACCTGAAAAAAAAAAGAATATAGTTTTTATTTACTCCGCCAAAAAGATCTTTTATAATAACTTAAGTTTTAACTTCACTTTGTTTGAATAAACTTTATCTTTTAACCCTGTAACGAATTTACCTAAAAGTGTAATTATATAAGTAGCTTTCAAACTGAAAATCAGAGCAATTTACCGTGAAACACTTACAAATTGTTACAATTGAATAATTAAATCATTTTCGTGAACCGTTTAACTGAAATCGACATCTGTTTGGTTTCTCACACCAAAGTTAAAATAGGGTAAATGAAAAGGGTGACAATGATGTTACAGAAATCAAAATGGTTGCCCACACACCTTTTTAACCGACCTCCAAAAGGAGGAGGTTAACAATTCGTTTTTTTTTAATGTGGACCCGCATGACTCCATGCGCTTACCAACTGATTTGAAAAATTCTTACTTACCGAATGGTCCCATGAGCTATTTTTTTTAAATCAACTTAAAAGTGGCATAAAAGTCAATAATATAAAAATAAAGTCACCGACTTTCGAAAGAAAAGTTATTGCGTAGGATATTTGTTTTTTTTTTGTGTTTGTTTTTGAAGTCGGTTACATTTTTTTCGTAAAAGTTTTTAAAGAGTTCCTTTGCTGCCCATCCATCTGTCCGTCTGTCACCAGGCTGTATGTTATAAACCATGATAGACAGTTGAAATTTTCGTGGATCGAATCACAGAATCTGTGGCTGCTATCGAGAAATTCTCGACCGATGCCCGATTGCTTCCCCCTTAGACAAGTGGCAAGCGATGAACGTTTACCCTCAATAAATAGACTTTAATACATTTTTGAATATATTATCTATTGAACATTTACGTAACCGTCGCCTTGGAACGTAAAGGACAGTTGCAGGAACACGGTGGATTCCAGTAAGTATAAGTCTAACAGGCCCTTCCGCTCTAGCCAGGGCAGGGGAAAACTCGTTTGATGATCTTTCCAACTAAAAAAGGCTAAAGAATATATTATTAATTTGTGTCTCTTATCATTAATGCCTCTTTTGACATTCATTACAAACCCAACATATAGGTTTTTAAACAAACTACGGCATTTTTATTATATTTTATTTATTATTTTCATATTCCACATTCAGATCATACTATAAAGATTCATGTACCACACAGATTTAATAAACCGCAATTTCAGTATACCTTACGCCTTCGACGATATATTACTAGACTCCGCATACACGATCTAAGGAAAAAAACTTTTCTGTCAACTCGCTGAGGTTATACGTAAGCGAGGGGGACGGGGTACTGAGTTGTGATTGGCTAACTCAAGGTCTGTTCTGTCTCAAGGTATGTTTACGGCTCACAGGAGTGGTCGAAATAAGACGGATATAAGACTTGACCTGTTATTAGGAGTCTAGTAATATATCATCGTTCCCTTAAGCAATCAGTTCAGTTACAAAATGTTTAATAAATATCATGATATTTAATAAACGTTAAATAATTCTATTTCGTGCCCCTTTTTACCAAACAAAACATAAGCTCCACAGTTTTAGCGTCGGTCCTAATTCCGCCCACGTCCGCCCGCCCACAGGCTGGGCGGTAATGTTACCACGCAATTATAATTACTGTTCCTACATTGTATTACTTAGGTCATACTTATTAAATGCTGTTATTTTGTAATAGACTAGATAACTTTGAGAATAGTTATCATTAGAAAAGGTTTTCATTTAACACATTTTAATTCCACATTAAGCTTTAATTCCACATTGAGGAGCTCGTGGCTAAATAATTACAGCCGCACAGGCCGATCTTCCGGGTCAAGCCGCACTTGCCTAGGTTGGTCTGTGGATGGGTGACCATCTTTCATAGCGAATTTCCTCCGTGCCTCGGAAAGCACGTAAAGCCGTTGGTCCCGGCTGTCATTTGTAGATCTTTGACAGTCGTTACTGTTAGTCAGAAGGTCTAAAGTCTGACAACCAGTCTTACCATATAAGGGGTATGGTATTGCCCAGTTACTGGGTTGTGGAGGTCCGACAGGCAGTCGCTCCATGTAAAATACTGATATCCAGCTGAATCTGGTTCGACTGGAAGCCGACCCCAATATAGTTGGGAAAAGGCTAGGCAGATGATTAAATCTTATCCTACTTTCTATTACATTATAAACGTGAAGTTTATTGTTGGTACAAACATATAAATTCATATACAAACAGACACACGAACGCCCAGACCCGGAACAACTACGTGTAGCTCATACAAATATTTTCTCCGTGCGGGAATCGAATCTGTAAAACGCAGCAGCCAAATTGCTCAGCCACTGCGCCAATGGTGCCGTCACGTAGGACAAAAAGTAGTCTCGAGACCGATTTAAATGAAAATTAAAACTTCACCATTGGATTTCAGAAAAATAATCTTCGCAAGGAATCGAACCCATGAATAAATTTTGAAAATAAATCATAGCCTGTAGTATTACATCATTCGTTAGTGTCGCTAATAAGGACCAAATTCTGAGAACTAACTATATCTTCCAAAATTTTCAGTTTCATACCTCCTGGCGTGACTGAAACCCATATTAAATGATGTGCGACCATATTTTTGGACTAATTACCGTTGTAGGAGAGTACCTAATTATGAATATATAATGGAGCTGAACCGCTATGTTATCTCGGTAGGTAATTACGAATTAGGTGCTCCCGCTGAGACCGGGGATTGTCACCGAAAATATGTCATTGGAAAATTATTCTTAAGATATTTCTAGAATGTACTCTATTTTATACTAGCTAATGCCACCAGGTCGCGGGACTTATCCCATTACCGTGACCCCAGAATATTATGGGGCTATTGACACCGAGGATTTTAGTCAGTACGAGTCTGACAGTCCGTCCCGCTCTGCCCGGGGTGGGAGAACTCATTTGATGATTTTACCATGAAAAAAAAAAACTAGTGCCACCAGAACGTACGAGTATTGGGATACCTACGCCTGTGCGAAAGTTTTTTGTTCGATTTTTATTTTATCGAACTCGTTATGTCGAATATTCAGTTGTACTATGTTTTATTATATCGATGCTTTATTAGTGCGATGTAACGTTTGTGCGAAAAATCTTTTTACGAAGAACTTTACAGCGATTGCTCATTTGTTCGATGGTTTATTAGTTCGATGGTATGTTGATTCGAAAGAATAGCAAAAAAAAAAAAACAAAATTAGAACTCCAATGTAGGTAAGTAACTTGTTTCTTTAATAGATTTTTAACTTTGTTACATATTAATCAGAATGATCATTTTACCATTATGTTTTATTTTTAAATTGGTACAGGCGTCATCGAGAAACATATTTTGGTATTTTACATTTACCATTCATATTTTTAAATTTTTGTAATGTTGTATGATTTTTTATTAGAGTAATAAAACATTTATGTGAGTACTTTACGTGTTGTTAATTCATTTTAGGTGCATATAAGCAAAAGGTCTGAGAATTAAAAAAAATCTTACGAGCACACCAGTTACTTTCATTTTATTATTTAGTTTTAAAACGGGATATTTACCATGTTTATTATTATTATACTTTCATTTTGTCTTTTAGTATTTTTAGGGTATCAGGCGATTGGGCAACCATTTGTGCTGTGCCGCATTCACCAATCACAATGGCTGATGCACATAGCTGACCAGGCACATGTGGTTTTCAAGCCATGAGATTGATGATTCAGTGGAACTGCAGCCTTAAACGTGGTGAATTTGTAATTTGTCTTTCTCATTTTAGGAAAATGTACGTAGGTACGTGAAAATATTTATGGTATTCATGTAGGTATTTCCTCATCGGTTATATTGCATTATAGATAGGCGTTTCGAATCAACATACCATCGAACTAATAACTATCGAACAAATGACCAATCGCTGTAAAATTCTTCGTAAAAAGATTTTTCGCACAAACGTTACATCGCACTAATAAAGCATCGATATAATAAAACATCGTACAACTGAATATTCGATATAACGAGTTCGATAAAATAAAAATCGAACAAAAAACTTTCGCACAGGCGTAGGTATCCCACGAGTATTACCGGATTAAACGGTATCTTTTGAATAACATATAAGTTACCGTTCTTCTTTTATTATTCTCTATCTATGCGGCTGAGCAAAATTTTATCAAGATCCTTTCACCAGTTTATTGAGTAAAAAACATCAAATCAAATCAGTAAGTCGATGAAGTAAAAAAGAAGAGGTATTCCAGTTAGGGCACCCGCTAAAATGGCACCTGAGCGAATGGCTCCTAAGCTATTCCACGAACGGCACCTATCAAAATTTTTTGCAGGTGCCCTTAGTGGAATAGTTTTTCATCTGGCATTTTATTCCACTTAGGGCACCCATGGATTAATACGTACTAGTGTTGGGACGTGTATTTATTTAGGACGGCAAAATAATTGATTAAAACGAGTTAGGAGCTTACTTATTTATTAAGGAGTAACATAAGTGACATTTTTGTCGAAGATAAAAATCTTAATGTTGTTTGCGTTAGAGTTTTTATCCCTATCTCAGTAAGATTTGTATGAGAGTACTCAATGTGTGTTCTGAAAAGTAAATACATACATACTAGGAGAACACGATCATGGAGAAGGTGTTCGTCTGTCGTCAAATACTAAAACGTATTTTTGGTGAATTTCCGTGAAATTTACTAGGCTCGCATAAATTCAAAGTAGGACTTAAGTAGATAAATTCGGTAACAGAGAGCGTAAGTAAGTACATAGTCATCAGACTGATATGTTTTGTATTTATGGGTGATGACGGATCCGTTAACTTTTACAACGTTTGGAAAAAATCTACTTAGTTTTTCCTTCTCTAATACAAACTATAAATTAACTTGTCATGTGATTATTAGATCGTTGATATCTTCCTAAGCTGGATCGGGCTGAGGCCACCTTCAAGCGGCTCTTACCCAACCTTGGTGGGAAAAACAATCACCTCCTACCGGAGGCTGCGCGCTAGAGTCATGCGGTCCATCAGGGCACTATATGAGGCCCCATTGTGGGCCCTGTGCATGCGGAAGCAATCGTCAAAGCTTGCCAGAAGGGCATTGCTATCCGGATGATCCGGGGAAACCGCTCGATTTCCGGTGAAACAGCAAACCTTGTCGGATTGCGATCTTGGGCTTGGGCCACTTAGAAAAGACGTAAGACGCAGCCGGGGCGGAGACATAATGTCTCGTCTAGTTTGGCGTCTCTTTCATACAAAATGTATTGAAGCGTCGTGAGGTAAAACGCCAGAAGAGACGGGGCGCGGGCGCGACTGTCATACATTTTCGCACGTAAGTGACGTATTCTCGTCTTACGTCTTTTCTATGTAGCCCGCCCCTTGGGATTTAGCGGCGAAAGCCCGCCAGCATGTCTGACTGGCGTGTGTGTGGAGGTGCAACCTAATGGTGATATGGAGGGAATGACTGTCGCAACAGAGGTTTGCCCACGTTGCGATTGTGGCGGTAAGACCTATCTTTGAGTAGTGGCTTAAGAGGCGCCACAGCGTCCTCACCTACCGTCTGACGCAAGTCCTCACCGAACACAGAAGATGTTTCAATCATGGTCATGATGGTGCGGGTCACCCATTACTCGTCGCCCGCATGTCCCTTCAACGGTGGCGGGAAAACGTCCTGCGTCGTTCGTCGCCGTGGGCATCTACCACTACGGCAAGGCGTGAGGTAGACGCTGTCCTCTCTCTAACGCTTCGCGCCTCCTCTTGCGCGAGCATGACGGGGCGAGACGGAGTGGGAAGTGGTCGCAGAAGGAGGCGACCACTTCCCACTCCGTCTCGCCCCGCCGCATAACTTCGACCAATGCTGGGCGCGAGAGGTCACCGCCTATCGCCATCGGTAGGACACGGCGGTGCTCTACCCATAAGGGTCAGACCTGCACCGTATGCTTCATTGTTTCCTCCAAGAAATCCTCGCAGTGGTGACACCCAGGCGTTACCTCCTTCCTTTCCCCTCACAGGTACCTCCCGAAACATCCATGTCCTGTGAGGACCTGCGTCAGGCGGTAGGCGAGGACGCCGTAACGCGTCTTGTTCCACTTGTGCCTCAAGTAGCTGTCAAGCAAATAGAGTGAACCCATCAGGACCAGTTTCTTGGCGGGGTCACCAGAATACCTTCAGAGGCTACCGCGGCCCTGAAGTACCACCTTGATTTGATGCATGCCTAGTACATTTGTTGGTTACTCTTAACGTGACAACAAGAAAATTTAAAGTCCCAGCACTAGTACGATCCGTGGGTGCCCTAAGTGGAATAAAATGCTACATGAAAAACTATTCCAGTAAGAGCACCTGCAAAAAAAAATGATAGGTGCCGTTCGTGGAATAGCTTAGGTGCCATTCGCTCAGGTGCCATTTTAGCGGGTGCCCTAACTGGAATACCTCAAAAAGAAAGTGACGGACTTCCGATTTATTTTGTATTTTTTAAGGATCCGTACCAAAAGGGTAAAACGAGGCCCTTTTGTTAAGGCTCCGCTGTCTGGCTGTCTGTCACCGGGCGTTAGTACCCAAACGGTAAAACCAGGCCCTATTACTAAGGCTCCGCTTTCTGTCACCGGGCTATCATGAAAAAAAATTACAACTGTCTGAAACAAATCATTAGTGAAATTTTCACATATTATGTATTTCTGTTGTCATTTCAACAACAAATACTTGAATTAAACAATAAAATAAATATTAAAAACGTGATTTTTTGCCGTTTGTTTATATAATGGTAAACAATAAGTACGCGAGTCCAACTCGCACATGGCCGGTTATTTATGTTTGTTTTAAACCTATGTTGTAATTTTTTTATGTCATAATGTTTTTTTTATTATTTAAACATATGACAACAATCATATAAACAGATGCCTTCAGAAGCTCACAATCTACATTGCTTCCAAAAAAAAGTTACAAAATACAATCTCAACAAAAAAAGTAATGTTTATTTTTAATTAATCGTTATTGAATTGATTGTACTGCCATGAACCCAGACTGTTTAGAAGGCCTTGGTAGTGAACGGCTTTACTGCCAAATACCTTTGTCTACTCTGACCCACGGTTTAAAAAACCAATACGTCAAATCATACGTTCACTAGCAAAAAAACGAGGAAAAAAAATATACAATCTGCAAAGGTATTGGCCGAAGACAAGGACTAGTGTTGTTCTTTACTATGTTTGTATTTAGATTTTTTTAAAGTAGATGTTTTCTGATAGAAATATTGAGGCGTTCTCTCGCCGGGAGCATTCGCGTGTAATGTAACAATATAGATTCGACTTTGGAGTCCAAAGTGTAAATGTTTTGTAATGTAATATCCAAAGTTTGGACGAGAAGAATACTAACTCCCTGACTGACGAGCATTCGCGTACAGATTTGATACAAGGTGCGCATTGTTATGTTCGATTTTTCTTCCTTATCGATAAAATGCTCAAATCGGTAACGTTACAATCATTACCAATGAATGCTTGTGGTGAGGAAGCGCCTTTAGGTGTTTCATTTAAAGTCACTTTTTAAACCTAATGGTAAATAGAAATAATCCTAACCAATTCCAAAGATTCGAAAGCGAATTTATTTGTCGCGATTTGACGTCAGAATCGCTAAACCGATTTTCATGACTTTCAGCACGATCATTGATGACATTCTGGAAACGATTATAGGCTACTTTGAGTGATAGGGGAGTGGGCGAAAGCTTCTTACTTATATAATATCAATTAGAGGCAGATAGATAATTAAGCAAAAAGTATTCTATATATAAAAATAATATATCTTTATTTCGGAGAAAAACCTTAGTCTGATTATAACTAGCTTATTTCAAAATCATCACAGGGAAAATCGACTTAATTACCAGTAACACAAAAATAATATCTGAAATTCAGTCTTAATTATACAAAGCTTATTATTATACTCGAAATACAATAACAGTAAACAAAAGCACACAAACAAAATAACAACATTAAATTAAACATAAAAATTTCTACAATACAACGAAATTTTCCACAAATCTAAGCTAACATATTAATAAAATTAGAAATTGTGTCTGGGGGAGCGCTGAAAATAGTACTAGGGCATAGCGTGGGCAATACGGCGTAGCGTCGCCCATAGTTCCAAAGCACGGGCGGCGTAGCATACGCCATAGTTACCGAGTACCTACGTCGTAGCGTAAGCCATAGTTACCGAGCACGGCGTAGCGTAGGCGATAGTTACCTGAGCACGGCGTAGCGTGGGTCCATTCACAAATCATGACGTCACGCACTACGACAGATGTCGAGTAGTGCAGTGTTGCGTTGATAATATTGATAACAGAATGTCAAATGGAGGAATGAGAGCGAGAAAATCGTGTAGGTGGCCTGTCTGCGTCGATGTGTGTTAGTGAATGAGTTTTCTGGTTGGAAAATGTTGGTATTCATTGATAAGAGATTAGACAGGAGTAGGCGTTATTTGTGTTGCTTTTTTACATTGAAATATATTTAGATGGCTTGGGATTTTGTTAGTTTCGTTTTATGTAATGTTATGGATGTCGAAAATGTCAAAATGGGTCTATTCTGGTCAAAAGATTCTATTCCCACACAGATCTAATATTTGTATAGTCCAAAAGTGTTTCTGAATGTGAGTTAATGTTTTTAAACGCAGTCACAGGACTCCACTCTGTGAGTGGGAGTGGGTCATAATCCACCTCGCAGGCCCAGTGCGGATTGGTAGAATATATTACTTTGACACTTCTTCGAATTTTTGATCCTAGGTCACAATCCCGGTTTCCTTGCGATTTTTTCCTTTACTGTTTGGAGAGCAGTGGTGATGAAATGAATTACACAAAAGTAATGCGCCTGGCTGGGTTCAAACCCATGACCTACGACTCTTATGTCCAGGTTGATACCACTGGACTTCCACTGCTCTGATCCAAGGCCAATGTGAGCCGCTTGTTGTCGTCGTATTAATAAATTGCAGTTTATTAATACTAAAATCATGTCTGTCAACCTTGTGGTTACATGAAATAAGTTTACATTTAACCAACCATCGCTGGTGTTCAACCGTTCCCTGCCATTAGGGGCAAGTCAAACAGGGCGATCATTTGACAACATTCCTCAACACGCAATCAATACATTCCATAAGCCAACTCGTAAACAAAGAAACAACGTAACCTAGTATTGCAGCCAACTGAATGAACCTCGCGGCCACTCCTCGTGCAGATAATGATGATTGTATCGATGGCAAAGGTCAGTCCTATAACCACTTAGGCGCTCCGCAGACGGAGCAACTTTAGTTGACGTGACTGACAACTTTTTTAAACGTTATTGGTATCATCATCGTTGTTAGTAAATCCATCCTAGAAGTATTTACACGCTCTGCAGACGGAGCAACTTTAGTTGACGTGACTGTCAACTTTTTCGAGTTTTTCCCGGTTATCATTATCGCTGTACAGCAATACAGTGCTGGTATAGTTACAGTTTTAAAAGACTTAGTTTATGCTTGCCGCTATTTGAAATAATTTACCAGAGTGGAAAAGTAAATTCTGCGGGAGACAATGACAAAGATTATTCACTGTTACTTTTGTCGTTGGCTTTTGCGAAAGTCGGCAACTGGAAACAATTGAAACGAAACTTGTAGTTACCAGTTGTAGTAATTTGGAATTCATGGTGCGAGTACAGCAACTGAAAACTGTCCCGATCACCAAAACAGTCTTCTCAAGAACTAAAGTCAAGTCGTATTGGACGAGATGAGGATCCCGTCCAATCTTTAGAATTCTTCGTTTGACTTTCGTCCCATGTAGGTTTTATGCGGAACGTTTCTTGAGAGACAGAGAGGCCTGTCTACATAAAGCCACGAGCCAGTGAGTTGCTTGTTGCATTTGGTAGCCCAAAATTGCTACGTGTGCAGAGCGCCTTACTACTCGTAGTGACTGCCTATGAATCGTAAGCATGAATGGACGCCTACGTCGGTGTATTGATTAATAGAAAGAGATAATTCTGAGTGCATTGCGTCTTTAGTGCTATTGTGAATGGCATTAGCTGGTAGTATTGGAAATGTTACACTGTTTAAGTCGACAGGATTGGTGTACACTTTTATTGAGACACTTGAAGGCCATTTGATTAAGATTGTGTAAAAGTTTGCCCTTGTCTAGCTTTGATTGCCTCGTTGGTCTAGTAGGCGCAAGCGTGACTGCAGAACAAGAGGTTCTAGATTCGATTCCCAGGTCAGACGTAGTGTTATAAATTTTTTCCATTAGAATATTTTCAGTAGCAGTCACGTAGTTTGAATTTTTGCCATGGTTGGCTCTGAACAGCCGTGAAGATATTTAAGTGGTCGCGGGACAGTTTAAACAGGACACCGCAGCCCTAGAACGCAAAGGGCTGAAGTGAATATGGTGGGTTTTTTTCCGTGGACTGGACTTCCCTCTCGGATACGTCCGGGGGGAAGACCAGTTTTTCGGGCTGGTGCACCCTGGGATGCGGGCAAAAGCTCTTCCTTAGGCCCTGTGTGCCTAGGGGTCTCTTTGCCCGTATGCGAATAGCCTGTCGTGTGGACGCTCCAACACGTGTCCCTCTGATCAGCAGAGGGCACAGCGGCGGAGCGGGCTTGCGGACGGTGAGTAAAGGGTAGCTCGCCGTCCGACCAAGCACCAAGCCCGGATCGGTGGCACGTCGTGTTTCGCGCCAAATGCCTGCTGGGGTCGCGGGTTTTTCTTAACCAGTTTACCTTGGCCTCGGAACGTAAAGGACATCCGAAGGAATACGGGTGGATTTTAGTCAGTTAGAGTCTGACAGTCCCTTCCGCCCCACTCGGGGCGGGACAACTCATTTGATGATTATACCACCTAAAAAAAAATATCAAGCATTCAACTTGTATAACCATACAATGTAACCAATTGTTTTAGCAAAAACTTCTTGTTATATTAAACTTTATTATGGAAACAACAATCTAACAGTTACGTAACTTACAACTGGTCACGCAAAAACTAAGATTATGGTCCAAAAATAGCACGAATATCATTATTATATTGAACCAATTATTTTTCCTTAGTGATAAATATTAAGAACATCGTTAGTATACTGCACATTCGTGATTTATATACTTTGTATTATATGAACAGCTTCTTGTTTATGGCAAAACAACTTAAGTACCCTCTCATAAAGTTCAGTTTTGCTCTACATCTTCAAGTCTTCATTTTATGACTTGCATTTCACAACTAAAATGCAAGTTATAATCTGAAGACATTCTAAAATCAACTTATTTTACAAAAGCATCAAGTTTATTTCTACTTAAATGATTTAGTTAATGGGAAACATAATCGTATCACTATCCTTCAGTACAAGTCTGACTATAGGGGTGGGAGGATCATCTCATTTGATTTTACCACGATAAAAAAAGAGTAGCCAAAGGAATATTTAAAAAAAATAAATTTGACCACCTCAGGGTGGATATTGGACAGTCGTACTTTTTTAAATTCTTTCGCAATTTATCACTGGTAGATAAGCTGGGGGTGGACGTTGGGTATCGTCGACAAAGACACGAATCTCAACAAACCATACATGAAAACTTAAAACAGTATCTGAGGAACTCAAATTACACTGACATAAAGCTCGTTTTCGCTTAACTTAAAAACAACATCAAATTCGAAACAAGGATCTCAACAGCTTAATTTCCACCTACTCAGTCCTGTGGCGTACATTGGATCGCGTGATCGGAACGAATGGATCCATTCATCAACATAGAACCGGTGGGTTGTAAACGTGGGAACTGACGTCAACAACTTAAGGTGTTATTATGACGTGGGGAACAAAACAAGGGAAAGCAGGAGTTTAAGTGGCCAGTGATGAAATGGAAAAGTGATGAAAGGCATTGTTAAAGGCCTGTTATTTGGCAGTAGGTAGTTCTTTATATTTTTTGAATACCTGTTATTTGTATGGTGTGCATAACAAAGAGTATCTCTTGCAGGTTCAGGGTTTATGGTAGGTAAAAACAGAAGGAGGAGGAGTTTGAAGAAAAGGGTATGCGTTGAAAAGGAAGAATCTTCTTCCCAGTTCCAAGACTAAAACTCGACTGACTAATAAAAATCCTAATTCTTCAATCGCTGTATATCCATGTTCTATTGACGCGGTAATCTCTAAAGAAATTTCTGCGAACTGCCTACCCCTCACCTTAATTATTTGGAATGGCAACACTTTTCTTTTCCTCCATTCTCCTTTCTCAACAATCAACCTATATTATTTAAAGAGGCTGTTTTCTCCCAATTCTAGGCAAAACCCCTCCAATCACTCCAATTCCTTAACTCTTTTCAGCTTTTTAGGAACCACAGAGGTTCCTAAAAAGGTGGAAACCTCCTTCCAGTTCCGAATGACTCTTAACGTCACTGCATAGAACTGTCAAAGTTGTTAAACGTCAAATATTACTGTCATGGCCGCCCTAAAAGAGGGTTATCTTGCTAAAAAACGTTCCTAATTAACATTTTTTAAAAGCTAAACCCGTCCTTAAATGTTTTTTTTATGAAATTCTCCTATTTATTGATACATGGTGTACATAGACCGAGCCCAGAATGAAACATCTCCTTTACTCTGTTTTTTTTTTCAAGTCATTTCCACTTACAATGCATGTCATGTTTTCTAAAGTCTTTAACTTCCTTTCCTTATTTATTCTTCATCATTTATGTAGCAGTATACAGCTCACTATAGCATACTATGATTTCAAACAAAACACGATCGCTACCTATTCCATTTGCCAAGTGCGATGACGAAAGCAACTATGTGACCGAGTGTCCTCGGCTGCGGTCATCGAGAGGCCCAAATTCTTCCAAAACGGATTCTGGCGATAACCCTCAAATGCCAAATACCTTTGTATCTTGTGTACCCCTTATCACAACTCGTGCATTCACGAGAAACGTGAAACTGATGACCCTAAATTTTTTTATCACTTGCATTTTATTGCAAAAGTATTAACTGTTCTTGTTAAAGTATTGCCGCAAATTGCATGTTCATTGAATTTTCTTTGAGTGCATACGTGAATGAAAGATAGTGTTTATCTACTGTTTATTCTCTATGTGTGTTTATGTGTTGGTAAATGATTGTACTATTTACTACGGGGTGAATGACGCGTGGTTTCATCGTGGGACAAACTATTTTCTGCTTTTAGACAGATGAGACGAGAAATATTAAATTAATACAAAGCTCACAGAGAGGTGGCCCGTGTCCCAGCAGTGGGAATATTATAGGCTGGTGATGATGGTTATAATGATAAAAGTGCTGTATAATATTTTTTGTTATAAAAGTTCTGTTTTATATATGCTTTCTTCTTTCAAAGCTATATTCCGAAGTTTTAAAAGTGCCTATAAAATTTTCCATGGACATCTATAAGATAAATCTCTTCATGTTTCGATTGACCAGGCTTCTTCTGGCTAAGTTCCATCGTCCTCTTTGATTCTTTCACCCTAACCTAAACTAGAGCCAAGAGCAAATCCTGCTCAAATAAAAACAACAAAAAACTGACTTAGTCTTGTCCATTCCAACCGGTCCTATTGGAAACCATGGGAGAGGCGTACGTTCAGCAGTGGACGTCCTAAAGCTAATATGGTGATGATTCGAACCCACGACCTACAAACTCGCAATACAGTTTTTACCACTAGGTCATGACTGTTCTTCTGTACATTAGGTATGTAAATAAGGACTACCCTTACTAAAGATTTGCTCTTTACGATAAATAATCTGTTTCATCACAGTACATTATACTTAGCCAATAAGATAGGCTTGTATACTCAGCCACACATCAAGCTATAGACATCATTTTACTTAGTCCCTCTTAATATGAGCTTTCCATACAATGAACGGTCAGATTATACTGGTTTTGGGTAGTTTGTTATAATAGTAGGTAGGCAAGAAGTAACTATACTTTGTTAAATATCTATAGTTTTGTCAATGACACTCTGATATCAAGCGCCTGACATTGCTTTAACTTCTGATAACGTGCTTCGGCTTAGTATTAAGAATATTTTTCGTTTTCTGACACATTATTTAATTTATAGTAGACAAAAAACTTAAAAAAATCATAGTGAGATAATTGATTAAAATAATAAAGGCTAAGACGGCACGGTTAGCGCAGTGGCTGAGTGCTTTGACTGCTGCGCTGCGTGTCTCAAATTGGATTCCCCGCACGGAGCAAATATTTGTATGATCTACAAGTAGTTGCACCGGGTCTGGGCGTTTGAAAGATTTGATTGTAAGTTTTGTATCGAATAGGATCCGAAACTACTGGAAAGACACCAGTTGAAAGCTGCTTTCGTCGCGGGCGAAGCCGTTAGAAAATTCTACCAGAATACAATTCGCTGGACTAACGAAAAAATACGCCAATTTAAGACCAGAAAATCTAATCTCACAAATACCACCAACGACGATATAATACTAGACTCCGCATGCACGATCTAAGGAACAAAAAACTATTCTGTCAACTCGCTGAGGTACTAAGCGAGGGGGACGGAGTACTGCGTTGTGATTGGCTAACTCAAGGTCTGTTCTGTCTCAAGGTATGTTTACGGCTCACAGGAGTGGTCGAAATAAGACGGGATATAAGACTTTTTTGCCTAATGTGTTTACAGACATCGGTCGCCTGTTATTAGGAGTCTAGTAATATATCGTCGTTGAATACCACCAATCCAGCCTTTGGGTACTTCAAAAATCCTTTCATTCGGCCCTCAGTTGGCCCTGACGGAACCAGAGTAGGTCAGTCCCAGATAATCAAACGGACAGATAATACGCACCCAATAGTTTGATAGATAACCATAGTTATTATTAAACTAATGAGCGAATTCGCAATTATAGCGATAGGCCCGGCCTTGGCAGATTTGACTTATCTAGCGAATTTTAAAATATGTTGTGTGGTGCTAGTTTTGGCGATATCTGTAATTATACCGGTTTCTGTTTTTATTCTGGGACTTTGTCATCAGTTTTGATGGTAATTTGATGGATGATATCGGTAGACTATCTGGACGGAATTCACTTAAGCATACACCCAACTTAAAATATGTTGTTCTTAGTTCAAATAATCATCAACCCTTTTAGGCGAACTTGCCCCCCTTTTTAACAGGTGTGTTTTGGTGGAATTTAGCTACTATAACGCTAGTGTCACACGAATTCAAATTTTTGACCTCTCAGTGGATTTTCCAAGAACTTTCTCCTGACATAAGTAAATGAATTTAGCAGAATATTTACATACACAAGAATCCATGATTTTGTTTTTATATTCATTCACATGGAGGTTCATAGTGAAAACTGAAAACTAAACAGCGTTCATCTCATTCATTCATTTCTTGTAACTTTGAAGAAATAATGCGTCTCAGCCAAAGGTAATCACAAGTAATATAAGAGTTAAAAACATTCTTCCACAAACCGAAAATTAACCCCGCTAACGCTTATAATTTGTTCCCCTACATAGCAACAAATTTTTCCCAACGCGAAATATTTGTAAACTGATACAGACTCATATCTGTCTGCAACCTGCACCACATTATATAAATACAAATTATTATACATATAACTACAAAATTATATATTATTTATATCACCAACTGGTCCAATTTGCTACCAGACTGGTCGTTCCTAATTAATTTTAGTAAATTTTCCGATAGATATTATATTTGACGTATGTATTAGGAACCTGATTGTTGGTTTAGGTTGCGCCATTTAATTTTATTAAGTTGGTCCATTATTGGGTCGTTACGTTGGGAAATAGAGTGGATATTTCTGGGAATGGTAATTATTATATAGATTAAAATATGTAAAGGTTAATAAAGGACTTATGAACGTGGGCGATGCGAAAGGTGTATGTAGATGTCGTAGTTGGTGGAGTTCTAAAGTCCCTGCCCACCACGGGAAAAAGGGGCTTTGTCATATATTATTACATACGTGTGGCTGACTAATTTCTTTACTACGAAACCCAATAGGTGATAACGTATATTTTTGTTAACTCATTAAGGTTTTTTTTAAAATAGTTTTAGCATTATATTGACATTGACAATTAATCTTAAAATATGTATTACCTACCCACATGCCAAATTATTACCTCCTTTTCGGCGTTATCTTCCCATGCTTACGTCAATAGCATTGTTTATATTATGATACTGGATGACCAGATGCAATGACCCGTGAAGTAATATCCGCAAAACGCAGATATAGGCCTATGCAGATTGGATGCATTGCCATAAAAATCCAGTTTACAAAGATCCCTGATCGCGAACGTTGGCTTGGTGTTAAAAGACCATGTTACTCGGGTCTTTAAAGGTGACCAGTTATAAAAGATATCTGCTTTGGAATTAAATGGCCGTGGTCAGGTGTCAGGGTTCGTTTTTTCGATAATTTATGAAGCATCACATATGAGCATGTCCTACCACAAGCTTACAATGTTGCCCAAGGTGATTATTACATTTTCGATTGTCGTTATTTCATCACTTTATGTAAAAAAAAAAAACTTCAGTTGATTTTTTATTTATTTAAAATGGGTTTGCTTTTGACCTCAACCTAAGTCAGAAGCAAAGATCTAAAATACAGCTCAGAAGCGCTGGGTCGCAGAACTGTTTCATCAGTTAACTTTGACCTTGGAACATAAAAAAAAACCTGGGTTATTGAAGGATCACCGTGGATTTTAGTCTGTACAATTCTGCCACCTGGGATGGGAGGAATCTTTCGATGATTTTACCAAGATAAAAAAGCAATGGTGAGACCTAAAATGAGCAAGCTCATCCAGAAGGCACTAGAACTCCTGCGCATCGACAGAACACAGCAAAAACTGTTTGGCGCCGGACTCCAACAAGATGGTGGTCGCGAGCTAATGGGATTGCTCAGCCGTCACCACAAGTTACTGGTAGCCTGTGATGGCTTTGTTTGGGATGAAACACTAGGAGATGTGGATAACACCCAACCCATGTAGACTATCGCTGGCTAAATTGTCATGAAAGGTGGGTTTCCGTTAAGCAAGTCTTACATACAAGTATGACGTCATATTTGTATACCTACAAGTAACTTGAATTGCAAATATGCTATCGAGAGTGAGCAAATTGCATGCAGGTTTTACTTGTATAGTATAGCATACAACGACAATATATTACTAGACTCCGCATACGCGATCTAAGGAACAAAAACTATTCTGTCAACTCGCTGAGGTACTACGTAAGCGAGGGGGACGGAGTACTGCGTTGTGATTGGCTAACTCAAGGTCTGTTCTGCCTTACGGTATGGTTACGGCTCACAGGAGTGGTCGAAATAAGACGGTTATAAGACTTTTTTGCCTAATTTTTTGACAGACATGGGTCGCCTGTTATTAGGAGTCTAGTAATATATCGTCGTTGATAGCATAGTTCCAAATTGAATAGGTTGACAGTTACTTGAAAAAAATAGCACAATTTAACTATCTACTTGTAGCTTGTATCGGCGGATTTGTTCAAGTTGCATACAATTTGCATCTAGTGTACAAGTAACTTGTATAATGGAAGTAAAGCTGTGTGTGTAAGTGACAGCTGTCAGATTTAGGTCATTGACGTGTCTGTACTTAGAGTAGACTCGTAATAGGCAGAGCTTTCGTAAAACAAAGAGGCTAGGGTCAAGAATGTCTATTGCTCGTAATTTACCACAAACAAAGCCTTGTTAAGCCTATCAATGGTTAGATAACCTGTCAACTACTAAATAATAATCCCCAATCAGCTTATCAAGTATAGTCATTACCTATCCCTGATTGGTCAACTTTAAGCCTATGAAGAAAGTAAAAGTATACGTACTGGCCATCATACCTTGACCTGTGTCATGGTGGCGTTACTGGCTAAAAAGTGTCAAATCTATACTAATATTTATTTGGTTGAACGCGTTAATCTCAGGAACTTCTTGTTCGATTTGTAAAAATATTGTCGTGTTGGATAGCCTATTTATTGAGGAAGGCTACAAGCTATATGACATCACGCTACGACCAAAAGGAGTTGAGTAGAAGGTGTAAAACAAAGAGGAACAGCTAGTACATTTAGTTAAGAATTTTGTCGTGGTTCAAGTTAAATTGGAAGGTCTCTAAGTAAGAATAAAACAAAGTGTGTAATTTATTGCTAACTTTTAAGGTTTTCTTTCTTAAGAAAAAATCTTCTTGTACTAAATACTTCAGTTATTTCGTGAATTCGTGGTAATTTATTTGAATAGACCTTTTAGTCTGAATTTCGGTGTGTTTTCGTAAAGTTTTGTGTTTTGATTATCTAATTAGTTTATTTTATTACGTTTTAGGAATTTTGTATTTTAGCATTATAGCAGAAATCTGATACTATATAAAAAATAATACATCAGAATAGGCCAGTTTCCAGCATCAATAAATTGCAAATCAAATTAATAAATCGAAAAAAGATGAGCTCGAATTTTTCTTTTGTAAAATTATTGATTTTCTTGCAAAGATAAAACGAAAAAAATGTGAGAAATAAATTGATATCATTTAAACATTTTATATGTAGGTATAACATCCATATTTGGTAAATAGAAACCCACAAGAAAATGAAATTAGTACAAGGATTTGGATTGGAAGGTACAGCGACCCAACTAAGTGACACTGACTGATGACATTTTGCGATGTCGTTAAAGGGACCTATGCCTTCATACGCACAGACTTACGCATAGATATAGTTGTATAGCCTTTATCCTTTACTAACGAAATAAACTGGTCTTATCTGTACAATCTGAAAGTATGTATTCTAATCATTGAGCTATTACTACTACGTATAGAGACGACACCACGTATCACCACTGTGTCCCATCCAGGATGAGTGAACGCGCACAAGTTCATTCAGTTGTTTGACAGCTCTGTGGCCTGCTCTAGGCGCGCACACTCATCCTGGATGGGACACAGTGGTGATACGTGGTGTCGTCTCTATACGTAGTAATAATAGCTCAATGATTCTAATGCATATTTTCATGGCTTAATCTCTCAGATTCTTGAAAATCTCTCGAGATTTTCAAACTTCTTCTTTTCAAAGTCAGTTAAAACATCACGACGAAACCAATTTAGCACAATAGGTACAAAATTTCGCGCACTTATCTAAAAATAATACTTAAACGTTACTACACAAATCAAAAACGACAAACTTATCTCAATACCACTCATCTCGGTAAAATTTCGCGCACTTATCTAAAAATAATACCTAAATAAGTGACACTGTACAAATAAAAAACGACAAACTTATCTCATTTGCGCAAATGAACCAAATAATGTTATAGAAAAAAAGACAATAATTTGGCTTCTCCGAATGTCGGGTTATCTTGAAGTCCACTCGCCCTTCCGAGTTTCATTCACAAGATCAAAGTCACATTGCTCTTATCATTATTCTACGTATAATGTATGAATGTGTTACGAAAATTGTGTCATATTTATTTTCGAACACTTTTGGCACGTCTTGTGGTTATTAGGTCGTCTTAATTTATGTATCGTTGTTTAATCGACCTTTCTGGAGATTTTTGGGTGAATTGGTAATTATGCTAAAAGGATGCCTTGAAGAAGAAACGACTTTCCTTGGATAAATTGGGTTTGAGCAAATGAGTCCTCCCGCCCTTGATGGAGTGGAAGGTACTGTCAAACTCTTTCTGACTAAAGATCACCCTGTTCTTTCATATGCCCATTGAGTCCCAGGATCATGATATCTTGGTTAGAGAGATAGGTTTCGCCAGAAATGAAAAGGGAACTAGTAGGCTCGCAAGAAGTAAATGGAGTGCTGGGATTTTGCCCAAGACTGACGACGGTGATGACTCTAGGATGTCTAGGATTATCCTTGGCAATGCTTAGAGGAAGTTTTATGTCCAGTAGAAATGTTTCAGCTGAAAAGTTTGGTTGTTTTTTAACTACGCAATCATGTCAAAACGCGTTCAATATTTTGCATGTAATTTTGTCAACGACGATATATTACTAGACTCCTAATAACAGGCGACCGATGTCTGTCAACACATTAGGCAAAAAAGTCTTATATCCGTCTTATTTCGACCACTCCTGTGAGCCCTAAACATACCTTAAGACAGAACAGTCCTTGAGTTAGCCAATCACAACGCAGTACCCCGTCCCCCTCGCTTACGTAGTACCTCAGCGAGTTGATAGAATAGTTTTTGTTACTTAGATCGTGCATGCGGAGTCTAGCAATATATCGTCGTTGAATTTTGTTACTGGAGAGATAGTGTTATATTTCCTCATTTTGTGGGATCATTTTATACAAATAAACGCGGGTGAAGGACCTGACAGCAGCTAGTGACAATTATAAAGAAGATTGAGAAAGTTCGCTTTACGAACTATTTGCATGTCTTCGATTTGGTAAATCGGTTTGGCGACAGATTAATCTGGTTTCTTTGTAACCGCACGACCCCTAGATTCGCAATGTTATCAATTAATTGGTACCTACTACATATTTATTATTGAATTCGTAATGCGAATGGCAACACGAATTCAATAATTATTAAATTGACCTGTGTATCGTTATCAGAAACTACTATTGTTCTTACTTCAAATCTGAGCTTTATAAAAGTAACTTCACTTCATCATTTCATTCATTCATTTCATTAATTTCATCACTTCTATTTATGACTAGCAGCTGATCCAGTAGACTTCGTACCTACCTCCTCAGATTTTATTTATCATGTTTACTCACCCTATAAACCTTGCCTGGACTTCCAAAAGTAATTCAAAATCAAAAATTCATCATCATCATCATCATCAGCCGGAAGACGTCCACTGCTGAACATAGGCCTCCCCCTTAGACCGCCACGCCGAACGACAATTCGCCACTTGCATCCATCGGTTGCCCGCGACTCTCACGATGTCGTCGGTCCACCTAGTGGGAGGCCTACCTACGCTGCGTTTTCCGGTCCGTGGTCGCCACTCGAGAACCTTTCTTCCCCATCGGTTGTCAGTTCTACGAGCGATGTGGCCTGCCCATTGCCACTTCAACTTGCAAATTTTACGAGCTATGTCGGTGACTCTGGTTCTTCGCCGAATATCCGTGTTCCGGATTTTATCCCGCAAAGAAACTCCGAGCATAGCTCTTTCCATTGCTCGTTGAGTGACTCTTCATCATCATCATCATCATCTCAGCCATAGGACGTCCACTGCTGAACATAGGCCTCCCCTTTTGATCGCCACAAGTACCGGTTGGAAGCGACCTGCATCCAGCGTCTTCCGGCGACCTTCATAAGGTCGTCTGTCCACCTTGTTGGTGGACGTCCTACGCTGCGCTTGCTAGTCCGTGGTCTCCACTCTAGCACTTTTCGACCCCATCTGCCATCCGCTCTGCGAGCAATATGGCCTGCCAATTGCCACTTCAGCTTGCTAATCCGGTGGGCTATATCGGTGACTTTAGTTCGTCTACGGATCTCCTCATTTCGGATTCGATCACGCAGAGAAACACCGAGCATAGCCCTCTCCATAGCTCGCTGAGCGACTTTGAGCTTTGAGATGAGGCCGATAGTGAAAGACCACGTTTCGGTGCCGTAACTCATCACTGGTAACACACATTGGTTGAAGACTTTCGTCTTGAGGCACTGAGGTATATCGGACGAAAAGACACTGTGTAGTTTCCCGAACGCTGCCCAACCGAGTTGGATTCGGACTCTTTCTCGAAGTTGGATCTACCTAATTGGACTACTTGTCCTAAGTAGATATATGAATCAACAACTTCGAGTACCGAGTTTCCAACAGAGACTGGGGTGGGCACAACATTGGCATTTGACATAATTTTCGTCTTGTCCATGTTCATTTTCAAGCCCACCCGTTGCGAAACTCGGTCGAGGCCATCGAGCATCATGCTGAGTTCCTCCATCGACTTTGCCATGACTACGATGTCGTCGGCAAACCGAAGGTGAGTGATGTACTCGCCATTGATGTTGATGCCAAGTCCTTGCCATTCCAGGAGCTTGAAGGCGTCTTCCATTGCGGCAGTAAACAGTTTAGGGGAGATAACATCCCCCTGTCTGACGCCTCTTCTCAATGGAATCGCCTTCGTACTCTGCTCCTGTACTCGGACCGACATGGTGGCGTTATTATACAAACACTTCAACACCTCGATGTACCGTGATGAGTGACTCTTAGTTTCTCTAAAAGGCCAGCAGTCAAAGACCACGTTTCAGAGCCCTATGTAATCACTGGCAACACACACTGGTTAAACACCCTTGTTTTGAGACACTGCGGGATTTTCGATGAGAAGATATCACGTAGCTTCCCAAACGCTGCCCATCCTAGTTGGATTTTTCGGGCGACCTCTTTCTCGAAGTTGGACCTACCTAACTGAACAATCTGTCCAAGGTTAGTATAATGGTCTACAACTTCGAGAGTATCATTATCAAATCAAAAATTAGTCAACCCGATCCCGCCGATCTTGAGTTTTGGCGAAACTAACGAACAGCAATTGATTTTTGTATCATAGATTGGAAGTCTGTAGGTAGATGCTCAGTTTGGTTCTTTACATGCAATTTTAAAAGATGGGTTTTAAAGACAAAAATCGAAAGCCTCAAAAATGTGCGTGCTACGAATAACTTCGCGATTTCCATAAATTAAACTGAACGCGAACTCCTAACCCAAGTTCAAGAGCTTCGGGCATGCGGGCGGCGAGTAAAGGGCAACTCGCTGTCCGACCATGGACCATGCCCGGGTCGACGGCGCATAATGACAAACAGCGTTAGCATAATGACGAGGCTCTCTCAGAGGGCTAAAGCCTGCCGGGGTCGCGGGACTTATACCATCACCGTGGTCCCGGAACATAAAGGGCTATTGAAGGACACCGTGGATTTTAGTCAGTACAAGTCTGAGTCCCTCCCGCCCTGCCCGGGGTGGGAGGACTCATTTGATGATTTTACCACGCAAAAAAAAAAAAAGTTCAAGAGCTTATAATTTTTATTTGTACTTAATTTTTGGCATCCTACCGATGAAAAACAAAGATATAATTTTATTGGTTGCGAAGCATCATTCCACTAACGTCGTATCCAACGAGGATAAAACGTCCTTTTGCAGTTTACGGCAATGCAGGCAGGTGCAATGCAGTGATTTTGATACGTCAGGATTTCTTTCAAACTCGGGAATAAAGCTCTAACATTTGCATCTGCTGTAGGTATACATAAATTAGTCGCGGGTTTATCAGGTAACCGTGGCCCCGGGACGAAAAGGGCTATTGAAGGAAACAGTGGATTTTAGTCAGTACATGTCTGACAGTCCCTCCCGTCTTGCCCCAGGTGGACTCATTTGATGATGTTACATAGTATGCTTACATAGATTCTCTGGCTAGCCGTCTCTTTATTTTATTTTAGATAATTTTGAGTATATTTTTATTAGAAAATGTTTTTTGAAGTTACATCAGCTGATAGTATGATGCGACAGTAATGTCCCTTTAGTTTTTAGTGAATAAGATAATGACTGATAAGCCGATGATTACGCAACACCAAGCGACATTGAAGTTAAATGCGCAAATTCGTCTTGACCTGTTTTAATTCGCTGATAAAATGATAACTCCACCTAAAAAAGTTAAAATATATACTAAGTATTATTTAATAACTTATCTCTAACTGCATATTTCTCTTATCTGTTGATACACGAGATCTGTTTGATCTCGTAGTTGTAAAGTATGCTGTAACTGCAGTCTGCCCGCGACTTCGTTCGCGCCAATTTCGGACTCCACCTTTGTGAATTGCTACTCCTAGCCAAACTATGGGATACTTTGTATAATCTAAAGAAATATCAACCCTATAAAATACCATGATGATTGATGACAACCTTATAAGTAGTTTCTGGGGTTTAAAGGTCGCCGGAAGACACTGGATGCAGGTCTCTTCCAACCGGTATATGTGGAGAGTTAAAGGAGAGGCCTACGTTCAACAGTGGACGTCCTATGGCTGAGATGATGATGATGATGAGTGCAATTACAGCCACCGTTGAATATAACCCTTATTTTTCTCATATCACACACTTCGTCACGACTTGTAGGAAGAAACCGCAAGCATTCTAAAAATAGTTAGACCGCTCCAAATGCTCGACACTCCATTAACCTTATAATAATGAGTATTGAAAGCTGCCAGGAACATTATTCAGATGTGTGTCACGCCCTCCGTCCCCTTTACATACATTTCATGGTGTTTTACTTGAATTTACATAATGTCCCATGATCCAACGGAGGTGTTACAATAGAATTTTTCATCGGAGGTGTGATTTATAAGGTGGAAATGTGTATGGGAGGAAATTGGGGGTTACCGGTGGGCAGAGGGGAAAATTTTCCGTGAAATTTTTCATTGGTTCGTTACTTTAGGCTATTTTTTTTTTTTTTAGTTGGTAAAATCATCAAATGAGTCCTCCCGCCCTGGGTGGGGCGGAAGGGACTGTCAGACTCTTACTGACTAAAATCCACCCGTGTTCCTTCGGATGCCCTTTACGTTCCAGGGCCGCGGTAACCTGGGTTAAGAAAAAACCCGCGACCCCAGCAGGCATTTGGCGCGAAACACGACGCGCCACCAACCCGGGCTTGGTCCTCGGTCGGACGGCGAGCTACCCATTATTCACCGTCCGCAAGCCCGCTCCGCCGCTGTGCCCTCTGCTGATCAGAGGGACACGCGCTGGAGCATCCACCCGACAGGCTATTCGCATACGGGCAAAGAGGCGGGCAAAAAATCTCCCTTAGGCACACAGTAGCCTAAGGGAGAGTTTTTGCCCGCATCCCAGGGTGCACCGGCCCGAAAAACTAGTCTTCCCCCCGGACGTATCCGAGACATCAAACTCCAGTCCACGGGCGCACGTGGAGGTTTCCTGTCTTAGCACCCCTCGTTACTTTAGGCTTACTGGGAACTTATTCCGGCAGATGTAGTTTCTTCACGTTTGTTTTTACCCGCTGATTCGAAGTACCTAATTACTGCGCATTTATGCCGACCGATACAAGTATTTCTTCAAGCAGCTTACGGCCGTATCGTACTGTCATACCTACTGATATAATGATGAATATTGCGTGGATATTTTGTCAATTAAAAAGTAACAGATTATCCAAGATGTAAGTTATAAGGTGCCTTTTTGAGGTGTTAAAATCGTCGAACAAGATGATCCTGTCGCCCTTACCGAAATGAAACAGATTGCGAGACTCTTACTGAACAAAAACCACCCTTTATCTTCACATGATGATAATTGCCCTAGGAACACATTGAACTTTTCTTTACCTACTCTCTTGAGTGAGGTGGCTTAACGTGGTCTAATCTACAGAATTTAGTTTTTGAAAAACTAGCAAATATGATCCTCAGACTGGATGTACAAGGCGCAGGACAGGGGTCTTGTGGCGCGGCCTGGGAAAGGCCTAGTCCAGCTGTGGCTTGCGATGGCGATAGTATGAGTTGATATCAGTCAAAAACAATCATCAATGAATTCTTATTGTTTCAGATCTACAAAGGCCTGGACGTGGTGACTGCGAAGGCGTCTGCTAAAGAACGAGAAATGGCGACACATCATCTTCTTGACATTCTGGAGCCGCACCAGATGTTCACCGTCGTGGACTTCAGGAACAGAGCACTTAAGATTGTATCCTTTCCATATATGACCTTTTATTAGAGGCAAAGATTAATTCTAAATGATTTAGGGGTTAAAATCTTGACGCATACAGCTTGCGGATCTGATGAAGTGTTTGTTTTTCTTTCGAGAACCAAGATATTGAATCGTTTCGCTTTGAGACCTGCTGCTTTTCACATTTATAGTGGTCGTCACTGTTGCGGGTCTCAAAAGTGTTTTAGGGACAATTCCCCAATATTTAATCGGCAATTAATGATGCTAAATCAATATGTCCAATAAGTGGCAATGGCGCTATAGTCTTTAGAATTTTATTTTGACAACCTTACATACATACTTTGTAATTCGGATTCATTTGTTCAAACATGTCGCATTACTAAATTGTTCAATGTACTTTTTATACAGTGACAATACGGCTTTAGTTTGGCAAATATTAGTTTCAATTATGAACAAATACTAAACTTGGTGTGGAGTTGTTACCAAGCGAAGGAGATTTTGCTAGAAAAGAGGCAACTGCTGAAATAACCAATAAATAAAGAGCTTCGAAAGAACTAGACTATTCCCCCCCCAATAATATTATAACAAGAATTTAGAATGAATATGGCTATTTTGGAGCTATCGGTACATGTAAAAGACGCGAAGGAGATAAAATGGTACTACTGGCTAAATAAATAAATAGCCATGAGAAAAACGCAAACATTATGCTTCGTAACTAGTAACATCAGAAGCAGTCCCTTAAAGCCCCGAGCTGTAACGAGAATTACATAAGTCCTTAATTCCTAAGAAAATGACAGAATAACGTATTCCACTTTTATTACATTTAGGATTTGAAATAAATTGAGAGTGTGAGTGGAATGAAGAAGTATCTTTTGGTAATCCATGCCAAAGATTTCTTGGAATCTTTGCCACTTGGTTTTTGGTACGTATTGATAGGAAATTTTACGAATTAATAGAAGTAAGATTACATGTTTTTGCGATTAGGTTGTTCAGGAAAATTGTCTCGTTTAATGTTAAATGGAAGGTTTAGTCCATTTCTACTCACGTCTCGTTAGCTCTACTTCTTTCTCTTGCCAACTCGTCGGCTGTCACATCAACTTTCTCATAGTGATTATGTGTTATCTCAAAGATTATTATAATTTAGTTTTCACTATTATATTTTTCTGAGGGATAATTAACAGTAGATCAAACGGATACTGACAAATTTTGGACTCGGATACTGATATTCAAATAATGACTAAAGTACCTATCTATCATTGTGCGTGTCCGGAAATGCATACGCAAAAAAGATGTAAGAGAACGCCTCTTCAAACTCAATTAATTATTAGAAGAATAAGTTTTTATATGTTGCTGTTTTATATTGACCCACAAATAAGCAAAGACCTCGCTCTATTCGCCCCAACGGGCACGATTGTACACCACTTCTCAAAATGCGTACCTAAGCTCAATATAAACAAATCCTGATAGGTATCTACTAGCTAGTGGCTAGTGCGTGTGAAAGGGAAACTTATCTAGAATATCAGCTGGCGGTCCACGCAAGTCTTAGTAGGGTCAAATGCACTAATGGTGCTGTAGGCGTAAAACACGTCACTAGTATTGCGGGGTTCAATTTAGTCATGCAAGTTCCAGATAATGTGGCAACTGTGAGTCATGCTGGCTTGAAACTATTTGTGTTAGTTGTTGTAGATTCGTAACCTATAGCGTAGCTCTTATGGGAAGGTTTTAGAGCAATCATTGCTGGTAGCCTGTTGATAGACTTTGTGAAATGGCAAGATGAGCCTGTTTAATTTTTTCCCACGTTTTTATACACTTACTTTTCTTTCTTGTTTGTTTATTTGTTTGTCGTTCCGGTTGGACTTTTGCAACTCCATTTTGAGGCACTTCCCGATAAGCTAGCAGGCTGAAATATTGCACACGCTCTCTTTCTATATTGGTTACCATTAGATTACGAAACGTAAAGGGATAGTGGACCACTGCAAGTAAAACTTAATTGTTTGGGTGTATTTCAAGGATATCAATTGTGCCTACCTGCATTTTGCGGGAACCGCCTTAAACCAGGCCCAAAAGTGGCCGAAGTTTAGCGAAACGTCAAAGAGAATATTCGAATAATTGGGACAATGTAGGTTTATAATAATGACATGTTACTTTTGTGTCAAGTCTTCAAAGCATAATCCATAAAGACTTTCCAAAAATTTCCAAAGACAAATTCTAATATCACCAAAAAAAATCGTCTATCAAACCATACAAGTGCGCGTCACCTCTGACAAGTATTTGAAAGGTTTACCTTCTTTCGCGTGTCGGCCATTGACCATTTAATCCTCTTATGTTGACCAAAGTAGCTTACACATTCCGTCAGTATAATAAGTAGGTACTTGGCTAACGAGCAATTTCATCATTCAAAACTGAATATTGGATGATTGAAGGTACCGTTCCTTTGGTCTTGATCAAAAGATTATTTATTGTACCTAAGTTAATTATTTTTATTTATGCGGTTTTCCTTGTCTCTTTAGTGTTTGCCGCTCGATCTTTGGCTGTGTACTTTTTTCAATCATTCATATTGGTAATGACTTCAAATTATGCACTTCTGATTTAGTATGTTTACAATCTTGTCTTGAATTTAGAGAAACAGTTGATTACTATTTAATCACCGATTGTAGAAGATTAATTACGTGTAACTTATCCGAAATCCGTTTTATCAATCGTCCCTTTAATTCTTGTCAAATCTTAGATCCGAAGAACTGTGATGGACGTTATTATACTTCAGATAAGTTACCTATCTCAGAATCTGACGTCAAAACTTTCGTAATTTCTTGAGATGTATCCATGAACCTAGATTTAATTGACTCATTATCTGTCATCATGTCAGTATCCAATGTTTCCTAAACATTAAATACAGATAGACACATTAGCAGAACAAGGGAAGATACCAATCGTAGTCGGAGGAACAAATTACTACATAGAATCAATTGTTTACAAAATACTAGTCGAAGACATGGATGACAATGAAGCTTTACTCTGGGACAAGAGTAGAAGAAAGAGAGACGCAGATAAAAGTGAGATTAAAAAGGAAAAAGAGGAACGGAAGAAACAAGCAGCAGAAGTTAAAAACGAAGAAGAAGAAGAAACAGATGATTTAGAAGAGCCATCTACATCTGATGCCTCTAGGAAAGACTTTGATATATCTAAGTACCAATTAACCAAAGAACAATTACAGAAAGATGTGGATAACGAGATAATCTTTACGAACGAAGAGATTCACACGAAATTGTACCTGGTGGATCCGAAGATGGCGAAGCGACTGCATCCGAATAATAGGAGAAAGATATTGAGGTAAGTTGTAGATGGTAATGTTGATTAAGTATGTTAAATTCATTAGTCATCGCTTACATAAATTGATTGACCACGCGGTAATTACCGCCATCTATCAAGGCATATATGTTTGGCTTCTTTCACGTAATGAACATCTTACATTTTTGCCACTTCGTAGTATATCTTGATTTCAAAAATACTGTGGTCGTCTGCGCTTTGATTAATAATTAGTATGATGAGATAAATTCAGGTGTTCATAAATCATACTATTGTTAATCTTCAATAGTTTTGCCAAATATCTTCTACCAATTGATATGATTTTTCCAAGTTCTCCGCTGGTTTTACCTACCTAATTATGTTTTTATAATACTCTAGCGTCTAACCAATTTGTTGTCGCTATTCACTACATGGTTTAAAAATAAATCATTCAATAATATTTATCCATTCAAAAACAACGAAGCGACGCAAACATACTCCCGCGACCGGTTTTTATGAATGAATCCATCGGATATTTGTTAGTTGACTATCAATAACTCATTACCAATTTTAATTCTAACCTCTGCCATTCGATTCTAACCTCTATAACCGCCTCTTAAGACTTCTAACGACGTAAAATCCATATTTTAAAATAATGTTTTATCAATTTTATCAAGTAATGTCAGAGTTCAAACACAGTGTGTCAAATTGATCAATCTGATGCTGCCTGTGTGTTTGTTATCTTGGACCTTGTGCTGTGATAATAGGGGTCACATTGGTAAATCAGTGCTGGTGAGGATGTCTACGTACGACATGTTTCTTTTTCATCACGTGAGTTTTTTTTTAAAATTGTTGCCGTGGGATATTTTTGGTAATTAAATTTGAATTTTGATGGGTATCTGTTTCGGCTTCATCAAGCTCTAATGAAGATTTAGAAAGACGATATTAAGAACCTAAAATATAATAAATGTTTGAAGTAAACAGCTGTTTTCAACATTATAAGTAGAACACTGAAAAAACAATGCCGAAACAGGAAATCAGTATATTGCAACTATTATCTTTAAGGTAAATTTATTTAACTGTTAAAATATTTACTCGACATCCTTCGTCAAATGGTTACGTGTATTTTTCATTAATTAATTTAAATTTATGTACAGATGTTAGCAAGCGAATCGATTGAATTTTCTGGAAAAGTTTTCATTGAAAATTGCCGTACCTACTGTGGTAGATGTCAATGCAAATGATGTAAAACAAAAGTAATAGAATATTTCGCAAAATTGCCGTATTACCATTTTTGTGCCAAAATAAATATGACTGACAGATATTTTTTATAATGATAAATCAGCTTTCGACCATTTTGTAGGCATCTACCGTTCCATCATCAACTGTCCCTTTCTACAAATGAATTACAATGAGAATTTTTATACCAATTCTACAGTTAACAGCCTTGAACGAATAATCAATTTTATTGCTGTAGATAGTCGGGTTCCTACGTTTAATGTTTTATGAGATATCTCGTTCGACCTCATCAACCTCTAACGTTTCCTGTTGCTTAATAATTATGTACGTTCTTAGTGTTACTATGATTAGTTAAGAAAGGGGCTGTTTTCATATCTATAATGTCGTCTTCTTTGTTGGCATTATTATTTATTTCTTCTCTTATATCATTTTCGCTCGTTTCGTTTATTCCTTTCATAGTATCTTTGTTCTATGTTTTTCTAGCCTCTTATTTGTGTCCTCAGGTTGGTATTGTGATTGCGTCACAATACTCCCACTGGCTGTCCAATGAGTGTTATGATGTAGGAAGGATAATAAACTTTGCCAAAGCCTTATTTATGAAGGATTTCGTAATATCCGTCGGTAAAACAATACTCTGCTCGAATTTAGAATAATTTATAAACCTACTAGCACAGAGCACCACCTCTTCAGTTATCCGTCAATCTAAATCATCTGTTTAATACCGCTTCTTAACCTTATACTAGAATCCGTTATAAAAATGGTCTTACCAATGACTACCTCTCTAAAACTCCATGCTAAGTCGCCTCCCTCGCATACCGCACAAGGCACTCAGAGATATGAGATATAACCGAAATTAGACATCGAAAAAACTCCCACTTCCCCCCAACAACAGAGTCGCGAAAACTTGTTCACGCGGTTTACATAAACATAAGAATTGAAGGCCGCATGACATGATGACATAAAACCTTTGAACCAGTCAGCTTGAACCCCCTCCTTGACCGTAAACTCCCCCTAAAGTGGGAAGTGTATTGACGGCGGCGGCTCTACTTACGCTAGACGTTACCACTTCCGTAGGTCTTTAACCGCTACCAAGGATTTCGTAGACGGTTGCGAATGTGTGCGTGTGACCTTGGTTCTACTACCCGGCGTAGTGTGGCCATGTTTGCAAGCGTAGTTCGCGGATTGGATCGTCGTGGCGAGCGTATGTGGGTCGAACTAATTGGTCGCTTTGTTGGGACAAGTAATCGAATATTCGATAAAGTTATACCTACCTACCTACGTCGTGTTAATTGAGAATTTTGTTCTGTTCTGGTTATTTAAGTTGGACTTATTTTCTTGAAGTAAGAAATGAACGAATGGCATACTTTTGCTTCTGAGGCGCCATTTATTAATTTAAATAGTCAATATTTTATCGGGATTATCGCGCGACTGTTACACAAGGTTTTACGTAAACCATCTGTAGTAGTATTTAACTTAATCGATTTTATTTTTTCAAGTGTTTTCAAGGTAATGCTGTAATTCCAAAGACGTCATATAAAGACAAATACTTAAACAATATTGGGCACTGGGTCAATTTACACGTAGCCCATAAAGTGCAAATAGTGTATTGTAATGTTTAACTTTCATACAGTCTGGTTTCAAGTTATCGCAGAAATTATTTCCTTAGCGATACGGGCAATAATTTTCCAGGTCACTCAACCAGTCATATAAGCTATTTGTAAACAAAAACAAAAACGGTTTTCAATAAACAGTCCGATATCTAGCGCGGGGGATCATGGTCACACTACACTGTATCGCGAATAAGGCCCCCGTGATAACCCCGAATCACTTATCACGTGGTTATTATACATTCGGCAAGCTAGACGCGCCACTCAAATGTTTTAAATGGAAAATTATCATATTACGCATATTGTAAGTATTGGACTTTGATTTTTCGCGACTTTAAGTGGAAGACGGTGCGACTTAAAAATGAAGATTTTTTTTATATACTTGTTCCTTTTGTGCCCGAAGAAAGATGCTGAGTGGTATTTTTTTTTGCTGTAGCCATCCGCTTTTCAAATTAATTGGCAAATTACTTATAGGTAAATTGCTAAAAACTATTACTAATTCATCTTTTTATTTTTAAACCAGCGTACCATGCCAAAACATGTTCAAACCTGAAAAATTTACAGAGAATTGTGCAATAACAATGATACCAAAGAGTTCTTATGTAATAACTCGGTACCAAAGACTTTTTTCAATGGCATGGCTTTGTCAATGGTTACCCATAGATACAGCAGCGATGATAGTTTCATTCACAAGTAATCGATCAATTGACGACATTCGTCCAGCATGGGCCATTGTGTATAAACTATAAGATGGATGGCCCACAGTTGACGAATAAAAAGTATGTTAAAGATATAGCAAAAAACTTTAGAAAAACCTATCGAGATCATTGTACTTATGTATTTGAGAGATGGTTGTAACTAAGTGTAGTACAATATGAACGCCAATTAAAGTTTATAAATAGATTATAAGTATATAGCTACCTACGTGTGATTTTTTTGTCATTTACATTGCTGTTCGCAAAACTAGTGTTATTGACCCCTTTCCTGGTTTTTTAGTTTTTAGTCGAAAGGTTTAGCTTTTCTAGTAATTTCTACAGAACCATTAATTTTGTCCTAGGGACCATCTATTACAAACAACATAATTATTTGTATTAAATTTTAATTAACTAGCAATATGCTACGATTTTCGTAGCTCCTTCAAATGTGTAGCCACTTGTAAGACGATGTAGAACATTCGTTTTCAGTGTCAGTCATAGTTGACGATTCAATTTTACAAACAATCATCAAATATAACGTTGTCACTATTCTTTAAATAAATTACGCATTTTGTAGTCAATTATATCATAAACAAGCGACCCGCCCCGGCTCCGCACGGGTGCAACCTCTACTTTATTATGCATGTTATATACATAAAAATCTTCCTCTTGAATCACTCTATCTATTAAAAAAATCTATATCAAAATCCGTTGCGTAGTTTTAAAGATATAAGCATACAAGGGGACAGGAAGCGGGAAGCGACTTTGTTTTATACTATGTAGTGATGATGCTACGCCAAAGATTTGTAGACATCTGCGTAGACGGTCTACGAATTTTATTCGCTATATTTGTAACTTCTTTTTTTCTAGATCTTATCAATTTCATAATTTAATATTATATAATAAAAGAATAAATGATTTTATCCACTCAATTCTCCATAGTTCCAACTATTTTTTCCGCCCACAATTTTTGTACTAAAACTGTTATCCCACAAAAAGTAGGTTACGCCTATTATTCCGTACTATTCTCATATATTCTGACCATATCAACGGAATTTATGTATATTCCATGCGAATAGGCGAATTTTTCCGACATGACAATTATTTTATAGCTCTTACGTCACTGTTGCTATGCTGTATAAAGAACTAAGGCGAGGTCCCACTGCGAGCGGGAAGCGAGTAGAACTGGCAAACTGAATCAAGTTATTTTTTCTCTTGTTGACGTTGCGAAAGGATGATGTAAGTGTAGTAGGTGGCGATCTTAAAAATCATGGTTTTGTGTTGTGTTATGCTTTTCTACAGTGAACAGTCACTACTTATATAATATGTTTAGGTTTGTCTTTTAGTGATACAGGGTTTTGTGTCCGTTGTTTGAGCAAGATTGAAGTCAATAGCGAAACGTGCCCAACTTGGAACGTAAGCCTGTTTGATTAGTACGCTATTTGACTAAAGAAATCGAATTAGTCTGCCAGTCACATTATCAAAAAATATTTGACCCGAATTTTTTACGTTAACCAGAATTGACGAAGAATCCGGCAATACGTTATATATAACTCAGTAGATATGTATAATTTTTACCGAGATCTGACGTCACGAGATGTAAGTACTCATATTAAGAAAAGAAAAAAAACGTGTCCATTATTTTTCAAAATTCTAAATGACGAGACTAATAATTAGATTTGGAATATACGCTGTAAATATTTCTACCCCGAGACAACCTGTAACCTTCTTCCATCTGTAACCCTAGTTACAGATTTGCTATTACATCTCTTTTCATATCTCTTCAGCATTATTTAACTTTTTTTTCAGTTTTGTATTAAAAAGAAATTAGTACTTTTGCTAGGCAGTACTTCCCAATTCAGTGACCTCATTCCACCACTTCGTTTCCATGACTCAAAGCTTAAATATTCATAGCAAGTCTAGCATGATATATTATTTAGGCAGACAAAGAGATCTTTTTTAGTTTTTTTTTTCTCTCTGATCTAAATCGATTCGTGTATTCGTGTGCACTAGGCGCACATTTTTTATTTTTAAACGCGTAAAAGAAATATTCTGTGCGCTTAAAATAAGCGCGATCGTAAAGAATGTGTTGATTTTTTAAGATCATAAGCTTAGGAATTACTATTGAAGATTATGAATATTCAAATTAATATGTCAACAACTCAAAGTGTAATAAGGAAAAAGACGTATTTTAACGTTATGGTTTCGCTTTGTCTCGTGACTGTCTTATAAACTAAACGTAACCCTGGATCATAAAAGGCTATTGAAGGAACACTGTGGATTTTAGTCAATACGAGTCTGACAGTACCTGCATTTGATGATATTACCACTTTATTTAAAATGGAAAACATTTATGTTCTCTATTTGTACGTTATCAACGTTGGCGCACATTAATTCGGTGATACTTCTTTATTGTGATCAAATTGACATACAATAATTTTTTCCCAGAAATATTAGTAGTTATTTTTACCCATGCTGCTAGGCAATTGGGCAATAATATGTCCCTTTCTGCCTATTGGTCTTATTTTGATCGGTCTCCTGCTTGATATGGAGGTAAGTGGAAACTGCGTGTTTTCCCTACTTCTTCACTATTCGTTTCTGATTAATTTCGTTGCAGGATCCAAGGCAGGTAAATTCTTTCTCATGGCGACACGTCGAACTTCTTTGTCTCGGCGTTTTCTGGTGGTTGCCACTGTTGATTCTGACTTTCAGGAGTTGCAGTGGTTTGGGAATTGTGTGGTGGGTTTATCCCAATAAAAAAAACCTGCTTTTAGATCTGATACTTGTGGCTTTCCTACATTTATTCCTGTTATTCCACACAGTAGTACGCACGAATGCAAGGCGTTCTCGACATTTTACACGTGGTTTTTACACGTGGTTTGTCTTTATGTCCTGTTTCTATGTGGTGAAAGGAAATAAGGTCGAGAATTGTATGTTTTCTTTTGTCTATATCATTTATTCAGCCTTTCAACTATTAATTGATTTATAGGATCCTTTTTCTTGGCAATGCTTGGTATAAAGGTCTTGTCTGGCCAGCGTTATCCCGACTAAATTGGATGTTATGAACTAAATTTCGGAAGGATTTAATCTGATACAGGTGGACCCTAGAGTTTTACATAGAACATACCCCTTGATAATTGTTAGTGGTTATTAGGCTTCTGACTGTTTTAAAAACTCCTCCTACTGCAACCTACTATTCCCATGCAAACCCCTGCAAATCCTGAGAGCCAGAACCAACAGTGGCAACCAACAGAAAAGCGCCGAGACGATGAAACTCAGCGTGTCCCGGAGAATGAATTTAACGTCTTAGATCCCACAACGAAATCTCAATCAAAATAATACCGTGTGCTCTCAATCGTAATCAGAAAGGAAATAGCGGAGGAGTAGGAAAGTAAAATATATGTATAGTTTCCACTTAAAAACTGTCAATTATTTCAGTGTGAAGATTTTCAACGGGTAACTTGCTCGAGTTTAGGTTTTAGGGACACGAAAAGCTTTACGTGACGAAAGCCCGGATTAGTCGACTTATGGTAAAAGGTCGTGATTTAGAAGCCTGTTCACTGCACAAAACTTATTATAATGAGCATACTTATACGTACTTCGGACATACAAAGCTTATTTAGACGGGGAATATAACTAGCAAAGCGTTTTAACGATGGTCCAGCCAACTGGACAATCCCAACATCACTGCGGGCAAAAAGCGATTTGAATAAATGTAGCTACGTAATTTATGAAAATGTCTAGATAAGAAGTGACATGATGAGTAACTGGCAAGTATGGAATCTAAATAAATTCGCAAAAAGGAACCTACCCTTGCAAACGAGTCTAGAATCAATCCTATCCTATCCCATTTATATTTCTGCATATTTTTGATACTTATGAAGTTCCTTTCTTGATTTCCTATGGTTAAGTAGCGAGAAAAAACCATAGAGAATCCGTCATACGTTTGGTTTCATTAAGAAGTGTCAAAAATACTAAGTGTCACACAATAGTCTATCACTTGCGTTTCCGGACGTAGTAACCAGTCTCTAATGCCCATATTTGGTCTGTCTGGCTATCAAGGACGTTACGCACTAGAACACGCATGACATGACGCACTAAACTAATTAGTGTGTAAATAATCAAAAATGGCTGAAGAGCACGCCTTCCGTTAATAGGTTTTGGCGACATTTACGTTTTTATTTATCACTCTATTATGTATACGTTATCAGTATGTTTAAGTTGGAATTACGTTTGAAGTTACAGAACTAGGAAGCCTTCAGAAATATCAAATACTTACGGTATCATCTTTTCGGTTACCAAAATTATTTTTAAAGAAACAAATAAGTAAAAACAATATTCTCTACGTGCTATTGATACTAATGAAACTAATATTGCTACGACAACAATAATTTCAATCATATTATTAGCGAGAGACATGTCGTCAACATGTCCACTTTTAGGCGTTACTTATTTATATTACAATGTTCCCGCTGACGGGACACAGGACTCTTCCCCTTATGAGAGAGTGGGTCTTAATACACCACCCAGTGCGTATTGGTAGATGTCATAAGTCTTCGAGTTTTGGTTGTAGAACATGACGGTTTCCTCACAATGTTTCCTTCTGATCTGAGAGCAACAGTGATGAAATAAATCACAGGGAATAATGCGCCTGTCTGGGTTTGAACCCACGACCTACTTCTCTTAATTCGGGACCGATACCACTGAGCCACCACTGCTCTCCGATACCACTGAGCAACTGCTCTCCGCTACGATTGGGCCAACCAGGAACCATTGAGCTACAAAGGTGACAACCGTAATGAAAAATTAGTAACATATTGAAAATAAGCCATACATTCATTGCGCTGTTTGATCAGACGAATGCTTCAAATACATAAAGCAATGAACAACTAACAACGTATTTCAAAATCATCCGAATTTCGATAGCAATTGTGTTACGTAATAGGCTGCCAGTACCGCAGTCCCTATCAAAATTCTGTTACTAACCGAAAAACCAGACCAATTTCTGGCACAGGACCATAAATAATGATCTGTAAAATAATAAGAATATTCTCCCTTTTTACCCGAGTGTTGTTGGGAACTCTTAGAAGTGGATGTTTGCTCAGTAATGGTATTATACCCGGTTTTGTGAATGTCCTTGGCCCCGTTCAGGGCGCTTCCGTATCGATTGATGTTAGTTCGTTGACTTTGAGGCGCTCTGGGAACGAGCGGGAGCTATGTGGTTAGATTTTCATGGAGTTTTTTGGGTAATGAAAATGTATTTGGCTTATTTTTCATTATCTTTCTTCTATATCAGCCTGGGGAACGGAAAGGTCATGTTAGTAGAATCATAGAGTGATTTGCGATTGTAAATTGGAATAAAATAATTTTATCGCTATTTAGAGTACTAAGATTCTCTATAGCTGTCTTAATAGACACCCTGATAAGCAGCAGTTTTGGATACTTAAATGTATTGGGATTTAGATTCTGTGGCCTTTTCAAGGTTTCCAATTTGACTCTACGACATCTTTGTGAATTTGAAATGGTTGGTACGAGGGTATTGCCAAGGGATTGGAGAAATTGTCACTTATACAACTCTTATTTTATAGTTACTGTATTTGAATCCCGCCGCAAGTACTGCGTCGGAAGCGGTCAGCGTCATAATTAGATAAAGATACCAATATTTGCCAGAAAATTGGCCGATTTAATTTGCTTAATTCTGGAATTTGTTGTAAAACTCTTCAAAGGAACGGACGAGGCATAGCTAGAAAGTAGCAAATTAGGCATTTAGCAAACAAAAAAACTATGGATATTGTATTTCCAGCTATAGTGTCCGAAAATGGCTAACTGCAAATGCGTGTCTTATCCGCCATTCGTCTGACCATTGACCTAAAGCTAAACTCACAGGAAAAGAGTTCAGTGAAAGAATTGAGGTAGGCCCACCAGTGGAACAGCATAGTGTCATAAATTATATACAAAAGGCCAATACACATAATTCAACATAACACTATTACGTTGGTACCTCAGTCTCCTTCAAACGTTAACCTAATTTTCTCGCCTCAGACGGTAAATTCGGGGTCAACCGTACCTCACAATGTCACGGACGCGCTCCCGGTACGGTACGATAATGACCTTCAACCAATATAAAAGCCGTTTGGAATCATTAGGTATATTACATTTATGTTTTATATCCTCCCCTCTGTCTTGAGAGATTTAAAGGACTTCATGGTATAGTTTGGGATCAGAAACGTCTCAAATTGAGTCGTTCGGGATTCTTTCTTGCACTTTGTAACGGCATCACCTCGAATTAGGATGAGTTTAATTCAGTGAGCTAATACATAAATGATTCGTAGACGCCATATTCTAAAGATCAACCTCCTCTGGGCCCGAGTGGATATGGATAACAGGTTAATCCCGTCTCTACAGATGAAATGCGCGTCTCTAAACAATAGGAACATTATAGGCTGATTTTATTTATGCTAAATTCAACGAACACCTATTTATCATCTTCATCATTGCCTTAGCCTTTTCCCAACTACGTTAGAATCGGTTTTCAGTCTAATTGGATGCAGCTGAATATCAGTATTTTACAGGGAGCGACTGCCTATCTGACCTACACTAAGTAAAGCATCACAATTTCGTTAGCTATAACTATCTCTCTGTCTTCAAAAAGTTAATAAAATTTTCTCGCCTTAGAGGAAAGGGTAGACTGGGGGTCAACCGTACTTCACAAAGTCACGGCCGCGCCCCGGGTACGTTAATGACCTTCAACCAATATAAATGCCATTTGGAGTCATTAGGTATATTCGGACCATTTTTTGTATAAGTACTCCCTCTGCCCTTTAAATGATATGATAACTGAAAGAGTTTTCGAGTGATGAATTGGTCACCTCTGGTCTCAGAGTTTTTGAAGCCGCCTCCGGGAAATCCACAGAATCTTGACATGGCTTCGGTTCATATTGAATTTAATAAGATTTGTAATCTTTAGCTGTTTGACAAGATTGGGATAGTGGCTTCCTGGTAATTGTTTCGAGTCTGGCAGTCTGTAGGTACCTTAAATATAGGAGTAATTCTTAGTGTAGAGCAGAGTTTATTCATTTTTAAAAGATCTTCATCCAATTTGAAAGCCGTCTGGAATCATAAGGTATATTTCGTTCATGTCTTTAATTCTCCCTTCTGTCCTTAGTTATGTAAATTGCCTGAAGAATTCATAATGAGCTTGTAATCTTTTGTTAAACATAGCTTTTGTTAAGTTAAAACCGGTTTCGTTATATAACAAACGATACACATAATTAAACTTGAGCTTAATGTTCTGTATCGTTTTTTCTTTAATTACCGGTTTTTGATAAAGAAAATCCAATTTTTTGACTTTGCGACACATGAGTGAGTGCCTTAAAATGAAAGTGAAAACGTTGAAGTACGACAAAAGATCGTTTTTTCCATAAATGTCATATTGTGTGGTTCCCTATGAAAGAAGCCAGTGTCAAATGTCAACTACATATCAATCATGGCGGGCGTCGCGACGCTTATGAAGCCAATTGACAAGGATTGCTCACAGCATTGAATTGTGGTTGGAAAGTCATTTATTAATGAATGAAGATTAGTTGTGTTATGACATTAGACTTACAAAGACGGACGATCTCCGGCCACCATAGGCGCCATGCGTCGAGTAATGGGCGACTCGCTGTCCGACGATGGTCCATGCCCGGGTCGCCCGCGCATTGTGTTCCACGCGCGCCTGAAAGTGTGTCAGCATAATGACGGGGACTCCCTTTGGGAGAGCCAAAGCCTGCGGGGGTCGCGGATCTAACGAATATCTTGACCCAGGAATTTAAAAGGCCATTGAAGGACAACGTGGATTTTAGTCAATACGAGTCTGACAGTCCCTCCTGCCGTGCCCTGGGTGGGGGGACTCATTTGATGATTTTACCATGTTAAAAAAAAGACTAACAAGGCCACATAATGTATTTCTCATATTTCACTTCTTAAACTCAACATGTTTATTCAATTTCCTCCCACGTCCTCATGCGATGACAGGACTTCCTGAAAAAAAAAAATGGTTGTGAAAAATATGAGACTGAATTTTCAATGTCACACTGGTTAATTTACACCAGCTTTTATAGGACGTGATCCATTTACATTAGATGATTTATATCTTGGGAAGTGTAGTTGTTCCGATTTTTACGGGTTTTGTGACACATCCTGTCTGACCCATTAATCGGGACACCATATGTGCTGATTCTTGTCTGTACTTTATTCAATAGTTTTGGTCAGAAAAAAATAATAAATATGACTAAGCTACTGCTATTACTAGCTACAAACAGCACTGCTAGGTAAAGACCTCCCCCTTTTGCACTTCTCGGTTCTAAGCGTCCTAATTTTCGCAGCAAAATCGGGTCAACTTACGTCTTTTTTTTTGCAGCCATTATAGTTGTCCCGATTTTAAAACCAAAATCCCGTTCCGAAATTTACCAGATTGGCTACTGACACCACTAATCTTGAGGAGTCCCGCGGGGTACGCGGGGTGCGGGGGTCGGGGGGCGTCACCCGGAGGATGACGCAAGCCCTACAATAAGGAAGTGTGTTCAATTGTCCATGCGTACGCCTGGGCCATTCTGTAGCCGTTATCTGCCGTAGATTTTGGCAATAATGTTTAGTCTTTTTACCATTTTTTAAATATTTTTGAAAAAAAAAATATTTAATACGATAATGAAATAGTTTTACTTATTAAAATACCAAATAAAATAAATGATTAAAATTACCACTTTTTTGTGTTCTTGACTCAAGTCTAGCTCAGAGGTAACAGAGACAAAAAATATATGGAGCGAGCTTGATCAGTAGAGCCTGTTCATTCAAACTTTGAAGAGATTCGGGTTGTATGCGTTCGGAAACACAGATGCAAGTAGTGAGTTCCACTCTTTTGCTGAGTGCATTATGAGGGTAGAATGAAAGCCTGAAAGCGCTTATTGAGAATCTGTGGAAAGGCGACTAAGTATGGATAGTAAATATTTAAATGATAAAATTACAAATTTACGCGAAGGTAGCGGTCATGGTTATAACAGGATTTGGAAGGTTACGGTGTTCTCAGACGGCATAAATCCACAGATATAAAAAATACATAAAAAATATTAAATAATAATTAATATTAAAATATTCTCAAAATTAGCAGACTGGTCTACTTAGCTAATAATTCTCCTAATTCTCTGAAATTATTCATTTTATTATTAAAAAACCTTTAGCGTGACCTTCGAAAAGTCATTTTCATTAATAACAGCGTCACAAACCCTGAATTATTAACAAAATGTAAATTAATTACCTAGACTTAGTAAAAAACCATTCACGATTTGAAAATCACGATATTAGGTATCTTCGAAGGATATGGGTTAATCAACCTAGTCCTTTATCAGGACAAAATCACATTTAGAAGAACACTTATTTTCATTTCGAACTTTTGATTTAATTTCTATGCTAATCTTTAAATTTATTCAGCGTCTGCCACGAAGTTTTTTATTTTATTTTATAAATGCTAATTCGATAATCGACATAATGATTTGTTAAGTGATTTTTAATCGCATACATTTATGACTATTAGCACGACCACTCCAAATATGGACAGTCATAAAAATTCGCAGAATCACCCTCCTAGTCGGAATGCGGTGCGTATTGACTGATTTATTGTAATGTAATGTACACCGCCACAAGTACTGGCAAGTACTACACTAGAGACTTGCGAAATTACTGGGATACAGTACTAGCTCGTTACAAATGGGTCAAGCACTTCTGTCCAAGGTCGACCCGAACAGATGATCCACTGGACGACCACACAGGAATTAAGGCCAGTTGTTTTTTGTCACCAGTATTTTTTTTAAAGAATCGTTAAAAAAGAAATAGATTCTTTAACCATTAGTTTACTTAACTCTTAACTCTTGATCAAACAACTGGGTCCTTATGCCGTTGCACTCGCCTCGGTCTTTTATACATAGATAGACAGTCGATAGAGGTTGTCAGTGCTGCAAAGCCTAATAAGCTACCGATTTTAATATCCAGGTGACTATCGCAATACAAGTGCATAGAGGTTCGTACACAGGCACGCGTCAATGGATGTCAAAGTCGTAAGGTATCGGAGACTTGCGTCGCGTAGTGTACGAAGGGGCTTAGGCTGTAGATGATGACTGCGGCGTGGTACTTCCACGATAAATGATATTGTCAGGATTGCGGTGTTGTTAAACAATTGTGATCTTGTTTGAGGAAATTGTCATGATAAAACACTCCACTAGATCTAAGTACTGAATTGACTGGTTTCGATGTTAAGGCTCGTTGCAAACATACCAAATCCACACCACATCACAGCGACAAAACGTGTCCAAAAATTGATGAAATGGTGAAAAGTGCCGCTTTAGCTTTTTGCAGTTGCATTGTGGTACTGAAAAATGTTAATTAGCTAATCGCATTTTTATTCTTGCGATGTGGTTGTTTGCTACTTTGTGGTGCCGTTTTGGTTGCGGCGTGGCTGTGATGTGTTCCGTACCCCAGTAAAGAGCACGCTGTCAAAAATAACAGCAAAATGTACCTATGTATAAGTTCTAAGCAAGTTATATACCCAGTATTGAATTCTAAGTATTTTGTAAATTCTAGAACTTATGTATTTATTTTGTGGTTTCGTGTTTATGTTATGGTGCCTTCGTGTAAAACAGCCCTTAGCGCTGTTTATTGACTCGTTAGAAACTTAAGACATTAATGAAGTGTCAAACTGATCAGCTCTTGTACTAGCTTATGTTAATGTAAACTAACTGTTAAACGATTAAGTAATTACTAAACTACGTGTTAATCGTTATATCGTAAAGTAAGTTCGACATGCGTCTATTGAAATTAGACAAATTAATGGACGGAATATAAGCTTGTCTGGCACTGGCGCATGGCGGTATGAATGGATTCCTTCGTGACAGACTGACAGAAGTAGGACAGAAGAAGGCAAGAATAAAGGAAGATAAAAAAGATGCGGGAGGTCTTTTCCCAGTACTGGGACAGGCAGATAAGCATTATTGGTTAGCTCGCCGTCCGTCAAAGATCAGGACCGTCTGTTCACAGTACACTGACGGGGAGGGAACTCCGTCTACGCAACATCGGCCTCAATGGAGTTCACGCCTCCGGATCCGTGGGACTATCTATCCAGGGAGGATTTTAGTTAGTAGAGTCACAGTCCCTTCCGCATTACCCAGGACAGGAGAACACACCTTATGTAATCTGACTTGCTCTATGATGAAAAAGGCATGAGTTTTTTTTTTTTGGTAAATTATTAAAGAGTCCTCCCTTCCAGGACGGGATGAGAGCAACTGTCAGACTTGTACTGACTAAAATCTCCGATAGCCCTTTACATTCCAGGGTCACGGTGACCTGATGACACAGTCCATGAGTCCAGAGTTCATGTATGATTTCAATCTCAGCAGACTCATCAGTTCTCAAGAAGCAATAATCATAATGATTAGAACTGACCTTGACTACCAGACAACGATTTACTGAGACGATGACATAACGCAAGGAGTCAGCCTAATATTATGTAATTAAATATGTATAGTTTAGTCATTCTTATGCTTACAAAGGCGTGAGTTTTGGGGTTTAGACTAAGCTAATTATCTAAATTTTAAGGTCTTAGCACACGTATAAGCTAGGTACAACGAATCGACGCTGCGACTCCTCACCTCATGAATTAATTATATTTTGGTTAACGTAACAGAATAGCACTACTAAGGGTCTAAACCGGCCACTTAGCATTATTCCTAATTATTCACTTCTTGAATTAATGATGTTGCGTGATGATTGCAAAAATATTGCTTAAAGCTCTTAGAACCTCTGATTCCGATCCAAAGTCCGCTGCGTTAATAGTGCGTTTTTAAATGCTTGTTATGTTGGGCCAAAGTTACCTAAGTTGTCCAAGAACGTGTTGGCCAGACAGTACTAACAAATTTGCGGGATGGATGCTATGTTTAATAGATGCGCTATTGATTAATAGAGTGTTTCTTTTAATCAATACAATGTACCGAAATTAAAATCCTTAAGAATTATCGGAAAACTGTGTTGGGATGATTTTTGCACATTTTTAGTGAAACAAAGTAACGAAAGAACTACACTAAAAAGCATAGCAAATATTATGTGAATGTATCAGCAGCTCCATATAAAGTTCCGTTGACTGATATTTAAGTCAGTATCAAAATTATGTGCTACGTAGGGCAAACAGGTTCGAATTACGGCGATGTGGATCCGGAACAGTGATTATACATATGCGTTGACCTTTACTATTCATACAGTCTGGCAGTTATGAATAAATATTATTTCGGATATTTCATGTTAAGTTGCTAATTTATGTGTGGCATTGATTGAATCCACGCAAGATATTTTAAATTCTAATGCGAGTCTTTCTGTCTACGTCTGTCTGTCTAGCAGTTTGGTTGACGCAATTTTGCGACAAAATTGATAAGCTGATTTTGATGAAAAAGGTTAAAAATAATAGTTTGATGCTAAGCAGATTTTGATGAAATTGATAAAAAAATACTTGGATGCTTAGAGCTGGGTATTTAGTACTTTTATTCTAGAAAAGCAAACTAATTGCAACCCTATTCATATAAACAGTAATGAACTCATTATAATCAACATTGAATAATGAAAATACATTTTCCTTACTGATAAGAACTGATAATAGCAGAGAAAGTGACTATATGATTATATACTTAGGTAGAGTTATAAATAACTAAACGATATTATTAATTACAATGTTATGATGTTATGTTACAAAGGTTAAAGGCGAGCGACGTGGAAATAGTTAATTATGACTTTCGATAATTATTTATAATCTTGAGAGAGCTATCGAATCGATAACTTTGATGAGATTGTAGTTATTCTGTCTTAATTAAAATTAAACACTCACCGCCTTACTACAACATAGTTAAACATCTGTTAAGTTAAACACTTGTCTAATGTTTAACACCTGTCTAATAAACATCAAAATGACAATTCACGTTGATATAAGGGTCGTTTTTTTGCGACTCTCGTTTTTAGGCAAGTGTTTAATAGATGTTTGTTTATCTTTCTTGTGGTAGTCGGTCACAGATTTAGAGCCGACGACACTAAGCCTACGATAAAGATAGTACTCCCAGTTGTTATATTAATTAGTTGAGTCGTTTCGAGTCCCGTCACCCGTTCGCAGTCATATTTTTCTTTGCGAAAATATTTCTAAGGCCCTTCGTTCACTAGGCGACTCCAGTTTCCGATACCTTACGACTTCAGTATCCAGGCGACTCTCGCAATAGAAATCCATATACGTTCGTACACATGCTTGCGACGCGCGACGCCAATCGCGCGCTACCTATCTGTTGACATCGCCGCTACTTGAGTTTCTGCGATTTTCAAGATGGCGGAGCAATTTATTTCCCATTATTAATTATATTCACACAATAAAGGGTTCCGTAGCATATTCTTGAAACATTTTTGGAAAGTAATTATTTTAAAATGTTAAAAAAATATTCACTCAATATTCAATCCTCGTAATAAATCTTAATTTGGTATGCAATTGGGAGAGAGGGGTTTTTTCTATTTCATTGAATAAAATTTATAACGAATAAAGTATTATATTTACAATCCTCACAATAAGCATTTTCATTTGATATCACATGATGCAGTTTACAGTTTTTTTTTCATTGTTGTCTCTCCGATGTCTATGTTGTTTTAAGATCATAGGTCTACTGTGAATTTTCTTGTAATCTATATACAAAGGACTTCTTCTATTATTTATATATTTTTCATAATTACAAATATACCTGTTCAGTATTTTCGGAGATAAGAAATAATACAGAAAACACACTTGAGCAATAGGAACTGATATGTTTGGAAATGGCATACCTACCTACTTAACTGTTCTAAATGTATTCAATAGATAAATGTTTACAACTTAATCAGTCAAAAAAGTTCACAGAAAATTAACTGTGAAGGGCGGACGGTCACACGACTGATCTTACAAAGATTCCGTTTTTTTTTTCAAACCTACGGATCCCTAAAAAATATATTTTGACGTCACAGTCATGTGTCAGTAATTTTATAAATTCATAATCGTGACCACCCATCATGACCCTTTGACGCGGCGCTAGTGTCTATGTCGTTATATCAAATTGCATAAAAAAAATTAGTACCTCTAATTTTCCGCAGGTCATGAGTAGTAACGAAACTATAGTATCGGCAACTTGCGTCGCGTTGTGTACGAAGGTTCGTACACAACGCTATGCAAGTTTCCGATACCTTACGATTTGGTTTCCATGAGACTATCGCAATACAAATCCTTAGAGGCTTATTTTGGTGATGCGTCGCCGACTCTAACCACGCGCGACTCCATTTATCAAGATCGCGGATACCCAAGTCTGCGCGATTTATAACCGACGAAAAATTCGTATCTAAGTATTATTTCAAATTTTATTATTAAACTTCTTTGTATCTGAAGTAGAAAAATATCCTTGTTTGTATCATTTTATTATATTCCACAACTATCACACAACGTCATCTAGTCCCAAGCTAAGCAGAGCTTGTGTTGGTCGCGGTTCTTATACCATCACCGTGACCCCGGAACATAAAGGGCTATTGAAGGACACCGTGGATTTTAGTCAGTACAAGTCTGACAGTACCTCTCGCCCTGCCCGGGGTGGGAGGTCTCATTTGATGATTTTACCACGAAAAAAAAAATATATAAGCAGAGCTTGTGTTATGGGTACTAGACAACTGAAAAACATACTTTATTTTCTAAATACATAAATATTATAGATAAATTACTCTCAGACACAGAACGAAAACGTGGTCATCACACAAACATTAAATGTCCTGGGTGGGAATCAAACCCACGACCTCAGGCATAGCAGTCAGGGCCACTAACCACTAGACTAACAGGTTTGTCAAATTCAAAAGAATATTCTAAATACATATATTATGGAATACTTAAGCTTTTTTTTACGTGGTAAATCATCAAATGAGTCCTCCCACCCCGGTCAGGGCGGGAGGGACTGTCAGACTCGTAGTGACCAAAATCAATAGCCCTTTATGTTCCGGGGTCACAGTAATGTAATGAGATAAGTCCCGCGACCCCGGCAGGCTTTGGCTCCCTAGAGTCATTACTATGGAGTACCTAACCTTTTTTTAAAAGATAAACTTTAAAAAAAAAGCTGGAAAAAAAATGAAATAAAACTAAAAAACAAGTGAAACACGAAAAAAAAAAATCTATGTTTACCTGGGGATTGAACCCATGGTCACCACCATGAAAGTCAAAGCATAAACAAATCGAGCTACCTTGTAGCAGAAACGCGCGGCGAAATTATGAACCATATTCTTTCTCAATATTTTTGCATGAAAATACATTTTTCTCCGCGCCAATTTTTAATTCCAAAAAATTGAAATTGGAATGCGCCCGCCATTTTTAAAATTAACAGCATTTTTATTTATGCAAGGAGATGTACATTTTGTGTTTTATACAATGTATTATTAAGGTTGAATATAGAATGGTGGCCGAATAGACGATTTGAGTCTTACGACTCGAGTCGCCGCTGTGTACGGATCATGCGCTACTAGAGTCGCGTGAATTAGGTATTCGACTAGAGTATCGGATACCCGAGTCGCCTTGTGTACGAAGGGCCTAAGATTCGCGATTCAGTCATTATTGCGTATAATACTATATATATTTTTAATTTATATATAGTTTAACATTAGCATAGCATAATCGGCCTATAATGTTACCGCTCCTGGGACACAGACCTCCTTACTAAGAAAAATATATAAATTTAAAAATTATATAAACCTGACTGTGACCACTAACTGTGAGGAGTGGGCTGTAATTTAGCACGCGTCCTCCCCAGTGTGCGTTGGTAGAAGTCACATAATTATGTCTTAAAATTTTTGGGATATGTTGGTTTCTTCAACATGTTTGCAGAGCAGTGGTGATGAAATAAATAACACAAAGATAAGAGCCTAACTGAGTTCGAACCCATGACCTACAACTCTAAAGCGAGGCCACCTTGCTCTCCACTGCAATTTAGTAGTAATAATAGTAAATAAGTAGTAGGTACACGACACTCAACGGTTAATGGGTTTGTAACCCATTCATTAAAATATAAATAACACTGATTCATTCATCAAGTCAACGTGTGAGATGTGGCTGTGGTAAAAAAAAACTGCAGTATTGCTAACAATGACAATCGTAAATAAGTTGTTATAGCGCTATTGACAATGTGACGTAGCTGTCACAGTGTAGTGTTAAGCAGTATTGCAACTAAGTGCATTATTTTTTTAAATCTCTTTTATATAAAAATCAATTGCTATTCGTTAGTCCCGCTAAAACTCGAGAACGGCTGGACCGATTTGGCTGATATTGGTTTTAAATTATTCTTAAAAGTCCAGGGAAGGTGAAAATGTGATTTCGAAGTTTGCCCGGTCATCTAGTAGGTAATTAACAAAATTAACCTTTGGCTAAAGTTATTCTGGACTAGAGTTAGAATTTATCCTATCAAGTAAGAATGTATCTTATGTTCTTACCAATGTTATACTCAACTTGCCTTCTAATTATGGTTTTTTTTTCACTGTACAGTGTTACCATTTTATTTTGATAATATGTGTAATATTATTGTTGAAAACGGGGCAAGTGGTCATTATTTATGGAAAAGAAAAATACTAAAGATTCCAACAGTTAATTTACTCTCACTTTTATTCCTAATTGTCTAATAAATTAATTAAAGATAATGAAGTTTCCAATTACAATTCATAAATCAGAATATGAATATAAGTAAATAGAAAAAAAATACAAATATGAATAAATTAATTTCACTGTTACAAAGATAACCATAAATCTAAAAATTAACCGTCATACAACAAAAGTTGAACATCTATTAAACACTAGTCTTAAAACAGTGTAACTCCTAAACGTTTAATTAAATGAACGTGATATGTCGTTTTGACGTTGACCGTTTTTTTTTAGGCAAGTGTTAAACAGATGTTTAACTTTTTTATGGTAGGACGGTACTTAATTGTTTTGTTTGTAACAATACTTAACTCACAAATATAAAAAGTAATAATAATAAAGATTGTCATTGATTCATGTCTGTTTCATTCAATGTGCTTAATACCTATCGATTTGCAATTTATCAATGGGTTTTGTCAATGGGTGCCCCCGAACGTGTGTAGGATAACATGATATAAAACCTCTAAACCTCATTTATATTCTGAACGAGTAAAACGCATTAAGAATAGCAATAAGTTGTTGTAACACGTCAGGAATTAAGTTAGGCTGTGTACTTAGATTTGTAGCCTTAAAAAACCTTTGAATGAATTTATGTCTTTGAAACAAAGGCTTTTGTTGTTTTAAAATATCATCTTTATAATACAATTGTAAACCGCAAGATCTCTGAATTTTCGAAATCAAAAAAAAATATTAAAAAGGTAAAATTTTTTTTTGTGCCAAGCTTGCCTTCAACGGAATTGTCGGGAAATAAATAGATATTTAAAATTATGCTTTAATTTAAATTCCAATGCATTTATATACCTACTCTAGGTACACAAAACAAACACACCATGTAAGTAAATTAATAAAAAAATATTTTAATTCAACCTAAAAAGAAGCTAATTCGAAAGACAAATTGTATTTGATTTACTGCGATTATTATGATGTTCGTAGGGTGCGTACGCGCGTCGGCGCGGCGCCTCGTTGGCTTCGCATGACGTCATATCCGCCCGCCATTCATGCCGAGACGTTCATTCATGAAACTCGCGCCTCGTTGCACACAAACAAACTCTGACCTTAAAATCAACAGTTTAAAACACAATTTAGCTTGAAAACGGACCTCGAGCAATTAATTTTTTTTTCGAGATTAAATATTCGCGTTCTTAGATCGTAAAACACAGGATATAAGTACATAAATATGGCATATGTTAAGAATTTGGAAAATTAGCAGATTATTAATTAGTTTTGAGTACCAAATAAGAATTTCGTGGAATTTCTTTACTGCGAAATTGAACGGGTTTCTAATAAGTTAGATGATTGTCATAATTATCTGGAATTTTGATGATTGTGAATGCGTCATTCGTCTTAGGTCGCAAGTGCGAGCATGATCTTCGGGTTCGATTCTAAGGTCGGGTAAGATGTTTTTGAGTTGTTTCATTATATATTTCTCAGCAACTACCACGAATGTTAAATCCGTAACAGATCGTAAACTTAGGATGATAAGCTTGCCCCATATTACATAGGACATAATTATGGGAAAAATGAAAATGAGTTTGTTTGTTACGGTTCCATGCCTAAACCGCTAGATCAATTTTGATAAATTTTGGCAAAAAGATAGATGTGATCCTAGAGATGCTTCACCCGGTTTTCAGGATCTCTGGATGGCGAACGATACTGCATGTAAAAACTAGTACCTACTACCTAATAAAATATTTCAGTACATAATTAATTACAAAGTATTCTATTATCTGTTGACGTAATCTCTCAGTTAGCCACTTCTCTCCTCAGCCACTACCATGAGTTGTCATTACGATACCCGATCATCGATTTCGATCCCGTTTGTCGCTCTCATGGGCTCGCTCCAAGGTGTATGATCTCTCAACCAATGAGAGTGCACAAACGGGGTCGATGCGTATGATCGAGTATCGTAATGAGAACTCATGGTAGAGTCTGTGGTTGTATTGACTCATACAATTCAACTCATACAACTTCATACAGAGAACTACGCTATCATTTGACTAAGATAAGTAGAAGATTGGATCCAACAACTTATTCAATGACTAGCATTTGCCCACGGATTTGTCCTCGATAACTAATACATATAAACATCACGGTTGATAATCCCGGACGGTAAGAGGTGTGACTTATAGTACACCCACATTTGGCAGTTTATGTTTAGCAACTTTGCCAACTTTCAGAATACGCGCTTTTAAGTTCCATGTAGTAGAGGTCGAGCCAAGATACCGCGGCCCCGGAACGTAAAGGGCATCCGAAGGAACACGGGTGGATTTTCGTCAGTAATAGTCTGACAGTGTCTTCCGCCCCACCCAAGGCGGGAGGAATCATTCGATGATTTTAGCACCTAAAATAAAAAAAAAGTTGCCTCGAGCCTATTGCCATCAACATGGTACAAGTCCAGGTACCGGTAATTTCCAGGATCGCGGGAGCGTGTCAGAGCCAAGCAAAGCAGGCGCGTAGCTCACATTGTCTTAACATAACAACGTGGCCCTGGAACGCAAATCGCAATTAAAAAAACAGAGTGGACGTTTAGTCTGTAAGAGTTTGACAGTCCCTCCACATAGAACGGGAGGACTCATTTGATGATATTATTGTAACCATCCAAAAAAAGGCTTCGGTTCTGATTCTGAGAAATTCTTTCAAACTTTGTCTGACCAGGCAATAGAACCTATGGCCTTATGCTTAGCAGTAATGCTGTCGACTACTAAATCAACCAGGCAGTGATATCAAAGTCACATCAATGTAATTTCCTCTGCATACGTTAATATAAAATTATAATCAAACACGTACCGTGTTGGTTCTGATTGAATATCAAATAGAAACTTTCACATATGCATTGCGCGTTATATGTAGATGTATTACCTGTCTCATCCGATATCGAATCCATAAATACGAATCTAAGGGTTTTTACACACAGAGCCGGATCGGCACATTCGATTTTGCAGCATTTGCCGAACAGTAAAACCGACCAGTAATTCTAGACGAGACAATCAAATGAATTCGATTGCGATGAATTAAAAAAATATGTGTTCGATTTTGCGCTCACTTGGGTGAAGTGAGTTTGTGAACACTATAGCAGTAAAGACTACAGGTATTCAGCATGAAACTTAGTGAAGATCAAAGAAACAGTGGATAGACTGTAAAGAATGAGGTGTCTAAATAGGAAGTAACAGCTGAAATGAGATTACTTAATACTACACTGGTCAGCAAATAAACCGAGCCACCCGCTACCTAGGAACTTTGATTCGATTTTCTCAAAAAGTATACAACTTACAACTATCAAAGTTATGCCTACAAAAAGTGCGTTTCATGATGATTAAAATGACTACAAATTAATTCGAAAGTACCGTCAACTCACATTGTAATCAAGCAACAAACACAATGCTAACGATTTGCTCTGTTTTTACCAGAGTTTTTAGGAATTAGCGTTCTTTTTCTCTACAATGAGGGTAGTCGGATATTTCATATCATTTCTCTAGTTTTTGTCCATCGTTTGCTCAGACGCGTGTGTTTTTGCAATTTTTTTCGATTAATAATGGATATAACACCTCAGGAAGCAGCACAAGCTGTAGCATTACTTCAAGCAGGCATTGCGCAACGTGAAGACGCTCTAAGGCTTCGAATCAGCAGATCTTCGGTGCAACGAGTTTACAGACGATACCTAGAGGCTAGAGCATTCGATCGCCGTCCAGGTACGGGCAGACCTAGGGCTACATCAGCAGCAGATGATCGTTATATCCACCTTACTGTTCTGCGAAATCGCCACCTTAACGCAGTTCAAGTCCAACAAAGTCTGCGTGACGAACGCCAAGTGGTCATAAGTTCAGATACCGTCAGAAGGAGACTTGCTGAATGGAACCTGACCCCAAAAAGAGCTGCAACAGGCCCAGCATTAACGGTAGCACACCGTCGAGCACGACTTGAATTTGCTAACGATTGTCACCACTGGAAAACGACTCTTCTTTGTAAAATCCTTAATAAACACTGAAATATTGATTAAACCGAATGAGTTTCCTTTCATTTTAATCAACATGAAACGCACTTTCTGTAGGTACAACTTTGATAATTGTAGGTTTTTTAGTTTTTGAGAAATCGAATTAGAGTGCCTAGGTAGCGGGTGGCTCGGTTTCTTTGCTGTCCAGTGTAGTTAATACATGGATGTAGAGATGAAGAAGTTGTGCTCCGGCGACCCCAAATGAATTGGCATAAGAGCAATAGAATAAGATTTAGCACCATTTTGTTCATATTCGGGTTGGCTCCAAAAAATCGTTATCCCCATAACAGCTTTTTTCAGAAAGTATGTCTTAATATTTACATTCAATTAATCGCCCGTTTATTCCTAAAAAAGCCGAACCGAATACATGTGTAACATTCCTAAGAATATAACTGCGTACCTTTAACAAGTTAACGATTAATATCGATCGGTATTTTATAGCTTTTAATAGCAATATCTTTTGTGTTTCGACCTAGATTATAAAAATATTGATAGATGTGTCATCAGAGGAGACTAGTTTAAAAGTAGCTAACTACAGATGGTCATGATTCATTGGAATATTTAAGATTTGGAGCCCATTCATCATGTTTCTAACGTTATTATTTGACAGGCCACTTCCGATTACACATTATAATATTATTAAACTTCATGTTGCAAAATGATAGAGTATGTGGTTGAGCTGATAAAGAATTAGGATCCTATCTGTTTCCTTGTACCGATCTTTTACCGGATGTGTGTGGGGGTGATTGTCTATTCTTTTGCAATTATCCATTTGTCTAATGTCCTTTATTTTAGCGGAAAATGGAAACCTACAATCCAATCGTGTTGGGAACTTACTTTTTTTTTTGGTGATTTACCCCGAAGTGTTGAAGAATTTTGCCATAAATGTTTTCTAATTCTTTTATTTACAAATCTTTGACTGTTTTACCTACAGGTTGTTCTACCCAGGAATAGTCAGGGAAAAGTAGTAAGGTAGTTGAGAAAAGGCAGATGATGATGATGGAAGGGACTGTCAGACTTAACTGTTAGAAAACCAACCTTTCCATCGGCTGCATTTTGCGTTCCAGGGTCGCAATGCCCTTTCCCACTCCCGCAATCTGAAGCCAAAGCTTTCATACTTTTTTTGCTATTCTTTTACTCTGTGGCCGTTGTAAAAGCTAAACGGTAACCGATATTTTCGATCGCACCTCTCGGTATTTCAATATTTCTTATTTATAGTTTTTAATACCGGTAATGTATGTTAGATTCTTGTTCAGAATTATTGTGTGTGATTGTTTAATGTTTTATGGTAGTATCACAACGGAATTTTTGATGGATATAATGAAATAGGGAGTTTAACCATCGCCGTCGTACTACATAAACTTTTAAACGTTTGTTAAACGTTTGTAAAAAAATGTCAGATTATGCGTTTATGACGTTGAAAAAAGGTAGGACCAGTGTTCAACAAATGTTTAAGTTTTTGTAAGGCTGTAATTTTTTTGTAGTACCTATATTTTCTGTGGCAATTATTTTTTATTGATGGTATTTAAGCATTAGAAGAAGATTTTTGCTTTGTTTTACGTAGTTTTATTTGTCTTAGAATTTGGAAGCGATTTATCCTAAGTTTTAGTTTTATCTAGAAGGAATATTTATTATACTAAAGTTCTGCAAAGCTTTGAGCCTTCCTTATTATATCAAGTGTATACCCACGCATATAATTTCAACGGACATTAAAATAATCATGTGTTAATGGTTTTTTTTTTTTGTAACTGTCCATAATTACTGTTATAATTAGTTCATTTCTTAAAGTCCCATAAAGATAACAAAACAAAAATTGCTACCAATTTAACTACCAAACCTATTAAATATAAAACACACTTAAAGTAAGTAAGGTCCACAAAAAAATCAGTTATATACAATTTTCGTGAAGTTATCTTAATGGGCATTAAAAAGTCAAATGGTGTCGTTTCGGGGAACCTATAAAAATATTTTAAATATTCTCATGCTTTTGGAGTATATAAATAACTAATATGTAAACAGTATAATGATTACAAGTTGTAATTGAATTTATAGTTATTGTAAAAGGCGTGTATCAACCTTTTTCTCACATAAATCTTTGATAGATTTATTGAAGGCTGTATGTAAGAATACCTTTGCGTCTCTGTTTTAAAATTATGCAGCGTTGTCGATGGATTTAAAGTCCTGCATTGGCCTCTTTGTCTTAAACCGTTCAATAGACTATTAGACTGGCCTGTTGGTCTAGTGGTTAATGACCCTGACTGCTATGCTGGAGGTCGTGGGTTCGATTCCCACCCAGGACAAATGTTTGTGTGATGAGCATGATCATTTGTTCTGTGTCTGGGTGTAATTTATCTATTATATGTATGTATTTAGAAATATATAAGTATGTTTATCAGTTGTCTAGTACCCATAACACAAGCTCTGCTTAGCTTGGGACTAGATGGTGTTGTGTGATAGTTGTGGAATATTATTATTATTATAGCGAGGGGCTACAAACGTTTGGGTAACCTAGTTACTGGGTTGTGGAGGTCAGAAAGTGGTTGTCGACTACAATTGGCTGGAAAAAGTCTAGAATATGATGACCATGGGCTAACATAACTGAAAAACCAATACCTAAGGTATTTTTATTCTGCCATAAACATTTAAAACGTTTCCAATATTGACACCATTTTATATAATAATCCTACTATTCAAATGACCCACTGTCCTAAATTAATAAAGTTATCAAATTCCTGTCGATTTATTCATAGATTAAATTGCTGTCGGCGCCATATTAGTATATTTCGCGCCATGGCCGGTATCGAAACGTTTAATATAACATAATCATTCACACCACGTTAAAACAGATGTCGCCCTTCAAATTTGGACGATGGATTAGGGTTACCACATTCAAAATGTTACACACTCATATTGCTAAATTTAAAAATTCATTCACCATTCAGCAGAAAATATTTTTTTTTTCCGCAATTATATTTAACTTATAAAGTTTTAAAAAATATACTTCATCATTATCATGTCAGTTGTATATGTATTATTTTATATATCTACATCAATAGCTTAGGCAGACGATGAGTAAAAACATGGTAATGGTTCCGTTTTCTTTTAGAAAAATTACAATTTATAACGACATTAAAACAAAAGTCAAGTGACCGCAACCAATAAATTATAATAACGAGACGTCTTCATTTATCCTACGGATAAATATAAAATTATAAATATTCAAATAAAATTACTACATTCACACATACGTCTGGGTGTACGGTCTAAAAAAAAATTTCGCAAAAAACGTTTTAAAATAATTATTTATATTTAAAGTAGGTGTCGATAACCCTAACTCGGGTGCCCTTGGATAACATTTTGACAATAGGCCCCGCAGTACATAGATATATATATTTTTTATGTTTCCGCTTTACTTCGTGAGTATTTTATTAGTGTGTTGTAGGCATTCGTTCCCGACTCTTCGGGTACTGTAGGGCCGGTTGTTGAACATGTTTACATACTTGTCTATTAGCTCTTTCTTTGAGTTCGGTCGTGGTTCACACTGTTGGTATGAATGCTAGGAAGTTAGTTCTATTGAACTCGAATAGATTTTTTTTGTGGTGGACAATTATCAAATGAATCCTCCTGCTTTAGGTGCAGTGGAAGAGACTGTCAGGCACGCTATTTCTGCAGTTGCCTTATGCATTCTGGGGCCGCGGTAGCCTCTTCAGGCATTCCTGCGATAGTAGTTTGCTTTTCTATGTGCTTGATATTCCTAAGCTTGTTAGCCAGCAATATGCTACTCTTGTTAAAGATTTGCTGATCAAATAAACTGCCAATAACTTGAAGTAAGTCAGCCAGTACCAAGTCTTAGAAGTACTATCCAATGTCGAAAGTACCAAAAAGTCGGTCACAAGCCCATGGCTTCCATTATTCTGTAACCAACTAAAACATGTGTTGGGTCTCCTTGTTTGGCGCGACGATAACCGGCATATTTTATGGGAATTATAATGAAACAGCCGGGAATGGACCTTGTGACCTTGCACGACCTAATCTGTGTGAGTTAATCAGAGAACGTTTGGCTGGGTTGCCAGATCTACTTCCAATATTGCGTGAGAAATTGTGGTGATATAGTAGTATCAATAAGAGATACCTAAGTTAGTAAGGAGAGTGATAAATCAATTTAATGTGTGCTCAAACTCAATTTATTGGATTAGTCAGAATGTTTTTCTTACCTATAAATCTCTCTATCCAATCAATTTTACTGGGAAAACAAAAATAATACCGCACTCCTCATCACCAGCTTCTTTTTCGCGACATTTTCCGCTTTTTGAAATATATTCTTTGCTTCTTAATTTTAGTACCTATAGCTTCTCATCAGTCTGTTTTAAATCAACGGTTCCTTTTTTAAATTTTATTCATTTAAATAATGTAGTCCTTAATATTTAGTACTCATTGATTACATATCCTTCTCCGCTTAAGGATTAAACCATCCTTCCATCTTTAAATCTATGATAATCAACTTCTGCAATATCTTTCGGCATCGACCAGAGAACTAATTTTGGTAAGAAGCCTACTAGCGTCCAGACTCCATAATGTATGTTGCCAGATGATTGATGAGCTGGCTCTGATATATCTTAGATTCTGTAGGTACAAGCAATACATGTAAGAATCACAATAAATTAGGATCAGTTATGTTTATGTATGACTTAAGTCGTCCATATCTACAAATACTGATAGAAAGAAAATATAAGTAAGTATAGGTAAATTTTTTCAGAACTTTGAATTACAAATGAGTAGCTTATTACATGCTATGTTGATACATATAGCTAGAAGAGGATATCATGACAAAAACTTTTACTTACTTTCAGTCATTCACATTGAATCTGTTTCTCGACAGTAGCATTGAAAATTGAGGTACTGAAACATTGACGGTGCTTTATTATGGAATTGCATATCCTACTTGACTGAATCCATAATCCTGTCAAGATGGTTTACGCTAGGTCTACTTTCAGCTATAAATCTTCTTATACTAATAGAGTAGTGTTGCTTTAGATCGGAGTCCATATTGCGCAAAATGCAGCTTTTCAGGCGTGTAAAACTACACAGAAACCTCTTTACCGAATAAAACTATTTGCAGCATCCTCTTACAAAGTAGATTCGTGTCACATACCAGAAAACAGGGCAAGTCGCATCGCATCTGGCAACCCAGCACTTAGCATACCTCAGTAATAAGTGAGTCATTACTGGCTGCACGGCGATCGTTGCCTTGTGTTGCCAATATCTAGTCGTCACGTCACTATTTATTAGGTTATTACCAGTATAATGGTAAATTGATGCTGAGACGTTGTTTTATTCATGAATTGGTAGGACAAAATTATTAAGTTGAGGTGGTGAAGGTTGAATTGTTCTCATTGAAATCTGACTGCGTGGAATCGTTGTTTGGGTTTTACTCGAGGACATAAACCGAAGGATCTTATTATTTGGTTCTTAAAATGTTAGTTTTAAACTTTTATTTGTTTGAAATCATTTGGCATTTCAGCCATCTCCCATAACATCATCATGCGCATGTCTTTCCCATTTTACTTAGCATCAACTAATCATTTTCATCAACCCTTACAATATCATTATGTCCCTTTTCTTCGGTCCGTCCATCTTTTCATCTCTATTGAGAGAAATTCCTTGACCTACAAATAACTCCGTCCTTCGCTTTCCCCATTATCTTTGTGATTTAGCTGTCTGCCTGTCTGCCTCTTCCCTCTTATTCCTCCATAACATTACCAATAGCCTAACAACAGTTCCAGTAATTTAGATATAAAAGTCCGGTGATCAAGCATTTTGCGCATACTTACTAGCTTTCTTAATGTTTGTTAATAAAGTCAAGTCTCTACTACGTTTTCTTTTTTTAGCGTGGTAAATTTGTTAAATGAGTCCTCCTATCCAGGGCAGGGCATGAGGGACTGTCAGACTTGTACTGACAAAAATCTACGGTATTAACATTCGGGGGTCATGGTAGCTCGTTATTCCCGCGACCCCGGCCCTACAATGTTTGGATCACTTTCCAATCAAACCAGATTAAGCTAAATATCAATATATTACATGAAGCAACTGCCTATCTGACCTCTACAACTATTAAGAAAAAATCCTTGACCTTCACTTAAAGTCACGACCTTCGCTCTCTCCTTAACCCTTATCACATCTGTCTGCGAGTCTAACACTTTTCTATCCTACCATACATTACGTATGCGTCGCGTCAACGTTTTTAATCACTCAAATATAAATGCAGTAGACATTAGCGTTGCATGGCGTGGCGCCTTTATATCACATACGTTAGTGGCAGTCACATTTAGTATGTTAATACGCCATTGTTCGACTGTGGAGTTAACGTGGTGGCAATTAATGTTGGACGGCTCCTTCGTTGGCTCCCACGCAACTCGCCATTCCTGGCGTGTAGCGGGCGTAGGGTTGGGTCAGTAAATAGTTGGTGTTGGAAGAAATGGGATTAGAGTACTAATGTTGAAACATGTTTAAGTATTCTTGTTTGAGAAAAAATCCGCCATTAACATCTATCTAAATATCTCTTTAAATAATATTGTTGTTATTTTTTTCCATTGTTCTTAAAGCATCTTAAAGTTAAATTGTGTAAAAGAAAGACAACAACAAAAAAGGACATTTATTTTTCTTCTATTATAAGCTAATAATAGATTTCTTCCTACTGTATGAAAACCTAAAGAAACTACAATCGCTAAGTAATAATATTTAAGAAAAACACTTACAACAAAAAATATTATAAATATAAAAAAAAAATGTTTTTTTTTAATGTTTACATTTTTCTACTGTCGGTACCGACAACGGTAAGCATTGTCCAATGTCCTCAGTAATAATTGTTCATTATGCTTTCTAGATGCATACGAACTTTTTTAAATTCGTTCGTGAACCAGTTTTCAGTTATTATTATGTAAATAGTGGACATCGTGTTAATTTAAACAGTAGAAGACATCCATGTAATTTAATTTAGTTTCGAACATTAAATTCACACGAATTTTGTTCTAATACTTAATTTTTACCTTATTTTTGTAATATAAAACAAAAAAAAATCTATAAAAAATTAAAAAAAGACTATATGCGCGAACTCGCATAGGCCCCGACGAGATTCGAACTCGTGATCTCCTGTTTACTAGACAGGCGCTTTAACCAACTAAGCCACGGCGCCGCTTGTTCAGAGCGGCGAAATTATACACTAAGTAACTCACACATGAGTTTATGACTAATCGTGATGACACCGATACAATTTGGTATACATGTTCCATCTCTTTTAGTCGTCATAATAACAGGTTTCTAAGAAAGAGATAGCAATAGTTACAATATTTTAGTGTATCTTTTGGGTCACACTGTTGCTAGGCCCGTTTTGTTCGCGAAAAATGAAATTGAAATGTGTTTTAATAATATTTAATTCTAGATAATTTCTGTGTATCAGATAATTTTAATCTAAAAAACCTTGAGAAATACCGTACAGTATTGTTTTATTAGGGCTGGCGAGAATTCAATAATTAAACATTAATAAATGTAATATTTATATACATTTTTGTTATATGACAGCATACATTGTATGACATATTAATCAGGTATGACGTTATATTATAAACTGAGTCAATATAGATAACGCGCACTCAATAAGTTTTCGCGAATTGCCACTGCATTGTTTCATAATTGCGAAATAAAAACTACGGTAGAATCTTAGTGTGGTTACAGTGTCAGGCGGCAGCGATAAGCGGTAGCGGGTTTTGGTGCTATAAATAATCTTTTGTGCAGAATTTTTCATTTTTTCATTTAAGGATAGCTCATTGGTAGCCTAGTGCGGTTGCGCCTAAAATAAAATGTTTTACTTGCCTTTTCTGAGAGTTCATGTTGATGATATGAATTACACAAAGTAATGCATCTGGTTGGGTGGGTTCGAACCCACGACCTACAACTCGAAAGTCGGGGCCGATATCACTGGGCCATCATTGCCAATTATCTAAAACATGCTTGTCCTACTTCCTACTAATATGATAAACGTGACAGTTTGTTCGAATGAATGGATGGATGGATGTTTGTTACTCTTTCACGTAAAAATGTCTGAACGGATTTGGATGAAATATTGTACACAGATAGTTTATAACCTGGATTAACACCTAGGACAGTTTTTATCCCGTTTTTACGTTCCCGGGGAGAATTTTCGAGCAGGTGAAAACGCGGGCAAAGGCTAGTTTCTTATGATAATGAACAAGTACAAACTCCAAAAGATCATCGCCTACCAAACGAACTTTGTTCACATTAAAAAGGCTAATTTTAGCCATCTGCCTATTAAGTGACGTCACTTGAGAAGCACTCAGATATGAAGGAGTCTGGCTCATTCATTAATTCACACATCCGGTTAAGACTTGGATATGAAACGACACGAGTTTGTAAATAAAAATGATTTTTAGCACTTGGGAGGGACTTTGATGGGTTGTCTTTAAATTTAACTGTGAGCCCCGTTTGGACTAAATTCCGCATTATTTGTTTAATCAACTGACAAAATCATCAAATAAGGACTGTGGATTTTTTCAATACGAGTCTGACAGACTCATACTGACTAGAATATACGGTGATCATTCAATAACCCTTTACCTTCTAGGGTCACGGTAACCTGGTGAAACAGTCCCGCGATAACGGCACGTTTTGGCTCTCTTTTTCTTTTTTTTCGTGGTAAAATCATCAAATGATTCCTCCCACCCAGGGCAGAGCGGGTGGGTCTGTCAGACTCCTACTGACTAAAAATAAAAACAAACCGTAAATAAAGCAAAACATTCAACTATCAAGAATTGACAGATCTCATACGTTCTTAATGTCGTCACTAGAAGGCGCTGTCATCGTGACAAAGTGAATAAAATAATTATAGTTATTATGATCTCATTTGATTATATATACAAAATAATTGGATCAGACAGTACCAACCCTATGAAAACAGTAGGCCCTTTCTATCCTGAAGCCGATTCATTGTTTTTACACACAATGACCGTACTTGACCCCGTGACATATAGACTATAGAATACTTAAGACTATAGAATTCTATAGACTTTTGTTAACTTGTGTTTTAACTTAAGTTCAAGTAGCTTATCGTGTTTCTTGATCTTTCTACTGTTGAGAACATGCAGCGTTAATAAATCAACTCGATTATTATAAACTTTGTGAATTTGTGAGTTTGTTTGTAGGACTAGGAAGTAATCTCTAGAACTGCTCGATCGATTCTTTCACTAGTAGAAAACTATTTTTTTCTGAGTTCTATAGGCTATAAATTATAGTTATATCCTGCATATTAGCGGTACTGTTACAGTTTTTGTAAAGCAAGTTGAGAAAAACAATGAGGCAGGCAGGCGATGACATAAAACTTTTGTAGGCAGAAGCTAGTTAGGCATAAAGACAGATCTATATAATTATACTAAAACCTGCCAGAAAAAAAAATGATTTGGGTCATTACTTCCGAACATTATCCTCTACACACAAACTTTTAAATCTTTATAAAACTAGCGGCGCGTCCCGGCTTCGCACGGGTGGAAGACCCGATCTAAAACCCGGTCCCGATGGTCACAAACAAAACAAAAAATGAATTAGCCGAATCGGTTCAGCCGTTTTCAAGTTATGAGCTTAGCAACACATTTAGCGATCCATTTTTTTATATATATTATAAAAGAAAGAAGATTAGTACTTATTTAAAAATGTCCTCAATAGCTATTCCTCACAATGGTGTTTTTTTTTTGTTGGGACAAACACACCACACTATTCCCAAACCACTGCAACTCCTGAGAGCCAGAATCAAAAGTGGCAACCACCCGAAAAGCGCCGAGACAATGAAGCTCGACGTGTCCCGGAGAATGAATTTATCTGTCTTGGATCCTGCAACGAAATTAATCAGAAAAGAATAGTGGAGGAGTAGGAAAACAATGGTGTTGGCGTAGCCTTACCCATGTTGATAAAAACCTCCTTATTAAAAAAAAAAACTATTCCTCAAGCGTTAACACAACAGGTGCCATATCTTCCCAAGATATAGCACCTGTTTTCCCATATTCTGACAGCAAACCTTCATGGCAACACTCACCCGTCACTCACCCACGGAAGTTAATCCGTAATAAACTATATAAACAGATGCCTATCTACCTTCTAATTAATATAAATAACACAGAAGACACAGCCAGCATACGTTTCTGGTCGGTCGACCGTAAAATTATACGATTTACATAATAATTTTTAATTATCAAACAAGTTGAGCTTCACCTAATTAAAGGTTACCTCATTGAAGGGGGAAGTCGTTCGTTATCTTCGCTTCGCGTTTCTGAGGGTCGTGTTTTGGTTTCTATGGCAACCGAGACTTGGATATTTGAGCACCTATTATGATGGGACTTGGTTGATGAATGGGCGGGTGACCGAAATTTTTGGGAAGTTTGTAACTCAGTATTGGCAATAATCGTATTGTTTAGCAAAACGAAAGGCCCAAAATAGAGAAGGGAAAAAATGTGTAAAGGATAATAATAATGCATCATCATCTGCCTAGCCTTTTCCCAACTATATTAGGGTCGGCTTCCAGTCAAACCAGATTCAGCTGGATATCAGTATTTTACATGGAGCGACTGCCTGTCGGACCTCCACATCCCAGTAACTGGGCAATACCATACCCCATGGTAAGAATGGTTGTCAGACTTAAGAGCTTCTGACTAATAGTAACGACTGTCGAAGATCTACAAATGACAGCCGGGATTAACGGCTTTACGTGCTTTCCGAGGCACGGAGGAAACTCGCTATAACAGATGGTCGGGTGACCATCTGGCGCTTGCCGAGGTGGGTCTGTGGATGGGTATCCACAGACCCACCTCGGCAAGCGCGGCTTAACCCGGAAGATCGGCCTGTGCGGCTGTTATTATTTAGCCACGAGCTTGATAATAATAATGCATAAGTGTCAAAAATCCTGAAAATTTTTTAGAGGAGTGAAAAATTCACGACTCAGGTCTCTCAGAGGAATATTTTTTCTCCCAGCTAACCGTGCCCCACTTCTTGGCAAAAGCTTAATTACATTTTTATTTTATTTTAGATAGGTTTTCATCTTTAGTCTCGTCCAGATCATAATCGAAAAAAAGTCTACGATAGAGCGATCTTACCCAGAAGAAGCCTGTTCACTATAACTTTGAAGAGATTCGGATTGTATACTTTCGGAAACAGAGAAGAGTATGTCATTATTGATTGTTAGATCATCAGAACATGCTATATTAATTATCCATTCCTGGAGAAAAATTCTCCCCCCCTTATAGTTCCAATCATCCTTTTATGTCGCCTTCTCAAGCCAATGTCTTAGAAAGGAGTTCAAATCGTCGCGACAGCGTCCCATTAAAAAGAAGCCTTTAAAATCAAGAAACTGCAAAGAACCTGATACAATATTCCCAAAAACACCAACAAATTCCCAATATCCTCCATTTCCCACTTACAACTTAACAGATAAGAGAACCTCTCAACTTTCCGTTCTGGTGACTGCTCCCACGTCGAGAGCAGTATATAAACACTGTACTTGTATGTGATATAATAATCACCCCTTTATTTCCGTGCTTTATGTCCTGAAACATCGTTATTACGAGACGTACGAGTTTCGATGGCGGACGGTAATGTGAGCAGACAGCTGTGGTACAAGTTGTAAGATAAGCGGATTCTGGATTTAAAACCTTATTATTTCACCGTCAAATAACATTTTTACTAGAGTGTTGACCGCCAGTAAGTAGGAAAGTTGCATCTTTTGCAGCCGTTGCCATAGGCCGCTGAACGTTAGCCTTTCCCAAAGAGCGCCAATAGACACAGGCGCTGGTGTCGTGTTGACAGGTTGCATCAACAATTTACATTAGTTAGTCTATCATTTTCAGAATGCATTTGAATGAATGATTTCTGAAAGATACTTTGGCATCCATATGGTCTTATTAAGAAAGGGGTGAAAAATAAAACCTCGCTAAACATGACTCCGATGACCTAACTTTTAAGGCATCTGGTGTATTGAATCAGAAAGGGATGGAGCAACGACGATATATTACTAGAACTATTCTGTCAACTCGCTGAGGTACCACGTAAGCGAGGGGGACGGGGTACTGCGTTGTGATTGGCTAACTCAAGGTTTGTTATGTCTCAAGGTATGTTTACAGCTCACGGGATTCGTCGAAATAAGACAGATATAAGACTTTTTTGCCTAATGTGTTGACAGACATCGGTCGCCTGTTATTAGGAGTCTAGTAATATGTCGTCGTTGGGATGGAGCTTAAAGACTTGCCAGAATCTGTGTTTCCTGATAGCTACAACCTTCTGATCTTGAAATCTATTGATTATATCAAGTATTTTCTTCAACTGTACTCTTATTTCCCTATCTATAAATGAATAGGTACTCTCCTACACCTCAAGCCTTGTCCCCCACACCACACACGACGTATGTTACACGGCTTACATGCAATAATGCGCGCGCGTCTAAACCGACGCGACTTTTAAAAGTTCCGCGCTAAGTTGCCGACAACCGACAAGTTTTTAACGTACAGGTGTGTGTTGTGTACACGTTTGTGGGAGATGGGATAGTCCTGTTTTTGTTGTATAAGAAAATTAGTCTTTATTGTTGTTTATTTAGAGTGATTTTTTCCATGAGATAGAGACGAAATTAGTAAAATGATTGCTGTTAGTTGAATATTTTTGAATTTTTTTGTTTTTATTTATTTAGACATGCTTGAGGAGATTGATGGGAGTTGTTTCATGTAAAATATTGGTAGGCTTACGTAGCTACTTCTGGTTAGAGTATAAGTGGATTTCAACATAGTTTGAGAAAGGAAAGAGCAGATGAAGCTCTGTTCAATTGAATTTAAACAAAATACAGTTCACAAAACAGCTTATCAAAAACATTTTACTAATTATCACATTTTATCTTTTCAAAAAACCAAAAATAATGAAGTCATTTTTAATACAAGCTATTACTTGACAGCGTAACCCATTACCCAATTAGTGCACCTCAAAAAAATCCTTTAACACAACGCACCTGATGATAAACACCTCGAAAAATGTCCATAAAACTGATAAAAAATGGAGCTGTCCTCACTAACATGCTCCCATTTACATCATGGACACCCTACCATAAGTCTTCGCTGTCAAATCCGATCCATCGCTGAGGAAGTCACAAGTCACACTAAGACCAGTATACAAAGACCTCCCCATCCCATTTAACGCCACAAGTTTATTTACGCGAAAAGGGTGGCAAAGGTCTTTTTAAACTGGTCTCGAAAATATCTATATGTTTTGAATATTAGATATTGTTTAATAAAATGCATGCTCGGTGAATGATGTTCTTTTTTTATAATTAACGTGAGAAATTTCCAATTAGGAATTAATTATTTATGGTGTTTCCCTGGTGCATCGTTACGCTGCAAGGTGTCTTCCATGGTGGTTGGCTATTGGGGTAAATAAACAAATAATTACTTAAAATTACTTGCATTTTAAGTAATTATTTGTTTATTTACCCCAATATGGTATTCTGAAGTTTGATTTTGCTTACTGATTTATTTCTGTATCATATTATCAATGCAAAATTGTGGTTGTTTGTTTGTTAAATTATCATAAGTAATACGCTGAATCAATTTTGATTAATTTGGCACAGGGATAGATAGAACCCCTACCAACTTTTTTTGTGTTACGTTTTTAATGCTTTATTTTGCAAAATATGACAACCTCAAGCAATCTCAATATTAAAAAAAAATACGGAATTTTTTTTTCCATTGAAGCTAAATTTTTTAAAGTCGATGCAAGTAATATTTAATTTTATCAAAAACTAATACCCTTATCTCTTCAAGTCGGTATGGCGTTATACACGAATGATAATGGAATTCTCTAATTTCAGATATCAGTTTAATTCACGAGGAATTTATTTGATTCCATGAATGGCAGTTTTTTGAGGGTATTCCCCATAAACTGTGATACCTTACTGAAAGACCCTATCAGGGTCGAGGGACTGCCTCATCAGGTACTTAACCGTGACCCTGGAATGTAAAGAGTATTGAAGAATCAACATGGATTTTAGTCAGTACAAATCTGGCAGTCCCTCCTGTCCCTCCCTAGTTGGGGAAGGACGCATTTTATCACGTTAAAAAACACCTGGGTCTTTGACACCCCAAAAATCAAGTATCTAATTCATAAATATTTCCAAAAGAAATGTTTTATAGATTGAAATAACACAAAAAAACAAATATTACATGTAATCAGGGAATCTAAAAATTTAATTAGCAATATAGTTAGTGACATGGTTAATAGATTTAGAATATTTCATCTATTACGATTTTGCTCAAGCAAGTTGGCAACAAAATCTAAAATTGTAACAACATGTTCCACTAACATCTTTTGCTAATTACAATAATGTGAAAGCTTATAATTCGATTATAATGAATCAACACATTGTAACCACATGTACTCGTATGTTTCCAACGATTTACATCTGAGTTGTCAACCAATTCTTGCCTCCACGAGCGGATACTTTAATTTTTGGGGTGTCAAAGACCTAGGTTTTTTTATCGTAGTGAAGTCATCACTTGAATCCTAACAGGGCTAGTGGGTAACTTGATAGTCACTGACCAGCAGTTATCAGCCTGAACTTGGATTGTTTGATACCTGTTATAAGGCTAAGTTGAGGACTAAAGTGCCTCAAGAGCGTTAAAATAATTGATTTTAGGGAACATTTACATTTCATTCCAAATGCAAAAGCCAATACGAAATTTACATTTTGACAGCTATGTATTTGATGGTCACCATACAGACACCGAGACACGCAATACCTCAGGGCGGGTCGGGAGGGAATGTCAGACTCTTACTGACGAAAATCCACGGTGATCCTTCAATAGCCCTTTACGTTTCAGGGTCACGATGAGGCACTTCCGTGACCTCAATAGCCTGTCGCTGACAGAAATTGTGCGCTCAACACAGTTTCGGTGTCACTTTAACATAACTACTGGTTATCCTTACATAAAATTGGTACGCACTTTAGTTGCAAACTCAGATAGGCCCATATAGTGCTTATATTGGTACTGTACCGGATTTTCCTCAATAGCTGACTCTTGACATTATAAATCGCATAATATACGTTCAATTACTCGTACTTTTAGACTGAATGACATTTTAAAGGCGATGGTTCATAATTTTATTGTTAAACTAGCTTCTGCCCGCGGTTTCACCCGCGTCATGTTAGGCGTTTGGTCCTATGGTCCCGTTCCCATCAGTTCCCTTGAAGAGCGCGTGGAACACGACGCGCTGTGAGTCGGGCCTTGCCCTTGATCGGACGGCGAGCTACCCGTTACTTCCCGTCCGCAAGCAGCAGGTATATGCACCGCGGTTTCTGACGCCGTGGGCATCTTTAATGGTGGCTGGGGCGAGAGGTAGAGGATGTCTTTTCCCTCACGCATTCCGACTGCTAACCATTCCCAGACGCAATTGTACCCAGCCCGTCATTATTTTTTCGCGGTATTATTTAGAAACTGTGATATCTCCTAAGATATTCATTGAAATCAAATGATGTCAAGGGCAATTTCGTTCAAAATTAAATGCTTGTGATGATTAACCTATTATTTTGGATAAGGATTAATATCATGTTTATGAAAACACCTTCGCAAATAATGCATTACTTTAAAACAAATTTGATTTCCATAAAAAAGGTTATAGTGACTTAACCTTAAGAGATAGATATATGATCTCGCGGACTTTATTTTAGAAAATTTAATGAGGAATAATTCCGTAGTACATAATTTTTGCGAAACTCTAACCGTTTACGCAGCGCACGCAACGGAAGCTCTAAAAAAGGAATACAAATTCCCGATTTTGAAACATTTATCAATACTGCTCCTATTGGTGATAGCGTGATTTAATATAGCCTATAGCCTTCCTCGATAAATGGGCTATCTAACACAAAAAGAATTTTTCAATTCCAACCAGTAGTTTCTGAGATTAGCGTGTTCAAACAAACAAACAAACAATCAAATAAACAAACAAACTCTTCAGCTTTATAATATTAGTATAGATAACAGCTGTAAATTATTTAATATTAGTCATTAAGCAGTTGTAGACCAGTGGTAACCGGCCCGTCCTACGAGGGTCGTAGATTCGAACCCAGTCGCGGCGTTACTTTGTGTAACTTAAATCATCACCACCTGCTCTCAAAACGGTGTAGGAAAACTTTGTGAGGAAACTGACATGTCCTAGATTCAAAACTTTGAAGAGGTGATATCTTACAACCCTGACTGGCTCCGCATGATTGCTCTCATAGGGAGACGGCCACGTTTCCCAGCAGTGGGAACATGTAAGACTGATTATGAAGTAATTATTACTTTAAATAATGGTACAAAGTATTATAGTCCGCAGTTTTAAGAATGCCCTTAACATTAATTATTCCAATTAAATAAAATTCCGCCTCGTCTTGCAGCCTCTAATATCAAAGGAACAAAATTTCTTGAACAAAGTTAAAAAAAGGGTGACACCCCTTTTCAAAAATTGTAGGTGACGCCAAAATGTAAGCGTAGGTAAAAAAAACCGCTCTGTTGAATTTTGGACGTTTGGTAGAGCACCGAGAATAGAAATTCCAACAATGAAATATGTCTGTTCTATTTACCCGTGCTGATTATGTCAGCCGGGTCATGCCCTCTATATACCTATTATATTAGTTTTTGAAGGGAATCCCCGAAATATTAAAAAAAGGGAACTCCTCATATTTTATTCTCTTTCATTTGGCGGATATTTTTATTAGTTATCGTCAATACATTAGTTAAAGCTTCCGGTGTTACCTACTAGATAATATGAGCCGACACGGCGTATTATACTTGCCCATTCTTCTTCATACGACCTACCTTTGCGAATGGGTGTAGAATCATTCCCATCCTATCCCATTTCCTTTAAAAGTGCCACTTTGATGGCCTAATGGAAATAAGTGATTTGACTTTGACTTAACAGAGCTACAGGGTGTATATGACAACCATACGCAAACTTCAACTAAAGTTTCAGATTATCACTCTGAACATCATACACTACAAAATAGTTGTCGGAATGAAAATAAAAATCGACTCATAATTAGCAAGTGATTCGGCTCTCCATAAATTTTGTATGGAAAGTCGGTTTTAAGCTATTGCACAGCTTTTATCGCGGGCTCTGAGCACGGCGACCGAATCAAGAAATTCCGTAACGAAAATAAACCTAACACCCCGCATCGTCTAACGTCGTTTCAGTTCGGCAAACTTCGGCACGGTGTTTGTTTTTCTTGACGTTTCACTTGATTGACGTGGCTGACCATAGCCTACAGTTTTTCATTGAAGCTGATTAGTAAACTAATCTCGTAACAAATCCTCAATGACAATGTTTTCTTAAATTCCAAAGATGTTTAAACTAAACCTTTCGTTTGACAAAGAATTTCCTGAAAAGGAGATAATGAAGCAATTTACGCACTGATCGAGCATCAAGTAATCTTGACGACTTAAAAGGTAAACTAGGTAATGGTCAGACTACTTGCGTAAGCGCAAGTAAGTGAACATTCTACTATCTGGATAAATTGCAAAAAAAAAAAAATTGCGGTATATTTTGAAGTTGTATTGGTTTTAACCACTGAAATCACAAAAAAAAATATGTTGTCATCTGCAGGGCAATTGGCTAACTTTATAGTCACTGATCAGCAGTTGTCAACCTGATCTTGGATGGCTTGGTACCTGTTATGAGGCTAAGTTGAGGAGTTGAGTAACATGTGGTGGAGTGCCTCAAGAGCGTTACAATAGTTGATTTTAGGGAACTGTACATTGATCAGTTTCATTGCAAATGCAAAAGCCACTATGTAAACATTTTGACAGCTATTTGATGGCCACCACACAGACACTGAGACATGCAATAGCCCCGCAGTAGCCAGAACCTGCGGTTCCAGAAACGTGTGGGTCCAGTTGACAAATGACTTCTTATTTTACTACTATCTCCGACTAATATTAGAAAAGCGAAAGTGTTTGAGAATAGTAAGTATGGATGTTTGTCACTTTTTCACGCAAGAAACGCTTAGTACACAGATAGTTTATAACCTGAATTCACACATAGAATACATAATTATTTTGGTACCTATGACCTAATGACGTTCCCATGGGAGTGACCAACGCTCATACAAGCAATGCCGCGGGCAAACATCATCATCATCAGCCGGAAGACGTCCACTGCTGAACATAGGCTACCCCCTTAGACCGCCACGCCCAACTACAATTCGCCACTTGCATCCATCGGTTGCCCGTGACTCTCACGATGTCGTCGGTCCACCTAGTGGGAGGCCTACCTACGCTGCGTCTTCTGGTCCGTGGTCGCCACTCGAGAACCTTTCTTCCCCATCGGTTGTCAGTTCTACGAGCGATGACGCCTGCCCATTGCCACTTAACTTGCACATTTTTTCGCAGGCAAACGTTAGTGTGAAATCTAAACTCCGTAGACTGAATCTGCCGAATGTAACATCCAGAAATTTTTCACATAGTTATTAAACAGGCAGGTACAAATCAATTAACGTTTTACGAGCATGTCTAAAATTAATAGTTGTAGCGTGCGTCATGACGTGGACGTCGGTATGACGTTACGTGGCGGTTTGTGCTGTGACCACGTCGCGGCGTCGCGACGTCGGCTGCCCATTCATTCATTAGCGATTTTTGTATGAATAGGTTACTTGGCCTTGAGTTTTCAGCTAGCTAAGAGGTGCGTATAGGGTATTTTTTCAAGTAATTTCCTCATTTGTATCTTTGAGAGATCTGTCTCAAAAGATAAAACTGAGGAAATTACTTGAAAAAAAAAACCCTAAACGTCAGAGGTTTTTAGACTATACAGAGATCTGTATAGTCTAAAAACCTCTGACATGTCACGGAGTCTATAAGCTTCTGTTTTAACTCCCTCAAAATTAAGGCCAGGGGCGGACCTACCTGCCTGCCGAGGTCGCGGGACTCATCTCATTACCGGGACCCCGGAACATAAAGGGCTATTGAAGGACACCGTGGATTTTAGTCAGTACAAGTCTCACAGTCCCTTCCGCTCGAGGTGGGAGGACTCATTTGAGGAATTTTACCAAGTAAAAAAATAAAGAGGTGAAACAACCAACCTTATTTACTAATCTCAGTAGATTATTTTCAGTACAGCGATGTAATCTTAAAGCTTCGTCTCGACGACGAGCTCGAGCTTAGAAATTGACTTTTATAGAATACCATCGCCCTGATAATCCTTACCAATACGTCGTAATATATTCAATTTCCTAAGTCGTAGAAAGATAAGCCCGAAAAAAATTCCACACTGCAATTTCGTACTTACCTATCAACCTACTTATTATTTCTAAGTCCCACGTGAGTTTCGTGTGTACAAACAATACAACGTTTTTCGATAACTATAGCATAGTCACGTGGCGTCACTCTAAAATAGCAATCGTACGTCGCCTCTCCCAATCTTATCACTGACTTCCTACTGATAATAGCTTACTACGAGATTACAGATCACTGCCATATCGCTATCTATCTCTTGATATTAAAATACTACGTCTCAATTTACAGATTTAGTTATTTAAGACGCAATTTCTAAATTTTAGGAGATTTTTGCGACGTATTTATGCTATCGTCTTTATCAGTATCATTTGTAACACTTTTAATCAAATGGCGGGATTAATTTTAATTTTGTTTCATTTCTAATCCGCAGGTAAGTCATAGCCGGGTCGCGGGACTGCTGAAAAGGTAAGCGTGTCCCTGAAACGTAAAGGGCTATTGATGGAGCAACGTGGCCGTGGATTTCAGTCAATCCGAGTCTGACAGTCCACTCCGCTCCACCCTGGGCGGGAAGGACTCATTTGATGATAGTAGCACAATAAAAAAAGGTAAATCTTATCCAGTTGCTAAACTCATTTATAGTTTATAATCACGTTCAAAACGGTAACAAGATATTCCTTTAGCTTGTTCCGGCTGTAGTGTTCATAAGCGCGACTGCTGAAGAAGAGGTCCTGGATTAACTGCCGGGTTGCAAAATACGAGTATGATATTGGATTTTTCCTTCAGTAGCACCTACGGAGTCTGGATATAGATGGGTCTGCCCCCTTTAACGTAAACTGGAGGCCAATCGCGCTAATTTGAAACGTCTGCAAACGTATACGATAACGTTATGGTTCGATTGCGACAGTGGTTAGGTTTCGATTCAGCTGTTCTGATTTTGGTATTGCGTTATAAGTTCAAACGCTAACCAAAGTTGGAACGTTGCGTCACTAAGTCTAGCTTTTAAGTTTTTCCTTTTGGTTTCGGCTTCATAGTATTCATGAGATTTCTCCAATAAACCCATGTAGGCGTACATGGTAATGTTGTTATTTTTTCAAGATTTTCACTCAGAATCACTTCACAACAAAGACAAAACACTCCAACGATGCAGTAACGATTCTAAAAAAAGTAGCGTCCCATCAACTTTACGTTTCACAGCGGTTACGTTCCAGTTACGATCGCGGTGCGTCTCAACTTGCTGTCAAAATTTTAGCGCGATACAAAACGGTCAAAAAGTTGTGTTATGGTAGCAGTTCAGTTGCGATTTCGTTGAAAAAAAATTGCGCGATTGGACTCCTGTGGGGCAGGCCGAACGATCCCACTGCCGTCAGTAGGCCTCACCAAGTCCGGTGGGAGGAGTCCGGCAACAAGCATCCTTTGCTATATGCCGTCCGAATCGGTGCGCAGGAGTTGGTACTGTTTCCAATTGAAAAAATATATTTGTGTTGGGTAATCAATTAATTAACGAAGGCTATAAAACATCACGCTACTACAATATGAGTGCGGCGGTGAAAACACTGGAAACCACGAGCATTGAAATAAAATATCGAAACCTAACGTTGATTTAATTACTGAAAACAATAATTAAATCAAGGACAGGCTTCAATATTTAACGATACTTCATAAAATGAGGCATGCAAACTAGATAACAAGCTATGAGGGAAATTTTATCAGTTTGTAGGAAGGCGTGACAAGCTATTAAAAGTAAAGCGGTTGTTTTACACGCCCAGCTCATTACTACCTAGCGCCTATGTGACATGAACTATTAGGGATGGGACATTGGTGACGGGAAAATCTATCGATGTTTTGTTACTTAGCCTCAAATGTGACAAGTTTTGTTTGTGACAAAAATAAAATACTACTAAGACAACCTTGACCCACCAAGCTTGCTGGACTCTGAAAAGTACATCGTGACCCCGGGAGCGCAAAGGGCTACCGTAGGGATAGGGTGAATTTTAGTCAGTATCTGACAGTTTCTTTCCGCTCCGCACAAGTCGAAATGAATAATTTGGACTTTAATACCCCAAAAAACGGACATGCTAAATCCTCAAATCAATCTGTGAATTTAAAACACAATTCTACGTCAACTTAAAACATCGAAATTGGAAAGATATTTATTGAAAATGAGTAACGGTAAAGGCATGTTTAATGTTAGGGGCAATACTAATCATTTGTAGTTAATAACGACATTTTTTTTGGAATAGTTTGCACTAGGAAGAATAACATAGTGATGAAATACCTACGTTTTATGAGCAGATATCCAGAAAAATATAATCATAAACGGACAAAGCTTATCACGAAACCACAAAATGTAACGCGTAACATACATTTCCCACGGCTCATATAAAAATAAAAACTGTGCCACGATAATCTAATAGTAAAATAAACATACAATAGGTTAGGTATAACAATGTCGTAAAACAATTATTTTAGACTAATGAACTTGCCGAATTGTTATAAGATGTTTTCGCCATCAAGTTTTCTTTTCATTTATTTTTTTGTACAGTTGATTTTGGTTCCCATTAAATAAATCTTCCTTGTGTGAGAAATAACTAATCTAGTAGGTTTTACAGACCATTTATTGTTATCATTATTATCATTTGTTGGATAATCAAACATCATTGCTATAAATTGTTTTAAATTACAAAAGTATAACCAATTCAATAAACGGGCGTAACATATCACCATATAATCACCACTCAAATCATTCGATACGTTTATCATCAAATTATTTCTAATTTACAACACCTGGTAACAGCCATATAAAAATGTCAAACTGTTAATGAGACGCTCTGTGATTGGTCAGATTCGATTACTCCGAGTTCAAGGATAATCATCGAAATTGCGACTATCGATACAATCGCGTGATTATTAGAATTCCGTAGAAATACTAGGTAGTCGAAATATTTAGTACTCGTAATACTTGTAAAGAAGTAATTCCTAATATTTTACAATTTGTATTCACAATTTTTTTCAGACGTACTTTATCAACATTTTTCTTTGAAATTCTTGGAAAAATCATAGTATTTTTTGCGTAGTAACACATTTAGTAGTAACATACGAATTTAATAATTCCCTTTAAAAGTCATTGCTAAATGCGGGCCTCCCGACCTTTGTAACAAATTATATACATTGACGTATACGCTTACATAAGAAGATAAGTATGTAGATAACTATGACTCAATGTAACTGTTCCAACAGAAAACGTATCTGCGATAATAATGTTTCCGCAATCTTTACACAGAAATATATCTGCAGAACCAATTCTTTTTGAATATTACATCATCTTCTGTGGGTGTGGCAGAATTTAAGGCGAAAATTAATTAGAAAATATAATTAATTAAAATCTACAAGCATATATTATCATAGACTCGAGACGTCGCTAAATGTTCAAGATTACAATAAAAAAAGATATTACGTTTCTTATAATACGTGTACAAGCTTGTACCCGCGACGTTTTCCGTATTTTTTTTATTCTAAAATTTCATTATATACTTGATAATAGCAAAGCTTCCTATTCGTGTCTTTTTTCGAAATCAGTTCAGGAATTTCGGAGATTACTTCCAACATTCAGACTTACAATCTTTAAAATAGATAGATATTATTAAAGCAGTCAGACTCGTCGCGACCGCCAACTGAGACAATAAAATATTTAAAGAATATATAATTTGTCCCACTGTCCCACATTATAATATATTTCTGTTGAAATGTAAATTAATTGAAACAGAACCATCTGCTTGTTCTCATTTGTATGAATAATTTTATTAATTTTAGTCAGGTGTAAATCAGACGTCATCATTACAAGGAATTAAAAATAAGCTATATTATCGGCTGTATCATTTATTTCTAAGATTTTTAACCGACTTCAAAAAAAGGAGGAGGTTCTCAATTCGGTCGGTATTTTTTTAGTACAACGTTAGCCTTTAAAACTAAGTTAAGTTATCCTATCACTATCGTTGGGCATGCGGATGGCGAGTAATGGGAGACTTGCTGTCTGATCATGGATCATGCCCGGGTCGTCGCAGATTTTAGTCAGTACAAGTCGGAAAGTCCCTCTTGCCGTCCCCTGGGCGGGAGGACTCAATTAATTTACCACGAATAAAAAATAGCCATTACAACGAAATTAAATTTAAGTTGCCTTTATTTTTTCAAATAAAATGTACGATCATTTCCGAACTGTGGATTCAATAATCCAGCAGTACTTCGGCAACGCTCGTGCCTATTCGGCGTTTATCGACATCGTTCGCGTCACTAGTTCAAGGGCAGACATACGCGGAAAATTTCATGGTCGCCCAACACGTTCCCGCTGATAATTTAATAGGCATTCGTCGCGTTGCGTTGCGTAATAATTAAATAATTCTTCTAATCGCAATAATTGGGCTCGAAATGATAAGCCGAAATGGAAACCGCAGTGTTTCGTTACTGTATCTGGTTTCTGGTTTTTTTAATTTCCCGGCATTTAATTTGAACATGAAGTAATATGAATATTTAACCAAAATTAAGCCTCTAACAGGGTTAGTCAGATGTGTTAGTATCAACCTGATACTAAACGGTTATTTTTACATTTGGTTCCTTGTAATTTTTTCTTTCTTCACTTCGCCTAACCTGAAAATCGAGACCAGGACCTCATGTTTGTCGGCTTGTAAACGGCGAGTAAAGATAGCTCGGCGTCCGATCAGTGCTAGTATTATTCCAGGCGCGTTTCAAGAAGCTGGTAGAAAACTGACGGGGATGTCATAGGACCAGGAACGTAAAAGGCTATTGAAGGATACCGTGGATTTTACTGACCCTCTCATTCGATTATAATACGTTATTTTCTTACGCAAAAGAACTAAAATAAATTAATTTGCAAATAATACAAGTAAGTGATAATGTAATTTTTGTAGACAATGGATTACTAACGTCAGTTTGTGCGTCAAAGCAAGTTGCTACAGAAATTTGGAGTTTTTACGACACATTACCCTGCTTTGGGTTGAGACATACAATAGTATGTATTTGTATTGCTGAGGTCATTGCTCTATGAATACGGAAATCAATCGCTATAGTAAGTCACCTGTTGATGATGAATGATGATGAAGGTGGTATGTCCATTTGGAGGATAAAATATGGTTACTTCGTCAATTCTACATCATGTTAGGCTCTTCTCTACTACATTTGGTGCTTGGCTTCCAGCCTAACTAAAGTATTACTTAGTAATTTTTACTTAAAGATAAAATAAAATACCGGCACTCGTACATTACGTAGGTGCCCGAAGTGGAATAAATGCTATATCATAAATTATTCCATTTATGGCGCCTGCGAAAAGTATTGAAGATACCACCACATAGGTGCCATTAGCTCTGGTACCATTTCAGCGAATGCCCAATATGGAATACATCTATTTCACCAGATCAGATTTTCGGACTTCTAAATCCTTAAGATCTATTCAACACTTAATCTTCCCACAACTCACAAATCTTCCTACTACTCAATCTGAAAATCAGTACGTATGTCGAATTTAGCTGAAAACATTTTCAGGCAGCCGTACTGAAAATTGTAAGCCTAATTGTTCGATTTCAAGAGACAGATGAGACTTGAAAAATTCGTTGGGAAAATTGACGCTAATTTCCTTTTTTCAATGGCGATTATAGTTTTTTTTCCAACAAAAATAACATGAAAAATGTATACTTAACTGCCGTAAAAATGTATGTGGAATTGAGAACCTCCTCCTTTTATTCGTCGGTTAAAAAAGCATCATAACTTTTACGCAACAGATCGACAGCATTCACAGTTTTCACTCCTTCGTAAGGCACCAGGCGTAGCGCAGGTCAAATTTCAACAATCGAAACTTTTACGACACCAACTCATAAAATAAAGCCATCGTACCACTCATACAAAGCCGAAAAAAAATGGGTCATCACCAGGAAACCACGATCTAACCCGGACGACAACAATGGCCAAAAAACTTAGTATTCACGTCCTCGAACACAGTTTCTCAATAACCCTTTAACTATTCCGACTGTGGGGCACTTGGTAACACCCTCTTTTATGATGGCGAAGGCCTAAAACGTGCCTTAGATACCGGCTAGCTGTTGCTAGGCGCATGACATATCATTATTCTATAGCCTCGCGTATGCAAAGTTTGGAATCGACCTTAGATTCGCTTTTGCAAGGAGTCCTCTAGAATATATTAGTTGTATAATGGCTATATTTTATATTGTGACATAGGTACCCATAGATTTGGATAACGGGACTGTCCGTTTGTTTGTTGGTTTATGAAGTTTGGGTCTGACAATAAACTGAAAAATCTTTGACTGAATGAAAATATTATGCTAAGAAACTGACAGTTTTCTGGAGAGTTGCAAAGCTTTTCCTTTACCAATTACCTACTTACCTATTTTTAAGTATTTTTTATCATTGTTTATTACGAACAACTTTTACTTTGGGACCAAATAGCATCATCATCATATCAGACGTAGAAAGTCCACAGCTGAACATAGGCCTCCTCCAAGTAGCATCAATAAAATCAATTTGCTATTGCCTACATAATTAAAGACTATTTACAAGATCACGAAATATGAATTTTTCAGAGATCCATCAAGGATGCCCAAAATTCACAAGCAAACCCGCGGCTCAATCCTAACTCAAACCTAATAACTAAACCAAGCAGTATCGTAATATGCAAATAATGGACGTTTACTACGTAGTACGACTGAACGATGAAGACAGGAAGAGACGCAAGGTTACCTGGTTAACGTATTGTACTACGACAGATTAACTGACTACGCACAATTATGCCATCGGCCGAATAAACTTAGATCTCCTAGATATATATTTTTTTTAAAACGTATCGGAATAAGACAGGAAGAGAGGTAAGGTTACCGGGTTAACGTATCGCACTAGGACAGATTAACAGATTACGCACCGTTGTGCCATCGGCCGAATAAACTTGGTTCTCCTAGCAATATTAAAAAAGTATCATATCAGAATCGAGACAGGAAGAGACGCAAGGTTAGCGGGTTAACGTATTGTACTACGACAGATTTACTGACTACGCCCTTATCTACTTGTCTATAACAGGGTTTTTCAACGTTTTTCATGGCACGACCACTTTATTATGAAGAAATATTTCCCGACCCCCCTACCCGTTGAATTTTTTTACATGTATTTTATTTTGTGACATTAATTAATATTCAATCCAAAACAGTTACTCATTTGCATCGCGCATTCGCTTAAGTTTTTTTTTTTTTCTTTTACGTGGTAAAATCATCATATTAGTCAACCCTCCCCGGGCAGGGGGGCGGCGGGTGTCTGACTCGTGGTGACTAAAATCCACGGTGTCCTACAATAGTACTTTATGTTCCGGGGTCACGGTAATTAAATAAGTCCCGCGACCCTGGCAGGCTTTGGCCCTCTAGATTGGGGCCTTGTTATCATGTTGACGCTCTTTGAGGAGCTCGTGGAACACAACGCGCCGTTGACACGGGCATAGTCGGCAGCGAATTGCCCTTTACTCGCCGCCCGCGCAGAAAAGCTCGGCGCGAGAGGTCTCCGCCTATCGCCGTCCTGAGGACACAGCGGTGCTCTGCCCAAGCGGGGCAGTCCTGCACCGTATGCTCCACCGTGTCCTCTGGGCGATCCTCTCAGTGGTGACACCCAGGCGTTTCCTCCTTTCTCATTAGACACTTTCAGAAACTTTCGTTTCGGGTGAGGACCTGCGTCATGCGATAGGTAAGGACGCCGTGACGCCACTCCTCAAAGAGGGGTCTTACCGCCACGATTGCGGATTGCTTCGCAGAAGGAGGCTATGAGGGAGCGCCTTAATATATATTTTTAAACTCAATTGTTTTTATTAATGCAGTAGCTTTTCCAACCTTTTACAACTCCCCTATAGAAGCTTCGCGACCCCCCTGAAGAGGCTTCGCGACCCCCCAGGGGGTCGCGACCCACAGGTTGAAAAACCCTGGTCTATAATATAGGAGTAACTCGAGAAAGGCTGGCCCGATTTAGCTAATTTTGGGTTTGAATTATTTTTGGAAGTGCAGGAAAGGTTTAAAAGCATGTTAAAAAAAAACGATTCTGAGGCGGTACGAAGTTTGCCGGATCAGTGAGTATTTAAAAAAACATATCTCGTAACGCTCTACCAGAGATTAAGTCTAGGCTGTGCCATCGGTCCAATAAGCCCGGAAATGAATAAAGGAAGAGACGCAAGGTTACCGGGTTAACATATCGCACTACGACAGATTAACAGACTACGCACCGTTGTGCCATCGGCCGAATAAACTTGGATCTGCGATATGCTGACCTAGATATTAAAAAAAAAACTTTTTCATCCCCCCATCTCGGAAAACTACTTTTGCTCTTCGATATCTGAGCGTAAAAGCCGTTTTTATCCTCAAGTGAATAAAGTAAATTTGAATTTAGAACATCGTATGAACAAAAGAGTAGCAGCAGTAATGGCGGCCGGTGACCGCAACAGCTGATCGCTTGCTGTGGTGCCCACTTGAGGTTCGAAGGTTGTCGAGGATACAAATTATATAATAACAATTATTTTGTTAAAATCTCAGACCCGAAACATTCTTGGCTCAGTACTTTGTTTTACCTTTTTTATTTGCTTTGTACGGTTTTCCTTTCACGTCTTATTGTTATGTTATGACAAACCAAGATAAAAATAAGTAACTTAATAATACTTAGGTAGTAGTTTTCAACTACTACCTAAGTATTATTTGTTTTAATTTAAAAATTATTCTGTTCTATAATAATGTCTTAGTTAATACCTAAACTGAAATAAAAGCCTATCTTGTGTTTGTACAATGTACATCTGTTTTTTTGTTTTTGCATTTAGTCATTTCCTCGCTGAGGTGGGATGAAAAGTTACGTGTTGCACTCGAGTGCAAAGGTTTTTCACCTTGTGCTCTTTTGATTCCCTCGCTATCACTCATGATTCTAATTTTTGAATCACTCGTTGCACTCGTGATTCAAATTTAGAATCATTCGCTTGCTCGGTCATCAAACATGAGCACGCGGTTAAAAATCAACTTTGCACTCTTGTATAACAAATAACTATTATCGGCTGTTGCTATGGGCATACAATTGATATGCCTAGTTCTGTCTCTTTTGACGAGCTTTTTATTAAACGTATTGCAGTGTATAGCACTCGGTCGTGATTCTCATTCCATCACCGTGACCCCGGAACATAAAGGGCTATTGAAGGACACCGTGGATTTTAGTGAGTACAAGTCTGACAGTCCCTCTCGCCCTGCCCGGGGTTGGGAGGACTCATTTGATGATTTTATCAGGATAAAAAAAAACAAAGTGTATGGCAGTCGTGAATTACAGCTGAAAAGCAGCGGACTCTTTTTTGGGCTGTGGTAATCATTATCAAATAATTTCTCCTAACCTAAATGGAGCAATAGAGTTTGACAGATTCTTACTGACTAAAATCTGATCTGTTTATTCATACACCTTTGCGATTCAGGGCTGATAATTTTCATTTTTAACCCCCGACGGAAAAAGAGGGGTGTTATAAGTTTGACGTGTCTGTCTGTCTGTGGCATCATAGAGCCCGAACCGATGAAGCGATTTCAATTTAGTTTTTTTTTTGTATGAAAGGTGACTTACCTGCGAGTGTCTTAGACATGTTTGATGAAAATCGGTTGAGCCGTTTAGAAGTTGTGGGGGTGAAAGTGGGGAAAGGTAACCGAGGGTGTGCAAATATACTCGAGTTAAAACAAATGAAAGCGTACTGAAAGGGAATATTGACGACTTAATCGGGAGTACTCTTAGCAACAGAAACAGATGAAAGTGTGTACCTGTAAAAAGTATAAAATAAAAAAACAGGAGATGATAAATAATTTGGAGCAGTCCCCCAACGCGACGTATTTTTATTATTTTTTTACTTTTTAAAGGGAACATGTATTTTGTGTCGGGGGTTTTTTAAATTTTAATTTCTAGAGGGCACTCCTTTCTAGACACTCCTGCGAAAAGTCGCCATTTTATTTCGCCGAAGCCCTATTGGCATAATTATTCTAAGATCTTGTCTTTTTGAATAAATCAAAACATGAAAGGAAAAAAAAGATATTTTTTTTTTGCGAGGTTTAATCATCAAATGAGTCCTCCCACCCCAGGCAGGGCGGGGGGACTGTCAGACTTGTACTGACTAAAATCCACGGTGTCCTTCAATAGCCCTTTATGTTCCGGGATCACGGTAATGGATAAAGTCCCGCGACCAATGTTATCGTTTACGACAGATTAACTGACAACGATCCGTTGTGCCATCGACCGATTAAACTTGGATTAGCGGTTATGGCATTCCAGTTTGCTGACCTAGAAATATAAAAAAGTTTTATCGACTGTTGCTATGGACCGATTTGAACTTTATGACGTTATAAGCTGGAAATATTCTTCGATATACTTAATTTTATCTTCTGCAATAAGCTCTTTGTAAGCATTCGATTTACACGGTTTTCAGGATTTGACAAGACATGGATATTTTTTAAGTATAATAACAGTTTTCTTTAATGTCTTAAAAAAAAACAATGTTTTTCTTGAGGATATAAAAACTACCTAGATTTAAATTCGTGTGTGTGCTCAAGGGAGAATAGGTTAAACAAAAACCTACCTGGGAATAGGTCTTTAAAGAAAGTTTTGTTTTAACGAATAATTTGTTGTCATTTTTCCTGAGGTATTGCAGGAGGGTTATTCCCAAAATGCTCCATTCCATTGTTCTAAAAGATAAAAAATCTCATACATTGATTCCCAAGTTGTTGTTGAAGGGGGACCCGCTAAATTGGCACCTGCGCGAATTGCTCATAAGCTATTCCAAAAACGGCACCTATCAAAATTTTTTGCAGGTGCCCTTAGTGGAATAGTTTTTCATCTAACATTTTATTCCATATAGGGGACCTATGGATTAATACGTACTAGTAGTGTTGGGTTAAGTATATTAAAGGTGAAAGAAACACAAAGTTACTTTAGCATTTATTATATAAGAATCTATTGGGTTTGTGTTAAGTCATATACCTATTACTGAAATTTCCTGAATTACGCGAAGGTTAATATTTTGATTTATGAAAGTTCGTGGTGATACTTTTTATTTATTTTTTTCCTGGATTGTGGGAAATTGGCAACACTTCTATTTTATATGACAGGGTACTTATTTCGTCGTTTGTTTTACGGGTGTGTCATTGAATTGGGAATATATTGAGGATATGTGCTTTGATGTTCTATGTATTTGAAAGTCTTACTCACAAAATACTAACTTACTAAGTTATTGACTGGGTGACTTACTGGTAAATACTTAATATTTAAAGCCCCCGAACTGGGTCTTTCTTTTTTATTATATTCCCAGAAAATTCAAGGAATATCAGAAAATCAAACCTACACACGACTGTGTGTTAGTCGTATTATAATTATAAACCTTAACTTTACTGTACACAGAAACTGTTGAATATACCCCTAATAAATAAATAAAAGATGTATCTATAGCAAATAGATTCAACCTCATTTTCTCCTATTTAACACTTATGAAACTTGATCCTGACCAACCTCAATAACCCAGAAACGAAATACAAATAACGTATCTATTCCACAACCCGACTGACGGCCTTCAACAAAAAATAGATCATCATTCACACCATAAAACTAACATGCCGCCATTAACACGAAATATATTACCCCGGATATGTTCGGTTTAACAGTAGGACCACCTCCACCTATGTTTAATATTAATATGTATGACACTGTCTACTACATATATCTGTTAGCACGAGCCCACGAAATTTTGTAACTGGCAACCTTCATTGGGGCAGTTACAGAAACGCGGAATTTATTTATTCAAGTGATTACTGACGTATAAGACTGAATAATGCCAGCCGAAAAAATACAAAAATCATTTTGAATTGTTATGGAATATTCCGACAGAAAAATTCGTATGTTTTTTTAAATTATAATTTAAATTATAAATTATGTTTGTGGAGCAACGTCCACACTAATTTCTCCTGTATCGTGGATGTGCAAACATAGAAATTGTGTTTACAAACAGAAACTCACATACAAAAGACCTGGAACAACTACTTGCAGATCATACAATTATTTGTTCCGTACGGGGATCGAACCTGCGACACATTGCGCAACAGTCGTTCACTCATCCACTGCGCCAACCAACCGTCACTTGAATTTACGTTGAATTTACTGCCCTATACTAGAAAGATCTCCTGTGTCGTGGGTAAACATTTGTAATCACATACACAAACAGCCAGTCCCAGTACAAATACTTGAAGATCATACAAATCCGCGAATCCTTTTGACAAGCCGATGCACTCGACCAGAATTATAAATTACATACGAAACCTGCCTCAATATCGTCATGAAGATTTCAACCCTCTGCTGTAGGTATATAGGTCTCCCCTTTTTCTACCATTTTTTTACGTCGTTAAATCATCAAAAAGTCAAGAGGGACTGTCAGACTTGACTGACTAAAATCCACGGTGTCCTTCGGTAGCCCTTTGTGTACCGGAGTCGCGGTGTACGTATGTCCCGCAACCCCGGCAGGATATGAATTATTTAAGAAACCTGTCTCAATATCAGCATCAAGATTTCAACCCTCTGCTGGATATAGGTCTCCCCCTTTTTCTACCATATATCTGAATTCTGTGCAACTCTTATTCACGCTATACATAGATCCATCTCTGGCGGCCAGCAGCTCGTAAAACACAGATGCGACATAGATGCAACGGTAAGCTCTCACCGTGATGACCGGCACTTAATCAAAAGCTTCTGCCCTCTGCAGCTACACTGCGGTACTTGGTTATAGTTTTATACTGTTTATAGTAAAGCTGGAATGAATGAATGAATGAATGAAGGGTACAAAATAATAAAATTACTCTAGTCTTTCTATCTGTCTGAGTTCGGCTTCCAGTCCTACAAAATACAGCTATCCATCTGTATTTGATGTGTAATACTGGTCCATGGAATTTTACAACCCGCACTGACCCGCGTGGTGGGCTATGGCCCACTTCCTCTTACAGAGAGAAGGCCCTTGTCCCTTGGCCCTTGTCCCCTTGTGCCCTTGTCTTGACTATTATGAGGACATAATAGTCTAGATACTAAGCTTATTTATGTGACGTCCCAAAAAAAACACCTTAGTAGCATTACTTCGACATGTCAGAGTAGTAATGAGGATTAAGAGACCAATAAATGAGGGAATACATAGATAGTGAAATCTAATCAAATCAAAATCTAATCAACTTATCAATTAAAGAATTCTGGCACCTTTTTATGAATCAGAGATGGATAAGGCTGATACTGACGATAACCGTATCAAAATTCATCAAAAGATAGATGAATATTAGATGAGATTTCATAGATATTAAATCATCCGATTTTCGGGTAAGTCAGTAAAAATTTTCGCGTGTTTAATTGCTATCTTAACGATCAATCTGTATGTTGTTTTGCGGCATTCCGCGAAATCGTGAAATCTAAGATATAGAATAGAGATACGATCACATGACTGTTACTATCTTTATCTATGATATTATCTAAAGACATGAGGTGACTACACGGCATTTAAACTAGTCTAGCCTTGAGAAGATCCTCTATTTTTGTTCACTGACTAGATTTTTCTCGCAGCTTCACTCGAGTTGAGTTATCTGACGCTAGATGTGCTCACCTTGATTTTTATGCCCTGTCCTTTCCAATGAAGCATCTTGAAAAGGTCCATCAACTGAAACAGTTCCGGAAACATGGTATCTCCCTGTCTTACCCCTCAACGCAGTTGCATTGACTGTGTGCTCTGTTCTTGTACTTGGACAGCCTTTGTTGCGGCTTTATATAGACATTTCATCACCTCGACGTAGTGACAGTTAATAAGATATCTCTGCATGGACTATAGCGCAGTCCAGGAGTCAACGGTGTCGAAGGCTTACTCAAAATTCACATACTGTGATACTTACGAGTATTGACTATATTCCTCAGTGTTTTGGATTATCGACCTATGTGGTCCATGGTGCTGTAGCCTTTTCCAAAATCATCAGTCATCGATTAAAAAAAAAACACAGACATGGTGTTCATTAATTTTGTATTTAAACTGGGCTAGCCTTGAGTACAATATCCCGTTAATATTCACAGATTCACGTCATTAGAGTGACGCATTAAAAATCCGCGACTCGACGAAAACTTTTACAATTTTATTCAACAGTAAATAAATTAAACATTACGATGCCTATAAAAAAGTCGTAGGAAACGTGCGAAATAAAATATTTACAAAATGTTCTAAAAGTGAATCAGCACTGAAATTGTTCCTCTAGTGACCTAAATATAACAGCTGATCACGCCATTGTGTAATATCACCTGTGTTATGTTGTAGGTATTTACGAAATCGGATTTTTGGTAAAATGTCTAGGTGATTTGAAAAAATGGGCTGATGCGTAAGTTTGATGTACCTAATCAGAGAATCGTGTGTTTACGAATTTTCATCCTTATTTGTCAAATGTTGAGTGAAAGAGTAACGAAAACCCATCCATCCAACTCTATATGCTTTCACATTTAAAATACTTAGATAGTCTAACGTCATACGGTTGACAAATTTTAAAAATTTCTCTGTAATTGTAAAATAATATGAATTTCACGTGAACGCATAATTAATAGAAAACACTTTATGTCAATGACAAATACAACATCCATGAAAACGTTTACATTTATTGACGATTTATGTCAGAAATTGTCTGGAAAATGAAACTGATGTTTAAGTGCTTATGATCTAATATTCAATCTGGCAAGAAAATAATAAGCAATAATGACCGGTTGACCACAAGCGAAAGTCCTTCTATTCCGGAGAAAACAAAAGAAAGAAATTGCCAAGGCCATGCCACAACTCACTGCGACACGAATTGCGACGCGACCTTACCTTAATTAGTCTCATCATTAATATTACTTAGTTTTTCAAAATAACGTTACAATCGGCTTCTAGTTTAACCAGATGTATTGAATACCAATATTTTATTTGGAACGACTGTCTATCTGTACTCAAAAACCCAGTCTGAGGACTGAGTAAAGCGATACTATGTTAAGACTAGTTGTCACACTTTCAGGCCACTTATTTCTGACTTTCAAAGATATACAAATGACACCTGGAGCCAATAGTTTGGCGTGCTTTTCGAGACACGGAATAAACTTCGTCTGAAATGTAAGACTACCCACCCATCCACAGGCGAACCTCTGCGAGTACGGCTTAACCTTTAAAATTGACCCGTACAACTGGTCTTACTTATCCACGAGTTTCTCATGGCCTTGTGCTAAGTCTCCTAGGTGATCAATATTGAATTTTTTCCAAGTCACAAAACTCAAGTCGCATCGGTTGTGGTCGTGGACGAAGAATATTACAATATTGACTGACAGTTTCAATATATTGGAGGGATTAAAACATTTAATGACTGCTACACATTTAATATAATTGAGGAAGAGTTGGAAAATTTATAGTTCATTTGGCGACACCAGAATAGCTAGCATTATATTCGTGGATGAAAAGTCCGATATATTATTATACATATAGGAAGCGATGTTCCAAGGTCAATGGGCGTGACGCAATGGAATCTAGACATCAGATCAGTAGGTATACGTTTGATGACAACTCGTTTATAGTTGTCACGAGATTCTATGTCGTGTGAAAATTATGTAATGATGCTGAATTGAAGTTATAGTTCTATTATTATAGTGGTATCGGACCCGACTTACGGTCGTAGGTTCAAACCCCGCCAGGCGCATTACTTTTTGTAATTTATTTCATCACCACTGCTCTCAAAACGGTGAAGAAAAACATCGTGAGGAAACCGGCATGTCCTAGAACCAAAAATTCGAAGATAAGTGACATCTTCCAATCCGCACTGGGCCCGCGTGGTGGATTATGTGGCCCACTCCCTCTCTCAGAGAAAAGGCCTGGGTACTAGCAGTGGGAATATTATAGGCTGATGATAATGAAAATATGGTATTATAAAAAAAAAATGTGTCTTTAAATAAATGTTATTCCTACATATATCTACCGCTATGGCTCTATTGAGGAAGGTATTGGATGAGGTCATAACTCCGAATGATTTTCACATAACAGAAGGTTATGAATGTGGAAGTGCTAAAGTCTGAATTAGTGTAGGTTGCTATCCACTTGCTATGTCAATCTTCCATACGAAGTTTAATTAACTTTTAATTGCATAGACTTTGCAAACTTTTTTGCTCTTCAAACTATAGTGTCTGTTAAATTAAGACTTGAGCTTGTTAACTTACCTGGCCAAAAAGTTGTTAACAGACATATCTTAGTAAATTCTTAGACATTAGTACATAGGTAACCATGACCTTGTTAAAAAACGTTTTTCTTTCTGAAATGTTGCCAAAGGTTCCAGCTATGTCGGATCATGTTTACCTTTTAAAAATATCCTATACTTAAACGTATTTTTTCACCAACCACCATGACCTTATGGTTGACTCAAAGGAAGTAAAACTTGCAATCTTTTTACTTAACTTTTACTCATTAAATTCAATGCTAGACAACTTCCTAATTGTCATCATTATCTCTAATTTTAATGTTTCCTAGAACCTAGCTGTTGTAGCGAAAAAAGAGCGAATTTAAATTTACATTAACTTTTTAAAAAAGCAGGAAGTTCTACATAGAAAAACCATAAAACATACTTCAAGGAAAGAAAAGTTTCATTGTCGTCTTTTAAAACAACTTTCATATAAAAATTCCTGTGAAGAAACAATAATTAAAAACCTCGGCAACAAAGTTAAATTAAACATTCTCAAGTACACTGAATTAACGACTGTTGGGAACAAATCATATGTCCCTGACCCAATTTTTATCTCAACGGACATTATCTTTACATTACCTAAACATTTCTGTAAGCCCGTGTACACATAGGGTTATCAGTTTTCGGTAAAAAAAGTGGAGAAAGCTCCAACAGTTTGGAGAAAATTCCGAACTAGGGAATTTTAGTAGGGAATTTTAATAGTATTAGTCGTAAGTTAATTTTAAATTAACTTGTGTGTGTTTGCAAACCACTATTGTGTTGGGTATGCCTGTATTGATAATGTGTGTTTTTAAATAAACAAATAAATAACTTTTTTGTCAAATGTCCATCGACATATTTTTTTTAATACATTTTGATATTAAAGCAGGATTAAATTAAAGAAAAATAATTATCCTGCTAAATAATTAACGCTCCGTCCCGGCTTTGCATGGGTTTTTCAACATACCCGATGGATTTTCCGAAAACTTTCTTACACACAATTTATGTCTTGGCAATTAAGAATAGAACAAAAAAAGTTTTGTACAATTTGTTCAGGCGTTCCGAAGCTATGTTCTTTCAGATATGCGGTTTATTTCATACTAACTATAAGATATGAGCGCTACCTAACAATTTAATAACGATACTTTTTAAATAGGCTATTTTACCAAAAGCATTTTTGAAAATATCAAACTATCTGTACTTCGGAGAAAATCCGTGTGACAACCCTAAGTACACACACTGTAAAGCTAAAATTCAAAATATTTTTGTTCGCGTCTACGAAAGTTTCTAAAGTTAGAATTCTGTTACTATGAGGCGGTAGCCATGGGGCCATGAAATATACAGTTGGATCAGTAATTCACAAGCTGTGTCTATTATTTTAACAGACAGGAAAAGAATTGTAGAAATAGGTAGTCTGGACTACTCGGGAGAGGCCGAGAAAGTCTGAAATAGAAATTACTCGTATGTTAAAATATTTTTTTGTATGTTTGTTCGATTTGTCCAAGGTTTTCTTAACTAATTTCCGTACTTAAACACTTAACACTCTCTGATTATCATAAATACGAAATTAAGTTTGTATATTTGTTTGTTTGTTACCTCTCCGCATCTAAAATCACTAAACCTCATTTTAAAATTTTGCATAAAATATGTTCTCAAATTCGAAAACAAGTACTGTTTTCCCTGTTCCTATTTCTATGATCTGCAACTACTTGTTTAGGTGTTTGTTTAAGATTCAGATCCAGATATTTATTTGCAACAATATGCAATATGTGGGTTTCTATGTTTGTAAACGAACCTTCAAGAAAAATTCAAGTGTGTGACAAAGATTAAAATCCCAAAAAAAAGAATACACGTATATAGTCCGCGTGTCAGCAAAATGATTGTTCAATTCAAAAACTGTTATAGTACGTGTAAGGTTAGTTACTGGGTTGTGGAGGTCCGACAGGCAGTCGCTCCATGTAATAAACTGATTTCCAAGCTGATTCTGGTTTGACTGGAAGCCGACCCCAATATATTTGGGAAAAGGCTAGGCAGATGATGAGTGATCCTATCAGTACGGTACCTTAAAAAAAAACCCGTTTGATGAAGTTAATGTGTTCTTGGAGGTCCATGTGAACGGAAAGCACCACAACATAACCAATGGTTGCCATGATTGGAATGTTTCCTGGTTGAGAAGCGTTTATCACGCACCGGATGAGAACCCACTGATATCGAGCTAAACACCGTTTTACTTTCTGTTTCATTATTATCAGCATGGGAATTTATTATGGGAATGTTTGTATTTTAATTTATTATCTTTTATTATAGCTTGTGGTCTGTCCCAGGGATAAAAATTGACCTATGTGTAAATACAATACCATTCAGCAGCTTTTTTTTATCGTGATAAAATCATCAAATGAGTCCTGCCCAGGGTAGGACTTAACGGGACTTTCAGACTCGTAAGTTGTACCTGCTGACTCATAAGCTACGGTGTTCCTTCAATACCCTTTTACGTTCCAGGGTTTCGGTAACCATATGTGTACATCCACCACGTATCCAAACAATTACATTTATTAGTAACAGACATAGTAACTGGTGCCCGCGACTTTTTTTGCGTGCATTTTGTACTTTTTAAATCGAATATCCTGGATAAACAGTAGCCTATATCCACAATTATCATACTTTTGTTAACCCAACCATCTAGGTAAGCTTGTGGAAGCAATAAATGTATTGAGTAGGTAATTAATTTGGGTTTTTTTCAATTTTTATGAAACTCTAGCCGAAAATGTTTGACAGAACATCTACTAGCCAAGAATTGACAGATCGTAAATCCTGAAATAATAAGGTATTAAAAACTAAGTATTAAAGTTAGGGACACCTGCAAAAAAAATTGATAGGTGTCGAATGTGGAATAGCTTAGGTGTCATTTCAGCGGGTGCCCAATGTGGATTACCTCGAAATAATGCGGTCTCTACCTATGAGGCGCTGTCATCCGATTGCTAGTACATTGTGTAGATGTATAAGCTGCTTTACATTCTGGTCTGACGTGTTAAACACGTAATAGTTGACGAATGAGCATGATATGGAATCGTTTCTGATCTTTGACATTAGTATGATAAAGCTAAATTCAATTAAAATTAAGTTTCAATTTAAGGGGGACTCCCGCAGTAGATATTTCGGTAGTTTTCCTTCTTCTAAAAAAACGTGGTTTTCTCCCTGAATTTATTAAGCGTTACGTTATGTTGTACAATTTCTTAGTTAATTCTTCTAAAAATAAATAAAAATAAAACATTTGATTTAAAAGATTAGCATTACGAGCTAAACGTTAACATATCTTATATATATATTGTAATAAAATATAATAAGTATGTAGGTCACGTTCGACTTTATTGTATAATGTACTATACATATGTATATTTATGCTCAATGAAATATTTCCGCACTTCGGTAGGTACTTGAGAAAATATTTGAGTCTCGTATCGTCTTCACTTCCTTATTGGACTGGGGACCGTTGCCATGGTAACCGATTCTCTGTGTAAGGTTATCTGTTCTTTTAGAAAATACTTATTTACTACAAATGTTAGATGGGGTGCACATTGACAGCTTTATTTATTTGCTCATCAAACTATTATTTGAATTTTGTATGATTATTTGTAAAATACAAAAATGTAATATTTTATTTTATATGCATGATTAAAATTATTAGTATGGGGGCAACGCTTTTTAGTACGAATTAAGAAAAAACCTAAGCATCATATCAATTAAGTTGAGATTTCAATTATAATATGGACGTAGCCGCGTACGTAAAAAAAGACCTGCATTATAGTATTATTATTATATTATATGGTATTATTTATGTAATATTCAAAATTAGAATTTAGCTTTAAATTTTTTATTATATCCCAATACTATAACCTAAAGTCTGTCCAAGAGCTCTTTTTACGCGCCACTCAAAATAAAATAGTTCATATATAAAATTTAAAAAAAGCTATAATTAAATTATATAAAAAAACACACAAACTAAATTAGTTTGTGTTTTTTCATTCTTTGCCATATGTTATATTTTATTTGTATTCCCCATTAGTTCGTACATAATTACTGCCAAATAAATTATTTTTTATGCATTCAAAAGCTAGCATAAATATTTATATTCACAAATAATATGGCACCTTAATAAATATTCAAGACCCATTTTTCATAATAATTGTAAAAATAACTTAATATGTATGTGTTCGGCTTAAAATCACATAAATCGCTGCGCGTGCGCACCTCCCACTGACGGCTTTGATCTGCGTAGCTCATTTTATAACACGCACGATACTGGACCGAATGTAAAATCGTGCTTCCGTAGTTTTTCTTAAAAATCATCTTTTATTATTGTTCTACTAATTGAAATTGCCCCAGATTTGGGTCAATCTGATGAAGAAATTGGCTAGATTGCTATGTCAGGGTTTATTTATTGATCCGTTGTTAAAATCTAATTTATTTGTAATTTGTACCGTTCGCGCACTTTTCATAATATTTTTTATTTATAAATGTTCCTTTAAAATGAATTTATTCGCTCATTTTATCAAGCAAAATTTCCGACTTGTCAGAAGTAGGCGGATTTAGAGGCCCTATTTTGTTTTATTTTTACATAAATTTTATGATTTTCAATAAAATTAAATTATATTTCCTTTATTTAACGACCTACACAGAAGTTCTATCACAATATTATTGTTACAAAAAATAAATAACGGTATCTTGGGATTTTTTAACAAAACCCTATTTATAACAAATGATCACAACATAAATCGCACGTAAAACAGTTTCGTTTTCATTAAAAAGCGGCGTTTTAAAACGAATTCCATTATTTACGTATCATTTTATTATTTTGGCACGTTACGTTGTCCGTCCGTCCGTATTTAGCGATATCGACAGTGTCTGACGCATTACAGTGGGCGTGTATGTGGGAACATCGATAAAACCCATTTAAAGACATGAGGAAGTGAACGCTAAGTCACATCACTAGTTATGGCGATGATCGCTGAGGGCGGGGTCTGCGATACCGACGTAACGTTGAGGCTTGACATCTCAATTCACGATTTGCCCTCCAGCGATAGTAAAGTATGAGGTGCTCACAACAATGGTGAATCAAACACGCGATCGTTTTGTGTTTGCATGTTTCAATGGTCAAAAATAATACTCTTCTTCGTCGGTTCACACTTGACAGAGTGGTCGTGGTCAGCATGTTGCAGCGAGACATCGTGCTGCCATAATTCGCCTCACAATGCGACGCCATCCCTCCCTGTCTGCTGTTACTCGTGTGCACTCATGTAGCGGACCACCAACTGCAGACTTGATCTGGTCAGTCCATCGCATGGGAGACCTTCCGCGTGCTCTCGTGCGTTCCACTTTCCCCTGGACAACAAGCCGCTCAATAGAGTCGTTGCCTCTCCGAGAAACGTGGCCAAATAACTGAAGTATTCGAGCCTGGACCGTAGCCGATAGACGCTGCCTGATACCAAGCTCCTTGAGAATGGATATGATGGTACGAAATTCAGTCCAGGAGACTCCAAGTATTTTCCTCCAGCACTACATTTCCAGAGCGTCTATTCTACTTTTTTCAGTTTCCCTCAGCGCCCAGGTCTCTGCTAAAAATAACACAAACAACAATAATATAACAACAATACTAATACTATAATAACAACAATAATACTATAATGAACGAATTTGAGCTTTAAATCACAGTTGAGCCTAAAAAGCCATTTTTTTTTAATTCAGATACATGACCTTTATATAATTACGACTCTGGCTTTAATAAGCATAGGTCTAATTTTAACGACCATAATCTAATGTCGATGTACTAAGTCCCATGTGACTCCTTCCAAAAGTATAATACATTATAAAACAATTTGCAGCAAAATATATAACAGTTATTCTTGTATATCGTGGTCAACGATGTTGTTAAAGTTGTCAAGGGAATATGATAAAACTATTTGCTAAGTTGAAAGTTCTTAAGGTTGAACTTTGCACACGCACGACGGGGTTTTTTGAAGGGCATACGAGTTTGACATCTAATTTTAGGGTCACGGGCTATTTTCGTGTGTTGGTAAATATTTCGGAAAAGTTTGAAAGGACCTACGTGACTTATCTGTCTGGCAAAGCTATATTTTTGGTTAAAATAAAAACATTTTTCTAATGTCATTGGAACTCCATAAAATGATCCTTACCAACAAACAATCTTACAAATAAGGCAGATTAAAATTTCTATCATTTTGCAATAGAAAAATTCTTACCATTATTATAAATGCGGAGGTGTGTGAGGATCTTCGGATGTTTGTAAAGGTACAAGTTGGTAGTTGACGACATTAAGCTGCAGCAAATGACGTGTCGCAGTGACAATACTGGTTTCTACGTATTTCTATGAAATTCCCTCCGTAGTTAGCGACATGTCGTCTGCTCCTGCTGCGTGCAGTCGGCTACCAACTTATACCTTCACTCTTTCACATAAAAACTATTTTACAGATTTGCATGAAATGGGGTACACACATAGTTTTAAAGCTGGATTTATTTATTCATTTTGATCCCGGTATGACGTTATCGTAGGATAAAACATGGGCAACGCCACGGTTTTACTAACTATAACCAACTAAAAAACGAAATACGCACGTTATTTATTCTTTTTAAACCAAGCACCACCTCATCACCCTTTCCTAATATTATTGATCTTTCGTACCAAAACTTCAATTTGTTTTTCTATGTCCATTTCTCGAAAAAAATCCGAAAAGGATTTGATGAAAAGGGACCAGTGAATCATATGCGGACCCCACAGAGCTATTTAGATTTATTTCGTTTTTGCCAAAATCTCATCTTGCAGGGATCAAATATGTTTTTCTCCGTATTGCATTACTGCATTAGGGATGCGAGGATGAAAATGAAAAACAAAATGGCGCTAAGTAAAGGTCAAGCGGGTTTTGTGAACTTTGTTTATTTTGTTTGATGTTTGTGTTGATATTATTCTGCGATGCTTTCGACTTCAAGGCAAATGTGGTATTTGACACCACTAATCAACTCACATAATTATCTGGAGACGGCTAAAACACAAATATTATCTGGAGACACCGCAGTGCCACAGCCAAGTCGATTCTCTCTAACATTTTTTTGTAGCAAAAAGTGAAAATACGTATATGAAAAAATATCGTAGCACTGACCTACGGGCATGCGGGCAGCGAGTAATAGACGACTCGGTGTCCGATCATGGACCATGCCCGGGTCCACGGCGCGTTATGTTCTAGGCGCGCCTCAAAGAGTGTCCATCAATGACGGGCTACCATGACTCCGGAGTGAGGGCTATTGAAAGGCACCGTGGATTATAGTCAGTACAAGTCTGACAGTCCTTGATGAGGATGAAGATGCCTTGCCCTGGGTTCCGGGAGGAGGCATTTGATGATTTTACCACACTAAAAAAAAAGAAACACTGACCTACAGGAAGCCAGAAGCTCAGCACTATAACTTATGTCACAAATGCAAATATCCTGCACCTACTTTCGAGTATTGCCAATCACTTAAGTATTCGACACCACGGTGTCGTGTTGGTTCGATAGTGAATAACAAAAACTTCGGGAGAGCTTCTGGCAACTGAATTTATGTTTTCAGTTTCACAATACGTTTGGTAGGTAATTCATTCTTAAATTGAACTAAACATTAATAAAAAAGGCATTATAATTACCAAAGATCTTAACGGTTTAACGGCTGAAAGGTTTCATTTGGCACGCATGTATAGGTAATTAGGTACCACAAATTGAAAGACATACCTAGGGTATTTTTTATCCCCGTACTACTACGCCATGGGATATTTTATGACCTTCACAATCCAGCTGTGATCGAAAGCGTCTGTCAATCCTTTCGTTCTATTTTTTGAAAATCAATCCATGATGTTGGTACAGCGATATCCATCAAATGGTACAATAATAAAAAAAAACCGCTTAAATACATCCCATAAAACACCAACAACTTTTCAGCTGCCTCATGTTGTCTGACAAGTCTACCCGTAGACGCAGCTATTCGCGATTAATTCTAGCTCTTTTAAATTCCATTCATGCGTTACGCAATATCTCTATTCGATATTACAACCCCAAGGTTTGTCCGTCTCGCTCACGTAGCGGGCCCCTAATCCGCGTGCCGTGAAGATATTTTCGCGGCGCTCCGTGTGGCCATTAAAAAAGAGGGCGCTTACTCGTAAACTCACGCTTTTTCCCCATAGGAGTACACTGAAGATATAATGGCACCCGTTACGACCCTTACTTATGTACTCCTTTTGATGGGTGTATTTATTGTATCTGGTTCCAATCACGCATGTTGCAAGGATACTACTCCTTATTTGTTTTTCTTGTTTATGCTTGGGTTATGTTAATTTTGGATTTAAATGGCACCATGGACTGGACATAGACATTTCGTCACTTTGAAACATTCATCAATACCTCTCTTATGGATAAAATTTAATTTTGACTTGCACTCATTTTTCTTATGAACTGTCATGCGTTTGTCTTCTTCCATAAATATACCATAATTATCGCTCGTGTTATGATATATTATTTATTAAGTCAAAGATTTACTAGATATAAAACCCACGCCCAACCCGCTACCCGCTCAGCTCATCAACCCGCTAACTTCGCAGCCACACTTAAACAAGGAATCGATTCAGCCATAAATCGGCGGCCACGACGACACGACATGAATATTATTATAACTCGTATTTATTGAGGATTAGCCCACCGCTGGGACTGCGAAATATGGTGTGTGGGACTTTTTTATTTCTTAATTTATAACGCCTAGATGTCAAGGGGAAGTTATTTGGTTTGAGTCGGTTTCTAATAGTTATTTGCATGTTTTATGAGTGGGACCAAGAAAATAGGGGCTGATGGAAGTTAAATTGGATATCTATTAAATTCAATTTTAGCATTTTCTACGATATCCTTGGTTCGATTCTCGTGTCGGGCGAAGTGGCATCATTCGTCATCATGTTTTTTTTAAATAGAAAAATATTTTATCTCAATATCCAGAATCCGTAAAAACATTAGTCTCTATTACAACAGAATAACAATTCCAAATCTGGGTAACAAGAGTATATCGCAATCTAGATGACAGAAATTCGATTAATTAAGTCTTGTTAAAGCCAACGAATTATTCTGAGCTAGGATAAAATGTATGTCTCGTCGAAAGAGGCTGTCTAACGAATTTATCAAATCGTAACTTATTTTTAGGGTTCCTTAACATAAAATGAAGAAAAAACGGGATCCATATAGGATAGTTTCTGCAGACCGGCTATCTGTCAGTTTGTTAAAAGCCGTTTTTCTCTGGAACGTGTGCAGGGGTTTAGTTTGTGCTTTCTCTTTCTTTGTTGAAAGTTGAAATTGATATCAAATACGTAGGTCCCGTAGGGCTCTACAAAATAAATCATCTAACTTAAGGCAGTAAGAACTACGGCCATGCATATATGCGACATATTTTTATACTCGTAGGTAATTAAAGAGCAGGGGAGACCCAGTGATATCGGTCCCGATATACAAGTAGGTCTTGGGTTCGAACCCCGCCAGGTGCATTACTTGGGTATAATTATTAAACCACCACTGCTCTCAAAACGGTGAAGGAAAACATCGTGAGGAAATCGGCATGTCCTAGAAGCAAAAATTCGAAGATATGTGACAACTACCATTCCGCACTGGGCCTGCGTAGTGGATTATGGCCCACTTCCTCTCACAGAGACGAGGCCTGAGTCCCAGCAGTGGGAACATTATGGGCTGATGATGATGATGAGGTAATTAAAAACCTATGTCCTAGACCTAATAGGGTACTTCCCGTTGACTTAGAATTATAATAGGAACGAAGTTAGGTCTCACAGCACAAGTAAAGTTGTGCAAATTATGAAATAATTTATCCCGAAAAAGGAACTTGACATTCAAGTTTCTTTTTGGAATAAATTATTTTCAACTACGGACCCTTTCATTCTGCATAATGTGCGACGTCTGACACGCACTTTCCCAATTTTTCACTAAACCTTAAACCGATGATAAACTGAGAGTGGCTAGTGGTGGAAAGTTACAAGCTAAACAAAATCTATTTATTACCTTTCTAATCTAGCAAAACAAAATTTTCAGAAAATCGGTATTATTATTCGAAACTTCTACAAACAACGATGAAACTATAATTTGCAAACAAAAGCAATTCGTTGAGGTCAAAGCTCGAAAATTATTTAGAATGGCCTTTATAAATCTTCTATTTCCAGAGACTAAGCTTTTGTCCCTAGCTTGCAAGTCACACTGGTTACGTGTGTTAATATTTAAATATTTTACGTGTTAAAATCATCCAATGAGTCCTACGGTCCTGCCAAGCTGTGTGGAGTGGGAGAGACCCTCAGACTCGTACTGACAAATCTGTGGTAAAGATATTATTAAGGAACGAAAAATTCTGCTGCGAGCAGGGTTCGAACCTGCGTCTTCTGGATAGGTACTCCAGACGCCTTAACCAATTAGGCCATCGCAACCACTATTCTCAAAGCTGAATTTCTCGTTCCCTTGTTTTTGTACGCTGTTTACACGTATGTAAATAGTTTTATATTAAAAATGTAACTTTAAATCTATGGTAACCCTTCAATAGGTTTTTACGTTGCAGGGTCTCGCGATCCTTGCAGGCTTTGAAAAAAGCGAAAACTTCTTTAGTGAACTTATCTTAGACCAATAAGTAGGAGGTATATTAAAAAAAGAAAAAAACTGTTTCGAACCCCTTTTCCAAGGATGCCTTCAGTAAGAATTCAGCACGTCCTGCCGCCATTATTTATGGACGGCCAGATGTCACACCCCATGCTCGCCGTCCCAAAGGACGCATTTTCACGACCAAAAGTCGACGAACTTTCACCCATCGAGAGACATTTTTGCAGCGAACTGAACGCTTGTAGCATTTAAATCAGTACTGTATTTAAGAGGAGCAGAGTTTAAAGTTCCTTGACACTCCGTTCTTTTGTTTTCGTGAGAGTATGTGACCTTGTCCTCTGGCCTTCTCCAGGTCATGATGTGCACTTGAAGAGGTCTATTGTGAACTGCTATAGGTAGATGATGATGATGATATTCTGACACGATGCTGTCCAACGACACAGCAAGCGATAGATTCGGATCTTACGTCGTAACGTCACATTCTCACGTATCTATGTAATCTTTGATGCCTGAATCGTATATCACCATAACAAGAAATAACAACGAATTTTAAACGTCCTGTGCTTTAAAGAAAAAAAAAAACTAAATTTTCTCCCTTTTTCTTTGAGGTGTTAAAATTGTCAAATGATTCCTCCCTCTCTGTGTGAGTGGAAGGGTCTGTCAGATCCACACCGAAAGGACAGGGTAGATTTTTATTCAATATTCTTATTTATCAAAAATCTTCACTGCTCTTTCGGTATCCTTGAAGATAGTTCCAGACGGCTCTATAAGAATCTAGTCAATTTCCTGTCGTCGACTCGAGTCTGGTCCTTGATCAGACGGTAAGCTACGCACTACTCGCCGTCTCGCAAATTTTCCTAGTTTTGATTGCCACCCAAGAGCCTAGCGTCAGCTAGAGCTAGTTGTTTGTTCGTCAAAGAATACATCTAATAAAATTACCAAATAAAAATCCTTTGTAATTTTTCACTGTTGACAGAACCTTTAAAATTTTCGCGTTATTACTGACGTGCCCTTTATAGCCCAGTCATTAAAGCCAAAACCCGAAAATAATTAGTAACTTGCTGAAATTTTAAGGGGTTTTTAAAGAAGGTGAAATAACTTACCGGGTGATTTTGCAGCGTTCTGGGGTGTACGGAAAGGGTTGAAAAGGGGTGAAAAGTGCTTTTTCGTTAATAACATTGCCAAAAAAATTAGTAACACGCTGCAAATTTGGAATTAGGTTGTTCTTACCGTTTTATAACGTGTATCAATTTTGCAGCGTTTTGCAACATACGGAACATTGTTTATTTTTAAAAAACAATGCAATTTGTTAATAACAAGGGTAAAAAAAATAGTAACACGCTGCAAATTTGGAATTAGGTTGTTCTTACCAGTTTGTAACGTGTATCAAATTTGCAGCGTTTTGCAACATACGGAACATTGTTTATTATTAAAAAAAACAATGATTTTGTTCATAAAAGGGGTGGAAAATATTAGTAACTCGTTGTAAATTTGTAATGATGTTGTTTTTTACCGTTTTGTAACGTATATCAAAGGACATTGGGAAACCGATGTATGAAATCTGGGCCCACCGTCAATAGTAACATGTGACACACCGTTGGATAGGGCTTTCAAAGCGGAACATTAGTTACTAACAAACATATGGTCTAACGTTAGTACTTTTTAAGATACGACGTGTTAAAGTCGTCATTTTTTCATAATTTTAATAATAATCAATGTTCCGTATGTTGCAAAACGCTGCAAATTTGATACACGTTAGAAACCGGTAAGAACACCCTAATTCCAAATTTGCAGCGTGTTACTAATTTCTTTACCCTTGTTATTAACAAATTGCATTGTTTTTTAAAAATAAACAATGTTCCGTATGTTGTAAAACGCTGCAAATTTGATACACGTTACAAAACGGTAAGAACAACCTAATTCCAAATTTGCAGCGTGTTACTAATTTTTTTGGCAATGTTATTAACGAAAAAGCACTTTTCACCCCTTTTCAACCCTTTCCGTACACCCCAGAACGCTGCAAAATCACCCGGTAAGTTATTTTACCTTCTTTAAAAACTCCTTAAAATTTCAGCAAGTTACTAATTATTTTCGGGTTTTGGCTTTAATGACTGGACTATTAGAAGAAAGTTGTGAGGCAACTCGAAATGGATTGCTGTCTAATTTTCCTTTTTTTAAAAGGTTGTAAAAATACCCTTAAGGAAGTCTTGGTCTACAGGTTTGTTGTTGTGTTGTTCCCGCCACTTTGCTGTAATTTTTCCATTCACTCATTTTCGTTTTTCCCTCCGACATACAACCTTTTTTGTTATATTTTGGTTATTGTTTATCTTATGGGTATGTACTGGTAGACTGGATCTCTTCTGAATGTATACTGAATCAGTCTGATCTGAGGCCTTATTTCTTTTCCAGTTTTTGCGACGTAAACAGGAACTAGGGGCGGTTTGTGATTTTTCCATACAATTAACGCAGTATACATAGTTGTAAAAAAAAAAACAAAAATCTCGTGATTTGGCCTCTGTTATGGCCAGCCTTATTCAATATCATTCTTTTGCACGTATTTCCAAATAAAAAGACAAAAAAGAATATTCACGTCAAGACACACAAAATAAAGAAAAGTCCACTCTCGGTCTTTCTCTCCACCATGTCCTTCGATATGACCTCGAACATTCACCTATTCTTTGTTGTCTAAGAGCAAATTTGTGAACTGTAATGCTATTCTATTCTATAGTCTAAAGAAATGTTTGAAACACTCCACGAGCTGCTGCCAGTTGCGAATTTGCGTACTACGAAGTAATTTGTGTCTTGTTCGCGCCGCCTGCCGCTCCGCTTACCGCTTAGACCAAAGGCCGTCTATTGCTGAACATAGGCCTCCCCTTTTGATCTCCACATATACCGGTTGGAAGCGACCGGCATCCAGCGCTTTCCGGCGACCTTCATAAGGTCGTCTGTCCACCTTGAATTGTTTATCTCTGTAACCTTTAATTGTATTCACAGGCCACTGATGCCTGGAATAAATGGAATAATAATAAGGTCGTGGAATAATAATGAGTGGGCCGTAATATCATCAAATGAGTCCTTCTGCCCCGGTATTCCCTCAATAGCCCCTAAGGTTCCAGGATCACGGTTATCCTCAATAGTCCTTAACTTTCCAGGGTCACGGTTACCCATTTAGAAAGACCCGAACCTCAGACGGTCAGTGACCCCCAACCTGTGGCTGCAAATGCTCGCAACACTACACTACGAGATATGATACTGCCTTACTCTTTGTTGTCTGGGATCAGATTGGTGCTACCACGGACCTTGGAGGCAGTGGTGACGCGACTCGAACTCGAGTTTACTTGTAACATGTAAACGGGCTGATTTAGATGATCGTGTTTTGTTTTAGTTCATGGAATTGTGTTGTTTGCAGAGTGTTAGCGGCTTGTTTAAGATTTTGTTACATGTTAGATGTTAGAAACTTTCATTTTTACTAGCAACCCCGCTTTTGCACTGATTCAAATTTTCGACCTACTAGGTGGATTTTCCGAAAACTTTCTGAAAAAGGTAAAAATGTTTTTCGTATAATAACGAATAAAATAAAAACAGATGTATCTAATTTAGTGCATTTGTTCGGAAGTTCGAGATTCTCCACTTCCGAGGGCGGGAGGACTCATTGGATGATTTTCGAAAGCTTTTAATACCTACAGAAAAGAACCTGAAATGGCAAAAAAACAGCTGATTTTTAATCACTAGAAGGAGACCCTGGTAAAAAAATTGTTAAGTTATCAATTTGACAGCAATTAAGAGAGACGAAGAAAAACTTTGCTAGTCTTACGACAAGTTAGCAAACTGTCGACAACAAAAATAATCCCTGAGGACTTATAGAGGTTCCAACAGGTCAATATCACCTCACATAATTTAGCTTCCTCCTATGCAGCGATACGGAAGAAGAAGTCAGACTTTGTAATCAAATAAATACATCCAGAGATTGTTCAACACTCGCTTTAATAGTTTCGGTAGAACCTCACGAACCATCAACCCAAGAGTATTGAAAGTTCTTGTGTTTCAAATCACTTAGCCCCTTCGTACACTAGGCGACGCAAGTCTCCGATATCTTACGACTTTGGCATCCATTGACGCGTGCCTGTGTACAAACCTCTATGGATTTGTATTGAGATCAACGACGATATATTACTAGACTCCGCATGCACGATCTAAGGAACAAAAACTATTCTGTCAACTCGCTGAGGTACTACGTAAGCGAGGGGGACGGGGTACTGAGTTGTGATTGACTAACTCAAGGTCTGTTCTGTCTCAAGGTATGTTTATACGGCTCTCAGGAGTGGTCGAAATAAGACGGATGTAAGACTATTTGCCTAATGTGTTGACAGATATCGGTCGCCTGTTATTAGGAGTCTAGTAATTATCGTCGTTGATTGAGATACTACGCTTTGATTCCAAGGTCGTAAGGTATCGGAATCTTGCGTCGCCTTGTGTACGAAGGGGCTTAAAGGACTATTGACGAAGACCTCCCCTCAGCAGAAAAAGGACGCATACAAATGTGGTCGAGCAAAAAAATGTTGTAATGAAAAAAACAAAAGAATTTCCATAAACACAAAACAATGGTAAGAAATTTTCATTTGGTGGTAGATATGTAAATTATTTTTCTTTTTAAATATTAAAACTTGGTCTTCGATTCTACGCTACGTTTGTTCATAATTTAGCACGTATTTTATTCTATTTAGATGTCTGGTGCAGGTTTTATATTATATCTTTTGAATTTTATTTAGAAAATTTTGTTTCGAATTTTAAGTTATCATAGAGTTCGACGCCTCTTAATTATGTAGATGGATCGATAACATTAAAAAGGTTAATAACTTAAGTAAAAATAATTTATGACATCTAAAAAAAAAAAAACACAAAACATCTAAAATTTTGTAATTTTAGTTCTAATTTCTAGTTTTTTTTATGTTGCCTCACATTAGAAATTGAACCTGTATCGTGGTCATAAACAAACAATTAGTTATAGTTTTCGAAATATCGGAAGTTATTAAGTAATCCACAACTTAAATAATAAATTGCCATTTAAATCTGACTAACAAAGTGTAAGCCATCAAATTAACTTCTATTAAAGCACTTTTCTCCCTCATCATAGAGTGTAAAACATCCCCGAGCCATAATTCGCACACTAACTACTTACTACACCACATTATTCTACCCTCTGCTTAAGGATCCCCCAAACTTTCCACATTGGACCCAAAGTCATTTTGACCCTCCCAAAGTCATGTTAGGAAAATCGTAAAAAAAGTTACAAAAAAAATTCTTACCGCTTTATCAGATCAAATGTCGCGGTAAAATTATATCTTTTCCAAACTTTCTTTGATATGTAATTTATTATTCAAATTGAAGATTTTTGTTTCGAGAATTCTGTCGAACGGTTCCGTTTATCGTTCGTAAATCAAAGATTTTTCGTGAAATTGTTTTGTTTTCCTTTCTTGGAAAATGGTAATCAAAACCTTAGAGTTACATTTTATTAATTTATTATTTATATTTTATAACTCAAGATCTTTCAAACCATTATGTGTAATAAATATACTTCGTCGAAAAATCAAAAACAATTCGAACCGTAGTACGTCGCGGCCATCTTTAAAAGCTTAAGGTAAACATTCATTTGGCGCGCAAATCGTAGACAACACAGTTTTCCCTCGCAGACGGCAATTTGCGCGCGAAAGGCAACTGTTATGTTGTGTTTATGTTTTGTTTACGTAAACGACATTGACGCCAAGTTAAATCTTTGAGATTTAGTTTAATCTTTAAACAACATAAGCTGTTCAAAGTCAGTCTAACTTTGAAGGTTGAAGTTTATGTGACGAGCTAGTAATTTGTTGGGACAAACAATGTTAGGATACGTCCATACTTAATATTATTAATGTGGAAGTAACTCTGTCTGCGAGTTTGCTTTTCAAGCTGTAGCAGCTAAACTTATTTTGGCGGAACTTTGTCATTCATTTAGCGTTTTACATTGCCTTGGGATAATTTTTGACAATCACGCGAGTCAAGCCGTGGGCGACAACAACAAAAGACCTTAAAATTTTTCTTCGTAAAATTCTCCAAATAAAATATTTCTAACAATACTTTTGAGTTTACCAACTAATCCGTAAATGTAGTTAAGATTATGATATCCCGCAAAAACATCTAACCTTTAACTAAGAGGATTTCTGTAGGTAGGTACCTCAATTTTGCCATTAATCATTTATTTTGTTAGACAAACAACGAAGCTCAATTTACCGCCCACGATGAAAACAAATATAAGGTACCTATCTCTGAAGAAAAAACCATAAAATTCTACTGATACTGAAAATATTCGCATAAAAAGAAAAATATTCGAAGTTTTAATTCGCGGAGTTTCGCTAAGTACAGTGAGTACGCAGTTCGACATTCGATTAAAATAGTAAACGCCTCTGTGGGGGACAGACGTCCCCCTGTCTGCGCCCTAGCTCCGACGCCCTTTGCCCTTTCGCAAAGAATAACTTTGATTAATTGTGCAGATGCGGACACATTTCGGCGGGAAAATATTTTTTACCTATATCTATTCCCTCCTTTTAAATACCGGCAGCATACGCCTCAAGGTTTAGCAAGGCTTGTGGAGGTTGACACGTGGACGGGTGACGGTTAATTTTTTAAAGTGACAGTCCCTGTCACTTCGGAAATTAATTGAAAACTGAAAGAAGGAAAACCTGTCTTATCAAAGCGAATGTCGATAAAGGCGATTTTGGGTAGCTTTATGTAAAATACTAGTCTTATTAAAACAGCTTAGCACGCGATCGATGACTTAATTTAAATTTCTTCACGTTCTATCTCAATAATATGCAAAAAAAAACTAATTTATCGACAGATTAGAAGTAATGTCATTGACATGAGATAGCAGAGCTTTTTGTAGAACATCTGGTGTTGCAGAAACAAAGACCAGATGTTCTCAAAAAAAGAATAAAGATTTATTCTTTTACTTATCAAAATTCGATTTATTTTACTAACTTAAATTAGTCCACTGACAAGCAACAAAAAACTTATCTCCAATTTTAGAAAAAATACATAAAACGTTTAGGTAGGTAATAAAATTACATAAACGTTTTTCTGTTCAACATCTGGCACGTTTATCATTTTCCCTGAAAATTGTTATCTTAAATCAATACGATTTTATTGGAAGGTCATTTTCAGATTTTCAATTATTTAAAAACTTGAATCGAAATAAACCATTATGTTTTGTTACAATAGACCTATATTTTGAATTGATATCTTTTGGAATATTTATTGTTAATTTGCGAATAAATTAAACTAGTACCGATAAAATTAAATCCAAACATTAAAATTATTCCACTGCCATCAGGAATACCGTTTAGTAAAATCTAGTTCAAACAACAAAGCTTTAATTTACTCAACGTTAAATCACGTCATCACTCACCGCTAATACCTGAATAGGTAGAAAAAAATCACCGCTGCCGTCGCTTCTGTAATTTTGGGCCATTAGTCTGGGGCGAGCGTCTCGCCGGGCCGGTACACCCGCACTGAGCGGGGCCCGGCGCCCTTACCCTGCCCTAGCCAGGATACGGCGCAATATACAAATTTCACCTAACTTTAGTATTTTTAACCGCTTCCAGAAAGATCCTAGGACTATTTTTAAAGTTTAACAAAGTCGTATTTTGTATCAAAGTAATTAATTTTAATTTTGTAACGGATTGTGGTCATTTTTATTTGTGATCCCTGGTTGGGTTCGGACGTACCGAGTTTTCCCTGCGCCTTTTATTTGTCCTTTCACCAGGATTCGGTGATTTGGTCGTCTATTGATGTTCTAAGTTACTTTGAGGTAGATTAGCTAAATAGTATTAGGTATTCAAAGAAATCGGTTTTCTGCTGTGTGAGCAATTTAACGCTGATTTTGATGAGAAACTCGATTATTTTTACTTCAGTCTGGTTGTAAGTACGTGCGTACCGAAACTTCCCTTCGTCCTTATTCAGCCTTTACAAACAAAGGAGTCTCCTTGATCCTCCTTCATAGAAGATAATCGCATCTCATTTGTTTAAGAACAACAAGTATATTAACTTACAAGTAGAGTGAGTACACAATTTTTTCTCACAGATTTATTCAACGTGTTGAAGGACCGAAGTACCGAAGTACTGAATATTCGTGGACCTTTCGTCCTGTCTTGTTACCACGAGTGCGGGTGTACCGAAGTCCTTGCTCGTCCTTATCTCGTCCTTAGAGCAGGATACTTGGCGGAGTATTCGCGACAATAGATCCCTAGGGAGGCTCGAGAGGTGCCGGAGGAATGGCAAGTGTGGCCGAAAGGACCTGGTGTTACATTGTTGTTGAATGTTAAATGATGTTTGTTTAACACGTTTTATTGCTGTTTTGAGGGCAGGAGGACATTTGTTTTCTAGCAGAAAACAATTTGGAAAGGTCAAGGGCAGGTACCTACTTCTTTATTTGGACGGAAAAGTTTCTTCGTGGGGATATAAAGTCAGATCTGTTACAGCCAAATAGTTTCTGGACTCGACTGCCTCGTTAATCTAGTGGTGGCAAGCGCGACTGTTGAACATGAGGTCCCTGGTTCTATTCCCAGGTTGGGCAAAGTGTTATTGGGTTTTATCCATGTCCATTTTTGTAGGTTACAGGCATGGAATCTGGATTTGTACCCGGTTAATTATAATAGACTCATTCGCTATTTTATGGGATTTCAACATAAATGGCGATATATGGATGCACCTTTACCTGAACCTTGGAGACTAGTTCCCAGTTATCCCCTTTAAGAACTAATAAAAATTTCTAAAATTTCTTTCGCCATTTTATGTCCCGTACGATATGAACCAAGCACAATACCAAAAGCCGAAGTTGATACTAAGAAATCCCTGATCGAAAACCCCAATGACATCCGACTAGGGAATCGAATTCATTACATAGTCTGCAGTTACCCTTGCAACGATAAACCTAACGTTACATTCGAAAAAGTTAAACGTAGACAAAAAAAAAACTCAGGTCGAATTCAAAACCTCCTTTCTTGTCAGTTAAAAATAAATGAACAATTGTCTATTCCCGAATAAAAAGCGTTAAAAACTTAGATGAAAACAGAATGGTTTGGCGGCAAGATAAATTCGCAAGCTTCCAAATTCAAAAGTTTTTTGTTCGACTTTCCCGCCGCTTTGGTACAGATGTACTGAACCTTTGGAAGCCCTTCACAAGTCCTCTGGTTGGATCTGACTTGTCATGCTGTACGGATTTTCGTAGGCCTTTGAAATACATAACAATAGAAGGGTAACTTATTAGATTGTATATTTACTTTTATGATTTTTGGTGCTTCAATAACTGTTTGATGTTCGATTTTATTTGGTCAGGACGTATAAAAGATAAAACGTACTGAAAAGCCTTTGTAAATACGATAATAGTTTTTTGTAAAAGGTTTAAGGAATAGTCCAGTTGAACAAATAGGAGTTTTTTAAAAACTATCGTTAAATATCTAAAGTACGCGGGCATGCGGGCGGCGAGTAAAGGGCAACTCACCGTCCGACCATGGACCATGCCCGGGTCGACGGCGCGTCGTGTTCCACGCGCGCCTCAAAGAGCGTCAGCATAATGACGAGGCCCCCTCTCAGATGGCTAAAGTCTGCCGGGGTCGCGGGTCTTATACCATCACCGTGACCCCGGAACATAAAGGGCTATTGAAGGACACCGTGGATTTTAGTCAGTACAAATCTGACAGTCCCTCCCGCCCTGCCGTGGGAGGCCTCATTTGATGATTTTACCACGGTAAAAAAAAAAATATCTTAAGTACTCTTTCGTTAAAAAATATTGAACAGTATTGTATATTTCGCAGGATTATTTAACAAACCAAATATTCTCAAAATTCTAAGGGATATCGTATCGCGAAAATACGTATAATTAGACAACCAATTTCGACATAATTTTCACTACCGATAAACTGATCGAAACAGTCCATGTCCGGTTCTTCAATACTACTTAAAATTCTCAATGTTTTCCTGAAAATAAATTACCAAGTTTTTTAGCCAAACCTTAATTAATTAAGTATATTTTCAACAAACTATTAATAGCTTTTCAATTCTCCTTGAAAGGGTCTTAGTGACTAAAATAACTGTAGGTCAAATTTTATTGCCTTGTAAATCTAATAGGTCAGCTCGTAGAGGCTGTTTCACTATAAAATATGTTCTTATAATAAACAGTTTTATGGCTAAATAAATTCGAAGTACTTGTTTTATGGAGATTCTAATATTAGATAGGTCTATTGTGTAGACTAATTCTTTATGTATTGTTTTGCACGCGAGAGTACTTGAAAGGTAAAATGGTGACGTTTGATATAGAAGTTTAGTAATGTAGACCCGAAGTTATTTGTGCAATTTATCCAATATGTTATGAACTAGTGCTTATTGTAACACGTATTTGTTTTCGAGTGTATGGCACTCGTGGTCTGCAGCTGAAAATCAGCGGCGTCAGGTGGCTTTTGTTGCCACCTGACGTTATGCTGAGTGAGGCCCTTCCGCATTAATTTTTATTAAGTTTGTATTGTTTTAGTTTTAAGTTTTAATACAAGTGCCAATAAACGCAATTTTTTTTCTTTCTAAAATTCAGACCTCAATGGGAAATTGGTCGAAACGAAATGTTTTAAGTTTTAGAAAATTCAGGACGTTTTCAACGTCAGACTCGTATTGACTAAAATCAGCGGTGTTTCTTCAATAGCCCTTTATTCTAGGGTTACCTAATAAGAGATATTCTCCTATTACCGGACAGTCCCGCGCCCCCTTTGCCTTCCCCCTTTGATAAACATATACGTGTGATTTATCCATGAAATTAATGCTATAAGTGTTTAAGTATTTAATTAAAAGACTGTTAGACCCTTTTGAACACTGCAGTGTTTTTGCCTTAAAACCAAGAAGACAGATTTCCACTTAAAACACTACGTGACCACCACCACGTCACCATTTCCGAACGACCACACAGAATCACCGAAACCCTTCATCCTATTAATTCATCTGTCAACAAAAATGGCGAAATAAAAAAGCTAAAATACCAGGGCGACATCACTATATCACAGCTCTTTTAATCTGTGATTTTCCACCTCTTTAATAGCAGAAAAGAATTCGTATCTCAACGTGTTCGCGTTAAAAATGATATATTTTCTTGAGGCGGCAGTCACGTAGTCTGGGGCCTTAGTCAAACAGCATTCGACAGTAAACGACAATCGTTATCGTTCATCAGTCACCAATACATTTTCAACTTAATACCCCAGCGCGTAAAGTTGAAAATCTATTAAAAACTGCTAATCGATAACGAACGAAACAAACGAAAACGATCTGTGAACTTCAATAGATTTTCAACTTTACGCGCTGGGGTATAAAGTTGAAAATGTATTGGTGACTAATGAACGATAACGATTGTCGTTTACTGTCGAATGCTGTTTGACTAAGGCCCCTGAAGCTTTATTTATAAATAACGAAAGTCTGTCTGTCCGATGTTTTTGGGGGAAATTTAAAGTGGTGTTCTGTGGTAACATTCAGGATTTGTCTGGAGTTTTGTTGGAATATGAAAGTTTTGTAAAAGAGTAATTGCGCAGGAATGTAGTAGCTGAGCGATCGGGATGTCGCGGTTTGGATTTCCGCACGAAACAATTCACTTTTTGTATGGTCTACCTACAAATCGTTCCAGTTTTTTGTCTTCTTTATGTGAGTTAAAATGAAAATAATGGCCCTAAATGAAATAATAAAAATAACGGCCCAGACAAATGATAATCGGTTTAAAACTATATTACTTACAAGGATTTTTAATAAGATTGTCACAAGTTTTTAGAATTTCAATTTGTTTTAGCGAGACAGGTCCTAGGACATGTCCTACTCCTCCACTATTCTTTTCTGATTAATTTCGTTGCAGGACCCAAGACAGGTAAATTCATTCTCCGGGACACGTCCAGCTTCATTATCTCGGCGCTTTTCTGGTGGTTGCCACTGTTGATTCTGGCTCTCAGGAGTTGCAGTGGTTTGGGAACAGTGTGGTGGGTTTGTCCCAAAAAAAAAAAAAAAGACAAGTCCTAATGACTAACATCTTTTCGTGTAAGTATTTGCAAATAATATTTTTACTGATAAACGATAAATCATTCTAAATCAAATCATCGTGATTAAAGCCGTTATAATAAACAAGCTTCTGCCCGCGGTTTGATTATAATAAACAAACAGAAAGTTATCACGATGACATATTATATTATCTGAATTCTATTTTTCCTGCCCGCATCGAGTACTAGTAGTGAACCTTTTTATTCAATTTTTTTGTACTGTGCATCCATCGTTTCTTTGGTTTCTTTCTTTATGATTTTGAAACCTATTTTCTTTGGCATTAGACCAATATTACAACTTGCCTTTTGCCACCCAGATATCATAGCTCAGCTCTTGATTCTTGCTTGAGCTAAAACTGTGAATGAGGAAGCATAAGACTCAATGGCGTTCGGATACACTGCTCTAACATCCTCTATCTCCCTCCACCTATTTCAGTATTTCACCTGGCATCAAATAATTTACTAAAAAAAATATATTTATATACAAAATGTAATTCACGATAAAATATAGGCAATAATGATAATTTCAGTCGCCATCGCTATTCGGCGCGTCTATTTCGATGCGGGCGGAGCCGCGGGCCGTGGCTATGGTTCGTCTATATTTAAAGTTATGTCTGTCGCTTGCTGAGCAAGAATTCGGGTCAAACTATTAGGCTGTACACAGATACATTGTGACAGCAAGAGGAAGTTTTTGGCTGAGAATATTCTTGGAATTCGGTTGAACTCTTGAAGTAAGAAATCGCGAGAGGAGTATGAAATACTGGATCGTTGACTAAAAGTGAATGTTGCATGTTATATATATATTTTTTTTAGAGCGGACTCATTTCACGACTGTGCAAACTTATTGCACAGTCATGAAATGAGTCCTCTCGCCCTGGGCGGAGTAGAACTTGGAAGAGACTTTTTACTTCTTTTTTTCGGCTTTCGGCTTACTAATTAGGCTAACGCACCTCACTATTCCCAAACCATTGTCACTATTGAAAGCAAGAATCAAGAGTAGCGACAAGCAGAAAAACACCGAGACAATGACGCTCTGCGTGTCACGGAGGTCGAAGTTATCTTAGAAGGGACTTTCAAACTATTCAATGACTTGCTCGCTCACAGACACAAATTGAAAATTCCGGAAAAACAACTACTTGTAGATCATATGCAAATCCAAACTGTGATAGGTTATTACCCGATAATAATGTTACCAAGTGTAAAATTGCATTACATTACGACAACAACCCAAAGATTTCCATTCCACAAGCAACTCATCAAAAAATTTCGCAATTCAACAAACAACTAGAAATGCAATCGATACCCACAATTATAATGACAAAAACGGTAATTAATACTTGTGTCGAGTGAAACACAATACCTCTTTGTCGGCAGCCGTCGGGTAACAATAGACGAGTGGACAGATGACACTTAATAGTGTGACCAGTCTTTTGTAAAGTTTTAGACAAAAAAAAACTGATAACAGGTGAAAAGTAACGGGCCTTTTTCGGAGACACCTCTTTTTTGTCTCTGACCGTTTTTTTTTTTAAACGGGGCAAAGGACAATGTTTTTTATGTGGGTTGAGCGGGTCGGGAGCCAGCCAGATGGAAAGGACTACCGTATCTCTAGACACCTGTAATGTCAAAATGATTACCGATGCGTTACTGAATTTGGAGACGATGTGTGTGAACCCTTTTTTTTCTTCAGATTGTTGACTTCATTTACGTCAGATTTCTGTCTATTGTATAATTTATATCCACGTTAAAAAGGTCTTTTTAAACATAATATAGCGCCTGTAAACCCTAAAGGATTTGGACCTAGGATAGGACACACATTATGCCGACTTTGTTTAGAGGCTTTGTGATTTGAGGCGAAATTTATGCTACCGCACATATCATAAAATTTCCGGGCTGATACTGGGAAATTCTGATTAAGTCCTGCACACAGTAAATAATCTTTTTGGCGCCAGACTCTAATAGAATGATGGTCGCGGACCAGGCAATCCTGATGAGGTCTACCACTGCCAGTATAATCCTTCAGGTTACAGGTTACTTGTGATTCCTTAGCTTGGGGCGGAGGAACATTTTAGAAAGTGGATCCCACCCACCCCACAATACCTACACTGATTTGACGCGTTTCCACCGTAAAAATTCAATCTCATAATTGAGCCACTAACTGCATACAAACCGTCCATAAAAACACATGATTCATCAACCTTTTCACTCAAACACTTTCCTTTTATCAGCAAAAGCATTTTAAATACAAATAGGGACATATTTATTGAGCATATGCACGCAAAAATGTACGAACATAACCGTCGCATAGAGACCGTGTTTGCACGTTATTTACACCCCGTAATTAGCTGGATTCTTATGCAAATATGGCGGCATGGGGGTTCCCCCATGGTGCAGTGGGACTTTTAAATGGAAAATGCATTGATTGTTAGTGAAAGTGTTGGAGAAATTGTGGCGGTTGCTAACGAGAAGTGGCACGTGTATGAAGTTCTTGAGTGAAATAAGTGAACTTTATAATCTCCACCCAAAGAATTTCTCCTGTATACATTAAGAATTACTCCTGTATCGTAGGTGTTTTAAAACATTTAAAGCGTGTGCATATGAAACTTCTGTCAGAAAAACTATGATGCTCTGAAATATACTCGCTGCATACATTTCGTATTAGATACCGTACACGGTAAGGAAAAGTTCTAACGGATCGTCTGCTTCTGATGCTTGCCGGAAGGCACATTTTGGATTGAAAAAATTGCCGGATCATAATTTCTGATAGTATGCGGGGTGGATCCGGCGAGCATTAGAATTGTTCTGACAGAAATTTCTTAAAGTATGCGATCAGGATTAAACTCACACATAGAGACAGCTAAAACTGGAATAAGTTCTTGTAGATCATACAAATATTTGCACCGTAAGGGAATAGGATCGATTGTTCAGCCACTACGCCCATTGCACCGCTACATAAAGTTAAAAATATTTCACAATTAAAATACAATCTCTCAGTGTGTTTCAGGATTTCATGAAAACGTTCAGCGTAGTACGACGGCTCGGCCGCATTGTTACAATATCTACGCTATTATGAGCTATATTTAGAATATTGGCGCCGAGCTGAAAGCCTTATTGTTATTCCAAATTAGCATATCTGTGGCTATTTTAATTTTAGTCGACAATAAAAAATTAAGCAATAACTGGGGTTCTAAAAAGCTGATATGATTCTACTAAACATTTCATAATATGATTCAACTAAAGGGGCCTACTACTCCCTCTTATACCCCCTTTTTTGGAAAAATCATCACATGACCCCGGAGCCGAAGAGCGGACTAAATCCAGGAAGTTACTTGAATAGCCATTTATGATCCACGGTCACGTTTACCTGTTTAGACAGTCCCGCGACCACGGCAGGCGTATGGCCCTTTATGGGAACCTAGATTTTTTTGGAGAATTCCCCTTTTGGGTAGACTGCTGTTTATAATGGACTTTGGTTCGCTGACATCTTAAAAAACACACCTTGACTGAACGCAAAAGACAGCTGAAAACTGGTAGGGAATATAGGAGGCTTTGTAGGAGGATACATTTGATGATTTACCAAAAATCTCAAAAAGTCAACCCAAATCAAAAAAAAATCTTTGGTAAGTGTTTTGATTTATTTCTGCAAGGAAAACCGAAAAATATATGTTAAATGGAAATGTTACCCATCTCCAATCTTCGAGAGCTATTTATAATTTAAATATTCCGTCCTACAAGACTGGTTTACATCAACACTTGTTAGCAAAACTCATTCATTCATTACACCCTTTGCCCTTTTCAGTGAAAAGAGCAGGAAAGCCTTCAATCAAAAAGTTTTGTTCAGCGACTTTCACCTGTCTGCGCTAAGTTACTTTGACAAGGTTGTGTGGGTAGACTGAAATGTTTCTGTTTACATAAAAGGGTAAATATACATGTGTCACTGTTCCTTTATGTAATGTACTTAATGGAAACCCTTATGTAAGTTTGGAAGCGGAAATTAGGTTTCGTAATTAAGATTTAAACATACATAAATGACAAGCCTAAATGGGAAAAGAAAATTATCCCACGGGAACATTTTTTCCAGGATAACAAGTAATCTATGTGTTATTCAAGACTGTGATCTATCTTTGTGCCAAACTTCACCTAGATCCAAACAGCCGTTCTCATGAAAAAAATTGTTTAGATTCTACAGTACACCTGAATAGTAATAGTACACTTACATTTCCTCAGTCTATGGTATACAAAGACGCGCGGGCATGCGAGCGGCGAGTAATGGGCGACTCGCTGTCTGACCATGGACCACGCCCAGGTCGACGGCGCGTTGTGTTCCACGCGCGCCTCAAAGAGTGTCAGCATTATGACGGGGTCCTTCTATAGAGGACCAAAGCCTGCCCCGGGGTCACGGGACTAACGAATTACCGTGACCCCGGGAATGTAAAGGGCATTTGAAGGACACCGTGGATTTTAGTCAGTACGAGTCTGAAAGTCCCTCCCGCTCTGCCCTGGGTGGGAGGAATCATTTGATGATATTACCACGCTAAAAAAAATGTTATACATAGATACACCTCTGCCTTACCCTTCAAAGATTGCAAGCCTGAAGTTATGTTAGGTTGGAAGTACTTATGAGTACAACATAACCCTCATTCTGGCGCAGTTGGGTAATAAAAACATCATCACAACCATGACGAATGATTGAAACATGGAGTTAATAAAACAAACAAAAGTGTGCTTGATTTATTGCTCATAATTCTATTTAATTTAAACTTCCTTCAACCCCTCATTTAAGTTAAAACTAAGTTAAGTATCACTCCTCCCATTTATCTATTATATTATCGTTTTTTTTTAACTGTTATATTTTTATACACTTCCGACCATATAAACTTGGTAATCAGTTTATTTTTATTTCGAATACGTCATTAAATTTATAACAATAAAAAAAATATGATGATATACTTCTAATGATTATAAAAGTAACTCGAATTTAAAAGTTTGTATAGAGACGAATTATAATTAAATGTAGTGTTTTAATTAAAATACTTTTTTATTACTCTTTAACTTCTAGGGGAGATTTTAGTACGTGTCATGTAGTAAAATAAAATTGTTTCAAATTGTGGCGTACCCCACATTATAGTTATCACTTTTACAACATCAGTTTTGATTAAAACTTTAATGAGTACCTAAAAATTATATTAGGTCAAAAGTAGCATTGTGTGGTGTATCTATTCAAAAATGTGTTGTGCTATTAAGAAAACAATACAGTTTTCATTCATTAGCTGTACTACTAGTTCTTTTTCCTTAGAAAGCAAAAGATCTTTTGATAAAGCTTCTTCAACTTGTGGGAAAGTCTAAGTTACAACTTACAATATTTTTTCTTACTGTAAACATTTTGCCTTCGTGTTGTAGATTTTTATATTGATTCATCTGTCACGCAGTCATTATTCAAGCACAATAATTTTCTTTATATTTTCTTAGATCACAATCAGTTACAAGCTATAAAGTAGACCATAATTAAAAGAAACAATAACGTAAACTGATACGGTTTTCATGGCCTCAAGTGTACTTCAACAGGTTAACGACCCTAACAAAAACTTATTCAATTGTTTTAAACTACAGATTAATATCTAAACACTTCTCATTTAGTAACTTATTATGGCTTTTAAATAACTTTGTTATGATTTTTATGATAATCGTAAAAGTTTGTGTGCGCTGCTCCGTTTTTTACTAACTTAGAGTTACAGAAACTAATATTTAATTACCACCATAATTGTCTTAATTTTTGGTACTGATGACGTAATGTATCACTTTTTAAGTTCAAATAAAACGTTATTTAATAAATATTTAATCATTTTCAACGAGGAAACGTATGATCCGGTGAGGTCGAAAGATCACATGTACAGATGCCAGCACATCAACCTTCCTCAATATCTCAAACTGTAATAGATTTTCAACCTTATCACAGTAGTGGAAGGTTTTTGGGGTAGGTTGACCTGCTGACGTCTATACACGGCCTTTTATTGTCACTTCGTTGCATGACCGAGAGGTAATTTGTAGTCGGTGGTTTGTATTAACCTAACTGTAAATATTAAAAAAAAACATCTCTCGTAGATAAGAACTTTATAGCTAACAGCAATTAAGTCACTATACATGGTGAATTTTTCAACTGGGCGTGGATGACTATACCTGAAACTATGAGAAATATCAAAAATTTTGAGAGGAGTCTCGGGCTGATTTTGACGAAAACGAAAACGGCGTCATTAGATTTTAGAAAAGTCAATTATCCTGGCCGGGATTCAAACCCGCTGATTTTGGAAATAAGTGTTGCTAATAAGAATCAAATTCTGGGAAGTAATCATATACGGTAAACCTGCAAATCTATGCGCGATAATCTCAGGAACTGTTGGAATGGAAAAAAATATTTGATGTTGAATAGCCCATTTATCGAGGAAGGCTATAGGCTATATAACATAACGCTACGACCAAATAGAGTCGAGCAGCGGGTAAAATCGCGGGTAACAGCTACACACACCGCCAAAATTAGGGGAAACACAAAATAAGGTCGCATTTTTGTCAAAGCTTTCGTTGATTCAATCAGTGTTTTCCATTTTTCCTACCCTTTTAATATACGGCATTAAGACACTTTATTGACAGGTTTTAGCAGTCCAACAGAAATCCCTCCACCCTGCCCGGGGTGGGAGGTCTCATTTGATGATTTTACCACGTAAAAAAAAAAAAAAAAAAAGTGTTTTAGGCAGTTGTTTTGTGTTCCCTTAATTTTGCCGGTGTGTGTAGTATTACACTTCCACACTCCTTACATACTCCTTTTGGTTCATACATTCGGTCACAAATGCACTATACTGAAGTCCTGAATATTCTCTATCAATGTTTGCCAAGCGATTCCCAATTTCTTTTGAAAACTGATATCTGGGCCAGTGCTTTTCAATAAACCCGATATAGCCTTCTTCATCTTGTTGGAATGCATCCAAGTTATACATCACTGTTCAGTATTTTAGAGTCGATGGATGAGACTCGAATTGAGACTTAGACTACATTTACTTTAGATTTACTTTAGACTACATTTTATGAAAGCTTTATTTTGAATAGTGAGGTTGTACATCGGCAGATCTACTTTTTTTACGGATTTTGAAAAAAGAAGGAGGTTCTCAGTTCTTGAGAATCTTTTTTATGTATGTTCATGATTTTTCGATGACGCCTGAATCGGTTTGGAAGATTATTCTTTTATTCGAACATGGTAATTAGGCAAGAATCTGATTACGGAATCTTAGAGACATCGAGGGATCTCTTCAATAAATGCATCTATGCATTGTTAACAACAAAATATTACGCCTTCACCCACTAAATTCTTCTTTTCCTTGAAAGGGTATAACTTCACAGATGGTCCTATGGTAATCAGGTCTGGATCTGATAACGGGATCTTGGAGAAATCGAGGGAACTCTTCAATAATAGACAAAAACTCAACAGCGACTGTTGCTATCTCATAGGCGCATGGTTTACGCAATCACACGAGAAAATATTACGCCTGAACCTGTACACTATTAATTTCTTCTTTTCTTTGATATACCTTACTTCACAGCTATCTACGCATTGTTTTCTACTGCTAATCAAACAACAATCCAGCCTACAATTTATCCAACAACAGAACCGCCTATCCCCACATCAACAGACATCAGTTGACAAACAACACTGACCTGCTCCACATTCCCGCCAACAAAACTCGAAATATTAAAAATAAACATAAACAACTGAACAGCCGTAAGGGTTCATTTACCTGGACAAAGTCAGGTGACAGCAGTAGTACGAAAATAACCAGAAGTGAAGCAAATGAACTCAAGAATAGGTACTTTGCGGTGGGGCCATCTGTCATTCCCCGACATATGGCGTTTTTACGGGCATACGATTTGTTTATACTACTTCTCTTTCAAACTTCAGGGTTGTTATATGCCTGTCTCGCTTGTTCATGGTTTTCCTTCAAGGTGAGGGGGTAATTGAAATCGAACACTGCATGCGGGTTAAGTGAAAGGACTTGTCTTGGCATAGATTAAAAGAAGAGATGCGATCTTTTTTGTATTTTCTACCTATTTGCGTGGAAATTCCAAAATAACCATTGTATACTAATATTTGTTACACAACTGTTTTAAAGCTTGCAATTTATAACATCAATTGTATGTAGGGATAACAGTAGTATTGTAAATTCTATGGTTTTAATGGCGGTCTCATCGCCAGTCAAAATTAAAATCTTCCTGAAAACCATCAGATCGATTGTAATCGGAACTTAAAAAGAGAGAGGTTACCGGTTACTTAATTTACAAAATAATTTAAATTTAAATAATAGGTTGTTTCTTTCCTCAATTCCTCATTTAACAGGACAGATATAAACAAACACGCAGTAATCAGTCATCTTTAGTACATCTATTCTATCTCTTATCAAAGTACATCGTTCGCAAAACCTCGAAGGACATAAAACAGCTTTTAGTTTCATAATATCCTTTATTTTAAAGTTCATCAAATATGTCCTCGCGTCCTAGGTGGAGCAAAAAGGACTGTAGGACTTGACGGACTAAAAAACCTTACCTGATCCTTCAATTGCTCTTTGCGTTCCAGGGCCCTGGCACAGTTTTGCGACAATCCTGCGGCCCCGGATTTAGGGCGATTATTTTTTAACTCCTATGATAATAAATAACTGCTTTCTGTCTGCTTATTCATACATAAGTCTAGATCAGTAGTAAATAAATGTATTTCGACGGCAATGAAGTTAACTATGTCCATTTAATTATTACTTAATTACATTAATGTAGTAATTGTCTTGTTCTTTGAGCTTTTAAGTGATGATAAGTAGGTACAGTAGAGACTCAAAAGCGGTGTGCAGCAATTACAAGGCAATAGCTTGAAGTTTAGTTGGACTTACGACCTTCTATTTTGAGAGACATATGCATCATCAACTACTGATTGTATAAGATTCATAATTTCAACAAATTACTGTGTGTCCAGTTGGCCTAGTGGTTAGCGTTTCACGTATTACTAAGTATGCGGTGAACAGCGAGGCGCGAGTTCGATCCTCACGCAGTGAAATTCTTTTTGTAAGTTTTGCTCAACTGTTTAATACTGTAATGGGACATGAATATTATTATAATCGTTTGTTCACAATTTCTGTGAGGTATGCCATAAGTTTTAGAATATTTAACTTGATCGGAATCAAGTTGTCGTTCGATTGTGGTTTTCTGATTACTGACGTGTGATTATATGGATAGCGATATATTTATGTTCTCAAAATGTTGGCGAATATCAATATTGTGGCAAGAACGAATATTATTGCAATGTCATGTTGAAGTTCATCAAATGACTTGACTGTTGACTGAGGGATTGTCAGATCGTATGAATGTGATATCACAAATATAATAGAAGTTTGTTAATTACATAAATAAATAAAACAAACAAACATTTTAATAAAGCATGACTTTTTTATTTCCACCAAGACCAAAAAAAAACTTAAACACATAAACTAATATTTAACTTTTTTATTTAATAAATAATAAGCATGAATAAATTGTAAATTAATATGATTAACTAACAAGTTATTGATTAATAATATCATGATAAAAAAAACTAAACAATAGCTTAACAAAAATTTTAAAATTAAAAAATTCTATATGAATTTAAAGAATATTATCCAATTTAATTTATTATTTAATTATAAGAATAAATTGCGTTTAATTATATTTAAGAAAATACAGGGTTTTTTTTATAAAGAGCAGCTATTTTAGTATGTTATCACATAAGAAAATTAATGTGTAATTTTGTCTTTATGTTAACAAAATAAATTATTAAAGATATGATTATTAAAGCCATTTGAAATAGTAATAGTTCAGCAGACCAATTTCTCTATGCGTTTCAAGGCCACGTTACCTTGTTACTATTTCAAACAAACGTCCAATGGCACCGCGGTCCTGGAACGTAAAGCGCTAGTCGCTTTTTGCGTTCCGGGGCTGCGGTGCCAAAATTTTTATTTTAGTAAATCAAGCTTTTTGCATTCTACTAAGTGCGATTTAGCAAAAAAATATATAATATGGCAATAAATGTTCTATTACTAAAATAAAACCATGAAAATAATAACCGCTCTTCATAAAAATATCCTATTGAGGTCATTAGTTTAATTTTCGTTTTCTTTACGAAAAGAATGATTGAAACTTAGCCTCAAATCTAACCTCTAAAATAAATAAGAACTGTGAATAAAATGATGTTTTCGCTTACAGTCTATTAACAATGAATACAACAACAACCATATAAAAAATAATTATGGTCGTGCTTTTAAAAGTTTCTTTAATTCCTATAAAAAAAACGGGTTTTAGCTGATATTCGGTATAAGTTTTTAGTCTTGAGTGCACGATGAAACTGAACTTCATTTCGTGTTGAATTAGTTACTCATTGGGGGAAGCCATTTTCTTCTAATTCATTCAACATAATAATTATGATGTCTGACAACCGTCGACTTTGCTCTCGACAAGCTTATAGGGCTTGGCATTCCTCATATCTCATATCCACAGGACTCATAGTATTTCACTAGAACAAAACATGGAATACTATTATTATCTTTACTTATGCAAAATACAACTGTTAATTTATTTTACTAAAAGAAAAAACTATAAATAACAAATACTAAGTATCTTTTAGACAAACCTTTTAACAACTATAACACTTTTGAGTAGGGAATCTTATATAATAAATAAGAATATCAACATGTGAAATAATTAAAAAATAAATGTTAATACTCACACTTAGTCCGGTTTAATTCTATATTTGTATTGTTTCATCCATATTTATGCAAGGCTATAATATTCGCCCTCAATGATTATATTATTCTCACTGTAAATATTTCACTGCAAAACAATAACCTTAAAACAGTGTAATACGGATGTAAACATTCGTCACACAAAATAACCAAGAATCAACAATGTTCTATTATGAGACTCGAAACGAACTAGCATAGTTATGTCTACCTCACAAATCGAAATAATTTACTTTTGTAACTTTTGTTTTGTTTTCTCCGATCTACCCACAAACTTTATTATAATTTGTATGATGATAACGGACGACACACAACACTAATGACTAGAGTATTAGTAATTATTAAGAAAAAAACAATTTTATTTATCAAATTTCTACTAAAAATGCATTAAAAATAACAAAAAGAATAAAGCAATTATTAAAAAATATTTAATAAAATAAAAAGTTTAGAAAAAAGTGGGGATCGAACCTTCGCCAGTTAACGAATTATCCGAGCACGTTAACCACTGCGTCAGCCTAACTTATAGAACAATGGTTGAAATTATGAACCATACCATAACTTCCTTTGATTTGTATAGTATTAAAACAACTTATAATAAAAGGTCGTAAGTCAACGTGAAGCGTCAGGCCATTGCTTTTAGAAATTGCTGCAGCACTTTTGATTTCGACTGTACATTTATTTTAGCGTACTATAATTTTAATTATTTTTAGGTATGTGATTTTATTGTGTAGAATGTGCCACGATATATTTCGATTACTTTCTAAAATCGACCATTGGTAATTGTTTTTTTAATGAAATATTTATTAAAAAAGTTATATCTAAAATTAAATTTAACAACTGTACTATAAAAGTCACAGAGACTTCGGGTTTTCAAATGCTTCAGTAGTCCTTTTATCCATTAGTCCTTCACTATTCTACCTACTTGGTGTCCGACTAGTCGGCCAAAGTCACAGTCGGCCCATCTCTAAAACATACATAACATCAAGCCTTTACTATTTTATGAGCTGCCTAACCCTTCGTGGAGTAATTTTCGAGGGATTAGGAAGAGGTTTAAGTGTACCTAACAAATAAAATAGACAACCATATTACACCAAATTATGTTGTATAAGCTGTGGATTCACCCCCGCTGTTCCTCTGCTCCTTTTATTCGTAGCATGATGTTAAATAGACTATAGCATTCCTCAATAAATATACTATTCAACACATAAATATTTTTTCAACTTCAACCAGTAGTTTCAGAGATTAGCGCGTTTAACCAGACAATTCTCTTCAGCTATATAATATTGCCAACAACCGTGCAATATTTCAGACTCTGTCCTTTCCTCAGTGAATCAACAATTCTGTAGGCATAATCACATGCTTCAATTATTTTTTTACTCTTTGCACTTCTTTCCGCAAACCACGGGAACAATGACCTATCATACTAGGACCATTCTCGTGTCAGGCACTTAAACGCAGTTTAAAATTAACCGGAGATTTATAGACGAGTTCATCAATTTAACCGCAGTTAATTTAATCGATTCATAAATGTATTGTCGGTCCTTTTAAGGGTAAAAAACATCGATTCGAGTTCTTTTTCTGTACGATATTATTTCTTCGTTGTGGTAACTTGATATTTTTGTAAAGTTAATGATTAACGGTCGATTAAACAGCTGTTTCTTTTGTTAATGAATTGTTTTAAAGGATATGTTTAAGTTGTATGTACTCATGAAGGCTATTTAAGTTACAGATGGGATGATTTAAGCTTCGCTTAAAGTGCTATTTTAAAATATAAAAACACACACAACTTATGATCCTGAGCCTTTATTAGCGGTTTATGTTCCAGTTCTGGGCAAAAAGCCTTCCCCGAAATCATTCCAGGTGCTCTTTTCTAGTGCCGCTTCGGACCAGCCATCAAAGTACGCATCTACATCGTCCTGCCCCTTCTTTTTGGGCCGGCCTCGGGTCCTCGAGCCCAGGGTGGGACTGTCAGACTTGTACTGAATACATCCACGGTGATCCTTCAATAGCCCTTTACGTACTAAGCCACGGTTACCTGGCGAAACAGTCCCGCGACCCTTTTTAGCTCTTAGGGGGGCCCGTCAGACTCAGGCACCCATTGAGTGCATATTTTTGCCCAGCGACTACTATGCAAAAAAATGTATGATCTTTAAGGTAATTGTTTCGGCTTTCGGTGTCTGTGTATGCGAGTTTAGAAACTCAGTCACGATACAGGAAAAATTCCTAGCGTAGGGCAACGTTATTAAAAAAAAACCGGCCAAGTGCGAGTCGGACTCGCGCACGAAGGGTTCCGTACCATTTCTTTACAAAAATATTTATTTAAATTTTAATATTTGTTGTTATAGCGGCAACAGAAATATATCATTTGTAAAAATTTCAACTTCTTCGTCGTGTCGATGATTCCTTCGGTTTTAATGAACTTTGACCAAAACTCTGAAAAAAACTAGGTATTTCAAATACCTATCATGGTTCATGAGGTACAGCCTGGTTGACAGACGGGACCCTATGGTCCCGTTTGATCCTTTTGGGTACGGAACCCTAAAAACAGTGTTGCAGCCAACTACACAATTCAATATTCAATACTAATTGGCACAATAATGTTGCCAATAACCATGTAGGTGTATGATAATGAGCACAGTTGGGTGACGTGATAGGTCAGAAACACCAGCTTACTATCTGCCTACAAGATCTGGTTACTGACTTCCTCAGTAATGGACTTCTAGATGTCTTATTTGTATGCTTAAACAACGTTTTTGCATGCATGTTTTTAATAAAATTGATAGGAAATATGGTAATTTTTGAACCAGTAACTAAGTAGTATCCTGTTACATTCACGAGTTCACTTTACCAAAGTGAACTAATGAACTCATTCGGTTGAGAGTAGATTCGCTGATGCAGAATGGGATAATAAGAGAAGTTCTATAAACATAACCTTTGAAATTCGACAGGTTTCTATTTAGCTATCTGCTAAACTTTAGTTAAAAACATGTGTTTTTTAACTTAATTTTTCTACAAAAATAAAACTTTTTTTATTGTATCAGCCACGCTGTAAGGCATGTCACATCGACCATCCCTCACTGCACACGATCAGTGATGGATTACAGAACACTCCCTCCCAGAGAGGAGGCCACCAGTGGAAATATTATAGGCTGATTGTGCTCTTTAATTAACCTTTTAAAGCAGTCTTTTAATCATGAAATTATCAAAACATTCTCTTATTTCATATTTGACTGCATCAATAAAATACCGATCAATACTAACATGCGTTGCCAGTAACTCGCACTGATCATCAACAACGACTATTTAAATTCTATCAGTTCAATCTTTAAAATTCGTACAAACAACAGTCTTTTGTTTTCCAAAAAACTCAAGTTTACAAAGCCGGTTTCTGCTCCTCGGATCTTACCTGATACGCTACGGTAGTGGAGTATCGAGAAACCGTCGTTAACAATTAAATCGATACCGTGACGAGTGTTCTACGTCAATTAATCGATTATACCATAATGTCATAATTATGTTATATCATATTTTGTTGATTTATATTGATTTTTGGTAATAATGTTTGTATTTTCATCGCAATTTTGATTTGTGTTTCTTGTGAATAGTTCATACACTTCTCCTATTTATCAAGAAACTTTATGCTTCATTACCTACCCATTTTTTTTTACTCACTTTTGACCACCATCTTGCCTGACGGTAAGCAAGATGCGGTCGACGGTGAAACACACTTGCGTAGAAGTAACCTGTTCACTCTTGACTTAAAGACCTTAAGGTAGTAGCTATAAGGAAACACAGACTCTGGCAGAGAAGCCCACTCCTTAGCTGTGCGCACAATGAAAGAAAAAAGAAAAAAAAAATCCTGGGTAAACAGATGGAATTTTTAGTTTTATCAGCTCAATGTCTTTTCATATCTAGTACAGCTAGCTTTTATTTACCTACCTATTTCATTTTATCTTAAAATCAAGTAAAGCCAGGCACAACAAACCTAGTGTCCGCAATAAAATCTAATGTCCGATCCAATCAATCAATTTCACGTGTGTCGGCTCATGGCATCGATAATAAGCGTATGGTATTTTTATATTCTATAGTCTATGGTCTTTTACGTTATGCATTGTCTCACTGACCAATAGGCTGTGGTCCTGTGGCTTTTAAACTGATAAAGAAAATATTATCAACATCTGCCTAACTTTTTTATCATTTTGCTGAATATCTCGCAAGGAGTTTGCTATCTATCTGACCTACTAACACCTTGGTAAAAAAGTTTCTATACTCCTCCACTATTTTTTCTTATTAATTTCGTTGCAGGATCCAAGACAGGAAAAATTCCACCGGACACGTCGAGCTTCGTTGTCTAGGCGCTTTTTGGTTGTCACTGTTGATTCTGGCTTTCAAGAGTTGCAGTGGTTTGGGAATAGTGTGGTAGGTTTGTCCAATTAAAAAATATACACCTTGGTAATTGATGTTGCCAGCTTCATAAAGCCGATAAAATTGATTCAACTTCTTCATAATTAGAGACCACAGACCAGAACTTCTATGACTGAGGATAGCTTCCTTCCATGACTAATTTTTCAAACTTAATTACCTAGATTTGCATAGGCATAAGTGCCTTAACCGTAGTATTGTTTACAGCATAACCATGAACTGTGACCATAGTGCCATAGTGTTGTAGAGACAGGATGCCATATTTTATTCAAACGATGATACAGGCTGTTTATGATTAGCAAGAAAAACGAATTATTTTAATTTAAGAACACATAAATAATGAAGCTTCGTAATTCAAAAAATGTTTTGCAAATTTCTTTTTTTGTTGGCGACCAGCAGGCAGACCAATTACAGACTAATTTAATTAAATGAAGTAATTAAATAACAAAATAATGTTTGTGGCCACGATATCTTTTGCTTACGACACAAACATTTTTAATATAGGCAAAAAGTATATAAAGCTTGTTATCGAAGTTCAATTAAGCTGCAGTTTTGTTTCTATTTAATCCTAAAACATTATTTTATGTCAAAATTAAGTGCATTTTTATGCAAATCAGGGTGATAAGGACGAATTTAAATTAGCAGCGGGGAATTCATTCATGCAAAAAATGTGGTGGTAAACTGGTATATTATATGCTAAGTTTAGTGTTCAAAGGCCCGACGGTTAGGTTATTAAGTAGTATAATATGTCATTGTTGTCAAATTTATTTTTTAAAACGTCACTGATTAAAATAGATGTATCTTAGGTCTTAAAGATGTCCCTGCTCTATTAAAACGCTACTCAATAAATAAAAAAAAAACATAAACAGAATTACGTTTAAAAAACTTTTACGAAAATGTCACTGAAAGTAACTGTAGAAAAAAAATTTGTTACAAACGAAAAATAAGTACCTAACCATCGATCTTTCAAAGAAGAAAAGCCGTAAATACAAAGAATCTAGGTTACAAGTGAACATCTAGGAATATTGGGCTGCCTAGTATTATTTTAGGCTGTAGACCCACTGGTTGATAGGCGGTTATAGAACAAATATGGCCGCCACCTGCTACATTGTCACATGTTGGCGCAACATGTGCTTGCTTCCGCCAATTGACGCGGCTCCACTGTTAAGGACGATACGAGAATCGTTACGTAAGGGATTTCATGGCGCAACTCGCTGTCCGATCAGCATAATGACGGGCCTTCATTAGAGGGCCAAAGCCTGCCCGGGTTGCGGGACTAACGAGTAACCGTAGCCCCGGAACGTAAAGGGCTATTGAAGGATTACCTTGGATTTTAGTCAGTACAAGTCATAGCAAACAGTTTCTCGAGCCCTGGACTCATTTGATGACTAAACCACGAAAAAAAAAAATATGGAGGATATTGCTAGTCTCCTGAATTTAATTTCGGGTACTTACAGAAGAGTCGGTTCAGGTTAGTCACAAATCGAAAATGACTGCTCTAATCACCATTCTGATATCAGACGAATTACAACCATAAGCCTTCCTGAAACCGGCAGTTCCTGGAGTGCTATTCTATAAAGAACGCAGTGCCGAAGCCGTAGCCTGTCTTTTGTAGATTGTGTGTTTCTGCTGCGTTTTCACTTAGCGGTCGAAACAGTACTGAGCCAGCAATAGATCATGTGATTGTTTAGATCAAATTGAGCGAACGAGTTCGTTCAACAATGTTCGGCTAACCTCAGTAAACGAATACTCGCTCGCTCGTTCAATTGAAAGAACGGAACGGCGAACGAATATGAAAAAACAGCCAATATTTGCACGGAACAAAATGTTTCATAATAAAATCACACATAAGCTTCCATTACTTAATATTTAAACTTCAACAACACACAAACTTGAAAAGTGCTAGGCTTCTATTGCCAGGTCGCGGGACATACGTATACCGCGACTCCGGTACAGAAAAAGGCTACTGAAGGACACCGTGGATTTTAGTCAGTCAAGTCTGACTCTCATTTGATGATTTTACCACGTAAAAAAAAAGGCTTCTATTGCCAAATGAATGTGTAACACAATTTAACTATTTCAATTCAAATCTTGAAATGAAACTGCAAACATTCTGTAAAATTCTATTGCACAGTGGAAACACACACACCATTCTTTGACAAATCTTTTAATATAATACACACGGCCACACGGACAGCACTAATGTCGATTAATTAACGTTTATTACAATTAACACTCTGAATGGGTCGCCCTATCTCTTAACTATTTATTGAAACCAGATTCATACATTAATTTCTATGTAATGGCCAAAATTACCGCAAACTAATACAGTTTGGTTGGCAACAGAACTATTCAATGAGTGGGTAGTCATTACCCCGCTGAGTTCATTAATAACTGAGATTACAACATTATTAATAGTATTATGAATGTAGATTATTATTGTAGCAGATGCTTTGAAATCTAGATTTTAAGATAAGAAAATGAAAGAGTTCTACGAGATGTATCTTCTATTTTATTACTTTTTTTTCGCGGAAAAATAATCATGTTTAGGCACTGTTTCGTATTTTTCTTTTAGTTTAACAAGAAAAGTTTTATTTCTATGAAAGTCGTGGAAAGTAATATACTATTCAATTATAATTTTATTGTAATATTTTTGACGAAAGCAAATACCAACGTTGATTGTTTAGGGAATCATTGAGTACTTACTGTGGATTCTACAAGTTGTACCCTACAGGGCTAATTCAAAAGGGGTTGAAGAGGTTAAAAGAAAAGGGGTTAAACTATATTCCTTAAATTATTCTTGAATAACGCATTGCCGGGCATGTAATACGCTTATAAAAATGGTAGTGACCATTTATTTTGTTCATGTGGTAAAATCATCAGATGAGTACTCCCCCAGGGCAGCAGGAGGGACTGTCAGACTTGCACTGACTAAAATAGCCTTCCTCCAATAGCTCTTTATGTTCCAGGGACACGGTAATTCGTTAGTCTCGCGACCCCAGTAGGCTTTGGCTCTCTAAGGGGGGTCGCGTCATTGCGCTGACACTCTCTGAAGCGCGCGTGGAACACACCGCGCCGATAGTAGTGACCATAAGTACAGAAAAACTTCCATGCTTAGCTACATCGGACCACCAATTCTTTTACCAACCACAGGCCACAAAAACAGAACAGTTATCATATCATTATTATTCCATTAAATAACCTCTCTTAGAATTTCATCGGACAAAAAAGTTTTTTTGCCGCCTCAAAAATTTTACATGTCATGAGCAATTAAAAAATCATTCGCTTAGACTCCCGTCTAAACATTCGATCAATCTAGCCTGTTAGCCACGGGTAATGTTCTAGATCTTTCGATAAAAAATCTAGACAAAAAATTCGGTGTATGGCCGACAAGGCTTAGACAAGGCTTAGCAAGTAAGCGTTCTAGCTAGGGTTGCCATCTCTAAACTTTGGAAACCAGGACAAGACTTGAAAACCCCGGATTTTGAGTCCAGGACCCGGACATGAGTTGAAGTGCGCACCGTGGCGACAGCGTCGGAATGGGTGGGGACGATGAAGTGTGTGTAAGTCGCGGGCGGCCCAAGACTTGAAATTTTTAAACCCGGACTATAAACGAATCCGGGGGGCCGGCTCGGAAACTTCCCGAATGCCCTCTAAACTACCAAATCAAAAAAACGGGGGAGGACAAATCCGGGAAAACTCGGACGGATATCAACCCTAGTTCTAGCTGTTTTGTTAGGTGATCAAATCTTAGTATTTTAATTGTTTTGCAAATGCTACATGGACGTGGGTTAAATCATCGATTGGATCTTCTAGTTTTTTTGTATGTCAGGCTTATGGGAAACCCAGAAGTTATTGGCATTAGGGATGAGCAGAGCCAGTATTTGGATTAACCTAAAAGTAACATAGACTTGCGAACATAATGTGTATGTGAATTTCTATGTTTTGTAAACAAAAAACCTATAGTACATTAAAGTTTAAAAAGCCATATTATTAGATCATGCATTACAAATACTGGCCATAAATATCTTGTTTCAACGTTATAGACAGTAAAAAAGATTTGTCAATCACAGGAAAAGCTAACCATGCACCATCACATAGATAGTATGTGACAAAGACAAACTCTAAGACAGTCTAAGAAACCGAAAGGACGATGTGCATTCTTTATGGTGGTACCTGGTGGCCACAAGGTAGGTACTGGCCATAAAGAATGCACATCGTCCTTCATCGTCCAGCTTCATTGTGGGATGGAGACAGAGCTATACAAGTAGTCTAGCGCCATCTCTTTCCTACAGTGGAACTAATCACGCTTTAACACGTCGTGGTACCCCCAGTGGGCCGTGGACCACCTGTAGTACATTACTAACATCAAATCCTCTTAGGTATATCCTTTCACTCGTAATCTAACTGTATCTAATTTATCATTAATTGAATCGGATCTTTCGCGATGCACTCATCTACAGCCTACTTCTACGTTAATGATGACGTGCCCTCAATCTTAATTACATATACTTTAGAAAGGTAGGCCGAGGCTAGAAAAAAATCTAGGTAACACGAGGCAAAAGTTCTAGCGGTGATGTTTGAGCTAGATTGATTTTAACTTGTTTGTTTTTTATTTAGGAGTTCGTTGCTGAATAATTACAGCCGCACAGGCCGATCTTCCGTAGACCATTTGTCATAGCGTGTTTCCACCATGTCTCGGAAAACACGTAAAGCCCGTTAAAAGTTTAAAGTCCCGGCTGTCATTTGTAGATCTTAGTCGGAAGCTTTTAAAGTCTAACAACCTTGAACCTAGACCTCGAACAAGTCTTACCATGGGTATTACTAGGTAGTGGACGTCTTATATATAGGCAGTCTCTTCATGTAAAATGCTGATATTCAGCTGCATTTTTAGGCTGGTTGAATAACCAGATACAGCCACGAATTTTCACGCGCGTGGTACTTGTTACCCTGAACGTATATGAGACTACCGATGGTGATGATCACAGGACTGTCTTAAAAGGCCACCTTGCTGTAAGTAAGAGAGGGCAATTGATGGAACAGGTCGATTTTTAGCCAGTCAAGTCCCAACATCAGTAATTCGAAAAATACTAAGCTGATGACGGAAACGTAGGTATTAAGAAGAATACATGTGACAGCCAAAGACGATAATGATGTCTTTTGCGTCTCCAATTGCTTCTAAAACATCTGAACCTGATGTTACAAGATTAATAAGCCTCCCAAAAAAATACATTTATCCGATCCATATGACTTCATAGAACAAAAAAAAATGTTAATTCTAATATAAGCTTGATACAAGACAACGGGTAACATTTCTATCATCACGACAAAACCGTCAGGTGGTTGACAGAGTGGCAGCTCATCAATTATCCCCGGCTTGACACTCTGTGTGTGTCAAAGTGACAATTCTAAACAAAAAACACACGATAATCAACCTTAGGGCTTTGTAACAAGGATATAATATGTCAGCTATTAATAAGATAATTTTTTACTTAACTTGGTAGGCTAGATGCCGTTGACCGGAGTTTTTGTCTATTTCTTAGTATCTTTTAATATTGTTTACATTAATTATGTTCGGCTAATTAGGAGAGTACAGTACAAGATAATTTCAGCAATAAACGCCACATTGGTCTTCCAACTGTGGACTGATACAGCTAGAAAAGTACATAGACTCTACAAAATGGTAGTTGATTCTGAATCAGATGTTGTTGTCATGAATGAGCTGCGAACAGTCAATTTTCTAGCTCCCTTCAAAATTCTATCAATGACATCAGTAATAGCATTAGTTACACGAGTCAGGATGCTATTGCCTTTATTCTGCAAAACTATACAATTACATTAGAAGGGCCCCAAACAAGTTTTCATACGGGGCCACTTCTGGCCTAGCTGCTGCCGCTGACCAGACCTGACGCGCTTCTAGGATCTGTCAGCAAATTAATGTCGTGATGACGTTCATTCCAACTCCACTCCACCTCGTATTTTTATCAAACTTAAATATCAACCAGACGACAGAGATTTTCCTCAACAACAATTAATTCCGTACAACAAATCGGTCTCCCGGATTTTGTAGTTCTCGAGAAATCTGACACACACTTCACTCACTAAGTGAATGTGCATTCCACATTCTTGGAATAATGTCGATGTCGTTCACTCAATGGAAGGCCTTTCACTTTATATACTTACGTAGAAATGTTTAATTAAACATTAACATTCGCCACCACATACCGTACTGGTTGGCGATTCGGTGTATCGCCAAATTACCTAACGGTTTTCGCATATGTGACGAAAGAACAAGAGGTCAAAAACGGTCAATTTAGCAGAATCATATTATGATAATACTTTTAAGAAGGCACGGTCAGCGCAGTGGCTCAGAGATTGATTGTTCCGCTGCCGCGACACGCAGTCGCAGGTTCGATTCCCACTCAGAACCAATATTTGTATGAGTTTAAATGTTTGCTAACGCACCAACGATACAAGGTAGATTCATAGTATGGAGCAACATTTTTTTAATACCTCAATAACATTCAGTAGCATCAGATGACAAAGAATACAAAAAAAAACCTCTTCTCACAAATTCTGATAAGAACAATTCACACCATAAAGAAAATTGAATCACGGCTATCCAAACAAACACAACACCTAATATCTAGATACAAAAAAACGTCAAAAGCCGTGGAACCCGTCGCACGAAACAAATAAAACCTCCAAGTATGCGCCTGCGCATTCCTGTGCGTGCGCCGCTATGGGAGCCGGCGAGGTTTGACGCTAAACATACATTAGTATAACTATATTAATGCGTTTCAATGGAGATTTATGTAGGCATGTAACTGTTTTGTCCCTGTTTAGATATTTATCAATTAGTTTTAGTGGCCATTACAAAGATTCTATAGATTTATTGGCAGCCATGTCTTGTTCCTGAACCGTTCGCTTGAAGTTTTGGTCGCCGACCCGTTGGATCCCATTCGCCTGCCTAGGATATTATTTTGTTTTCGATTAACATTCTAACTTTTTTCTTATTTGCTCGGCTTCCTTGGCTCGTATCGTGATTATTCAGCCTTCCTCAAGCTATCCAACAGGTAATAAAAGAAAACAGAAAAAAATGGGCACTTAGTTCCTTGGTGATTACCCTTTACTAAGGGCAACTGAAGAAACTTTCACTCCACCAAGAGCTCAAGTCAAATTTGACAATTATCAAACACAAAAAAAAATTGATGTCGCTATTGAAATTGCTTTCGACAAACATTATTTATCAATTAAGCAGGTACTCCAAAATACGTCTCTCTTGATATCACTATAAGGACAATATTCCAAAAAAGGCCTGACATCATCGCCTGTTGGGTCTTGCATCGAAGTAACGAAGAACTTCCTGTCTTAATCAGAGGACTGACAGTCGCTGCGATAATCCAATACCTCGTGAAGGGTACTAATTAATGTGGGACTGGTGACAATGAACTGCTCGTGATAAGACTGGCTGGAATTTTGGTGGTTGGAAAAAAATGGCGGAAAGGACAAATTAGTGCTGCATTTGGCAATACCTAAGGGAATACAAATACGTTCAATGGTTCAAAAACTACTAGGATTTAGATTCCCTGTGCAATAAGTGACAGTAGGAATCGCATGAACATTATAATTTTCAGTCCGTATTTAATAAAAAACATGTTGATAATACACAAGAATTGAGGAATGCATAAGAAGTGCGTACAAGGACAAAAGTTTGCCCTTAAACGTGCCAGTAAACATACATGTTTGGTGGCAGAGTTTTGGGCAAAGTCAAAGTCATTTGTTTAACTCGTAGGTACAAAAATGTTGGTATAATAAAATCAGGAGTTCACTATGTTATCTCAGAAGACGAAGAAATGTTTAAAAATTTGCTACATAGCCATAAATTTTCAGTCGCAATATTAGTATTCGCACACACGTCTACAGCTTGGTGTAGTTCAAAGACATGACATTTTTTTCAAAATTTAGTACATCACCGTTTTGTAAGTCGTGGTTATTCGATACTAATCTTTTAAAGACTCTGCCTGAAATACTGAAGAAGACTTATAAATCATTATCACTCAGCCACCACTGCATCTGCATTGGATCGATTGTCATATATTTTATGAGAAGTACCAACAAGTGAAAGCTTTTCGTGTCTGCCACAGATTCTCACCAAAATTAGCCTTTAAATTGTCCAGTCCAAACAAAATATTACTATACTTTTAAGTCATGTTCATTGTACAGGTGACACAACTTTCGATGTTGTGAAGGCAAAACACATACACGTTTGAAATTTATTTCTCACGATGTTTTAGTTTGTTTGTTCAAAATTGGTGATAAATAACTCACATAATCTAGAAGGATCCAAATACCAAAATGATTTGGATTGCCAGATCAGTAAAAAGTAATTTAAAAAACCAGGTTTTGGTCCTGTACTATTTGAAAGGTCCCTTTTTGAATGATAGTCTCTTCACTTTACGAGGAAATTTTTTAATGATAAAGGATTATTAAATGTGATAAAGGATTTCCCGTGTCCGCCAGAATATCAATCAAGGCTATACATTTTTTTTTTCTTTGGAATTTTTTTTTTCTAAAGTAATTAAACCTCTTTCTCCTTGGCAACAACTCATCATCTTCCTGCCCTTATCCCATTTTACTTGGGGTCGGCGCAACACGTATTTTCATCCATTCTCCCCTAGACGTCACAGTATCATTTACTACTTTTTCATTTATATAATTCTTTAGACAATCCATCCATCTTTTTTTTGGCCTGCCTCTTCCTCTCCATCCATCTCCATCTGTTACCATGGGTAACAACTATCATAAAATAAAAATATCTGCATAATGTAAGTCAACCTCTTAACAGATATTGCTTCGTAAAATGATTTTCTCATAAATATCCCACCAAGATATACATTCGATGCGGAAAAACTTCCTTCTCAAACTTATACAATAACTTTGATGTTCCGCCATTACATATTTCTTATATTTGCCCTTTAGTTGTGCGTTCTAGTTTGTGTTATTTCTTGGTAGCTTGCGAAATACGGATCTCTAGGACCTTGAGAGTTGTTGCCTTACACATAGGATCTAAGAAGTAAATTATTTGGTTTACCCAAACAAGCACTTTGCTTTGAATAAGTTGTTTCGTCACCAGTTCTCTTAAAATTTGTTAAGGAAAACATTGAAGAAACTGGTATGTTCTAGAACCAAATATCTGAAGATACCTGACATTCTTCTACCCCACAATAATGAATAACGACCATTTTTATAAATGGGAGGCCTGTTTTCTAGCATTTAGGACGTAATGATGATGATGTGAACAGATCAATTTAGACCAACGCTATTGCTTCAGCTCCACTGGAGTTGTCCTTCGTGTGCTGATTAGGGATGAGCGTTGAATCAACGAACTAGTTGAATCAACCGTTGATCTCCTGTCAACGTATTAACGTTAACTGTTTATGAATCAACTAGTTGAATTCGTCAACGACGTTTACGGGCTTAACTTGCGTTTACGTTCTTGCGTTTAATTCAACGAGACGCGTTCGTCTCGTTGAATTAACGAAAAGTAAACGCAACGAGCTGAGCAATTTACAAAATTAACTTACGTTGTTTTCAACGTTGAATTTTTTGGTCCGTATTTTTAACGCCATGGATTGCGAGCGGTTGAAAGAGTTGATTTTCGAAATGTTTATTTTAAGAATAGTACTTATATTTGTGGAGTTTGTTTACTTACGTTTACCACAGATACTGATAGTCTGAGACCTAATCCCAATGTATTATTTTAAATGTATTACTTTTTGAGACGCAAAGGTATAGCGAACAGCCCCTCTATGAAAAATAGAATTAATATCTTTGATTTCACACAATTTTAGATGTTAATTGTATATAAAATTAAAATTTTCTTTCAAACGTTTTCCAATACATAAATTGAATCAAATTGTTTCTAAAATTCAACGCGCAATCGTTGAATAAAAACCGTTTAATGAATCAACGATTTACGTTGCAAGTTGACAGTTAAATTCGTCAACGAGATGAACCCGTTAACTTGGTCAACTCGTTGACGAATTCAACTAGTTGATTAACTAGTTGACAAACGTGAATCAACGTTAACGTTTCGTTGACGGAAAAACCGTCAACGACCCATCGCTAGTGCTGATTATTTCGATCCTTTGATTATATAATGTCTAGATGGAGCATCAAGTGCGCGCAAACGTGACATCTAGATGACTATACATACATATGCTCGCGGTTTCAGATCTAGCTTAAATGACAGTCCAATGACACCTCAAAATTGAAAATTAAGTCGCAGCTTCCGTCATTGACTCACACCATTTGTTTTAAGAGGTTATAATTAGGTAATTGCACCATGGGAAAAGCCTTGGAGCAGGTGTTTTAGAACCAGACAGACTAATGATAATGATGATGACAAACTCTGAACAAAACAACGAGGCAATATACAAACAAAAGTCTAATTTTAGTAGTGCAGACAATTTTTTTCAACATATTACTCCGACTAAAAACTCAATGAGCACCCAAAAAACTGTTAAACTCAACGACCGAATCTTAACACAATTTTTGCCGCCATTTTTTCCCGCCATGATGTAAGCGAGGTCGACGACCCAACACCTGTTGCTTATGTTTTTTTTTAATCATGTCTGTGTTGGGCACTGGTATATTAAGTATTAAGCACTTAGTTTTTATTGTAACCTCTTAGGTGATTATTGATTTGTGGTCAGGGGAAACGTATTGCGTTGTAGTTTCCCCAGTTGGTGGCCACAGATGTCATAGACAGAGGGGCGGCGGAATACACAGTCCGATGCATAAAAACGAGAAACAAAAATGTAAAAAATTATATCAGATTTCGCAAATATTTTAGAACTGTTTACCGACAAAAACACGAGAGACATTTCTAGTTTATTGTTTGAAAGACAAACTAAAGTTCTGAGCGTCTCAAGCACAGGATTTGAAGGAAAAGTTCATGGCTTTAGAGATATAAAAGCGGGGTTTGTAACTGGGAATCGATCTCTATCCCCATGAAAAGGGGATTTGGAAGTTTCTCGAAGCATAGATTCACCTTCTGAACTATACCCGAACTTTAGGTGTGTTCTCAATATAAAGCTACTCCTGAACGAACTTTTGATCTCCATGGTTTTATTTGGGGAGGAAAAATAAGAAAATAACTTACTTAACAAAACTGCTAATTAATTTGCATAGTATTATTAAAGATATTACAGAAAACTTTGAAGAATCAGATTATGTCCTAGAGCAGAATTTTGGCAATATCATGTTTCTCCAATTCATTGTCTCCTATGATTTTTCTCTACTCCTGCAGTCACCTACGGACGGTATGTCCGTGCTGTTTTTAAAATCATTAACTAAGTCCTCACGCCCTGTTGGAGCGAAAGGGATTCTCATACTAGACTAATTTAAAAGGCATCCAGACCTTTCAGTTGTCCTTTGTGTTCTAGGGTGACCTATTACACCTATCGCGCGACCCTAACAATATTTGCTATTAAGCAAGGCAAGCATGCTTCACTGTCGACCACATCATCGGCGAGATAGTGATCAAACGCGAGCTTATAGCTAAATAAATACTGATACTGCTATATAGCCTTGTACATCCCACTGCTGGGCAAAGGCCCATGATTGCCAGCTAAATAAATAACAAAAAAGCTAAGAATATTGCCACACCAAAAAAAAAGTTGTTTTGTAAAAAAACTTTTTGTTGTCATGTCCAGTGTTGTGAACTCTCGTGTCCATGGTCAGGTTGTTGGCTCAGATCGGCTTTCATAACATCCTGTGAACGCATCCTTGGGCTCACGCAGCCTTTTATTTTTGTACCACTCTAACTTTTTTACTACTTGAGTATTCAATCTTTGTGTACAAGACGTTTTGGCATGTATTTTTCGTTTTTACTTACACTTTAAAAATACGTTGCCCTCCTAACTAGGAATTTCTCCTGTATCGTGGGTGCGTTTACAAACATTGAAACCCACATACAGAAACACAGTCTCGAAACAGTTTTTCGTTTCATGGATTAGACCGCAATTACAACGTTTGTTGTGAATCAGAGTTTTAACAAAAAAGATCAGATCAAGGAATCTAACTGGAATAAACCTTAAGTATACGAGTATGTACATAATTATTTGAATACTTTTAAAGGTCTTTTCAAAGGACATAATTTTTCGGACGTTATTTAATTTCTGTTTTTGATCGGGTTCTAATTTTTAATCGAGTTCAGTATTCAACTTAAAGAAGTCACTCATAGATTTATCTCTTTTTATTGACAAACTTTGAACATTATTTACTTTTAAAACGCCACAGCAAAGATAGATCAGAGTCACCCTACGAGAAGTAAAAACGCGTCTGCCACTGTCTTTTTTAAGCCAAATAAAGATCTTTTATCACGCGCCACAAAACATTGCGATAAGCTGCATAACGCCATAAAGGCCCTTCTCCACAAGTTAGTTCGTGGACTCTTAACCACGGCCAATCTGTATGATCTCCTTACATCGACGCTTTCGGGGGCTCGTCTGAGTTCACTTTTATGACTTTTTAAGTGGCCATTATGGCGATAGAAGGCCAAACTTAATGTCTCTATGTTGAGTCTACGGTGCACGGGATCGTGCACAGAAATTTTCTGATGCTGCGTTTGAACTGGGTGGTTTTCTAGCCTTGTCTAGCTTTTTTTTTACCTGGTAAAATCATCAAATGAGTGCGAGAGAGTAGTAAAATCATCAAATGAGAGACGGGCCTTGTCTAGCTAGCTTTGATTTGAGACTGGAGGGATGAGTGAATGAGAGGAGACGATATTCCTTTTCTTTTGTTTCCAGTGGCTATTCTCACTTATTGTTTCATTAAGTTACTAAAATTAACTTTAAACTAGACAAAACTAAAAAATACTGACTCGAATAAGTTGTTAGTGCTTTAGCCCTAAAACGAACACACCTTTTTAATAAATTACTAAAATCCTCTTTTGTAGTTACTACGGTCATAAAGCATAATTGTTAAAAAAGTATTGCTTCAAAGTTAACAAGCGCCCGTATTTCACGGATAGGTCACAAAATAAAATACATCAATAACGTGCACGCATTCGAACTCATTTATCACTAAGAAAAAGTACCTGTCCGTTTGAGCCCCTGCATTTGTCTTTATTGATTCCAATTAGTTGCCGATGACTAATAGCTAGTTCCTTTATTTACTTGGGCGAGTTACTGGACTGATACAAATGCGCCCTAAACAAGTTTAAAGTATGAAATGTCTCGCAGGATGTGGTGACACTGTAATTTTTATTTTTTTACTCTTCCACTCCGTTGATGACTTGAAATTGTTAGGTAACCGGATAGTTACTGCTATAAGATAACTGCTTACCGTATTGTAAGTTTCGTGAGAACATTTCTAAAGGCACATTAAAATTTGACACTTGGATACAACAATTTGATCGTTAACCTGACTTATTGTTTGTAATGATAACGGATGTCTTGTTCTACAACTGACCCGTTTTCCAAGTAGCAATTTTGATTTCACAAGTTTATCTAGTATCATCATTTTTGCATTATCTTGTCAACTTTCTAAGTGTTTTTAAAGTTTTCAATAGTGTTGTCAAAATTGTTAAATGGATTCAATTCAAACATCACAAAAACTTCCTTTGTCAACATTTCTCAGGCTCGAAGTTGAAAGATCAAAACTTTCCATAATTCTATGTCATTTTCTATTGTTTACAAACAGTAGCAGTTTGTGTATGGACTTAGACGATTTCTTTTTAAAAAGTACGCCCATAGACAAAGGTCAGGTGTACACAAAACAAAGTAAAGTTTCAATATGACAAATTCCTGCCGAGAGTCGCGAGTCTGTACCTAAAAATTTATTGCTTGTCAATGATTAGGGGAGCACAGCTACACAATTTTCACGCCTACCCTACAAAAGAAATTGTAACGCAATTTTTTTTCTTCCCTTCCTTTTAATTGGTGTTCTTAAAGTAGTGAGCTTAAACATGCTTCTTCTGGGTAAGTTCGCTCCATCGTAGATTTTGTCTTTGACCTGGACTAGACTCAATAGCACACCCATCTAAAAAAATAGGCTTTTTTACTGGTTTAAACTGTATCGTATTTCGTATTAAGTGCATGTGTTGTGTTCCAGGTCGATTGAAGTTTACCTGAAGACTGGCCGCCGTCACAGCGAGATCCTGGCGGAGCAGAAATTGAGCGAGGGACAGCTGCGAAGACCTGGAGCCACTATCATATTCTGGCTAAAATGTGAAAAAGTAAGTTGATTAGTATTACAATATTTAGTAAGAAAGGAATTATAAAAGCTGATGGCAGAAATAGATTGGGGCGAAAATGCACTATTTTTCACCTCCTTTGCACGTCTTTAAAGTAGTTGAAGAATCAGGAAAATGACACAGAGTTAGTTCACATAGGCACCGATCTGAAAAATGAACTAGATGTTGTTGCCAGCGGCTATGCCCGCAACAACTCTTAGATTATCCCAGAGGAACCAAATCGGGATAAGAGCTATCCTATGTGTTAATTCAAGTTACAAACTATCTGTGTATCCCATCCAAATCCGTTCAGTAGTTTTTGGGTGAAAGAGTAACAAACATCCGTACATGCAAAGAAACTTTCACATTAAGTATATAAATTAGAACAACGATAGCTTTATGGTCGCCGTTTTGAAGGATAGGATTATACCAAACCTTTATAAAATTCAAACAAATAGATATTTTGCCATTGAACTATAATCTACTAGCTTTGCCGATAATCGCAGAGGTAAAGGGCAACATTGTACGGTAATTATAACAGGGTAACATCTAAAATAATTAATTAAACTCGCTTTATGTTAGCTCCATTTTATTTCAATTTCAAATTACGAATATCATCTTACATCGTTTAGCTGTATAAACACTCCTAGGATAATCTTAAACAATTCTAGTTTGTTTTCAAAAAGCCACTAGTATTTAAAACGCAGGTGTTTCTTATAATTAAAATAGGCGGCCTACATCACAATGGTTTTAATGGACTATTGACTATGCAGTTAAGAAAATCCTCTATGTAACTGTCACTGGTTAATATTAAAGTTTGCATAGCCTGGAATATTTATAGGGTTCTGCCAGCTGCTCGTGAAGCGCCCCTGGTTAGAAGTCTTATCTAGCCTACGGATTCATGGCGAGAAATTCCTAGAACATTCGAGAAATATGAATGTGAGAGGTTTCTATCTCTTTTACTTTATCTGTAGTCTATGGGACTCGTGAGTCTGTATGAGATATGTAAGCGAAGGATTTTCCGGTTAAGCAGCACACAACCTCCTCTAAAGCCCAAATGAAACTCACGGCGAGAAATCCCGAGAACAGCCGAGGAGCGTGAATATGAAAAGTTTGACATGTCTACTTTACTAGAAGTCACGGGAAGGCATCCCCCGTATCTCGCCATTACTTCTCGTAGTGAGGCTGTATGGGCTATAAGGTTGACTCCGTTACCCAAAAAGTAGTATTAGTCATCGATCATGCTGTCTTACAATCTTTACCCTTACTTTTTCCTTTTTGAACAGAAGTGATGAACAGTGGAACAGTGGTAATTAACTAAAATAATAATAATTTTACAGAAAGTAAAGTTCCCGCCTAAGTTCTACGACTTTCATAAATGTTGCTGTCATTACAAGTGCTAATATCAGACTTCATTGGTTTTCTTTCTGAAGAATTTAAAATTCACGCTAAAGTCTAAAAATGTGAAAATTCTCAAGCTTTTTTATTCAGTAAGTTCCATCCATGTTCGACAGGTGTCGCTATAATATAAGTACACTATTAAAAATTATACAAAATGCAGTACATCCTGCCAAGTACACAGTTTATTATGTTTGCATGAGTAGCGGACATTCTTTTGTAATAATTATGTCAATCATCAAGAGTTTATGCGCCATTTCTTTAATCAGAATTACATCACGTAATGATTTCTGACATTTAGTATGGCGGCTACGATTATCCATCACTAGTTGCACCTGTATTTGATGAATAGACTTCACTGTCTTTGTCGTAAAAGTCCACTGAGGAATTATGTATAATAATGCCATTACTTTATACTCGATCTTTGTCAATCTTACTGTCTTGTTGCACCGACCGTTGAATAAGTAAAGGGGATCTTATATCACATTTTTGGATCTTATCAGAATCTATCATCTTTATTATTCGCTTTTAGTACGGCCTTCTCCCTTTTTGCCATGCTTTCTTGGTCTCGTCTAGTTACCAGAAATCTTCTGAATGTGAACACCCTATCTTCATCTGCTTTAGAGGTGGTATGAGGGCTCAATGCCGTAGGGAACAGCCTATGTCCAGCAATAGACGAATACAGGCTAATAATTATGATGATGAAGTCTTCAACTCTGAAGATACAAATCTGAAAACGTTACCAGCGCAAACAACGTCTGTTGATTTCAGCTTGTCGAAAAACTGTCTTATCAGGTAAGCCTGAGTGGAACGTAAAGTACTATTGTAGGAACACCGTAGATTTTTCTCAGTAATAGTCTGACAGACCCTGCAGCTCGACTCTGGGCGAGAGGAGTAATTGATGATTTTACCAACAGAAAAAAAAAATAAGCTTAAAACTCGCGTCTAAAAACCCTCGTTTACAATCTTCCTTTTAAGTACGAAAAACACGCGACAAGCTGCGACCAAGAAATTAACTCGCGCGTCAAACCGCGTCGCTTAGCACCTGATCTCAGAACAGCAACTAATGGCTGCATACCATAAGTGTGATTATCTAAATGCATTAATTAGAATACCCTCACGACTCATAGCATTGGAATAAACAAGTTATTTATAACTAACTAAACACATCGATATTTTAATGCGGCATGTGCAAGGGTTGGTGCGTCCCCCCGCTTACCTTTATGGCACAGTGTAAGATTAAGTAAAAGTCTCATTCGAGTCAACCGTTGAGAATATCTTTTTTAGTGAGATAAATTTTGGCGAGGGTTAATATCACATTTTACGTGTAACCTTATTAATTTATCCGTTTACAAAGTTAAAACTTTAACGTTATTTTACTATTAATACTTTTTTTTTTTTAATTCCTTTAATGTGGAAATGGCCTGTAAAACCCAGTAAGTCCTTTGGAATTCCAGCAATACTTCACATAAGTGTCACTAATATTAGGTTTAATTTGATTTCAAACAAGTCTATTCCACTACAGTATTAAGATTAAATCATTATGAAATAATGAGTCTCACGAGAACTACCGAAAAACATTTGTGTATCGCCTCTTTCTTTTTTTTTTGCTTCAATTATCAGTGGGCTTCTAGGAATCTGTAGATTATATAATCTAAGTTTTAAAAACATTAAAATATAGGGCCTAGGGCCTCAAGCTAACACCAAACCCACACAGCGATGCAGGTGCATCACTGCACTGGAACTTCTGCATCTATCTACCCAATACCACGCAGATGCGCCCGCGCAGCACCTGCCAATCTCGGCGCGCAGGTGAAACTGTGTTTACGTTTTTTTCAACCCTGCGCCGCGACCTCCGCGAACGCACGTTTAATAACGTTACTTTGTTGCGAGCCTTGTTTAGTTTAATTGGGAATAAGGATTCGACGTTTTTGGTAGTGATACTGACTTGGACTGTGACACTTTTGACAGATGTCGTCGGTGAAATGTCAAAGGTGTGGACGCTGGTAAATGGTTGTTTTTTTTTTTTAAATTGATGATGCCTGGACATTAGACATAGGCTCTATTGCCGTATGCCGAAGAAGAAAAGAAAAACGTTTTTTTTGTCTTTTTTGTATCGTTTCGTTTATTTTAAGTTAAAAAGATACCAGTCTTAAATATCTTGTTATTTTATGTTGTTAAGGTGATAATTACTTTATTTGATCTACTTGAGCCACTTTGATAGGTACCACCTCATAAAGCTTTTTAATGTGATTTATAATGGCGGGTGTTCTACCGTAACAATTAAAAGCAACTAACTACATTTTTATTTATTTTTCACCTTTTACGATGATACCTTTTAACTTCAAACATTAATCTAAAGTGAAAGTTACAGTCTAGAAAGTTTAAATGTTACCCGATTTGAAAATACATTGAACTAAAATAAATTTTAAAAAAAAACCCGTTTTTTCTAAAAAGTTTTATAATAATTGGCCGAATGACATACTACCTTTGTACATGATACCAACATGGTCTAATTATCAATATTTTTCTTTTGATAACTGAAACATGTTTACGTGGAAATAGAAACATAACAAGTTGGCTTCACCTGGCTTAATTAAAAATGTTTTTTATTTAGAGTACCCTATCACGCGAGCTACCGGCACCGGCGCCATATCTTAACTTATTCGCATTCGGCTCTAAGGAGGGTTACCATATTAAAAATTGAAGAAGTCAAAAGACATAATCAAAATAGGAAATGGAAATTGTTGCGATCAAATAATTAGCAGTGCTATCCGATATGGCGATTCTCCAAAATTACAAATGGATTTTAAAAAATATTGTGTTTTAAGGTTTTTGTGCTTTTCAGCACGTATTTGTTGATTTTTATTGTTCAAAGTAGTTATTTGTATGTTAAACCTCCCCGCACACTTGCTTATAAAGCTTCCACTGTCCGAATAAATCCTAACGGATGGTAACCCTAAGTAACCTGTAGGCTCTGTGATAGTGTTCATTTTGCCGCGCATTCTGTCGGCAGCCATTAAAAATGCTAATGTCATCGGGTTCACAACGTCATGTTACGGTTAACATGTTCAATACCGGTGCTGATACCGATTTTTACTGTGCAAAAAAGAGATCCAGAAGAATATTTCCATAATTATGATTAAAATAGCTCTTATCGACAGAAGTTCTTGTCTGAATATAGACCCATTTGGTCGATTGCCGATAATTTTGTTAAATATGGTGATTTTGTGATAGGGATCTGTCATTATCATTGTGGTTTTCTGAACTCAACAGTCGCACTTTTGACAACGATTGGTATCGTGGTCAAAAGCGCGACTGTTGCGTGTGAGGTCCTGAATTCACTGTTGGGGCAATGTTTTTGAGTTTCTTTTTCAATTAGTTCTTAACTTATTACTCAGAAATTAACTGGAGCTTATTGAGATATGTCTTTTTGAATGAATGATGTTCCGCATTAAGAAAGAAAATGTATCGTGCGTTTACGCACACCTTTGTTCCAGGTCTGGTTAGTTGTGTGTGTAGGCCATACATTTTTTTCCGTGTGTGAATCGTACCCATGTCACGCGCAACAGTCAATAGTTTAGTCACTGTTCCATCGAGTCTGATATTGCAAGCAATACCTATTTTGTATATAACTTAAGGTTATTTAAAAATAATGAGAAAACATTACCATACAACTAACAAAAAATCCAAAAATAAATATTTCAATTTCTACAACTGCAGCCAAAACAAACATGCCATCCACCTAATATCGTACGCATACCGCATTTGACATTCCCGATATAGACACCGGAGACACACGGACGGACACACGGCGACTTTTTTTCTTATATTCTAAGCATTGAGCAGATGGAGGGTTAACATAATTTATGCTCGCATAGAGAACGGGACAACAGGTGTCTTCGAATATTAATTCTTGTTTGTTTTTTAGGAATTTGTTTACTAAAACATGGCTTTCAACTTAACTCGTTTTGTTTTGTTACAACTGGTAATGACCGCGTGTTTCTTAAGGTACGGTCAAACCAACGCGATTAAAACACTTCACTTAAAGTCTAGTCCACAATCAGTCCATTGGGGACTAGACTTTAAGTGAAGTATTATTCGATTTGCTCTTGTCTCATTCTAGGCAAAAAAAGGCAAAGATGAGATTTTTTTTCTTACGTGGTAAAATGTCTCTAACCCATTACAAGATTGACGATCTGGAAACTAAACTCGATACAGAACGTAAAAATAACGCAGTTTGTGTGAAGTCCTTGGAGGAGAAACTTGAAAAAATGGAGATTAGTGCAAGATCGAGCTGTGTGGAAATTCGAAATATACCTGTCCTTAAGTCTGAGACCAAAGAATGTCTACTAAAAAATGTTATTGAGCTGGGTGCTATTTTAAATTTCCCAGTACAACCGCACGAAATAAAAGACATGTATCGAGTAGGACCGACTGATTCTAAAAATAGAACGATTATTGTTAATTTCACCAGTAACCTAAAAAAAGAAACTTTTTTACGGAAATATAAGAGTTACAATAAAGGGAAGGAGAACAACAGAAAGCTATCTACTGAAAACTTGAAAATAAAAGGAACACCTACACCGGTCTTTGTCTCTGAAAATCTGACGCCAAAAATGAAAAGGCTTTTATTTCTTGCTAAAGACTTTGCCAGTAGCAATAATTATCAGTTCTGCTGGGTCACTAATGGCAAGATTTTCTTACGTGAAAAGGAGGGCTCTCCTCATATCTTAATCAAAACGGAATACGATATACCAAAACCGAACAGCACGAAATGACTATCGATCTTCGAATTTTTATGTCAGTACTTTAGCTTTCACCTACACATAAATAATATTTACTTTTTGTTACCTCATAGAAACCTAGATTTATGTACTATTATACTAGATTTTACCTTGTACCAAACACATACACAGACACTCGGACACACACAAATTAATACACTAAAATTCTTTAAAGGAATGAACAAAAATTATTCATTTAATCCACGAGCCTTACTGTTGTGCAAAATTTACAAACAAATTGTCTTTTTTAACTTTAAACGTCACTTAAAGATGAACATCTTGTTAAATCTATTTAACCATGGATAGTGATCAATCATATATAACAGAAGATATCGAGCGTTTATCAATTTCTCAGTCTTTTTCTTGCTCCCCTGAAGATTGTAGCGGTTATATTGGTGATGCTACTAGTGGTCTAAAATTCTTTCACCTTAATATAAGAAGTTTAGGAAATGCTGTTAATTTTAACAATTTGCTTATCCTGCTACACAGAACTAAACTGGAGTACGACATTATTGTGTTATCAGAGTGTTGGTTAAGTAAATGTCCATCACTTCCTGCTATAGCTGGTTTCGATTCCTTCAAGTCTGAATATACGAACCAAAATGACGGTATAGTAGCATACGTTAAGCAAAACATGCAATTTACTGTTGACACACAAGTTTTGGTCGATGCAAATTGTTTAAGCGTGAAATTTCAACACGAGGTTGCACTATTGGCAATCTACCGTTCTCCGTCACATCGGAATCCCCAAAACTTTCTTAACAGTTTAGACAACTGCCTAAATTCACTCAGCACTTTTAAAACAATCATTATACTTGGAGATATAAATATAAACATAATGCCTAATAATACTGACACAATTTCGGATACATACTTAAATATTGTTGCGTCGCACGGAATGATGCCTGCATCTTTTCGCCACCCGTGGTAACAGCTGCATTGATCACGCGATTATTAAGTCGGACAAACCTGCTATCACTTTGGTTATTGATTCCTTTATCACTGATCATGCTCCTGTAATAATATTTTGCAAACTTCAAAGTTGTATACCTAAACCACCTGTAATATCTCACCGCATTGATATAGCTGCCTGTGTAGCTGAACTTGAACTTACTGACTTCACTTCAATAACTACTTGCTTCGATGCTAATGACGCAGCTACTGAATTAGTCAACAAGATCTCAAATGTGGTTAACAATAACACTTCAGCAACGGTTATGCCTAGCAGGAAACGCATACTAAAGCCCTGGATAACACCTGGAATTCTCAAATGCATCCGAAACCGTGACAAAATGTTTCGTAAATTTAAGAGAAATCCCGATAATAGTGTCCATAAATTGATTTACACGCGTTATAAACTTTTTTGTAATAATTTACTAAAAAAATTAAAAATATTGTACGAACGTGAAGAATTTAAAAAATGCTATAAAAGTCCTAAAGCCACATGGAACCTTATCAAAAAAATTTCCAACCTTCAGACAAGCAAATCATGCGCTAGTGAACTACTGACGATTGCTTCTGATCCACATTCCTCGCTAAATACTATAAACAATCACTTCGCTAGCGTAGGAAGAACTCTCGCTTCCAAGATTACTCCTCACAATGATCAGGCTTGCGGTTTTGATAACCCAGATGTATCTGGTTCAGACTCTAGTTCGATGGCCATTTTTAGCACGGACGTTGCCGAAATAGAGAGAACAATTCTCGGTCTTAAAGTTAATAGTGCCGTGGGCTGGGATGGTATATCGGCTGCTCTGATTAAGGCTGCCAGACACGTTCTTCTTCCAATAATCTGCCATGTCTTTAACCTCTCCTTGCTGACAGGAGTTTTCCCCACAGTCTTTAAAAAAGCTGTCGTGCACCCTATTCACAAGAGTGGGAGCAGAAGCAGTGTCAACAATTATAGACCAATCTCAGTGTTAACAACCTTATCTAAAATTTTGGAAAAAATAATTAATTACAGGCTCCTTAACTATCTTAACTCAAAAAATATCTTAGCTGAGAATCAATTTGGTTTTCGATCAGGTAAAAACACAGAAGATGCTGTACTTAAATTAACTGGTATTGTGACTAAAAACTTGAACAGTAAACTAAAAACAATTGCTATTTTCTTAGATCTTTCAAAAGCCTTTGACACTGTTTCTGTTCCTCTCTTGCTAAATAAACTGCAAAAAATAGGTATTAGGGGTTTATCTCAAGACATCTTTAGAAGCTATCTTAGTGATCGCACGCAGATTGTAAAAATAGGAAATTACATGAGTAGTGTAGAAAGTATGAGCTATGGCGTCCCACAAGGCAGTGTCCTTGGACCTACATTATTCCTAATTTATGTAAACGAGCTCTGCAGCCTTGACATACCAAATGCCAATATTATTGTCTACGCAGACGACACGGCTATAACTGTTCAGGGTAGGGAATGGCATGAAACCCGCTCTCATGCAGAGTACGCATGCAGAATAGTTTCTGACTGGCTATCAAAGAACTTGCTCACCCTGAACATGGAAAAAACTAAGTTCATCACATTTGCTCCACGCATAGCTTCCCAACCATTGCCGCCCTTCGCTTTGACCATACACAATTGCCGTCCCGCAAAAGGCAATAACTGCTGTTGCAAATCTATCTCGCGAACAAATAGCATAAAATATTTAGGCGTAACAATTGATAGTACTATGTCGTGGAACGATCACATTGTTTCTTTGGTTGCACGTGTTAGGAAATTAATTTATGTCTTTAAAAATTAAGATCATCGGTGGATCTCCCTACGCTTAAAACAGTTTACTATGCACTGGCAAATTCTATAATAAATTATTGCATAACCGTATGGGGCAGTTCTGGAAAGTGCTTAATGCTTCGGTTGGAAAGAGCGCAGCGTGCGGTCCTCAAAGTGATATTACACAAACCAATTCGTTTTCCAACCAATGAACTGTATACCCTGCTTCAAATACCTAGGGTAAGGCACAGTTTTCTGCTGAACACAATATTAAGGAAACATTCCGAACTAATTTTTGACCAGAATGTTTACACGCTAAGCCAGCAGAAACGTAGACCTATTAAAGTCTGCCCTGTAATACCAACTAGCATCGGGATAGTTAGAAAACATTATAATTTCATAAGCCCAATTCTTTATAACAAAATAAATGAGATTTTGAACATTTACCACCTCACCTCACGAAATTGTAAATCAACTATTCATAAGTGGCTCAATTCCTTATCTTATGATGAGCTTGAAAATTTCGCTAAAATCTGATCTTCCGTAAAATACTCCCTTCATTCCTTCCTAATCTCATAAACTTACATTCATTATACCTACACATACTCACACATTCAGTCATGCACACACACACATACACACACAACTCACACACACACACACACACATATACTATATACATAATTATTTTATAGTCTATTAGTTTTTAAGTTTTTTTTATACTTTTTGTTTTTTCATGTATAATTATACAAATTTTCTGGAACGCTGTCGTCTCCCCTCTTGGAGGTGGGCGCTAATGACCGCGACACAGTATTCCTTACTAATGCGGCTATTAACGAACACACACTTTTGTAAATTGATTTTTGTTCCAATAAATATTTGTATTTGTATTTGTATTACTGTCAGACTCGTACTGACTAACATCCACGGTGTCCCTTCAAAAGTCCTTTACGTTCCAGGAGACACGGTTACCTGAAGAGACAGTCCTGGTACCCCGGCAGATTTGGCCCTCCAAGGGGGACCGCGTTAAATTGCTGACAGCTCTATGAGGCTCGCGTGAGACACTACGCGCCATCGACCCGCCTATGGTCCATGATCGGACATCAAGTTACCATACAAAAGCTCAAATGTGAATACATGAAGACAATTCCTCGCTCTAGGAAACAAGTCCTTATCAACGCCTATCGGGTTTATAATTGCCCTTATTTCGGGTGAACTAGTAACAGCTTATCACAGTACGGCTTTCCTATTATTTCGACTATTTATTAATTAATAGGTTCATTCACCCGTTTGCTCTTATTTAGATTCAAATTAATCTATCGTTGACGAACTAATAGGGTCTCCCATAATAATAATCAACTCCTTTTACTGTGACGGAGACAAAATTGACGTAGGAGCGAGCTAGTCCAGAAGATGCCCTTGCACTCTAACTTGTTACGTTCGGAAATACAGACGCGGTTAGTGAGTTACACTCCCTTACTACTCCACTTACTTTCACTTTTTGATATTAGGCTCAGTATTATCGGCTTTCTATGTAATCCCAGATGAATACCCCTTTAAAACCTCAAGGTGCTCATACGCAATCATATAAGACAAACGATCCCAAACTATTAATTATATCTAACCCTCTAACACCTGTTTTAATTTCTTGTTTTACATAATAAATACCAAATTCCTAATACTGGCAACACCTTGGGGCTATTTAATCTTGTCTATTAACAATTATGCTAAACATATGTTAGCTACAATCATTATAATTATCTATGGAAGTACTGTAATAACTTCTAACAAATCCTCTTTGCGGGAGTTAGAGACTTTATTGTTTATGTTATAAAGGGGGTTTTTGAATGGCAAATGTACATTTTATGGTTGTTTTATTTTGCATAGAAATGTATGGGACACAATTACAGTTTTTACTTCAGGTAAATGTGCGAATAGATATTGTAATATAGTAGAAGGAAGGGTTTTTAATCATTGAAAGCTGGTTGTAAATATACCCTTCAAATGAATTGTAGGAAAAACTGTGTTGATGAAATGTGACAATGTATTTTATTAAACAAACTGTTTATTTATTAGCTACTAGCGGCCCGTCCCGGCTTCGCACGGGTGGAGGACTCGGTCTAAAACCCGGTCCCGATGGTTACAAACACAACAAAAAAATAATTATCTTAATCGGTCAAGCCGTTTTCATGTTATGTCGTGACAACGAAAAACGGGTTTCATTTTTATATATATAGATTTAAAAATGATACTTACATATGAATGTTCAAAAATTACTGTACCAAATCTTTAGAAGTGGTGCTGAAGAAAAATTAGGAGAGTTTTTCGACCGATGTGACAGGTTCAAAAACGTACTTAAAATGCTGTTAGTCTTTTTTTTTTACTTGTTTTTTGATAACATCCAACTATTTTACATTCAAGTTGAGATAGATAATGCCCCGAATACTTCCCTAACTTATTAATCCATTAGTTAAATAACTTGTAAATATGTGTATGCTAATTACAAAAAGACGAAGAAATGGAGACAGATCAGGCAAACGAAATAAAAAAAAAAAACCTAAAATATCACATACCCACGATCTAAGATCAAACATTTAATTTCTACATAATTAGATACTTGCCCTTCCAATCTAACAACAGCTTCCCTAATTAACTTCATATATGGACGATTTTATTTTTTCTTCTATCAAAGTATCGCAGGTGCTGCGCGTGCGCTTGGGTCAGGTGCGTTCGGAAATCTTCGGCTCCACTCGGTTTTATGATCGGGATCTAATTGATTGGGTAAATCACTTTACTTATTAGATTTTTGGAGACCGCAGCAATCGTTTGTGATCTGGTTTTTTTGTGGATGTCAAACAAAATGTGACCGTTTTTAGATGACTTCCTGGGGTGTGTAATTGTTTTAGGGTTGATTTGGTTTTGACATAAAATTTGAATAGGAGCATATTAATTTCGTTAATATAGGTAATCAAATACTTGACATAATATTTGAATAGAAAGACCACCGAAACAGCTAGTACATAATCTAACAATTATTTGAAAAAATAAGAGTTATGTGCGCATTTGAAACAGCCTCTCTTTTTCAAAATTTCACACGCAGTTATTTCCGAAGAATAAAAAAAGAAACTTAACTGTAGCAAGTGGTCAATCGACATGGTATTTGAAAACTGTTAATTCGGACTTTCAGAACTTAAAAAAGATACTTGGACGAAAACTGCAATACGTGATAATCCGGCTCGAAGGCAATCGGTTGTAGGCGGCACGCGACAAAAGAATACTTTATTAAACCCAGAAAGCCGACCGAAACCCACAGGAAAGGTTACGATGATGATGTATGTGTCCCTGTCCGTCGTAAATCGGCTGTGTTCGGCCATGTTCGGGTGGTGTCGACACATGAGCGGCGTGTGGCGCAGTCAGCCACCTGTTGTGCCTGCGCACCCTCCGTGCTTATACAGGGTGTTTGTTAAACGTTATAAGCGAATATAAGTGTTTTCTTTGAAGATACAAACTAATCGAAGTGGACTTCGGACTGACTAAGGATAACAATTTTTGATAAATATATACTTAAGTCAATTATCAGTCAAAATCCGGTGTCCGGAGTCCGGTCATCAGTTGTGACTCTATCCCGCACTTAAGGATCATGAGTACAAATGGTGACTATCTGCCAGAAGGCGTGATAAGAGTATAAGAGTACCACATCTTCTAAAAAGCGTAGCAGATAGCCTGTGTTAACCCAAGTGGAAAATAAAGTAACTTCAGATAATTCATAAGCTTTAATAAAAAAATAACTTGTCGTCGGTCAAAAGCCTTTGCAAATGATTATAATGCGGCAATGGCCTAGAGTCCATAAACGAATGTGTCGATAATTATTTTTATTTCCAATCGAGACATTAATAATCATCATTATCTCCATTTGGCAAGTAAATCCGATTAATACATGCATAAATGAACTTGTTTTAATTGAGAAGACCTCCAATTACTTAGCGCTATATTAAAACAACTCATTACTTTTTTGCGCTAGTTCAATGAATCATCGTTTAATTGCACTCCATTAAATAAATGCTATCATTTTAATCGTTAGGCTATTTTTCATCTATAAAACAGTAACATGGTACTTTATTTTGAATCTACATTTTAAAACCGAAACTTCTATAATAAATTGCATCCAGTCAATAAATTAAATCACCAATTAAAATTGTCAAATGGTTGAAATTGATGCCGGCCGCAAAATTGTTTACTTTTTTCCATCAGGCTGTATGTTTGCGCGGCGCACCTGCTGTTTTCCCGCCTTTTTCTTTTTTCCTTTGTTTCCCCATCTTTAACCCGACTTGGCCAGTATAATAAGCCAGTATGTATTATGGTAGGTCATTTGACAACAGTATTTTAACCTTTTTAATGCGTTGTTGTTTTTTTTTTGCACCGGAACTTGCTCGCATACTTGGAATTGTTCGCAATTCGAACGGTCGCGGTGGTAGGGTTGGTAAAATTGCTTAATTTATTTCTTTGTCTTCTTGATGTTTACAAATGATAGGTTTTTTATTCTTATAGTATATTTACACGATTACACATGACACGTACAGATGTTCTTGTTAGTTTGGCAGGATTCTAAACAGCACACTGAAACTTCGCAAATGAAGCTATACAAATACAATTCTCTTTGCAAATGGTGTCAGCCTGCACAAATGTGCACAGTTTACCCATTGAGTCAGACTCAGCACTTACAAATTATAATAGGCATAATAAACATGGTAACCAGGCATAAGAAATGCATGCATATGGTAAATATTAGTGAGGTCAACACTCTAGCAGAAACATAATAGGATTCAGTTTACTTTGCACCTCGTACCTATGACGTCAGTTTATAAATAAGCTGTCAGGCTCCTTAGCACAAATGTAATAAATGATTTCACGTCCATTCAACGCCTCTCAATCAGAGAACGTCAAAATTGTCGATACCACGCCGGTATCAAAGTGCCGACAGATACCAGATACTGATATTGTAATGTAGGCTGATACCACAGGGACAGACTAGGGCGGGGACGGGGGCGTACGGTGATGGTGCTGGTCGATCATATGACGTGCGTTTTCAGTTAACTGAACACGCACGCCAACTTAACTGGCCACAGTCTAACTTTAGTGCGAGAAAATTTAAAAATAAAGTGCAGTAAACAAAATTTTAACAAACTTGCAATGATATTTTTACGAACGAAAAATTGAGCTGCGAGCAGGGTTTGAACCTGCGTCTTCTGGATAGGTACTCCAGACGCCTTAACCAATTAGGCCAACGCAACTTTTAACTTGCAATGATTTGAAACCGCCATCACGCAACTCCATTTAGGCGTTAGGCCGCCGAAAACAAAGTTGCTTACTACTAGATAGTGGTTACGAGTGGCTTTGGTGTGTTGGCTCCTTAACAATGTTACAGTTTTTAAGAGCCTTACATTGCATACAGATGATAGTAAAAACAGATAGTAAGCTCTTCAAAACATTTTCATTCCAGTTGTACCCCATTGCTATCGTTTGTCTTCGCGCCCACTTTTACTTACCTAAGTCCAACCCTGTCCTCTTCTGTCAGAGTCTAGCAAGCTCCCACGAATCTACAAGTCCCGACAGGTTGAGAAACCAAGTTCATAGACCCCAAAATAAAATGACAAAAAGCGATCGCTCGGTTGTAAGCACGCGTGGAAAAAAATTAAAACCGTCTTAACAGACTGATTAAGTAATTTCTGCGCAGATTTCAATGACTGGCGATTATTTGGTCTGGGAATAACATTAAATGATTCGCGCTTTATTTGGGTTTTTTTTCCTATTTTGGCGTGTGCTAGACTCGGAAACACGGTTTATCGACTTCTAATATAATTTTTGAAATCGGTTTATGCATATATTATTATTTTTTACCTATTTTGGCGTGTGCTAGACTCGGAAACATGGTTTATCGACTTCTAATTTAGATAAAATTTGTGAAATCCGTTTTTGTATTTTATTTAGTAAAAATGGTCAGGTTTCACACTAAGCAATTATGGTAATGAAAAGAAGATTTAAATGATAATACCCTTTTTGCGATAACACTAGCATTTTTTAATTATTAGTTTTATGCATCTGAAATTATTAAAAAACAGACATTTGTAATAATCGTAATAGCAAAAATAGATTTATGAGAAACTCAGCAAAGTGAGAATTTATGTGTGGTATTTCATTTATTTTGATAGGTTTAAAATACACAATCATTTAATCTTTTGAAACTTACTTTTATTTCAAACTTACATTGTACTGGTTATATTCTAAGGTTATGTGTTTTGTGAACCGAAACTAAGATTTTTCAGATTTCTTTATCAAACAGCAACTGCTCTAAGTAGCATCAACAATACCTACTGTAAAGACAAAAGCTGCAATTCTTTAAAAACCCAATTTCTTAAATCAAAAACTTTAAGTAACCCAATATGACAAAACTGAAAAAAACCTTTCTTTAATTCGATATTGTGATCTTCAATTTTAACGAGTTTTGGGTATACAATTGAAAATAAGCAGTAGATTTTCCTCGAAATCTAAGAGGAAATAATCGTTGTCACGAAGATAATCTTACTCCGTACCTAAATGTAAGAATAGCAAAAAAATCTATTTACTACAAAGTCAACAAAACCAAACGTAAATAAATAGAGAGACTATTCATAGAAACCTAATAACACGGTTCTGAATTTCTAATACTAGATACAAATGGGGTGACATCGCATGACCTGAGTTCCCCGAAGCGTAGCTCTGAGCAACAACCTCTTTGGATCGCACGCTCAAGTTTTGGCGCGAACCAAACGTCAAACATCAGCGTCTATGGTTGTCTATGTTTTTTATTTAGAGGCAAAGGCACAAAAAATCGCCCGAACATCGCATCAATGATAGCCATTTAATGGCATCACGACGAGATAAAAAGCATTGGCGTCGATAAAAACTAAAATGTAGATCGTTTTGGAATGAGCATACGTGAGGTGTGTTTTTGTGCCGCCATATTTTGTTGTCGCTAAGAGGTTTTGTTTTGGTATTACTTACTATTGGCGCTGGCGATGGCGTTGCAATTTCGAAACGTTACTAACTTGTTTCTGCTTAAATTGAGTCAAGTTGCTTATAGTATATTGCTTTACTGTTTTTACTGAAACAGTTCTGAATTTATTATGATGAATTTTATGACTTGTTTTTTTTATAAGTTGTAAATCTTGTTTATACTGTTTCACTGGCTGAGAGAAAGATAGCGGATAAAGTCCTCATCGAAATCATCTCTGTTTAGGCTAGTTATTTTATTTATTTCTTAGGTTTTAATAACTTCTAAAATTTATTTATTTCCTTTTCCAAATGTTGCTTTTTCTTGCGAGGATATAGTCTGGTTACCTACTGCATTAAACCGCAACTGAGTACAAATACTTACAATTTGAAGTATGTTGAAGCCGTCTGACAGAACAGACCATTCCGCTCCTCATAATGGGGGGATAGAAATGTCAATTTTTACACGCCTAAAAAATGGCTGTTCTTGGAACAATATTAATTTATTTAAACTTTCACGTACAATTTTGGTACATAAGGCGGACTTAATGCCGCAAGGCATTATCTACCAGTCAACCTTTGGGTCAAATGGATAAGAAACTGGAATAGAAATTAATGGTAGTGGCATTAGTTTAGTTTTATTTTAGAGGCCTAAAACTCTTCGCAATAATTTTCCCTCGTCGCAAAATTGCACCAAGGTATCCGTAGTAGGAATTACCTGCAGATTAGCATTTTTTTAAATTTTCTAAACGAGTATGAATGGATCAATTCTCTCGACTCGCCAAAACGTGTAAGAAGAATTAATTTTTCATCGATTACGCAAATCTCAGACACGCGAGTGATCGATTTTTAATGCACAATTACATTTGTGGAATCCATTACCATAGACTATAAATTATTAAAAATATAGCGTGACAGAGTATTTTAATTGTGTTAAGGCGAGTGCACATCGATGTGTGATACCGGATGTACGATGTCTAAGGTTTTATTTTTTTATTAAAAAAAAACATCATGGGTTTCTTAGACGGAAAATTTAAATATAAACGGTCTAGTTTTAAAAATAAATTTGTGGCGATAGTTCTTCAACCAAAAATAATATTTTGAGTACTTACCGTAGACAGGACTTATTCGTCAACTCGCCCGCAATTAACTCGCTCGATCAGGCGAGTTGGCACCTTCCGATTTTACCTATTTTTGTTGTCGTCAACTCGCAACTGGCCGAAAAATGGTACAGTCATCTATAAAAGTGTTACAATAAATTAATATAGAAACGTACTTTATAGTATGAGGCGCTGTAAGATTTGAGTTTGAAATTTGAAAACGTACCCACGATGTAGGAGAAATCCCAAGCGTGGGGCAAAGACACAGGGCAGACTCCTTGTTATATATCTGGTATTTATATTATTTGTATTTTTGTAAAAACAGTGTAAAATACCTGTATACTATGAAGTACCTTTATTTAATGATTTAAATACCACCTTTTCATGCAAGCCTAGTACTTTTGTGATAAATAGATTTTGCCCAAAATTTGTATGTTGAGACAGAAGTGTTAAAATGAAAAATATCACCTTGATTTTATGCAGTCCTAGTACATTTTTGGGTATTGAGTATTCGCCGAAAGAATTTTTTAGTTTTGAAGACCGTTCGGTGTGCGGCATGAAAACCTTCAGCATGATTCTGTTCTCCTAGTACTTTTTGTTCCAATTCCTCATTCAATTTCGGCACCAAAACCTTCTTCATGATCCTGTTCTCCTGGTACTTTCTGCTTAGATTTCACATTGAATTCTAACTTATGAAAAAAAACTTAATTACTTATGTCTTTGTGCTTACATTTTATTAATGATCTCAAAACAACTCCGCCCCTAAGACGACCCCCTGGCCCTCAATTAACCAACTTTACACGTTTAAAGAAGGTTAACGTGTGAAGAAGGTTTAATTAAATTAAATGTTAAATTAATAGAAACACTTTTGTAGACGGCTGTAAATACGTCAGATTTTCGCTCAGTTGCGAGTTGACGACAACAAAAATAGGTAAAATCGGAAGGTGCCAACTCGCCCTAGCGAGCGAGTTAATTGCGGGCGAGTTGACGAATAAGTCGTAGACAGTTCATTCATCTTTGCAAATAATTTTTAATGAACTTATTTATTAAATACGGCGTACTAACTACGTTATAATATGCTTAATTTATGTAAAGACGCACGCTATTTACACATAATTATATACTTCATTATTTAGATCAGTATACTCAAAATTATTCAGAACTACTTAGTTGAATGTAACAGTTTTTATCGAAACTGTCAACTGTCAATGCAGACGCGACAGTATTGTCTGTCTTACTTAACGCAAAGATCTTTTGGGGAAACAGGGTTTGTTTTTATCTGTAAAGAGTCTGACAGTCCCTTCCGGAGTCCGCTCCACCTAAGATTTGACATTTGATGATATCCCATGTCAAAAAAAAAGTAAACATTTCCTTACGCTGTCGAAAATCTGTTGCTTTGACTCTCCATAGCTGTAACTGATAGACATACAATTCGTTATCTTTATCCTTACTTCCGTTACATTATTATTTTTATATTTTTTTATTCTAGACCTGGTGCGGTAAACATATGCTTATTATTTCTTGGAAGTTTCAGTTACTCTATTTTTATGTTAATAAGAATGAAGATTTCCTATTTTTATAAATTAAAAATTTCATGTTAGGGCTGATTTTTCAAAAGACAGATAACTTTTATCTTAGGAATAAAAATGGCGTTTTGATAGCTTATCTATAGAAAATATGTCAAACGGTTATTTTTATTCCTCAGATAAAATTTATCTGACTATTGAAAAATCAGCCCTTAATCAACAAACCATTCAAAGTTTAAAACGCTATAAATTTTATATCTCACCAGTTGCAACAAAAGCAAATAAATAAATATTAATTCCAACCTTATTTCAACAGGCCCCTTCCCCAACCACAACCTACCTCTTTTGTCGAACAAAATGCGTTTCGCGGTAAAACATGAGTATCGTGTCAACACCGCCTAACATCTGTTATGCTTTTTTATTACGAATTTATAACTGGCATCAATAGGCACAATGTGAAATAACACTTTTACTCTTACACGGAATTGGAAAAAAAATATCGTGATTATATAAAAAAAAATTGGAGAAACGTCCGGCTGCCGTGGTTGTAGGGTTGCCAGATTGTAAACTGTCATGGAAGTTCCGTAAATAAATGTAGGGCTATTTCTTTTGTGAAACATTGCATCGATTGTATAATTATGAAGCTAAATAAGTTACAAAATGTATAGCCTAGGTTGTGATTACAAAGTTAAATAATAGATACTTAGACTTTTTTAGTTTAGTTTATGGGACACGCGTCTAATAAAAATATTTTGTTAAAATATTTATAGCAGTAACTAAGTATTTTCTTCCAAATTAACTTTATTCTCTCAATAGATATATCGAATACTGAAATACCATATAATCTTCAATTAAAAAAATAAACGATAAATTCCATGAAGAATGATTGTGTCAAGTTGTCAACCCTACCGCGCGATAATTAGCGCGTACCGTCGCGTCGCGTCGCACTAAGTCAAGGGCAGTCACCGGGGCAGCTGGTTTCCTACTGAATTTTAATACGCTGCCGATTCAGAAACGACTAGTTTCGACCGCTCCCGAGGTCACAACTCGGCTTTTATTGTAATCTTGTAACTATGCGCGAATTCGCCTGTAAAAAAATGATTAGGTGGATAAAGAATATTCACAATTTTCCTACATTTACATTTTTAATCGGTTTTTTTAAAGGATGTCGTAGGATATCTCTGTTTGATGCAAAGGACCTTCACAGTTTCAGTGTCAGTAACCTGATGTGTGCATAGCGATACGAAATCGATTACCTTTATCAATTTCAGCAGATTTTTTGTCGATTTTTATGGCATGTTTGCAATCTTTAACTGACATTACTTCTACTCTAAATATTGGAAATCAGAGTTTAAGTTAAAAGATTCGTAACGCCTACAAAGTTTTGCCAAAATATAATCAAAATTCAAACCTTAACGCCGCTTATTGATCGAATATTTTGACAACAATTTAAAATTGGAACGCTCCCGCCAAAACCGTTTAGTTTTCAAAGGACGCGCGGAAGCAATCAATATTTCTGTCAACATCGTTCTTCTTTTGGATTAGCACGCATGAGGCGTGCCCAAAGTTGTAACTTTCATATATTTACGCAAATTAAATTCACTTTCGATATTTCCGTATACAAAACCTTGCCTTTTTAGGAATAGTCGATAAGTGGAAATCCTTGAGACTTGCGCACGTCCAAAAACCGATCAACGTCCACGATGGCATACGCAATTCTATTTTTAAGCTTCTCAAACATGCCAATATTTACTTGAAACACGTGATAAATGAGCGGAATTTTTCATTCACTGGCACGAGTTAGCGTATTCAGTGTAATAAAATTTTGAGGCATAAATTAACTAATTCTAGCATAGTAGCAGACGGCGTAATATTATAATGATATGAAGTAACTTAGGTACTTAATTCAAATTAATCCCCAAAAATTCTGGGCTTCGTTCAAGGTCAGACGCTACGTAGCGCGTGAACTTTAAAAGCGCTCATTTGGTTTGAATTTATTTCAATATAAATTAAGTCGATTTATAAGGCGTGACGGGGGAAAATCATCTTTGAGAGTACTGATAAAAAGCACTTCAAACGTATGAGGCCAAAAGATGCACAGTATAGTAAACTCTTTAATTTATTTACCTCGAGTACATACGCACTGGTAATGTTATGATTTAGCACCAAAAAAGTATCAAAAACAAAGTTAATTGCCAGCTACCCAGTTATTAAGATTATTAGATGTGGTATTTTATAACAAAGAAATGATGTGTTGTATTAGTATTTAAATTCTAAACATGAGTTTCGATGTTATCTGTGATGTAAACGCCTTCAATTACTCGTTTAACATAGCATTAAATGGTTTTTGTTAGCTCTAGAAGTCTAGATACCAAAACGTCGCATTTGTTTTTTTTTGTTTTCTTTTTTTAAATATCCTGTTGTAAACATGAAACTTTTATCTATTAGTTTTTTTTTTTTACCAAAACCCGTTTTGGTTTTTTTTTTTGCGTACGTTTAGTAAACCTAGAAATTAAGTTGTTGAACATATAACAATTTATGTATATTACACATTTCTATGAAGATATTACATAAATTAAATACCCTGTACCGTCGAATATTAGATTGAATAAAAATCCATCAAATATTTCATAAATAATATAGCTTAATAATATAGCTTCGTTAATAAATAAACAATTTTAGAATGGGTAGTTGGGTACTCTTAATTTAGAATTTTAGAAAAACAAAATGAAAACACCAGAAGGTGAAAAAGCGAAGGAAACATGTTTAATATTTTTAATTATAAATACCCCTGACCTAAGAAACTATGCATCTTAGTAAAAGTTAATTAATGAATTCTTTACTGAAAACTGTATTTTTTCTTTCAAACCCAATTTCGTTTTCATTAAATATTTTTATTTTTACACACAGTGACACTTATATTGGTATAAAGGCACCCATTCACGCGGCGACAAGTTTATGCGACGACATTTATAGCCCTTTCGCAGATAATAACGATTTTATTTGTCGCGATTGAATTATGGAATGAGTTCGACTGGTCGTTATCCATATTATTTTGTAATTGAATTATATTATTATTTTCTGATGCGTTTTAGAAGATAAACTAGTTCTTAACTTCTTATATTTGTGTTTTTGTGCGTCAGTTTACAGAAACTGAGACAATTAATGAGATTAGGTAGAGTAGGGGTATTGACAAAAAAAACAGATGTTTAGTTATATGTAGTTAAGTAAGGGCTGAATACTAAACAGCCTTCTCGTCCGTCTACTTGTTTCTTAGCTCTGTAGTTTTAAAGAAATTGTAATAAAATTGCCTTATACTTGTTGAGCTTTCATCTGAAAATCTGAGATTCTTCTTCATCAACATGTTCAAAAATATACATAAGCACTCTTATGGTATTGTGTTTGACAATACCATACGAGTTTGAAACTACGTCTGCATTTGTACACAAATATAAAAATAATAATTTTATGAATTGATTCATAAAAAAATAAAATCGCAAGACTAAGTACAAATTAACAAACGTCAAAGTCGCATCATGAATGGCGCGCCTCAGAACTTAGTCGATCAAAAATTTGGAAACGTCAACTGACCTTGAACGCAGGCGCGGTCGCGGCGCGCGATACTGCACGAGTTGAACGTTCTCGTTAAGCGTTTTTTCTTACTACTTAATTATTCTATTAGTATGCACTAAACATAGACAGGGTTGCCAGCCTCGCATGTCTAAGTAAAAATAAAACAAATATATCTTTAAAAGGTCAATTCGTATACAAAAATCAAAGTTCAACCACTTGTTAATCAATATTGGACTGCATAATTAGCTGTAACCGCATTTATTTTGCTGGCTAGCAACTAAATCTTCTCATTTTCCTTTGCATAGGAACAATGGTTTGTCTAAATTTATATTAATGCTTAGCATTCTACACTTGTAGGATAATTAGGTAAGTATATATTTATACCGAATACGTCACATGCAATATCATTTGGCCATTGGCATGTCACTAAAATCTGCAAATATGCATGCACCCTTTTTTTTTTTTTAGCGTGGTAAAATCATCAAATGAGACCTCCAACCCCGGGCAGGGCGTAGGTACTGTCAGACTTGTACTGACTAAAATCCACGGTGTCCTTCAGTAGCCCTTTATGTTCCGGGGTCACGGTAATAGAAATAAGTCCCGCGACCCCGGCAGGCTTTGGCCCTCTGAGAGGGGGGCCCGTCATTTTGCTGACAGCTCTTTGAGGCGCGCGTGGAACACGACGCGCCGTCGACCCGGGCATGGTCCATGGTCGGACAGCGAGTTGCCCTTTACTCGCTGTCCGCATGCCCGCGCATGCATGCACCCTAAGACCGCTTCGACTCTGGCCGTTGCTTTATGGTTGGTGCAGTAGCCAAGCGATCGACAGCTGCGCAGCGTGTCGCAAGTTCGATCCCCCAGGAAACATAAGTTTGTATCATCTGCAAAGTGTTGTTCCGGGAATCTGGGTCTGGGTAAACAAACGTTGTTATATGTGATTTTCTGTGTTTGTAAATGCACCCACGATACAGGAAACAATTCTTAGTGGGGCAATGTTTCTTCTTTTTTTAAAGACATCAAACCCTTCAGTGCCCTTCACTCATTATCGCCGTAACCCTTTCAAAAACCACGGCCCAGCACAACCCTATCCCTGTGCAGTTCAATGCGCTATCGTGCTACAATACAACCCGGTGTTTCGGCTACATTCCGCCTCTGTTAGTCAGACGCCCACGGCCCAGCGTCGGCGAATTCGCGCGAATCTCACACTCGGATGCACGAACATATTTCAATAAATAAATTGATGTGACAGCTCCACTTGTTTCGCTGTTCGATTTGGCGCGATGTGTGTTCAAGTTTTTCTAAATGTTGGAGATCAATAAACTTGTGGGTTTGCTTGTCTAATATTATAAAATATTTCGTAGTGGCAGTAGTAATTACTTAGTTAAACAACTGTCCGTCTGCATATTTTAGTCGTGCGTGGTACGTCTGTGATCTAGTTGTCTTTTATTTTTCTTTTGATTGTTTTTGTTGGAATCTTTATAATTATCTTTGCAATTGTGTATTCATCAACATGTGCTTTAGTTCTCTTTTCTTTGATGCCACCCACTTGCTTTCGAGACTGGCTGTGTTTTATTGCGATTTCTTTCGGTCTGTCGCTAATCGAATATGACAGCCTACTAGTCAAAATTAAAATGGGAACATCACTTCTAACGGTAAAAACTACTTTTTAGTACCTGTGTTTCTAGGCAACCTCTAGCTCATACTTTGAACAACTTTCTTCATTCTTTGACTAATTTTTGTAGTTGTAATTTTTGTTCTATTACAACAGATATTTTTTGTTCTTTATTTTTAATTGTGTACCTTTTCTTTTACCTATGGTACCTTTTCTTTTAAGCTATTCAAAAAAAAATAACCTTCTTCTCTGCATATTATTTTAGTATGCCTCATCCACCATCCATTCATAGATCCCAGCCAACGGAACTCGAGACACCAGTTACACCCAAATTTGGTCATGGGTCGCGCGAAATGCAGTCCACTACTATTATAAAATTACGCGTATAAATACAATTCTACAATAAACTGCTGGAATAAACCTGCCGTACTATAACCATGGCGAATTTAGGAAATATCACTCTGACTAGACCTTTGATTTTGGTCTAGATTATGGGTTTCTTATCTAAAGTTGATCACTCTGACCTTTTTGGAATGTCCATGAGAACAAAGCTAATTATACTGGCTATATTATAACTATTTTGATTTAGCTTATAACAAAATCTTTTGGGTACTATGTTGTGCCCTACAGGGACCATATTGATCTGGTTACTTACATTTGAAACCTACATTTAGGAAAGGATATAATAAATGACTTAATAGGTATTTACAATTTAAAATACTCAAGGGCTGTGGTGGTAAACCGCCTAAGTGTTTCAAGCAGGCCTTTCTATTTTTAAAGAATTAAAGAAAATTTTATTTGGCACATGCTTTGAGTGCACAACACAACATTCAACAGTAACAAGTAACAAGGTTACTAATATATTATTATACATGGTAAAACAATCTCCTAACAATTCTGCGATCGGTGAGGCTCAAAGATCAATTTATGTAGATTGAATAGTGAAGCTAAAATAAAAACCTATAACTTTTATAATACGACGGTGAGGACGGATTAAAAAACTAGCCTAAAAGTCTAGATAAGAAAAAATCGAAAAAATAATTGAAAAGAACCAATATTAAATCATCCGTGTCAGTTATGGTCCATAAAACACCACGCAACTGAAAATCCCCTTATTTAACATCGTTTTCAACCACATTTGCAATTACATCACCTAATTCACATTCAGGCTTTCATGAATGAACGTTTTTAAAGTTCAAAACGATAAGGTTTTTAAAACCGGTTATTTCAGAAACCGGTTATTCCAGAAAACCGGGTTTTTAAATGTTAGTGAGACCGTGAAAACTGCGATTAAACGAGTAGTGTTGGTATAAAGTTATGCGTAAGATTGTGGGCGTACAGACGAGTCTAGTGAAAGGAGGCAATATTCATGAATGAATCTACTGGTTCCATGTTTGTTACTACGAGTAGGCTCGCAGTTTATAGAGGAAATTGTGTAATCGTTTTACCGCTGTTTGTTAAAGCATTCGAAGATTATGTTTAGTCGGTAATTTTGTAAAAAGCTATTTGAAAAGCGGCAGATCTGACAAAACTCACGGATTGACAAATAAAAGAATTTATATTTTAAAGACTTAACATAAAAATATCAAAACAAAGAAAATAGCAAAGCCGACATTGTTTAATCTCAAGAAGGAAGAAACAGTCATGTTAAAAGTTAAATTCTAACTACGAGAATTTCCTAATCGTAAGAGACGAAGCACATTATGCCCATAGTCGCACTTGCAGTTCCAATTGCAAATTCCTTGACAGAGCGCCCTTAAATCAGTCTGCAAGCGAAAACAAAAATTGAATAAATCGCATTGTGAACAGGAGGCTTTACGCCCTCCGAACTGTCATAACAACCATAACCTACTCGTTGATTTAACGTCCGATTCAAATTTCGAAGTTTCGAACGTCAGATTTCAACGCCCACTGGAAGCCCACAGATGACATACACTTTGAGTCACGATGCATAGACTAAAGAGCGATGCATCCATTGTGAAGGTGTCGAAAGTAATCTTAAAATGAAAGTAATTCGCATGCATTTGTGTGTCACTGTGACTGTTTGTTTTTTGCACTTGTGTCGAGATCATTATGATGAAGAGAATACGAGTCTTTTTGAGTCCTAGCGCCATAACCACAGTTAGGGTTGCCATTAACTGGACATTTGGGTAAAAAGATCGGACACTTTGAATTTGGCCGGACACGCAACCAAAAACCCTGACTGTGACCTGCTTTATCCAGACGCCTAGCGACGCTAACCAAAATCATAAGTTTTATGGCGAACCTGTCAAAATTTTGACACAATAAGTACCTAGTTATTGTGAGAACTGAAAACATCAATAGCTCTTTTATCAATCAATCCATCTAACACATTTCTGCCTCCGCCATCATCTGCCTAGCCTTTTCCCAACTATGTTTGGGGTTGACCTCCAGTCGAACGGAATGCAGCTGAATATCACTATCTTACTTAAAGTCACTGCCCATCTATCCTACACATTCAGTAACTGGGTAATACTATACCCTTGTTAAGACTGGTTGCCTTTAAAGCTGACCAACAGTAACGACTGTCAAAGTCCTACAAAAAAATGACAGCCGAAACCAACGGCTTTACGTTTCTTCCGAGGCATTAATGAAACTTGCTTTTATATGTAAGCAGATCAGCCATCCACAGACCAACCTAGACAAGCGCAACTCCTTTGCCCCTATTAACGTCATATACTTACTTATTCAACCTTTTTACGTAACTACAACAACATACAAAAGGACAATACCCATCTACCCATGCGATACGTAATGCAGATAATTCCGTAATGGGCAGCCAACAGTCATGTTTCCACGTAATTAGAAGTGCAGGTCATGCTGCGCCAGTCACGAGTAATCAGACGCCTGGCGCATGTTATTATAGCTGGTTATTAATAATACATGCTGCACGATCCTGGTTATGGTGGGGTAAGGCTGGGTTGAGCTGGAAGCGGGCAGATTCTTTTAAAAACTGTTGATGTTCGATCTTTCTCTTATCAGTGTCGACCAGATACTCTGGACGCCGACAGACTGAAAACCGACAACACTGTTATAAAGAGACTCTTCGCCAACAGGGCTCATTAGCGTCATAACTTATTTCCCATAGTCAGTGACAAAATTTCGACCTAGGCAGGGTAAAGCCCTTCTATAAAACCGTGGTGACTATAAAAGTTTTCAGAAATCTACTTGAGACTGTAACGTAACTTGAGAACATATCATTATTTGCTAGAAGACGTTATAGATGACAAATGCACTAAGTTTTGGCGCGGGTTGCCTTATATTTAGAAAAGGTTTTCTGTGGTTGCCGAAAACTTAAACTCACATGAATGCCAGATTTGGATCACCTACCTGTAGAAAGGCGCCAAAAATGATGGAAGAGATAGAACAAAAAGGGAAGAAAACAGATTTTCATTTTATTTTTGGAAGTATCTTTCCCAGCCTTTATTATTTAGAAAGCTATGGGCTATTAATAGATAGTCTAACTTTTTCCCACTGTCCGCTTACGGTATGACAGTATCCTGAAGGTCATTGCAATAACAGTATTTATTTGCTTGCATTTATTGCTACCTTATAGGATATTTTCGCGAATTATCTGAAGGACATCAGGTCGTAACTAGTCGGATTTTCCCGTTGGCGTGCTACGAAAGGGTTTCCAATTCTTTGGAACAAAAGTAGGAAATGGGATTTTTTTGATTCGTACAATTTAAAAATAACAAAAGTAATAGTCCTCTATTTAAGAATAACTTACCTTTTTATCACACATAGGAAAATTTCCATAGTGGGGGTTGGGTAACTTCAAAATCTTTATAGTCTTAACAATAGATAGAGGAAGTATGGAGTTTCTTGCCCATTCTTCTCCATACAACCTACCTTTGCGAATGGGTGTAGGATCAATCCCATCCCATCCCATTTCCTTTAAATTTAATAATCGACATTCTAATTCTAATTGGAATAAATGATTTGACTTTGACAATATATTGAAGTATCAATATGTCCTGCATAAAATAAGTCTGTAGGTAGTGTTAATGGAATTCTGTTGACAGATCACAGGCACGCCTCCAGGTAAATGGACCACCGTCCTTTTCAAAGGTGACTGAGTCAGTAGTCACTTAGTCAGGCTGCGTACAGTAGGGTGTGGGGAGAGCCAAAACAACTTCACCGTATCGTCAGCACTTCAACAGCTTAGTCCAGCAGATCAGTCCGGGGTCGCGGGACTTTCTTATCAGGACAACCGTGACTCTAGCACGTAAAGAGCTGTTGAAGGACGCCGTGGATTTTAGTCAGTACAATTCTGATAGTCTCCTGTCCTGCCCTGGATGAGAGGACTCATTTGATTATAAAACCACGATAAAAAAGCAAACCAATATTAGACTTCTACAGGCTGAATTAATTGATTGATTTGAGTTGGAGCTAAATCATGGGTACTTAATTTAGCAAAACACTATATGAATTGCGAAAAATGTATTATACACTTACTATTCCATTGCCCAAGCAATGGAATAAAAAATTCCCTTTAACGAATTGTATCACAATCCATAATACTATGTCTGATTCCGCGAAAGTATCCTTTATAGACCCTAAACAGTTTAATTCCCGAAAATAATACACCCACGTGCTCTGAAAAACAAATAAGTACGGTTAATATCAAAGCTTCATACACATAATAAAGTAGAAAGTAATAAAACAACGTAAACAAGCGTCCACATCATCTGTTTACCAAACGTTTTCCTTATCTGACTCACGAACTCTCCAAAAAGGTGAACAAAAACAATAACAATCAACATACAGTATCAGCTGTTGCAGGTACTCGACTTAGTCAGCTGATCGCCATTGTTTACCGTACCACGCCACAGTACACGTTATAATAACACACAGTATTTCAACTCGGAAATAATGTTGAAATCCGCTCAGTACCCTTAGCACGAGTTTCCACTCTTTTACTTTGCAGTATTTACAGCGTTTCTTGTATGAAAAAATGGAACAGCGCCTCTGGTGTGCGAAGAAGGAACTATTTTTTTCATTGAAAATTGTCAATTTAAAAATGTCAAAGTTCCAGTTTACTTTACGTCTCATTTACTGAAAACTCGTGCTAAGGGTACAGGCGTGTATGCCTTAAACACAGCACCACAGGAAAAGTGCTGTGCTTGTATAAACACAGCACTTTTCCTGTATTCTAAGCATGCTTCAGGTAACAGATTACTCTTGAGTTGCTCAGAGCTGTCACATCTAGACAAATTGCTGTTACTGTCAACGAATGAGAGCTTTATGAAGGTCTCTCTCCTTTGAAGACTTCAAACTACGATCACTGGTCGAAAGAAGCAGTTACATTTTAGAACGAAAGAAAGTTTTAGTTGGCAGCGCTTTCTTTTACATGCCCTTTGCGTTTCACATGCACGGTGCCTTTTAAAAGTGTCCTACGACACATGCGTTTGATGCCCAAAAAGGGCCTTCAAAATCGCCATGATCTTAAGTTCACTAGTGTAGGTATTCACAAGTCTGACAATAACTTTGACACGCTGTTTTCTTTTACGTCATGAATAATCTAATGAGCAGAAACAACTGTCAGACTCGTACATACTAAAAATGTTAATGATAAAGTTGTTTTTGGCTCGCCAGACATAAATTAAATGTAAAATGACTGTAATTGGTTTACTGGTTATTCACTACACTGTGCCCACGGCGCCGGCGCTGTGTCACTGCATTGCACAATATGTGTAATCGTCATGCATGCATTACCTAGTTATCACTAGCGATAGTAATCGCGGTGTGAGTGCATTGATAAGTGCCATTAATTTGCACTGTATTGCACAATCGATTGGCAATTGTTCTTTGTGATTTTGGAGATAGCCAGAAATGCAATTTGGTCGATAAGATATGAATTCCAACTAAATTTTATAAGACATTATTTTTTTTATTAATAAGGAAAATGTTGACACTGAATAACCCCGTCCCTCTCTAATATGTTTTATCCAATTGATTATCTAAAACTATCCGTAGTCTACGAATATTTAATTAAAATCAAATAAAATAGACATTCGATTTTAATTGAATTAGAAAACGATTAATCGGTTTCCAAAAATAATTGTTAAGTTAATTGAGTCTAGTTTACGAAATCATAAAATAAGAGATTTATTGAAAAATACGATATTATGGTAATTCTGATCGAAATAACATCTAAAACGGCTGGAATTGGCCGTTTTCACTGCATTGGCCAATTATAGATTTAATTATTTGGTAATCATAATCTTTCACCGATAAATGTTATTAGTAGATAGTATTTTTTTTTTCAAATCTGTCAAATGTTTAATATTAATACATTTTTTGTATAGAATGTGTTACTGTAAACCTTTGTCTTCTGCCACAATTTTCCACTTTCAGCAAGAATATAAAAAATGCCGTGTAAATAAAGTGACAGCTTACAAATAAATAAATATAAAGTAATGAGTTAATTTTCCATTTTCCCATAACATTTAAAGCATAGTGGAGACTGGTGGCAAAATAAACGTGAACGCAGTAGCAGAAACCGCATTCCCAGGGACAGTGAAGGAACACCGTGGATTGAAGAAACACCGTCGATTGAAGGAACACCGTCGATTGAAGGAACACCGTCGATTGAAGGAACACCGTCGATTGAAGGAACACCGTCGATTGAAGGAACACCGTCGATTGAAGGAACACCGTCGATTAAAGGAACACCGTCGATTAAAGGAACACCATGGATTTTAGTCAGAACAATTTTTATAGTTATCCGCGTCATTAATCTATTTAACAGTAAACCAAGCGTCAATATAATGTGTATCAATATTGCACTGTTTATTTATATAGACGCACAATAAATACTGAGTGAAGTTGCGACAAGGACACGATAGTATATAGGGTAACCAAATATCCTGTATTTTACGGGTTGTCCCGTATTTTGAGTGTGACTTTTTCATTGTACATTTCTTTAAGATTCAATGCCATTTCATGAATAAAACATCCTAGTCGAACAATTTGATGATTAGTTAGTTTTATTTTCAGTTTTTTTCTTCTCAGACGTAATATTGATTTGTTTTCAAATATTTATTATTGTTTTTTAAACTCTTCAAAAGTTGAACAATTGTGGAGTTTATTCACTTGAAAACGTCAAGTTTTTATAAAAAGGTCTTGAGAAAAAAAAGAGTCCGTCCCGTATTGTCAATACAGTTGTCCCGTAAAACAGGAAATCAGATCTGGTCACCCTATTAGTATCTCATTCAGTTCGGAGTCAAAGTCAATTTTATCTAGTATTGAAATTATCTTCCACATTGGGCACGAGGACACAAATGAGTTACGTGATTCATGTGAACCGTGCTGCAGTGTATGTACATAAGTACATATATGCAGAAATACAAGTAGGACCAGTTTCTACAATACCTAACGAATAGTTTTTTTTTTCTATATCTCTTCATCATCATCATATTAGCTGTAGGATGTCCACAGCAGAACTTAAGCCTTCCCCATAGGACCGGTTGGAAGCGACTTGCATCCAACGTAATTCTGTGGTCTTCATCAGAACCCTTACAGAATTCATACATGGTAGCCCGTTTCTCGTTGACGGACCTGGAGAGTAGACACCCTGGTTCATCCACGGACTGAGAAAAGCAAGAGAGAGCCTTTCTGTATTAACTTTACCTGAATAACTAATGAATATCAAGACCTACGGGTCATTATGCTCTATGGTCGTGTTAAGTATCCACACGTGCCTACAAGTGCATCTGTTAGGCTGAGCGCATGATGCACTAACGCGCGTATCTGACCGACTACGTACGATTACGCCCGAACTCTTACGAAAGAACCCTACACCGGTTCCACTGCGAGCGGAGCGGGGACGAGCTGTGCCGCGATTCACCAATCACATGGAGTAGTAGAGACGAGATGTAGATTTCAAGCCATGTGATTGGTGAATCACGGCACAGGTCGTCTCCGCTCCGTCTCAGTGGAACCTCAGCCTAAAGAGCGTTTCCACCGCGAGCGAAGCGGACCCATTAATGAAAACCTCACAAAAAAAAACTTTTTCTTGGTGGAAACGCAAGCTTATTTCATTAACGCTGGGGCTATAACGAAAAATGCCGTTATTTTTTAAACACTTATATTGCCAAAATTAACGGGAAATGACGTTAGTGCGACCTGTCTATTATAAGGTGATTTTGGTGAGTAAATGGTTAGTTGGAACAGATTCCACCCAACCATTTCCCGCACATTACCCTTTCGCGGCGGAGACAGAAGAGTTCCTGCCGAGTCTTTCCGCTCCTCTTTTTGTTGGTGGAAACTAGACACGTATGTAATCAATTTTCTCTTGCGAGGTAAAATAGGCCATTAATAGGCCCGCTCCTCACGCGGCTAAAACCGGACTTCGGACATCAAGAAAGAGTTCAATCGTCTCATTTCCAGAGCGAGCTCATTTTTACCTCTTCAGCCCGCTGAGTCATTTTCTCGACTCTTTGTTGGTGAAAAACTGACAGTTTAAGTACTTTTCTCATGCGAGGTAAAATAAGTCTTTAATGAGTCCGCTCCGGTCGCGGTCGAAACCAGGCTTTATATGTAGGATAATCGCTATATGAAACATTTTTTTTATAATTCTGACGTATCTATCTACTGATTGGCGGTAAATGTAGGTAAATAGAGATTGTAGGTATTTATATAGGTGTGTTAATTGGCAGCAATTTGTGTAGAGATTTGATTGATAAACTAGATAATATAATTAAGATGTAAACAAATTATTTGTGTTGTGGAACACTATGAACCACCAATTAGTTAATTAATCATCTTTCATTGCTAATTGCTTGTTAGATACTGGTAAATAGCTAAATACAATGTAATGTTTGATCCTTTGACTCAAAGCAAAGTCTTATCGGGTTGATATTCTAATTTCAGACCTAAAAGGTTCTAAGAAGTTATAATCAAGAAATAACTTCTTTTTATTTGCGTGGTAAAATCATCAAATGAGTCGGAGTGGGACCCCGGGCAGAGCGGGAGGGACTGTCATACTTGTATCAGTACAAAAATCCACGGTGTCCTTCAATAGCCCTTTATGTTCCGGGGTCACGGTGATGGAATAAGTCCCGCGACCCAGGTATGCTTTGGCCCGCTGAGAGCCCGGCCCCGTCATTGTGCTGACGCACTTTGAGACGCGCGTGGAACACGACGCGCCGTCGACCCTGGCATGGTCGGACAGCGAGTTGCAAATCAAGAAATAACTAAGCGTTGAAACCACACTGTTATAAAAAGATATTAGGTAAATAAAACATAGGTTGGATGAGATCCACTTCCTAGCGGTCTACTCCGGGCATCGCAGCCTACTTATAACCTTTTTTTTTTTTTTCAGCGTGGTAAAATCATCAAATGAGACCTCCAACCCCGGGCAGGGCGGGAGTTACTGTCAGACTTGTACTGACTAAAATCCACGGTGTATTTCAGTAGCCCTTTATGTTCCGGTGTCACGTAATAGAAATAAGTCCCGCGACCCCGGCAGGCTTTGGCCCTCTGAGAGTGGGCCCCGTCATTTCATTTTTGCTGACAGCTCTTTGAGACGCGCGTGGAACACGACGCGCCGTCGACCCGGGCATGGTCCATGGTCGGACAGCGAGTTGCCCTTTACTCGCTGTCCGCTACTTATACTTATAACCTGGGGCCGTGTTACAACATCTTAATACCAGGCTTGTTCTAGTGAGTGGACGAGATGGCGCTAGAAGACTTGTATAGCTCTGTCACTTTCACTCGCCGGAACAAGCCTGGTTTTAAGACGTTGTAATACCCCCCCAGCAGTGATAGCTGAGCGTCCCCACTAACGGTAGTAGGCCTCACCAGCTGGACTATCATGGCGTCTAAAAGCGAATGTAGTTTCACTGTGGGAATTAGATGGTGCTAGCCGCCTTGTATAGTTCTGTCCCTTTCCCACAGTGGAGCTACTCTCGTTTTAAGAATTCATGGTAGGAAAAAGGCCAGTTGGATACCACCATCGTGTCGTAGTCTGATGCCAAACTGTTTTGACTGTTTTCTGTCGGTGCGCTAGAGTTCCAGTTCCTCCTGGGTGAGCTGGCTGCATCTTTGTTTCTAAGCTAAATTGAGGACACGAGCAAACCGAGATCTAAAACTACTAAACCCTTTTAATAATGTCGTATAAATACCTACATAATTAATTAACTTACCCTACTACCACGATTAGAATAAACTGTTTCTTTTCAATATAAAATGTGGGGGAAGGAGGGATCCTCCCCCCCACATTTTCCACCCTCCACTACCCACCGTTCATTTTCTCATCTTATACTGCAAGTACAGGCCATGAAGAATGCAACCCGGAGCGTTGATGTCCACGTGTAAGTCCAAAATAATCCGACGGGAATGTAATACCCGGGAAAAACATGATCCCACGTAACTGGATCATGGTGAAATCTGGCTCAGATAATCTATATCTAAGCCAGATTTCATCATGTTCTCGTTAGCAGTTTTTATGTGAAAGAATTAGAGAAATAACAACACCCTTAATTCAAACCTTGAAAAGGTTATCAGTTAGATAGATCATTGACTATACTTTTAGCTTAGTACAGAGTTATCTTTAACCAACCACAACAAACAACGATATTAGTAATTGGGTGGTATTTAAAGAGGCTTCTATTTAATGGCGTTATTGTCCACTAAAAACTATATTGGCCACAAAATTACAAATTTAGCCACGAATCAAATGAATTGATTGATCAGCAAATGTTCAAAAATAGCGTAAGCCAAGGGATCAACGAAGAACCTGAAACCTTCAAATGAACCAGCGACACAGATGACACTTAAAGCCGAAACTAGCTTGTCTTTTTAAAGATCTATGTGCATTCTTTATGGCCGATACCTGTAGTTTGTTTTCGCAGTAAGCACTCGACGACTGAGCTATTCGCTGGAGGGTAGCATCCTTTTATTACATCCACGTGGAAAGGAACACGTGTACGGTGCATCCTCGGTACGAAGGTTTTATGTTTAAGACGGGTTTCTTCTACTTTGAAAAGCTTTTTTAGTTAATAAATTAGTTCGTATTGCGTGGACGTTTAGCGGAGGCGTGGAGATGGGACATTGATATATACTTACAATGTAATCATTATTAAGGTATTACAAAGCTTTGGAGGTATGTCTTAGGACTCATGGTCTATTAGGGCTCTGATTCTATCGTATAGGCGTGAAAGATAACAAACGGACAGACAGAATTGATCCTATTAAGTATACTTAGTTAAACTTAAAAACAATGAGTTAAAGTTCAATATTGTGGTCTTTTAGGAACAAATTATGATATTTAGGATCTATTGGCCCATTCAAGATAAGATCACCGATTAAAAAATCTGAATTCCAAATTCTCGATATTCTAGCAAGACATGGTAAGATGTCTGTTAGGCAATCTTCATCTCGTTACTTTAGGGCCACACCTGTGGTCACATTAACAGCATTTCCCTTTAAAATTTCGATAATATTGTCTTCAAATGTTCTTATAATTAGTGTGGCTCTAGTGTTAGCGAATTAATTCCCAGTGTAGCATAGTACCACTGTATTCTAGCAAAGAAACCTTACAAATCTAGACTAAAATACAGTCAGTCTATTCCAATGCAGCTTTATACCACACAAATAGCAACCAATTACAAACGTATTCATGCACTAAAGGACACAATGACATAACTAACTGTCCAAAGTGAGCTAAACCAGTACTGCAGAGTAATATGCACATACATTGTACTATCGAACAAAGAGACATGTATACACCTATAATACAGCCACTAAGCGTATCTAGGTCTCAAGGAACTGTGACCCAGAAATGCAAAGCGCATCTGAAAGAACAGTGTGAATTTATTATTTAGAGTCTGAGACTTCGTTCACCTCCACCCAAGGAAGAGAGTTCATTTGATGATTTCTCACCCAACAAAAAATGACTAAGTTTACACTGCAAGGCAAAGGCCTCCATTACCCTGTTTCTATGTTCTTTGCTACGTCTTATTGACCTCACTCCCTTCCCTTCTATAAGAATCCAATGTGTCATGCCATCTCTCTAGGGAACCTTATAATCAGTGGAAGTTTGTCAATTTTTTTTTTCAAAAATAAGCTTGGTTCATAATGGAATTAATGAATGAACAAAGGGCACACTTACCTCTTAGCTCCTTTTAATAACTAGCTATTAACTAGATAAAAAAGTGGCATTGCAGTTATAGTAGAACATATTTTCACCTGTACAGTAAACTCTCCGTCCGACTGTACTATGCACCTGTAATCGTGCATGAGAAAGGTCAGCGAAGGACTGACACACGCTCGACCCAAATGACATAACCGTGACCAACACGGACGTGCGCCTACCTAGCGCCAATGTACTCATATGAGTACTACTAACGCCAGTACTTTTGCACTTTTGTGGATAGTACTTAAATTCCTTCAGAATCTCCCAGTTTAGTAGAAGCCTTACCTTTCTTCTATACGTTCCTCATCTGGTCGCGGGACTTATTTCATTACCGTGAACCCGGAACATAAAGGGCTATTGAAGGACACCGTGGATTTTAGTCAGTACAAGTCTGACAGTCCCTCCCGCCCTTCCCGGGGTGGGAGGACTCATTTGATGATTTTACGACGATAAAAAAAAATACGTTCCTCATCTATATGAAGGCAGAAAAATCGCAGGAAATGCCTTGGTAACCCCACGTTTTTTTTATATATATTTTTTTAAATTTAATTCATTAAATATTCAATACATTTAATGAATTAAAAATATCAACCCGGGAGTCGCCTGATTGGGGTTAAAAGATCGCATTGCAAAGCTCATGGCCATCTTCAAGTTCATCATTATTCTTCTGCCCTGATCCCGATTATTCGAGGTCGGTGGAGTTTGTATTACGAGTTACTGCTTTATTAACAGTCCTTCGGTTACCTATTATCTTGAACATTATGACGCCACCAGAGGCTTTACTTTAAAAAATCTGTGTGAAATTCTTCAAAACTTTTTAGTCTACGGTAGGCGCGGGCATGCGGACAGCGAGTAAAGGGCAACTCGCTGTCCGACCATGTACCATGTCGACCATGGACAATGCCCAGGACGACGGCGCGTCGTATTCCACGCGCGCCTCAAAGAGCGTCAGCAAAGTAACGGGGCCCCCTCACAGAGGGCCAAAGCCTGCCGGGGTCGCGGGACTTATTTCCATCACCGTGACCCCGGAACATAAAGGATTATTGAAGGAAACCGTAGATTTTAGTCAATATAAGTCTGACAGTCCCTCCCGCCCTGCCCGGGGTGGGAGGACTCATTTGATGATTATACCACGCAAAAAAAAAAACTTATTAGTCTGTAAGCTAGTGCGCTATTAATTATGTGTTTCACAATAATTTCATTCTTGATTTCTATCCCTGTTAGCGATACAGTAAACACCCACTTCTAAATGTCTGGTCCTAGATTAACATATTCTGCTTGTGGAGCCATGTCTGCAATCTCATTGTTGATACTGGCACAACACACGCATTTGGAAAATACGATGCGTCAAATGCGTGTTCGTGATTCATCGTAGGTAAACTATGAAATGTAAATGACTGAATAGGTGAAACTATTTGCTGAATATAGGCCGAGCCTGATAGTTTGTCCTTCAAGAAATACCAGTTTTCTTAAGACTTGTCCTTTCTTTACATGCCCGGGTGGTCTACCTTGGCATCTTAAAGCGAAAGTAATTCCACTGTGGGAAAGAGAGACTATACAAGTCGTGTAGTGCCATCTCGTTCCCACACTTTAATTATTCTCGCTGTAAGACATCATCATAGGGCCACCTGGACCCTTATGATTTTCTAGAATTTTATCGTTTTTTTTTTAATTGAGAGGCGTTATTTCATTGATGTTTTCATTCCTACTTCTCACGATGTTGATGAAGAATTTCGTGAGGAATGTCCTAGAAACATTAAACAGCATACCGCAATACACCCATTTAGTGATTATAGCTTAATTTTGGGGTGGGTGGGATCTACATCCTAGCGGTCCAACCCAGGTATCAGCACCACAGGCTACGTGTACGACCTGAATAGCTGAGCGATCCCACTGCCGCATGCCGGTGGTAGATATCACCAGGGCTTCTTAGCTAGGGACCATCATCCTGTCGAGAATCCGGAACCAAAAATATCATTCTATGTACCGTCGCCGCATCTTTGCGCACTGCGTAGGAGTTCCAGTTTCTTCTGGGTAATCTCGCTCCATCTTAGGCCTTATCAGGGACCAGAGGATCTCTCAGTAGATCACCAATCTAAATAAAAAAAACACTCTCTCATAGGAAACTGTGCTGACTTCGTATATCAATAGATCCTAATATATATTATACGCCGATTATGACACATACATACATTCAACAGTTTTTCCACACCTTAGGCCGCCGTACCACCCAATCTAGTCGAGTCGTGACTCACAAGTTAATTGATTGTTTGAAATCGTACGTGATGGTTATAACGTGTAAACGACCAACAATAGCCATGTTACGACTAATCGAGTGTTGTCTTCTAATCACTGATTATTACCATATTCATGATTTGTGGGAACAAGCGTAATCAAGCGTTTATTAAACGATGTTAACTCGGTTATTGTATAAAATATTTCCGGATCAGCGGTAAGATAAAGATTTGGGTACAACCGAATTAATTTATTAATTAATTAACTGATTTAAAAGCAGTGGTGAAATAAATAATGACTGTTGTCGCCCAGTGGTCGAGAGTCGACCATAATTCATTTAAATGTTATTTGTATTAATGAACGAATTTTTATTTTATTGAATTAAGCTTGAAAAGTAGCTTTCTGCACTTACCCGTCCTCGTAATTAAAAAGGAGTATAAAGTTTTTTCTTCTCGTATCAACATAAATGTACCTATGTAGAGATACTGAATGGGCCCTAGCGAGATAATCCAGGTTTGTAAGAAGAAACCCGGGCTCTTCCGCCTCAATCAGATCCTGGACACATTCCCTAAAACAAAATAGCACTTATCTATCTAAAATTGATTCTTTACATGCGATAAGAAAGTTTTAGGGTGAGACCAAAGGAGCGTAATTTTTAAGTCGAGAGTCGCAGAATTTCGGTCGGTTTCATACAAAACAAACGTGTACGCTCGTTTGACCTCACCCTTAATCCTAACATTTTGCGCATGCCTTGGATTACAATAACTTTTTCGCGATAAAAATTTTCGTTTATGTCACCTCATCGCGATAATGAACAGCATTCTGGCCCCAGCCTAACAGACATCTGACATGTTAAATGCTTTAAAAAACCACCGTCCAGTATTCTGTAAATAGTTTTACTTTATAAATATTCGATCAGAAAAGGATCAGCCATCCGCATTTTATTCAACCGGCACCGACGGACTTTTATAATCTTAAACCGATTTCCCATCTTCAATACAATCTAGATTGCCAAACAGCTTAGCGTAAGGATATTACATCTTTTCTAGTCTTCCTCGGCTTCATAAAGAAAATGTTTTCCCACTGTGTTTACAACTTTGTGGATGAAAGTTTTTCGCGTCTATGGGCGCCTGGTAGTTTTAGTTGAATATAAAATTGTAATGCCATATTTATTAATTAACCAGTTACGACAAGGATTTAGTTTAAGTATAAGATCGCTACAAAAAACAAATTGTAAAACACTAGCCGTCTAACCAGGGGTGCTAAGACAGGAAACCTCCACGTGCGCCCGTGGACTGGAGTTCCCTCTCGGATAAGTCCGGGGGGAAGACTAGTTTTTCGGGCCGGTGCACCCTGGGATGCGGGCAAAAACTCTCCCTTAGGCCAGTGTGCCTAAGAGGTCGCTTTGCCCGTATGCGAATAGCCTGTCGTGTGGACGCTCCAACGCGTGTCCCTCTGATCAGCAGAGGGCACAGCGGCGGAGCGGGCTTGCGGACGGTGAGTAATGGGTAGCTCGCCGTCCGACCGAGGACCAAGCCCGGATCGGTGGCGCGTTGTGTTTCGCATCAAATGCCTGCTGGGGTCGCGGGTTTTTTCTTAACCTAGGATACCGCGGCCCCGGAACGTAAAGGGCATCCGAAGGAACACGATTGGATTTTAGTCAGTAAGAGTCTGACAGTCCCTTCCGCCCCACCCAGGGCGGGAGGACTCATTTGATGATAATACCACCTAAAAAAAAAAAACCGTCTAACCACAAAAAAAATAAACATCTGTTGAACACTTGTCTAAATAAACTGTCAATGTCAAATCAGCATTTCACTTTGATATAAGGTTCGTTTTGCAGTGACACTTTTTAGACAACCGTCTGTTTAAGTTTTTGTAGTACGACGGTAAGAATTTCTCCTGTATTGTGTACGTTTACCAACATAGAAACTCACATACACTAACTCCCAGACCCGAAACAACTATATGCAGGTCACACAAATATTTGTTCCGTGCTGGGATCAAACCCGCGACATGATGCACAGTAGTCGATCGCTCAGCTGAAGTGTTTTTTGAACTCGGTAATCTCAGGAACTGACGGATCGAATTGAAAAATGAATTTTGTGTTTGATAGTCCATTTATCGAGGAAGGAGGAGTAGGAGTCGAGCAACGGTTGCTCCCGCGGTGATTAGCTTTTTTTTTTTTTTAGCGTGGTAAAATCATCAAACGAGTCCTCCAACCGGGCAGGGCTGGAGGGACTGTCAGACTTGTACTGACTAAAATCCACGATGTCCTTCAATAGCCCTTTATGTTCCGGGGTCACGGTGATAGAAATAAGTCCCGCGACCCCGGCAGGTTTTGGCCCTCTGAGCGAAGAGCTGTCTTTGCTGACAGCTCTTTGAGGCGCGCGTGGAACAGGACGCGCCGTCGACCCGGGGCGGTGATTAGCTAGGTTTGTTTGGCGCGTCGTACCCACTGTTGATTCAAAGTACCTTACAAAAGTAAGCTTAGTAAGTAGTTTGATTTTTGATTTTGATTTTGATTTTTACCGTAAAGTACCTTCACACGAGTCCATTTTAAAACATTCCACTCGGGACTTAACATTTTCACGTGACGTAGTAAACGCCTATTGATAGTACTACAGGCACCACAGTGCAGCATTTATAACCTTATCTCTCTTATCTGGTATTGCAAATTCAAATTTGTTCGTTTCTCACGGGAATCGTTCGTTCCCTAGGTAATATTGCCACTTGGGGGACTTTAGGTCTTCGGCCTTTTGATCAAACAAAACTCTGGAACACCTGCCACCTGTGTAATTGAACCTGGAAAAAACTGGTTCGTGTTGATTTTGAAGATTATGTGGATATATTATATTAGAGGGAATATGGTTGCCTTGTAGCTTACTTTGAAAGATCCTACTATATTTTTTTTTTCTTTTTTGACTGACTTATCTGGCTTTAATAGTACCAGAGAAACTTCATGCTCTGTTCCCCATAAGCAACGACGATATAATACTAGACTCCTAATAAAAGGCGACCTATGTCTGTCAACACATTAGGCAAAAAAGTCTTATTCCCGTCTTATTTCGACAGAACAGACCTTGAGTTAGCCAATCACTCGCTTACGTAGTACCTCAGCGAGTTGACAGAATAGTTTTTGTTCCTTAGATCGTGCATGCGGAGTCTAGGAATATATCGTCGTTGCCCATAAGTAACGCTACCCATAATTAATATTGTAACAGTCCAATACTTTCATTGCAGACCATCCACGACCAGCGTCTGAACACCCGAGTGGACTCCATGATAGAAGAGGGCCTGATTCAGGAGCTGCTGGACTTCCACGACAAACACAACAAGCAGAGGATACAGAATGGAAAGTGAGTACCAACTTTTTTTTAGCGTAGTTTAACATCAAACGAGTCCTCCCACCTGGGGCGGGGCTGACTGTCAGACTTGTACTGACTAAAATCCACGGTTTCCTTCAATAGCCCTTTACGTTCCGGGGTCACGGATCGTTAGTCCCTCGACCCCGACAGGCTTTGGCTGTCTAAGGGGAGGGCCCCTTCATTGTGTTAACACTCTTTGAGTCGCACGTGGAACACGACGCGCCGTCGACCCGGGTATTGTCCATGGTCAGACAGCGAGTCGCCCATAAGTGAGTACCAACTTATAATGATATTTTTAGAACCTTGGAATTTCTCCTTTATTGTTGGTGCGTTTACAAACATATAAACTCACATACACAAACACCCAGACCCTACTAGCTGGGGGGGTGGAATCCGCGACATGCTGCACAGCTGTCGATTGTTCAGCCGCTGCGCCAACCGAGACGTCTTTCTTTTTTGCCTTTCTTTTTAATTCGAGCTACGAGTTTTCGTTTTTCCGTACCACTACCACCAAGTGATCCAAAGAAGGATATCTATATGTAACTATATAATAATTTTATTACATTACAAATTATGATACTCTTACTACTAAAGTAGTCTTTTTAGACCCCTCGGAGCAATGAAAAGTACTTGTCAAGGTGAACTCGCGCAAAAAGAAAAAAATATATGGAAAAACTTAAAGTCTGTAAAGGAAAATCTTCAAAGAAAACACGTAATTCTAAGAAACTGACTAACGTCTCTATTATGGAAAACTACCAACTAAAAAAAAAACTTTATTATTTAAAGGCGGTAACCATCAGACAGTGAAGTCTGTCGAACGATACTTAATTTACGAAAAACAAAGGGCATTCGATCCACACAAATTATCCGTGAAATTAAATGGCGCTAAACGAAACACGAAACACTTTGTTAGTAACAAACGCGAAATTTCGAGGAAATTCTTCTTTAGAACGCGATTAACATAACCCAACCCGTGGTGAAATATTAAACTAAATACTTATTAGGGTACTAAATTTGACATCTGTCATTGAAAGTGGCCATCTTGGAATTTCAAGATATAACGGTCTATGTAATTGAACGTGTAATTTTGTGTTTGATAATTTTCATAGTTGTAGTGGCTGATTCAATGGTTTCCAAGGTTTTAAAGATAAGGACATACATAGAACTTGAGTCCTTGAAAAACTATAACTTAATAAGCGTGTTGAGTGTTTAGTGGATACTAAAAAATGGGGAAATTAATATAAAAATTTGAAAAAATATAAAACTAATATTATGGTGTTTCCAAACTATTCCACCTGTAATCAATATCTGGTAGACAAAAAACAGGGTCTCATTTAACTATGTACGAACACTCATCAAAATAGGTCTAGCCATTTAGGTGGTAAAGCGTAACAAACAAACTCACTTTCGCACATCAAGAAATTAGGATTCCAAAAGATTTTTATATATACCATTTTTTTATCGTGGTAAAATCATCAAATGAGTCCTGAACCCGGGCAAGACGGGAGGGACTGTCAGACTTGTACTGACTAAAATCCACGGTGTCCTTCAATAGCTCTCTCTTCTCTTTATGTTCCGGGGTCACGGTATCTATACCATTGGGCAAAGTTTTTCAATTGAATTCAAAATTATTCTGAAGACTAGATATTATTTCACATTCAATCATTAATTATGAATTACTTAATAAGCTTTTGCTTGATAGGCACTTCCCTATTGTATATTTCATCTTTGGGTAGCGGTTAATGGGTAATCATTTACCCATCCTATCCCTGACCGCGAGACCGCCGCCGACAATTTACCGAACAACTGTTTGATCAAGATATTTGCATGTCTATGCGGCTAGAATGGACCCGCACCACAAATATAATGATCTGTTAGTTATTTATTTGTTTTAATGTGCAAAGCTTATGTGATTTGGTGAAATATGACGAAGGTGTGTAAATGCGAATTAGACAGGATTAGTTGAATCAAAATCAAATTAAAATGCGCGCGCTATTTGATTGAAGAAACTTCTTAACTTAATGTAGTTATCATATCATAATTACCTAAAGGTAATGACGTGACGATTTCTACGTTTTTCTTATCGCAAATGTTTTTATCGTGGTAAAATCATCAAATGAGTCCTCCTACCCAAGACGGGACAGGAGGGACTGACGGACTTGTACTGACTACGTCGTACTGACTTGTACTGGTCACGGTTTCCTGACGAGACAGTCTCCCGACCCCGGGAGTAACATGTAACGTTACACACAGAAGTCAGCCAAGTCAATTAAAAATATATTTTACTCATAATAATTATGTAGATGATAAAATCCAACTAGGCAACAAAAAAGAAACCAAAAAGGTCAGATCGTGAATGAAACCTTTCGCAGACTTCTTTACAGTTACAAAAAAAAAGAAGTACCAACGCACCTCCACCTCCACGGTACGCAAGTCTATGGTATTCAAAAAAAAGTTGTACAAAAACAAATATGGCGGTCGCGGGCAATGTCCTGCCTGAGTGTCATCTGCTGTGCGGTGCTGCGGTTGCGAACTACGCACAGAGTCGTGTTACACGGCAAAGCCTAGTTAACTACGATACCATTGTTTGGTACTTTAGCATTTATTAGGGATTAATTAAATACTCAACAAATAAGAAAATTGTTTGCTACTTTAATAAATTCAAAATGAAAACGTGTCATTTTCTACATTTTTAGAACGACACTCCTATAACCGCTATACTGACCATAAAAAAGAAACTTGAATTTTGAGCAGTAGTAGACAATTACGAGGAGGATGAACTGTTATTAAATATATGGACATTTAATTAAACTCAAAAAATATGCGCACAACACAATCACACAATCAATCGCAGACTCAACTGACTCTTTCTCCTACCAGATATAAACAGCTAGATATACGTCTTAGGGCTAATTGATGGATCAATAGTAATACAAAATTATGTATAATAAAATATTTTATTTATTAGTTTAATTAACTACTGAGCAAACAAATGCCCCTCAATAGGCAATTTTGCTACCATCTGTAACCTCATGGTGAGATTTTAGCTTTGGTTTAGCAACAAACTAAAAAGTTTCATCGATCATTCATATTCATAAAAAAACTTTTTTTATTGCAACGTGTTGCCTAGTAACTTTATCACATTAAATAATCTAGAAACAGTTATAACAGCATCTATCATCCACTTTCATAATTGATTAATTATCTTTTTTTATTTAATTGAAATTCATCGAACAAAAAAGTTAGTATTTCTGATTGAATCTTTTTTAACGCAGTGTGTAATTGGTGTCCAGTCTTCCGGGACCAATGGACGGAACTTTCGTTTTTCTGATTCTCAAAATAGTGAAAGTTGTTGGTTACGCTTCACCTATTTCGATGGGCTTATTGGAATCTGGTATCGTAGGATTTTTTTAAAGGGTTTTTGGAATGAGCGTTATACAAAATATGCTCTAAGTATTTAAAAGTACAAGTATTGCAACTTTCCCGGTCAAAATAACATATGAAACGGTTTATTTTCATTTTATACTTAACATTAAAGCTGAAGAGTTTATTTGGTTGAACGGGCTAAGCTTTGAAATACTGATTCGAATGAAAAAAATCTTTTATGATAAATGAAATAATTGTACCTTCTGAAAATTCTATGCAAGGGATCATAAATGGTGCATTATGGTATCAGTTTCTGTGTCAATGTTGACATAATGCACAATTTAGACAAAGGACATCCTTTGCACGTTTTCTGCTATCTCTTTAAAATCGTTCTTGAAGTATCATTGTTTTAATATCGGAACAGTGCTCCTTCTTACTTTCTTCCCACCCTCAAAATGGACACGAAAATGAAGCACCTTTGGTGATACACGCGTCCATAGGCTACGGTGACCACCGTCCAGCAGGAAGGCCGTATGTTTGTTTGACCTTTATAGTCTAAAAAACAGTGTATCCAAGCGAATAGAGGTACTAAATCAATTAGCATTAATTGCAAGTATCAAGACTAGGTAATTAATGGGACGCTGTGTAAGCGCGGGGCGGTAGCAAACAGTGAACACCAACCAACTAGTGATGGCATGTGAGCCTTGCTACCCCTCCATAGGACTTTAGCCCATCGATGAGTTCAACTAAGACAATGGATGAGTATACATTTTAAAATCTAAGTTTGGGACTTGAACTTCAATGCTTTTTTTAGCGTGGCAAATCATCAAATGAGTCCTCCCAGCGGCGGGACAGGGACGGTCTGTCAGACTTGTACTGACTAAAATCCACGGTGTCTTTGAATAGCCTTTTACGTTCCGCGGTAACGGTATTCGTTAAGTAAGGCACTAACACATGCTAGCACTGACTGATCGGGTCCACTTAAATCTGTGTGGTTCTTTCTTCAAAAGGCCTATTTAGACGAGAACCTGCTACATGGCCTTTAGTAGCCCTCAGATGAATTCTGATAAAACAATTTCTGACAACTTTGAAATAAACAGAACGACCTCGTAAGTTTTTTAGGCTGGTTCTTCTCAGAGTAGTCAGATACAGAACACAGCCCTCCATATCAAGCAGGAGACAGAACAAAACATGGCCGATAGACACAAAAGAACGTTTACAATTGGTATAAGCCCAGTTGCCTATAACCCAAATAACGCTGGATTCACATGTCTAATAATCTAATTATACTTACCCCACGCATAATGAATCTAGACCAATTCAGACTGAGAGACTTAAGAGACTTCGTGTCTAGAATCAAAATTATGACTAAGATACATGATATCAGTTTTCAAAGAAACTACATACGATAATTGCTCTGATTTTCAAGTATAGCTTTATCTTATAAATAAATGGAAAATTACCCGTGTACGCATATGAATACGTAGGAGTTTATTTATACATATGCTTTAACTTTATTAAAATTCATAGGCCTTAAAACCCTTTACGCAAGTTTCACGGGGTGATAGATCAAAATGGTGCATAAACCAGGTGTGCTTCTATCCCAAAAACCACACCCACTTAACCCTTTTGTGGGGCACGGGAAGACACGTAACCAACTAGTAGTTCTTTCATTTTACATGTAAATCGATAGAAACACAGATATAAAGTGACGTTTTGAATCTGGTGTAAGTTTTTTGTTCGGAGTCAACATTGTTGGTACAAAACTATGGGCGAGTTTTCTGATTAGTAAACTTTTTTATTAAATCCTCTAAGTACTTACTTTTTTTAACCATTCGTTAAAAGATGACTAAGATATTAACTAACAGTTTGATTTACTACTAACTTAACAACTGGCCATATTAAAAAAATTACTTTCGCTAAAACTAATACTAACTGTTAAACTAGGTAATCAAGTTTAGATATATTTTCTTGTCTGGATTGGAAAAAAACATAAACTTTTAACTTCAAAAAGCTCCTGATGCTCAGAATCAAAAAGCCTCATCATTTTTATCCTGTCCTTAACAAAATTAAAAAAATTAGGAGCATACTCAAAACATTCGTCACGACAATTTTCTCATTCCTCCACATCAAGTGCACCAGGGAAGTCGATAGAAATTGGATTCACAAGTCTAGAAACCCCAACATAGTTGAGAAAAAGCTGGGCAAATATTGAAGCGTCTTTTGATATGTTAACGCAAAAAACTGCAAAATAAACAAGGCGCTTCTTGAAACTTTAACTCCTCGTAAACTTATAGGTCTTCATCTAGCCGGTCGGTTCATTACGCACGGGTAATACGTCACCCCAGTAACAACTACCCTTTAACCTACTTCAGCGGTCCTACCCCTCGATTGGGGGCACTGGAACTGTTAGTGACCCCCTCTTCAAATGTTGTTGCTATGAGCTACGGCCGATGGTGATTGAGGAAATTGAGTGCTGGGATCCTGTTTCAAAGAGTGTTTTAGGGAAGACTTTTCACGTGCAAAAATATACGATAGTTCAGCCGGCTTTTTAACTGAGAATTTGAAAATTGTAAACTTTCCAAGCTTATCAATGTAGGCCGAGTTATTTTGGTTTTTATGTTTATAATTGTTCAAAGTATGTAATCATTTGACTAATGTTAAAATATAACTTCTCTCCTTACAATTTCTCATGACAGAAACCGAGAGTAATCTGTCATCAAGTTGTCATCAACTTACTCTCAACTACTCCTTTAGTATTAGACATTGCTCCAAACCTTATATCAGGTATTATTATTATCGCAATTGTTATTATTTTACTCAGCTAACTTACCCAATTTGGACAGCTTTATTGATCAGGCTTTTGCTAACTACATATTTACAATATTGTTTGACAAACTTGACAATGTAACTTTACAACATTTCATTTGCAATTTTGCTGTCAAACAACCCGTTGTTACTTCAAAACCACAAATATTCGTGTCTACGATTTAATTGATTGAGTACCCGATTGTTTAATTAACTCAATCACGAGTAAATGTAGGTAGGTATTGTTAACTGCAGGCATTCTTGTTAGCCAAGATAACATGCAATTTATAAACGGATTTGATCTTATCAATGTTATCTGTTATCGACGCAACTAGTTGTCTATTGATCTGCGCTATTGGTTAATCGTAATTAATTAATACCGAATTACCGTAACCGTAGCGATAAAAAAAAATAGTCTTCTAAATCACTACCTATCTACTACGGATTTCATATATAAGAAACAGAAATGTGGCAATACTATGTAATGATATAATTATATCTGTAAATAATTAAGTATATCATTATTGTTTAATTTAATCCTAAACCTAACAAGGCGTTTTCATGCAGGCATTTTGTAATGTTAGTGAAACGACCCCTAAGATTGATAGAAAGGGTCGTTTCACTAAAGTTAAAACTTTTCAAGTAAGAAATAAAGGTGGAATGCAAAAATTAACAGTAATCATAAAAATAAACAATAAAATATTCTTTAATTTAATTGGTTCCCACGTACCTTTTTAGGTATTATTCATTCGAAGAATCGATTGATGTGTCACGATTCTCTACTACCAGTTAACAATCAAGTATTTTTATTAGTTAAAACTTTCCACAGGTAGACTAAAGAAGGCTAAAGTTGCTGTTAACATTTAGTATTTTTGTTTATTTTTCGATTCGATTTCAGCTGGCTCGTCAGTCGATTACCTACTTATTTTTTTCAAAAAAAATGTTGGGCAATATTAGTAGGTTAATGAAAGTTGAACTATTACGACTACCTAATAGTAGACAAAATGTTCCTAAATAACGTCTTGAAAATTCTAACATTTCCATATTACATATTCAGGCTCCTAAAAATAGAGTAATTAAACATTATAGTTATCATGCGTATACGTACACGTGACTAACACAAGTGTGCGATAAAAATATTCAGAATTAAGGAAATAAATCGCATAACTTTTGAAGGTTAAATCATTAAATGCGAAGAACGAACGAACAAGTCTGGGGTGAACGAACGATACCTAACAAACGTTACGTAATCGATGATCGCTCACTAAATTATACCATCGACAAAAACTCCGCCACGAAAATGGCGCGCAAATATTCATATTCCGTTTTTAAATGTTCGGGGTTTCTACGTTGTCTTTGAATCTTTGAATAATGTATGGAGGTTTTATGCAAAATACGTTAGTCGTGCATTCATCTGCGTATTTATTGTTACCTATTGATATCTCATCATACATCTTATTGATATCAATCAGTTGTTCTATGATCTTTTTAAGACTCACTTGAGGTATGTTTTGTACAGGCGGACGGTGGTCCCTGCAATCTACAAAAATTTAGCTGTAAACTGATCAAAGTCAAAATAATAACTACTCACATTTGAGTGAGTAACTGGGAAACTATGAAGCAACGAGACTTACGAACTACGGCGATTATTAAAATGAGCTTAATGTTCTCAACTATTTCTATCGTTACCAAACAAGGAAAGATACAGTTCATTTTAAAATTAGCGCGGACTTCATAGAAACCGACTTTAACAACTGATTTGACGAGCATCCGACACCTACAGTTTCTTTCCATTGCCAATAACAACAGAACTAAAACTTTCCGAATTTAAACATTCATAGGAATCGGCATAAAACAACTGTTGGATAAGTCCAACAAAACCCGCTAGTACTACTTACTTCCCCGAAAGATAGACGATATTGAAAAGATAAACAAAACATTTTTACATCACTTTACGTCGGCAAATACTTATCTGGAGCTAATCCGGAACCGGACTGATCCTTAACGATTTAGTTTTTACATATTACAGTTTCTAAACAAATCCTGAAATTGGTGCTGTAGCCTGTAGGGGGTTATGGCTGCTACACACCTTACGAATAATCGTTAGGTACGATTAGACGGTACAGTTCAAACTGCAACGATAAATCCAAAAGTGCGTATGAGAAAAACTGTACTGGGTTTTGAGTCTATCTCATAAGGCAAAATCGGTCTGCATGTAGAGTATTTTTAACGCTAAGCTTATTGGGATAATTTTAAATAATAAATAAATGATCGTCGGACGGCACCCGGTGCATACAATTTCAATATTTCTGATATTGTGTGGGGTGCGTCCGGCGAGCATCAGAATTTTTCTGAGAGTTTCTTAGTGTGCGGTTGCGCTAATCAAGCGTAGGTATATCTGAGATATACATAACATAGTATGTAAGTAGTATAGTATTGCCCCGGGTCGACGGCGCGTCGTGTTTTACGCGCGCCTCAAAGAGCGTCAGCATAATGACGAGGCCCCCCTCAGAGGGCTAAAGCCTGCCGGGGTCGCGGGTCTTATACCATCACCGTGACCCCGGAACATACAGGGCTATTGAAGGACACCGTGGATTTTAGTCAGTACAAGTCTGACAGAACCTCTCGCCCTGCCCGGGGTGGGAGGTCTCATTTGATGATTTTACCACGTAAAAAAAAAAAAAAAAAGTAGTATAGTATCCGTACATCTAATATATAAAATTCTCGTGACACAGTTTTCGTTGCCATAATCCTCCGAAACGGCTTGACCGATTTTGATGAAATTTTTTGTGCTTATCTATGAGAATCGGCCAACATCTATATTTAATACCCCTAAGTGTAAAAATAATTTATATGGCAAAACAACGTTTGCCGGGTCAGCTAATTAATAATATATTTCATATATTATACCTATTTATTATCATTTTCCAGGCCACCGGACTACACTAAAGGAGTCTTCCAAACTCTGGGCTTTAAAGAATTTCATCAGTATTTAATGTTATCTGACGAAGAAAGAAACAGTGACGCAGGGAAAAAATTACTTCAAGAAAGTATTGAAAATATGAAAATGGGCACCAGAAGGTATGCCCGACGGCAGAACAAGATGATAAGAGGAAGATTTTTGGAACATCCTACAAGAGAAGTAAGGGTTTTAATTAAAGGTCAAATAAATAAGACAAAACAACGTATTGTTCGGCAGGTTCTTCTTATAACGTCATTGTAGGTATACTTATAGAAAAATGTACGATAATTTTCCGTGTCGTGTAGGTATAGGTACCAGTCAATAGATTTTATTAATGATATCTTTGTAAGTAGGTATTTCATGTTATTATTGTAATGCGCATAATTTTTGTTTCGTGTGTACTCAGCGTTTATACTTAGCATTCAGAAGTTTATTAGGTTTATTTTAGAAATATCATGACATGAAAGTAATTATTTTCCTTCCTCAGTAATAAGTCATTATTAAGATAGGAAATTAATATTTGTAGAACTAGATATTAATAATAACTAAGGCAGACAAAGTTCTAAACCAATATTTTGTTGGATACTATCATTGCATTTTGTAAAAAGTTGCCTAGATATATAAACTTTTAAGAAAAGCGCCATCTCGTGCCAAGTAGCGAAACTACGATGAGCAAAACTTAACAGAGACATCTAGTGTCGAATAGTCGAACTACTAAAACAAATAAGAATCTGTCTCAATTCTTCAAATAGATGGCGCTAATGTTGTTATTTTTTCAGGTACCACCCATCTACGAACTTGATACTACAGATATTTCAAAATGGGACGACGAAGTTAAAAGCAAAGCTATACACATTTTAGAAAGTCACCTCAATGAGACTCCATGCGACTTTCAACCATTGAAGTCAGAAATAGATGAATTGAAAAGAGGTATTGATGGAAACTCACATAACTATTGTGATGTCTGCAACAGAATATTCATAGGAGACAATGTTTATGCTATTCATCTCAAATCCATTAGACATAATAAAGTACTGAAGAAAAAGAAACGCCTTGAAGAGCAAAAGAAAAAGATGGAGCTGACAGAGGAGAAGAATACTTCTGAAGTTTAAGTTTGTGTTTGAGTAATTTTTATTTATTGAATATGTTGTAGTAAGTAATAAAAGTCAAATGTTCTCTCAAGTATTATTTAATGAAACATAACTAATATATACATCTAAACCCTCTAAATATAACTTAAACCTCTTCCTCTACCGCTTTTGGTACTTTTTTAGCTCTGTAGTCATAGTGCTCAAATTCAGGATACTGTTTGATAATTTCACTGTATGCATCAACTATCCTGGCAAATTCCATGTTAGCAATCTGGAACGGCCTAGTAACAGGGTCTATGTCTGCCATTTTGTACATTCTTAATGCCATTTCTTCTCTCACATCTTCAGGGAACAATGTTTGTGCACCTCTTATTGAATACTTTTGTCTCATAGAAAATATTTGCCGTACAACTTTCTCTACCATTTTGAAAGGCTGTTTTATAATGGGGTGCTTCAAAGGTGTTAAGGTTACAACTCCAACATCAACATCAGGTTTTGGAAGGAACGCTCCTCCTGAAATGTCAAACTTATATTTCACTGTGCACCAATTCTGGCACATGACGGAGAGCCTGCATCGCTGACTGCTAAGAATTCTAGCTGCCATCCTTTCAGCTACTTCCTTTTGAAATGTCAAAGTCATTCTAGTTCTTCCAAAAGCCCATGGACCTTCTTGCTTAGATATCATTTCCAGCCAGCGTATTATTAGTATTGTAGACACACTAAAAGGCAGGTTGCCTATTAAATGAACTGGTGGAGGTGAGTCAAGCCAGTCTGTCTTCACATCTTTAGGTATGAAATGACCAATATCAGTCTTCAAAATGTCACCAGTTATGATGTCTACATCAACTTTGTCTCTGCATGCATCAGCTAAAAGTTCCAGGGATGGCACAAATCGAGGATCCTTTTCGATAAGGATTAGTTTTCTTGGAGCTCGTTGGATTATAGACCTTGTTATTCCACCTGGACCAGGACCGACCTCGCAGACGACATGATTCTCTATATGACCAGCAGCATTCACTATTTTATCTAACAAACGCGGTTCCATGAGGAAGTTCTGAGACAGTTCCCGAAGAGCACGTAGTTTGTACAGTCGAATAACATCTTTAATACTTGGTAGAGGAGGCAATCTTATCTGTAAAGCTTTCTTCGCGGCCGCCATGTTACTGCTGCACTTTGACGGGCTCCTCAAAGTCGTCGAGGAAGGTTTCTTGTTTCACGGCAAATATCGAGTACAAGTAAACACTGAGTACTCCAGATCCAATTGCTAGTCCGGTGATTCTATTTTTCCTGGAAATCTGCTGCAACTTTTGTACTCGTTCACGGTTTTTCTGTTCTATCAACTTCATGTAAGCTATTTCAGCCTGTTTCAGTACTGGATCTTGGCCTGTACTGTTTATTTTCGGCTTGAAGCTTCCATCGGAGTCTCCCATTACGAAAACACAAATTCTCGACAAATATAACCTCAAAACGTAGTTCTAGACTAGAGAATGAATGGATATTTAACAGACTGTCAGACACCACAGATGGCGAAAAAAATTATAATGATTGAATGAAATGTACTAAAACATTCCAGTCCAGGAATAGTGAAATGTCTTGATTTTCAACATATTATCGAGCTTTACTTTCATTAAAAAATAAGTTTTTTTTTTATTTTGCTCACATGTTGAAGATTTTTTTCAAGCTTACATAAAAAATACAAATAATTTACTGAAATTTTGTACATAAAAAATAGTATATCTTCAATTGTTTTCAATTTCACGCAAAACAGAAACAGCTGTTCTTGACACCCTCCACAAAATCAACAAAACAAAAGACATGCGCGCATCTGTCTCTTTCTAAACAAGATATCTCTGTCGCACTTGTACATTTGCATTGGCTCGAACTCGCAACCTCGCACTTTTCGTGTCAAAATCGTCAAATCGCGTCTCGCGTTGCAGACGTTAGCTTGTGCGCCTCTTGGTCTGCGCACTAGAATCGCGTTAAACTTTGTTGTGTTTTGTGTTATAAAATGCCTTTTATTTCAAAAGACTGGCGGTCACCAGGTGAAGAATGGGTGAAAACTCAGGAAGGATGGGAAAAGAAGAAAGTATTGGAGTGTACTGCACAAAGGTGAGTGGCGTTGCAAAATAAACACAGTCCTTTGTTCGCATTTAGTTAAACGCAACGAAATAACACGGGTCGTTTAGTTCATTAATTTTACCTAACATTAGTGCGCTAAAAATGTTAATGATGCTTGATTTTTGTAGAGTTATTGTGATTGTTGAAATTTGCTATTTTGTATTGCAGATATCCCGCTATAACTAACTTTAATAACCCTGATGATAGTCAGCAGAAGTCGTGGTGAGTGTTGTTAGAACTTATTTCCTACGTTTGTTAAATTATTGTGATGATCAGCTGATGTCTGTTGTTGTGCGCTGTTATTGATTTTCTTGCGCGGTGTGTGTGAGTCCTTCGCTTGGGGTTTGTGTGTACCACTGTGCAAACGAAGAAAGCGTATAGGTACATATTAATGTACCTAGGTATGTTTGTACTTAGACATACCTAATGTATGTATGTACTGCCTACTGAAAGCTATTTGTGAAACAAAGCGCTTCATTACCAGGTTTAAAACGCTTTGAAGTTTCAGAGTAAGTACCTAATTAAAATGCAGGGAGGTAGGTAACATATAAGGTAGGTACCTAGACGCAGCGGTAACAGGGGAATGTTTTGTTTACCTTTATTATTTCCAATGCTTTCTTTAGGAAAAACCAGTTACAGTACATAACATAACAAACCGCAAACACTGCCCACTCGCACACATTTTACGACCCATTATAATAAATGCCTAGCTAACATAGGATAAACGTTTTAGAACCTAGGTAGGTACCTACCTATTAATGGTGGCTAATTACATTGCTTTTGATTGTGATTGAAATAATAAAATTAGGTACCTTCCTACGTACCTACCCATAAGTTGTTTCGTGCCGTGAATTTTAAAGAAGTTTAATCAAATGAAAAGACTGAGACCAATGATTCCAGGAAAATCTGAGATTGAGGTACCTACCTTTACCTGACTCGTCACAATTATCACCCAAATGCCGTCCACTGCGCCCAAAGAAAACCAACAAGATGTTATAGTTTGTTTCCGAACGCATTTGTACAATAGCTCAAATGTCCATAAGTCCTCTAGTTAATGAGTAATAGAGGATTTCCACGGGTCGATTTATATTTATATTTTTTTTCGGCCGTGCCGCAAAAAAACGACCATCTAAATAACAATAATCTGACTATTTGTTTTCCTACTAATTTTCAATGTAGGTAGGTATCTTAAAATATGAAAATGGATCGCTAAATGTGTTGATAAGCTCATAACTTGAAAACGGCTGGACTGATTCGGCTAATTCTTTTTTTGTTGTGTTTGTGACCATCGGGAATGCTAAATTCCAAAGCTCTAAATTCCAAAATCCCGGGTCTTCCACCCGTGCGAAGCCGGGACGAGCCGCTAGTTTTTTATAAAAGGAAATGTTGCATATCAGAGAAAATCGATACTCTTAATGCATATCCCTCGACTAAAATGAGTTCAAGTGCCTAATCTTATCTGCCGATGTTCCAAAAACAATATTACGAATATCTTATCAAACTATCTGAACTGAAAGATATCGACGCGTAATAGAGAAAATATAGGTCAACTGATAATGAAAATAAACAAACACGCTAGCTAAGGAATAAATTATGTAAGTATTGGAAACATAACGTGAATCATCATTATTTGGTTCTATAGGTTTTATTAGTATTTTATACAAATACAGTAAACGCTAAACCTTACCATAATTGCTATGTTATATTTTTTCTGTGTAGGTATATACAACAGTTTAAAAAATAAGGCTAAACGGCATAAACCGCCACAGAGCTCCCCAGCTTTTTATTTTTAATTACAAAAAAAGAAGTTAGCAATTTAAACTTGGAACCCGTCGCTCCCGCAAAAATATTATTCGGTAATAAAATCCATAGACTACGAAAACGAACAAGGTTTTAATAGAAACGGCAAACCGTGACCAAACGCAAAAAGTTTCGACCGAATCTAGGTCAGGCTGAAATGCACAGCTCAGGTCAAACCACTCGCCTGAAAAATTCCAACTCAACATGAAGAACCAATTTGTTCGGTAGACAGATATTTTGTTTAGCCAAGTATTTAGAACAACTAGTTTGTTTAAAAAGAAAACTTTAGATTTAGAGTAGACTGACCTAAATAGTGACACTGATTTAGAATTCGATTTTTTTCGTAGAACAGTTAAATCTTTCCTTCGTCATCCAACTTATTTGGGGTTGACACAGCCCATCCTGTTTTTCCTTATTTCTTTTAGAAATTGAATCTCTCACTTCCGCTTATTTATACTTCAGCAATCAAATCAAATATTCGAGACTCTCAAACTTATTCCAATTGGACTTAACCATGAAGATTTGTTTTGACTCAATGGACCACTCAAGCCAGGACAGACCATTAACGTAACGACATTTTAATTCAAAATGGGACTAAAATAAAAATAATATGTTCACCCCAAAAAGGTCCGCCCACGGTTGACGGACAAATCCGGATGACTCAACGAGTCTCATAACATGTCCCGACAGGAAAGTGGACGATATTTTTTAAATCTTTAAGAATTTTGTGGCAAAGAAACTTCCACAATTTAAGAAATAGTTGTGACATTCTCGTGACAAGCTGTTTAGACTTTTTAAAACAGAACTGCACTAAAAGGTACAATCTAAAAATAAATAAACTTGCAGCTGTTGTTTTCATTATGACTTCAACAACATTTAGTGTTGGCTCATTTTTATGCAAATTGATAGCGATTGCAATTTGGGGCCAGTTCTTAATACATTACGGAATGCTTTAATGAATCAATATTCCATTTCGGAATCCCAGTGAAATTAACAAATACTTTGTTACGAAGCGTTGAAATTCTGTAATTTTGTGTAGCTCTTGATTAGGCTCATGTCTCTACACGAAATTGCATTTTAAAAAATCGCTTGACTCGTTTATTGATAGCCTCACTCAGTTTACATTATAAAAAAACACTCCAAATTAAAGCATCTGTTTAGAAAACTCAACAAATCGGGCCAGTTACTCTAACTGTCAAAACAGTTCCAACAGCCATTCCGGAACCGAAACGACTAGTTTCCTATATTTAGCCATTCTAATACTGGCTGGTAATCTGGCCAGTAACATTACAAAATAACCATGAATCATGTTCTTGCCTTTGACACTTGAAACCGGTAGAACCAGAAAGGGCGAGGTGAGTTTATAAAAGGGGTTGTCGCAGACATTGGCAAAACTAGAAATTTTTGGGGTACGGCACGGCAAAAACGACATTGATAGATGTAGACTTGGATGAAGTTGAATAATGGCAATCCAAAGCTTTGCACGTATGGACGTCTGGCCGTCTAAAGATGTTTTCATTTGTAAAGAATGTAGACCGTCTGGACATTTTAGCAATCAAACGATCAAGGTAAGCTTTTAAAAAGCTGGATTCATACTCCGCACTTTCTACCTTTTATCGATCTTTTTGTTGACCGTCCTCGCTGAGGTTAAACGTGTAGAATTGAGGAGCGGTTTAAACATAATAGCTTTGCGTGGGCCACCTTAAACCTTTGACCTCTCAATATCTAGTCAACCGTGACAGCCTTTATCCTTCAAACGCTTTCATCGTAAAAGCTGTGTGTTGAGTATGTAATATATATTCCTTCCTTATCTTCCGATCCATTGGAATTTAAGGTATTTGCTCCAAAAATCAATACAAAGTAAATGCACGCGGCGTAATCATAACATATTTAGTTTTATAGGTCCCCATTAGAGCTAGAAATAGCAACTTTGCACTAGACCAGCCCGTTTTCTTGTAACGAGCTTCGCAATTAGTGCAAAACGGCAAAATGAAGCTATAAGTATGCTTTCATTTGCATTTTATCTTCTAATATGTTTCTCCTAATAGTCTGGAAAGAAGGAATTTTAAAGCTTGTAGTTATTTCATTAGTACGAAGTTTTTAAAAGGAATAAAATATTCTCATCTTCAAAGCATTTGTAATTTTGCTCCAGTCGCCAGTGCTGTTTTTACAAGAGTTAGATATTGTCTTCTTTGAATCTACCTAGTAGCTATAGCTTCGTCTTTTTTTGTATAATGTCATTTAAATTTAGAGACTCTCTCGTTTCTACACAATATACTTGTTTGAACCTGTTTTTCTCTTGTTTCTTTTCAAATAAAACCTCCGTCTTCTTTGTCAGCGGCAAATTCCTAGTAGCTCTATAGATAGATACTTAGCTTCAGCCAGATACACTAAAGAAACGCAGAAAAGACTTCGAACTTTCTCACCAACGACAAGTTTACCATCAGATATTGTATTTAATAATAAAATTCCGGTATTTCATATCTGAAACATCGTACCAGTTTTCACAGGCGACAGTTCAGCTCCATTTAAATACTGGGTTGTGTTGCAGTCGGGTATTAGAAAGTAGGCACGATAATCGTACTGCGTTCATAGGCAGTTATGCTTACAGATGATTGAGACGACTGCGTTATTACACTTAGTTTCTATTCTGCTGTCATTTCTATTTGTATCATCATGGTTCTGTGAGTAGAGTAATGGCTTTTGAAATTTCATAACCAGGCTTTAAGTTTTCAGAAATGTCAGTAACCAAAATTGCTTTACTTTTTGAAAATGTTGGAAACTCGCCATTACAAAGTCTTTGACTCGTAACATTTTGATTTGTTTAGAACCAAATTACCATAATAGTCATATTTGTTCATTTCAGCAAGATTACGGTTATAAACGGTCCTATTTCAATTCATACAACTAAGCATACTTCACAATTATGAACGCCAGACAAGTTTTGCATACCTTCCGAAGATAGATCCTCTAAAGTTTAAGCGGTACTTTAGCTAAATGTTATTAAACTTCAAGTACTAAAAATAACTACCAACCAAGAGTTAACAAGTTTGAAGGTTCTCATAATATTCTAAAGGCACTTGATCAATGAATTTTAGTTTTATTTCAATTATCAGTCTGTCGACGTAATTCATTATCTTGAGTGCAGCTATTATGATCATTATCAGATGTCTTTCACTGTGTTAAAATTGTCGATGACTGATGCCTAGTCATCATTGTCAGGTAAATTAGAATTAAAGACTTTTAATTTTGGACTTTTAAATTTGGAATGTAAAAAACAGTCCTAAACTAACCATGAGAGGACTTAATACTTATTGCAAAAGATAAATTAATCAAACGTCAGATACAGAAGGCTATAGACGAACTGTAATGGATGATATTTGAATATTGATAGCCGTACAGAATACTCACTACGGTGTACTATAAGAACCTGGAGAGAAGCCAACACTCACTGCAGTTTTATTTGAGAAGTCTTTTGGCTGGCTGTAGTCGATGTTGAGAGATTTCCTAGCTAAGAGAAAAAAATAAGTTAATCGATATTATGGAAGTAACTTGACTTAGGCTATCCATATCTATTTAAAGCTCCCATCCGCAGACAGCGATCCTTTCCGACAATTCTCTTCCAGCCCTTCAAGGAATACAAAATGCAGGTACTGAAAACGGAACTCAAATTAACAAAACGTGGTCCATATGTTTCGACTCAGCCAAATAATTTACCAACTGATGTGAAAATTAAAATGGAATTCGCTGAAATATCACTTGGGGCAAGTGAAGCGATGCAGAAAATAAGGTAAACATTTAACTGAACATTTCGAGCAGTTCATTTACCCCTGACTAACTGTGTTACTGTTTTATTTTATTGTAATGTGCTTTAAGTAAACAGAGTTCATTTTTGGACTGGACTGGCGGCTATCCCAACACAATTTTGTTTTAGCGTATTTTCAAGCCAAGTTATCTCACAAAGAAATGTTTACAAGAAGCTCTGATTTCAAGTATGTTTTATCGGATTTTTTAGTTTTTTCGTAATCCGAGTACAAGGATTTGTGGTAAAGCTCCACAAAGGCTGAATACTCTAGAAAAACGAGGCGGGGTCAAATGATTCTGTACAGCACTTGAAACTGGAACCATATGTTTTTTTTTTATACTCTACTTGTAAAACAGGAGCAAGTTTAATTTAAATTAGTCAGTGAATCTTCTGAAATCGATGATCAAGGAATTCTATGATCTATTTTAATCCTATCTATCCATAAACGATCGTTATTTTGACCATCAGTTTAAAGATCAGAAGTCAAGTCCGAACAATTCAACTGAATTTTGTACGCATGCCTCGTTTAATCTGCAGAAACAAAAAACAATCCCATCTTATACAACAACAAAAAATAATTAAGACTGGGTATAAATTAACTCTGTTTTTTTAACCTGTAAATTAACAATCAACATGTTAAACCACAACATATAAAATCCAAAACATTGCAATGCGAAGTAAACACAAGATTACGATGATTCACCAGATAACCGGGCAGACAACAAGACGCCTACGAAACTCTTGCCAATAAAATATAGCAGGCTGTTGAACTTTGGATTGCATTGTGACGCTAATCTCGGTCTTATTTAGTTTTTTTTTTATTTGATTAGGTTTTAGCTTTATAGAAAGAATTTCAGCTATAATATTAATCGTGATAAAAGCGTCTGGAGTGCGCTCATGAGCTCTCAAGTATCATCAATGCTTTGGAAAATTGACAGGTCTTGAAAGCGAACTTCATTGAGTGAAATTGGCTCTTTATAATTATCCTGCCTTTATTCCAAATCATCAGAGGTCGGCGCAGCTAGTATTTCTTCTTCTCTATCATCGTAGCAATCACCTTATGGGGTGATTGCTACGATGATAGAGTCCATCCATTGTTTCTTTAGTCTTCATCTTCTTTTATAGCCATCCACATTCATACTCCATGAAAGAAGTTAAAACTTAGTTTGTCATCATCCTCTTCCTCCCCTTATACCATTTTACTAGGGGTCAGCACAAAACGTTTTCATCTCCATTCTCTCCTATCACCCCCCTATTACCCCATAAACTCGGTTATTCCAATAAAATATTATTCATAACAAACAAAACCAGAGGAAACGCGACGATTCAACTCAAAAAACAATTTTCAGTGCGGTCACGTACAATTTCAACGGACATGTTTCCGAGGATAGTTTTAAAATTAATTTGACTCGTGCAAAGCGCATGCAGTTCACAGAATTTCTAAAAACTTTCTGCTCGAGCTTTAAATTCATTCGTATTTGATTTAGTCAGCATCGTTAAAAATATTTAGTGCATGAATCTGTTTACTCCGAATTCAGAATATGATTCTCCGCCTAAACTAGTGTGACAGCTTTCAAACTAATATAAACTTTAGATCGAAATCCTTTGAACATTCTAGAATAATTAGAGTGATCTTTCAAAGAGTTTGAGGGCACTTTGAGGGTCAATAACAATTTCGCGTCTCAATTAATCCAGTCTGAGCGGACTCTTCGCTGAACAATTAAGACGATGTTCGTTCAAGTATTAACAAGCATAATGATCTAAAGGTCAGCAGATACTTGTAAATGCTACACGAGATCAGTATCACTTGTGCTTGTCTTGTTAGTTAGTGACTATGGTGCAAATCAATTCTTTCCAACCAATTTAGCTGAAATATTGCACACGATTTTGAATCTGATGCAATAGATTTTAATGAATTACCAACTTGACCTGGACTGCCCAACTTTTGCTTAGATGACACGAAACTTTAGATACGCGTTAAATTTTTATACATAGACAATACACTCCTGCTAATGTAAGACGCCGTCGTTACAAATGGAGTGTCGAAGGAAGAGTCCCATGTAAGTCAAGTTTAGACGATACTGATCTGATGTAAAGCAACTGTGCTTTAAAGAGACAGTATGATCATAACAACGATGGCTAAATGAGTCACGAAGTAATTGGAGGCCATGTGAAGGTTAGTGATAGTATGAAGGCAATAAGTAAAAGGTATATTGCTAACGATGAACTGAGATTAAACACGATCTAGATGAATTTGATGCCAATTAACTGGTGCTGGTTATCGTTTTACGAACGAATGATACACGTGTCGTATTGTGCATTGAAGCATATAACATTTCCCTTTGAGTATTAAGGTTCTATAAATAGAAGCAAACGGCACAAATTCGATTGAGTGCTCTTTGATTATAATTCAGTAATAATCCAGCTATAATCTAAAGAAAACAGATCGGATTCAACAAATAGACACTAAAGCAAAATCAGTAATTACAAATGCCAATGTTGCAACTGACACACCGTGTCTTGTTTTTCTCAATAACACTGATTGCAGAAAAGACAGGTTTAATAAAAATAATATAAGAGTACGTCTTTTCATCATAGATATTATAAAACATCATACTTCCCTGTTTTAATCAACACATATTCATGTAAATAGCCAGGAATGTCGTCAACGTAGATTTTTATTTCATCAAGACAAGCTAGTCTTGATTTAAATCAATCTTGATTCGTAAAGATTGAAAGATAAACTAACGATATAACTTCAGTTGAAAAGTCACCACACCTAAATCTCTCACTGGAATCTACCACACCCACTGAAAAGGTTAAAGTTAGCCTTTTAGGGAATTGCACTGATATCTAATGCATCAGATTATCTTTCAAAAGCTTCAGGATTTAGAACTGTAACTCCTAGCAATAAGAACGAAAGTGCTGTGGCTCAAAACCTAGGCACATTTTGGATATCCAGTATTTTGGGGTCCCAGTGTCCGTATCTTGATTGGTAAAGCTTTTAGTGTGTTCGCTGTTAACGATGTGTTTTGATCAAATGGATTGATTGGCTAAAGGAATTACTTACCTACTCCTACGTAACATTCAGTAATTAATTGGTGATTTAAAGGTTATTTACCTTTATTCAATTTATTTAAAGAAAATGTGAACTGTACCGTCAGCACGAGTTTTCAGTATTTGAGACGTAAAGTAAACTGGAACTTTGACGACTTCAAATTGACAATTTTCAAGGGAAAAATTGGTTTCTTCTTCGCACACCAGAGGCGCTGTACAGTCACGAGCAAAGACATAGATACGACCTTAAAATTTAAATTAATGTAACAATATTAAATTGCAAAAATAAGTTCTGCCAACTGTGTCCAATAATTATGTAAACGTTAAACTAAGTCAAAATTAACTACACATTTTTATCAAAATTTCGTTAACGATAGTTTGCCAAAAAATAATATCAACTTTAAGTTACATTATTATGTACCAAGTCAATTTCAAAAACATGTAAACAATACAGTTTCGAAATTATGTAAACAATTACAAAGCAGCAGTTTCAATCTGCTTGAGACCGGTTTTAATTCACAATTTTCAAAAACATGTAAACAATACAGTTTCGAAATTATGTAAACAATTACAAAGTAGCAGTTTCAAGGAGCTTGAGATCGGTTTTAGTTCACAATTTTCAAAAACATGTAAACAATACAGTTTCGAAATTATGTAAACAATTACAAAGCAGCAGTTTCAAGGAGCTTGAGGTCGGAAATAAGTCCTAACTTAACAAATTGCAATTTAACCTCATTGAAAAAATAAGTGTATATAATACAAATACATAGCTATAAGATCTTATTGTATTATTTATTTATAACTTCTTTTCGTTAATTTGCGTTATACCTACATATTTTGTCATAGTTAGGTAAAAGTAGCCATCATCGAGTGTATTGACTCACCCGTCGACTGTTTTTATTTCCGTGTACCGTCCTAAATCTATTGTGCTATTTTTTTTTTATCTTGGTATAATCATCAAATGAGTCCTCCCGCCCCGGGCAGGGCGGGAGGGACTGTCAGACTTGAACTGACTAAAATCCACGGTGTCCTTCAATAGCCCTTTATGTTCCGGGGTCATGGTGATGGTATAAGTCCCGCGACCCCGGCAGGCTTTGGGGGCCTTAGGGGGCCCCGTCATTTTGCTGACGCTCTTTGAGGCGCGCGTGGAACACGACGCGCCGTCGACCAGTGCATGTCCATGGTCGGACAGCGAGTTGCCCCCCTTTACTCACTGTCCGCATGCCCGTGCCTACGGTGGCCGGAGATCGTCTGCCGACGTCCGACGCCGTGTACCACTGCGGTTGGGGCGGAAGGAGGACGCTGTCCTCTCTCTCTCGCGGATCTATTGTGCTATTGGGTGATTCTACGAAAAGTGGATACAATTATCGCACACCCTCTTAAGAGGTTATTGTACTCATAAATAAGGATGATTAATTTTTCTTTTACTATGGGACCTGAAATCGCGAAAATTATATTTAATAAAAATTTATGAAACAGTTGAGAGCCCAAAATGTCCGTTAATCACGATATATTTGAATAATGCGTCGACACGGGTGCAGTGGCTGGGCAATTGGACTGCTGCGCCGAGTGTCGCGGGTTCGATTCCCGCACGGAACAGATATTTGTATGATCTGCAATTAGTTGTTACGGGTCTGGGTGTTCGTGTCATGTGAGTTTCTATGTTTGTAAACGCACCCACCATACAGGACTAATTGCGGGGTAAAGTAAAAAAAAAACTATGCATAACTATTAAGTATATTTAATAGGCTTTATTAATAATAATAATCATTACTTTTGGTAATGAATTACAACTCTGATTTCGTAAGTCCCTGATTTATTGCAGTAATAACCAGCCCCTACCTCCTTATTTATAAAACTCTAATCATTGCTGTAATAAACTTATTAACAAAAACAGGAAAAAATAGGTATACACTTCCATTATCATTATAATGTATCCATGACAATTTCTATAACACGTATACAATTTATTTTACTTGTATATATGTTATAGAAATTGTCATGGATAGTTAATAATAACATTAGAAATGTATACTTTTTTCTGATTTTGCTTCGTTTATATTACTGTGAAACCAATGTATACCCAGTTTTGCCACAGTTTGATGGTTAGGTTATTTAGAAAACCATGTTGTACACATATTTTTTGAAAAGTATAAGTTAAGATATTTTAGAAAACGTGACCAATGTATATATATTAGTGCTCGTGACTGTACCATATTTCCATACAATAAACGCTGTAAATACTGGAAAAACTCTGTAAAGTAAAATAGAGAAAACTCGTGCTAGGGGTACTGAATGTTAGATTACGTTCCAGTAACCGTCAGAGCGTGCATAATATTTGTATTTATGGAATTCTCAAAACATTCTGCGGATATGAAAAACATTCTAATCTGTTCCGATATTTTATAAAGTACCGGTAATTTCCGTTCGTGCTTTCGTATCAAATTATTATGATTAAAAGCTTCTAATAAACGTACCACTATAGGGCTAAGTCACAGTTTAAATATGTATTCATATTATTTTGTTCTGAAGCAAACTACTCCTCCCTGTCTAATCTGTCCCTTCCTGCAGTGCCACTTCTTCATAAAGGAGTTCATATAAAATTATTCGTGTGACCTCGTCAAAGTGCAGTATCTGGGTCTAGCTAGATGCAATGTGGTGTGCTTGATACAAAGGGTGTTGTTGGGAAGTTCAATTTAGAGCCTGTTCATCTGTTGCTTTGTGGACAAAGTTGTGCCCTCTGTCAACTTCATAATGGGCTTTGCGACGTATTGTACCAGTACCAGTATTATCTTGTTTGACTCTGTTTCCTGGTTTACGTCTCCCATCTTGAATACTACGAGAGTTGGTAATTTCAAAATCGTTTAGTTAAAAATCTGTTATAGAGTAGCCCATTATCATCCCACTGCTGGGAAAACTTCAGCCTACTCTACTTACACCTCTCGCTCTCTTTACAGCTGAAAGCCCAATACATACGGTCCAGCTTAGCTATGTCACTTTAATGCAATTTGACGTATCTACAATACCAATTATTAAATTTTCTATTTTTTTTCTTAAGATGTTTTCCATTAATTTCACGATTGAAGTCACGCAGCTGACAAACAATTAGTCTTTCTAGGTTCTTGTTCTTTCGCCCATCTGTTCTCATCTATTTGGCCTACGTGACAAAACTTGTCACAACTTTCTCCAAGAGCTTTAATAAAAAAAGTTTTGTTATTGTACCAATAGATGGACTTACGTATTTATTTTTAGGACAGTTACTTTCAGACGGACGTCTATTTGGCGATTAATTAGAAAAGTCTTCGTTCAATTAGAAAATCTTGTTCAACACCAACATTATTCTCATACTATAATAATCTTAGTTACCGTTAATTGCATTCCACAAAAAATATCGATCCTGTAGAATTTTTAGCCTTTCGTTATTCAGGAGAAGTACCCTTAGGTAGGACACGTTAAGTAACTTCAGCCCCTGGGAAATTGGCAGTAGATTTGGTTAAATTCTGAAAGTAAAATACCATCTAATGCTAAATCAAATAGCTGGTAGGAATAGACGTATACCTATTCCGCACAATGAGGTTAATTTCGCATCTATCCTCAAATACACAAAAGTAGGTCATGGCCGAATCAAAGTTCGTCAGGAAACGATTGAGCAATCTTACTGCGGATGCCATACTTCAACACTTCATCATCAATGTTTTTCTCATAATTAACTGTAGTCTGAATAGGATATCTGTACCGTCAGCACGAGTTTTTATTTGAGACGTAAAGTAAACTGGAACTTTGACTACTTCAAATTGACAATTTTCAATGAAAAAATTGGTTCCTTCTTCGCACACCAGCGTTTCTTGTATGAAAACATCGAACAGCGCCTGTTCGATGTTTTCATACAAGAAACGCTGTAAATACTGGAAAGTTGCTGTAAAGTAAAAGATTGAAAACTCGTGCTAAGGGTACTGTTCAGAATTAGAACGCTGCTGTTTCTTCTAATTACGTATTATGGTAATTGAGGTTAGTTAGAAATATTACTTAGATTCTGTTATGAATAAGTTATTAATTGCGAAGTTTTTCATCTATTTGAATAGCCAGACAGTCCTTACCTAATCATTGTTATAAACTTTAAAGTACTTAGATACGAATTTCACTAAATTCTTGCTTCTTCAAATATTCTGTTTTGTCTAGAAAAATTCTGAAATGAATAAATGATTTACCGTCGAGAAAGATAATTATATCATTTCCCAATTTCTCTTCTAAAACAATATCAGCTTTGAGTTCCTTATAAAATATTATATCATCCCACCTTTTATAATCTAATATTCTTGAACACCTTTCTTGTATTTTATTCCTAAAAGAGCCGTAATGTCTCGTAATATTATGTTCCCAAATGTAGGTCGCGAAGTGTCGTGGACTGGTGGAGCTTTGGCAACGAACTGAGATAAGGTGTCACGTTGTTTGACATCGACCTCTTCTATATTTTAATATTAATGGCGTGGGTCTTCTTCTTTATTTGACCCTTTTATTTTAACGTTAGCTTTATTATTTTCATTTTGCTGTTAAGGCAAACTTTTACTTTAACTTTCTTTTATTTCAGCTACATTTTTTTTTTATTATATTATTAGTAATAGGATCTGCTATGTTATAATCGTCCGCAATAACTTTTGCCAGTAATAATAGACTCTCTCTATTTAAGCCCTATGCTTTCATCACTTTCATAGTCTCGTCATTTGCTACAGCATTGTCAGTTTTATGATCCAAGTTTATTTTTACGTGTACGATAAAAGCTTCAATTTGTATCCCGCTCCCGACATATTTTCTATATTATTCCACCTAAAATAGAAATTTATAGGTTCATGCACTCGTACTTTGACAAAATATACCTAAACATTTGGCAGTATCTTTGAAAAGGTTAGCATTTTTCTAAAGCATGAAATTCAATTCCAAAACGCAGCATTAGCACTTGCCATAAACTCTATTTTACCATTTTCCAAATAAAGATACGTTGCCAAAACGTATAAATAAAAAGATTAGAGCCTTGAAGTGGAACTCACTTTGTATGCCTCATCTTGATTTTGTTTCGTCCAGAATCCAAAATAAATTGACCTGACAACTCTGGAATAAATTGTTGCGGAAACGTTGCCTTGACGTTTCGTATTCTGTCCAAAGAATCGTGGGTAGTCGATGATATTTTCCAATTTACTGTAAATTGCCTTTCAACCCCACGAAATGTCGACTTCAGATAAGATTTTAGGGTCCTTCTGGAATCAGGATTAGCTTTTGCACTTAGTTTCCTTCCGGATTTATGCCATTCCTTCTCCAATTTCGCTATTGTATTAAGTTTGGTTGGCGAAATTCTTATTCTTTATTGGTTTGATTTTGACTGGTTTATAAAAAGATATAAGACTATGATAAACATGTTAGCACCTAGATGCATCAGCAATTACAGTCTTGCTTTCCCTATCTTTTTCTATCTATCTATCATTATCAAGTTTTCTCGGTAAACTTAGATTATTTACACTTTATCCACCACCTAAGCCCTAAGGTGTTTGTACTCGATGCCATTAAATAAAATTGTTCGAAAGCAAATAATCATAACTCTAACAAGAAAAGGAAACGTCTAGGTCGGAGACCGGTGTCATTTACCAATCAACAAACATCGTACATTGTTATGCTACCAACTTCGAAAGACAATCTAATCATTGAACTTCTTATAGACTCTGCATCAACTGCACTTGGTTGCATCAACTGACGATCCTGATGTATTAAAATAAACCCACAGTCTTCAAGATAAGGTTGGATTTTCAATTTTTATCCATCATTAGGGTTATTAGTTGAAGTGGGGGATAGTGAAAGTGCTTTCGATTCCCTTGTGTTTATTTTCAGACTGCGGAAGTGTACAAACATTAATAATTACAAGCTACTGGTACCTTTGATGTGTTCCTGGTAAAAGTGGATTCGTTCAAAGGGCAATTCATATTTTGGGGAGAGCATAACATTTTCTTTGTTGATATTGTAAACTGTAGCAACTAGCTTCTACATTGATGACTTACTGAAAACTTTTGGAAGAGATACAGTCCCATTTAAAGTAGAAAATTATCGTTATAATTTATAATTTCTGGGTTTTATCTCTTAAAATAACATTCGTTAGTGTCTCCGTAGCTAAGTTCTTTACTTACCTTGTTTGTTAAAGTTGTACAAACATTTAATGATTCCTCTCTGCGTAGGACGAAAGAGACTAAAAATCAACCTGTTCACCTACCCTTAGTTCACCTACCCTTCAATCAGTCTAGTGACGTATATGATGATGTTCCACCATTTCAACTTCAGTAAAGAACGAAACTTATAAAAGTGAGAGTGGTATCGTTCTACTGTGTTACTTCAGACGTAATTTACCATTTCGTAACAAACGAACAATGGTACATTGAAACCTCATAATGCCATAAACGGTGCACATCACAGAGTCCAAATGACAAGATTTTCCAGAGAAAGTCTTGTAAAAAGACCTCGACAGGCGCGCGCTCGCGACTTACGACGCTACGTTTTTTTCGTGGAAAATTATAGTGTACCTAGCTTAAATGATTATGAAATGGGTTGATGGAAATTGACGTGTACGTTACTCCAACAAGAAAGTATCTCCTAGAGTTATAAGAGTAGAACGTAAAGTTTGTGCCTTATGTGCTGTAAATGTGCCCCCACATAAAAAATGTGTGCCCCCTGCCGTTTTGAAAATAAAACGGAAAAACGATTCTTGCTAGGGTAACGTTTTTCTAGCAGGAAAATTCTAAACGAGTGATCGGAGAAAGAAAAATTGTGGATGGCCTGAGAGCTTATGTGTGTGCCACAATGTGCCCTCAAAAATAAAATCTGTGCCCCTTCAGATTTTCGAGATATTGCGTTTCCTGCTGGAGTAACGTTTTGATGAATCGTATATCTCTAAAACCATTGCATGTGCCCCTGTAGAATAAACATACACGAGTAGCTCTTAATGTGTGCCCCTATGTGCCCCCAATTAGATTTTAGAAAATATGTATAGTTTTCAAGTTATCGCGATTTTATGAAAATCCGAAAAAACATCGCAGCGCCTAAATGAGACAAGTTATAAGTTTGCTGAAAACTGTAATCGGTCCTTCTTGACGCTAATAATAACCATACAAAGTTTCAAAACGCTTCATGCATGCGTTTTTGAATAATCTTGCTAAAAGTCAAAACGATAGTGTCATAACTTTCACGGCAAAATACAAGGAACTGGCTCAATCTCAGATGTGTAGGTGTAAACCAAAATCATGTGCCTTTAGTCAAAAACATATCTTGAAAAAATGGAGCTTGAAATGTTTCGCAATAAGTTAATATAAACAAAAAACCAAATTAAGTAAACAACGGCTGATTATCCGACCAAATTTGAATGACTACTAAAAAGCGACGGATTCATACTTATCGATGACCTTCTTTAATGGACGTATTATACGTAAGTTGTTGTCCGTACAGTTGCGGTCAAAAGTTTTGGGGCTAATTAAAAATATATTAAATGCACCTTGTGACTATATTAATGAAACAGCTTGTTGATGTGGAAATTATTATTTTACTTCCCTTAATTTAATTCTTAAAAGTAATTATTGCATCAAATCACAGATCAAATTTTCCTACGTATAAATATCTTCTTCTATATCTATATCTATACATATAATAAAATAGTAGGAAAGTCAAAACTGTACATTGAATATTTTTTTAAAAGAATACTTGGGATGTGATCTATAATCGATACCGAAGCCAAAAATATAGTTTTTAGAATTTTTGTCTGTTTGTCTGTTTATCTGTTTGTCTGTATGTATGTCCGGGATAAACTCAAAAAGTACTGGACGGATTTGAATGATTCTTTTTTTGTTGTATAGGTATTAAATCTGGTCAAAACATAGGCTATAAATTATTCTGGAAACTTGAACACCTGGCGCAGAACCGCAACAGACCAGCTAAACTATAAGAGATACAAAAATGGTGCAATAGCAAAAAGTGTTCCACGTGATGAGCATTTTCTGCTGAGAGAATAAAATTGAAGATCTGGAACACCTGATGTGGAACTCCAAGAGCCCAGCTACACTATAACATGTAAAGGAATGACGTCTAAGCAAAGTTGTTCAGCCTGATGAGCACTCTCTGTTGACGTATAAAAATTGAGGATCTGGTACACCTAATGTGGAACTCCAAGAGCCCAGCTACACTATAACATGTACAGGAATGACGTCGTAGCAAAGTTATTCAGCCAGATGAGCACTCTCTGTTGACGTATAAAAATTGAAGATCTGGAACACCTAATGTGGAACTCCAAGAGCCCAGCTACACTATAACATAATATGTTATAGTAAAAGGTAGGTAGATAGGTAAAATCATCAAATGAGGCCTCCCACCTCCACTGTCAGACTTGTACTGATTAAAATCCACGGTGTCCTTCAATAGCCCTTTATGTTCCGGGGTCACGGTGATGAAAATAAGTCCCGCGACCCCGTCAGGCTTTGGCCCTCTGTGAGAGGGCCCGTCATTTTGCTGACGCTCTTTAGGCGCGCGTGGAACACGACGCGCCGTCGACCCGGGCTTGGTCCATGGTCGGACAGCGAGTTGTCCTTTACTCACTGTCCGCATGCCCGCGCCTACGGTGGCTGGAGGTCGTCTGCCGACGTCCGACGCCGTGGGCGTCTACCCACTGCGGTTGGGGCGGAGGGAGGACGCTGTCCTCTCCCTCTCGCGGCCCGCCCCCTCCTTCACGAGCATAGCTGCTTCGCAGCAGGAGGTGACCGCTTCCCACTCCGTCTCGCCCCGCAGCATGTCCTCGACCAACGCCGGGCGCGAGAGGTCTCTGCTTATCGCCGCCGCGAGGACACGTCGGTCCTCTGCCTAAGCTGGGCAGTCTTGCACCGTGTGCTCTACTGTGTCCTCCGGGCGATCTTTGCAGTGGTGACACCCAGGCGTTTCCTCCTTTCTCATCAGACACAGGTACTTCCCGAAACTTCTGTGTCCGGTGAGGACCTGCGCCATGCGGTAGGTAAGGACGCCGTAACGTCTCTCCAGCCACTCCTCAAAGAGGGGTCTTACCGCCGCTATTGCGGCGTGCCCGAGGAATGACGTCTTAGCAAAAGTTTTTCAGCTTGATGAGCACTATTTCTTTATGTATAAAAATTTAAGATATGGAACACCTGATACGGAAATCAAAGCTATCGCTGAGTAAGCAATAGTGAGTATTTTATAATTATACAAATTATAAAATAACATAAGCTGGGATTTCTTCCACGCAGTAAAGGCGGTAACAGTTTAGGACCGATTTTCGATGACGATGAATATTATTGTACTCTACTTATTTTTTGCCGGGCTCTCGGAGTTGGGTAATAGACTTTTCAGATCTTAGATTTTGACGATCCCGTTGTCGCTGGCATAAGCAACAGGATACGCGTACGAAGTCGCGGGCAGAAGCTAGTTAGAAATAATTTGCACGAGTAATTATTATTTAAATCACAGATAAGTTTTTCATGTAAGTCTAACGTATCGTTCGTAAATTCGCATCACAAAAAAATCACAGATCAGTATTAAGAATAAGTTTAGTATTGTGTAAAAAAAATATTAAATTTTAAGTCACAGATAAATAATTCTCTTACGAGTAATTTGCTTATAAAAAGATTAAGTTATATGTGTAAGGTCATAGAAACAGCTAGTAAAACATAATCCAATAACAACTTTATTTATTTATTTATTACTTTTCTACTTCAATGTACTCAGGCACAACACGTGTGAACCGGTTAGTGAGTAAAGTAAAGAAGGTCATCGATAAGTATGAATCCGTCGCTTTTTAGTAGTCATTCAAATTTGGTCGGATAATCAGCCGTTGTTTACTTAATTTGGTTTTTTGTTTATATTAACTTATTGCGAAACATTTCAAGCTCCATTTTTTCAAGATATGTTTTTGACTAAAGGCACATGATTTTGGTTTACACCTACACATCTGAGATTGAGCCAGTTCCTTGTATTTTGCCGTCAAAGTTATGACACTATCGTTTTGACTTTTAACAAGATTATTCAAGAACGCATGCATGAAGCGTTTTGAAACTTTGTATGGTTATTATTAGCGTCAAGAAGGACCGATTACAGTTTTCAGCAAACTTATAACTTGTCTCATTTAGGCGCTGCGATGTTTTTTCGGATTTTCATAAAATCGCGATAACTTGAAAACTATACATATTTTCTAAAATCTAATTGGGGGCACATAGGGGCACACATTAAGAGCTACTCGTGTATGTTTATTCTACAGGGGCACATGCAATGGTTTTAGAGATATACGATTCATCAAAACGTTACTCCAGCAGGAAACGCAATATCTCGAAAATCTGAAGGGGCACAGATTTTATTTTTGAGGGCACATTGTGGCACACACATAAGCTCTCAGGCCATGCACAATTTTTCTTTCTCCGATCACTCGTTTAGAATTTTCCTGCTAGAAAAACGTTACCCCAGCAAGAATCGTTTTTCCGTTTTATTTTCAAAACGGCAGGGGCACATTTTTTATGTGGGGGCACATTTACAGCACTTAAGGCACAAACTTTACGTTCTACTCTTATAACTCTAGGAGATACTTTCTTGTTGGAGTAACGTACACGAAATTGACAATGATCGCATTTATTATACGTCATATTACAGCAATAAAATGAAGTAAGTAATATAAGTACAGATAATAATGAAGGAAAAGCTAGTGAAATATTTTGCAATTGTTGTGTCTAAAGAATATCTCTTTTAAGCATGATAAGAACTTTCTTATGACGAAATTCATATTATTTAACAATGCAGTAAGTATCAATATACGCACATAATTTTATACAAGCCACGCAAGGCCACAGAGTGGAACCAAAACAATAATAAATGACATAATAAAAAATAATAGACACAACTATCTCGAAAACTTAATAAAAATAAAACAATGGACAGAGCGCTGCAGCCGTAATTTGCACCAATGCTCCAATTAAATTAGTCATTGAATTCTAAATGACAGTACATTTCCAAAGCTATCGCAACATCGCGAGACGCAGTCGCTTGTAATCTTCCACGATCAGCACTTGAACACTTACCTCCATTGTTTTAAAACATTTCGAACCAACCACATAACGTAACCATTGCAAACTATTAAGTAATGTCTTGCGCTTTTAGAAATAGACACGGAAGAAAATCGCTCCCGAAACAGATTTAGAATCCCAGCCATCCAGTTATGTGTCGCATTTAAAGTGCTGGCAACACAATAAAAGAGCTTTAACTTCTAAAATGGGAATGAAACAGTTTATAATCGTTCAGACACGTCTATGCGAGGGGTGATTAAAGGTTGGTCGTTGTCCGACCATCCTTGGCAAAAGGCCAGGATACTAACTCAGGGAGAAATGTTTGCCTTGTTGCTTGTTTGTAACTATTTAACTGTCTATGGTCGGGTGTTCCAAATTTTAAATTTTGAACTGAACTGTCACGTTCTAAACAGTTGAGGCTCGGCATAAAAATAGTTATTTGTTATACAAGAGTGCAAAGTTGATTTTTAACCGCGTGCTCAATTTTGATGACCGAGCAAGCGAATGATTCTAAAATTGAATTTATTGAATCACGAGTGCAACGAGTGATTCTAAATTAGAATCATGAGCGATAGCGAGGGAATCAAAAGAGCACAAGGTGAAAAATCTTTGCACTCGAGTGCAACACGTAACTTTTCATCCCACCTCAGCGAGGAAATTACTAAATGCAAAAACAATTATAAACAGATGTACATTGTACAAACACAAGATAGGCTTTTATTTCAGTTTAGGTATTAACTTAGACATTATTATAAAACAGAATATTTTTTAAATAAAAATATTATTAAGTTACTTATTTTTCTCTTGGTTTGTCATAACATAACAATAAGACGTGAAAGGAAAACCGCACAAAGCAAATAAAAAAAGGTAAAACAAAGTACTGAGCCAAGAATGTTCCGGGTCTGAGATTTTAACAAAATAATTATAGATTACGCTCCAAGGGAGGCGTATTGAATTCCGAAGCGATATTAAGGATTCTGGGGGTGAACCTCCGTCCGTAGCGCAGCGAGGAGATTCAAGTGTTAATACCCGAAAGAAACGAGGGAATAAAGTTAAAAATCCTTAGTGAAGCGAGGGATTCAAGTTAGCCCAAGGCAACGCAGCCTTACACCCGAGGAGCGTCCTCCGCTTTCCCACCTAAGGCGAGGATCCAAATTCTATTTTTAAAATTTGATGTGGTAACATCAAATTTCGAACGTCAAGTGGGCACCACAGCGATCAGCTGTTGCGGTCACCGGCCGCCATTACTGCTGCTACTCTTTTGTTCATACGATGTTCTAAATTCAAATTTACTTTATTCACTAGAGGATAAAAACGGCTTTTACTCACTTGAGGATAAAAACGGCTTTTACGGTCAGATATCGAAGAGCAAAAGTACCCTTTCCGAGATGGGGGGATGAAAATGCTATGTTACTGAGTTCAAAGGAATATTTTATGACTGAGTTATTTTTTAATCGCTACATCATTTGGTTGGGTCTTCAATCTCTACACGGTCCAATAATTTTAATAAAGAAATTATCGAATCATAACAGAAATATTTTTTCGTTCCATTAGGGCTGGATATGAATAATTTTATGAAGGTGCGACCTTCCCTTTTCGGCGTGTTTATCATTACTGGAGATTTCGTGTTAACATGATTTGTACACTTAAATAATACTTCTGCAATTTCTCTTTTACCTTGGGTAAATACAGCGACTGTAAACATAGTCCTCTTTTCATAGAATGAAAACTTTACCAAATCACTCCCCACTATGTACAAATATTAAAACCTTTATTCAGAAGAACGGTTATTGCCGACTAGCATCGGACTGACCCGTTTCCCTCATTTAAAACTGACAAGTTGCTAGGGAAGATAATATACGTTCGTTCAGCCATTCGTTATGCTGCTATATTTTCTAATATTGCATAGACTACGGCCAAAGATTAAGATGTCTCGTAGTCATAAAATATTAGATAATAGAATGTAACTGAAAGTCGATAGTTTTTGGAATATTGGCAGTTTGCGTGGAACTTTTTTAAAATAACATCGTAACATTTCTGTGTCGACACGATAGAAGTCACGAGAAATTGCATCCGAAAATGTCTCACAAGTAACGTTTATGAACATTCTGTATCTAGAATACGTACAATCTGTCTTTGCAGTGTTCGTATTCGTTCTATTTTCAAGCTAGAATAGCTAATGCTGTTAGAAAGTAATTGTCGTTCAGCTTGATGTGATCAAAGCTGACTGCCCATGGTAATTATTAAACTAAAGTACGATTATTAATTCGAGTCAGTAAAATGACAATTGTTCACTATAGAAATGTACTGAGATTCATTGTATCAGTGACAGTTGCACTTGTCATTTTACTGACTGGAATACAAATCGTACTTTAGATATTTCTAAGATACTGCAAGCAGAACAAAAATTTTTTACAGCACCCCCCAGACTATGAACGATATTTTTCGTATAGTATTGCGACGAATTTCACGAAACTCAATCATTGGAAATTTAAATTGATTCAGAGCACGTTATAGTGAAAAATTATTAAATGTGTTGGTTGGCTGAACCTGTCGTGTGCAGCACATTGTCATCAGGAGGTTAAAACATAATTTTACAACATAAAAAAGTCGATGATAACGTGCGATAGCAGATTGGAAATATCTATGCTGAATTTTTGGGAAATTTTCGTATCAAAAACACACAAGTGCTAAACATAAATTTTCACGCTCTAATGAACTAAAAAGTAACATTTCACCCTTAAATGATTCTACGCCAGTAAACTCAATATCCACATACCTATTTTCAAGCCAGATTTTATATTTTCAGCAAAAAACAGCCTCTTTTACTCGTTACACTTATAAATAGCTAAGAGCTAATTCAAAAGGACTACAAAGGCCTATAAATATTTTGTTAGAAACTCTACCTTCCGCAGTCTGGCTTCAACTTGTCGGCCTTTTTAGGTCAAGGCCTGGCAAGCGGGAGGCCTGTGTCCCTGGCCTCACAGCCAGCAAACAGTGAGGCTCCACTGAGTGTCCACAATATGAATCCATCCATTTATTTGAAACAAGAGAATGGCTATTTATTGGCTTTCTTGTTCGATCTATTTGTTTGAAATGGAATTGTGTTTTATAGACAGACATTTATTATACAGTGTTGTGTAGTGATCTCTATTCTTTTAGTATGTGTCAGGTTTATCTGTATTGTGTGTCCAACCTTCATGATTTGTAAGTTTGGAGCGGTTAGGTTCCTGTATGCCTATTGTTTCATATTCAATGGTAACCATGGCCATCTTGGTTACAAAGAAGCAAGGACGCTCTTTAATAATTTTGATGTTTTGGAAAATAAGTTAGTATTTCCTTCCTCTCTTAAAATTATATCCATACTATTAGAAATTATCTTCTTTTTTTAAGTGGGTTAATAACTTGTTTTTCTCATGGACTTTTCGACTATATAATTGAATAATATAAAGCGGTTCTGAACTGAATAACAATAAATTATCAGGAGTGGCCAGGCAAGCAATAATTACTAGCTCGGTTCGCAATTTACTCGGACTCTCCCGCTTCGTTATAATTTAATCTCAGGCCAGGGCTGGAAATTTTTTAGCTTTTCCTTCATGAAAATTATTTCTTCTCGTTTTTCTAGTAACAGTAATTACTTGGAAATGTCGGTGCACAGAGTTGTGAATTTCACGTCAACTTAAAATCCTGATAAAAACTCTTACTTACCTATTTAATAGTTAATGATGGAAGTCTGTTCAACTCTGTTCTAAAACCCTATATAAAAAATAAGCCTGCAAGAGCCAGGTATTTTCTTTCCTACCAGTCATTATTAGTTTTTCTTATAAAATTCTACCATATGAAGGGGTAGGTTTTCACCACACCAAAAAATTCTCGCGCCCTTTTTTGATATCACTGCGTTACAGTACTGTATCAGTATTGTCTTAAAGTATACAATGCGATCTACGCGAGTATCTTAGTGATTACTAAGAAAACTTCATAAAATCTTCAGCTGGAATAAAAACAAAGAGAGCGGGAAACAAAAGGATAAAACTACGGGGAAATGAATCAGCTGTTCAACTTCGTCACGTAAAAGGGGGAACATTTTCATTATGGGGAAAAATATCTTATTTGTTGCAACTTGCAATACGACCTCATTAACATAGACAAATGACCGCAAACCATCTTTCTTAGACTTTCTTTCCTCTTGACACGCAATTTTATTGAAGCGGGAAATAAAATAAATAAATGCGTTCAAATAAAATCAATAATTTTTCGACGCCCTGTAATTCTTTTTAATTTTTTTTTTAATTCAGTAATTTTTGTAAATATTTTACTTTTATTTTTAGTTTTTATATGTAGATTAGATACCTATGTATATTTATTTATATTAGTTAAGTTCCTATAAAGTAGTTTTTTTTAATAAAATAAATAGGAAAGCACTTGTTTTGTTTAAATGTTTACTAATAATTTATATCAACCATGACCATGAATGCAGTGCAAGCGACACGTGACATAGACGGATAGCCACAAGTTCAACTTTTATTATTATTGATTCAACCTTGTGTGACGGTGCGGTAGTGATGCAGTTGATCCTAGTTTAAATGCGTTCAATATAATAAATACGAATGATGGTGCAATCTAACGTCTGATTAGTGCAGAGTGCTATAATTATTTATGGTAAGCTACGTTATTTTTTTATTCACGTTGTGTAACGCACTTTGGTAGGTATTAATTGAATTTATGAATAAATAATGAAGTATGAATATTAATATCTATTAGGTACCTACTTCAGTTACTACTTTTGATTCTTGCATTTATAAACAAATAAAGCTGAATGAAATCCCAAAGTCATCGAATCTATTGAATGCTTATTCCAAAGACAATCGAACATCGCACTTACTCAAGAATCGTGTTCCACGACAATAAATCGCAAACAAAAGAAATAACGTTCAACGATGTTGCATCAAATATTCAAAATGGCATTAGAATGGCGCCTCTTGCTTCATGTGACTGGCTGTCATGAGTGTTGCACACGCGCTGACCCGGAATCTTTCCAGCCAGGAACAACTAGTTCGAATAACATCTCCAATATATCCTGACCTTTCAGTGCTCACCAAACTTCTATACCTTTACCATTGACTTAAACAGTAAGGACAGGCCCTACCGAACAACGAAAATGGCACCAGTTTTTTGGCCCGCAGTGTACAGTATGTCTATGAGATTGGCACAATCGATGAGGGCGCTGCGGAATATTTTCCTAACATGACTTCATAGGCAGACTGTAATTCGGCCCTCCGCCAATCACGGAGCTGTCGTTCAAGGCTGAAGCAACTCAGTAGTAACGACGTAACTTTGCACGAACGTCGTTTTAAGTTTGTAAAAAAGAGTATGTATTACAGACTTACTGCAAGTCATTTTGAATATAATTCTTTTAAGAATGTTAGGTAAGTGAATGTTTTGATTATTCTTACATTTAAAATTTTATTTTGATTAAGTTACAACTTGTCACTGATAAGTAAATTACATGAAACACATGAAAATTTGAATTTCGCGGGCTACTTCGGAAGAATCACCTAAAAAACTTTGTGATTTGACTTATATAACGTTGATTGTGATTGTATTGTGATGAATTGGTAATAAAATCTAATTAAAATATTTTTGGAACAAAATATAACATTTATTTGACTTAACTGAGCGACGAAATGATACCGTGCCATGCGCATGCCCACAAACGTCAGTATAGCGCAAACGGAACGGTGCGGTGGTCTGTGCGGCGAAACTACTTGTAACGAAAAAATGCCTGGTTGCGAGGTAAAAGGTTGCAAAAATCACGACAAAAAATTTAAAAAGGATCATGGGATATCGTATCATCGGTAAGTAAACCTAAATGCAATTATATATGATTGCAATGATTGCAATTAAACCGATAATTTACTATCGCAATCAACTACGACGGCCATGTCTTCATTAATATTTACTTATATTTTCTTTGTGAATTTGGTGACTGAGAAATATAGTGTACCTACCTAAGTTATTTTGAAGTTTGGTACCAGCATTATGTTATACCAGGCCTGGTTCACTCCGCGGCGTAGGTATAAAACTGCAAGCAGTTGCGGGGCCTTTTTGTCGAGGTCAATTCAGTCGGGTGCCACGCTCCACCCGTTCCGCTCGCGCTTCATTTCCTAAAGATACCTATTTTATGCCTATTTTTGTTTGGTTACGTGTATTTACGCACGTTTACCTATAGTTGAGTATAAGTTTTCGTAACACTATAATCCCCGCTTAAATGATCATGATTAGGTACGTTACAAGTTTGGCCTACTAGAGGACCAAGATAAAATAGACGAATATCAAACCTGACATCACCTTATCACGTTAAGCTGAGTACGTAGGTAGGTCGAATTAAGATCGGTAGAAAGTAGAAAGATGTTTGCTTTGTTGTTTACGCACGTTCAAACTCAGAAAATGGCCACACTACGCATTCAAGGTCAGCGATTGTATTTCGCTGCGCGACTTTTTTTACCTACCTACCTGCAAAGACACGCAACGCGGGGCCTGTGACAGTATGCGATAGTAATTGGTCGGAATGATAAGGACTTTTTTGCCACAGACGATAACAATCTTTAAAGTTATGACTAAATAAAATTATAGACCAAGAGCCATGGTCATAAAAGAGCATCGAGCTATATAATATGGTGTAAAAATGTTGGATAATTATACATATTTTAATGGGCGAACCAGCCAATAATATTTTTTGTTATAATAAGATTTAAATGAAAGTTTAGTGTGGAATAGCGTGATCAAAAAAAGAAGTACTAATTTATTTGCATATTTCTTTGTTTAAGAATTGGTTTCAAGTAAAACGGTGTACAGGGAATAGGTACTTCACATACTTTATAAGCATCAGCTTATTAAGTAAAGTATGAGGTACAATACATATTACAACACAAAACTTATGACAATATAGGTACATTATCAAATTTATATTGTCTGAAAATTCAAATAACTATGAATATGGATATGCATTGTTTCCCGTATCCCGGGATCTAAAAACAATGTTATTATAAATATGGAAATTTTAATTTTCAAATATTTTTTAATTACCTACAGATTTCCAAATGATACAACGCGTCGAGAAATTTGGTGTCGCATCATTAGGGAACAACGAAAAGAGCCTGATTACAAGCCTCATAAGAACGCAAGAGTATGTTCTGCTCATTTTCGTGACACAGATGTTAATATTTTAATAACTGGATTGCGAAAGCTAAAATGGTCTGCTGTACCGCAATTTGAAATTGAGGTAATTTTCTGACGCTTATTTGTCTACAGTAAAAGTTTATGTTTAGAATGCTACATTTTTCATTAACATTTACAGGTTTGTGAGAACAAAGAACTCCAGCCTTCCACGCTAACACAAAGTTTACAAGTAGAGAAAATTGATGTTGATATTAGCGATCTCAATTCAATATTCGACACGCCAAGGAAAGTAAAACTTAAAAATAAAATAATGAGATTACAAAAACGTCAAAGTGTTGCAGCCAAGAGAATAAAAAAATTACAGAAGCAGAATGCAAAGTTAAAAAAACAAAACAAATCACTGCTAAATATTGTTAAAGATTTAAAACAGAAGAAATACATCACTGATGAAATCGAGTCTGTTCTTGGAACAAATACTGAAATAACAGAGCTTTACAGGCTACAAGTTTTAAAAAATAAGCACAGTAGAAATAAAAACAAGCCAACAAAAACAATAAAAAAATCATATCCACCTGCCCTTCGAAAGTTTGCAATGACATTGAATTTTTACTCGCCATCTGCCTATAAATATGTGCGACGAAAATTTGATTGTTGTCTCCCTCACCCAAGAACCTTGACTAAATGGTAAGTTAATACTGACTTACTAATAACGTTGTATACACCGGACGCATATGCTGCGAGACTAGCGCAGTGGCGAGTACGGGAGTGGAAATATTTAACATATAAAACCGCAGCTGGTGGTCAACTCTGGGTACACCCCGTTTTGCTTCATCTAAATTCACACATGCTCAATTGCTCGCTTGTCACTATGGACACCGATCGCGTCCGCCACTCACCCGCCACCGTGCCTGCAACATGCCTAGGCCACTGCGCATTCACTATGGACGCGCATTATATTTCTTTCTTATAGGGCTGATTGTACTCTTTGTCATAGGTATAGCTCCATTAACGGCGAGCCTGGATTCACACAGGAATCGTTTGACATGCTCAAACTCAAGAGGGACAGCTTATTAGAAAATATTGAATGCTGTCTAATTTTTGATGAGATGAACATTCGACAGGCCAAATTATGGAAAGGCGAAAGAAATGTCGGTCACGTAGACATGGGCTGTGGAAATATTGATAAAGAAAAGAAAGCTACTAAAGCTTTTGTAATTATGCTCGTTTGCCTCACTGAAAATTGGAAAATACCAGTGGGCTATTTTCTAGTGGATGGTTTCACTAGTGAACTTATTGCAAATACAGTTAATCTTTGTCTCGAAAAATGTGATTCCATTGGTGTCAATGTCCAAGCTCTTACATTCGATGGGTGTCCCACTAACATAAAAGCAGCAAACATTCTGGGCTGCAATATAAGTAGTGCAGAATTAAAAACAACTTTCCCCCATCCTGTCACAAAAACAAATGTTGTGGTTTTCATGGACGCTTGTCATATGATTAAGTTAATCAGAAACGCATTTGAAAAAAAAAAGTTAATTTTCAACCAAAAGGACGAGCGCATAGAATGGAAATTTTTGATTCGGCTTTTAAAACTTCAATCTAACCAGCAGCTAAATTTTGCAAACAAATTAACGTACCGACACATTTATTTTAAAAACCAAATAATGAAAGTAAAATTAGCAACACAATTGTTAAGCCGAAGTGTTGCAAAAGCACTGACACTCTGTAACGAAATATTACATAGCAGTTATTTTTCAGAAAGCAGTGCTACTGCCGAGTTCATTCTTTGCTTCAATAACATTTTTGATATTCTTAATTCTCGTAGATTTAATCAAACTGGATACAAGAGAGCCATTTCTCCAGAAAACAAAGCAACAATATTTAATTTTATTGATAAGGCTATTGCTTACATTAAAGGCCTAAAAATTTACTCCACGGTGAAAAGGACTATTAAAAGATTTAACAGACAACCACGAATTGTATTGATAATTAAAAAAAAGCCAATTTTGGAATCCAAAAGCAAAGTAGGATTCTTAGGAATGATTGTGTGCTTGGAGAGTTTAAAAATCCTCTATAGAAATTTAGTTGAGTCGGGTTCTAAAATGAAGTACATTTCGACGTACCGCCTGTCTCAAGATCACTTAGAACTATTTTTTAGTTTCATAAGAAAGCACGGCGGCTACAACGATAATCCAAATGTTATACAACTTAAAGGAGCGTATAGGCGTTGCATGAATCACTTATCATTAAAGTCGTCATTTACTGGAAATAGCATTCCATTGGATGATTTTCCAATTTTAACAGTGTCATCTACAAGAGCTATAAATAGTACCACTGAAATGAATCGTCACGAAGAAGAAGACAAGCCCATGGACCAGACATCGACTGATACATATCAGGAGGAAAGAGATGAAGTTTATTCTAATAATTGTGCTCAATTATCTCGCACTTTAGACAACCAAACCGAAAATATCTTTGGGCACCTGTCAGAGAGTATAGAACTCATTGTTGGCTATATTGCGGGATGGATAGCCAGAAGTTTAGCAAAAACATTAAAGTGTGAAATTTGTTTAAACAGTCTAGTTAGTAACGAAAAAAAAAGTTTTCACAGGCTGATAGAATTGACAAATATGGGCGGCCTTTGTTTTCCTTCTTCTGATCTGTTTGAGATATGCCTAGAAACTGAAAAAAATATAAGACATAATAAAAGAGCCCAATTTATAACAAAAAGTGATTATATGTTCCTATGCACAAAAAGTCTATCAAAGTTTGTAGGAATGAGTACATTTTCAGAATTAAACTTACACTCTGTTGATCAGCCGGCCACATTAAATCATAGAATGCATCTTATTCGGGCTATCATCAAAAAATATATTAATGTCAGAATGCATCACGAATCTATGACGGAAAACACAGGGAAAGTAACAGAAAGACAAAAATTTAAAAAAATTGTTTTATTTCAAGGACAGTAAATTTACAGTATAGTTGCACGTTTTTAAATAAACAATTTTCAGTTGATTATGAGTCTAACGAGATAATAAAGATAAGATTAAGGCATATTTCGATATCCCAGATTTTTTTTACAATCCGTAAAATTTTGGAGCGCTCAAGAATAAGCCAATAACTTAAATTGTGTGTTTCCAAATTATTATTATTTTATACTTATTGATTATATAATAAAGAATTATAGAAATAAGTTGTTGAAATTAATTTATTTTACTCTTAAGTTTTTTTAGAACATTCTTAATTCTGATTAAAAATCGTACGCGCTTACAAGATCACGTCGTCAACGCTATGCAACGCTACTTGAACGTAGTTCGTATGGTTTATCATAGATGGCGCTACTTTTTGCTTGTATGAAGAAGGTTTCGACAAAATGTTCTGAAGGGCGTATCCTTACTTTCGAAATCATTGACCTTTACATATCACGAAAGGTCTTCTTAAATGGTAAGTTATGAACACCTACAGCTACACCATCTATTTTTGAAATTTGAAAACGTTCTTAATCGAATCTGATTGCATTCACTGTTCCATTTTTGAATTCGTTCTTCAGACTGCCAATTTAAAAAGTATGTTGTTTCGGCTGCGTTCCATTTTGGTGCGTTCACGATTTTCGCACGCGATAACTTTCGTTTTCGCTAAGTCTGGCGTCAATTACATCAACCTAAATTATATACAACGACAGTGAAATTGTTGTCCGCTTTCCCGCGTACCAGTGATGCGATTAATTAATGTCACATTACGCAGCTGACAATTATGACACTCGAATCGCCACTGTAATCGTATGCAAATCTTGTTTTGCATCAATATAAAACATCTACCACTTACACTCGCGAGTTGCATCGCGAATTACGATAAATTATTAACTTTACATAACTTGTTTAGCAATTTGAAAGCAATATATAATATTTTATCTTGTCGGCTCAATACAAATGATATGTACCTATATTTCTTACTTACAATATGCTGCTCATTACCCAGATGTAAAATTGAAATAGGGCGATTAATCGATTCACAAAATCGTCTGGGTAAGTGTAAAATGCACCAAACCAAAAATAATTCCAATAGTCTCTTTCACAGTCAAAACAGAGCTAGGTAGTCATAATTCAACTCACATCAGTCGATAGGATTCTTCAACAAATCTTCTTAGCTTACAAAATATCTTCATCGGATAACCCAGATTCAGCGTCACGTCTCGAATACAACTTTATAACCGTATCTCCTATATCTAGATTCCGTATTTTCCGCGTCATGTCTTCAACAATATAGAATGGCATATTTCTGGATTCTTTAGTTAAAAACGGTGTTTTTTGAAATGGATGAATGACAAAAAGATGTTCGTTATCGTGGGAACAAAAAGAACCTGCATGGCATATTATGAAAACGATACACATACGTGTAGAATCATTCCCATCCTATCCCAATTCCTATAATTTTAATAATCGACGTTTAAAAGTGCCTCCTTGATGGCCTAATTGAAATAAATGATTTGACTTTGACTTTGACATAATGCACTGCATTTATTCAAAGTTTTTCATAAACACTTCAGGCCCACTGTTTACAAACAACATTTACTATGCAAACATCGTGCCTTACTACTAGACCTAAAAGGCAGTCAACCTTAAAACATTGTTACCATACAGCGAATCTTCTGATCCCACGTCAACGACCTACGCCATTGCACTGCCATTCAACTCTGACCACCACAACCTGATCTCTTCCCCCCTTCTATACCCACCAAACTCATGACATAAAGATGAAACTGAAAGGAACTTTAGAGGTCTTGCGAAAATGGTGCAGAGCAGCGTAGTAAGACGAACGGTCTCATAGAAAATGTAAGAGATCACGATGAGTCAGCCTCGTAACAGAGAGGGTTCTTGTTTTTATTCTAAGCTAGATATATTATGCACGTATTATGTAAGACAATATATTGCTTTATTGGTTATTGCGTCACGGTTAGATCTTTGCTAGGGTGATATTGCTTCCTCAATGCAACTTTGCGAGTTATTCAATGTGATGTTGTTTCAAGATAGAAAATTTTCCAGTTATTAGTGACATTTTGGGTTGTCTGTAGTGCAACATGCATTTTTCATCGAAAGCCTTCCCCATGTTGTGCATGTTGTGAATAAAATTAAATTTAGGTTATGTACTAAATAAGCAGGAAGAACGAGTGAGATGTGGATAGAGATAATATCGCATTTCCACGTTCAACGCATTTGAATTCGCAGCTGTTGTGCACATTTCATCTATCTTTCTCAGAAGTAACAATAGCAGCATGTGCTGTTCTAAAGCAATTACGATGTGGTAATAATCAAGCTCGTGGTAATATCCTAAATGTAATGCTTCTTGCATGTTCTGAATTACTTAATAAATAACAATTTCGTGGCGCGCTGCGATCAACATCAGTCTTTTGAAAATTGAAATTAATTGAAACCAACATGGCGTTTCAGTGAAATCGAGACTATTCGAGACTTACGAATTCGATCTCCGGAAAGTATTATTTTATAATATTTTTCATAACATTTCTCTTAAACCAATGTTACCCAATCCGTCCAACTTGTGCTAATGACTGAATTCACTGAATCAGCCTCATAAGGTGTCAATAGTCTAAACCTGTTGAGTTTTCATTGATTACTACATGTATTGTAACAGGTTGATAATGAAATCGAAAGTAAGCATCTATGCTAGGTAGGTGCACGTCTAATCGGTTGTCAAGTAAGTTATATGTTCAAATGATGTTTTTTGGGCTGTGTGTCTTCTTGCTTAGCTGCTGTTTACTGAAAAATCTATTAATTTTATTACATATATTACTAAAATCTATTATTTATACGTACAGCTAAGAAAGAAGATACGCAGGCCAAAACCATCATAAGAACACATTTGGTAATTAATTCACTGTTGCCAAAAAAGTGTTACCTATGTTGATAACTATTCTAAAATATTTGCTTATTAATTATTTTTCTGTTTTCGACAATATCATCAAAGCGTTGAATTTTAAAATCGAAGTAACCGTATCTATTTAAAAGTGCATTTCGTGGATGGCCCCCCAACACAACGAGTAAATGTAAATAGTATGTCCTCAAAAGTATTGTTTGAACAATGGAAATTTTAGTAAAAACGAAGAAACAAATTCTTACACAAGAAAATCATGCTACATTTCATGACACAACACTAAGAAAATTAGGACATAATGGAACAGCACAACACACGGCCATTTGCGAGAATTTCCGGGGAAGGTCGCTATACAGACGATTGAAAAGATGGCTTCTTTCATTAGTAGCCTTTGCAATTTGTGGATGCTCATCCATTGGTGGTACGATAGAAATAGGAGATTTAGTGCTCACCTTATCATTCTCATTGCCTTTGGAGACCTCGCTGTTCTAACAGCGTTGTCTTTCCAAATCGTTTGGCTTTTGGTGAATCGTGCCAAAAAATACGTAATATTTCTAGTTCTACACTAAGATACGCTGTTCTTTCGTCCAAAATGTATAAAAAGTACACAGTAAGGAAGTCAATTTGTAGAAAGCTTTGCTGTTTCTACGTAACTGTAGTACCTACGATGTGTTTGCAGCATCAAGTCTTAAGTAACACCCCTCGTTAGTGGCGTCCCTCTTAAGTGCAGAGAGCGTGATAATACATATGCATACGAACATGTACTTCGAGCATCAGACAACTCTGAAGTTTTGTAATTATTGTCACCTCTCGAATATGAACGCAAACACGACACTTTATGGAAGCGGAGACGTGCATCAAGTATCACATCTATGTGCTTAAAACTAGCAGTTAGAACTGTTAGGAGTTACGAAACTTTATGAGCATACAGTTATCTCGACATACATAATAACTTTAACTTCAGCGTAACTTATTGAAGCGAATAATCCAATGTGCGTCCATACCGTGCCATATTTTGGCTTACACAACTAATGAGTTCAGTCAAAAGATTTCTTGGTTCAATATGGCTGGCTATTCTTACGTCAACGAACTTTCTAATGACCAGAGAAAAAATGTGACGATCACCCATTATTAGTAATAAAAAGAATGTACGATAGTTATGCACGATAAAAAGGCAATAAAACACAGGGTATCGTATAGTTATTATGGCAACTAGATTGTCAATTATGATGGTGATGCTGCGAAGTTAATTACACATGTAAAGCACCGCGAATCGTGATGAAAGTTGACAATGTTTAAATTCAGGTCATCATTTCACAGTTTCTTGCTTTTCTTCCTAATGCAGAAATATGGGCGTCTACTATACTTTTACCGTTCGACACCTTAAGCCAAACACAAGTTCCCCAAAACAGAAAACTGAGTAAGATAAAAACCCTTGAGGACACTTATTAGGAATCGGGATTTACAGTTTATTTTATCTAAAAATGAGTATACACTCTATAAGTAAGTTATCTATATCGTGATAGAGATACATGAAGATCTTCCATTATATTCTGCAATAGTTCTTAAGCTGCATTAGTGCGGACTTTAAGTGTGCATCTCCTCCACGCTTCGTTCACAGCGAATACAAAGGAACTGCGACTGATGGTTCTAAGCCGGCCATTTTAACCCTAGAAAGATAATCATATTGTGTAGTACGGAAAAGATACTCAAGCGTAAAATTTACGCATGTGGTTTAATTGGCTGTAGGTTGAGGTTTATTATTTTATTTGAATAAAATCGTATGGTATATATATTAACACATATATTAGATTATTTAAGACTGTAAATATTTTATTTACAATTATTTATTTATTAAATAAAAAAATAGCTTTAATCTTCTGCCGTAAATGATCATTTTTACACACTTAGTCTTTTTTAATTTTTTTCTATGAAAATCCGCGTTTTTTTTAGCACAAAATCAAAAATTAGAATATCTTATACATATTAGAAACATATATTTGTATAAAAATCTGTTACAAAAAGCTTTGGAACATTTAAAAGTTAGGCTTACGACATATTGATTTTTACAGGACGCATTTGCTCTATGTCTCATTTCAAAAGCGTAAAGGGGCTGTTCTTCTTGTTATTCATCTATAGAAACTTTTTCTGTATCGCTCTGCACTTCAGTTTTACTTTCATGGTCCGCGGCGTCACAGTTGGTGTCCTCATAGAGAAGCTCGTTGTATCTTTGTATAAGACTGGCCAGGTTATGGTCTTCGTCCAAGTTTCTACTCCCCATTATGTTATATTTTAACTTCAATATCTGTAAAAGGGAACTGATAATGTAAGTAATGAAATACAGTTATAATAAGATAAAAAATAAACAAAAAGAACATACAAGTCAAAATCATAAAAGTCACATTAAAGATAATCATGCGTAATTTTGACGCATGAGGTCGTTATATTTCAAAATCGGTTAAACTTACCATAATGACACATGGACCATACGGTAGCTCCCAGTGACTAATGAGATGTCCTAAACGCACAGCTATGTATTCGCGCTATTTAGAAAGACAGAGCCATATTTCGAAAATGCATGCGTAAATTTTACGCAGACTATCTTTCTAGGGTTAATAAGACCCCAGCACCCATCGGCCATCTCCCTGGTCATCGTTCTAAAACACTGGACATGCTTTATGGGTCACGCTTAACGAACTACTAGCGACCCATTTTGTTCGGACCATATTTCGGATATCGGATATCCCTGAGCTATTTTTGTTCGTCCCTTTACGCAAAATTTCTATCGTAGCACCCCTTTCTGATATGTCGTTTAGGTACGTGTTTAATTTTGTTACATCCTTTATTGGCTCGATGAGAAATAAATTGGGTTCTCATATTTCTGTAATAAGGTTTACCTTGTTTATACTGGAAATATTGGATTTTACATAGAATTTGTGATCTTTGAAAAAGATTCGTTGTTACAACATACCTAATAGGACATACAAGGTACGCGTATGTTTCTTAGATATTTAGATTTATCAAAATTGGTGGAAATGTTTGTACATGACATTGATATCCTTTCTCAGGCGGTGGACTTACACATATTTATTTATTTATTGAACTTTATGCACAAGACAGTACAAAGGCGGACTTAATGCCTTGGGCATTCTCTCCCAGTCTACCTTAGGGTGATGCAGAGAAACAAACATAGAAGGTGCAACAATACACTAAATGAAGAAAGAAAAAATAAAATGATACATACATACAAACATAAATACATACCATACCTACATACATAAAAGCAAAATATAAAGTGTAAAATAGAGAAAATATATACATATATATATATATATATTTAAATAAAGATAAAGATGGGGAATACCAATAACAAATTAATATTATATCCATATAACACACTATTTGAAACATTATATTGGCAGTGAAATCTTGATTTCATCTTATACAGCTTAATATCACCGGTTTGCAGATGAGATATGTCATTAACAATGATATTTTATGTCCCTAGGTCCCCAGAAGGCGAGGAGAGCGATAAAAACACAAGTGATGGAGTGAACAGGATACCTCCACATTGTCACATCACAATCAAATGTACTAGAGAGGTAAGCACCAACTGATCCTCATCACCAGCATATAAAAACTTCTAGTTTCCCTAGCCAATTTAATTGGATCCTGTACTAGTCCACTAATTAGGATCGCTATAAGAGTAGATCATTACAATAGATAGAAGATTTCAACAATATCTTAAGATGGTCGGTTTTAAGAACCGAGTTAACAATTTTTTTTATGAAATGATTGTGTTAACGGTTTGTGTGAATTTCGTTTAACTTAATTAATACATAAATTATGTTCCCATATTAACATTATATTGCTTTTCATTTTAAGAAAAGCCCAATACGTTACTTTTGCCGAAACAAACGACCTCAAGGATCTGTGAGATTGTTCGTCTCTCATTCAGTTCGATAACTACTTAGTTACGTATTTGACACCAAAGTTAGGTCAACAAAGTGGAGTTGTTGCGAGGAGACGTTTAAGATTCGACCAATCACGGAAGAGAGGAGCGGCTTATAAACGAAGTTCGACTAACGTGATTGGTCAGTTCTTGGACATCTCTTATCCGCTCCAACAATCTGAAACTTTACCCAAGAGAGGGACAGCTTCCCATTTTTGACCTCTTTCTTCCCTAGATTGCAGGGTTCAATGGTCTATCAGAAGCCGTCCGTCGTTTAGACTTCTCGTCAGCCGTGCGTGATGTGCGCCGGTTCAACTATATCTGCGCATTATTGGAACTACTAGTCGGTGGTCAGAGGTTGACGCATCTGCCTGGTGCCGCGCAGAAACTGCTACTGTCTATGTTGGAGCAACTTGCTGATCAAGGTGAGTGGTTTAAAACTCCTATAGGACTAGTCTAACATAGGCCTCTTCTAAGCTTCCCCGAAACACCCTGTTTCCTTCCCTGTCTTCTGCATCCAATTCAGCAGCAGTCATTACAGTGGATCTACTTTAGCTCACATGAGTACCAATCTAATAAAACTTTTTATTGCTTCCAGTGGCTACCTCAAAACAGAATTTAAACGCTCTCCGCGCGCTAGTGATGTCAGTATCATCAGCTCGTGAGTCAGAAAAACGTTCGTGTTGGGGCCGGCCGCTCGGCTCCCGGGCGCTCTGGGGACACCACGACCACGCCATCGCCAGAATTAACCGTATCGCTAACAGTATTAGGATACAAGAGGTATGAAACGAAGATAGGTCTACTTAGAGTAGTGACGTTCTGATGTAACTGAACGCGTAAGACGATAAGTTGACGATAGAAGTGCAAGGATTTAGGGCATGATCTCTAAACTATTTTAATCGCATTTTGTCTCATTTCACCTGCCCTCTAGGCTGAGACTTCTTTACTTCTTAGAGTAAACAGCCTATAGAGTACTCACTACGGCTATGCCATAAGAAGCAATAGACCTCTGGGATAAGCTTTTCTTTCTCTAGCTGAAAAGTGTTTTAATGCCATCGTTTGTGCAGCTTCCATAATTATTTAGTCTCATAAATATAATAATCGTGCCAAAACAAAAGCTTTTGGACAGCAATTGGACAATCTATCTTGCACAATCGCCAGAACCGCTCATTTAGTGCTATTTTCTGTTAAGGGCATTCTGGCAGTCCTCCAAATGGTCTGAGCACTCAATGTGCGCCCGATTGGAGTATGCTCGTAGTTAAATCAAGATGTACGGTACAAATAACTGAGAGTTTGTTTTCAGCCGGGACCAGAGGTAGTGCCTAAGCTTCACGACTTGCCTGAGGAGTGCATCAGAGAGATTCTGTTGAGGATATCGGATCACAGGGACTTGGATGTAAGTAGAACTAGACGAATGGAAGTTTCATGTATGGATCATCGAGCTATAAAACCCTAGTCCATCTTGCCATCGAGTCCTTTGCGCAACATGTATTTGCCCCATAATTTGACATGCCTGTTTGTCTAGTGGTTAGTGACCCTGACTGCTATGCCGAAGGTCGTGGGTTCGATTCCCACCCAGGACAAATGTTTGTGTGATGAGCACGATCATTTGTTCTGTGTCTGGGTGTAATTTATCTATAATATGTATGTATTTAGAAATATATAAGTATGTTTATCAGTTGTCTAGTACCCATAACACAAGCTCTGCTTAGCTTGACACTAGATGGCGTTATGTAATAGTTGTGGAATATTATTATTATTAATTCTATCAACATTGCTAAACTGGCCTTTCCCAACAGGCTTTAATTCAAGGTGTTCTTTTTCATAACCTCAGGCCGCCTCTTCAGCATGGACAGTAATGGCGTCAGTATGCACGGAACAGCGCATCTGGCGCGAGCTGGTAACCTTCCACTTCACGCAGCAGCAGATAGACGCCACATTGGCTAAGAACAAAGACGAGGTCGTCGATGAGAAGGACTTCGACTGGAAGAAGCTGTTCCATCAGCTTAGGAAGTAAGTTTTTGATGAAAATTTAAATATACGAAAAGAAAAAGCTTAAAACCAGTCTGTTGGACCATTCAATGTTTTTGTTAAAAATTAGCTATCCCAACCTTCCTCTTTATCAGGCTGTCATAATTTCCCTAGGTACGTCATCCTAGGTACAGACCTGGTATTTCAATGTGAATAGTGCTTCGTTTTTACCTGTATTGACAAATTTTGTCGGTTTCTAGGATGTACGGCCTCCGAGAAGACGCCCAATTTGCTGAGACCCTCTCCCTATGTCGCCACTGTAAGTGCTTGTTCTGGCGCTCTCTGGGTCACCCGTGCATCGCCGACCAGTGCCCGGAGTACCGCGAGCGCCTCAAGGAGGCCGGCGGCCCCCTGCCCCCGCACCCCGTGCCGCCCGCTGCCTTCCTCAAGTTCTTCTCTCTGTAAATGACTGGACACCACTCGAAGACAACTATGGACTCTTTGACTGTAGGCTTACCCTGGACAGTCTACTGCCCAGATTATTAGCAGCTGTATGTCAAACTATGATATCATTTTCTGAGGTCAGAAATGGCTCAAAATGTATTTTAAAAATTTGGGCCTCTAACCCACAGCTCGTGGTTTTATAGATATCTGGTGACGCTAAATGAACATCTGCATAGTTCTTTTTCCCGCTGTAATGAGGGGAAAAAAAATCATATTCGACTATAAATGCTGAAAAATAGCAATCTGTGTTGTGCTAAATAAACTAATATCAATATTTCTATGTACAAAAACGTGATTTCAAGCCCCAAGTACAGAAACAAAAATACCACATTGATTTTAAAAGTAACTCATTTGATAAAACTTTGAGATGCCTACTAAATGCGATTCATAATACATTGGTGCTTCGTCCAGTATTTTTAAAACATGTATCAAAATGGAAACTTGTTTGTTATGCAGCCTTTATTATAAAATATCAATGACTGACTAAGATCTCGGGCGACAGGCCTACTTTGAAATATTATCAGTGCTATTCATATAGGAAATGAATTACTTAAACTGTAGGTTTATGTGTTAAGGACGGCAAAAGACAATTTCTAGTTTGTTTTCAACAATAGCTGATATAGTTATGAAGCTATACACTCAATTCTTTTGCCGTGTGTATATTTACAAAAACATCACAATACTATACTGCGTAAGAACTTTTAAATAAAGGATTAAATTCCTCTTAGTTTTGTATTTAACTATGGCTTAAGTAAATCATTTTAACATTTACAATTTTATTATGGTTTATGATCTACCGCGAAATGAATCAATGTGTTCCATTGTAGCTATTTCTATTCTTATTGGATTTTTAATGTAGGGATAATTTAAAAGTAGAAAACCTTGTTTTGTATTGAAACAGTTTTACAGTATTTCCAGCCAGTTCAGTGTTGCCATGCTACAAATTCTTCATGGATAAGAATATTCATCTCCATGATAATATGCTAGATGTTTTGAGACAATGGCAACACTACCAGTGAATGTGACCAAAAAACATTTAAACTTGCTTTGTTTGTTAGAAAAATATTATGTTATGTTTAAGGGATTAATTTGTTCACCTATTCTTGTTTGCGCACGCACTTAATGCTTATAATATTAAATATGAATAAGGCTTTAAAAATAATTAAAAAAAAAGTATGTGATAATTCCAAAATTATATCAGTATAAGTGTGTTGTAATCGGTATTTACTATTTATCTTTGTGTGTTGTTTGTTATGTTTAAATGGTTTTTATTTTAGTGGGAAATATTAATTAAAAGTAGCCAAGTTAAATTGCAGATAGCAAATTCACAATTAAATTCAAGCAAATTAATGGCAACCCTAGAAATGTGTTCTTGGTGTGATACCAATATAATGTAAAAAAAAAGGAAAATATGACTAATTAAATTAAAACAAAATTGACTTGGCTGCATAAAAACTTATTGGATATTTTAAAGCTATTTAAATTAGTTCCTTTGATTTGAATTAGGTATTTAACAGTTAACGAATTTAATACCATGACTTAATTGCTTTTATGGTGTGCTTGCATTTAATTTGCACACTTATGCATATTGATTTGTGATTTTTTTTCAACTACCCTCCACTACAACTGAGTTATCAAGAGTTTAAAATTCCCGTGTTAGTCTCTCACTATTTAATAATATTGTAGATTAGTGAAACTAGTTGAACTCAATGCACGAATTTGACGAGAACTTTTTGCCTTTAACAATAGCATAAGAGAAAGACTTGACTCGTCAAAATCTGCAGCCCTAACTCAGTATTGATATCACAATATTAGTAGTTTAATAGTAGACTTGAAAATATTTGTTAAAAACATATGGGTGTGCAGCTAATAGGTCTAAGAAAGCAATATTTTATTACACATTGATAGTTGCGTGTTAAAGTAAATTGTTAGAAGGACATTTTGCAAGCTCACTTTGAAACTTAAACTGTTGTATAAGGTTCTTTAGGCCTAAAGTTATCATTTCAAAGTTCTGTCCGTCACAGTAATGTAAGTACTCTGTGATTACTTCTGAATCTGAATGCAAAATTATTTACTAAGTCTGAAATTAAGTGTATTTTGTTGTAGACTGTATTTATTGGGATGCTCGCTCTATTACAGTATATTGTAACTTCATTTTCATTGCCTATACAGTCCACTGATGGACAAACATAGCTACATCAACTGGTCTGATGACAAAATTTGCATTTATTCAAGCACTTTGCACAATCATTCAGCACTTGATGTTATCCAGTGTTTTATCAATCATATACTTGATAAATTGAAAGTAGGCAATTCCATCAATCAATTAATTGACTGTATTACGTCTCCCATAAATACAGTATAATCAAAATGTTCATTGTATTGTGGTAGTGTAGTTGTTGATATTGTGATATTTTAAGATAAATTTATTATTAATATATGATAAGCATTCAAATAGTCCCAAGAAGCTAACCCTATGTAGAGTAGATGCATGGAATAAAGAACTACATGAAGTACACTTATACAGGGTGAATTTTTCAACTGGGCGTGGATGGCTACTTTCGAAACTATGAGGAATATCGAAAAACGTTGAAAGGAGTCTCGAGGCCGATTTTGACGAAAACTAAAACTGCATCATTGGATTTTAGAAAAATCAAAAATCCTGGCCAGGAATCGAACCCGCTGATTTTGGAAAAAAAATCACACTCTGTATTATTACACCGTTCGATAGTGTTGCTAATAAGGATCAAATTCTGGGAAGTAATCATATACGGCAAACTTAAGGAAATGGCTGATTTTTATGAAATTGCTATTTTTCTATGTTACTTTACATCTACTGAGCCATAATTTATTCGAAATATAAAATTTCATTGTTTTCAATGTCTCACTAGTTTTGACGTTTCAACAATCCCACTGTATTTAGCAATACGACTTTATTGAGTTGAACTAAAAATAGCATTATTTTAAAGAAGAAACGGTAACTTATGTTTCAAATACAGTCTTTGCCTTGAAGATTAATCAGTTTTTTTGTAATTATACGTTTTCCTTAAGTTTGCCGTATATGATTACTTCCCAGAATTTGATCCTTATTAGCAATACTATCGAACGGTATAAAAATACAGGGTGTGATTTTTTTTCCAAAATCAGCGGGTTCGATTCCTGACCAGGATTTTTGATTTTTCTAAAATCCAATGATGCAGTTTTAGTTTTCGTCAAAATCGGCCTCGAGACTCCTTCCAACGTTTTTCGATATTCCTTATAGTTTCGAAAGTAGCCATCCACGCCCAGTTGAAAAATTCACCCTGTATAAAACAATAGAGAACCTTTCAAAACATTTGCCAACGGGGGCAAAAGTGTATTTGTCCAATTTAGAATGCTGAAGCAGCTCTGACACTAGATGTCACATATTGATTGCACAGTGTTGTTAAGTGCACAGGTGTTGAATACTTTTAAAATAGTCAATCGGTTGAATAAGTAATGAAAAAGAGATGTCCTGTATCAAGGCAATATCAAGACTGTGCATTAAAAAGAAGTAAAGGCACATCAGAGTCAGAGTAAAAGCAAAAGACCACAATGATTTTTGTTTATTATTGATTCAGAGTGCCCGCTTTGCAAAACCTATTGTTTATTTTTCTATAATTTGGGATGAACTTCCACCAGGAGGCCTACCAAGACATCTTAAAGCGAGTTCAGTTCCGCGTGAGGGAAAGAGACAGAGCTATACAAGTTTTCCAGCGCCATCTTGTTCCCTGAGCGGAAGTACCCTTGCTTTAAGACTTCATGGTAAGCCAACTGTTCTTTGCCAAACAGAAAGAGACGGCGCTATACTAAGAAATGAGATAGAATTATTTGCGTCTTGCTTTCTGGTACAGCGCCATCCCCTTCTGTTTTGCAAACATGGCAAGCTTGTGGATTCGGCATTATAGTGTACCTTGTGTAGTCCATTAATTCAGGTAGAAGTTAATTATGAAAATGCAGCTTACCTACTCACTTAAGTCATTTTTAGTTAATCTGTGATCAGCTATAAGTTTTACACAATGGAATTGTTTTTTTTTTCTGATTTGTGTTCTCACTATGGTACTTTATAATGGTATTTTGAAATAAAGTTATTTTGAATAAGAATTTTTGGTTTTACTGATGAAAGGAAAACTGATGGATGAACTTATGGTATGATACTCTGGTATCGCTTTTAAAATACTTATTGAATGAGTAGGAGCAGAAAGAATTCAAACAAGATGTAACTTACAATGTTATGTGTGTATCTGGAATTCTTTTGGCGACTCTTAAGATTACAAAAAGTATAAAAACATCAAGCTATCTCACTTTTCACTTTCTCGCAATGTCTCACTAAATCTTTAAGTTTATACACCAGATCTTGCAGCTGTTGGCTCCCACAAGTGAACCTGACATCTTCACCGCTGTTCGTCTTCAATATAACTGTGTACAATAAATTGTCGGACCCAACTCCTGGAGCGTTGGTCATAACTTCTAGTTTCCACTCCACATCTGTTATTTTGGGTAAAACGCTGGCATCAATGTTTATGCCCGGCTCCATGGTAAACAATCTTGATGATAATTACCAATAATTCATTGCAATTTTGATTTTCAAGGTATTATTTTACCTGTAAAGTGGTTTTATTTACACCACTTTTTGCTTTTTGACACACAAAACAGAAACACTTGATGACATTGTCAGATTGACAGATAAGCGAACGATAGAAAGCATCTGTCTTTGTCTCTCACATAGACCGCAAAAGAGAGCGTAAATGTGAAGGCTAAATATGTTGATTTGTTTTACTGGAATGGCGAGGGGGCGAGTGATGTTTTTAAATCGTAAATTCGTAATATCATTCACTCTTTTCATAGACGTAAAGTATGGACTGCACAAGAGCTGCCTAAAATTCCCCACTCAACTAGAAAGAGAGAAATCGAAGAGCGGGTTCTCTGTTACAGGATAGAGATAAGAACCTGGTGGCTCTACTTCTAGATTGCCGGCCAATTTCATCTGTCAGTTGAGTAGACTTGTGCTGACTAAAATATACGGTGTCCTTCAACCCTTTAAATTCCGCGTCCGGAGCTACAGCTACCTACCTGATAAAACAGTCGCGCAACCTCGGGAGACTTCCTGCCTCTAAGGCCCCCCCCCCCCCCCATCAGATTACTGACAGCTCTATGTGGTGCGCGTGGAAACAACGCACTGTCGACCATTTTTTTTTTTGTTGTGTGGTAAAATCATCAAATGAGGTCTCCCACCCCGGGCAGGGCGGAGACTGTCAGACTTGTACTGACTAAAATCCACGGCGTCCTTCAATAGCCCTTTATATTCCGGGGTCGTTGATGGAAATAGGTCCCGCGACCCCGGCAGGCTTTGGCCCTCTGTGAGGGCCCTGTCATTTTGCTGACGCTCTTTAAGGCGCGCGTGGGACGCGACGCGCCGTGGACCCGGGCATGGTCCATAGTCGGACAGCGAGTTGCCCTTTACTCGCTGTCCACATGTCCGCGCCTCCGGTGGCCGAAGGTCATCTGCCGACGTCCGACGCTGTGGGCTTGTACCACTGCGTTTGGGGCGGAGGGAGGACGCTGTCCTCTCTCTCTCGCGGCCCGCCTCCTCCTTCACGAGCATTACTGCTTCGCAGAAGGAGGCGACCGCTTCCCACTCCATCTCGCCCCGCAGCATGGCCGCGACCAATGCCGGGCGCGAGATGTCTCCACTTATCGCCGCCGTGAGGACACGTCGGTGCTCTGCCCAAGCGGGGCAGTCTTGCACCGTATGCTCTACTGTGTCCTCCGGGCGATCTTCGCAGTAGTGACACCCAGGCCTTTCCTCCTTTCTCATCAGACAAAGGTACCTCCCGAAACTTCCATTTCCTGTGAGGACGCCATGACGTCTCTCCAGCCACTCCTCAAAGAGGGGTCATACCGCCGCTATTGACTGGCCCGGCACGGCACTGTCGACCCTGGCATGGTTCATGACGGCAAGTCGCCCAATACTCGCCGTCTGAATGCCCGCATCCGTGAGGACAAGTGGGGCAAGACGTCTCCTCACGGAGGCGAAGGGCGGCGGCAACCTTTTGCGCCCGGTATGGCAAAAGATGGAAGCGGGAGGACATCCTCCACCTGACCACCCAGCCACCGCAGGGTATTTCAGGGCCGAGGTGTACTGCTTAAAGAGCTTATCCCCAGAAATAAACACTCACCTCCACGTCCAGGTCCACGGCAAAGCGGTGCTCTGCCCAAGTTGGGCATACCTCCAACGTATTCACCGTGTCCTCCGGATGATCCTCACAGTGGTGACACCCATGAGGACGCCGTGGTGCCTCTCCAGCTACTCCTGAAAGAGGGGTCTAACCGCCGCGATCGCGGCGTACCCTGCTTTAACGCCCTAAGATTTAACCTAAATGAAGGGAAATCGCTGATGTTTCAATTTCATCGCCTAACGGGCCTAACCTACACTAAGCGCGCGAGTTGAATGCAGAGCTTAGGAATGCGGTAATGCTGTTGACAAGGATGGCAAAGTACTACACTGCAGGCGCGTGAGGTGGGGCGTGCGGGTAGCGGGGGGCTCTTCACCTCAGACCCCGACTGCATTCAACTCGCGCGCTATCTGTACATAATATTTTATGACTGGAATGTTACACAGAGAGCTTCGTGATCTTCAGTAGTGACAGTAGGTACTCTACTCTTCAAGACTACGCTATGTTTCCTACCACGTCTTGCGTTCCCATCGCTACGTTTCCATCGCTTACGTATCCCACGTTTTCGGGCAACGTTTGTTCTCTGCCGACGACGCCCTACGCACTAAGAAACATGATCTTACGATACATATGATTTACACTTTTTATATGGAGGTGCGGTCGGTTTGTTTTCCCACTTATTGTTGCCAACGTGTGCGTTTCAGCGAGTTGTTTAACAGCGTTTTTGTTTCCGACGTGGTACCTAGCTTAGCCTAGCTTGGTTAAACAAACGTAGTAGTTAAGTTAAAAGTCTTAAGAATGAAATTCGTATGAAAGAGTAAATTCATTAATTGATACGCGGGTCTAAAGTCGACATTCGATACTAAGCATGTTTGAAGATCACTGAAGCTCACTATATCGCTTAACTCGAAATCTTCGCGATATTCCCGACACGCAGATACATTCGTTTTGCTACTTGAAAAGAGAATGAAAGCAAATGGAAACTGCTAATGTTAAAATTTCATCGCCTTTGGGGCAGTTACATAATATTTCATGGTTGGCCTAGACTCAGTTCATGACTGACCCAGCACGAGGGTTGAATAACACTTATTTAATTGAACGTACAGAATATCAGTAGACAAAGAACAATAATATGAGGTGCTCATTTTGAGGCAAAATAATTTTTTCAAACTAGTACTTAACACAATCACAGGATCGCGCTTGATGCAAGCCGCTTCTAAAGGGGAGGCCTATGTTCAGCAATGGACGTCATACGATTATCAATTTAAATGATGAACATTATTAGAACTTAAAGAGTGAAACACAGACAAAATTATGTCGATAGCAGATTATTTTGGAGATTATTTTTTCTTGAACTGAGGGTACCAATTCAAGAAAAAAAAAAACTGTTATAACTGAAAATAGTCCATTTTGAAATAAAAAACAGCCGTAAACAAATGTTTAATAAGAATAACTTAGGATAAAACACATTACCAGAAGCAAGTCGTGAACTAGGGTAGTATTACGGAACACATGGTGACAATATGAAAGAATCGCTTAATTTATTTATTCGCATTACAATATTTAGCAGAAATAAAATTATTACCTACCCTAATAAAATGTGCGTTCTTCAATACTGGTTGAAAAAAAAACACAAAAAATCACAAAATACAGCCATCCGCGATGTTCGTGAAACACCAATCAGAAGGGAATGACTACACACCTTATAAAGATTGCTGTTCGGGATGTTATAAATGATAAACTGAAATGCTCACAGAAAACTGTGTATTGTTCAGGCCCCTAAGATGACCCACTGACCAGGTTGTTACAAATGTTTGTTAATGGAGCGACGGCACTAGCTGATCACGTGCTAAGTTATATGCAATTTGGGTCGTTTGGTGTTAGCGCGTAAACTGATGATTAGACTATTCATAATAAAATGATGATGTGCGGTTCGCCGTACACACCTAACGGGTTTTGCTTATTTTATAGCAAATGTCCATTATTATGTCGTATTTTGGAATAATAGATAAATAAAAATCACTTACAAAATGATGTTCAAAGTACCCACCTACATGGATTCCAGTCAAACCAATATTGTTAATATACCAATGTTAGATCGTGCACTGGGATAGTTTGAACACTTAAACACTTTCACAACACTATTTTAATATGCATTAGATATACAGCTGCAACTTTAAACAGCAGACGAATGAAAAAAATCATATTCAATTTGTTCGCGCCAAGCTCTGAGACTCTGCGACCGTGAGCTTCTGTCAAGTTCTGTCATTGTCACACACAGAGTTGCCAGTTACAGACTTATTATTTCCGGGACAATTCGAGAGTTATCCATCCGGTTTTTAGGAAAATATACGAAAAATTATATGTTTTTGTGTAAATCAAAATGATTAAATACTTGTGATACCATTATTAATGTCTAAATGGGGATATTTGCCATGTTTATAATTTATTTGAGTTTCCGATACTTCGGCAGTGTTGCAAGTGCCATAATCACGAATCAACTGAAGTTATTGCGGGTGAATGTTCATGAGCAGACAAATCGGTCTACCCTTCTTCTAAATAAACAAATATCGGAAACTCAAATCAAATAATAAAAATTGTAAATATCCCGTTTTAAACCTTAGTAATAGTCAAGTCTGGCCAAGCTGTACCTAATATAAGTTTTTAGATTGACTAATCTAAAAACTTATATTAGGTACAGCTTGGCCAGAACGTCTTGAAACGAAACTAATATTTTTGTTTGCTGACGTTTAAAAATCTTTGACATTTGATGTAAACAAAGAACGCAATTTTTTTAGATTTAAGGATTTATTGTGTCATTTGAATTTGTTTTTGTTTCATTGTGAAAAAAAAAACAATGTGCTGGTAGCGAAAGCACAGTGGCGACTTCCGGTTTTGTATTCTAATTTGCTAAGCTGTACTCATGGAAATAGAAAATATTTCTATCTCCATGGCTGTACTTGATAGATTTTGCAAAAAATCTATAACGTCTATGGTCAAAACATTGAATATGGAAAAAAACTTATTTTTACATTTCTTTAGGGACTGAAAAATTAAACAAATGAAGCCTGCGTTGAAGAGCGAGCGGGGCAATGAGCGGGGCGAGTTCGACAAGTTTTAGTTTTCTGTACCCTTAGCACGAGTTTTCAGCGTTTGTAAACTGGAACTTTGGCAATTTTCGAGGAAAAGATTAGTTCCTTCTTCGCTCAAGAAACGCTGTAAATACTGGAATAACTGTAAAGTAAAATAGTGAAAACTCGTGCTAGGGGTATGAGTGAATCAATAAATTATGAAATTGCAATGTTACAAGTCTAGTTGAATACACAGACATGATGAATCCGCCCTTGTTGCTTGGTCTAATAAGTTCTTTGGGATTTTAGAATATAAATAAAACAAAAATGTATTTCTAATCGTTAGTATATTAAAACAACTTTATGAAAGTTGTAACATTGATTTGTCATCAAAAATATAAATCTACACTTAACAATAACAGTTACAATGTCATAAGGCAAATCATGTTATTTGGCCGGGCTATAAGGCACATTTTACAATAGCGTTAACAATATTATGATTTCTACAATAAAGTTTTAATACAGCGATTAATCTCAATGATACACAATAATTGCAGAGATTCTAGCTACTAGCGTCGAGACAGATAGAAATGCATTTTCATAGAGTTTCGAGTTTGAATTTTATAAAACAGTCAGTTTTTTTTGTCTACTTTCCTGTACACCATAGAGAAAAAAACTCACATGTATTTCTCTACAAATATTCCAGAGGAGTCTTCTAAATCTATTTCATATATTTCTGGTTCATAAAATTCACATTAGCACCGTTTTAAATATTAGCAAGTACACTTATCTGTAGTCTATTACTACGAAAAGAAATAATTTAGTAAATATATTTTATCGAATCCAAAAAGAAAATTTATTAATAGAAAGAACACAACCTAAGTACTAAACAACACTTAAAATACTGGCAGTTAAAAAACGATTTTAGTGATGTTTAAATACAGTTACTTTTTTAAATAAACTTATGTAAAAAAAAAATTAGTACAACTTTTTAAATAAAGGTGATTGTATATAATTTCATTAGGAATTGATTAGAAAATCTTAATTTAATTAAATTGATGGCACCTAATCATTTCTTTCTACCTTTCGTATTGTACAATTTTATTTTGAAAATTGGCATAGAATATCATTCAAGAATTCTTTTAAATTTGTTCAATAGTGTAAAGCATGATGAACCACTACTCTATTTATCAAACCCCTAATTAATTACAGTGCAATTGACATAATATACTTAAATAATATAAAAGCCACAAATATTGTACGTTTGTTTTCGTAAAATAGAATTCATAAATATAAATATCACTTGGAAAAACTCCTTTATAAAATGATTCCAAGTAGAATTTAAGTTCATACAAGGTGTTTATTTGAAATCTTAAATCTGCATGGTGGGTTGTGTCACATAATATAAAACAGGTATATAGAACAAATAATGAAAGGCAATATTAGCCATCGCTGGGGTTTAAATATACACCTTGTATAACTTACCGGGACACAGTCTCTGGAAGGAAAATCAATGTTATGGGAAAATTGAACTTAGTTGGCAGTTCATAATTTTGTCTGCCGATCTTTTCCATATCGATAGAGACAACAACTACAGTACTTTCATAGATAATATGCCTTGTGACTGAAGCTTAATTTTTTGTATTACTTTTCTGTCTTATTTTTTGTAGGCTTAATTGAAGTACATGCTTTGCTTTTCAAACGACAACAATTACAATAATAGTATATCTGTTTGTTTATTTTAATTAGCTTCGTTTTTGTATTGATTTTCGTTCCAGAAAATTGTGTTAACTTCTGAATCTGTATATCCATCTAAAAATATATTAAAAAAAAAGCTTATCATTTCGTTCGTCTCAGCGTTTCATTTTCTCGAGTATAGGTATGACCATTTCGAAGGTGGGTCGTTTGCCAGGGTCCTCATTCATGCAGATCTTGATAAGTTTGGAAATGTGGGGAGATATGCCTGGTGGGATGGTGAGGCGTAGGCCTTCTAGGGCTATCTTCATGCCGCATTCCATTGGAGATAGATCGGCGAAGGGCACCTGAAAAAAAATAGACAAGCCTCACTTAAGGGTATTTTTCGCATGACTATCTGAACCTGGTACCGCCAGCTTTGGGTTACAAAGGTTAACCAAAGGAACATATTGATTTTTAGTCACTATGAGTCTCCCTTCCACTCCAGCCAGGGCGGAAGAATTTACTTGATTCTAATATACCACTATAGCTCGTAAAATTTGTAAGTTAAAGTGGCAATGGGCATACCACATCGCTCGTAGAACTGAAGAAAAGTTCTCGAGTGGCGGCCACGGATCAACGATGTCGTGAGAGTCGCGGGCAACTGATGGATGTGAGTGGCGAATTGTCGTTCGGCGTGGCGGTCTAAGGGGGAGGCCTATGTTCAGCAGTGGACGTAAAAGAAAAAAATCGAAGCCAATTGCAATATTCCCTTACCTCTCTAGTAGCAAGTTCCCACAGCAGGATGGCGAAGCTCCACATATCGGCAGCCTCCAGGTTTCTTTTAGCGGGAGGCTTCTGCAGCGCTTCGGGCGCCATCCACGCGGGCGCGTACACACGGCCCTTCTCTTGGAACGAGAACTTCGAGTCCGCCATGTTGATGCGCGCTGTTAGATCCTCGTCAATCTGGAATGGTAGGTTTTACGACATTTTAGAAAAGTGATTTAAAATTCTTAAGAAACGAGTTAAAATTGAATTTTAACCATTTTAGAGAAAGTTATATTTTTGGGAAATTTTACAATTTTTTTCTGAAAATGCATTTATACTGCAGTTCTGCTGTCAAGTGGACGGCGAGTACTGTCCGACTATGGACCATGGCCTTGTCGAAGGCGCGTTGTGTTCCACGCGCGCCTCAAAGAGTGTCAGCACAATGAGGAGGCCCCCTTAGAGGGCCAAAGCCTGCCGGGGTCGAGGGACTAACGAATTACCGTGATCTCGGAACGTAAAAGGCTATTGAAGGACATATTGGATTTAGTCAGTCTAAGTCTGATAGTCCTTCCTGCCCTGCCCTTGGTGGGAGGACTCATTGGATGATTTTACTATGCTACTTACCATAATATGCTTGCTGTTGAGCGCATACGTGGGCAGAATCTTGTCAGTCTGCAGCGCGTGCAGGTACCGCATGGCGCGCGCCACGTCGTGCGCCAGGCGCGCGGCCGCGTGCGCGTCCAGCACCAGCGCGCCCGCCGCGCCGCCGCCGCCGCCGTGCAGCAGCGCGTGCAGCGAGCCCCACGACATGTACTGCGAGATCACCACCAGGGACGTCGGGGACACGCAGCAACCGACCTGGAATGGGAATTATATTGTATGGAAGCTAGGACTTTACCCACAAAATATGATATCATCTCATAATCTCTGCTTTGTTAGCCTTTTATCAACTATTTTGGAGTTAGCTTCCAGTTTAACCATGAGCAACTGAATATCAAGCTTTCGAAGTCGGCAATTATTTGTAATTGGACTTCGACTTCTTGACGGATATCCGAAAACCAAATGATCTTAGAACATTTGTTCATAATATTAAACATTCATGTATTATACTCACAACAGGCAAAATGTTGGGGTGCGAAAATATCCTGAGCTTGGGGAACTCTTCGTTGAAATCTCTCTGTATGCGCGGTGTACACTCACGGACAGCTAAGATCTTGGCAACGATGTCGTTCTTCTGCCATCTACCGCGCCATGTTTCACCTAAATAGAGAAATTTAGTATACTCGATTGCAGAGTAAAATATTGTCGCTTTTTTAAAAAATATTTTAAAATATTGCCAAAATTGCCGCAATAAATGTTGTTGATTCCTACAAGTAAGACAGTTCCGCGTGTTGGTAGGTTGCACCCTAAGTAAAATTAAATATTGGTTTTGACAAATGAACTTGTTGATTCGCTTTATCAGCTAGAAGTAGGTTCAATGTTTGTAGACCATACATAGTAGCAAGACAAAAATGTCATTACGATACCTACGAAATCATAAGTTTTTCCTTAAAGCCACCAAGAAGTTAACTAGTGATTAAGATACATGGACTGCTTAAGTCATAATTATTGTATAGTCGATACGACCATTGTAAAAACTTTAGTTTATTTTCCATAAGCTCTTACCAGATGGAGTAACAGCAATCCTCGTATGAAGCGACAACTCGTTGATATTGATGCCCTTGTGACGCGACAGCGTGGCGTCTCGGCTGCGAGTCTTCAAACCTAGCCAGGACTGATCCTTGAACTGGATCTTCTTCAGATCTTGGCCTTGCTGAGTGGCCAGCTCGTGGAGTCTGTGAGGATAAGGGAAGCGATGTTAGTGTCTTAGTATTGTATTTTATGGTGGTTTTCGCAACTCCACGTCAAAAGAGAGGCTACAATTTACTTTTGGCCATAGGACTCTCACGAACTGTGCCACAATATGACCTGTAAAACATGACATTGCAGTACATTTAACTTCATAGTTTAATTTTAGAATATTTGCAATCTTTTGGGACGATAAAGCCAGGTTATAAAAGAGTCCCTTGTTCTTCCAGCTTATCATTCCTAATAGGACATCTTATATGACGCGAGGTGCGGCGTTATCATTTCCATCTGTGGCCTTCTATTTAAATGATGTCATCGGATCATTTGGTCATTGCTAGATCCTTTATTATGACTGATAGATTAAATGTAATTTAGAAAACTACCGATATCATAGGACGTATTTACGCCCACTGTAACACCGCTTGTTAATTTGAAGAGCTATGTTGGTGATTTGATTCTTCCGGGAAAATCTTTGTTCCAGATATTACCTTGCAAAGAAACTCCAAGCATAGCCCTTTCCATTGCACGTTGAGTGACTCTTAGGCCCGTATTAGGTACAGAACGTCGCTCAATACTCAAGGATTACTTAAACTAGATTCAAGGGATTTGATTGGTTGAAACTAGTTTTAAGTAACACTTGAGTTTTGATATGCGTTTTGTAATAAGGGCCTAAGTTTCTCTAGAAGGCCAGTAGTCAAATACCACATTTCAGAGCCATATTTCATCCCTTTCGAAGTCTTAAGGCACTGTGAACGGTCGTATTCCCCTAAATTTCTTACCTCTGCACAAGCACTCCCCTAGTCTTATCCAGGGGCGTGTCCCCATCCTTGTTGGCTAACGACACGAGAGCCCCGGCGAGTAGCAAGTCTTCGGCGATGGCGCTGTAGCCCCAGAAGCATGCATAATGCAGCGGCGAGTTACCGTGCTCGTTTGTGAAGTTCACGTCCACACGATTTTGGAGTAGCTGTTGAGTTTCATGATTATTTAGAGCGACTTAATTAATCATTATTAAAATTCAGCGTACTTATTTTGTTATTTCAGTACGGTCGCGAGGATAAACTGATGTTGCTCTAAACCTAAACAATGTCGACGTATCGGAAACTTAATAACAAAACATGGTAAAACCAATGTATAATGCAACACATACAGTAATATTTTAAAGCCCAATTTAAAGCTACAGCTAATGAATGAACCATCAGGATAATCAGGGATTAATTACGTACCTAATGAATGACATCGGTAACATTTCCCTGATAACCATAGGCTTAAAAGGATAAAATTTAGCGAGAACCATAAATGTTATGGCGAAGGAAGGACTTTTCAATCGACCAGATACACGAACGTGGGCGAGATTCTGTGACTGACACAAAGAAACAGGGTGGTATTTTTTAAATCAGACTTGGACTCTTCTATTCTACTCCACCTAGCGCGTGAGACCTCATTTGATGACACAAAACCTTAAAAAAGGGATATTAGCCGGTAGCGGTCTTGTTTTCTGCGTAATGGAGAAAAAGTATGATTGTATCATTTTATGCTAGCTTCTTTCGGCACGTGACATCTCGCACCTATCTGAGCCCCGCGCTTGCCCACATCTCCACGAGCGCTTTCCGCCATCTAAGATCTGACGTGCCAGCCCGAGAGGCGCCGAGCCAATACTTTTGCTTTGCAGGCGTGGCGTGACACTACGCACTTATGTGTGTGAAGTCAGCCTAAGTTAGTTATTTTTCTGCATATGAACTGTCAATACACTAATAATTATCTTACCAGTTGTACAATAGGCCTGTGCCCATGAGCGGCCGCGAGATGCAGTGGGGTGTCGTCGCCCATGTTGGTAACATTGATACGGGCGCCGCGTCGGATCAACATCTCCACGATCTTGAGATGCCCCTCCTTGCAAGCCCAGTGGAGTGGACTGAAGTGGTGGTCATCTCTGGAATGATAAGAGGGTTTAAAAGTCTTTGTGTGCTGGTGTTGCTAGTCTAATCCATAAAAAGTCTGTATACTTGTTAGAGTATGATATTTGGCTATGTGATTAAAATTTTATAAGAAGGAGTTCAGAAAAGTTTTTTCGTTTTATTGATTACTAGCGGCCCGTCTCGGCTTCGCACGGGTGGAGGACCCGGTCTAAAACCCGGTCCCGATGGTTACAAACACAACAAAAAAATAATTATCCGAATCGGTCAAGCCGTTTTCATGTTATGTCGTGACAACGGAAAACGGGTTTCATTTTTATATATATAGATTGAACTTCATAAAATGGCTGACTACTAGTTAATATACCTTGACCCCCTTATTAATAAACGTGGACTAAAGTAACGCCAAGATTAATCTTCGGATTAACCATACATATTTAAGGATTAACCTTTTTTTTTACATCAAATGAGACCTCCCACCCCGGGCAGGGCGAGAGGTACTGTCAGACTTGTACTGACTAAAATCCACGGTGTCCTTCAATAGCCCTTTATGTTCCGGGGTCACGGTGATGGTATAAGACCCGCGACCCCGGCAGGCTTTAGCCCTCTGAGAGGGGGCCTCGTCATTATGCTGACGCTCTTTGAGGCGCGCGTGGAACACGACGCGCCGTCGACCCGGGCATGGTCCATGGTCGGGCGGCGAGTTGCCCTTTACTCGCCGCCCGTATGCCCGCGCCTTAGGCCGGAGATCGTCTTGCGACGTCCGACGCCGTGAGCGTCCACCACCGCGGGTGGGGCGGAGGGAGGATTTTGTCCTCTCTCTCACGCGGCCCGCCTCCTCCTTCGCGAGCATGACTGCTTCGCAGAAGGAGGCGACCGCGTCCCATTCCGTGTCGCTCCGCAGCATGGCCGCAACCAATGCCGGGCGCGAGAGGTCTCCGCCTATCGCCGCCGTGAGGACACGTCGCACAGTGTGAGAATTTCAAAATCTAGGGGGATTTAAATCAAAATATAAATGTTAATATTTTATGACATACTTAATACCTATTTATACCTTAGACCCTATTGGTCAAAGCTATATATCAGAAATTCTTGTATGTAGCTTGAAAAAATTAATAAAAAATCTTGAAGTGGGTTGATAATAGTCGTTGTACACTGACAATGTTAATACGACATTTAAGTGTTATCTTCATTTGAGTTTACTGATAAAATTAACTTAAAGCCTTGTTTATTGTTTTATTATTTCATTTTGTATATTTGTCAAGGTAATTTAGAGTGCATTTATTTCAAGTAATAGTAATACATTACTCTTATATCAACATGTGAAACCAAAGGGTGAAAAAAGCATTTTTTAGAGACGATTTGCAAAATAAAACGTCTTAAAAAAAAAAAGACCAGAAGATCCCGATGTTTTGATTATTTCAAATTATAGGTTAGAGTCTAATCTTTTGAGAACAGTTGATAACAGGTGCGCTTATTTGCGCCAACATTTTTTTTTTCGATTTTCGTAAGGACCGCCAATATTACAAAAAAACTCGTTTTTTGATCTCAAATGTGAAAAAGAAGCGAATTGAAGCTATCTTTGCTTTTTTAAGAGGTACATACCATCAAGTTAAATTTTTGGAAGATAGTAAAAATGAAATTAAGCTCTTTTTAAAAAGTTTATAAAAAAAAAATAAGAAAAATTGGTAGTAATCGGTAAACAACGTAAATGATGAATTTTATTTATTTGAATACCAATAAATATAATTTTAAACTTGTTTGTTTTATTTATTTCAATTTGGAATTAAATCCCGCTAGATTGCGAAATTCCCACACTGTGCGTCGGTGCTCCGCCCAAGCGGGGCAATCCTGCACCGTATGCTCGACTGTGTCCTCCGGGCGATCTACGCAGTGGTGACACCCAGGCGTTTCCTCCTTTCTCATCAGACACAGGTACCTCCCGAAACATCCGTGTCCGGTAAGGACCTGCGTCATGCGGTAGGTAAGGACGCCATGACGTCTCTCCAGCCACTCCTCAAAGAGGGTCTTATCGCCGCTATTGCGGCGTGCCCGGCCGTCGGTCGCGACAGTCGTGCCCTCCATTCTGCCCTGAGATCGCGCCGGAGCTCTTCCCGCCTCGACTTCTCGAGGCAGCGGGGTTACGCCCCGGCGCTGCGCCTCCACGCGCCATTCATAGACGCGCTGGAGGGCAGTCTCCTCCAGATCCCAGGGCAGCAATCCGGCAAGCAGGTTGGCCGATTCGCCGGCAATCGTGCGGTATCCCCGGATCATCCGGATAGCCATGACCCTCTGGCATGCGACCAGCTTCTGTGGTCGCATCCGGATGCTCAGGGCCCACACTGGGGCCCCGTAGAGGGCCATGGACCGCACCAAGGATTAACCTTGGCGTAACTTTAGTCCAAGTTTATTAATAAGGGGGTGAGAGTTGGGTAGAGTGTTTCCAATATAGATTTTGAAGATTCATTTTTCGTAGAACAAATATGTAACACTTGCTGGATTCGGATATTGAATTCAAACTTCGAGTTCACATTCTTCCTTACCAGCACCAGTCTGGCAATAGGTATGCAATGCTAATAACACCTTGTTAAAATTCCATATAGGCTATACTCGAAATGCTCATTTTTTAACCATAAGTTTTCACAAAATATAAAAATATCCAAAGGTCAAATGTTTTTTATACATGTTATAGTTTATCCTATTGTAAAAATGTATAAAAGGTTCATTATAATTCCTATGGCAAAGAAATAAATAGCAGCTGTGACATGTCCAAAGGTCAAATTAAGTTGAAGTACTGACATCTTATTCATGAATCATGTTTTTCTTAATGAATGATGCCATTTACGTAATATTATATTTATTTTAGGTTAATACATGAATATTTAATTATTGTAACAGTATTTCAATTATTGTATTGTTTTATAAATAAAAAATTGTTTTCAAACCTTCTCTATATTGTTTTAATTCTATTATTGATATAATACTCTCTCTTTTGAATAGTACTAAAAATATTATAGTGTGTTACACTTCTACTTATTCTAGGATCTGAAATCATTGATGTTGTAATTGCATGCAGTATCGAACTAATGAATTATATTTCAGCCTTTATGTGTATGCAATTTTTAATTTATTTTTCCGGTTGCCAGAAAATCCAAGTGACAGAAAATAACAAATTTTTAGAACCAGATGTTGTGGTAATTTACTATAACAAGAATTAATAATATACGCCACCCACACAACCTTATTCCAATATGTATTTGTAATTTGATTGTGTGAATAAATTGGGGTTTTACATATCAAAAAAAAAAACAACAAAATAAAATCAATTAATTTAAAGTTTTTGCAAGTGTTCTATGATAAATTGGGGATCATTAAAATTTAAAGGTGTTGGATAGTTGCTAAAACACAAGGAAAAACATAATTCTGTATGAAAACAATTGTTTCAAACAGGAAGCTATGGATTTTATTAATAAGGAGTAAGGAAAAATGTTACAATGTTTTACTATTTCAAGTAATTACAACAGGAAAAAAGTAAAAGATACCTATTGCCAGGTATGAAGAGCTAATAAGATCAAATCTATTTGCAGATCTATTAGTCAGAAAGTTTTGACCTACTTAGCAACTCCTGCACCAAAAACATAGTTTTTAATTAATGATGCTTCTACGAAGGTCGAATACCAGACCTCATAGACTAGACACATACTTATTATTTTTGTACACATCTGACGCATAACACTATGCTATGACTACATAGTGGGCGTGTTCTCTCAATGCCATATATGGGGAAACTAGACCCTCCTTATGGTGTGTCTTCGGATAAATAAACGGTAAATATACTCTACTTACCCTTGGTTCATGTCATGTTCAGTATCGTCGAGCCAAACTCGCACCTGTAATGCATTTCCTTCTCTGCACCACTGAAATATATCTTCCATGTTTTAACACAAAAATCACTAACAATACGTCTTAAATTTGCATGAAACAATAGACTTTTTAAAGACACTTAACACATTAAGTCTAAATAAGAAAGAATTATTGTAAATAAGTAAATATTTTATTAAAAACTAGATGAAATCATTTCATCTGCGACCTGTTTGACAGTTTCGCAATCACCAAGATCACCAAAAATAATATTATGTTACTATTATTTTGAACTGATTATTTATTTTCTGTTTATCTCTTTTTCACGACAACATTTTGTATTTGTGTTTCCCTTTCTTACAAAGAAAACTGTGTCAACTAAATATTGTCGTATAATACTAAGTTGCCAGACTAAATAACTTTGATGGTAGTTTCCCGAATAACTTCAAGGCCTTTGGCTAATCTCACAATTTGTAAAAACTGTTTGCTGAATATGATAAAATTGCTGTTTCCATCGGTATTACCCACGACAACTCGAAAATTATATTATGGGAAAATCGGGATAGAATCTACACGTGTATATCCAGATTATAGATATTCTAACCCAAATCCGCTCGTTAGTTTTTGTGTGTGAGGCTTGGTAAGAGGCTACTCTTGAGTTTGTTTATAAAGATGGATGTTTGTGAAAATCATACATCCAAACAAAGTTCCTTTCACGTTTAATAATAGTAGGCTTATTTGGGGTAGAACTCTGAATAAATGTTCAAATTAATGGGGATATGAATGAACAACAACAATGAAAAAGGAGAAAACAATATCATTCACAAATTCACAAACAAGGCATAACCAGTTTTTATATCAAAATCGAATTCCCCCAAATGCAAATGCTGTGACAGTGAGACCATTGAGTGAGACAGTTTTTTAGGATGCCAGCAAAACTCCAGTAAATGATATAGTTTAAAAAGGTAAAGGTATTCAATCTGACTTTGATGAAAAAGTAAAAGTCATTTTGAGATCTAGAATAATATCACAGCTGAGGAGAGCTGTTCAGGCTTAGTGCAATGCTCAAAACAGTTCTCTAATACTTAAAATTTATTTGTAAAAGTAGTTTGGTACAAAGTACTGTAAAATTATACTATTTCTTTGCAAACGTTATCTTCATTGCATGAGTAGGAGTGATCTTGAATCCTTGAAGAGCTTCTTTTGCTGCAGCTGATTGCATTTCATTTGCAAATTCAACAAAAGCAATGTCGTGTCTGTTAGGCACAAGACGTACTTCTTTGAAACCAGGAAATCTGTAAGAAGAAATAGTTTAAAATTATTAAATCAAACTAACATTTTTGACAAGGCAACATTGATGGTCAGGTGGCCATGTGTACCATGACTTCATTAAAACATGAGTATTTAGTCTGTGGGAAAGAGACAGCGCTATACAAAGCATCTAGCATCATCTCGTTCCCTGAGTGTAACCACTTATACTTTAAAACGTCATGGACGGCCACCAGATGTAAAAAAATGCAGTTCCTGTGAGACACAAGATTCGGGAAAAAAATAAAAGAAAACTCACTGGTTGAACAACATAGACAACATCATTTCTGAGGTTTCATCTGGTAGATTGGTCAAGAACAGAATCTGGTTAGGTGGCTGCTCAGCATTGACATTATTGAGGATGCCAGCTGGTCCCACATGCATGCCAGGACGGCTGGCATCCTTATTTTTCTTCTTCCTGCTGTCATCCAGACCCTTTGGCATTTTCGGCCTCTTTGGTCTTTCTTGAAATGTTCCTTTGACTTTAGCAATCACATCACTGTCAGTTTTTGAGTATTGAATCCTCTGAAAAGTTGCAGAAAGTTGTTATTTATGGGATATTTTAATTGACCAATGTATATCACAGGATAAAAACATCATGTTGTGCAGATCCCAAATTAAATGGAATACAGGTAAAAGATGATGATATCACAGACTGCTGCATTACTTACCATAGGTTTGTCATAAAATGGGAAACCTTGCATACTTCTTAGAGCGACAGTGGCACTGGATATTTCTTTGAATATAACGAAAGCCTGCCCTCTCATCTTCAGTGTTTTTAATGCCACAATATCCAATATCTGGCCAAATTGGGAAAATATGGCATACAGAGATTTCTTCAACTCTTCTTTTTTAATTTTCTCATTGAGGTTGTTGATGTATATTGTGTGGTTTGGTCGAATATCCATTGCTAGAACAAAGTTCAAGTTAAAATTAAAGAAGTTTAAAACAAGATAACTGAACGCTGGTAACCCTTCAAATTTTGAGGTTACTATAATTTAGGTTAAAGGGATTATTTACTCAAAAACAAACTGGCTAGAAAAGGTATTTACTATAACAAAAAAATAACCCGATTTTCAAGATAAATAACTGGACTTACTCATGTTGAATGCTCCTAGAAAGTGTTAGAATGAAGATGCTTTATCTGACACTGAGATGGTTGCGGGTACAAGAAATATATTACACAAACTATTCACCCGGACTATAGTAATGCCTACTATTGTATATATAGTTACTATACACGAGGGTATTGAAACTAAATGTTAATTTATTTCTATTTTTCTGCACTAATCTCGAAACCGCCGACGACGCCGCTACTAGAGATGGGTAACTCAGGAGAGATAGATACAAATGATATGTATCATTCCGTTTCACTCAATCACTCTTTGTATCACTATGAATCCGAATGCATCACTGTATCTTTTTACAACTTGTTCAATCTTCGTCTTTTTGTATCTGTGTGATGCGTCGCACGCTAGTGGCCGTCGACGCGATCCACTTCGGAAAGTATAATGTCTCTTTCGCACCTCTCTTTTTAACCCCCGACAGAAAAAGAGAGAAAATCGGTTGAGCCGCTTAGAAGTTATGGGGGTGAAAGTGGGGAAAGGTAACCGAGGGTCTGCAAATGTACTCGAGTTGGGTATCAAATGAAAGCGTACTCAAAGGGAATATTGATGACTTAATCGGGAGTATTCTTAGCAACAAAAAATTATATAAGTATGTACCTATAAAAAGTATTAATAAAACCTATAAAAAATATTAAAAAACCCCCGACACAAAAACCAAGTTCAATTAGGATGTTATGTCTCGCTTTCGCAAGGCTGAGAGAGTGAGTTGATTCGAAAGGACATCAAGATATAAAAGAGAGATATATTAATCTCAGTGAACAAAAGATACATTGAGCAAGTGAGCAAAAGTGCAATGTCGCTTCGTGTCATGCGCGGATTCGAAAGGATACAAAGATACAAAAGAGTGATACATATCTCAGTGATCGAAAGATACATATCAATCTTTTCTTTTCAATGATACATTTTTCCCATGTCTAGCCGCTACAACACACGCCAAAATGCCACAGATTAAAATTAAATAAAGAAAAGAAAGGAACGATACAAAATTGTATGTCAAAAATATGCCAAACTTAAAAAACCATTTATTGGCATGAAAAAAGTACCGCGCTTGTGTGAACAGATAAGGAACAGATACATAGGAATGCTTTTGTTCTATCTTACTTTTTGAAGGCTTATTAATGAAATTATTGATTTTATAAAGCCAAATGAACATTTTAGAATGTGACGAAAGCCTTGAAGCCATGTCAGAAATTAAAAAAAAAATAGAATGTGACAGTGACACTTGAGTGTCAAGAAGGCTAATTTCGCGCGCTGTCACATTTTATTGCAATTCGGATTGTTTTACATTATATTGCCTAAATATTAGTTAATTTTAAATAGTTTCAGTAGTCAAACAAACATCTGTAGGTTATTTGAATACTTGTCATATAATAATTTAATCAAAAGTTTGGTTCAACTGTCACAAAATGCATGATCTGATGACTGATTTTGAAACGGTAACTCCTGATTTATGGATGGCAAACGAAGAAGGATGGAAAGAGAAACTACTGAAATTGCCGAATTGGTTTCAGGTAACAATATAGTGCGCAAAGGAAAAGATTTCTTAAAATTAATTTGTTTTATTATGCATTTGACCTTTACTTAACCTTTCACTGTGGTCTTTAGATTCCTCTGATCAATTCAAATGCGTCTCATAACTTGCCGGATGGAACACTAGTCCGTTTCCGGGGGATGGTCCAGGATATGCACAATCCGGAGTTCTACTTTGAACAGTTTGAAGTGTTCAACACAGTTACAAATGATATTAAAAACAAAAGTGGAAAGTACAGAGATACAGCTCATATATTGGTAAGTAAATTTATTTAAAATAACTTAAAGTTCCTACAGTGGGTCGTCTTGTCCCTAAAACAAACTAGTTACCAAAGTTAGTTGATCATTTTTAATAAGAAAATAATAGTAACAATAATAGTAATCAAAAAGAAAAAAATCTTTGAAAATTTCAAAGATTTTTTTTCTTTAAATATCTTTTCAATGCCAATTGCAATCTCATAATCAATAAATTTATACAGGAAAATGAAAAAATCAACTACACAGAGAATCTCAAAAGCTCACAAAGGCAAACAATGGTTGTTGTATCAATGCCTGGTTTCAACGACTGGGCTCAACAGTTAGAAGACAGTCAGAACCATCTGAAACACTTGGAACAACAGCCAAACACTTCTAAACGCCTCAGCCATTCCAGCTTGAAGTTAAAACGGAGTTATGATGAGGCTGAAGAAGAATCTGATGCTATGGAAGTCGTTGATGAGGCCGTTGGTAGTAAGGAACCGAAAACTAGTGAGACAGATAGTGGCACAGCAAATGTAGTGTCTCGGGAGCATTTATTGAACTTCCCTCTGCCTGATATGCCTAGCAAGTCTTGCATTGTCAAGGTATGATAATGTTTTGTTTACTTAGCTGTAGATATATTTCATATTATTTTATCTTAATCTACAAATACAAATGATTTTAATAGTACCACAATAATCAATTTAAATATTATTTTTTAAGATTTTTGAAAAAAAAAACACACCTTTTGATACTGTTGCAAATTATCTTCTCGTAAAAATAAATTCATCTGATTTGATGAATATTATAAATCAAGCAAGTCACAACATCATGATAAACGTAAATTCTTTTATCATTATTATCAAAGTTTCATTCATGTTCCCATGACCTTAAATGAAGGCTTGTTAAAATCAATATTAATTTTATATTTCAGCTTTACGATGATAGTGAAAATATCAAATTAAATGACATGATCGAAGTTGTAGGCTTCTTGTCCGTTGATCCAGCATTGTCCGGAGAGTTTCAACCAGAGAAGGATCCATTAATTGACCCTCAAGCAGAGTCAGAAGTAGAGACTATCACACACAATCCCCCACCGAGCTTGGTGCCACGGCTCCATGCAGTTTATGTTAAGAAACTAGATCATTGCAACCCTTTGGTTAGAAGTTTTGATCAAGGTATGTGGATCTTTGTTGTGTCTATGCTTAAAGGAGCAGGCTGTTCTCTTTGGGCTGCTTTTTTTTTATTTAAATGATTGCCCTGCTCTATAATCCCTGTACTTTGGAAATTTTTAAGCTGATATTCAACAGTAAGACCTGAATCAAAATACTTCTAAAATAGATAGCTCAGCATTTCATCACTTAGTCACTGTGCCAACTGTGCTGTTGAAATAGAAACTCATACATATATTTTAATTATTCATCATTACCATAAGTTTAACATACACATTGTATTTACTCTTTTCACTGATAAGTCCTGCATTTAAAGATAGAAAAGTGCCTTTATAATGTTTGGGGACATGCTCTTTTCGGTTTGCAATATTTGGAGACATCGGAATCGTTACAATTCGCGATATAAATATAACTTTTTCTAAAATATTTACTTATTACATAACAGATGCAGTATTGAAAGAAGCAAATTCGGCGCGCGAACATTTGTTAAAGGCACTCACAGAACTCTTACTGGGAGACAAACTAGCTGCTGAATATTTGATATGCCACCTTATTGCTTGTATGTAAGTATAATTTTCGAATAGATTGATTTTGTGGAGAACATGGAGTAATGATTGAATGGAGGGTTAACATGGGTGAGTGTTTTATTGAGTAAGAGCTTTATTCATTTCTTATCTCATTTTCAGATACCTACGCCAAGAAACGTTAGCGCTCGGCCAGTTCTGCCTGAATTTGTCGAACTTGCCGATACAGAAGTATCCAAATTACGCCAAACAGTTGTATGAGATTATCAAACAGTTTGTCACCAAGAGTTATTACTTGCCACTCACCATTGATAATATGAATACACTCTGCTTATTACCAAAGTAAGTTATTAATAAGTCTATTGTTTAAAATAATAACTTTTGGTTTCGATCAAAATTCATTTAATAAAATCAGGATTAGGACTGTTATAACTTAAAAATTATATAAGAAAGCCTATAGGAGGCAGTCTGTTTTTTTTGTTATGGAGACAATGGCCTACAAATTCAAATCCCTCATGTTTTTTCGAACTAGTTCCTCAATTCATTTTAAACTTTAATAGTAACTATGCACTATTTATCTACTCAGAAAAGACTACGAATGCAATCGCCTAACGAGCGGAGTCCTGCAATTAAGCAAAGACACCCACCTCATACTAGATGAGACGAAAATGGAGCAAGGTCGACTAGATGCGACCGGAGTGAACAATGTCGCAGCTCTGGGCAACATGATCATGACACAGAAAGTGGAGTATGACTTCAAGTATTATAAGATGGAGTTTGATTCTGATGTAGCTGTGCTCATATTGTCTGAGGGCAAGTCTTTGTTACCTGTGAGTATATTTTCATTTTCCCTATCCATTAACACTGTCAGGGTTCGCCCTTTCTACTCCATTATAATAAGTTAAATTGCAATTAAGATCAATGGTTTTCAAATAAGTAAAATATTAAAACGGTTTTAAATCAAAATGAGTTGTTCATAACTCTTATAAAATAATAATATCCAAACATTGCACTATACTATAAACATTACAACTGTACCAACAATGAAAACAAGAAAATTAGTCTACAGGCAAACTGTGGCTGATCTTTTGACCACTTTGGTTTTGTAGATGATATTTTAATCATATTTTCAGGTTGAGATAACAATTTCAAGCAAAATAATATATAGAGTAATGGTCATTTCGATTTGCAGTTGTTCAACTAACTATCAAATTCTTTCAGAGCGATTACCATCTCCCTCTACGTCCTGAGGAGTCTTCATTACAAATATTCGACGCTATTGTAGAGGCAGCCACTTATTATTTGAAGGAAGACATTATGAACGTCATTAGAAAATACATAACAAGTCTCAAGCTTGTGAAGTATACTATAAGTGAAGATTTGCAGGTGAGACATAAGTTTTTAAAGCCTTTTTTTGCCTTATAGAAACCTAAAAATTATTTTCATCCTCCATTTGTCTTAGCCGGGTTACTTTGGCGGGTTACTTTGGCCTGGGAATATTTTGAGATAAGTTGTTTGACCTAGGATTGATCCAAAATTGTTGTGTTAATTTCCAATTAATGTTTACTATTCTAGCCATTCAGTTTTACAAAAATAAGTGATCCATTTTACTCTTTACTCTGTGCCTGTAAATTTTTTTTTTTTTTTTTTTATAATATTCTTATTTCCATTTGCAATCGGTCGCAAGACCATAAGCGAATTCGTTCTTTGACAAGTGACGTTATGGTGGAGCAGCCAGTGCTGCGCCTCCCACTCATAGAAGGTGGTTCCTCTTCAGCCTTTTTACCACCGCTGTCGGGTTTAACAAGTCAGTGACTAGTGCGTTTGGATGCAAGGTTAGGCGTGCCTTGTGTTGTTTTTTGTATCGTTCGATTTCAGAGGTAACAGATGGTATTTGCAGGTAGTCGTGGATTTCGTCGTTCCGAGCAAACCAAGGTGCATTTGCTATTGATCTCAGGATACCGTTTTGGACTCTTTGCAGGCAGAGTATGTTGGTTTTGCTGGCAACACCCCACAGTTGGATCCCATAGGTCCATATGGGCTTGAGGATAGAGTTGTAGATGAGGAGTTTGTTGTCCAGAGAGAGCACAGAATTTCTTCCCATGAGCCAATATAGGTTGCGGAACTTGTGGTTTATCTCGTCCCTTTTACTTTTGATGTGATGCTTCCACGTTAGGCGCCTATCTAAGTGGAAGCCGAGATATTTAACACAATCTGTGTGTGGTAGGGTGTCGGGACCAAGTCTTACAGGGGGGGTGTTTCCATGCCTGAGTGTGAAGGTAATATGGTTAGACTTGGATGCACTGGCTCGAATTCGCCACTTTGAGAACCATTCATGAGTTTTATCCAGCTGTATTTGGAGTCTTCTGCTGGCCATTTCTGGATTGTGATCAACCGATAAATAGGCTATGTCGTCGGCATATGTTGCTACTGTTATGCCATTTAATGTGGGTAGGTCTGAGGTAAATATGTTGTACAACACTGGGCCAAGAACAGATCCCTGTGGTACACCAGCTTCCACTTCAAACAATCTTGATCTTGCTTCGCCTTGTTTCACTCGGAAGCAGCGGTCTGATAGATATGACTGGATGAGTGCGAACATAGAATGCGGAAGTTTATCTTTCACCTTGGCCAGCAATCCCTTGTGCCAGACACGGTCAAATGCTTGTTGTACATCAAGAAATGTCGCTGAGCAATACTTTTTGGTTTCTAAAGCCTGTCTTGCCGTCTGGTAAACACGGTGAACCTGTTCTATTGTTGAGTGCGATTTCCGAAAGCCAAACTGGTGAGACGGAACTACATCATTGTTGTCAATGAACGGTTTCAGTCGGTTCAGGAATATTCTCTCCCATAGTTTGGAGAGTACAGGCGTCAAGCTTATTGGCCGGTAAGATGAGGCTTCATGTTCAGGTTTACCTAATTTGTGGATCATGACAACTTCTGAGATTTTCCACAGGTTAGGAAAATGAGATGTTCGAAAAATTGCATTGAACAGACTAGCTAAAAATGAAATGCATTTTCTGGGAAGATTTTTAAGTATGCAAGGAGTGACTAGATCGAATCCCGGCGCCTTTCTCGAATTCAGTTGTCTGATTTCCTTCGCTATTTCTCGAGGTGTTGTTGGTATAATGGGCATACACATCTGTAGATCTTGTTCCAATACTGTGTCAATTTCATGTTCATCAGCAGCGCTCTCGTTTGGTTTGAATACAGAGTTCAAATGCATTGCGAATACTTCAGCCTTTTCCTGTTCTGTTCTTGCCCAGGACGTTTGCGATCTGATCGGAGGATAAGACTGTTGAGGCTTATCTAAGTTTTTAGTTGCTTTCCAGAGTGACTTCGAGCCAGCCCCCGTCGGAGACATCATCTGTAGGCTGGTTCTCAACATTAAGTTATTAGATTCGCGAACTAGAGCCTTTAACACTTTTGCTGCTTTGTTGTAATTAAGTTTATCAACAGGATGTCGGGATTGATGCCATATTCTTCTAAGTCGGCGCTTTTCTAGGATTTTTTCCTTTATGTCTGGTGAATGAGGAGGGTTGGTGAAACCTTTGGGCCGAGAGGGTGTGTTGATCCAAGCAGCAACTTGAATAGTATTAGTGAAATATCTGCAGGCGTTATCTACATCGTTCTGGTGCTTCAGTGGTATAGCAGCAGTAAAGTTTTCATTGAGGTAGGACTTGAAGCCATCCCAGTCAGTTCGGCTATTCGTTAGAGACTCGGTTATTTCCCGAGTAAGCTCACCAGTGCTAATTGTGAGGATCACCGGTGATCTGATGAACCGTCTAGATTTGATTCGATGTTTGTGTTTAAGCTATCTATGCCCTTATTTATGAAGAAATCTAAGAGATCTGGCAGTTTCTTTGGGTCGCTAGGCCAGTAGGTAGCCTCGCCTGCAGATATCGGTTTTAAGTGATTTTCATCAATACAGCGTTTCAAATCACGTCCACGAGTGGTGGTGCAACGGGATCCCCAATATGTGTGTTTGGCATTCCAGTCACCACCCGCAATAAACCTATGGCCAAGAGTAGTGAAGTAGGTTTTGAACATGTCTGTTGTTATTTTGTGTCGTGGTGGACAGTAGATTGAGGAAAGAATAATAGGGCCTGCTCGGTCCTCCAATCTGACCGATGTACCCTGTAGATGCACTGTTGAATATGATTCAACCTGTGAATGTCTCAGATTCGCTCGAATGGCTAGCGCTGATCCAGCATGCGCACTACCATCAGGATGGGGAGAATGGTAAATGTTATAGCCTTTAATGCGAAATGAGCTTCTAGACGTCCCGTGCGACTCTGAGATTAAGACCACGTCTAGTTTATTGGCTTTGATTAAAGTCTCCAACTCTTGGATATTAGGAGCCAATCCATTGATGTTCCAGATTGCGATTCGAAGAGAAGTCATTTATGATGTTAGTTTGGTAATGACTGTAGTCAGTAAGCCCATTAGGGTACTGATTTGTTGCAGTAGTAAGTCGATTTTTTCATTTTGTTTCATAAGGAGTTGTTCCAGCATTGTTGAGTTTTGTTGAGGGTGTTCTATGAGACCAGTTGTAGTGACATCGTTTTGTGGAGAAATGTTGTGGCGTCCAGCAGCAATATCCGAGTACGTTTGGTCCGATCTGCGATAGGAGTTTTGTTGGGGTAGCCCGGAGCGCGAGCGTTCTAGAGTAGTATTGGTGCAGATTAGTTCATTAGGAAAGTTGGAGATGTTGGTTGGAGTAATCCTAGGTTTGGAGTTGCCTGTTGGAATATTTCTAGGTTTAATTTTTCTTGACAGTATTTCTTGATAAACTTGACAACCCTTGTAATTGGCAGGATGATCGCAGGAGCAAAGAGCGCATTTGGCGGGAGTATTTCTGTCTTTTTTAGGGCATTCTGAAGTTTTGTGGCCTTCCCCACATTTAACACATCTATATGGTCTCATGCAGTTGTTTTTGCAGTGACCATATTGTTGGCATCTTTGGCATTGTACTATTGTCTTATTTTTGCGTGGATCTTCAATTTTAATGCGTTGGTGATGGATATATTGAATATTTTTAACCAATTTATTATTTGGACTGGGTTCCAAATTAACAAAAAATGTGGACGTAGGTATTTTGTCTGGTCCATAGCGGTGATTAATGATTTCTCCTCTGACCTTGTTACCAGATTTCTCTAATTCTTGTATGATGGCATCATGTGGAGTAGTATGATGTAGGTCTTTTATTACTATTCGGTAGCATTTCATATCTTTACGAGAGAAGGTGTGTCCAATTAGTCCCTTCTGTCGTATTAGATCAATGACTTGCTTGTAGTCATTAGTAGTGCTAACCATTACACGTAGGAGGTTTTTATTTATTATTTTATATCGAAACTTTTCCAGGCCAATTACAGACTCAATTAGTTTGGTAAGCTCGTTTAGATCCTCAATCCCATACAGAACAATAGGAGGTGGCTTGTTTTCTGGTTTGGGTTCAGTATCTGTTTCCTCTGTTAGATCAACCGGCAAGTTTGAGAATCGGTTTTCTGACTCAGTTGGAGGAGGCGAGTTGTCGCATATTTTTCTTTTCTTGGATGTAGGGACTCGTTGCCATGGCGGAGGTTGTGTTACATCTGTAGAAGGCAGTGCAGGTGGTATTGGTTCCGTGTCTTCATCTGAGTCATTTTCACAGGCGAAAATGATGGGATTGCTGGAAGAACCCGACTGCTTGGATGCAATTTCATTTAGTGAGTTAGATCGTTGTCTATTGAAAAGGCTCGGATGAAAGATTTGTTGTACAAGTTTCTTGGGCGAAGTTTTGTCCTTATGATTTTCATCAGAATTATTGGTTTGACTTAGAGTGTGATTTACTCTAGTCAAATTGGTAACATTTTTATTACTCATGGTGGTAATTATTTTCTTATACTAGCAACACTGGCTGGCCAAATGTCAAATGACATTATGACATAAACAAAATATGAAAAAATTGAGGGTGGGTCGTGAAAACTTTAGAAACTTGTATGTCACTTTAGTTTTTTGTATCACTATTTAGTGTTCAAATCACTTATTGTTTTAAGCTACAAACGCTTGTTCATAGGTTTCACAGTTTTAAGTTCACTTTCACAATGTTTTTAAGCACAAACTCGCGGTCTAACACTTGAAAGTCACTTGTTTATCGGACAGCGTGTCTACGCGTGTTGCGGTCGATGACAGATTTTTGTGCCTGTAAATAGTGATACTAAATTGCTCTGTCATGTTATAATATACGTTAACTTTCTTTTTCCAGTTTGTAGAAGATGACTTCATAGAAATGAGAAGCAAATCAGATTCCGACAACCCAGTGACAGCGGATGACTTGCACAGATTGCTAGTACTAGCGAGGTTGGTCAGCCTCTCGCGAGGGCTGGATACCCTCAACAAGGAGTGCTGGGACATCACTAAGAGCATGGAGGCAGAGAGGCTCCACAGAATAAAGAATAGGGTCGCCCCTACTTTATAAACTCGTAATTTTAAGAATAAATGATGCATTTTTTATAATAAATTGTTTTTGATATTATTTTGCGTTTATTTTTTCTGTCTATTGTTATTATCTCTTTATTCGTTATTTTATATAACAGTTTTAAATATTTTTACAAAAAAGAAACAAACTTGTAAAACGGGCTGGTATCCGCTACTCCACGTCAGATGCGCGTATTTTGCGTGAAAAAAATAAAAACATTATTATTAAGAGCCTACGTTGTCCCACTGCAGGGCAAAGGCCTCCTTCCCTCTTTCGATCTCTCGCGATTTAATGCGATTGTAGGCCATCATCCCGCCATCTTCTGGGCCTGCCGCGTTGACGTTTCCTGCCCGTTGTGGTTGTCCATGTAGTGGTTATAATAGCCCAGTGCTCCTGCGGCCATTACATGCTCTGTGCCTCCGGCATGCGGCAGATATGGCCTGCCCAGCTTCACTTTAATCTTGCTGCTGTGATGGCCATCATCAACTATTTGGGTTTTGGACCGAAGCATGGTATTTCTGATTCGGTCCAAAAGTTTGCTTTTTCTGTCTATACTCTATGTATGTATAGAAATAAACAGTGAGACATTCATTTAATAACTAGCTTCGAGACGCAACGACGAGATTAGTTTCGCCGAAATGCTATGCTGATGTTTCGAACATAACATTAGGCGCTGGGCTTGAAAGTTTTAATGGCTAGCTTACTAGACTATCCAAGACTATCTCTCTTTTCATTTTAATTTTCTACCATAATAGATAATTTTTATACCCATGCAACATTGATGGCAAAAAGCCCTTTTACTATTCTTAAAAATAAAAAAAGGGATGTCATTTTGACAATATACATCACAATGTCACAGTGACGTGTACGATTTTCGTGAAATGACTTATTGATTGCAAAAATCCTATGAATTAATCTAATAAATTGAAAGAAAATAACTTATTGAAACATGTCGAGTAAAAGCAAAGTTTCAGACGGAAGCAATAAGGTGAAAGCGCTCGAATCAGCATGGAAGAGAGCGTTAGTTGCAAATGCCGAATGGCCGGACAAGGTTAGACTTCGTATCACGAGACTGCTAATATTCGTCAATGAAAATATGATTTATTGATCATTTAATTGTGTTCGATATTTTCAGGAAGAGTTTCTAGACGTTATTTACTGGATGCGACAAGCTATGGGCATTATCTTGGGACTGTTTTGGGGTCTCCTACCAATGAAAGGATTCCTTGGCTTACTATTGTAAGTAGTCATAATGCTGCCTTTAAATCTTAGTTTATTCTAGACAACTATATAAGGTCAGTGGGTCATCTTAGGTATAATATTTTAAGAAAATTCTTATTAGATATTTTTTTGTTTCAGATTTGTGCTAGTAAATGCAGCAGTTATTTACTTTTATGTGAATAATTTCCAAAACATAGATGAAGAGGAGTATGGTGGCATTTGGGAAATAACAAAAGAGGGATTTATGACTTCGTTTGCTGGATTTTTGGTAAGTGAATGTTAAAATATTAAGAAGTGGAAATTCTTGGACAAGGTTATCAAAAGTAACGCACAGTTAACATTAATAAAATTAAAATAACATTGAAGGCTTCAGTGGTATTTACATATTTTTATTATGATTTGTAATATTTCCTTTATATTCTTGTTATCAACCTCGGAGATCTCTTTGAAAGATCAATATAATTTATTTGTTTGCAAATCTAAGGTTTCTGAAAGACATTATTTTATCTTTTTTATTTTCCAGGTAACATGGATCATTATCTACACAGGGCTCCACATTGCAGATAACTTATGAGACATAAAGTAAACTTTAACATTGAGTGCTACAGTATCAAGGGAGACTTGCAAGAGAGAGTCCTAGTACAAAATATGTGAACGACTGGTCTATGTGGTTTCTACTCTAATAAGCTCATTAAGTTTTTGTTGTTGCTTTTAAGTCATCAGTTGGATTGTTCCGGCAATTTTATTTCTTTGTTTTTATTCTAGATTTTTCCGAGTCTGCAATTGAGATATAAGCTTGTGTGTGTATGTTATTTAATGAATTATACAAGCTAGATTGGATTCCTATTATGAACCTTATTATGTTGTTATTACATAATTTAAGATTCTGAAAACATATTATAAAATTAATTTATATGTTGGATCATGTACTCATTTAAGTCATCGAAGTTGAATGTAAATGTATAAAGTAAAATAGTATCTAATTACATAATCATAATTTTTAAACATGTGCAGTCTTCTAGCCAGTGCCAATTCAACTGTTGTACCATTTCTATCAAAACTTTAGAAAAATTTCATTGAGTATAAGATTCTCATTCAATATGAATTTTTCCTATAACCATAGAGCTCAAATGCACAATAACACATTGGAAAATACTAGTAGTAACTTATTGTCTTAATATTGAAATTTATTCAATTTCTGTAAAAGGCCTGTTTTAACTGTAAGCAAAATTCACTGGCATGGTATGTTTATTTATAAATTTTTATTCCTAAGTTCTCATTTGTTCATTTTAAATTAAAGGCTGCAAATAAAAAATATAGAAACAATAATTTATAAATACTAAGTAAATACAGCACTGCCGTTTAAATTAACTAGGCTATTGTGTAAAAAATGAGCTGCAAAAAAAAAGTATTGAGAAGTTTGGTGATGTATAATTTATTATTTAGCTAATCTGAATTGAAAAAAGAAACATTCTTTAGAATAAAAACGTAAAGCAATAGTATGTGGTGGGTACAGAAAACAAAAAATAAAGTTAGTATTTAAAAGTTTGTCCAGAGTTTATTGAAGATTCGCGCGCTTTTGTGTCCTTAAAAAAATACTTTTGTTCAAATTTTAATTTTTCATAGTGTCCCTTGAGTTATTTTTATATGAAAATTGTTTATTTAAAACCATGACTTCACAATCGTCCTTCCTTATTAGTTGAGTGGCATATAGTAAAATGTGGACAAACTATTATTTTAAAATCAGAAATCATTTGGAGTGATTGTAGATATAAGAGCTGGGAATAGAGGAAATTAAAGCATAGTTAGTTGGCAATATCTTCGACCTCCGTCTGCATTTCTCTAGTATACATATTTATTTATATTATTGTAAATAAAATATTCTTGTTAAGTTTTATCAATATTCCTCAAAGTTCAATCAATACGGTTACATATAAAGTAATTTATTTTGAAAATGCAATAATAATGGATTCTTGTTTGTAATGTTATTTGTTGCGTGTTTGCTCCCGATGAGTTTGCAGTGATAACCTTATTTTGAACAAATAATATAATGGTTGGTTTAATAAAGTTTTTGTAACTTTACTCTGGAGTTTAAATTGTATTTTGTTTTATGAAATACCTATTTCGGATGCTAAGTTGGTGTCTATCTTTTTAGGGTGGCAATATATGGTAGGTAGGTACATTAGTAGTTCCGGCAACCTGCTGAATACAGAACTAATATTCTTCTTCATATCTACTGGTACTATTTTTCAAGTGAAGTAGAACTCTCAATGTGAATTATGGATAGATAGTATAAAGCCCAGTTAGAATAGCAAATGATCTATAGAGCTATTCTCTTGGGGCTCAGCGCCGCGACAGCGCCAGAACTGCGATTCTTAGGGCCGAGTCACACCGGAATGTGCGTGGCGCGGCGAGCACTTCAGTGTGAAATAATTTTAAACTTTAACTATACACCTAAAAGACCAGTATCGCTTGAAAAGGTCGCGAGGCCGCTCGCGGCACCGTGGGCGGATTTCCCTTTTTCTTTTGTTTGTTTGTTTCTTTCTTCTTCCGCAATAAGTGCTATAATAACCAATTCAATCATGTTCACTCCAAACACGAGTTACCTTGCCGATTGTACAAACTAAAGAAGATACCAGGCGCGCGGGGTCTGGCGGTCGCCCGCGGCCGCTGCCATTCCGGTGTGACTCGGCCCTTAAACTCAAATCCTTAATTGCGATTTGCCTTTCTTGGATTTTAGATCGTAGGTCTTGAACATAAAGTTGTAAATCTAATTAAGGCAGCCTGTTTCGCCTTCGTCGTTGACGCCTTAATGGTTTAATTTTCGAGTTGATGCTTGAGTTCAAAAGTTCAAATCAAAGCCGGCCGACGATCTCGTCGTAGTCTTTTAGAGAATAGCATAGCAGGATAAAAGCTGAGAACATAGTGAACATCAGTAATGAAAAAAACTTTTTTAAAAAAAAGGGAACCGACTTCAAAACCAAACACAAAAATACTGTAAAATAACTTTTCTTTCGGAAGTCGGTGGCTTTGTTTTTTATTTCATTGCCTGCCGACTTCCGAAAGAAAAGTTATTTTACAGTTTTTTTGTGTTTGGTTTTGAAGTCGGTTCCCTTTTTTTAAAAAAAGTTTTTTATTTTTCCCTTTTTAGTTTAAATAATCAACAAAAATCTTCACAATATAATCGGCGCCTTTGAAAATCTACAATCCTAGGAAGCAACAAAAACGAATCTATGTGGGCAACTTCACGAGATATCTATTATTGTTATATACTTAAACCTTCTTCAGAATGTAACGAACACTTTTCTAAAAACCGCATCAAAATCGGTCCAGCCAAACGCGAGATAATCGCGGTCAAACATGCAATCTTCTCTGAAAATGTACAATCCAAGTAAGCAAAAACGGATACACTTGGGCAACGTCACGGGATATCTATTAGTGTTATATACTAAAACTTTCTCCGGAATATAATGAACACTTTTCTGAAAACCGAATCCAAATCCGTCCAGCCAAATGCGAGATAATCGCGGATAAACATGCAATCGTCTCCGAAAATGTACAATCCAAGTAAGCAAAAAACGGATCCACGTGGGCAACGTCACGGGATATCTATTAGTGTTATATACTAAAACCTTCTCCGGAATATAATGAACATTTTCTTCAAAACCGCATCCAAATCCGTCTAGCCAAATGCGAGATAATCGCGGACAAACATACATACATACATACAGGTCGAACTGAGAACCTACTTTTTTTTTTGAAGTCGGTTAATGAAAGAAACTTAACATGTCATTATTTAATCATTTCTCCACGTAACTAATACATCGTCTGTCCTGTATCTCTGTGTTATCGTCGAATCATTGAAATCCATTGTTGCCCCGGACTCGAATGCTAGAGCGCCCGCATGAGCGATCATAACGCCATTGTCGATGCAGAATCGTTCGTCAGTAGCGAACAAATTCGCTCCTCTTTCGGCACACATTATACCCATCATTTCTTGTAGACGCTCGTTGCAGCCAACCCCGCCTACTATTAGGACCTGAAATAAAAAGAAAAGAAATTAAAGAGACAAAAATAATTAAACTTATATAGACTATTTTATTTTAGTTTTTGGTGGTGTTAATCACTGCTGATGAGTTTTGAAAAATAATAGATACAGATAGCCCGCGAGTTGAATGCAGTCGGGGTCTGAGGTGAAGAGCCCCCCGCTACCCGCACGCCCCACCTCACGCGCCTGCAGTGTAGTACTTTGCCATCCTTGTCAACAGCACTACCGCATTCCTAAGCTCTGCATTCAACTGGCGCGCTTAGTGTAGGTACATCATTTTTATTATAGTGAATTAATGCAAATTAACGCATTAAAATTCGAGCGGGGGCTCGTGACGTCAGAGGCAACTGAAAACTGCTTGTGAAGTATAGGCAATTTTAATGGTGTCGTATCTTCGGCAATTTTGCTCTGCGTAACAAAAGAAAAAATACTTGTCTAATATTTTTTGATAATTTAACTGACAGATTCATTAGAATTTTTCAGTGAAATACCCTATTGTATTATTTATAGCTTGTTATAATCACCTCATCTGAGCCACAGTGGGCCATGGCCCGCTCAGTAATTTCAACCAACATGGCGAATGCAGTCTCTTGAAGTGAATAGCAAAGGTCTTCAGGAGTGTATGTTTTTAGGAGTTCGTCAATTTTATCTTCCATGTGCGATAGAATGCCGGAAAAGCTTACATCCATACCTGTAAAAGAAAAAAAAAAATCAGTTTTTTAATTTCTCCTATCAGATTGGAAATAAGAAAAAAAAAATTGATTAAAACTATAACAATCTTCTAAAGTGTACCTTTTACACAATATGGAAGCTGATAATATTTTGTTCCTTTTTTAGCAGCTTGTTCAATATTGTACCCTGGACTTGGTGCATTGGAGAGTTTCAGTACTCTTGCAAATCTGAAATTTAAAAAGTGTTAAAGAACAATTCTTACATTAAGCTCTGAAGAGATAAAATTCTATTGGTTTAATTATATCTATGGACTTATTGTTGTGTAAGTGAAAATAATAGTTAGAATCAATTGTTATGCCTTTCATTCAGGTGATCCAAATTGTTTTTATTATTTAAACTAATATATCCTGTACTAAGTTAGTTACTTTAATTTTTATAATTTTACTAGCTTCTGCCCGCGACTTCATACGCGGATCTTTTAGGGGGATGAAAAATAGATGTTGGCCGATTCTCATACATACCGGATAAGCACAAAAAATTTCATCAAATTCGGTCAAGCCGTTTCGGAGGAGTATGGCCACGAAAACTGTGACACGAGAATTTTATATATTAGATGACTTTAAAATATACTTACCGATCCAAACAGTTACCCATAGCAATGTCAATGGTCTCTCCAAATATACGGTACCTGTTCCTGGAGTATGCTATGATCTGTGTGTTGCCTCCACTCACATACAGGACAGTTGGGTTATTAGCCTTTGTGATAAGTCTGCCCATTTCTATGTCTGTTTGTTTGTTTAGGAATGTAAAGTGGTTAAAAGGAGATTACAAAAACAAGATAAAAATAAACTAAAATGGATAGGACAAATATTATAGTAGATAGTTAACATTTACTCATCAATAGAAATCATCTGCCTATTCTTTTCCCAACTATATTGAGGTTGGCTTTCAGTTAAACCAGATACAGCTGAATATCAGTATTTTACATAGAGCTCCTGCCTATCTGACCCCCACAACCCAGTAACTGGGTAAAACAATACCCCTTGGTAAGACTGGTTGTCATCAACAGTGAAAAATAAAATTTTAGAACATTAACAAGGTAAATCTCAGAAATAGTAATTTAACTTAAAAAGGATACGCCCAATACAATGGTTGACTCCTAAGATTGGTTTCTTCCACAATTTGGCACAAGTTCTGGCAACTACAGCACAGACCATCAATGGAGCTCCCATACCAGGGCCCTTGGTGTAGCACACCACATCTATCTCCTGAGGAGTTATACCAGACTGGTCCAAAGCCTCTTTTAGCACTGCATGGATGTTTTGTCTATGATGCTCTGCAGTTTCTCTTGGAAGAAAACCTGAAAATAAACAAGTGTTACTTAACTCTCAGTTGTTTGAGTTTCAGCTGAATTTAATGAATCATATTGATATATGCTTGAAGTGTTACGTGTTTAAAGGCTAACACATAAGATGTGAACTAACAGCTACGTGATGCCGTAAAACAATAATATTGGGATCAGTCTAACCTCGGAGTGATAGGTTCGCTCCTTTTTAAAGAAATGAAGGGTATTGTTAACATAAGAAACAACGTATTCTGGAAAATGTGCAAGTAATCCTGAAATTTAGAGAAAAAAATACACTTATTTACTGAATTTTGTGAAAGTAAATGTGATAAGAAAAAACTAACCTTCGCCAGCCGGTGTGATGTAAGTTCTTCTACAATTGGAAAGTATTTCTCCATCTTTGACTATACCGATGCCTATTTTATTTGCACTACCTTCGAAACCAATTGCTATAACCATTTTCGGAACGCAATTCTTGCTATTTTTAAAAGATTCAAGTTAGATCTCGTGTTTTCAAAACAATCTCTGAAATGTCACTTTTTATCAGCTGTCAAACATGTGATGTCAGTGCCAATTTCAGATTTCTACCATTAAAAAAAAAAGATTTTTTCTTTTTTTAGCAGAGACGAAGTGGCTGTTGGACTTTTTTGTTTACCTCATCAGTAGGTTGGGAGGAACTGTCAGACTGACTAAAATCCACGGTGCCCTTCAATAGCCCTTTGGTTTACTTTCAGACTGTCGGACTCTTACTGACTGAAGATCTACTGGTCCTTCGGTTGCCCTTTTGAGTTCCAGAATCATCGGAGTCTTAAAAAAAATTGTCACCGTGTGGATCACTGGTGTGGATATAGAAGGAACCTGCCAACCTTCCTTACAACCTGTGTTGAGTTGAAGATGCCGTAGCATCTGTCCAAGCACTTCTCAGAGGTTTTATACCGCTGCGATCATAACACTGTGATTCGATCGACCATGGGTGTGGGTACACACCCATGGTTCTAAAACCTGCGATATCAACTTACGCAGGGCATTTTAATACAAATAACAGATATCGAAATGAGCATGAAACTAGTACTCAAATCAAAAGAAACAACAATTATGATGGAAGCTTTTGAAGCATTAAATTTAATATCGATGTAGATACAGAAAAGTACTCTTACAAAAAATTATAATATTGTATTTTACGCTTATGCTACTAAATTTGGCTCTTCAATAACTTCGTCGACGAAATCGGCCAACATATCTTCGACACTGATCTCTTGGCTAGTTATTTTCACTTCTATATTTTTATTATTTGCTGCAACCACGTCACCATTGCCATTACATTCCTCATTTGCTTCTTCATTTTCTTTAGTGCCTACAGCAGATATTTCTATATCAACTTCAACGGAGTCTTTAGCAGGCTCTGAATTTTGTGAACCTACAACAGCTTGACCACAAGTTATTTGAACGTCATCCGTTTCATTCGTGCTAGGTAGAGGATCATCATCAGGCCTTTCTAGAACAACTACTTTGCTATCTGCATTGGAGGCATCATAAGCTATCTCTACAGATGCAGGGCTATTGTCTATTGTGTCAGTTGATGCGTTTAGCGGAACCTGTGTCTTAGCTTCATAGATTGAAACTATCTCGCTTGGGTCACTTAGTTTTCTCTTCCTGTTATTTTGGTAGTTATCTGTGGTATCCACTGAGTCTTCAACTGTTACAATATTGTCTGTAGTTTCTGTAACTTCTTGGCTATGTTCGCTAGTTTTCTGACTAGTCTCTTCGGCTTCACGTACAGGCACTTCTACATCAGCCGTTTCGATTACTTGAAGAACTTCCACTTCGTCCACGTCTAAATCATTATTTTCTTCAGTAATCTCTTCAACTTCATCGTCCGAGGCGTCCACATCAGGTATGACTAGGGATACTTCTCTACTCGACTCGCTACTGATACTGATTCTGTCTTCTTGTAATCGCGGTTTTTTGGTCGACGGTTCATCCGCTGAATCTACGGCGTCCGGCCTTGCGCTGTAAAATGATTCGATCATTCAATATTTTGTTTCATTGACACAAAAGTATTTGTTATAATATTGTTATAAATATTACAAATTAAAAAGAAAATACGTTACATGGGACGCCCAGACAAAAATGTCTTGATAATTGTTTAAAGTAGAGGTTCTAGAGTTTCATATCTCTGGCATCATAATTATGCAAATATTATGACCATGTTCTACTAAACCACTTAACATGCTACTCACCTTTCATTTATTAAAAATTCAATTAAATCTCTGTTCGCCTCAGATATCTCCATTCTTTTATTTTTGTCTGCCTTGCTAGGATCTGGTTGTGCTTCTAGCGCGAAGTTGATCGAAGGTGGCGAACAATGTAGGTGCAGTCTTATGTCTAGAAGTGCGTGTGAGCAGAACTTCCTTATCTGGGGAATAATAAAAGTTTGTTTTAATAAAGCATAAAATGGTTTGTAAGGCCGTTATCCCGCTGGCGTTTTACGAGTGTTAGCATCTCTCCCAATGTCGGTGCGCAGACGCGATGTTGACTTCGCGAATGGCAAGCAATCGCTTTGCGACTTCGCAACGTTAATGTCGCGTTTGTTGGTGTGGCAGAGAGAGAGAATGAAAGAAACAGATAGAGAGGGAGTAAGAGAAAGAAAGAAAAAACATTTATTTGGCGCAAGAGTAAGAGAGAAGAGAAAAAGAGAGAGAGGGAGGGATAGAGGGAAGAGAAAAAAAAGAGAGGGAGATAGAGCGAGAAGAGAAAAAAAGAGAGAGATGGGGGGAGTAAAGAAAAAGAGAGAGAGAGGGCGAGAGAAGAGAAAAAGAGAGCGAGGGAGGCACAGATAAGAGAGATAGAGAGAGAGAGAGAAAAAGAAGGAGTTAAGAGTTACCTCATCACTGCGACTGTTGACCAGTACACTGTACAGCTGCATACAATACTGCGTGGGCGGCGGTACTGTGCTGCCGGTGTTCTTGCGCGCCGTGTCCAGTGCACGCAGCAGGTGCAGCGAGCGACACTCGCTGTAGTGAGACAGGTTGTAGCACTCGCGGACCAGGCGCTCTTGGAACGTCTGGAGATAAAAATGGGTTAGATTTTCATGGAAAATTGCATATGAACTGTAACTGTGTATACTGTTTTGTTGCTATTTTTAAGAAGAAAATAGAACCTTATACCTGCAGCGTTGCTCGCGTGAAGTTCGTTAGTAATTATCCCACAGGAACGTGATATCGGTATCCTATGTGTTATTCCAGACCTAATCCGTGTCTGAACTAAATTTCATCAAGATCCGTTCGGGCATTTTGACGTAAATGAGTAATAAATACCTATTCAAACATCACACTATCATCGTATAACACTTCAGTTAAAATATAATAGATATGTTATGGTTATTAGATTGATTAGTGAGACTCACCTTATGTGTAGTTGGCTTCAAGAATATTCCACTGACTGTGAGGAATGTCTCGGCACATTCCAAAGCCGCATTTGCTACCTCGTCGTTTGACTCATCAGACCTAGCAATAAAGCAACATGTTATTAAAAATTTTTGGGACATCGCGGCGAGAGTTTCGGTTATCAAAGGCGCGGGCTTGGGTAGTAATGGGTAGCTCGCCGTCCAATCAATGACCAGGATTGACGGCGGGTTACGTTCCACGACCACCTCAATAACTTGGCAGACAACTGAGGGGTCTCGTAGGGTCAAATGATTGGCGGATCGAGGATCCGTCTTAAAAGAACACCATGGGCCATGGAAGGCAAAGAACAACAGAAACAAGGTTTATATTATTCAGTAAGTCTCACAGATCCTTCTGCTCCAGCCAGTGCGAGAGGACGCATTAATGACCTTACCATCCCAAAAAAAGGGGCTAATTAGTTTCCTGAGAAATGTGACACTTACACATCTGCCTTATTGTTCTCTCCCGGCGCATGGCTGGCTATGGCACTCTGTTGTAGTGTCTGGTTGGCGAGCTTCCTCTTAGCTTTCTTACTCAAGTTCTTAGTGTATTGGTTGCTCATCTGAAAAACAAAAGAACACCTTTGCTCGTTATTTACCTTACGAAATTGAAAGCAATTGGACACACGTCTGTAAATCCCTCCCGTCTCACCCTGGGTGGGAGGACATTTGATGATTTCCCAAAGTAAAAGAAAGTTACTTTCACATGTTTATGATTAAGATCTTTTTTTCTAAGAACCAAAAAACTTACAGTAAGTTGAACAATTTTCCTGACAGGTGTGATGTCTTCTATAATGTGTTTGGTGAGCTCCTCCTCCCAGGACCGTCCTCTACCGTCACTGGACACACGATGGACGTGTAACACGCTCAACCACTTAGTGAGGCTGTTGTACGCGGCGATGCGGACTTTTCTATATAATTACAAGATAAAATGTTATGGACTCCAGAAAAAGAGAGAAAATTTTGTATGTATAATAAACTTTATTCAAGACTTAAGTCGAAATAAAAGCTTTACAAGTTCTACATTGCGAGGTACAATTTTTCTATTAGTAAAACTGTGTTCAGCTTGATTTATGTTTAGGTACAGTATAGTATAGGTGGTATAGGTATGCAGACAAGTTTAAAAGAGTTATCCTGTATACTATTTTTATGCTGTATGCTGTATTATGCACTTATTGGCGTGTCACACAATCAAGAAGTTTGGTGTGCAGACTAATTAAAAAATTGGACAGTCATTGAAAATAATATTGCTGTCTGCATACTTCACTCTTTTTTTTTTGACTGTACATACATGTACTGGAGACAAATTTATATTGCCCATCGATCTTTGGAAAAAGAGATGCGGCTATTTTCTTGTATACAAAATATTTTACTGTGCAAGAGCTCCGCTATTTCTGTTGCACAGTAAATTACATTTATACCACGCATTTTACACAATTCACGATTTTCATCTAGCAAGTCAGCAAAAGTAATAGACCTAGATGTGATGTAACGCGGTGTGTCGGGAGTCAAAACTTCACGCGAACAAAGTCGCGAGCAGAAGCTAGCTGTATTTTTTTTATTTGGGTTGTTTGTCGCTGTGCGATATGTCGCCCTTGTTATACTTAGATAAGAGACTAGCTATTGGCAATTCAATCTTACCTTGACTCCTCATTAGAATTCTCTGAGCTCCACTTCAAAGTCTGCATCACAAATCTGAACACAAGTCCCGAGAATGGAATAAGATTTGATCCCAAGCTGTAAAGCAAAACACTCCATTAATTAATTCTATTTTCGGAAAGAGGGCTCCCAGTGGAATTGGCCATGAGTTGTAGGTCGTGGGTTCGAACCCCGCCAGGTGCATTACTTTGTGTAATTTATTTCATCACAACTGCTCTAAAAACGGTAAAAGAAAACATCGTGAGGAAACCGGCATGTCCTAGAACAAAAAATTCGAAGACATGTGACATCTACCAACTCGCCCATCTGGGCCTGCGTGGTGGATCACAGCTCACTCCCCCTCACAGAGAGCAGGCCTGTGTCCCAGCAGTGGGAACATTTATGAGCTGATGATAATTGGAAGGAGATAATATAAATGGTACCACAATAGCTTTTCTCTCTTTCTGCTCAGTCCATGCCGTATGTCTATGAAATCAACCTACCATATTATCATAGCATCCAGTGTCCTTAGTGCCTGCATCTTGACTGTGGCGGCTTCCTTCGCATCTGTGTTGACACTGCTGGACACACTGAGTGCCTGCATTATCACTTCTAGTATCAGTTGTGGTTGCACTGGCTTAGCTACTGGGTATACTTCTCTGTGGAATGTAAGTTGATGTTATAGCTATAGGTTTGTTTATTTGGTTAAACATGCTAATGTCAATAAGGTTCGAATTGAATAAAATTCTTTTTGTGATGGATAGTCCATTTGTCAAGGAAGGCTATAGCCTATATAATATCACGCTATGACTAAAACGAGCCGAGCCGCGGGGCTCAAACCATGGGTAACAGCTACTATAATTGATATAATAATGGATTCAGCTAGAACATCTTCAAGAATTTGATTTTTAGTAGAAACAATATCAAATGTGTCTTTTTTTCCAAAGAACAATGACCATTTTTGCCTATATGAGCGTAGGTTTCTTTCACTATTCCTTATAGTTTCGTATTTGACCACACTCATGAAAAATGAACTATTGTGATATGTTCAGAGATAGATATATGCAGGGTTGGGCAGTATTTGAATTACTTGTATTTAAAATACGTAATTGAAATACAAATACGTATTTTGTATTTGTATTTCAATTACTTCCTTAAAATGTAATTTGTAATTCGTATTTCAAATATCTGACGACGAAGTATTTTGTAATTAGTATTTCAAATACATGAGGCTCCAAAATACATTTTAACAAAATACATTTAAACATCATTTACTGTCATTGCACTCTCTGCAATGATGGTAAATCAGCTAATTAGAGTTGGCAATACTGACGTCAGCACATCAATCTGTCAAATTTCGTTAATAGATTTTGAACCTTATTACAATAATGGAAGGTTATTTTTGGATTGGTAAAAATTGACAGATTCGGGCAGGTGGACCTGCTGGCGTCTTTACACTTTACGTCGAACGTGGCGAAAAAAACGCAAAAAAATGAACGTCGAATTGAGAACATTCCGGGATTTTCATTCATGCCTATGCTGGTCTAGATTACATATTAAAATGTAATTTGTAATTAGTATTTTGTATTTCAATTAAAAAAAGCTAAAATACAGTATTTTGTATTTTATATTTTAAATACTTTACTTAAAGGTATTTTGTATTCTATATTTTAATTACTTGCGATACTGTATTTTGTATTTCAATTAAAGCAGAGCATGTATTTTGCCCAGCCCTGGATATATGCATACAACTGTCTGCTAATGAGCAATCAATATCATTCAACCTTCTACTACCACTATTCCGTCTCCTTACATAACCATGTATGCATATATGCAAATTTACATAACCAAATGTCTGGCCTTGGTGCATATTATCATACTTTTGTATAGTTTACTAAAAATAGATAAATCAACAATACTTACACAAGCATAGCCTGAATAAAGACAAATACATTCCTCAACTTATTACTTAAAACCACATTTTTATCTTCACTAGATTCCCGTGTTTGCTTCACTTTCAAAATGTTGGAAAGAGCTTTTGTCAGAGGACTGTTAGCCAAAAGCTCTGGTTCTTTTTTCTGAAAAAAGTGAAAAATTACAGTAAAATTTGTTTATTAGTTGATGAATTGAACATTTCTGTTTTTTGTTTCCATAGCTAGTGGATGGCTTTGGGCAATTTTTAATGAAATCTTGGTATGAGATCAACCAAATTGCACTTTATATATCTTAAATAGCAACAACTAAAACACAGAACCAGACCAATTTATGAGGTATTTCAAACGTGTGGTCCTTTGCCCATGGCTTCTTGTAATTCTACCACTCATTATTTATCATATTGTATGTGTATATTATAAAACTTGGTGTATTCTAAAACTAAAAGTACTTACTTTGGCACTTTGGTTGCCTTTGTAAACATTTACAGTCTTGGAAAAAATGGCTTCAATGAGTGTGTGTGCGGAGTTGCATAATATGGCCATTTGTTCCCTCCAGCAGTTTTTAGGATTAGCTAACTTGTCTTGTGAGGGACGAATCTGAAAAAAAGAGCAAAAATAGAACTGTGACTGTGAATGACTAGTGAGCATTCTGTGTGAGTCTAGTGCCAAATAGTATTTACTGTGTTCCATTTGTGCACAGGGGGTTCATTCTAAGTAAGCTTGTACCTACCATCAGATCGCATCTTTGTATCTGGGCTAGATTGAGGTCAAGAGCCAACACATCTGTTTGGGCATATGAGTTTTAATGTTTAAAAGAAGACACTAAGAAATAGTTTAAAACTTATAAACACCTACAACACAGGAGAAATTCCAAGTCTCGAGCAGTTTCTTTAAAAAAATGAATACCTGCAATGTTATTTGGACTTATTCAACAAAATCACAGCATAAAATGATTGTCAAACAGTAACTTACTTGTTGCAGTCCATGTGCACACTTTGCTGCGACAATAACATTGTAATAATTGCTTGATTCTAAGAAATATGCTAAGTAGTTCTCTATTGTGGGCCGGTGTTGAGAACAGTATGTTGGAAACCTATAAGTTATAAAAGAAAAAAAAACTTAAGTGTTTGATTGAATACAGTTATCTCAGGAACTACTGGTTGGCATACAAAAAACATTTTTATCTTCAATAGACTATTTATCAAGGAAGGCTGTAAGCTATATAAAATTATGGTTCGACCAATAGGAGCCAAGTAGCGGAGGTATAACAACAGGGAACAGCTAGTTGACAACAAACTAAGTAGACAATCTCAAAATAACACAAATATACACGAATCGTCATCATCTATCTATATTATAGCTCTCAGCCAGTACCTGGTATAAGCTCCTATGCTTATGCAAAAGCTTCATCCAGGATATATGTCTGACGGCCACAATGTTGTCTGGTTTGTGGTTGTCATTATGTACTTTAAGACGAGGTAATGATCAAGCCACTTCTAGTGTTATAAAGGTTTAGCAATACAAAGTTTACTCGCTTAATGCCTGCCTGAGCAAAGAAATCCGATTCCACTCACATTATAAACCTTCATTACAGGAGTTCCAAAAAAAATATATACACTGTGTGCTACTCTATGTTTGCTAGTTGTCCTACACTCTGGTGCTCTGTAGAGAATGCACTATAACAAAATATGCTCTGTATTTATAGGTTATATTACCGGGTTATCACGTCTTCTAATGCGCGCAGCCATTGGTTGCAGTTTTCTTGTGTGTGCTTCAGTAAACTCTGGAAGAACGAGGTAATTACCTCCTTCACTGCATCACTGTTGCGTGGATCTACGTCCCGCAGTTTTTGTAATATTTGACCTAGAATATTTACGAAGTTAAAAATAATCAAATATAAATGTTTTTTGATGGTACACCACTTTATATTTAAAATAATGCCTCTGTACTCACTCATTGTAACGTTCTTATTCACAGGAGTTTAATTTATAACTTGGTTTTGGTTATATTCAATAATCAAATACGTAAACAAACCCACGGACCCACGTTTTACGAAATTTCATCGAAATTTTGACACATCGCATTGACGTTTTGAAGAAATAGAAATGCTGAAATGCTTTTCTCCTTGAATGCTGCATCTTGGGTCTGGAACGCGACGTGCAAGCGCTATTTTCATTGCTGGCAATTTGCTACTTTTTGACAGTATGTTGACAGCTTTCATTAACGCATAAAATGTCATGTGTGGGAAAATAACGCAATTGCCTTGGCGTTAGCAGTTGGGCTTGTTGTGTGTTCAAATTAGATTTTTATTGTTTCACTTTTATACATTCCGATTTTATTACTGTGAATCATCTATTGTGAGAAGTAACGGAATAATCATGGCTACTTTAGAAGACAAAATCCTGGGTAATAAATTACAGAACTATTGTAGTAGCAGCGAAGACGAAGGCGAAGGTGACTCTGATGACGATAGAAGTGGAGATGAGGAAGGTGCACCCGCTAAAGCTGAGGAAACGGCTAGCGCAGAACCAGCGCCCATTAATAATTGGACCGGACAAGCCAGCAACACTGGCCCGAAAGGAGTGCTAGAAGACTGGCGAAGGTTCAAGCAGTTGGAGGCGGAAAATCGCGCAGAGCTCGCTAAAGAACGTATCGCCTTAGCGAAGAAACTAACCCTGTCAGTGAAACCTGAACGAGAAGCAGCTCAAGACAAGCAAAGGGAAGAATTGGAAGATGAGCTGTCTGAGCTCATGGATGAGGAATTCCTTTTACAATATCAGAAACAGCGAATGGAAGAACTGATGAGTCAGCTACAGAAGGTACCTACATTTGGTGTACTTAAAACTCTCAACAGTCAAGAAGAATTTCTGACTGCTATTGATAAAGAAGATCCAAAAGTGACGGTTATTATTCACATTTATAACAACAGCACTAGAGCGTGTGAGACAATGGACGGCTGTCTGAATATATTAGCGGCTGATTACCCAACAACAAAGTTCTGTCGTATTGCAGTAGACATCACGGGACTAAGTCGTCACTTCCGTGTGGATGGTGTACCAGCTATACTAGTGTACAAAGCAGGCCAAATTATTGGTAACTTTGTGCAACTGGCGGTGGAGCTTGGCAATGACTTCTATGCCACGGATGTGGAACGTTTCCTCGTTGAGTTTGGTATGTTACCAGAAAAGTAATAACTTGAATTTTTATAATCTGAACCTTTTAAATTTTGCTTTATTCTAACATTCATTTAAGGACATGAATTTCAAAATTTAGGAACTTAATTCATTGCAAGATTTTAATCTTATTTTCAAAAAGAAATTAAAATTAATTTTGAGTGTTTCTGAAAAGAGGTTTAGTTAAAATTTATTTATTTTTAAAATCATAAATGTTAGCTTAGCTAGTTTAGTTTTAAGGAAATTGCATCTCATACCTGTTATGGGAACAAATTTAATGAAATGTGTTTGTGTACCAGTGCTTCAGGAAAATAATGCTACCTTATTGATCTATTTTAAATTTAAATATTTGTTTTTGATGTGCAGCAGGTATTTGCACTTATCATTTGTTTATCCTTCCATATAACAGGTTTCTTTCTGGGGAAAGATTTTGAAAATAGCAAACCAATCTTAAATAAAAAAGAAACATGTCCCACCAATGATATTGTAAAAGTTATTCATTCATCAAGGATGTTTACGGGTTTCCCTGTGGTTATACTCTCTTTGTGGTAAGGGATTATTTATGTGTCAACAGATTGTTGAAATGTATGTCATCTATGTTGATGTTACATACATTTATGGTGCATTGTGGGCCAACAATTAGTGTCAAGTTAGTAATAACTGGTAACATCCAGCCATTGAAGCCAACAATGCATTCTTGACCTATTTCTAAGAACTGACTTTGTACTTCAACCTTTTTTATATTGAATGAATGTTTTTCAGCCAAAGTTTACTCTAATAATCATTGTAAAAAATTGCAGAATGTTGCACATTCTTGTGTATTTTGAGATATTTTAGCTTATAATATTGGTAGCAATATTTAGAGTTACCTAGTTATTAATGTGGTAGTTTTTATGTTTAATGTTAAGATTTTGTCAGCCTTACTAGTTCATAACATTCAGCAATGTTTGTCTTGTGGGTACTAATTATAATATTAGTTGATAAAATGTGGTATAACATAAAAATTATATACTTACTAAACTCACTATAAACATTAAAAACTCTGCAACTATAATTAGCAATTGCATTTTTTCTGGGATATTACTTTTTCTATTAAAATTTCACTGTGGTACTTCTTAAGTTCTTTCTTATAACTTAAAATTAAGACAAAAATGCATTTACTTTGAAAATTTAGTACTTACACTTTTTCTATTGGAAGTAGGTACCCATTGTTTATACTGCATTTCGAAATAGTCTCTTGTGATTTATCATATTGAAAAAATCCAATTTTTGGCTGCATAATATCCGCCTAAGATTTAGCGGGTGCTAATCAATAATACACCTTTATAAAATACCTCCTAATTGTAAAATTAGAATGTAATAAACGTGAATTTTACGTGATTCTGACTCATTATTACAAAAGCCCGCGGCATCGCTCCGCATTTCTTATTCCTCTTCCAGTTCAAGTTGAATGCAAAATGAACCATCATATAACCCTCCCCAGAGACCTATCTCTCTCTGTACTAAAATTTATCAAATTTGGTTCAGCAGTTTAGGCGTTTAGGTTTAAATTGTAATATTACAGCTTCCTAGGGAAGAGGCCTGAATTTCCATTCCTCGGATAACGTTCAGAACTGGTGCTAGGAGCATTAAACAAAAAAGAATCACAAAACCTATTTGCGTAAGTAGATTAGGCCGGCTTTACTGCCAGTTCTTTATTGAGACCGCTACCACAACATTACCCGCTATCTGTTATTCTTTTCTAAGTTTAGAACATTGCGTCGTAAATACGCGAGCTGGAAAAAGAACTGAAAATGTGTGAGGTTTCATGTTATTTATGACTATTTGTAAATAGGAGAATCTCAACTCGGCAGATGGTTTATTTTGACGCACATGGAACCGATATAACTATTATCTTTGAGGAAAAATAAAATACACAGAACGGTATATGTTATTAACTGACTGGAACTAATTACAATTTGTTACTGTGGTTCCGATGAGTAGATATGATTAGTGCGTAGCCCATGTTCAAGTTATGGTTTTTAGCTTTTGGAGTTGATAAATACCGTTATGACTTTACGGTAGGAAGTACATCTCCCTTTTAGGAATAAAGCGTGCTAATGCCACCCAGGTTGATGGGCTATTATTTGCTAATTATACAATAGACTATCAAAATACCATTATCTTATTGTTTGAGGTACTCGTGGGGACTATTGTGGCTCTAAATGAATAGGCCTGTGTAAGCCCTTGCCCTAGTCAATATAAGGCCGGTTGTTTCTGGTTTAGGAAAAATGGACCCATGTAATCTTAGATGAGCGCATAGCGTTCCAGATAAAGACTTCCTTCAACCCCTACCGATCATTCTACCGAGTTTTAGACCTTTCTGTATCGAAAACCTGCTTTTTTATAAAGTTACTTTAAGATATAAGTTCTCAAAATACAGGAAGTATAAAGCGAATATTTTAGTAACATAAAAACATCGAATAATCGCCTCCATGACCCAAGATAGTACTGCCCAGGCAGTGGCGGATTAAACGTTGAGAGCGCTGTAGGCAAGCATCTCATCGGCGCCCATATATTAAAGATAACACGTAGATACTATAGTTTGACCAAAATCGATGTACCTTAGGAAAATGCGGTGAGATGGGGGCCAAGAAATAAAGAGCATCAGTTTACATGAGATCGATATCTGTCGAACAGATCTTACGAGTTCGGTTTACAATATTTTAAAGCCTTAGGTAAGACCAGTGGCGTATTTTAAAATTGAGCGCTGGACCTGTACAGCCCGGAACTAAACACAAAAAAATAATAATTAAGTGCTACTCAAACTTCACACCACCTTGTAGAAGACAAACCTACAATGTTGAGTTTTATAGACCGCGTCGAGACTAACTAACACAAGAAGACTTTGCATTGAAAATGAGCAATTAAAATCGCAAGCAAAGTAAAAGCGCGAGCGTAGCGAGCGCGATTTTTTTTTGGTTGGCAAAGAAGAAGCCAAATTTTCATTTTCATTTCGTTAAACATTTCCGTACTTCAAGAAAAGTTTTAATCTAAAAGCAAAATCAATTCAAAGTCACTCTTGTAGCGCGAGCGTAGCGAGCGCGAAATTTTTTAGCTTTTTGGAAACGAAGAAGCCAAATTTTCATTTTCATTTCGTTAAATATTTCCGTACTTCAAGAAAAGTTTTAATCTAAAAGCAAAATCAATTTGAAGTCTTTTTTGAAGATCAAGCTTGGTTAATGTAAGTTGCTTAGGTTTTAGTAGTTTTTTTAATGACCTAGATAGATTTTTTTTAATTTCTTCTAAGTTAAGAACTCGGTGCGGCTTGCGCCACCCCTCGCAGCCTGACGCCCCGGCCCTCTTGGCATGGCCCTCTTGGCCTAAGGGTAAATACGCCACTGGGTAAGACGAGAGTGGCAGTCGACGCGACGAACATTGCAGTCGTATCTTTCCAACTTCAATCAGGGATCATGTACCATCGACAAACTTGTTTGTAGGCGTAAGTTTTAATCAGTCCCACCATCGTATAATTTATATTTTGTTATAAATTGAAGCGAATTGGGATTGTATGCAAAAATAATAGTTTCATTGTCTAAGTGGTGACTTACATATTGACACAATTAATTTTATGCCATATTGTAGTTTTTTTTTTATTTTACAATTCCACCCGCGCGCCCCTTTGTACCTTGGCGCCCCTAGGCAGATGCCTAGTTTGCCTTAAGGATAATCCGCCTCTGTGCCCAGGGGTCAGTATTTCGCGTTCTTTATTCTAACGGCTTGATACGTAGTGAGGTCAGGGTTTCTACTCCAGACTTCAATAAAACAAAGGAATTAATAAGGATATGAGCCGTTCTCCGTCTACAAATTACAATGGACACTGGCCGCGTAATATGACCGTGGGAATGAGCCGACCGCATCGCAATTATCAGGCCAATCAGCATGTGAAATGAGGGGAAATCACTCTCTGTGGCTGCCAGTGAAAACAAGCGGGGATGACGCAGAATAAGCCAAGTATGGCATTAAACAAAAGATAATGATAGTGTTCTTTGACGGTACGATAACTTTTATAATAGGTAGGTAGGTACAGACCTACTTTTTAGGATGTTTTTAGAAGTTCATTGCACTAAGGAATTCATGGCTGTCATTAGATCAAAGCGGTGGCACGGTTGGCACAGCAGTTGAGTGATCGACTGCGTGTTGCGAGTTCAATTCCCAGAAGAGTTCATTTCACATTTCCGGGTACGGCTGTTTGTGTTTAAATGTTTGTAAACTCAACAGTGATCCAGGATAAATATTTATACAGGGCAACGTATTTCTTTTTTAATCGTAATTTCTTTTGGAGTATATGACGCTTCTGTGTGGTCCAAGTTTGTACAGGATAAATATTATAATCAGCTTCAATAAAATTTCAAGTTCTTATCTAAATTAATTTATTAATGAGAAGAGTACTAGAAAAGTTACATAACTCTTAAATTAAAATGAATTGGTCTTATAATTAATCCTCTTAACGAGTTTAAATACTATGTTGCGCAATCTCTTTAAATATTTCGATTACATGACCCAATATAACATATGAACATGTGTCAATATATTGCTATTAAACAGGCAAAACGCCATAATATTTCTATAAAAACTTGTATTTAAACATTTATTCATGTAATAGTAGAAAATTGTAACATTTGCAACCAGTACTATCAAGGGTTGGATGCGCATTATTCTGAATTTGAAAAGGCTAAGTTAACAGAGGTTTACGATTTCGTCGCTCATTTCTGTGCGCCTGCGCTTCGGTGGTTTGACTGTGGGCTCGTCGTCATCCTCCTCGATGATCTCCATATCGCTGTCACTGTCCTCCCTGACTCTTGACGTGGAGGGGCCTGGTTTCGGGTCACTGCCGTTTGAGCCGTTGGCTGGTTTTTCTTCTTCTTTCGGAGCCGGCATTGGGGCATCAGTGTCTGTGACGAGTCTCCAGGATTTTTCCTCGTCTTCCTGCTGTAACCTGACCCTAACTTCGTAGTTCTGTAGGAAGTCATCGACCAACAACGCACAGCCGTCATTGAGACCTATTTCCTCTAATGTTTTGTCGTTGTTGTGGTCAGTTTCGCCGGGCTCCGAGGAGAGGACGACCAGGCCTTTGCCCTCGACCGTAGCGTCCGGTGCCTGCATGTTGAGCCCGTCTTTAAAGGCAGTGGTGAGATCTTTGAGTGTAAGCTGCTTTAAGTTGCAAGCTAGACCCACTTCAGGTTTTGGTGCGCACACGTAGCATTTTGGATTGGGTGGAGTTAGAGCTGAAAATAGAAAGATTAAAATAATAATTGCTTTAGTTTGTAAGTTACTACTGTGTGCATAATCTTGATAAAAAAAATCCCATAAGCCTCTTAAAGACAGGAAAAATTTACGTGTGGGTTCTTAATTTATTAGTTTTATCTGAAACATACGGTAGCAGCGTAATCCCCATAAGATCGGTGGCGTCACAACTGATAAACAGATGTGATGTCATAGCTAGTTTAGCGTATCTTTATTTTTGCATTTACTTTTCTTAAACTATCTTTCTGATTTTCACTAATTCATGAGGAATGCGGTCAAACAGCCCCGTCGTGTGTCTTCGACAGTCGCAACTTCGTTTAGCTGTTTCAAACCTTCAGTTCTGCGATTATATAGGCCGATTCAATTTACGGAAATAGTGCGTGGAAAAGTAAAAAATATTCATCGTGTCCCCAAACTTATACTGGTTCTAGTACCATCGAATTTTGAAAAGAAATTATCAGCTATTTGGCGTAGCACTTCGCGTTTTATGTACAACATTTCGCACGCACTCGTCACGATAACATCGGCGTGTGTCACACGTTTTAAGAGAAATAAGACTCACGACTATAATATCGCCCGATTCTCTCGCTCGTGGAGACTTCCCCTAAGTGACGATTGTCGCTGGTTTCTCACACCATGTGTTGAAGCCGAAACTAACCAAACATTATTATCATTTCCGTAAGGTCATGTGTAATACACTGCCGATGTTATTTCACACCGACAGGGATATTGTATACCGGGATATTATTTAAGGGATATTGTATGTTGCTGATAGGCTATTAAGCATTGACTTTGATTTGATTTGAACGAAGAACATTGCCAAACAACGCTACATACATTTTCATGTTCTTTCTAGCAAAGACTCGACGAGGCAATAATCGTCAGACAAAAATTTCTTCATGTAGATGTCAAAATTTGATACTCGGCTCGGCAAAAAGCTCTGCAGTGTTACATTAGCAAGAATGCTCATTACAAGTAAATGCTCAAGTTTATCAGTATTAACTTACTTTTCTCCGGCACGAACAGCTGGCCGCGATGGTTGACCTTGGGTCGCAGGTACACGCTGGTGCAGTTCTCTATCTCGCCGCGGAGCACTGACTGCGCACGTAGTACCGCGAGGCCGGCCACTATAGCGTTAGCAGTCGCTATCGCTGGGATTATATTGCCGGCCATTGCTGTGGGTAGAAGTTTTATATAGTTAATGGTATCGAATAGATTATTTAGGGCTAAGGTTCTGTAGATCAGTGAACAGAACATTAGCCCTAATACTCTAGTATCAAAGATAATTTGCCTGTACACTGATCAACCAAACAGGTATCCTGGTTATCAGTCCCCTGGTGTGTAGGTATAATTCCCAAAGATTTTTTTTAGGGTTTGTCCATGATTTTGTCTCCAAACTTAAACAAATATGTTTGTGTTTTTGAGCAAATTATTTCATCTTAAAACATTGCAAATTCTTCATTAGTTTATTCTGTAATTTGTGTAACTTTACTCTAAATTCGATATTCCTACAATGAAATGAAAAGTAAATAGAAAGTACTTACATTTAATCTCAAACCTCGACTTGAGCGGTATATTGAAGATGTGCGCGCGTATATTAGCGCATGCCGTGACGAAGTCCATGGCGCTCTTCTCGTCCTTGTCCCACACCAGGTGGTCGCCGTCTGGACGACTCTTCAGATCCTTTTGCAGAGCAGCACAGCTTGCAGCAAACACCTGGAAAAAGCAGTTGCAATTTTTTTAAGAATTAATAGCCTCTAATACTGCTAGAGTGTGTTTGAAGTAAAATAATATATAGTAAGAGGGGTGTTCTTTGTGGCTCTGTCTTATGTTATTTTTACAAAAATTCTATTATAGAGAAACTTTTTAAAGTTTAAAATATCTTCATCAGTATTAAAAGTAACAACAAATAAAACAAAGATATAAAAGAAAGTTACCTGCGCACATTCATGCACTGACCAAGTCCTTTGATCAGGCAACCCAGAATGCTGAACTGGTGCGTTATCCTTGCCTGGCAAGTTGTCCCACACCAGAGGGGTAGGAGACCTGCGCTTCTTCCAGAGATTCTCCATAGACAGCAAGTAACGAATGTCATCACCAAACAACTTGCTGAAGAGCTTTTCAGGTTCATAGTTAGTTTCTGCGGCCCACGTCCGAGTGCTCTTTCGTTCTACATTGCCGGCTGTGTTTCCTTCACTTGACAATGCTGATGCACCAGCTTCTCCAGCTGCTTCAGGGTCTGCAGTGTCCGGACTGACGTCTTGATCAGGGTCCTCTTCACCAAAGAGCTGGTTGAAGAGATGCTTGGCCCATACAATGCAGTGGATTGGTTCAGACGGAGTGTTACGAATTGTGCAGCCAGGGAATGTTTTCTGTGGGGCTTTTGGCTGACATTCATAGCACTGTGTCAAGCCTTTTTTGATGAGCTCAACCTGTAAATGTAGAGGTAAAATGTTTAATTACCAAAGTCAAATAACAGTTGTCAAGCAGAGTCATTATTGTGTAGCAGCAGATGAGGTTTTCTATACTTTATTTTAATATTAAAATTCCGTAAGCTTTTATCTTTTAGTTACAAAACTGAGGATTTAGAATGTGAATATTTATCAATTGTTTTATATAAAACAAGAAGAACCAGAATAATGATTATTCAAATTATATTATAAATGCAAGCATTTTTATCTATCTTTGGGTGTAAAATAGGTGCAATAAAAATGATTCAACAAATGTGGCATATGTGGCATATTTAATTTCTCCCTATTCCAATAGGAAAAATTCGTGAATTATAACTCAGTTTTACCTGTCCTGCATATCCAGCAGTGCCAGTCTCAATCAGGGGCACGTTGGCAGCGAGACACATCCTGTTCACATGGTTACGTGCCACGCGGTTGTCCAACGCATTCATCACAATCTGGAATTGTTTGAAGTAGCTGACTCCGTAATCATTGCTGGAATTAAAAGAAAGATATTTCTTAGAATCAACGCACCAAATGTGGGAAAAATTGTCACCCTATCATAGTAAGATCATCATTCAAGATGGCCTTTTTTTTGCGTGGTAAAATCATCAAATGGGTACTTCCACCCCAGGTAGAGCGGGAGGGACTGTCAGACTTGTACTGACTAAAATCCACGGTGTCCTTCGGTAACAATTTGTGTACGAACCCTGGCAGGCTATGGCTCTCTAAAGGGGGCCTCGTCATTATGCTGACGCCCTTTGAGGCGCGCGTGAAACACAATGCACCGTCCCGGGCATGGTCCATGGTCTGATGATGGTCTAAAGGTTAGCAACTACTCTTGCGCTTGAGATCAAGCAAAGCCAAGTATGTGTCTTTTTCAGTGCATATTTTACGAACTTTTGAAGTTTATCTTGGACAGTATCACTAACATTGGTAAAGGAAAACAGTGTGAGGAAATCAGGAAATCTAGACCTATATAATCAATAAAATCTACACAAGGCATGTCAGAGGCCTATGGGATTCCCATAGGCAACTAGTTAACTTTGACACTAGTGATTGGCAACATGTTCACACATTAAAGATGTAAAACCATAAACTATGATGACTATCATCAAGCATGACCAAACCTGTCTCTCATCAGTATGGTTAACTATCTTCAGTTACTTAAAATTACTTAAAATATACTAAATGTAGGTATTTTACCATAAACATAATAACTGAAGAATGTTAGATTATTTGTTAATCTTATAGGTATTGAATTATTAACAAGTATGCTTAGATATTGCTATCTGATTAGGATAAGACTGAGATTTAATCTATTATTTTTTTTTGGTGAGCATCACTGTCTTCAGATTAAAATTTCAAACTCCACCCCTAAGACGACCCACTGACCCAAGTTATGTCTGTGTGAACTCATCAAGTTGGTCAGAATATGAAAACCGATAATTTATTCATCTTTTAAAATAAAATTCAGTATGAAGTAATATTTGCAACAATGCAGTCAAGGACCTTTGGCAGCTATGCTGTCGACAGAAATTGACATGACACATCGAGATTATTTACCTTAATCTACAATCCAAGATGCAACTCTGGCTTACCTGATAACGCTGTCGTGATGTGCTATGATATTGACGTTGGGGTTGAACGACAGCGCGCTGTCCTTTGCCACTTGAGCTTTTGACTTCCCAACATGCTCTTTGTGGAAGAGAAACTGACGATTCAAGTTGCTTACGTCGATCGTATCAAGGTCAATCTGAAAAAATAAACACATGACTAACATCTCCCAACTCCGTCAATAATCATTCTCATTTAAAAACAAATGTATCACGCACAATCTCAATGTTAGGGAAGCCGGTTAGCACGAGATTCTTCAATATTTCACAACCTATACCGCCGGCCCCTACAACCAAAATCTTCGAATTTGCAATGGCTTCCGTCAACTTTTCGTCGAAAACACCAGCCACCCGCGCTACCATCTTGGTTTTGATAAATAAAAACACTACTGTGAGGAACTATAAGAATTATTTGCAGTTTATTTTAATGTTACAACGTAAACGCTTGGCGTAGCGAGGATTCATTAATCAACTGTCAAAATTTGGCGTCAGTTCCTCGCACGTTTTGAAATCGAATAGAGGATAGAGGTTGTATTTTTTATAGAGAGTCGCTTCCTGTTATTTTATTTTATACAAAAAATGAGTTTGACGATACAAGTTACTGCTAAAAGACGATAAAGAATAGTAGTTGTGCAGACAAACTGTTTTTGTCATTTTTATTAAATTACAGAAAGTTTTATAGATTTCTGGACGAGTCAATAAACTGCGTTTCGTTTTTGTATCGAAAAAATAAAATACTATCATTTTCACCACGTTTGTATAAAGCATTTTTGCAAGGCATAAAAAAAAACTTTTTCCGAAATTGTAAACATGATTTTATTGCATTAAGTACCTAAATACAGGCCAGCAGGTCAATCTGTCAAATTTCTTTATCAGATTTTCAACCTTTTAATTTTCACACAAAGTGGGGGGTAATGTTAAATTCGATTGGTAAAATTAGACTGATTCGGGTAGGTTGAACTGCTGGCGTCTGTACATACATTTTTGTACTGACTTACGTAGTCACGTTGTTCTATTGATTTCCTAACAATTAGCAATCCATCCGCGTCTTCGTTCGCTCAAATTTAAAACTTCTCTGTTTATTTCTACTCCCGGTCATCCGGCAACTTTATGAGCCTCTTTTGAAAAACTAATTAAATATTCAACAAACATTTCAGACACCTAGCACTTGTAGTAACGAAGTTTCTTTTATACTATCAACCTATAAGTGTTTGTCCACACTGGAAGCCTAGTGCGTCGGCGGTGGCAGGCGCGGTGGCGGGCGCTGCGGCCGGCGCGATACGTGTCCGACCCGCCCGTTATGTCGGTTGTTGCCTAGCAACGCCTAGGCTCGCAAAATCGCTTGTAACCACCGCGCTAGGCTCCCTGCCTAGTCACTTCAATGTGGCCACAAGCGGCGATTTCATACATTCATTATTATCGCGCCCGCCGCCGCCACCGCGCTAGGCTCGCAGTGTGTTTGAGCCCTAAGGAGTCGAATTTCACAAAATCCACCTACGCCTAGCACCTACCTCTGCAAAATTTGAAACTCCCAGCCAGTGACGGATTAAGACTACTTGATGCCCTAAGCAATTGAAGCCTTTGGTGCCCCCTATCCACGGGTTATTTTCGTGATTAATTACATCAAAATGGGTCTTCCCGCCCAGGCTGGGATGGGAGGAACTGTCAAACTTGCACTGACTAAATTCCACGCTGATCCGTCAGTAGTCCTGTACGCTCCAGGATTACGGTTACTTGATGAGATAGTCCCACGACCCCGGCAGTCTTTACACACAGCCAGTTTGCTGACAGCTCTTTGAGGAGCACGTGGAATACGACGCGCCGTCGACCCGGGGACGGTCCATGATCGGACGGCGAGTCAGCTATTACTCGCCATCCGTATGACCGCGCCTACGGTGGCCGGAAAACGCCTCGCGTAAATCAGTTTTTGTTTTGCGTAAAATCATCAAATGAGTCCTCCCACCACGAGCAGGGCGGGATCTGTCAGACTTGTACTGAATAAAATCCACGGTGTCCTTCGGTAGCCCTTTGTGTACCGGAGTCGCGGTATACGTATGTCCCGCGACCCCGGCAAGGCTTGGCCTTCTAAAGGGGGGCCCGTCATTATGCTGACGCTCTTTAAGGCGCGCGTGGAACACAAAGCGCCGTTGACCCCGCATGGTCCATGGTCGGAGAGCGAGTTGCCCTTTAGTCGCCGTCCACATGCCCGCGCCTACGGTGGCCGGAGAGCGTCCCGCGACATCCGTCGTCGTGGGTGTCTACCACTGCGGATGGGACGGAGGCAGGCCGCTGTCCTCTCTCTCACGCAGCCCGCCTCCTCCTTTGAGAGCATGACTGCATCGCAGAAGGAGGCGACAGCTTCCCACTCCGTCTCGCCCCGCAGCATGGCCGCGACCAATGCCGCGCTCAAGAGGTCTCCGCCTATCACCTGCATGAGGACACGGCGGTGCTCCGCCCAAGCAGGGCAGTCCTGCACCGTATGCTCCACCGTGTCCTCCGGGTGGTCCTCGCAGTGGTCACACCCGAGCGTTTCCTCTCTTTCTTCGGACACAAGTACCCCCAAGCATCTATGCCCGGTGTCCGGTCTAAGACCTGCGTCAAGCCGTAGGTCAGGACGCCGTGGGACTTATCCAACCACTCCTGCAAAGAGGGGTCTTACAGACAGCGATTGCGGCGTGCCCGAAAACAGAGTCTTGGGATATGCAAGGGCGAGCGAAGCGAGCTCATTTTTTTTTTTGCACCTTTCTTGTATATTCAAAAAACAAGGTAATTATTGTAGGCCTATTCACGATGAAATAGCGAGCGAAACGAGCTAGAAAATTTAAGCTGTTTCAGTAAGTTTTTGGTAACGTGAGAGTGAGACGTGATACCCATGGGGGCACCAAAGGAAGCACAATAAAATCCGTCCTTAGGAATTTTGTGCTTCTTCTGGTGCCCCCCCAGACGTGATGCCCTAGGCAATTGCTTAATTTGATTAAGGGTTAATCCGTCACTGCTCCCAGCACTTGTAGTAAAAAAGTTTCATACAAACTATCAACCCTGAAAACTAGGGGTGGAATTTTGCAAGATCCTGTCCTAGTGAGCACCTACGTCGATAAAAGAGATCCCATGCATTTGAAACTCCTAGCATTTGTAGTTTCTGCGATTTCATGATGAGTGAGTCAGTGAGTGATTGGCATTTCGCTTACAAAAAGATTTAAAAAAAAAATGTTCACAACAACTTTTCAGTCGAATGAATGGATTTTTTTTCATCGAGGAATAAAAATTTAGCTTCCGACCTACCTACTTCCGTACCTGCCTACTACAGAAGTGTTTATTCAACCGCGCACCTGTATGTAAGACCCTCTGAAAAAGGGTCTTCATTGTAAGCTTTACGCCTTCACAAAATATATTCTATCTAGCTGGATTATATTGGAAAAATGTCACAGATATGTGTTGGAATAGTTTGATTTATTACTTTGTTAGACCCACCAACTCAATTCCATATTTTTAACTTTTAAATCTTTTACAACACATTGATATTTGAAGTGGGACGATCATCAAATAAAATCTTAAAATGTATGTCGCAACATCTTCTTCAACATAAAATGTGTCGTTTCGCAGCACAGTTTCATTAAAATTGCTTTTAACTTTATGGCACTAACGGCTTTTATATTTATAAAATGCAATATAGTGCGAAGCGGGGTCATCGTTGTTTTATTTAAGGCTGTTACTTGAAAATGTGTTACTGTAAATGGTTGACGACCACTGTTGATTGCAGGGAATAACAACCTCACGGTCGTAAAGTCATTTGGCAAGGGTTTATTGAGTCTTCTGGCCAATAGGTTTAAACGTCTGTGAAATTAAGGGTTATTGGTAACGGAAACAAATTAGAGGAATCGGGGTAGCAATGACGTTCTGCCTACGTAATGATCTGTTTTGTGTGGGAAGTTTTCTACTTCGGTTAAATTTTATGCTAGTGAATTGGAGCTTGGAATTGTCCTGGCTTCAGTGACAGTATAGACTTACTGAATCAAGGACAAAGATTTATGTAGATACCTACCTAATGTAGCATTTGTCCACAGTTATAATAACGCGCTTTATATAAAAAATCTAATAAAATGACCTTCTACGACGTTCCATTTATGTCTGTGCCAAAATTCATTAAAAAATTCATCAAATTGTTAAATTTGATTAACTCTGCTATTATAACTTTAGATTCACCTCTGTTAGTCGCCAGGACGATACCAATTTAATAAAAATAAGTATACATAGGTATAGTTACCTATCTACTATACAGGATCAAAGCAATTTGGGACTCATCGCTACGAGAAAAGGGCGTGTGAACAAACACCGGCCGATCGCTCGTCACAGCTCCCTTTTTCATTCAGGATTTTAATAACACTGAATATAGAGTAGCTCTATTTTGCCATCGAGAGCCAAAAAGTGGTATCTTATAATCTACGAAAATTATCTCTTTTTGTATTTAAAGGCATCTCAGAGTTATTTCTGCTTGAAATAACTCGGATTTGTTTGGATAAACAATTACTATTACCTATTTATCATTTTCGTGCATTTATTAAATTCATTTTGAGTTCTCGCATTATGCCCTATTCTTTATTTACTCACATACACAAACATCCAGACAAGGAACAACTAGATTCAATTCTAGATCATACAAATATTTGCTCAGTGTGGGAATAGAACCCGCGACACGCAGCGCAGTAGTTCGCTCAGCTGCTATGCCAATTGTGCCGTCCGTTTGGTGGCAATTTAATTGTCATCTTAGCATCTAAACAAATGGACTACACATAGTCTACTCTTCGTTTCTTTGTAGAATATGATGGATGAACCAAAGAAGGACTAGCTTTACATTTCATTTTTTTACAGTGAGAAGAAAAAACAGTCATTATTAGTATGACACCGTAAACAAAATTCTAAAGTTATCACTCTCTGCCAAAGGATGCAGTATTTTCGCCTCTTCGGACACAGCACATACCTTCGGTCGACGTCTGTGGTTTCAACGCGAGTATTTTGATTGTATGGCTGCCGAGGTTAAATTGCCATTTCGCTGAATGTTCTAAATTCGGATCAGTGTCCCTGGATCTATTCCGGTGACCATTTGTTACGTGAGCTCTGTGACCCACAAGCTGATTGATTTGCACATACTGCAGTGTTTGAGAGGAAAATATTTCAATGTTTTATTTACACCATCCAGGCGTCCCTGCTGCCGCGGCGTCCACTTTTACTTTTTCCAACACCTATACAGCCTTTTTAACACGTAAAAACTATTTCATCACAAGTGTCTCCTGTCAAAAAAAAACAAAATGGAGTTTTTATTTATTTAATATTTTTTAACACAATTGCCTTTACCGCTGTAATTTGCCAATCAAATCGCAATGGTAATAAATAACAAAATAGTAGTAGTGTTATATAATCATCAGAGAATACCACAATAATAATTTAAAATAAATGATCCCACTAAACAAAGACCACGAAGGCGCTAGATGATCCAAGAAACACCACAGGTCTAAGAAAGAGTACATCTCCCGTATTTGTTAGAGTCTGTAAGACTTTTTTTTTAAGAAATGGCCCCAAAAAAGAAGAAGGAATCACCGAAACCACCTCCAAAACCTGCCGTGAAACTGGCTCTCGGAGAACTTCCAAAGCCGAAGAAAATTCCCCCTCCACCTAAATGTTTTACTGTAGAAGAACTTTTGAGATTTAAGGAGATTTTTAAACTGCACGATGAAGAAGGCATTGATAAGGTAATAAAGATGTATACCTAATTGTTTGTTGGTCCCTACAACCTATCTAGTTTGTGGTTCCTACACAGGATTGGTTTTCTTCTCACTCTTTTACTTCGATTATATCTACTTTATCTTTAATCTATCCATCCATCTATGGCGAAGGAGTCTAACCTTGATGAGTAGGTATTTTAGTTTGTGAAGAGTCATGAGTTAAGTACTGCTTGTAAGTAGGTATTATAAACACACTTTGCACAGGAGCAATTTAAAATGATACGCCTATGTCACTCAAGAATAATGTGGCTTTCTATACAGTTGAAAGTTATTTTCAAAATCAATTCAGTAGTTTCATGGATCACCTTCTACAAAAAAACTCACAAACCTCAAAACTTTCCTCTACACATTTAATATTAGTGTAGAATGATACATTTCTTACCTTTACAGGTGCCAATAAAAGATATCACAGTTATGTTGAGGCAAGTTGGACTCAACCCGAAAACTGCTGAAGTAAATAAACTGTTCGAAATGTTCCTCGAAGATGATTTAGTGGACACAGTTGAACTTGACGAGTGGTATCAAATGATAGAAGGTAAAATGAATATGGGAGATGACTTTGAGTTGGCGATCACGAAAGCGATGGCAGCTCTAGGACACGACGACGAGGAAACGGGTTTCGTTAACTTCGAGCTGTTCCGTAACGAACTGATGACGTGGGGAGAACCACTATCGGAACTCGAATTCGCAGATTGGATACGATTAGCTACGAGAGATAAAACGTACGATCCAGAAACTGGGCTGTTTAAAATTCTTACGTTTGTGGAAAATATGAACATGAAAGATAACAGATTCTTTAACGAGCCCATTAACTACTTCAAGTTGGACCAGAAGACTTTGGCTGAGATGGCAATGAAGAAGGCAGCAGAAGAGAAAGCAGAGAAAGAGAGGAAAGAAGCTGAGAAACGAGCTCGAGACGAGGCAAGGAGACAGAAGATGATCGCTGATGGCTTGATAGGACCTGATGATCCCTTGCCTCCAAAAGCCGTGAAAGTGGAAGTTGAAGAAGAAAACTTGAAGGAGACTGAGGGATAACAATACTTCCGTTAACAGTGGATACCACTCTCTTTTATTCGATTGGTTACTTGCCCATTTGATTTTACTGCAGAAATACAATTCATTAAAAGATTGTGGTAATTTAGAAAAGGGGACCTTAAAGCATAAGAACGTATTCGAATTTTTAATCCTACCCTAATTCATCAGCTATCAAAACTTTATAGAGCCTTTTTTTTTTTTTTTTTTTTTTTACGTGGTAAAATCAACAAATGAGACCTCCCACCCCGGACAGGGCGGGAGGTACTGTCTGATTTGTACTGACTAAAATCCACGGTGTCCTTCAATAGCCCTTTATGTTCCGGGGTCACGGTGATGGTATAAGACCCGCGACCCCGGCAGGCTTTAGCCCTCTGAGAGCCCTCGTCATTATGCTGACGCTCTTTGAGGCGCGCGTGGAACACGACGCGCCGTCGACCCGGGCATGGTCCATGGTCGGGCGGCGAGTTGCCCTTTACTCGCCGGCCGCATGCCCGCGCCTACGGTGGCCGGAGATCGTCTTGCGACGTCCGACGCCGTGGGCGTCCACCACCGCGGGTGGGGCGGAGGGAGGACCTTGTCCTCTCTCTCACGCGGCCCGCCTCCTCCTTCGCGAGCATGACTGCTTCGCAGAAGGAGGCGACCGCTTCCCACTCCGTCTCGCCCCGCAGCATGGCCGCGACCAGTGCTGGGCGCGAGAGGTCTCCGCCTATCGCCGCCGTGAGGACACGTCGGTGCTCCGCCCAAGCGGGTTAATCCTGCACCGTATGCTCGACTGTGTCCTCCGGGCGATCTACGCAGTGGTGACACCCAGGCGTTTCTTCCTTTCTCATAAGACACAGGTACCTCCCGAAACATCCGTGTCCGGTGAGGACCTGCGTCAAGCGGAAAAAACTTTATAGAGCCTAATATAAAAATGAAATGCGAAAGTAAGTTTGTTTGTTTCTCTGTTATCTTTCCATGCTTCTATCACTGAACAGTACCCCTAGCACGAGTTTTCTCTATTTTACTTTACAGAGTTTTTCCAGTATTTACAGCGTTTATTGTATGAAAATATGGTACAGCGCCTCTGGTGTGCGAAGAAGGAACCAATTTTTCCCTTGAAAATTGTCAATTTGAAATTGTCAAAGTTCCAGTTTACGTCTCAAATACTGAAAACTCGTGCTGACGGTACAGATCATCCTGAAACAGACAATAATAGTGTTCTTATGATAGTACAGTCGAGTTCATTAACATGTTGGCACGTCTAGACTTCAAAAATTTATGGACATCAAAATAATTCAGAATATTGTGACACTACAAGCATCATTAAATTGTGATCAAGATTCGGATTCATTAATATGTGACTACTTTTTCTCAGTAACATGTGTACAGCCAAAGGGACATTTTTATATCAACAACTTTAAGATCATAATTATCTGAACTGTGTAAGATTCACAATTATGTAAGCTCACATGAATACAGTAATATCTAAAGAAGTAAATCTAATTAAAATTCAACCTTATTACAACGTCATGGAGATGATTTTACTAGCAATATTAAAATTGCATGGTCAAAGAGTTTGCAACATTATTTAAGTACCACTGGCTAGTTTTCCATCAAGTGACGTTGGATTTTTTATTAAAAAGAAATAACTGACGCACATGTCATTCATAAAAAATATATCATGGCTTTGAAATACTCATTTCAAAAGACCTAAAGCGCATTCACGCAAAAAATCAATTGAAATACTGTCATTCTATAACAATGTAAACTGGATCTTATTTGTTGGAGCAATTAATATACTTTCCTATGCATGTAGAGATAATTATGAAGCTTACCCTGCTCAGATGTTATTAATGCTAATACAGTATACATATATTTTTTCAAAAGGTGATCACATATTATTGCCTAATGCAAAATATATATTATTGAACCTTCACATGAGGTCATATTTTTTATCTATAGATTTGTAGAATTTATTGAGCTTATCAACGCTCACAATATTTTGAATCATTGACAATGCCAACATATTATTGAACTCGACTGTACAACAGATGGCGCCATGTGTCTTCCTAATCATGATTGAATAGTTTTATTTTAAAAGCACAACACGAGCATAGCCAAGAAAAATAAGGTGCAGGTTTTTTAGAATGCTTTATGAAATAATAAATTCATGTAAATTCAAATGGCTTCTGATCTTTACTTCTCACATTATAATAAAATGTAAAAAAATATGAAGGCGAGGCGTAGGAAAACTCTGAGAGAAACTATAAGTTAGTTGCAGTTTTTAATTGGACCTCAGACTCTTGTAAATTATGCGAGATGAGTTATTAAGAAAAAAGAAGGTTGGTAGGGTTCTGTAGATAAGCGAAATTAAAGGCATGAATTATTTGAAGTTTTATGGTAGGTACGATATTTTCTGAAATTTTTCGCTACCAGGATCACCTAGTAGTCAGTTAATTTAGGAAAATATTACTTTAACGTCTTATTTTCCTAAATTTTACCATTTAGACAATTTTCTTCGTGAGTGACGCTAGCACATTTTACTTTAAATGGAAATAAACTCCCCTTAATAAAAAATGTGCAAGTAGTGAAGTTCCAAAACTTCACTTCTTGCACTGTTTTGTCCGAGGAAAACGCATAGGACGCTAATTAGACAGTAATGACAGGTAATACCTCGTCGACCGAATATCCAATTTCCGATGTTCAAATGCATTTTCGAGAACGAATTTGCGTACAGTGGAGCAGTAAATTCGGTACTACATAGCATTATGAGGTTGTTCGGTTTTCTGAGACTTACACTCGCAAGCAAAGGTATGGAATCAATCACAATCACTTACCTCCTCTAATTCCGAGCGAACTTGAGTACCTACTTTATAATTAATAATATAATATTCCACAACTACCACACAACGCCATCTAGTCCCAAGCTAAGCAGAGCTTGTGTTATTGGTACTAGACAACTGATAAACATACTTATACAATTCTAAATACATACATATTATAGATAAATTACACCCAGACACAGAACAAATGATCATGCTCATCACACAAACATTTGTCCTGGGTGGGAATCGAACCCACGACCCCCGGCATAGCAGTCAGGGTCACTAACCACTAGACCAACAGGCCAGTCAAATAAATCTGTGGTGATGCTATATTTTTGCTCGCTAGTGTATTTTAAAATAGTTTCAGCCACTGCGAACTTTTTAAAACATCTCAGAATTTGAAAAGCGTTCTAATTTTTAGTTTCTTTTACTGATTTAAATTCATTAAAGTGCTCAAGTTCCTCAAAAGAGGAATGCTAACGAGACTTTTACCTTAGAAAAACTGGCAGGTCTTCTTTAATTCAATAAGGAACTCTAAAAGAGCGAGAGACACATACATATTCATGTTTTCATTTAATAGGTCGTAGGTAGCACGTCTGCATAATTTCTGACTTGCAAAGAAATGGCGCAAGTATAATGGGAAGATTTTTCGCCTGAACACTAATTTTATGATAAAAACTTGGAATTTGGCTTGCATTGCGTTAAATGTCGCGTGAGTTTTTATTTTTATAATGGTGATGTCGGACTTTTTCTCCTGTAAGCCTATAAAACCGTATTGTGAAAATAAGCATGTTACTGTGACGCGCGGTAACACTGATATTATCAGTATATTTAAAGAAAACAGCCATCAGCCAGTCGGCCTCGCAAGCTAAGGGTAGGTATTCCATACCACCAGGTTTAAAAACGGCAACAAAATCATGTCTGTTGTATGGGAGCACCCTTAACATTAATAAAAGATAAACATCTGCTGAATTCTTGTCTAAAAAAAGAGTAACTGAAAAATTACTGTTATATCAACGTGAAATGTCGTTTTGACGTTGACAGTTTTTTTAGACAAGTGTTCAACGATAAATGTTTATCTTTCTTGTGGTAAGACATACCGTCTTACCCTTTTTTGTATTTGTTACAAGCCCCTCGATTTTCTCCAGTACAAAGTTGGTAGTACCGATTTTATCACGATTATTTCAACTTTAACCTATACCACTAATAACAGCGTCCCTTTGTCCTATTCTACGAATCTCTTTGAATGCAATTCGTTGTTAAAAATCTTATGGCGCAGTATAAAGCCAAGTTTCACTTTGCGGAGATCCATTTGTAAAATTGCACTGCAGTAATTTAACTAAGTAAAGCTTCAGTGTACTTTGTAAACCAACGATTAAATTACACAAAAACTAGGGAGTGCCATTTTGGAACAGTATTATATCAAATGAGTTTGTTATTTGCTGAACTGAAATAAAAATTGGGTTAAGGCTGCACCATTCAACGACCTCAGCGTGGCGTGACGTTAGCGTGGCGAGTCTTTGGCGTCCTTACTTACAACGAGTAAATGTAAGTTGTCACACAAAATTCGTTATGGTCGCGTCCCGCCGCGCTGAGCACGTGTTCGACAAAACCTTTACGTATATTTTCATTGTAAGGAAGCACGCCAAGGACACGCCACGTTAGTGTCGTGCCACGCCAAGTTCGCTGTTTGGCAATTGTGACCCACCATTACCAGCCAACACGTAGAGTGGTATTTGAGCGCTCAGCCTCTGTGCTAACTGTGCTGATTACCTGATTGTGGTAATAATATCCACCTTTTTTTCCCGATTTTTATTGAAAACTCTCATTTTTTTAATTCTATAGATTTTAATCAATAAAATCAGTTTTAAAGTCTCGCCACAGACTTCCTAAAATGAGCATCAAGTAATTAATTTGTTAATAAACAATGTGTTTACCCTCCTTGGCGTCGCGCAATCGGGTAAAAAGCAAACAACAATAAAACAACACGATTGTGTTCCACTTAACTTAGATTCCTAGAAGCTATTTCAACTTATATACGGAGGTTTTTATAATATACATTGATAAAAACATCCGTACATTCAGACTTGGATGATTTAAAAATAACGTTTCTTTAAAGTATTTTTGAAAATTAATGACCCCAATTTGAAAAGTCAGGGGTTTTTTTTTAAGTGGTAAAATCCTCAAATGAGTCCTCCCGCCCCGGGAAGGGCGGGAGGGACTGTCAGACTTGTACTGACTAAAATCCACGGTGTCCTTCAATAGCCCTTTATGTTCCGGGGTCACGGTGATGGAATAAGTTCCGCGACCCCGGCAGGCTTTGGCCCTCTGAGAGGGGGAAAAGTCAGTGGTAAGTGGTAAGTATTATTGTTGCAATACGCTTGAGTAACCGGTCTCTAAACTTCTTGGCTTCTTCATTTTACTTGCTTCTCCCATTCTCTGTCAATCCTTAATAATTCTTCACACAATCCATCCTGATGATACAACATCCACTAAATCACAGTCACATTGCCACCAACTTATCTGTTTCGCAAAAGACAGTAGCAAATCTTGCTCTCCAAAGTAAGACGTATATAATGGTGGTCTCTCATGTTTGTGGTAGTGTAAACTCATTTTAATTACGTAATAACTTAGCATTACACTGGGGGCTAGTGTACGAAGCAATGTGTCTAATAAAAGCTAGTCTTTGTAATATTACATTCCAGACATTTCTCCCACTCCGGGTATTATTTGACTCGAATACTCGTGATGCAAAATTGCAGACATTTTGGAAATTGTGTATGATAGTTTTGGTTTTCGTTCATCTATTATATACAACGTGTAACGTTAAAAGCGCAAAACCTCTCGTGGGGTAACTCAGCACATGTTACTGAACAATGTTTGTTATAAAACTTTTGGAAATTCGCAAAAAATTGATTTTTCATACAAAATGAGAAATTGGTCGAGCCCATCAGTTTGAAAAACAATTTTTTTTTTCGTGAATTTCCTAAAGTTTTATATTTTTACATTGTTCAGTAGCATTGGCTGAGTAACCTCACGAGAGGTTTTGCGCTTTTAACGTTACACGTTGTATAATACTGTTTTGAGAGTGTGGACTCCAAACCACATTTTATACAAAGTCCTTATTATACAAAACGACCGCACCGATTTTAATCAACCTTAAATACGCATTTGCAGGTTACATAAGTCTGAAAGTCGATAAAAATTGTTGATGCGCCATGTCTTGTAAAAAAAAACCAAACCAGAAACCTGTTTCTATGGAAAGTTTAAAATCGGTCGAATTTAGCTATATATAATATTATGTTTCAAAATTGTTCTCCAATTTCTGCATTCGAACTTAATCGACTTGATTAAGTTTTTATGAAATGCTACTTGGTGTACAGTACACGTTTTTGATCTTATTCTTATTAATTTGATTTGAAATGTGGTCGTAATCTCCTTCCTCAGTGTTTTTTTCGGTTTATGTACATTTTGACCTTTGTGGAAAACAAGGGAATGTTCATTGTAGAAAGAAAGTGTAATCCTTTTGTCACTGGCTTGTTTTGGAATGAGAAACAATTTTAGCATGACTTTTTAGTCCAAATTCAAACGTAGGATGTATTAACATTTAGATTTTCGAATTCCCTGCGGTTCAAATAGTATGAGTTAAATAAAAAACGGCACAGTTCTTGAGCAAAAAATGAACTCAACCCGCTTACATAAGTCCGTGTCATGAATCTATTAGATTATGAAAACCTGAGTTAGCTCTCCGTCATAAAAAAGAAATAATGTGTTCTGCGAAACGCGACCTAATCTTATTCTCGGCTACGCATGAGGCGTTAATAAAATTTACCATACATTTTAATTTAACAAGCATATTTTTATTTTATAAGAACATTTCAACTGGAATTCTAGGAGTCAAATATATGCTTCATTGATTTTTATACGCGTGTAACGAGGTACACAATTACGTGTAATAACGATAGCAATAAATCGCCATTAGGCCGTGGTTTACTGTTACGGAAATAGGCGAGCTTCTTATTGACTATGAAATTAAACGATGCCATGGGTTCGGTGGAAACCTTTCTTCGGTTTATAGCGTTTGGCAATTTGTATCTGTTTATGTGTTTGCGATTTTAGGACATAACCCCGATTTTTTATCGGATAGCAGAAGTGATTCCATTGCTGGAAAGAGACAGAGCTATACAAGTCGTCTAGCGCCACCTCATTCCCACACTGCAACAGGCCACCTGGCAACATTTAAGGTAAACTGTAATAAAAAATGCAAAGCCTAAGACTAGTTCTAAGCTAATGGCTATTGCAACTTGAGCTGCAGTTGCGTAGCGCATCAAGCTCTTCAAAGATCTTGCGCCCTGGTACATGAATCAAAGCCAGGCGGAAATTAATTATTGGCTAACGAGGATCGCGAGATAGTGTGTCGGTGCTTTCTTAATTAAAAGAGCTTTGGATGACTTTTTATGTGACGTCACTTCCCAGCACGAACAGACAACGTTTTTGTCAAAGCGAAAGTTTGAAAGAGATTATGGTTTCAAAGAATGGTGCGGATTTAGTTGAAAAGTGGAGCGCGATGTTGGATGCTCTTTGTAGACTGGCATTCACTAAAAATGAAAGTTTATGAAGAGGAAAACATCTACGGTTTATTCCAGAAATCTCCACTGACAAACCTCCATTAGAGGGGATTGTTGGTCGCGGGACTTATTCCATTACCGTGACCCCGAAACATAAAGGGCTATTGAAGGACACCGTGGATTTTAGTCAGTCTGACAGTCCCTCCCGCTCTGCCCGAGGTGGGAGGACGCATTTGATGATTCATCACGCAAAAAAAAAGAGTGGACTGTTACTTTTTTACCAAAAACCCTCACTGGGCTGAATTTATTTAGGTAATTTATTTATTACGAAGAAGCAGTACGAATTAAAACTACATAGTTTTCCACATGTTTCTAACCAATCGTTGCCTGTCACTTTCAATACCAAAATGAGTCATTCACGCACGTGCAGTAGCCACATCACGGCTTCATTTGGTTATTATTAGATTTTTTAATTTTCATTGAATCTCTTTTTGGGGTTCCGTAGCCAAATGGCGAAAACCGGAACACTTATGGATTCGTCATGTCTATCCTGAAGTAATAAATAAATTAATTTAAAGGCGTTTCCTTACCGGGAGCATGCGTGCGTGTAATGTAACATTTTAGTTTCGACTTTGAGCATTATATTACAGTACTACCTCCCTGACTGACGAGCATTCGTGCTTTGCATTGTGATGCTCGATTGTTTTCCCTCACTGATGAAATGCTCGAATCCGTAACGTTACATTACAGGAGCAATACTCGCGGTAAGGGAGCGCTTTTACAAAAACATTAACTATAATTTCTTAGAAAGTTACTTTCACAACCGTTTTTATTGTTGAAATCGAAAAAGACATTTCATTAATTCATCAAGTTCCTTTGTCTTTTTTGGCACAGTAAAAAGCTATTGTAGTATTTTTTTTAATTTATTACCAGTGCTTTAGAAACAATATAAAATGACAAAGTCGGACCAACTTAATTACTATTGAAGCCTAGTTGAACATTCAACAATTTATTACTGAAAGGAATTGTTCTGTATTCTTTAGAGTTGTAGTTTTATTGCCAACTGTCTTCTACCCGCGACTTTGTGCGTGAAAAGTTTTCCAACGCGGCGGGCTTTAGAAAACTTTTAACGCACAAAGTACCGATACCGACCAGTCTTACCATGGGGTATGGTATTGCCCAGTTACTGGGTTGTGGAGGTCCGACAGGCAGTCGCACCATGTAAATACTGATATCCAGCCGAATCTGGTTTGACTGGAAGCCGACCCCAATATACTTGGGAAAAGGATAGGCAGATGATGATTGTAGTAGAGATAAACCACAAAATTACAAACAAACAAATACTTCTTTAAAATATTAGTGTACATGATTTCATTCGTCTCGCTGAATTGAAGTTGTGTTCTCACTTTGGAACAATTTATAACTTACTAGCGACCCGCCCCGGCCCCGCATGGGTGCAATATCTACTATATTATGCATGTTATATATCCTGCAAATCTTCCTTTTGAATCACTATATCTATTAAAAAGAACGGTATCAAAATCCGTTGCGTTGTTTTAAAGATACAAGGGGACAGAAAGCGGGAAGCGACTTTGTTTTATACGATGTATGTACTCGTATAGTGATAACTTCTCCATTATCTATTCACTTATTGTAAAGTTTGAATAAAAATAGAACGGATAGATCATGATCTGGTAACCCTGGATAGGACATAAACCTCTCATTTATCTCAAGTACATTCCTGTGAGAGTGTTGCTGACGAAACAGTAGGAATTTTATACCTAAAGTGCGGTAATGTTAAAGAAAATCCTAGCTTCTCCTCGTATCACATAATATTGCAACATTCTGCTACAAGCTGTTGATCGTCAAATGTTTGTTCAGTGAAAACACGGCTTTATTGTTAGTCAGAAACACAGGAGCATGAGCCAGCAGTGATTCGTACGCTCGTAAAAACCGGAGATTTACGAGTACTTCCTGGATTTTTTATTCACTCCCCTTTCCTTATGGTTATTGGTTATTGATGGTTTCGATGTTCATAAAAATATCTTACGTTACCTTCTTTGTGTATCGATATAAAAATGTATCTTTGTAATTTGATTAAACAAGGATGTTGAGGTTTTTATGACGTGGAATGCTGGAATTATGGACTTTGGATCTTGTCAAACATATTTTTGATGAGTGGCCTGTTGGTCTAGTGGTTAGTGACCCTGACTGCTATGACGGGGGTCGTGGGTTCGATTCCCACCCAGGACAAATGTTGGTGTGATGAGCATGATCATTTGTTCTGTGTCTGGGTGTAATATATCTATACTAATATTATAAAGCTGAAGAGTTTGTTTGATTGTTTGTTTGTTTGTTTGAACGCGCTAATCTCAGGATCTACTGGTCGGTATTGAAAAATTCTTTTTGTGTTGGATAGTCCATTTATTGAGGAAGGCTATAGGCTATATAACATCACGCTATCAACCACAGGAGCGGAGCAGTAATGAGAAATGTTTCTAAATCGGGAAAATGTATTCCTTTTTTAGAGCTTCCGTTGCGTGCGCTGCGTAAATGGTTAGAGTTTCGCAAAAATTATGTACTACGGAATTATTCCTCATAAATTTTTCTAAAATAAAGTCCGCGAGAGCATATATCTATCTTTAAAGGTTAAGTCTCTATAACCTTTTTTATGGAAACCAAATTTGTTTCTAAGTAATGTATTATTTGCGAAGGTGTTTTCATTAACATGATATTAATCCTTATCCAAATAAACATGTTGATCATCACAAGCATTTAATTTTGAACGAAATTGCCCTTTACATCATTTGGTTTCAATGAATATCTTAGGAGATATCACTGTTTCAAAATAATACCGCGACAAAATAATGACGGGCTGGGTAATATGTCACAATTGCGTCTATAAAATGCCTCTTTAGGCCGGTCAATATCGACATCAAACATTGCAAACGCGCATGTAACTACCATTTTGTTATAATTTGCAACCCTGAAAACTCTGTGCTTTCAATTTAGTAGTTTTTGCGTGTGTATCTCATGAACCGTGATAGCTAGAGAGTTGAAATTTTCACAGGTGATTTACTTCTGTTGCCGCTATAACAAAACATACTAAAAACCAGAATACAATGAATATTAAGGGAGGCTCCCATTGGTCGCGGGACTTATTTCATTATCGTGACCCCGGAACATAAAGGGCTATTGAAGGACACCGTGGATTTAAGTCAGTACAAGTCTGACAGTTACTCCCTGCCCGGGGTGGGAGGACTCATTTGATGATTTTGCCACGTAAAAAAAAATGGGGGCTCCCATACAAAAAAAGTGATTTTGTTGCTGGTTTTTGTAGATGTTATAAAGTAATGTAATGCTTCGGAGGCTGTTTCTCACGAACCGTGATAGTTAGATAGTTTTAATTTTCACAGATGATGTGTGTCTATTGCCGCTATAACAACAAATACTAAAAACTGGTTAAGTGCGAGTCACCTGTGAAAATTTCAACTCTCTAGCTATCACGGTTCATGAGATACACACGCAAAAATTACTGAACTGATTTTATTCAACATTGACATTGACAGAACAGGGTTATCAGGGTTGCAAACTTGGATGTTAAACACTCTAAGGGGACCTAACAACATATAAAAGAATCGTAGTTACATGCGCGTTTGCAATTTTTGGTTTTTTATGTTGATATTGACCGGCCTACTTTGAGGATCGTTTGGAAAGGCGCTACGGGCTGCGTCCTCACCTTCAGTCTGACGATGACGCTCACGACGTCGGAAATCGCGCTCTTCAAGGGAACTGATGGAGACGGGACCCTATGACCAAACGCCTAACATGACGCGGGTGAAACCGCGGGCAGAAGCTAGTCTATAATATGTATATTGTATTTAGAAATATATAAGTATAATTATCAGCTGCTAGTACCCATAACACAAGCTCTGCTTAGCTTGGGACTAGATGGCGTTGTGTGATAGTTGTGGAATATTTATTTATTTATTTAATATTTTTGGCAGCTGCCTATTTTCTGTGACGCTTTTGTCTTTACTCGGCAGTAAAATAAGTGTCTGAACGAAAGTGTGCGCTGTTTTTATTTGAGATTGGGTGTCAGGGGTGATCAAGTGACAAAGACAAAGTCTACGAGTCAAGAATCTACTGTCATCTTAGACCTAGATTCAAGCTTAGTCCAGTCGCACTTCATCTTAGAATTAACCCTCTGTGCTTAATCTAATTGTTAATATCGTATGATACACAAGCACATGAATTTGAAACTGGTAAGGTTTAGTCTAACTTCGCTCTATGGATCTCAGTCATAAATTCTAACACTATGTACATTTTTGCTATTTTTTTTTCTTTCTTATTATTTTATTTTTTAACCATTTTTAGTCTCGATTTTCAAGGTACATTGCTTTTACATTATTATTTCAAATGATGTAAAAAAATATTGTAAAACATTTTTAAAAAGAGTAAGTATGGAGTTTCTTGTCCATTCTTCTTCATACAAGAGTGAATTTCAACAGGTCCTATAAAATCTTCATTTCCGTGGTTTTTTTAATCTTAAGCTTTTTTTTAAAAAAGAAACGCTCTTATTAAAGTTTTTGATAATTTATATATTCTTGCTTAATGTCTAGCAGATAACTTAAAAAACTAACGAGATATAAGGATTTAAAAATTTCGTGCCACGGCGATGAAACATGCGCGCACGGCAATGAAACAGGCGCCCACGGCAATGAAAGAACTGTGGCATGGCAATGAAAGAATCAATCAACGATGAGTACAATATATGTTAAAATTAGAACTACAATTATATTCAAACTGATTGGCAGACTTTGACAAAATAATATTATGCATACCGACATTTGAAATTTTAAAAAAAAATCGTCTTGTACATGTTTATTTTCAAGCCCATAGCCCACCCATTGTGAAACTCAGTCGAGGCCATCAAGCATCATGCTGAGTTCCTCCATCGACTCGCCATGACTATGATGTCGTCGGCAAATCGAAGGTGAGTGATGTATTCGCCGTTGATGTTGATGCTAAGTCCTTGTCATTCCAGGAGCTTGAAGGCGTCTTCCATTGTGGCAGTAAACAGTTTCAGGGAGATAACATCCTTCTTACGCCTCTTCTCAATGGAATCGCCTTCGTGCTCTGCTCCTGTACTCGAACCGACATGGTGGCGTTATCATACAAACACTTCAACACTTTGATGTACCGATAGTCAATACGGCATCGCTGGAGTGACTCAAGTACCACCGATGTTTCCACCGATACGATGGCTTTCTCATAGTCCACAAACGCTAAGCATAATGGCAAGTTATACTCTTCGGTCTTCTGTATAACTTGCCGCAGCGTATGGATGTGGTGTATGGTACTATAGCTTCGGAAACCGGCTTGTTCGGGAGGCTAGAAGTCATCAAGTCTGACAGTCATGACTCAGAAGCATGATGGGTCTGTAGTTCTTCAATAGGCTGTTATCAACTTTTTTTAAGAAAAGCACCACTTCACCTTTGCTCCATGCTTCAGGCGTTTTGCCCTAGAACAGGACGGTATTAGTGAGCTTCTGGAGGACTTTAAGTACCGGTATTCCACCCGCTTTCAGAAGCTCTGAAGTGACTTAGATATACGTCTATTTAGCTGCTTATATGACTTCGCGTTTTTGGAAGACTGCAACTGTAGCAAACCTCGTTCAGACATGAGGTTTAAGGTTTGCTCGGTCAATAAGTTCTCAGGGAAAGCAAAGCGATTAGAAAGCTCGTGTTGCTTTCGGGGTTCTGAATATGGGACCGAGTAGGTGGGAGCGTAGACTTCATCAGGCTGGACCTTTCAAATCAAATCTAAAGAAAGACCAGAGAGAAACAATCTAGAGTTAACTTGACGAGTTTTGTACTGGCAGTAATCGGTATTACCTGAATCGCAGGTGACGAAAGATGTTTTCTTTGCCTAATCATACCATGGCGATGAAAACACAAGTCACGGAAATGAAATACCTGGCCACGGCAATGAAACTAAATTGTTTTACAAGGCATGGCAATGAAATTTTTTTGATTGCCATGTCTTTTTTTTCATTTCCATAGCAAATTTCGGCCACGGAAACCACGGCAATGAAAACACGTCGATGAAAATCAAGGCAAAAAATATAAATAACAAAAAATCTATTAATTATTCGAAGAAATAAGCACCTCACAAATGAACATACGAGGAATGGTGTTCTATCGAATGCTTACTCATGAAGACAGACTTATTAAAATATCAGTTATATCTATCCACGGCGATGAAAGAAATTTTTTCCAGTAACATAAAAATTGATTATTTAAATTTATGGTGCGAAAACGCAGGCACGTGTGTACTTCCTTCCACGTTGAGCACTTAGGCAGCACTAACATGCAACGTTTAGCATACCGATAGGGGGGAAGAAAGTAGTAGGTAAAACAATATCCTTGAACATGATTAGGACACGGCGATGAAGGGTAGTTCTGGGACCAGTGATTTTTTACTAACCATTCGTTGTTTTGTTTAAATATTTGAATAAATGTATTCTGTAGCAATACTTTAACTATTCATGTATCAAATAAAACGAGGTTTTAGTATAAATAACCAATAGATTTTTATCAATGTGGAATAATACACAACAAGGTGAAGTGTGGACAAACACGGCAATGAAAGATTTCGAGGTTTAATATTTTTTTTTGGAATATCCATTAATGCAATTTAATAAACATTTAGTGCTACACATAGATTACTATTTCACCTACCCGGAAAAAAATTTGAGAACGTTATAACTATGTTTTTTAGTACCGATTTCATTGATGCCACGCAATTTTCGGTCCCGGGAAATTCACTCACAACCTACCTTTGCGAATGCGTGTAGAATCATTCCCATCCCATCCCATTTCCTTAATTTTAATTTATGCGACGTTTAAAAGTGCCTCATTGTATAAATGAATAAATGATTTGACTTTGACTTTGACTTTAACTGTGCAATATTAACAAATAGCTATTAAAGGGTCACTCATTAATAGAGGTCATCAAATAGAGGTTAAAAATGCCGTTAATTATAAGACCTCAGGTGTGAGAGTCGCAGGTTGCGTACCTAAATTTCACTAAGACTTGTTAAAAATCTTCGAGTTTAATTAAACACTAAACCTGGGAAAGTCTGACGACATCATTCAGTCTTTTTAATATGCTTAACAACAGAAACTAAGTGTTAAGAAGTTCTCTAGGCAGTCTGATGGAAAATAATTTGTTTTTCAGCAACTACTTATTTTTTATGTGAATCTTAATTCCTATTTATTTTCTTGAAAAACGTTGTATTTATTTGCACGCACCTGTCGCACCTATGTTTTATCTTTCCGCATTACCGTAAGTAGACTGGCAAACCCAAGGCATCGTACGATTTTGTTGTGCATAAAGTTTGAATAAAAACATTGTCAACAAATACTAACGTATAGGTACTTAAAGCGCAAAGTACTCTCAACTATTTATTACTTAAAATATTATTTCAAAAAATGTCTATTTAGTACTCTAGTCTACCTACTTTTTAGAAACCTCCAATTTTAAAAATGAGCTCAACATTTTAGTAAGCTTCACTAATTAAAAGACCTATCCTAATGTTGAAATACCTTTTGAGAAAATTAAAGTCCCATTAAAATAAAACGAAAATATTAAAGAAAACGTGTAGTTTTTATAAGAAAATATTTTCTTGTTTACAATCTTAATAGGGTACGAAAATTAGGAAGGGAAAATCGTTCAATCGGCTATTTCTTTCGGTATAGTTCGGTTAGTTTCGTGATTTACGAAGGTAAGTTTTCTTCGAGTAATTTATTATGTGTGTTATATTAGACAGGGTTGACAAATTACTGGTGTAAGTGGTATGTTTTGTTTTTCGATAGCAGTTTGATTTATTAAGTTCTAAGATTTTATTCTGAGATCGACATTTTAGACTACGCTATGAAATATTAGCATATATGCTTCAAAAGCCAATCAATATACGCGGGCATGCGGGCGGCGAGTAAGGGGCAACTCGCTGTCCGACCATTGACTATGCCCGGGTCGACGGCGCGTCGTGTTCCACGCGCGCCTCAAAGAGCGTCAGCATAATGACGGGGCCCCCTCTCAGAGGGCCAAAGCCTGCCGGGGTCACGGGACTTATTCCATCACCGTGACCCCGGAACATAAAGGGCTATTGAAGGACACCGTGGATTTTCTGAACTGAAAAATACTTGTCAGGAAAATCTTGGCAGAAATCCCGCAAGCGGTTTGCTCCAATGAAACTGATTTCGATTAGCACACTAAACGATGTTCGAGAGCTGTCGGTGTCCATTCCTTAGCAATTATTGACTGCCAGTTCTTAAACCGATTTAAGATCGTGATCGTATTGATCTCGTTCAGCTGTCTCAATTTGTGTAATTCTCCTTACAATTTTCACTCATATAAATGTCCTGGGGGTAACCAATGCTACAGACAATCCAATTAGTTGTAGACGTCCTGAAGTGATGTGCTTTTGGCTTACGCAATCTTATCATTTGGCAATTGAAACGAAAGATATGGTATGTGGTGACTTTTGAATGACGGGGGTTGCCTTAGAGGGCTAAAGCCAAATAGGGCAAAGGGGTCGCGTGACTAACTAGCTACCGTGACTCAGGAAAGTAAAGGGCTATTGAAGGATACCGTGGATTTTAGTCAGTAAAGTCTGACTGCCTCCCCCCCCCCCCTACACTGTGGGAGGATTCATTAGATGATTATACCACGTAAAAAAAGAACTGAAGACTTTTCTTCGCCACAATTTTAATATTAAAGTCCAAATACAAGTATTTTCTCGTATCCTGCCCAGACGAATATTGCATTAGTTTTGTGAAACAGTCTGGTCTCGACGTGCTCGGTAGCTTTCAGTAAATGCACAAAGGAAATATATTTCTTCGCATTTTGATATTTTGTGTATTTTCCAGAGAAATTTGGAACCTAATGTATGTACATAATTTGTTCAGCGCAGCCTGTTCGTTTATTAAACATATAATAATATTGAAATACTTCTGGTATTTGTATTTTGTAGTAGTCAGGCTGCATGTTATATGTTTCTCAAGTAAGTGAATTTAATTTATCACATCTCAGGTATTTTTAGTAGGTATTCAGTAGCAACCCGATGAAGATTCCTAGCTATAGTTACTTTCAACTCCTTCTGCGAAGCGACGAGGCGGAATGCATGAGGGAGAGGACAGCTTTCAGCTAATGACCCAGCAGCATCGGGTGATACTTCCAATGCGACATCGCATTTCATTCGCGCCTCGATGTCAGCAATCGAATTTCATCATCATCATCATATCAGTCGTAAGACGGCCACTGCTGAACATAGGCCGCCCCTATAGACTTCCGATTGGACCGGTTGGAAGCGGCTTGCATCCAGCGTGATCTCGTTATTTTCATAAGATCGCCCGTCACCTTGGGACGCACAATCTAACAATCGCGATATAATTTGTTAATGTAATATCCGATTTTATTGTTCAAGTAAAATAATAGAGTAATCGTACAATTGTACTGTAATTCACATAATGATATTGTCAAAGTGGTCTTTTCAAACCCCTGTACAGTTGTTTATTTATTAACAAAAGCACCTACAGAGACTCCTAGTTAGCTTGATTAACGTTAAACAAATGTTTAACAAAAGACAGACGTTAATTAACTCCAGTCAAACGATGATAAACAGTTCGAGGTTAAAGTTATCATGCCCGGGTCGTTTTCCACGCGCTCCTCAAAGAGAGCAATCTAACGGGGCCCTCCTTATAGGGATAAAGCCAGCAGGGTTGCGGGATTGATTGATTTTATTTAATTTTTTATTGTTATTTGAATATAATTAATGACTTTAACATTTGTACACCATTAAATGGTAGGCATAGTGATCATTGACACTGCATTGACTGTAACATCTATTATATACCTATGTTCACAAATAAATAAATTGAATTGAATTGAATTGTCACATCAAGTAACCGTGACCCTGGAACGTAAAGGGCTATTGACCGTGGATTGTGGTCAGTACGAATCTGACAGTACATCCTATCATGCCCTGGGTGGGGGGACTTATTTGATGATTTTACCACGTAAAAAGCAGGCGATGACATGTTTGTTGTATCTGTTTACATCTTTATCTAATTCCTCAGGGATTACACACACAGGCGTGTTGGAAATATCTGTTTCAATTACGCTCTATAGAGATCTTAACTCTTCTGAGATTTATCTCATGGCAATTAATGAGGAAAACGGGATTCAATACTTATCTGATATATCTGATCGTATTCAATACATTTGGTGAGACTGAACCACTGAACTTATCTTATGTTTGGATCGATGTACAGTCAGGTTCGTAAATCAGGGGCTTTTGATCGCCACTGAACGTATGTTACTTAATCACGTGAGAACAGCTGGACGGATCTTGAAGACAGGCTCAGAGATAAGTTGTAGTCTGGTTTAACACATGGATACCGCTTAGCTCAGTATGATGTTCCTGTACCCTTAGCACGAGTTTTCAGTATTTGAAACGTAAAGTAAACTGGAACTTTGACAATTTAAAATTGACAGTTTTCAAGGACCAAAAATAGTTCCTTCTTCACACACCAGAGGCGTTGTTCCATTTTTTCATACGAGAAGCGTTGTAAATACTGGAAAGACGCTGTAAAGTAAAAGAGTGAAAAGTCGTGCTAAGGGTACCTACTGTAGGATACTTTTTACAATTCCATATCCAAAGCTTAAAACGGGGCCCTATGTCAAAAACTCCGCTGTCCGTCCGTCGCCGTCCCCGTCAATCATCGTCAATCATCAGGCTGTTATTTCATGAACCGTAATAACTAGACAGATTAAATTTTCTCAGATGGTGTTTTTGTGTAGGCTTTTACAACAATAAAAATAAACTAAAAACCAGAATTAAATAAATATTTAACGGGACTACCTTTTAGGGAAATATTAATGGGGTTTTATTTTGCCGTTTTTATAAGTAATTTATTAATTTACTTATTCCAACTTAATCTACCATTAAAAAAAATGTAATCTTTCGTACGTGAGTCTTACTCCCACTTGGCTTGTTACCTTTGAGTAACACGCGGGATAAGTCATTGGCAACAGCCAGTTTTTTTTTAGTTTGGTATAATCATCAAACGTGTCCTCCAACCTAGGGCAGGGCGGAAGGGACTGTCAGACTTGTACTGACTAAAATCCATGGCGTTCGTAAGTAGCCCTTTATGTTCCGGGGTCACGGTAGCTCGTTAGTCCCGCGACCCCGGCAGGATTTGGTTCTCTAAGAGGGCCCCGTTAATGTACTGACAGCTTTTTGAGGCTCGCGTGGATCACAGGCAGATATATCAACACGTATAATTTGTATGTAGTTGTTTTATATATTTTCTGAACTACTTACAATTCCGCTTGTTCCACTAATTGGGTACTCTACTGGATTATACTTGATCGCTATTCACCAAGCGAGCCGGGAGTTTATTATGTACAAAATTAGTTCCATACGATGGGTACTTGTCCGCTGAACCGAACACTATTTATTATTTAAAGTAATAAATAACAATAAAACTTTTGTTTATATTTGAGGCGTTTGTAGCATAACTATTCAGTTGTTTTTCGTTTTATTAATATAAGGACTAGCGACCCGTCCTGGCTTTGCTCGGGTTGCCCGCTGAATTATGTCTTTCGGAAGCTATGTGCTTACAGACAGACATATGCTACTTTGATTTTAAATACATAAGATAAAGAAATGATTTTTAACACAGCTGGCAGCAATTTTTTATTTTGGCTCTCGTTGAGAAACCCTGCGAAAAGCGGAAAGAAAACTATGTTTTACCGGCAGATTTTCTCTTTAAATTTTACATCTAAATTCTGAAAGAATGTTTAATTAAAAGCTTATTCGTTTATTGCCATTTACTCATTACATTTATTACACGCTTATGCTTTACGTTCGCATTTCAAGTTCTGTCAAAAGTTGATTACTTAGAACCTTAAGAGACCCGTGATATACTTTGAAATGAAAAACTTTTGCTCATGATGGTTTGCTGCAATTAAATGAAATTAAAAAAAATAGATTAAAAACTTTTTGGAAAAATATAAATAAGCTTCGAAGGTATCCGATATATCCCAAACGCTGGTGATGCGATGAGATAGGGTGACCTTAGCTATGCTAAGCTAAGATGAATGAGGTCGAAATATTTGGAAATATTAAATGACATTAATAGATTTTTAACTAATGCTCGGATTAAGCTATACAAGACCATTTATTTTCTCTATCTCCATTACGAAGTCTGTACTAGATATTTACCAGAGAACTGAACTCTAAAGCTCTTTTCATACCCACGTGAAAATAAATAACGTTTAAAATAAACATGAAATATTATTAGAAAATCCAGGTGAATATATTTCACGACGGAGAACACTTTACCCTGCACCTAAATATTCCTCTTTTCAGAGATATTTTACTGAAGAAATATGCAGTTTAAAATATTGCAGTGAGTGCACGAAATTATGCTTCAAGCCATTCGGTGAATATGGCATAGCAGGGTCAACGAGATGCTACGAGATTTCGTAGCAGCTACGAGATTTCGTAGCAGCTACGAGATTTCGTAGCAGCTACGAAGTTGATCGTAGACTTAAAACTATGGGGACAAAATGCATCCTAAGCTGTAATGGGGTTTCCTCGGGTGCAAATAGGCCCTTTTTGCCGTGGATGTTGAAAACGACTTAACGACTAATCAAAATTAGAAGAGAATCTGAGAACTTTATTGGTACTGTCGAAATATGAGCTATTGTCCGTAACTTTGCTCGTCCTATTTTACGCTATACTTATATCTATAGGGGAGGCCTATATAAGTATAGCCTAAAGCTGTCTCTGACTGAGGTCCCATCTAATTCTATAACAAAATTCATCAATAACATTATCATCGTTTTGACGTAAAAACGGAACACGTTTCTTATATTTTTTTCTAGAACCCTGTACAAATCTATACTTAAGCTTTCAGATGACAAACAATACCACTTTAAACGAATTCTGTGACGATAGTGACAAAGCAAAAATGTAATATAAAACGTGGACACGATGCGTTGGCCGTATTCCAGAGTATTGGCAAATTCTGGCCTTAAAGCGTGCAGCGTACCGCTAAAGTGCTGGTAAGTGAAATGGGGGAAGGGGTTGGGGGGAATTAATGGCGATCGGATACACGTGTGTTGGTAGTGTATTTATTTGGTGTTGAAGTTATAAAATAAAAAAATGCCTCGTTTTCATGTTGATGGCAATAATAATAACAATAATATTCCACAACTATCACACAACGCCATCTAGTCCCAAGCTAAGCAGAGCTTGTGTTATGTGTACTAGACAACTGATAAACATACTTATTTATTTCTAAATACATACATATAAAAATATAAATTACACCCAAACACAGAACAAATGATCGTGCTCACCACACAAACATTTGTCCTGGGTGGGAATCGAACCCACGACCTCCGGTATAGCAGTCACGGTCACTAACTACTAGACCAACAGGCCTGTTAAGCAATCTAAGTTTCTTGAGTCAGCTCAGAATTGAAACGAGTATTTCAGCGCTTCAGAACCACCCATTAGCTCCTGTGACGAACAATAGGCAGGGCACGCAGCGTACAATATTCAGTGCCTTATCGTTTGTGGAGTAGAACCTAGTTAGTAATTGACGTAAGTTTCCGTTAACGCCGCCCGAAACAGTTACCTAAGGGCTGATTTTTTAATAGTCAGATAACTTTTATCTGAGGAATTAAAATAGCGGTTTGACATATTTTCTATACATAAGCTGTCAAACCTTCATTTTTTATTCAACAGATAAAAGTTATCCGACTATTGAAAAATCAGCCTATAGATGAAAAAAAAATAACAAATTGCATACGGTATATGTAATTTGCTCTATAGCTTTATTTGCTCTATAGATCATATCCAGACTCATTGCCATACGATTTTCGGAGCGATTGTATTATAAGCTAAGATGCGTGCACAAGTGTACTACGTAAAAGCAAAATAAATAGCTACGCCATATTGAGAATAGAGTATTCTGGTCCGATTTTTTGGTGAAATGCACAATGACTACTACTCAGATATATAAAATATTTCCAAGCAGTATGTAATATTACATGTGGACGGGGTATTATCAGTTTTAACAATCGAAGTAAATTCGTGCTCTTGGAAGTGAGTGACACCCGCTGTGACCGTTTCGCTAGACACATGTCGCATTACGTGAGGTCGTGAACAGTACTTACTAGCGATCGAATTTGCGGGTTTTGGAACATTTTTATTTACGTACATAGCGTGGCTTCATGGCAAATATGACCAATATAAGCTGACTTATAATTGTGCAGAAAGACTAAACAAAGACAGGCCAAGAGAAACTGGTAATGTATGCTTGATGTGTATCTGTGTGTACTTACGTAATAATTAAAAAGTGTCCCGTAAATATTCAAACTTTATTGCGATTGGAAAGCAGAAATATTTTTCATCCGAATATTTTTTATTTAAGTTCCGTTATAACGGAATTAAACTCTTTTTTTTTATGAAAGCAGCTACACAAGTCTTTATCTCCTGGTAGAGACTTTTGTGGCTGTGCTGCAGCAGTGGGTCTGATATATTGGTGTAGTTAGGGTGTTTGTGTAGTAGTGTATCGAAGTTCGCGCTCACGCATGTGTAAGTATCGGGTCAAAAGGGCAGTCTACAATAAAAGGTTGCACTAACTGTACGTGTCTCATTTCCTAATACATTACACAGACAACTCTTTATTTTGCACATCTGATAATATGCTTTAAGTAGTGTTATTAAAGTATCAAATAAACAATAACTACTAATCTATGTGAACATGAAATCTCCCTCAATATTTCAAGCTTCTTCAACCACAACAGTCTGAACCGCAGTAATTAGTTGACTGACATTTATATATACGGAGGTGTGGTTCCTTGGAAAGTTGTCGAGAACCCATCAATCAGAGGGAATTGGGCTAATAAAGTACTAGCAGCAGGTGTCGGTGATCTGCGGCTATGATTGATACTACTGTCGGTCGTGATTACAGGAGCCTTTTAAGAAGATCACGTGTAGGATTCTGTGTTTGTTAAGAAAATGATGATGGACTTTTAATCGGCCTCTCCATACAAACTGTCCAATCAAGTTTATAATTTTGTATCGTGAGGCTGGCCTTTTTTTTCGTTTCTTGAAAAAAAAAAAATGTGAGCAAGCCCTGAAAGTTTGCCGAGGGCTGTCCTTATACCCAGTTTATTTTTAAATACGAAACTAAGTTGTTTGTTGGTTACGAATTCACAGCGTATGGTGCATTCTCATTCTCATAGAAAGGAAATGCTTCCCAGGAGCGGCAATGATCAATCATTTAAATCCATAGTCAGATGTTTGATAACCCACCGCTTCCATTAAAACATCTAATCAGTTACTCTACTAAAGTTATGGACGATACATTGTCGCGGGACTGAGTTAACTGATTGCCGTGGCCCTAAAACGCAAAGGACAACTGAAGGAACAGATTAGTTTTCAGTCAGTCAATTCTGACAGTCCCATCCGCTCTATTCAGGGCGGTTCATTTGATATCTCGGGACAATCTATATAGGTTACCAAGGCCATGGAAATCAAAGGGCCACTGAAGAGTAATCAGGTTGGTTTTTAGTCATACTCATTTGTTAAGGACTTTTTTAATTTAAATCTCATAAAAAGGGACAGTACATTAAATAAGTTTAATTCATGAGATCGAATCTATTTTCCACAGTAAGTAATGTCAAGCGGTTTCAAACATTTCCAATTCAAATGAATCCAACAAAGAAGATCGTAACGAACGATTTTATTATTATTGAATATCTGAGGAACCCAAAATTAATAACATCTGGCCAATATCCATTGTGTTCAAGATATCTTTGTGTCTATTATGTTTCCGACCCAATTAGATTTGAGAGGAAATAACGAGAGTATCGTACAACTGATACAATTTCAAACACTGATACAATAGCATTCTTTTCCGTATTTTCTTATTAACGATTTTTCTCGAATTTTGTTGAGGCCAGTACAATTACAGGGCGTCCAGTAATGAATTGATAACCTCGAAATAGTTAGTAGAACTAAAGGCCTTAAGAAAAAAGATTATTGATTCATTATTGGACAACCTGTGTAAGTTTGGAGAAGAGCCGGTGTTGTAAATCTCATTAATTTTAAACTTTTGCGAATTTTTAATCCGGTATTATCTTATTGATTCAGGTAGTCAATGAGATTTTAGCTTGATAATAGTGAATTTAGCTTTCTTTTTCCTTTGGGCCCTTTTTACTGGACAAAGCTCAGAAAAAGGACATACAATATATTGATTTGTCATTCTTTTTATAGAGAGCACAACTGCTATTTATGGAGTTTTTCGTCTAGACTGTTGCTATTTGAACTACGATCACACACATAAGGTACAGATCTTATATATATATATGTGGCATGTCCAGATTTCTAGTAGCCAACTGAGATCTGAAGCCATAAAAGAAAAAAAAGACTCCTTTCTTTCAACCTCGCCTTCAAGGAATTAAATTTATAAAAAGTAGCATTTCGAAAAACGTAAAGTTTCGTTTTGAACATCGATTCTAGACATTTTGTAACCTAAGGTCGCGATACTATCTGGTAACTGTGGCCCCGGTTCGTAAAGGGGTATTGAAAGACACCGTGGATTTTAGTCAGTCAAGTCTGACAGTCCCTCACGTCCTGCTCGGGGTAGGAGGAATCATTTGATGATTTTACCACGTAAATAAAAGGTGTCATATGAACTATATAGAAAAAGAGATTTACTGTGTCGTATTTTATGAAACAACATGAATATGTCGGGTATTTTGTTCAGAGGCTACTGAGGTCTTGAAAGAAAAGGGCAATCGGGTATTTTACTGCATAAATAAATTGAAAATCTAGTTAGTCAAGTCTGATAATCCTTTCAGCTCTACCCAAGTCGGGAGGAGTACGGACGGACAACTCAAAAATATGTTTGAGTTTCAGTAATTCATTGTTAAAATTAAGGTCTGAATTTTAATCCTAAATATAGAACCTTAATTTACAGGTAAAGGTTTATAAAAGTTAGTAAATGTTCATTTCAGCGAATCGAAAAGTTAGTGAAGTAAGTCTTTTGAAAAGCAAAGTTGTTTTACAGTTTGGCTCGGTATTAATAGCACCATGTTAATAAACTGGTGAGAACTTTGCACACACGCCTACGCAACACTTCGAAGCAGATAAATGGGTAAAGCCAGAATATATTTATTTATTTATAATGTTTGCACATACTTACTCATAAGTATGTTTTTATGTGCGAATTGTCACCATAGACTACCCACACAGTATTGTTTCTACCTTCTCTTCAAATCCATCCAAAGGAAGTCTTGTAGGTCGCGGGACTTATCTCATTACTGAGACCCTGGAAAGTAAAGGGCTATTGAAGGACACCGTGAATTTTAGTCAATACAAGACTGACAGTCCCTCCCACCCTCACTATTCGACAGGCCCCAACAGGCCAGTCGAATAATAAAGTGTATTCTATTTCTAAAGCCTCGCGCAGGCACAAGGAAGAAACGCCTGGGTGTCACAACTGCGAAGAATGCGGGGCGAGACGGAGTGTAAGCGGTCGCCTCCTTCTGCGAAGCAGTAATGCTCGTGGAGGAGGAGGCGGGCCGCGAGAGAGAGAGGACAGCGTCCTCTCTCCGCCCCACCCGCATTGATAGACACCCACGGCGTCGGACGTCGCAAGACGATCGTCGTGTTCCACTCGCGCCTCAAAGAGCGTCAGCATAATTACGGGGGCCCCTCTCAGAGGGACAAAGCCTACTGGAGTTGCGGGACTTATTCCATCACCGTGACCCCGGCACATAAAGGGCTATTGAAGGACACCGTGGATTTTAGTTAGTACAAGTCTGACAGTCCCTCCCGCCCTGCCCGGGGTGGAAGGACTCATTAGATGATATTACCATGCTAAAAAAAAATGGCCGAAAAGTTACGATAACATTATAAAAAGGTAGAATAGTTAACAGAAAACAGTTAACTTACTATCTATTTTTAATTTAAGTTTCACAAAAAACAATAAATCAGAAAACATTTTTAACCGAAATAGTTTCGTTACGTTGAACATTACATAAGCGCCGTATTCACGTTCCATCTTGCTGTACGTCCCGCCAAGGTCATACACGATACACGAAGCAAAAACACCGTGATTATGACGTACTGGACGTACGTCAAGCCTATTCACGTTGTTTTTGCGTCGTGCATCGTGCATGACGTACAGCCGTGACAGATGGTGAATACGGCGCTTTACAACATTCCATTGATTTAATTTCCTATTTTTCAAAATGAGGTTTCATGCACATTCTTCTTAAAAGAACAAAAACACAGGCCGTTTCCTCAAAAAAACTCGTAGATGCCATTTGAAATGTTTTTTAATTATTTTATTTTTCTTTATCTAATGGCTGCTGCCATATTTTTTGACGGTAAACAACCAGTTACGATATGTTGATGTCGAGTTGGGTTGTCAAATAAGGTTTTATTTCCGTATTTTTTTCATTATAAAGCAACATGGATATTTTGGCGCGCTTGAATGAAAAGATAGTTGCTGAGGTATAGATTTTTTATTTTCTTTAGTAAAAAAAATATGGCGGCGTTGTTAGATATGACCGCGTACCAAAATAATTATGCACTGCTCAAGGCTCATTTGATGATTGACGCAAAAGAAAAGATTTTGAGCAAAACCAGAGTTAAACAAAGTAAAAACATGAACGTACAAAGCACTACCGAAGCCTCTCTAAAATTGTATCGAAACGGCAGTTTTCCTTTTGTCCATAATCGTTGGAAAAAGCGGTGAATGCAATTTTACTTAGCGAGCGATATTAAACCGTTGCGGGGGAGACAAAAGCTGCAGTCACTATGTCTGTGTGTAGTTTCCATAGACAATGGTGGTTGTTGGCTGTTACACAATGGGCCATTCTTGGCCACTTAGACTTCCATTTGCAGTTATACAGAAGTTCAATGGAATAAAATGTAACGATAAAAGAAAATATAGTAAACTAGCGGCTCGCCCACCCCGTCCCCAACTATGATAAACACAATAAGAAAATAATTTTCCATCTAGGAATGTCGTTCGGAAATGATGTGCGTTCAGGCAGATTAAGCGACTGTATTTTATAAGTGAAGTTACATAATTTTAGCCCAGGAGGTATAAATTATGAACTTGGTTAGAGTTTGCAATGCTTTGTAAAAAAAAAAATTATAACGGACTTCTCTATGCTTCCATTCAGTCAAGTGCAGACAAGCGAATTCGACACAAAGGTATATTCAGCCACTGTTGCAACATGGTCATTTAATTTATTAAATCATATTCATCTGACTGATTAAAAATCCTATTAATAGCATTTGGCCTTTTCAAAAAGGCAACAATGATTTCGTGGTATCGATAATAATTAATTAATTCGTATATTCCATTTGTGTCCGCCTATTGTTGGTTTTAACAAAATAATTCAGTAAGCACATGCATATAATGGAACAATTCTTATTGAATGATCCAGTGACCTGCACTAGTTAAACGTACCAAAAAAAGACGAAAAGCGTAAACATTAAAAATTATTATCTTTTAATATTAGCATTATTCTAAGTGATTAGTTACGAGCCATATGAAGTCAGATAAAAATAAATTATTTCTGTTTTATTTTGTTTGGACTTGAATTTCGAATGATTTAATAGTTTAATTTAAAATAAATGTACTATTATGAACGTATTTTTATTATTTTAATCCCTTCGAACTCAGGCATTGCTATGAAAACGCAATAATCCGCTTAATCCTCCGTTCACATTATTGATTAATTATTGGTTCACATTATTCTGTAAGACTCGATATTATTAGAAGGATAATTTGTTGGGATCGAGTTTAGTTAAGATTACTTATAAAAATAACTATGGTATGGTAACACTTGACAGCTGTCAAGTGTCAATACAATTGACAGCTGTCAATGAAAAATGTCACAACAAGAAAAAAGCGCGAACTGTATCGAATCTGCATCATAAAGAAAAACTGATTGAAATATAATAGTTTCCTTGTTTACATTTCTATTTTTATTCTGAACTCTCTTCTTCAGTTCAGAATTGGGATAAGCAAAACCCACCACTAAAAGTTTTGGCTAAATATCCTGATATAAGTATTGTGAAAATGGCTGATACTAGCGTGGCTCGTAACCGGAAAAGTTCATCACGGAAACGATACAAGACTGGTGAAAAGTCACGCGAACGAAAAAGAAAGAGAAGCAGATCACAATCACGAAGTGATGGAAGTCCAATTCTAATACGCCGAGAAAACACTGAGCAGAAAAAACGCAGCGCACGACGTCAACATTCGAATTCGGATACTTTTGAAGCTGAAAGCAAATCAAGAAAAACAAAGCATTCCCGGGAAAACGAAGAGGAAAGTCATCGGTCTAAGTCAAGACGACGTTCGAGAACAAGACGCCGGCGGTGTCAAGAGAAAAGGCGTCGCAGTTCGGACACATCGATAGAATCGGTCTACGTGAGTCGTTCTAAGTTTAAAGATTATAGTACACAATTATTGCTGACTGATCTGATTAAATCTATAACTAATAATAAGCCGGAGGGAAATAAATTTCCATTATTAGGCAATGTTATACCAGAGTTTGATCCCATGATCAAAGGGCAGACTATTGAAACATGGTTAGGTAAAGTAGAAGAATGTGCACGGTTGTACAATTGGGGAGAAGATCAGATCATCCATTACGCACTGCCAAAATTAAATGGTGTTGCAAAAACATGGTATCAAACTCTGCCGTCTATGTCATTTTCATGGCCAGAATGGAAAGTTAAATTAGCTGAGTCCTTCCCATCAAGTGACGATTATGCGGAGCTTTTAACTGAAATGTTATCTAAAAGAGTAAAATATAATGATTCACTAGAGCTATATTATTATGAAAAAATTAATTTACTGAACCGGTGCGAAATTACTGGAAAGAGGGCAGTAGACTGCCTGCTTTATGGAATTGAAGACCGTAGCTTAAGACTTGGGGCAAAAGCATTAAACTGTAATGAACCGGAACAGGTATTGAAGTATTTACAATCCATTAAACAGCAACCAAACACTGATAAGTTTAATAACTATGATAAAAAGATTTCCTCAAATAATAATAATACTAAAAATAATAATAATAATGTTAAAAGTCAACTTGGTACCAATTCCAAAATTAGTAAGTCAAATGAAAGTTTAAAATCACTGACATGTTTTAATTGTAAAGAGACTGGCCATTATAGTTATAATTGCACTAAGAAAATTTTGAAATGTAATATATGTAATAAATTAGGTCACCTTACCACCAATTGTTCAAAACTTTCTAATAGTAGCAAGTCAAATCCTGAAAAGGATACAGAAAAGACCATCATGGCATTAAATACAATTCATAATACAAATAATAATGATAAATACTTCATAGCCTTGAAAATAAATGACCAACTGTTACAGGGGTATGTAGACCTGGGTAGCCAATGTACTTTAGTGCGTTGTAGTTTAGCAGAAAAGTTAGGTCTACAGTGGCTAACAGGAGATTTACCTACAATGAGAGGTATAGGAAATAATATTGTATTACCGTTAGCAAAAGCTTTTGTCACGATAGACATCCAAGGAGTTATTGAAACAATAGAGGTTTATATTGTAGATGATAGTGTAGTAAAGTATGATGTTTTAATTGGTCATAGCTTCACTGAAAAACCAGGCATAACCATTATGAAAACTAATAATGAGTTAATATTTAGACGAAATGGAACATTGAAACTACAGCTATTATGTTATGAAAATGTTTCAATTTTACCTCGCAATGCGAGTGTAGTCAGAATAAGTTATGACAATGATGAGTACGCAGGTACAGTATATATTAACGGATCTTTACGAGGATTACCAGGGAAAGAATATTATTTAATGCCTGGAGAATACAGTGTTATGAACGGTACAGGTGCACTGTTGGTGCAAAACGTTTCAAATGAGGTATTAACCTTTAAACAAGGATCATTGATAACGCGAGCTATGTGTATAAACGGATGCATTTATGTTAATAAAGTAGATTTAAATGATTATGGAATGGATGCTTCTCTAAATTATGGGGATCATTTATCTGATACCCAAGTAAGTGAATTAAAAGAGCTTCTTAATAAATTCAGCGAATGTTTTTCGCACAATATGATGGATTTAGGGTATACTAATGTTGAAGAAATGGAAATTGAGTTAATTGATACGAAACCTGTAGTCTACAGACCTTATCGGTTACCTTACTCAGAGCGCGAACTCGTCAAGTCAATGGTGAAGGAAATGCTTGATGCCGACATTATATGTGAATCCAATTCAGCATACGCCAGTCCAGTTCTTTTGGTGAAAAAGAAGACTGGAGACAAACGTTTGTGTATTGACTATCGCGCATTGAACAGTAAAACAAAAAAAGAACATTTTCCTCTACCACTGATTGATGATCAGTTAGATCGATTGGCTGGCAACTCCTTATTCATTACTTTAGATCTTGCTTCAGGCTATTACCAATTAGCTATGAGCAAAAGCTCCCAAGATAAGACGGCTTTTGTGACCCCTGATGGCCAATACCAATTCAAAAGAATGCCGTTTGGATTGACCAATGCTCCATCGGTATTTCAAAGGACGATGAATAAAATTTTAGCAAATATTGACTATGTTTTGATTTTTATGGATGATATTTTAATACCAGCACGAAATTTCGAAGAAGGATTAACACGATTACATGACGTTTTAAATGTTCTGCATGAAGCCAATCTGACTCTCAAATTGCAAAAATGTTTTTTCTTTTATAAACAAATAGACTTCTTGGGTTTTGAGGTTAGTGGTTCAGGTATTCGTCCAGGTTCTAGGAAAATTACGGCAGTGACAAATTTTCCTACTCCGAAAAACGTTCACGAAATCAGACGTTTTGTCGGTTTAGCTAGTTTTTTTAGGAGGTTCATTCAGAACTTTTCATTGATTGCCCGTCCATTAACCGACCTTCTAAAAAAGCAATCAACCTGGAAGTGGACAAACGAACATGTTGCAGCATTCGAAACTTTAAAAAGTAAGTTAACAGAACGACCTATATTAGCGTTGTATGACGTTAATTCAGAAACCGAGTTACATACAGATGCTTCAAAGCACGGTATTGCGGGAATTCTAATGCAACGCAGCAATGACGGTCTAATGAGACCAGTGGCGTATTATAGTCGCAAAACTACCCCTGATGAGCAGAAAATGCATTCTTTCGATTTAGAAACACTAGCGGTAGTCGCATCGTTGAATAGGTTTAGAGTATATTTACTAGGCCAAAAATTTAAAATACTTACCGATTGTAATGCGCTTCGGACAACTCTTACAAAGAGGGATTTAGTCCCACGGATTGGTCGTTGGTGGGTGCAGATTCAGGAGTACGACTGTGAAATTGAGTACAGGCCAGGATCGAAAATGTCTCATGTCGATGCACTTAGCCGTGCTCCTGTATCTGAACCCACAACAATAGACGAATCTCATGTGATTGACGTTTTGGCGGTAGATGTTCAAGATTGGATCGCAACTGTTCAAAGTGATGATGACGAAGTTAAAAGAATAAAAGATATTTTGTCAGATGAGAATACAAAATTCGTTATTGATGTTTATAATAATTACCAACTAAAAGGCAATCACGTATATAGAATTGTAGATGAAGGATTACGCTGGGTAGTGCCTAAACCGGTTCGGTGGCAATTACTAAAAATGAACCACGACGACGTGGGTCATTTCGGATATGACAAAACATTAAAAAGGCTTAGAAGTTCATTTTGGTTTCCAAAAATGAGACGATTTACGAAGAAGTACGTAAGTGCTTGTTTAGAATGCGCGTTCCATAAAACTCCTGGAGGAGCCAAGGAGGGACTATTACATCCTATCCCTAAACCAGATATGCCATTCCATACATTACACGCAGATCATTTGGGACCATTTGTTCGTTCACGGAAGGGAAATATGTACATTTTGGTAATGATAGATTCTTTTACAAAGTTTATTAATATCAAACCTGTCAAAGACACTAAAACTACTACTGCCATTAGAATATTTAAAGAACATTTTGATTACTTTGGGACACCGACGCGTCTAATCACGGATAGGGGAACATGTTTCACAAGTACTAAATTTAAAATTTTCATAAATACTAACGGAGTTAAGCACATTCTGAACGCCGTGGCAACACCGCGTGCGAACGGACAAGTCGAACGATTCAACCGGACGATATTGGAAGCATTGGGTACTAGATGTCATGATAAAAATGATAATACTTGGGATGAATATTTAGGTGAGATTCAATTGGGGCTAAATACAACTGTTAACAAGACTACAGGCAAGAGTCCCTCAGAATTACTGTTTGGATATAAAATTAAAACAACGGCGGAGAATAAATTGAGTGATGTCATTGATACAACATTAAATCGAGTAAGTGGTAAGGAATTAGATGATCTGCGAAAGCAAACGGTAAATAAAACTGAGAAAGAACAGATCATTGCGAAAAAACGTTTTGATAGTCATAGGAAGACACCAACTCGCTACAGCGAAGGTGATCTTGTTAGACTTGAAAGAACAATATTTGACAAAGATAGAGCAGGCAAATCTAAGAAGCTTATGGCTAAATTTCACGGCCCATACAGGATACTTAAAATATTGCCCAATGATAGGTTCTTGATTGAAGATACTCCGCTTACCAAAAAAGGTAATAAAAGGTATGAAAATGTTGTTTCTATAGATAAAATACATCCATGGCTAAATTACCAAGGGTATGAAAGTGAAAATGACAACGACTCCAACGATTGTAATGAGAATGATAATTGATTGTAACTTGTAGTCAAGATAGATTATAGTGATGAAAAGAATTTAGTTGGTTTAATTGTTATATTTTTATTATATATATAAGCATAAACGTCAGTGTTGACATAGATGGCGTAGATTGTGACAGACTATATAGGCTATGAGCGTCAGTGCGACATAGATGGCGTAGATCATGACAGACTATATAGGCTATGAGCGTCAATATCTATGATTATAGATGGCGTAGATTGTGGCAGACTATTTAGGTCATGAGCGTCAGTGTCTGAGCACAGATGGCGTAGATTGTGGCAGACTATATAGGTCATGAGCGTCAGTGTCTGATACACAGACCTTACATTGTGATAGACCATATGGGTCATGAGTGTCAGTGTCTGATACATAGATGTCGTACATTGTAACTGATTATATAGATTGTGAGCGTCAATGTTTGAACATAGAAGCTGTAGATCATAACAGACTGTATAGAACATGATGGTTAATGATAATGACACAGATTGTGAAGAAAGCGATAGGCTACATAATTGTGTGTTAAGAGAAATGTGATTTGATTACTAATTTTAATGATTTGATTACTTTGAAGATGATTATTTTTTTTTATTTGTAAACATTAGTGAAGGTGAAGTAGAAATACATAAGCGTTCGCAGACTGTTACAGACTACGCTGAGTTGATTTAATTTTGATCTTTGTTATTGTGTGAGGACCCACCCAAATTAGGATGGCCGAGCTGTAAGACTCGATATTATTAGAAGGATAATTTGTTGGGATCGAGTTTAGTTAAGATTACTTATAAAAATAACTATGGTATGGTAACACTTGACAGCTGTCAAGTGTCAATACAATTGACAGCTGTCAATGAAAAATGTCACAACAAGAAAAAAGCGCGAACTGTATCGAATCTGCATCATAAAGAAAAACTGATTGAAATATAATAGTTTCCTTGTTTACATTTCTATTTTTATTCTGAACTCTCTTCTTCAATTCATATTAATAAGGCTATTAATTTAGAAAAAGCAAGCAGGTAAGACATATTGAAACTTAAGAATGACTCAGCTCGTCAAGACAAAAATGTGAAACACAGTTAAATTGGCATAATTTAACTAAGTTCCTTATTTACGGGCCTACCACACGCACCAGCTTCACCACAGTTTTGCCTGCGCAAGCCTGGCCTGCACGTGTGCACCTTGCCTGTGTGTGTGGTTAGGGGTTCAGTGTGGCCGACCGTGTATTGTTTTTCCACGCGAGAAGCTCGCGCAGGCAGAACTGTGGTGAAGCTTGTGCGTTCCTTTTATATTATAGTCCTCTATGCTTGTGCGTGTGGTAGGCCCAATAAGTACGGGTCTAGTCATGCTGGATAATTGATACCTTGTATTCGACAGTAAAGTGGGTAGAGATTATTACAACGCCTACACTTGTCTGTGGTAATAAATGAACTTGTTTATGCTTTTCATGCTCCAGAACAGTAACAACACAAAGGAAATGTATTATATGGATGTTACAAACCTTAGGTATCTTGTAATATCATCCTTCAAGGTGAATGTTTAAGGATAATAAAGGGCAAAACGTTCTTAAAGGTTATCACAATTCAGAAGCTGTTTCATTTTTTGATTTTCATGAAACTCTGAGTCTTTATTCAGAGTTTGTTAAAACATTATTAAAGTGCATTATAAACAAATGTGATAAAGGTTTGACTTTGCAGTACTATCAATATATCAAACTAAACTTAAAATTAGACAAAAAAAAAATCCGACGACAATCTCAAATCAAATTAAAGATAATTTAGATTGTCGTTGAAAAAACTACGCTGAAGCTAATTCTAAAGCAAAACAAAAAAACGTAAAAACGTGCCGTAAGGGTCGTATTTTCTCGTTTCACAAAACCCACACGTACAAGAAAATTCTGACAAAAAAATTCACTAACAAATGAATATAAATAAACGACAAATCCCTAGTCGTGGCTCAAACGGTCGGTCACACACTCGTAAGTCGAGCGCACTTATTGGCGGCCATTTGTCGAATTTTGGCGGGAAACCCTCGGGACGTCAATTCTTGACTCTTGTGTGAACAAGCGTCTTTGACGAACGACCATAGATTTAGCGTAATTCTAGTGAGAATGTTGTGATTTATTTATTTGTTCAGCGATTTTTAGCAGTGCTATTGTGCTACGAACTTTTAAAGTTATCAAAATAATGAATATAATCTCAGTTCAAATGTTGCAAAATAGAAAAAATAATATGTAAAATCAACAAAAATGTAAACACACGTAAGAATAACATGAACTACTACGAATAAACAATTTTAGGAACAACAAAACTTTGCAGACGCTTTACAAAATCTAGGGAAAGTTATACGCCATAAAAACAAATAGGGGCTTAGCCGCCAGTAAAGCTATTACCTACCGAAAAACAAACCATGCGTTCGATTTTGAAAACAACTGAACCGTTCCACGTACGAATTTGAATGTAAAACGGTTAAAAGGGACGTTCTATGCATTTCGAGTACCTACAACTCGAAGTCCCAATGTTTCAATTTCGAAAAATTCGTGGACACGCAGGACCCGGACTTAGGGTATATAAAATAATTTTTATTCATCTCGCAGTTCAAATAAAAGATAGCTCAAATATGGCAGCAGTTTGTCGTCAAATAAAAGAATTCTTTTACTAAGTTAATCGGGCTAATTAGAGCTGCTAATATTCAAAAAGTTCCTCCAAATAGCTACCTCTAAATAGAAAGCCCCAACAATTTTTTTCTATTTCAATTATTTCCCTCTAAATTTAGAAAAAAACCTAAGTTGGGAACCCTGAGTCAATTCTTTCTCGTAAACTCCTCTTAAATTGAGTTGCATCGTCATATTATGGCGAGTAACTAAACGACCCTCTACAGTCTGTTACAAAATAACTCTTTATTTGGCAACATTGTCAAAATGATAGTGATCTTTCGTATAAAGATCCTCACTATAAAGTTGCCATTCGCTGCCACTGACAAGTCTGTCAAATGACAATGATCTTTACAGTAATTGGTTTTAGAATGTTTTTGAGTTGTTGCTGTCATACTTACACTAACCGTAAAGGCTATACGTTCTAGTGACTGTTACCCTGTGCAAGTCACCAATAAAAATGCAGATTGATGGAACAAGGCACTCTTGAAGTTGTTTGTTTTGATTATCTTCATATACCGCACAAATGTATGAATAATGTAACGAATATTTCAGTACATTATGATGGATTGGCTTTGAGCAGGTTTACTGTTAAAGCCAAAATGGCGGGGCACCTGTTTTACCGTGTACGCGGGGATTATCTGAGCAAATTGTCAAAGTTTATTGCCGTAACCAAAAATTGGGGTATTAAGTTTTGCATAATTCGGCCATCTTCGTTTAGATTACAGGTTTTGGGCTAAAAAAAGCGAACCTTTAGTTCGATAATGATGCCTATTCATTTATCTGATTATATTAAAAAGTCCTTCAAAATATTGAGCCACATAATGCCACACACCAACAAAATGACTGTTCATGACGTGAATGATCCTCTCAGACATCGTCAGTATCCACCCAATTATATTAGTTAATCCTAATACGTCACAAAACACGGCTGGATGAAACTATCTCGGGCAGGATGTCATTTAAGTTTGAATAGATGGTTGGGTATTCTCAACACATATTATACGTAATGTCTGTTATTTCGTTCAGTCCCTTAATATTATAAATGGAAAAATATGTGATTTTAGTTCTTAGAAAAAGATGCAGGTTGCAGTTCCATCAACCAGCCCACACAAATATACAGAAACAACACAGGGAAACGAAAATTAGCATACCATGCAACCGAACCTATACTGGAGCCGTGTGTCGCCCTTCTATAAGACATTTGTAGGCTAACACTGGCAATTTAAAATCTATCTCGATTGCGATGTTGATCCCCATCCTTATCTGTAACCAATCAAATACCGAATTTACCTATCCGAGTCATAAAAATAGTCTAATCAGTAGCAGCCATAAGAAAAACGAATGTGGGTTGGAATTTGGATACAATATTAATTTTGGGTGTTCCACTAGGTGCATTTTCCTGCATCCGAATCTTTTTCGCGGTATTAAAACGAAGTATTTTTCAAAAGATTTGATGTCATGGAAAGTAATTGTTTGATTTGTATTTTATTTTGATTAATTGCTTGATTCCATAATATAATGTCCCTTAATATTTAGCTGTTAATTGGTCAGACAGTCTAAGCCCTAATGAACCCTTCACAAAAATAGTTTTATGATTTTAAGAAGTTTAATAAGTTAGTGTAATACCTAGTGCTGTGTTGATAGACCCAACCGTAGCAAAGGCGAAACAGCCAATTATAAGGCTTATTTACAATGTCTATTTATAATAAAGCCTACGCATGAAATTTGACGATAGTCTTTTGTTTAAAATATGATTCGAACTATATACATATATCTATGTTTCTATATCTCTCGTATATTGCGCTTCAGTTGTAAAACAGTTGTATATTATTTGCTGTGGGTTCTTTTGATGCTTTGCTTTCGACTTTTGATCGTTCGCTGTCGGGACAGTACTCTGTCTCTAATTCAACCAAAGGAATATGTAATGAATGTATCGGGACAGTTCTCTGTCTCAATTTCACCCAAAGGAATATGTAATGAATAAGTATTTGTCAATAAGACTGTCTGGTCGGAGATACCTTTTGTTGACGTTTTATAAGTGCCCTCAGAGGCCTATGTGAAATAAAACTATTTCATTTTGATAAGTGCAACGTTGCTCCAGTTTATAATTATTAGTAATTTATTTATTTCATGGAGCGAACGGATTTAAAATAAATGGCTATGGTAACAAACCGTCGCCTCAAGCCTCAATACCGGCTATTGATTCTAAAACTCTCATTTTCCATGCTAGACCAATAATTCTAAAAATTATTAACAGTACCTGAGCGTTCGACTGCTGCGTAAAGTATCGCTGGTTTGATCCCTGAACGGAACAAATATTTGTATAGCCTAAGTATATGTTTCTTATGTTTCGTGGGTGCATTTACAAACATAGAAACTCACATAAACAAACACCCAGACCCGGAACAATTACTTGCAGATCATACAAATATTTGTTCCGTACGGAGATTGAACCCGCGACACGCTGCCCAGCAGTCGATCGCACAACCACTGCGCCAACCGTGGGCATCCGTTTAACGGAATACTTATATAATAGCATTCCACAACTATCTAAGTTAAGCAGAGCTTGTGTTATGGGTACTAGACAACTGATAAACATACTTATACACATATTTCTAAATACATCATATTATAGATAAATTACACCAAAACACAGAACAAATGATCATGCTCATCTCACAAACATTTGTCCTGGGTGGAAATCGAACCCACGACCCCCGGCATAGTAGTCAGGGTCACTAAACACTAGACCAACAGGCCAGTCCTTACACAGGTAAAGATAAAAAAATGTTAATTACAAAAATCAAGGTTTTTCTGTCGATGATTGTCCTCTGACACAAATTGAAGTAAACGAGATCAACAGATTACACAGGAGGGTGCGACACACTGCAGTTAGCGGGAATATTCACAGCTTTGATGTCGACCGGCCTCTTCCGACCTTTACCGGGCAATTTAGATAAAATCCAACGGCGGTTAAGTAGGTAATAGCGTTGACTTGAGCTTGAATTGTATTTTTTATATGACTTCAAAAATGGAGGTTGCCGTTTGACACGTATGTTTGAAATATAATTGGAACCGCAAATAAGTCACATTTTTTAAGATATCATTATTATAATCTACAAGGGTTTGCAAACAACTGAATAATTACTAATAATAAAAAATTACATGTCGAATTGAGAACCTCCTCCTTTTTTTTTTCGTCGGTTAAAAATGGATATTCATTTAGAGGAATTATACAGTTGTTTCACGAAGAGTTCCGTAACATTATCTACAAAAGCGCGAAAAAAATTGTGATTTGTTACACCCTATAATATTTATTTTATTCTGTGTTTTAGGATATTTTCAAATCAAATCATTTATTTCAAGTAGGCCAGTTTCAAGCACTTTTGAATAATCAAAAGACAAAGTAAAATAAAATAGTTACGGTGCTACATAACAGTCCCAATCACATGAAATAAAAACTGTGAAAGTTCTGTAGATGCCCCTTCCAAACTTCCTACTTTAGGTACGGAACACACACAACATACAAAAAACGCAGCCATGAAAAAGATTTAACGTTAAGGACACAATTCACCAGTGATTGCACCTCCATCGTCTACCGACCGGCGAATGCTGACACTACCCGGTTCATTTAGATAACGTCCCTCAAAGTACAACGTGAACGAAAAGGTAGTTACGAACGTAAACAGATTGTGCGTGACAATGCGACCCGGGGAAAATGAGAAATGTAAAAAATTTCAGCCTTTTTTGCTGACATCAAAAAAGCTGGGTTTATTTTGCGTGAAGTTATAAAGGATGTTACGGTATTCACCGATCACAATGTACAATAAAACGCTTTTTTGTTGCAAATCCATGGATATTTGTTGCAAACGAGGTTAGTTGTTGAAGTTTCCGCATGGTTCATTGTGAAGGTGCGCTTTGTACGGGGTGAATATAAGACTTTTTCTTTCTTCAGGCCTTTTTCCCATTACAGTACTTCGTCTTTTCATGAATTAGTTTATTTAGAATTCAATAGCATGTTTTCTTGTATAGCAAATATTACTAAAATATATATTTCCAGAAAAAAGAAACGCCTTAGCATTTTTACACTGTAAAGTTAATCCTAAGCGCTCGTTACTTGGCGGAGACCTCTCGCGCCCGGCATTGGTTTCGGCCATGCTGCGGGGCGAGACGAAGGCGAGGAAGCGGTCGCCACCTTCTGCGAGGCAGTAATGCTCGCAAAGGATATGGCGGGCCGCGAGAGAGAGAGGGCAGCGTCCCTCCGCTCCAACCGCAGTTGTGTACGCCCACGGGGCGTCGGACGTCCCAAGATCGAGACAATCTCCGGCCACCGTAGGCGCGGGCATGCGGATAGCGAGTAAAGGGCAACTCGCTGTCCGACCATGGACCATGCCCGGGTCGACGGCGCGTCGTGTTCCACGCGCGCCTCAAAGAGCTGTCAGCAAATGACGGGGCCCCCTCACAGAGGGCCAAAGCCTGCCGGGGTCGCGGGATTTATTTCCTTACCGTGACCCCGGAACATAAAGGGCTAATGAAGAACACCGTGGATTTTAGTCAGTAGAAGTCTGACAGTACCTCTCGCCCTGCCCGGGGTGGGAGGTCACATTTGATGATTTTACCAAGTAAAAAAAAAAAAAGCGCTCGTTACTTATTACGTGACTTAATAAAAGAGAGGGTAGATCTAGGTAATCCTTGCGAATTTTTAAGCTTATTATATGTATAATAAGCGAAGTGGCCTTATACGTATGTGTATAGCCACTTCGCAGATTAGATGTCTGCCTTTGTCTATCTTCACACAAAGACCTATATAATATTACATAACTGGCAATAAGATAAAAATAAGTAATGAGATATATAAGAAATGTATACCTATAGAAGCACTAACTGTTAGTAAAGTAATTGAACGAATGGCTGCTGCGTTAAGTACCGCGGGTTCAATTTCCGAACTGAAAAATATCTGTGTGGTCTACAGGCAGCTATTGTTCGTGTTTATAAAGACATCTACATCATCATCATCAGCCGGAAGACATCTACTGCGGAAGAAAGGCCTTCCCCTTAGACCGCCACGCCGAACGACAATCCGACTCTCACGATGTCGTTGGTCCACCTAGTGGGAGGCCTACTGTCTACGCTGCGTCTTCGTCGTCCACTCGAGAACTTTACTTTCCAATCTTTGTTTTATTTTTCTTCGAAATGCACATACCATACAGGAGAAATTCCTAGAGTAAATTATTTCAGTTAGAAAAAAAGGTTTTTTGCTGAAAAACATCTATAAAACCCGAATATTCCAAAATATAAACTATTTATTTTTCTATTTTAGTTTTGTGTGTGACAATTTCAAACAGAGCTTTTTTCGCTTTGAATGGAGGCTCTAAATTGAATAGTTCATTGATTCGCACAACGAAACTAATAGTTGCGTGGACGAGAAAAAAAATCGGTTTGTCAAAAATAGATTGAACGTGAAAAAGCAATGTTCGATGAACCAGTTCCAAATTATTGTGTTGAATGGACAGTAAATATACAAAAGCTAGTAAACCACTAGGATTCATGTTTCGATTGACCCTTTGTACCTAATAACCAATTTTGTTTTTATTCGGTATAACTTTTTATAACAAGTTACCGTCTTCTTTACTGGACCTACCTTTTAATGCATTTAAAGCAAAAGTAAAAGCCAACCTCTGTTCCAAGGCGTACTACTCTGTTAGCGATTATTTAAATGATAAAGATAGTTGGCCGCTCTGTTGATCTCAGGACAATGATGTTCATGTTCTTTTTACCAAGATTAGCTTACCGACAGGTTATATGTTTTCATATAATTCTGTTTTATTATTAGTTTATTATTATTTTACCATTTAGTTTAGTACAGGTCGTAGGATATAATTAATTTACTATATGTGTATTAAACACACATGTAAGCGGACATAGACAGCATTTTAAAACTATTGTCGGAGCTGATGAAGATTGTAAAACCACCTTTGCAATGTATAGAATCAATTTTCCTAGTATTATATAGCTGCATAACCGGCATTGTGTGAGTGCCATGTACATTAGAGCCGTTTTTGATTAGATACCTACGTACTTAATTTTATTGACTTGAATAACCCTGGCGGTTGAAAGTTATGTCATGCTCACTCGAATGTCTCGCTGATGGTGGCGCGTGTGTCGGATCATTTAGCTCCCTTCAAAATGGTTGAGCTGAATGGTGCTGATATATGTGTCATGTTCGTGAACGGGCGCTGTCAGTTGAGACTGGTCATCTCTTGGCTGCCACGGTCTATTCTAATTATTAATAACTTTATTTTTGAATTGTCTTTTTATATTTACTATGGACACTAATAACATGCCACATCGTTCTCACATAATGTACCACCTGATGATGAATGATGTAACAAAAGTTTTGTAATGATTTTGGCTATTGAAAAAGAGTGTCCATGGAGTTTCTTGCTCATTCTTCTCCATAGAGATCTACGCTTTGGAATGAGCACCTACGGTACTTTCACAGTTTTTATGTCTTGTGACTGGGACTGTAGCACCATAACTATTTTGTACTAGTTTTATTTATATGTCTTTTTGACAATTCAAAAGTGCCTGTAATGGCCTAATTGAAATAAACGCTTTGATTTTGATTTTGATTATTCGTTTAAATAATACAAAAAAAAACAATACGAATGGTTAAATAGGTATGCAGTGTAATTATGTATAGTGGTTAAATAGAGGTATTATAATTATGTATAGCCATCCTTTGCCAGTTGAGTGTACCCTATGTTATAAGCTGCAAGCCTATAACCATCAAACGGGCACAATTTGAGTTTCTAGTTTATACCAATCATAAAATACTGGTAAAAAATCTTAATAACATTTTGTCCAATCAGAGAATCGAACCTTGTTCTCCGCCAAGCACCTGCAATCTCTAGGCAAATAAGGCATAGTCAGTTTGATATTTTTTGTTTTATTGTTTGTATTGCCGTTATGTTGAACTTCGTAAAAGTTTTACTAGTAAAATTTTGTATGCATTTTTCAGACAGCAAGGTTGAACTCTCGGGGGAAATTAATAGCTTAATAAAAACTTTAGGACGAGGTAGACTACAAAATTGTGCATGTTAACTTTAACAAAGCAATACTTATTTTTCAAGTCTCAAAAAGAGTAATGAAAGTAAAACTTGTAAGCATAAGTTAACAATTCATCTTTCAAAAGTTTTGAGGCAAAGTTTTCAAAGAACTTGTACATGTAAATTTTGCTTCAAAAGTAAAAAAACAACAAAACTTACGTAGTTTCAGCTTTATTGCTTTTGTTTATGTCGAATTTGTAAGCCGAACTAAGGGACCTGTGAAAAATGTTTCTTGATGCCGAAATCGGAATAGCTCAGGTGCCATTTTAGCCTGTGCACAATGTGGAATACCTCGAATTTTCAAATTATAATGATACAGTTTTATTGGAGGTATTCCACATAGGGCACCCGCTGACAATGGCACCTGAGTTTTGGTCAAAATCGACCTCGAGAATCCTGTCAGTATTTTTTAATATTCCTCATAGTTTTAGATAGACCCACGCCCAGAAGAAAAATTCACTCTGTATACAAATTCTTGGTTTCAATCATATTGCATCTACCTACGTCTTACCTGTGTACGTCGGTCGGAATAACTGATCGTATTCCATTTTTGCAGTCAGCATACATATCAAATGACGTCACTTGATATTCTTCAAGTATGGCGAGTGTATTGGTTTGAATTGTTGAATTATTATAGTGTTTTTGTTGTTTATTGTTGTAAATCTTAGGGAAAGCTTTAATCACTTACATGAACCATATATCTCATATGAAGTCAGTTATTTTTTGAAAATTAAAATTCTACAAGAAATTTTATGTGACTCAAGGCTGCACCCAAAGATACCAAAGATGCCGCGCGGGCAAATAATCAGGAAAATTGAAAATAACAATTAAAACACGATACTCACACAGTATTACAGACAGACATTAGAAAAAACTAGGCGGGAGGACTCGTTCTTGACTTGACTAATTGGTCGGAGATGACCAAACACAAATTTCTTTGTTTAGTAATAAGCCAATAATAGATTACTTTTTGGATGGGTGTGCTCCAAAATAGATACAAAACAGACGAAAGAGCGAGCATACTCAGAGGAAGTCTGCAACTATAACTTATTTTAACGTTATGAATAATTTTTTTGATCGGAAAGAGAAACCGCATAACTAAAATTCTCACTTACTCGTACATTTCCCACCTTTCTTTTAAACCAAATCACCGTGAAATCTACACTCGAAACTAAAATAAAGTACTAAAACAATTCCTGAACACTATTCCTCAAGGCGTCAAATATAAAATGTAGAATAGTTTTGAACCGTTGTTCCCGCTCTAACTCAGTTTGTAACTTTGTTTAACTTGTAACTTTGTCACCGCCGTCAGTACAAACTTCGGTGGTCGGATTACCAATGTTAGTGTTGCCAGTTTAGTAGGAGATCGTTGTAAACTATTTTGAGCTAGCAACACTGCTGGTGAGAATTCAATTATAAGTATGGAAAATTGTTGTAGCTCTCATCTTGCATTTGATCTTTGCGTTATGATTTGGGTATCAGTTTAATTATTTTACAAGAAAGCAACGAAATAATAACTAGTAAATGTACGAAAGATAATAGGATAACATTCCATGGCCATCCAAGAATTCATCTACATCGCTGTCAACGGGAACAGTGCCCAGAACGCTGCGGCAGCATTGCCACGTTGTATGGCAATGCTGATTCATTGGCCTCGGTATAGGCCAGCCCTCTGGTCACCTGAAGAGTAGTCGACTCTTCGATACTATCGAGATATATAATCGTCTGATCGATCGATATCTTTAAAAACTTTGTGAGCGCACGGACCCTATGGCCCCAGAGTTTCAACCCCAAACGGCTTAAACACGAAATTCAATATAACTTTCTATTCATCAGAAGCCTTGCAACAAAGATTGTAATCTGGAAATGAGTAGGACGAGGTCCATGACAAGTGCCATTTCTGAGTATGAGATAATTATCGAGTTTGAATACATAGTCAAGCATAGTTTTTAAATGAACCTTACCTTATACCTTTAGCACGAGTTTTCAGTATTTGAGACGTAAAGTAAACTGGAACTTTGACAATTTCAAATTGACAATTTTCAAGAAAAAAATTAGTTCCTTCTTCGCACACCAGAGGCGCTGTTCCATTTTTTCATACAAGAAACGCTGTTAATACTGGAAAGTAAAATAGTGAAAACTCGTGCTAGAGGTATTGTTTTTATATATGTATACCTACTTTACACGTGACACATCTGTATTATTTATCGGGTAAAACAGGCATGATAAACACCCAATAATAACTATGTTTTTTTAGTAATATTTAAAATGTAAATGAATGTGTTAAAAAAATTAATAAAGAGAATAATAACTATGATTAAACAACTTAACTTCTACATCTAACTTTTTAAACAGCTCTTATTTAAACACAAGCAGCCCGCGTTTAACTCGAAAGTTCTCCCCCGGGAATATAATACCGGGATAAACTGTATCCTATGTGTTATTCCAAAGTACTAACTCCAGAACATTAACCTACCTGAATCTGTCAAACTTTAATACATTTTCAATCTTACCACAATAGTGGAAGGTTAATCTTCGATTGGTAAGATTTGACAGTTTTTTTCTACACCTTGCCCCACACTTCGAATTCCTCCTGTGTTGTGGAGCGTTTACAAACATATAAGTAACAAACATTCAGACCCGGAACAACTACCTGCATGCCATACAAATATTTTTTTCCGCTCCGGGATCAAACCTGCGACACGGTGCGTAGCATTCGATCACTAAACCACTACGCCAACCGTGTCGTATTCGCGTAGGTTGACATGCTGGCGTCTGTAAAATCTTTGTACCATGTTTCAACAAGATCCGTTCAGCTGTTCTGACATGATCTTGTCATAAACATCTATCCACATTACCACTAAACTAAATACCAGCTCTATTTTAAACGAAATTAAAAAGTTATTCCTGTTATACTCGATGCTAATTCAGACCATTACGTCAGACTGTCAGAATGTCAGAAATGCTACAATTATGTCTGAATTGCGGTCATTAGCGGTTATGTGAGACTTGAGACGGTTCTAATCGTGTCTACTTATGAGACAGGAGGAATTAAACGCGCGCTTATCTTGCACTGAACTGTATACTAAGTTGGGGAGACAGCTGACTAGGATTTGTTATGATTAGGATAATTATTATTCTATTTAAAATTGAAAACGAACGGAAGAAAAACTTGTTGTACTTATTTATGCAACATGGGACATGCGGGAAGGATATGGTGATCATTTCGAATCAATTTGAGCATTTCAGTGGCTGAGCAATTGGACTGTTGCGCAGTGTGTCACGGGTTCGACACATCTGCCTAGCCTTTTTCCCAACTATATTGGGGTCGGCTGCCAGTCAAACCAGATTCAGCTGGATATCAGTATTTTACATGGAGCGACTGCCTGTCGGACCTCTACAACCCAGTAACTGGGTAATACCATACCCCATGGAAAGACTGGTTGTCAGACTTTAGAGCTTCTGACTAACAGTAACGATTGTCAAAGATCTACAAATGACAGCCGGGACCAACGGCTTTACGTGCTTTCCGAGGCACGGAGGAAACTCGCTATGACAGATGGTCACCCATCCACGGACCAACCTCGGCAAGTGCGGCTTAGCCCGGAAGATCGGCCTGTGCGGCTATAATTATTTAGCCACGATCTCCTCATTCCCGCACGACACAATATAACCTAAATTACAAGTTGTTCGGGTTTGGGTTTTTGTGTCTGTGAGGTTCTATGTTTATAAATGCACCCACGATACAGGAGGAGCTCCAAGTGTGGGCAATGAAAAAAAAACAAAGTTGCCCACCAGAATCCACATAATATAGGAACAATGCGATTCCCCTATTTCTCATTGATTTTAAGGTCGAATCAGATCAAGAGTCCAGAATATTATTTACTATACTTACCTAATAACCCCCTACAATAAAGATACATATGAAACAGAAATAAAAAATACATTAATTGAGGCGGTAACATGGATGAATGATAATAATTTAAAAATAAATATTAATAAAACATTGATTATGCACTTTAGCCAACGGACATCATTTTTTTCTAATCTTGACATTGAATATGATAATAATAAAATACAGACAGCTAATACTACAAAATTTTTGGGCCTAACAATTGACAAAAGCTTAAATTGGAAAGCGCATATTGAAGTTTTAGCTAAAAGAATAAGTAGTGGTGCATATGCGTTATTTAAACTATCACGAACTCTCAGTACAGATGCTTTACTAACTGCCTACTATGGTTTAGTTGAATCCATCATTAGATATGGTGTTATCTTCTGGGGTAACTCAACCGAGAGGGATATCATCTTTAAAAGACAAAAGTACTGTTTGAGATCGATGTTTAATCTTAAAAATACTGATAGTTGTAAAAATTATTTCAAAAAGTATCAGATATTAACATTATACTCACTATACATATATGAAATAGCAATGTTTGTTAAAACTAATCCACATTTATTCACCCGTATGGCAGACAAATTCCCAAGAAATAGACGTGATGATAGCAAACTATGTGCACATGCATCAAAAACTGCACTTATGAGCAAGAGTGTTTTCTACATGGCACCAACTATCTACAATAAATTGCCCAAAAGTTGGAAAGAGCAAACAATACCCCAATTTAAAAAAACGATGAAATCATTTTTAGCACAAAAATCATACTATAGTGTAAAAGAATTTTTGAATGACTCCCTGTGATTATTTGTATGAATAAATTGAATAATAATTAATGTATAAATATATTAATGTATAATAATAATGAAATAATGAATGGATAATTATAATTTAAATGATGTAATTAGTAAATTTTTTATAATTTTAAAATTGAAATAATTTAATTTATATAATTAGTTAATGAATAAAATAATTTGTACCTAACATTATTTGCACGCCCTGAGAAAGGCAGACATGTCATGACCCACCCTTATTTAAGATCTTGCATGCATGTTTTATTTTAATTCTGTATGTATACACATGTTTAAGCAAATAAAATTTCTATTCTATTCTATTCTAAACTTTATCTCTTTATTAGATATAGTAGCCATGCATCTAGTGACATGCATTTGTGGGTGTTAGCTAGAGGCAGAAAGCATGGAAAAATAAAACAAAAGCAATGCATAGACGTTTGAGCCAAAACAAAATCAGCCTACAAGGACCTGGTAATCAAGTGCCTGGATATTGTAAAGATAAATTAGGCTGATTAATTAATATTATCGACACGATCACGCGAATCCAGTACCAATTTGATTTTGAGCAACGACGTACCTTAAAGTATTTTAAGAACTGAACACATACGTGTCCTGATTTTTAATCCGAAATGTGGTTCCCGTAGTGCCAGCTCTAGACACTTCGTCCTTTACTAAAATTAGATTCCCTTTTTAGTTCAGACCTTTTGAGAGATATCTCGGTAGACGTTATAGAAAAAGACTCTATCTTTTGTGATTGGCCGATAAAAATATTTCTGCTAAACCCGCAGGGATAGATCTAATTTTAGGTTATAGACAAGGACATTCAAATCAAAGTATTTACGATAAACGGGATTAAGAATACTCGTGTAACTCTTTGGAAGTAGGTAGATTATTTATTTATAGAAGAATATATGTAAATCCTACAAAGAACTCCTTGGTAGACGAATTATTACACGAATGGAGTGCTAACTCATCATATACCTCAACCACTCAAACCTTATACCAACATTATTACGATGGGTTTTGAGTCTAACTGAAAACAGCTACACTACTACACGAACTATAATTACTAGCCATCAAACTAAGAAAAGGTCATCTTAACAAAGTTCTGGACCCTAAACATTGGTATGGTTCTTAATGAAATTGTGACGCTATTTACTTAAAATTTTGAGGTTTAGCATTAATTCCAGGTAAAGCTAACTGAACACTGGCATTTAAACTGTTAGGAAATCCAACTCTAATGCTATTAAGATAAAGATTTTCTCTTTGATCGTCCTTTAGAATACTCTGGGAACTTGAGACGTAAATTGTTGGTTCTGTCTGTTTTGTTACCCCCTTAGTAACGTGATGATTAGTAACAGGGTTGCCTTAGAAAAGGGTCGATTGAAAGTCGGTCGCAACAATCCTATAATTTCAATAGTTATTATGAAATGCAAAAAGTGGGTTCGTTTAGTACGATTTTGATGAACTGATACAGAGATAGATGAGACTGTAATGCATGCCATAATAACCAAGGCTGTTATAAAATTTGTTTGAGGCCATACGCGCTAGGGCACATTGCCTGTCGCTTATTATGCATGCAAGGTTAAAACCATCATGAAAACCCTAACGTGTATTTACTCCATTAGGCTCGCTTGCAAACATAACCGAATCATCATCTTCCTGCCCTTATCCCATAAAACATCAATTTTTATATTTGCTCGGTTGCATATAGGTACTTGCACCGATAGCTGTACAGGTTTAACACATACAGGATAGGGCTGGCCTGTCGGTTATGCATGCAAGGTTAAAACTTTCAGACAACCCCTTACTTGTATGGCCTCCTGAAAGTTCGAAACACATTATTAAAACGCCACCCGTTGAAACGTGATGCGTGTTGATTGTTGACTCAAATGTTCAGGCATGGCGTCGTCGCCTCGGATTTTCATAGTGTGATTCTGGTCTATGGAAAACAATACATTTGATTCGAGTCAACACGCATAACTTTTCATCGTGTGGCGTGGCGTTTATATAAGGTGTTTCGACCATAAGAGTACCGTAACTATGTACGACATGTACTTGTATGTACGTACGTGTTGCTATGAGACCCAGTAAATTGTTTGTCTACGATTACCTATGATGTTCACTGTTCAGCGAAGTGTGGATCGATGCAAGTACTAGGCTGTCAGCAATTTGAGGTAATATCATGCAAGGTAACCATCCAATCTCGAGCTATGAATATGGCGCTCATGCGATACCGCGTCTTGTAGTAATCTGCTTCAGAGCGTTAGAGGTTCCTTTTACCTAGATTAAAATGTTATGAGGATTGGAAAACATAAGATGTTTTTTTAGAGTGGTATCTTTTTAATATTTAGGTACTAATGGCATTACAAAAGAATATGCTGAAGTAACTACACTTAAAATTAACTTCAAGTGTTAGCTTACTTTAAAAAGAACAGAAAGTATTGGTCGTCTGTTATGTTTTATCTTATGGTCTATAAAGTGATGCCTAACTTTTAAAAGTGATTTTCTGTCTCCTCCTTCACGCGTTCCACCTGCTCCTTCGCTAGCAGAGGTAACTGCTTCGCAGAAGGAGGTGACTGCTTCCCATTCCGTCTCGCCCCGCAGCATGGCCCCAACCAATGCCGCTCGCGGCATTTCGCTTCCGTAAGGAACATTATATGATGTGCTTTGAAATACAAATCAGATGTACCTACCAACAGTAGAACATTTAAAATAGTATAAGGCGATTGTAAGCCAGCAAATTATTGTGACCCTGGAACGTAAAGGGCTATTGAAGGACACTGTGGAATTTAGTCAGTACAAGTCTGATAGTCTCTCCTGCTCATGATTTTACCACGCTAAAAAAAATAGGAAATTCATAATTACAGTTGATCCTGAAAACAGCAACTTACAGTCGAATCCTCCTATAGCCATTTGTTATGTCATCCAGAGCAATATCTCAGATTAGATAGTCTTGTAATCTGTAGATAGTATTTGGTACAATCTTGTCAACCGAGCCTCGTGAGTAGGGTCAGCAGATGAAATGGAGACGGATTAATCTAATCCTATGACAAGGCAACCCTACTGTTGTAAGACAAAGGTGAACGACATAAGAGGTGAATAACCTTTGTTCGAAAGAAAGAAGGAGCAATCGTAATTTCTTTCGAAATGTAGAACTTTAATTGGTATTTGCTTTGACATTTGGTTTTTGTTAATTGAAAAATTAATGAGCGACTAGGTTTCTTTTTACACAAAAACAGCAATTCAAGTATTCTTTTTCTCATTTAGTTTAGCAGGTGCTTGGTGCATGTATCAAAAAGATGGTTATATGAGGTTTTCGTCGTATAGGGCATCAAAAAAAAAACTAATTTCTCTTCTCTAGAGAGTTTCTCCAGTATCTTGCAACAAACAAGCATTTAAATTCACAGACACAAACAGCCAGACCTGGGTCTAGCTGCTAGCTATAAGACATGCTTCTTTCCCTTTGGGAATCGTACCCGAAATAAAAAAAAAAGGAAACAAATAATTTGTGTTTAATTAGGGCTAAAATGATGGATACATAAACTAACGCCGTTTTCCCACGGAGAAATGTAGAAACTACAGACCGCTACCTGCTACTGTATTTGTAAGCCACACGCCTTCGTACACAAGGCGACGCAAGTCTCCGATACCTTACGACTTTGGTATCCAGGCGGCTATCGCAATACAAACAATACAAACGCTTAGAGGTTTGTACGTCGTTTGGACGTCAAAGTCGTATGGTATCGGAGACTTGCGTCGCCTAGTGTACGAAGGAGCTAATACTCCTATTACCACTTCATAAATCTGGTAATTAAAGTACGCCGCTTGTGAGTAATACGCACCCGGCTTTTCTGAAGCACCTCAAGAATATACTATCGTATTCTTGAGGTTATCTTCCTATCATAGACATAACTATAACTTACCCTTCCTATTTAAGCCGTTTTCTGTTTGTAAGAAAATGTTAAATGATGCGTCAAAATCTATTGCGCAGTTACGGACATTGTTTGAGCCATAATTAAGAAAGACATAAAAGTTTACAACACCAACAAGGTAGATTACACTAATTAATCATAGCCGATGAGCCCCAAACAAGACAGTCTGTATCTCGTTATTAATCACATTTTATTTAACAGATTAGTAGCAAAGCCTCAGTTCTTGCGTGGATTAACATGCCAAAATTTGGCGCGATAACATACTGTAAATTAAAACCTAAATAACAAAATTTGGGTTAGTGGCTTTTGAAAACCGAATAATTTGGACCAACAGATAAATAAGTATACGACGCAAACATTCTTATTTTTTGTGTTTGAAATGAGTTCGCTCCTTGTTCTATCTAGCCCAGAATCAAATATGAGATCTAAGATAGAGCAAGCTCAACCAGAACTCAGAAGGAACTGAAACTCCTGCGCATCGACGGAATGCAGTAAAAATTATCGGCCGTTTATAGCGACTTCTGGAGCGGTACAAGCACTTGAATTTGAATGCTAGAGAAGTCTGTGTATGTTAATAATTGGCTTACTGCTCAATAAGTCCGTGTATGTACATCACTGGCTTACTTGTCGAGCAGTCCATTTATGTTGATCACTGGCTCACTACTCGATTAGTCCACACAATATGTTGATCACTAACTTACTGCTCGAGCAGTCTGTATGTTATGTTAATCACTGGCTAACTACTCGAGCAGTCAGTGTATGTTGTTTACGATGATTTCTGGCCAACAATCTTAATTCAAATCAATGTTATTGTCAGCAATTTCATTGTCCTCATTTTACCGGGAATATCAAACTTTTCGTTTACAACGAATCTTCACGGCTTTTGTTTATCCTCAAAGAAAACTAACAGAAATAAAGTACTTGTGAAGGTATTTAGTGGCATTAATTAATTCCTAATTGGCCAACACGGTTAATGGAGAAACTTTGAAACACCATCAATTTTCAAGGACGTCGGGTTTCGGGTGGCCCAGTACGGTGATTGATCTATTTGAGAGTAGGTACCTATATTTCCGTGTATGTCCTTCAGAACTCTTCAACCGTTTAAAATTTATTGCTTTTGATAGTTTGGTGTGGAAAATATACTAGTCCGTACAATACCTTTATCAATATAGTACTACCTTATGCTCGCGGCACTACCTCCTGTGAAGTTTGGTAACTCAAACATTTAGAGCCGGGCCGAATTTTCTTTGACGGACTAAAAAAAGTGGACCTCCTCACAACGATCCTCAGACATGAGGGATCGACTTCAGAGAGAGAATTATGCAGAAGAGAAGAAAAAAGAATCAGGTTCTAATTCTAGTCGCAATCGAATTTTTCTTTTCACAAAAAAGGTATTCTCTTTGTATTATAGTATTTATTTTATCTTTGTATACTTCTCAATAAGCAATCATAAATTTATACTTATTACAACAGAATATTTCCAAAGAATCTTGGAAAACAAATTATAACTAATACTTCATACAAGGGAATAATTTCCAAGTAATTATCAAGAAATCACAAAACTTTCTCATTGAAAATGGTAAAGTTTCTACTTGTTGTCTGTTCGTTTATGATAATTAATTGTAAATTATACGAGGGATAATTAATTACTACTGATGTGGCAAGATTAATATTGTTAAGGAGACGTCTATTTACTCAAAACTTTTGATGAGCACTTCGTACAATCTTTCGAAATATAATAGAATATTGTATTCTTAAGACGAAACATATTTCGATATGGTATATATGCTGTGCGAAGTAGTTGGTAGGGACGATGTGAACTAAAGGAGGATACCCGTGTTATAACAACTTACGTGTAAAATTAATTTGAACAACAACGAAGCACTATTTTATAAAGCAAAAAAATATCTTAATATCTAGAGGATTGGCGATTCTCGACGAGAATTGGCAAATCTTATGTCCCCAAATTCCAAAAAAGCAAGCAAATATAATTTAAAATTGAGACCATACTCAGATTACCTAAAGTTCCATTGCTGGGCCACCACCGCACCTTCGATCCAATCGGAACCGTAATTCATGAAAAGCTAGTCTTTAAAAATTAAAATGGCTGAAATAAATCATGTTGCACTACCGTAATAGAACCTATCTAATCGTGTTTGATTTATTCCGTTCATAAATCGAGGTTGGTTCGCTATTATGGCATTATGAGGTAGACTTGCTGGCCTGCTTTCCTAGTATGTTTGCCAATCAATTAGTGCATTAAAGCAATGGACGGCTTATGAAGGAATTATGAGGTGGGACCAGAGGCGGTTTCACTTTAAAATGTATTATGAAGAAAACTGGGAACTATGTAGTTTTGAAATTATTTTTTTTCCTTAGCCTGTACTGTCCGAATGCTGAGCAAACGTCTCCACCAGAAAGTAGCTATGCTGAGAGACATAACAAATACAAAGATAATTCTCATGCCACACTGGTCATCTGTTAGGTCTAAAAAATCATCAAATTTTTTTGGTAGTATTTTACAGACTTTATATATACACATACCACCCCATTCTGCACTTTTAACATTACCAACTCTTTAAGGCTCTAACAGGCTTCGCAAAAGTCTATCTTTAGTATCTGTAAAAACTTTGTTTCTGCACGAAAGATGCCATCACATTTTGCCATCATTATGTTTCCGACTCCATTGTGGTCGGGCCTCATTAGCTTCTCAGCTAATTAAAAGGCGAATCCATGCGAGGTCATGAATCATGCTAGTTACCAAATTACACTGAGCGTACGTTCTGTGGTTGGCTGTGGCTTGTAATCTTGTTTATTAGACCGTGTTGTTATCTTTAGACACAGTTGATTAATTATGATTATTATTGGCTCATTTTGTAAATATAGGCCAGGTCAAGTTGGTACGAAAATAAAGAGAAATTATCCTGAATTAAAATGCTGCTCTGGTTCAACTACCTGATGAGACAGTTCCGCGACCCCTTAGTCCTACAGGAGGTCACGGAACTGTTACTGTTACAGGGCTAAAGTACAGGCATGGTCCATGATAAGACGGGCGAGTCACCCATTACTCGCATACTTTGGTTCATTAGTTTTACAGATCAGAGGCTGTGACATTTAGGCCGAATATACAATAAAACATTTTGGGATGTCATGTTTAATTTTGTATGCGTGTTCCACGCGCGCCTCAAAGAGCTGTCAGCAAAAATGACGGGGCCCCCTCTCAGAGGGCCAAAGCCTGCCGGGGTCGCGGGATTTATTTCTATTACCGTGACCCCGGAACATAAAGGGCTACTGAAGGACACCGTGGATTTTAGTCAGTACAAGTCTGACAGTACCTCCCGCCCTGCCCGGGGTTGGAGGTCTCATTTGATGATTTTACCACGATAAAAAAAAAGGGCTATTAATGTTCTGTGTACGTGCCATTTTATAGGGACAAAATTAATCAATTGACCTTACCTTTTTCATTCACCTGTGTTCAGTGAGGTCAGTCACCTGTTGGAGGCATAAACCCGTGAATTTGATTAATAAAATAACGGTAATTACTGACAAAACAAGGGTCAGTCTTGGATCAAGAAATTAATTTTGTAAAAACGTTTCTTTTACCCAGAAATTCTTAGAAATAAGACCTTAAAGCTGAAAGCTAAAGGAAAACAAAGAAACCATTAAAATCTTAATTCTTAGAAAGTACAGTAGGTACCTAACAAAAACAAACCCACACAGATTTAATAACTAGAATTCCAACTTTATCATTAGTTTTCGGCACTAGTGTTTAATTAAGGTGAAAGCTTTTTGTCGTTCCACTAAAAAAAGATGGAGCAATTATTAAATTGGCAACACATTTTACTGGCGGGTGATTAGTATTTTGCGCTGGCAAGCCCAAAACCGCTATTAACAATTTGTTAGATGAGGTAATTAATGGTTATAACGGCGTTTTATTAAGTGCCTTTGACTCAATTTGAATGGGAATTTAAATCGCTTTGATGTAAACAAAATCTTGTAAAGGTGGGTAGTATACAGAAATGGACAGGTAATTTAAATTACTGTTAAGATAGAATGAAAAGCGATTAAAATTATTATTGGTAGGTATTTGGACTTATCAGGTCCCGTTAGTTTTGCTGACAACTCCTGGACGCGCGTGAGGAGCAAAACGTGCCGAAACGTGACTCGGTATGAACTCTTGATCAGACTGCGAGCTACCCATAACTTGCCGACCACAAGTCCGCTCATGCACTAGCCGGAAACCGTCTCCCGGTTCGAGACTCCTTTGGCGTCACCAGCGCTATCTTGGCCGTGTAGTGAAGAATTGCGAGCAAGAAGTAACTGCTTCTAGTCCAGTCATTAAAGCCTAAACCCGAAAATAATTACTCTTTTCCTGAAATTTTAAGAGGTTCTTAAAGAAGGTAAAATAACTTACCGGGTGATTTTGCAGCGTTCTGGGGTGTACGGAAAGGGTTGAAAAGGGGTGAAAAGTGTTTTTCGTTAATAACATTGCTAAAAAAATTTGTAACACGCTGCAAATTTGGAATTAGGTTGTTCTTACCGTTTTGTAACGTGTTTTTTTATTCCTATTCCTTCTCACTCCATAACATGGCCTGAAACATTGTATCATCGCGGTCCACACAGTGGCAACACCAAGACGTTTCCTCCACTGAATTCAACACGATGACATACACACACACCTATTGTGACCGTAAAAGCACTCTTTGACAAACAGGAGGTGCCACAGACGTGTCAAAGAGCCTTTCGCTTCGTCAACGTTCATTTATTTGGTCAATTGGTTGTGGCGCCCATATGTATATTACAGTAGCCAATAGTCACCTATAGAATGTGTTTTCTAAGTTCGATCTAATTAAAACTTTCAACAGGCAAAAGTAAATTAGTTATTCATAGATTTACTGAATGTTTTTCCTTTAAATGTTGTTTTATATTCAAATGAAACGTGTTTCTAGTAAATGAAAGGTACTAATTTATTAATTAAATTAGTACCTTTCATTACGTTTAATTTCTACTATTAATAGCAAATAGGCGGGTTTTCTTTAGAAAAACGTGGAATAGAAAGTTGAATTATCTTTAGAGTGAATAGTTTTTAAATACGATAATGAAAGTACATTTTTATTTCATTTACATTTTTACACAAAAATTATTTACTTGTTATGGCAAGGTTAATTTTCAAAGACTAGCCAAAATCTAAAATTATCGAGAATTTAAAAATTTAATATTTAAAATGCACCGTCTCGGTTACATCTGTAAATCTTGATTTGGAATTGGGCTGGAGATGAATTCTGTATAAACTACAAAATAATCGACTCAATTTATACACGTCCGCACACAGATATAGATACGGTAATTTTCCTCTGCATTCAGAGAACCGATAATTGGAACGCTTCACCTTTTCCCACGTTGTTTTTCATATAAAAAATATGTAGATTGAATCAGTTTTTCCATCGTTGAATGCAAATTGTTATGTTTTGGGAAAATGTTTGCTGGGAGGTCGCGATAAGCTTGGCATGCAAGCACACTTGATGTTGTGACTCTAAACCGCTTATTGGAGCTTCGAAAGAGCATTTTCACGTAGAAATGTGAGCATGAATTGAATTTTGATTTTCTGTTTAGTCTGTTTTGAAATGTCGGCTTTGTATGTGTTGTTGCTTGTTGGTTCAGCTTGAATGGGAGAAATGCACGTTGAAATTCATCATGCTGTGTTATGATGATGAATGAGGCTTATAATGGGGCTATTTCTCATATAGCTGAGGGGCTATCAGCCTAACCAGATGTAGCTGAATATTATATTAGCACTGGTGCATTATAAGAAAGTGTACTTCATCGTCGACCAAGTCTTCACTTACCATCAGGTGAGATAGTGGATAAACGAGAACCTATCTCTTAATAAAAAATTACATGAAGCGACTGACAATCAGACTTCCACAGCCCAGTTATTGGGTTATGTTAAAAGCATACTCCAAACAACATTCAAATCAAAAAAAGAGATTCGAAAGGAACAAATATAAAAAAGTGCCTCGTGCCTTCATTGAAGCAACAATACTTTCGAGGTATTCCAAGTAGGACACCCGCGGATCTGGCACTTAAGGTATACCTCATTACGGCACCTATCAATAATTATTTTACCTCATAATTTTTAAATTTTAAATAAGCTATTTTCAATAGCATATTCGGTAACAGTTTAATTCATCGAATAAAATGCCAAACCACAACAAAATGGTTCCACATAATATTGGTACTTTCGAAATAAAGTGCTTTTCACACAATTTTAATAATAAGTGATTTTCATTTAATACTACCAACTGTTTAATATAATCATAAAAGGTTTTGTGGGACGTTAAGCCTCTTTCAGTGGCTAAATGGGATATTGCTGAGCTGAGTGACAATGGAGATGTACCAGGAAAACTTAATCCCGAAAATGTCTCTATTTTGGTTTCATTACCGGTTAAAAGCATTTAATTAGTGTAAATGAATTTAAATGATAACAATAGGTAAAGGAGAAATTAATTTATTTTATGTCTACATATATTTATTATTTACCTTTATTTTCCCACTGCAGAACAATAGCCACAACCTTCTCTTTGCTCTGTGAAATTATCGACTATCGCATTAAAAAACCATAGAGTTTCGTACACCGGCAAGCGTTCATGGGTACCAAAGTCGTTAGGTATTGAAGACTTACCTCGCGCTGTGTATGAAGGGCCTAAGAAGCCGCGGACTATCTAGTCGATCGTAGAGCGCGATGTGACATAGATGTGAATCAATGGGTGCACCCACGACGGAGCGAGGATCGTGTCAAAAAAAAGCATCACAACCATTTTAAGTAATTTTTAGGTTTGATTAATTTTTTTGTGCCTAAAACGTATATCAAGATATCTAGTTAAGAAGAATTGGCAGATTCTATGGCACCCAATAATCTGGTTACATACGCAGATACGTACAGCGTATACGCGATTAACAACTTTTTTTTCCGACGACGTATCGGAACGCGTCATGAGTCCTGCTGAGGAAATCTCCCAATTTTCCGAAAAAAATAGTGGCATTTTAGCGAAAACTGTGCACTAGTTATGCCGCTAGGTTTCCCGACAGTTTAAAGTCTTCGAACGTACGAACTGTTCTTAACACTGAAACTTAAAAAGGGATATTGAAAAATAACTCTCTCAATAAAAATAAAATACTATGTTCAAGTGGCAAGTCACGTAACTTCTCTAAATCGTATCGTCGCGCGACTCTGTGGAATGCAGATGCTGCATAGAAGGTATTCTATTCGACTATTTATATTTTGTAGTTTGTTGGAGCGAAATATTTTCTTGTGGGGTTGGGATTGTGGTGTATGTATCTTCTCTTATATATAAAAATGAATTGCTGACAAACGAAAGGCAATTGATTTTTTTGATTGATTGATTGATTGGCTCGAGATCGGCTGGACCGATTTGGCTGATTTTGATTTTGAATTATTTTGGGAAGTCCAAAATGATTTAAAAAGTTATTTTGAGGCGGTACAAAGTTTGCCCTGCCAGCTAGTATATAATACATTTAACTGTTTTATTAAGTCCTTGAATTACTAACCACATGACCAATCATCGACATAATGGTGGACTGAATGACAGCCGAGTACCAAACTAGTATTGCCCCTTTGTAAGTTGCTTTCCGGTCGGTAACGGGGGTGAGATTTGTAATCACCGAAAAGTATTTTCTAATACATTTAAAAGGTATACTTTTAAATAAACGAAACGTGTTCGAACAAAACAACAATAAGTTTCTTTGACAAAAGATGGCGCCACGTGTAGTCTAATTGACCGTCAAATTTTAATTTAAAGCAAGCGCAGCCACGGGAAAAATCTAGTATTTGTAAAAGTTTCAGTAAATTAAAATAAAATACCGAAAACACATCAATAAGGCTCTCTTTTACTAAGTCTCGCGTAAAACGCGATCTTTATTACATTTTTTTCGGTAGAATACCGCCTTTCATAGAATGTGAACAAATTGGTTTTTGTTACAGTAGATAATGTTGTGACGACGTGCTTCGAAAATTACTTTTTATTACTTTCTATTGTAATCAATCAGTGTTGTACTATGAGTCAAAAGTGAAATAAGACTTTTTTCACTTCTTTTAATTTAATTTAGTAATTACTTTTATGGTATTTTTTCGGTGTTGTGGTACTAGATCCGTTGTCAGTTCGATACATGGAATTTATGCAACTTTTTTGTGTCAGTAAAATCAAATTATTCAAAATAGACTGATATTTCAGCACTTTTTGAAGGTCGATTTTAACATAAGACAGTCTCCCAAAGCGCCCTTACTTCAACCCTTCCTAGTGTTTTGGCTGGAAAGAAGAAGTGGCGGAACAAAGTCCCCAGCAACACATCTGTCCGTACGGTAAGAAGAACCAACAAGTAGTTCAGTTGATAAAACATCAATAAACTAATGATACTCTTTAGTATCAGTTTGGGGTTTGCTCTTGACCTTAGTCTAGGTCAGGGTTGACCAAGACAAGGCGACGATGGCCTTCGCAGTTCACAGTATTAATGTGTGCAAAGCTTCGCTGACACATTTATAAGGGTTTTCACCAGATTATCAAAGTGAGCAAAACTACGATAACATATATCACACTTGTACGGTTTTTCACCAGTTTTTGAGAATTGGTGAAATAGCAATAATGTAATAGGGAATAACGAAACATTTCTCTGACCGTGACTATACCTCAAACTGCGCCTGAAAAAGTTGTTGAGCTGAAATATTCAGTTCCAATCAACACTGCAGCACTGCGCGCCAGATATGGAAAAATGTTAGAATATTTTTACTGCGGTATACTTGAGATTCAGAGCCGCTGAATTAATACTTCTAGGAGAAAATACTGGTATGGTCAAATAGAGAGCGAAATGATAGCGTGGCGTAGCGATTTTATTTTTTATGGATATTGGCACAAAAAGCGAAAGCGAATCCTTCTTATTTTTCTTTTTTATGGACGTTTATTAATATTGATTCCTGCATTTATAAATATGTTACCTCAAATACCTACATAATCAGCCAGATCACATATAGCACAAAAAAATAGTTTCGTGTGGGAATCGAATTTACGACATGCAGTGCGGCTATTTTGCGCCAGAGCCCTATTTATTGTTTTTTTTTCTGTTTTCTGATTAATCCGTTTCTAATAATTAACCAGGTTCTTTTCTATTTTGTGGTAACTTATTCGCAAATAGTTTGCGAACGGATCTCGTGCTGTGCCCCGAAACCAATCTCATGACTTTTCCAGTTTTTGTGACGGAAAATTTTGTTCCTCGTCCGTAAACTATAAATCTATTTGTGTATATGTTACTGTTAAAGGCCGAAGTACGGTAAATCTTAAGATCTCCCAGTAAATCTTAGGATTTACCGGCATGAGTTGGTAAATTTCCAAAAAGGTTAGCGATTCGAACTGTTTCCATCATTCACTTGGTAAATCTTAGGGTTAACAATTAATGTTAAGTGAATGGCACGGTAAATGTTGAAAAATCATGACATCAGGTAGACGGAGTTCCGCTGCGCTGGGCTCCGGCTATCTGAACCACTTATTGTTTTATTTCATTAATTTACCAACCATCATTGGTAAATCTTAGCAATTCCGAAACTCTACTGGTGAAAGCCCGAAATAATGTCACTTTTTGATAAAATTCGTACATTTACTAACTCATGCCGGTAAATCTTAGGATTTACTGGGAAATCTTAAGAGTTAACGTACTTCGCCCTACAGTAACATATACAATAAGCACCGTAAATACTTCAAGTATGCTATAAGTAAAATACGGACATGACGTGACAAGGCCTTTGGTAGTTTCTTATTCGCAAATAGGTTGCGATTGGAATCTTGCTGTGGCCCGGAACCAATCAGACCACAAAAATCGCTATACCTATTCCTACATCTGCAACCCGTCAGCTGTAATCAGGTCCTCCATTAATTCCCGTCACGCCTCCCTGACTGTGACATTTTCCTTCCAAGAGTGGGAGAACGTGTTACGAAAATATTGATTGCCAGTGAATTAATCTGCTTTTCTATTGTATATTGTATTGTGTTGTACAAAAGGCGCAATTCCACTTCAAGCACGTATTTTGTTTTTGTTAAATCTTCAATGAGAGTTATTTTGATATTCTGAAATGTTGCTAGAAGTCAGTAGGTGTGACTTCATTGTTCAGTGTAACACTTTTCTTCTAGACTTATGTTCGTTACAGTTGTACACGGCTAACAGTTGAAATCTTTGGCTTAACGTCTGAAGTTAACTGAATATGTAGTGCATCTTAGGTACCCAGCTACGGGCTGGTGTCATCCGGCCAACTGACCCTGTCCCGTCAATAGGGTAGATTGAATTTAATAGTTTCATCAACACTACTAGAGTTTTGTACTTTATACAAGAGCTAGCTCGAGACTTAGGGCACCCCGACTCTGCAGGTAATGTTGGAAGGGGATGGCGGGGTTTTCGTGGGTAATTAATATTTAAACCACCAAGTTATAATTTGTTTACCGAATCGACCGACCGTATCATTGAATTCCAAAGATGTGGAGTGAATGCAACCAAGTATTTTTTTTTGTACCTTCCACCCCGTTACATGCCGATGGTGACATTAGCGATGATACAATTTTTCTCATCTAGCCCTATGACGGGTCGGATGAAAACAACCCTCGGCTACCAAGTCATCTACAATTAATATATCCCCCACAGCCGGCTGCCACAGCCTGAAGTATAACAATAAAGCACCAACTTGAAATAAGAACAAAAAACTTTAATTTGACGTGACGCAATTCTCTTCATGTTTCCATTGTTTTAAGTTCGTCATTCACTTCAGTTCATGAACACAAGCCGTGTCAGTTAGTGTGTCAAATGTGTTAGGTACTTGAGACATATTAAATGAGGCTGTCACCCACAGTTCGGGCCTATTGTTTAGAACCCGGCTTAACTTAATCTGAGAAGATTAGGTAAGATTGTAAGCGACATGGTACTATATTTTAAGTTGAGAGTATCTGTTGTATCGAGTGCGGATAAGGGTGATCGGGCTAAAACAAAGATAGAATAAATAATAATAACTTTATAAGTCAACACAGTAGCAGTGGTTGCCCAGTGGTAATAGCATACTTACGAATCGGTAGAATTTCGAATCCAGTTAGGCATAATTTTGCGTAATTTATTATCACCACATTGTTCTCAAAACTGTGTAGGAAAACATTGCGATGAAACCGGCATGTCATACAACCAAAACAAAAAAAACTAAAATAATGGATTACAATACACTTCCCTCTCACAGGTAGGCCTGTGTCCCAACAGTGGGAACTTGAAAGTCTGAAATACATATTAATCGAAACGAAACCAGTGACAGATTCTATAGTGGCATTGTAGCACGAAGTTAGACGATTGTTGGTGCTGCCATCGCTCGGGTTACGAGTATAGCGATGAAGTTACAATTGCGATTCTAAATACCACTGCGCCAGAGATGAGCAGAATTTTATCATAAATTATAGGATTAGCCTAGATTTTTGTCGGCCTAGAAATTAAAACTTAAAATTTTTCATAACTTTAAACAGATTTGAATGAGATGATGCATTCAATCATTTTAGTCACCTTTTAAAATGAGTTGATAGCTTTTTGCGCTGCAAAGGTCAGATTTTTTCCACCACTCAGCAGAGACATTAAAAATATAGGTCCTGAAAACGTTTATTCTATAAAGAGTTCCCCGAAAATAAAATATTAAATGTTTTACACACTGTCTCAATATTGTTTCAATTAAAGTGCTTCTATTACGCCCCCGCTTTCTGCCTACACTGTAGCCTTGGTAGTACGGTTCTAGAAAGTCCTACTCGCTGCCAACATTAAAATGCATGGATCTATTAAGTTCTCGATAAACTTGCAGCTTCGGAAATGTTGTCGAATCAATCGAGAGCGCTCGTTGGTTGGTGAAGTTGCAAAGGACTTACAACCTACTTTGCACTTTATAAAATACGGATTTTACTTTTGCAAATAGTCGTCTAAGATTTATGTAATGTGTATATCCAAGATGGCTAGGATTTTATTTCATTGATGTCGATATTGTCTTTGCAAGTGATACTCTCGGTCTCTAGTTCGATTCTGCTTCGCTTTCAGGCAAAGAATTTTAGGTTACATCAAGAATTTCTCAGTAGCAGTCCAAATTTAAAATGTGTTCGTTATCCTGGAATTTAAAACGATAAGCGTGGAATTTAATCAGTATGAGTCTGATAATCCCTCCCTGAGTGGGAAGACTCATTTGATTTGATTTTGTTTAAAAAACATCATTGTTTCGGCAAACACTAACAATTAATGTAGTTTAATGTTTCGGTAAGCTTAAATGTTTTTAAAGACACCTACAATAGGAAAAATTACTAGTGTAGGGCTACGATTTTATTAAAAGAAAAATCCCCACTATCTTTTTTCCGAGATATCGCATAGGAATTCAACATCGAAGTAATTCATGAACGACATGAAAATTCCGCTTTATGATAGTTTCATAAGTTTGAAGGTTCGATTTCAGCTTCTTTCTAGATAGGGAAAAAGTTTAATTGAATTTCTCTTTGCCTTAGTTTTTCACCTGAAATCGGGACGGGGTTTGAAGTTCGATAAATGGCCGATGAACTTGCTCCGACTATAAAAGTACCGTCGACAACAAAATCTACAACAAAATATGTTTAGACTAGGGTACCACCTTGGCTTGGCTTGTTATTTGTTTTATTTTTACGTTTTAAAATCATCAAATGATATATTTTTATACGCAATAACGCCTGCGTCGCGTCTTCTCAAAGATATTTTTCAAGGAACGAAAAATTGAGCTGCGAGCAGGATTCGAACCTGGGTGTTCTGGATAGGTACTCCAGACGCCTTAACCTTATATTATAAAAAAATATATAACATTAGTTTAGAAGTCGTTATCTAATACAACATTGATTTGATTGTAATATCAGGCTTGTTGGTTGGTAGTAGTTTGAAACATTACCAATAGATGGCGCAACGTGTATGCAGCGTTCAGAAAAACAAGCGAACGAGAAATTCAGCTACGAGTGTAAGTGGTTGCGATGGCCTAATTGGTTAAGGCGTCTGGAGTACCTATCCAGAAGACGCAGGTTCGAATCCTGCTCGCAGCTCAATTTTTCGTTCCTTGAAAAATATCTTTGATCATCAAATGAGTCCTCCCACCCAAGGCACGGCGAGAGGGACTGTCAGACTCGTACTGACTAAAATCCACGTTGTCGTTCAATAGCCCTTTACATTCCGGGGTCACGGTAATTTGATAAGTCCCACGACCCCAGGTTTGTAAAACATTTGCAAAATATCAAAAGCCAAAAGTACTTTTGGATAACTATAAAAACTTTTAGCTACTATGTTATCCCTAAAAAAACAGGTGTTTCATAAAAAATAAATATTTTGTATTTTGCGTTCCAGGTGTAGAATATTAATATTTAAATAGTCTCGCGACCCCATATCCTACCTTACTAGTTTTTAGGGTTGGCTCGGCAATATTTGTGGAACAAGACAGACACAAATTCATTGCCATACGTACATCATTCAATGCTTTAAACGTCGACTGGCTGACTGAGCTTCGCATATCAGAGCATACCATTTCTACGATCGGATTTGGCTTGAAAAAATTCAAGCCACGCTACTAACCCGTGCGATTCAATCCGATAGGAATATTTTGTACAGTTCATTCCAAGTGATCAGCAGTACCTCTAGCACGAGTTTTCACTATTTTACTTTACAGAGTTTTTCCAGTATTTACAGCGTTTCTTGTATGAAAATATGGAACAGCGCCTCTGGTGTGCGAAGAAGGAACCAATTTTTCCCTTGAATATTGTCAATTTGAAGTCGTCAAAGTTCCAGTTTACTTTACGTCTCAAATACTGAAAACTCGTGCTGACGGTATACCGTTTTCAGTATTTGAGACGTAAAGTAAACTGGAACTTTGACAATTTCAAATTGACAATTTTCAAGGAAAAAATTAGATCCTTCTTCGCACACTAGAGGCGCTGTTCCATTTTTTCCTTGAAAATTGACAATTTGAAAGTGTCAAAGTTCCTGTTTACTTTACGTCTCATTTACAGAAAACTCGTGCTAAGGGTACTGGGCGATTTCCGGCCATCGTAGGCGCGTTTATGCGGACGACCAATGGGCGACTTGTTATTCCAACTAAGACTTGCTATACTATCCGTCGTTGTGTTATCCGATCATGGAACACGCCCGGGTCGACGTCATGTTCCAGCAATATGACGAGGCCCGCATTAGAGGGCCAAAGCCTGCCGGGGTCACGGGACTATTGAGATCCCGTGGCCCAGCAATGTACATAAAGGGCTATTGAAGGACACTGTGGATCTTTGTCAGTACTAGTCTGACAGTCCAGCCCTGGGCGGAAGGCCTCATTTGATGATATTACCACCCAAACAAAAAATGGTGTCAAAGAAGAATGCCAAAAAAAACCCAGAGTCGATTAAAATAATTTATGAACATCTAAATAGACTTTAAATAAGAGGTCATAAATACGTTATTAGTTTCGCAGAAAATCATAACCAAACATGACAAGAGCATAATAACAATTCCTGTGTAGGAACTGGGAAAGGAACACGCCTTGCTATATAGAATTGTTTTATTCTGGTGGCCTTTTTGGTTTAGATTTCAATAACTGCCCGAATTACTGGTTTATTGCCTGCAGCAACGAAAAAAAGTATTAAAAAAATGTTCATATTTTTTTAGGATTTGGAAATTAAGATAACATTTTTAAGGTCAATAAAAGAACGTAGCATGTATTCAGTTGTTTAAATGTACACTAGCCAACCGCCCCGGCTCCGCATGGGTGCAATCTCTACTATATTATGCATGTTATATACATAAAAACCTTCCTCTTGAATCACTCTATCTAATAAAAAAACCGCATCAAAATCCGTTGCGGTGATTTCAAGATATAAGCATACATAGGGATATACAGAGGGAAGCGACTTTGTTTTATACTATGTGTAATGTAGTGATAGTGATGATAAGTAATATTTATATAGATATATATTTATTTATAATCAGTAGATACGTAGAATGTTCTTTACTCTCAAATCTCTCAATATTAAGCACAATTCATAACAATATTTTGTAAAACCGCTTTAAAAAAGCCATAGATTTTTAAAAGTTTAGTCAATTAGTTACGTTTTTTTTTACTTGGTGATGGTTTAATCGAAAACTATTATTGGATTTGGGTTATAGTATGTATACTCTACCTAGCCACATATAAGTCGTTTTAATCGATTCTGGGTTTTTGCTCCATATATTTTTGGGCATTCCTCTTTGTAACATCTATAAGCACGAAACCCGTGGTGTTGGCCTTAGTGATAGACGTTTTGACATCGAGCCCGAACTAAGAATGAATGATATTTCTCCTTAGAGTCTGCGTTATCACTAATGGTACTGTGGAACCTACAAAATGTGAACAGACATATTTTGTTCAGTCTCATAAATAGCTCCTTAGAGACCGGGCTATCACTCATGGTCCTGTGGAGCCTACAAAACGTGAACATGACAGGTATTTTGTTAACTAGCTGTCAATTATAGAAATAAAATGCATTAGACATTCTGTTTTTAAAAGAAAGATAAAATAAAAATAAAATACAGGCCCCTTTTAGCATCACTTACGTGCAATAACCAGAATTATTGCATGGTTATTGAATGAACATGAATGAGCTTAGTCGAGCTTTCAAAACTCGTTCATATCATTCACTCTTTGCCATATAATCAATCTCTCTATGAATAAATTAAAAATGTAATGAAAAATTCCTGCCTATTTATACGGACTGAGTAAATAATAAGTGATAAACTGAAGGCGAGGGATGAAATATTAATTTTCAACACATTTGCTCGTAAAATGCATTTACAAAGCCTGTATACATTGTTCGAAAGTTAAAAATTACGCAACACACAACGGAGCGTGCGTTTTCTTTACGGTTTTTTTTTTTTAATTTCCAAAAAAAAAAACGCCAAAAAGAATTATGAGAATAAATAACCTGACTGATCGAACCTCCTTGGAAGCGCTTTTGCTCAATTCACGTTGTCTCACTTTAATACTAAAGAGTAAATGAGACGAAAGATGTAGTTCTAATTTTCACCACGTGCGCGAACGGCGCCATTTTCAAATTCGCGCCATTTTCATATAAATATGGAACTTCAAAAATTGTTGCGACTAATCTGAGTTCGAGCGAGGAATCTGATATTAATATGGAAAAATGTGTTGAAAAACATTGAATGACACACGTGCAGAAATTGGTTTTTACAAACTCGTGACTACGGTACGCCCTCGGCTTCGCTCGGGCGTACGTTCGTCTACTCGTTTGTAAAAACCAACTTACCGCACTAGTATCATAATAGTTATTTATGATACTAGTGCGGAAAGTTGGTTTTTACAAACGAGTAGACAACGTACGCCCGAGGCGCCGAAGGCGCCCGAGGGCGTACCGTAGTCACGAGTTTGTAAATACCAATTTCTGCACGTGTGTCATACAATGTTTTTCAACACATTTATCCATATTAATATCAGATTGCTCCCTTGAACTCAGATTAGTCGCAACAATTTTTGAAGTTCCTAATATGAAAATGGCGCGACTTTGAAAATGGCGACACATGCACGTGGTGAAAATTAGAACTACATCTTTCATCTCATTTACTCTTTAGTATTAAAGTGAGACAACGAATTGAGAAAAAGCTCTTCCAGGGAGGTTCGATCAGTCAGGTTGTTTATATTTTCATAATGTGAAACTCTTTGGTGGAATTCTTTTTTTTTTTTTTGGAAATTAATAAAAAACCGTAAAGAAAACGCACGCTGCTCTACAAGGGGGCGTGCGGTAAAATAGGTACTTAGGTGAGAGTACCTATTTTACCGCACGCTGCGTTGTATGGTCCGTAATTTTTAACTTTCGAACACTGTATACAGGCTTTGTAAATGCATTTTACGAGCAAATGTGTTGAAAATAACTATTGTTCAAGAGTTGTTCGTACTAACGTCAGCTGAGTCCGTTATTGTTTCTTTGAACACGTTTTGCTTGAAAACTTCTATCTTTTTTATTTTACTCTCAGGCACTTTGATTTCAGTCGCGATAATGTAAACTTCATTTTTATTTCACTGAAAGAATAGAACTGTATAATTCTTGATGTTTGACTTGAATGACTTTGAATACAGGGGCACTGTTATGAAATGGTTTGATGAAAACAATTGAAAAGTTAAGAATTCTAAAAGGCTATTTAAGCACAATGGCCCTAATAAGAATTTCTATCAAATTATTAGTTATCTGTAATTATTATTCTATTGTTTGAAAAATCGAAAAGAATTTTCCATTTTACGATTTTATTCCCTTTTTTATTTTAATATTTGCCCCAACCTCGGGATTTCTTCAGTATCGTGTGTGTGAACAGATAGGTTCTTCCCAATACTTTAGCGTTGCTTGTTTTTTACCGGTTTCGTGTTTATAGGTAATTTATTTTATAACACATTTGCTCGTAAAAGGTCTTTTACTGCACCACTATCAGTATCGTAATGTATCTCATTACGCACTTGTGCGGTAATGTAAAACGCATCAAGATGTTCCGTCTTAAACGAAAGGTACTTTTTTAAATCTTAGCAGAGTTTTTATGTCAGAAAAGTGGTCAACATTTTATGAATAAAATTAACTTTGAGAGATAAATTATAATAAAAAAACATTTAATCTTTTAATTTAATTAATTTTGAAAATTAATTACAACCATTTATCCATAACAAAAATACAAAAGTATTAATTTACTTTATTAGTAATACTGGCTGTTTATGTGCCTTTGCCAATTTGTGTAAAATTAAAAATTATTCCGCGCGCTTTTTCTTTGCGCTGTATTGATTTTATTATGAAAATGTCGACAAGTCATGAATTTATTCGTTTAAGAAAGTCCGAGTTATATTTATTTCCTCACAAATGTGTTATAAAACGCCTTATGACATACGTGCGGTTTGATAATTACAGCCTCTGCTTTCTTATAGCCCTCGCCCCGTAGGGCTCGGGCGAGCAATATCGCCTCAGCTGTAATTTTCAACTTACCGCACTTTTATCATAATGTACTATGAACCTTTACATGACCTTAAATGGATCTCAGTGAAGAAGCATTAAAGATATTCTCAAGCTCTTTAGTAACTGTTGAAGATTGTGGATTTAATAAAAATATTAAACTACGCCACGTTACGTGATGATATTAGAAATGTGTATCTTTTTGTGTAGTAAATAAAGTTTGATTTTGAGTCGCTACTGATAGGTGCACGCTGCGTATCGTCATCGGAGAAATGTGAATCTTTTCGTGTAGTAAATAAAGTAACAGTTTGAATTCCTCTATTGAAGCGAGAGCTATAGACGTTGAGCTTATCAATAACATTTGGGAATCTGACAGTAGCGAGTTCCAACCACCATGAAAATACATATCCTCGGCCTTGAGCAATGCCAATTACACTCTTAATTTCTGGAACTTCTCGACCCTTTGCGTCGCCAGGTCAGCGGTCACCTGGTTCAATCTATTTCTGAAAGAATAGACATAGAATTGGTCATACTATGCGTCCTACTACCAGAAATGTTATTAATAATAGTGGTATCTTTAGCACCCCTTAAGTTATAAATAAAACATTGGTTTTTTATAACGAAAACATTCCTAAAATTTTTAATTACAATTTCGAATTAACAAAAAAATAAGTGACATCAAAGACTACACAAGGTATGGTTTTAAATCATCTATACCACCATGTAAAGAGTAGAAATCAATCTTAATATTATTATTTCTATTTATATATTAACACCTTTAACAGCACAGCAATAAGATTATAAAATAGACCTAAGTAAAATTTTAAGGAAAATTAAATTTAAACAAGCCTATTTCGTTATGATCAATAGACTTATTGCGACTTACGACTCAAGGTCCAACCCGATCATTAACAACAGCCACCTTAAGAGTTCTTAATCCACTGAATGTTTAATCAAGGCCTTAATAATTACAAAGTGGACTATAGAGGCGATTAATAAACTCTTCGGCCTAGACGTCTAATTGGTCTAATCCAGACTTTGTCATTTACAAATAACTTACTAATAAGCGCCCAATTTGTACTGAAAAGCCCTTTGACCTGCCTGTCGGGTCGCGGCATTGTCTTAAGAGGTTACCCTGGAACATAAAGAGAAAATGCTTGTTTTTAGACATTCAACAAGTCCTGACAGTCCCTTCTATTGCATTCAGAGAGGACTCATTTGACGATTTTTCCAACTGTGTGAATTTGCCTTTGATTTTGGTATAGGGATAGATGGGACCCTGGAAAATTTAATCAATTTATGAAAACCTGCTCTGTAGATTAAACCAGGGATAAATTTTAACACTGAATAACTATTTGAATTACTCAATAACTGGGCCAAGACGTTTGGCTACCGTTAAATCTAAATATTAACTGTTACTATGAACTCGGTAATTTAAGTAAACATTAAAGTTAATTTATCAGCTTTATCTTTCATACCTAATTTGATCTGTTTTCTACTAAAATAGGATATAATGTGATATTTTTCGTACCGAGTCGATGTTAATAATCTATACTGAGTTGGCCCATAATGCCATGCCATGAGCTTTGTGCTCTCAAAAACGTCCATCAACTCCTGTAATGAACAGGACACGATATTAATTGCCTAACAGTGGGAAAGTTAGTGAAAATTTATGATGATGATGCAAAAATACTAAACAGATTTTGATATTTGACACAGAGACAGTAAGTGGATGTTAATCCTGGTTTAAAGGTTAATGTAAAAGCTATCCTATCTTTAACATATAAGATAGTTTTTATATTGATTTTATGAGATAATTTTCTAGTTGTAGCGGGCCTGGCATGCGGACAGCGAGTCGGGCATGCGGATAGCGAGTAAAGGGCAACTCGCTGTCCGACCATGGGACCATGCCCGGGTCGACGGTGCGTCGTGTTCCACGCGCGCCTCTAAGAGCGTCAGCAAAATGACGGGGCCTCCTCACAGAGGGCCAAAGCCTGTGACCCCGGAACATAAAGGGCTATTGAAGGACACCGTGGATTTTAGTCAGTACAAGTCTGACAGTCCCTTCCACCCTGCCCGGGGTGGGAGGACTCATTTGATGATACTACCCACACAAAAAAAAAAAAGTGTCTGCTTAACCCCATGACAATAAAAGGCGTTCGTTTTTTATGCATAGCCATTTTAAACGTTTACGTGAGCGTTGACTGAAGAAACATATTTTTCTTTTGGTACTTATGTATTTTAAAAATGTTTCTTCACATTAACTTCGTAGTTGAACACTATCATTCACGCGGACAAGACAGTCGATTAAGTTTTTCTGTTCTCATCGCAGGGGAAATCACGATGAATATGTTTTTTCTTTACGTTTTTAAATTAATAGTTTGTAAAAATTGCGGAATAGGTTACAAGATGAAGTCTTAGTAAACAAGTTTTTTTTTAAAACGTTAGTGAAACTGTTGTGGCGGGAACACAAAGTGTTTAATTCGGAAGAATCTAATAATCTATGGAGGGGGACAAAGGGTACAGTTGCTAAACTGAGGAATTTACCCATGTCGAGGAAAAACATTTTTGCTGGTTTTATCCATGATTTTTTCCCCCCAAGAAACAGACTTTAGTAATCAAGATACCTATTATATTTTACACATACAAGCATACAAATTACACTAATCAGAGGCTGGTAGAAGATGAGGTAGGATGCGAGTGTGTTTGTGATTTGTGACATGAATTACTTTGTGGGAACTAGAATTCGCTAATGGTTTACTACCTCGCGGCATTTTTCAAACATTTCTATACACTTGATCTTACCACTCGCCGCCCCGCGCTAAGTCACCGCTCTCACCGACAAAGTCGTGAACAAGCTTTAAATGTTTCATTTTTTGATTGAAAATAAAATAAAATGAAAAAATATAGCGACTTTGTGACAAATGAAAAAAATAAACGATCTGAAACTTTGTTCTGAATAACTTTAGAGTAGAAAATAAATAAATCAGCTGACAGCTCTCAACGCGTGTCAAACTTAACTTTGTAAAGGGGCCAACAAAGTTGAAGAAAAGGGTCGTCTTAACATCGAATGTCATATTAAGTACTACAACAGAATTCTCTTTTCATTATGAAAAGCTTTCATTCTGTTGTATTTCATGAAATTGAATAAAAAACAAATAAACATTAATTCGTTCAATAGAGTATTTTACTGCATAAATAAAATTGAAAATCTGTTTAGACCGTCAGTTAGAATATTGAAAAATATGGGACATGTTGTGTCTTTTGTTTTTTTTTTTATCAATGAATATTGAAAAGGATAAAACGCTTCCAAATTCGGGAATTGGAGGCTTGTGACGTCATAACGCTTGTAAAACCGACCGAGTGACGTTTTGTCATTTTTACAAACGTTGTATTTTATTTATTTTCAACTAGGCCATAACCGGCACTTTTGAATTGTCAAAACACATAAAATAAAACTAGTACAAAAATAGTTATAGTGCTACAGTCCCAGAAGTTTCACTTCTGCAATTTTAAACTTTAAACCTCTCTTCTGAACTATTTGGTTTTGGCTTGAACCAAATTGCCTTTCAACTGTCGGTATGGTGAACCAGGGGGGCGATTCTACTAATTTGCAAAATTACACAGCCTATCGCTATTACGCAGCGGTACAATTCCTATCGCCAAACAATGACAACCTAAAAAGTTATTCTACTATTTGTTACATTACACCGGGATCGTAATCGATGCGTAATCGTAGCGGGAATTACGACGGTGCTAGGAACGTTATCCTGTGTTACCAGGATGACGAATAGTATGTTTTATTGATACCACAGTATGAAATATGAATGTTACTAAATAGAAATAGGTGCCACCAAAGTGTTTTAAAATATAACAAATTATTCAAATTTTATGACAAAACATTTGACTGATACAATAATGGAAAATATCAATGGTTAAATAATAAAATATTAGGAAAACGTTCCATTTTAATTCTCTTGCAAGCCGAAGATGTGAAACGAAACGTCTTGGTGATGTCAATCATATCATGTCAAAAGTGATCCAAATATAAACAAACAGCGGGAAGCATAAACTTTTGTTGCAAGTTCATCAAAATTACTGATTTACTGTGAGTATTTGTTTCATTATATTATTACATAATTATTTGTAAAGTCAAAAGTCGCACCATATTGTTTTTATCATAGGAAATGTTGCGCGAGACGTCCATTTTAAGTTAATATTTACAACCCACTTGAGGGTTACAGTCACACGATCCCACTTACACTTGAATTGGCTAAGAATAAAAAAAAAAATATGTGACAATTTGCAGATTGGTGCGTTATAGTTTCTGGAAAAGATTTAGTTTCAGTGCAACCGTTCGTGTACAAATACATGAATTTTTCAGGCATAATGGAAGGGCGCAAAGGCAACCTCATTTCGACAACTTGAACTTTTGCTGTCCTTCATGGAAGGCCATAAAAATAATACCGTATGACAAGTGCGGTCCAGAGAAGGACGAGCCACCACAGCACGCTTATGGGAACAGTGTGTTGGAGTAAATGCTAAAGGTGTTACAAGAACACCTAAAGATTGGCCTAAGGTATGTTTTCAAGTAAATATTAAACTGTTATCATTAGAAAAAGTGATGTGCCATGAAAAATTGTAGGTCAGCAGGTCAACCTACCCCAATCTGTCAAATTTTGCAAATTCAATGTTAATGTTAATTTGTTAAAATTTCTAGTATTGTAATAATGCTGAAAATCTATATGAATACAGAAATTTGACAGATTGAGGTAAGTTGATGTGCAGGCATATCTACTTATTGATAGGTAGCCATTAATTTTCTAATCATTATTTATGAATTCTTTCAGAGATCTTCATTTAACTCAAGAGAATACTGGTGCCCCTGTAAATGGCTTTCACGACACTCTGTGCTTCAAAGATATTAACTGAACGAAAATATTGTTTGTTTCATATCCATTTTAAGAATTATTGTGACCTATTTCATTCTGTTATGTTTAGTGATTTAGTTTACTTATTGTTCGAGTGTATTTCTTTGTTTTGTAAATATTTAGATTTAATAAAGTATATTTGTAGTAGTGTGATAAAACTTACTATGTTCATTATTAGGTTTAATGAGACATTAAAAAAATATGAAACTTGATTTACTTGATGAACTTGATTGACTTTAAAAAAATATTATAAGATTAATAAAGTTTTATTTTACAATATTCATAACCAAGGTCAACAATTGTTTAATTTTTAATTCCTTTCCAAATACTTTCTTTGTGTTTTTTATTATCCCTTTTTTATATCCTCCAACTTATCAAAACTAAAAACTATAATATAATTATGAGATGTACAATGTACAGATAAGTATTATTTTTTTTGTATCGAATATAAACCTTCCACTTGTGACAAAATTGAGAATCTGTAAATAAAAAATGATTCCGGTGTCTGTACAACGAAATCCATGTAAAACATCATTATTATTAGGTAAAAAAATTAAAAAAGTTCTAGATCGGTCCTGCAAAAGTTCCACTGTATCAACTTATTATCAACCGCTAATTTTGACAGATGAACCATCGTACTTCAGTTCCGGTGCGATCGTAACAAGTGTCAAAATATTAGTAGAATGCGAGAACATGTGACGTTTGTCTTCGACTGTGCAACGACTGTGCTAGCAGAATACGATCTAGCAGTTCTCTCGATCGATCGTTGCGTTCCACTGAAACGTAACTTATTCTGGGTCGTTATTCATTAGCAGAATGAGAAAACGCTAAAAAGCCGCGATTCAGTCGCGGTTACGCTGCAATGGTGACAGAAATTAGTTAGTAGAATCGGCCCCCAGTGCTGTACACGAGCGCTATGAATTTTATCCAAGTCACTACCAGACAGGTTATTTATCTTATTAAGTGTATCATAACTACGAAGTTATGACACATTTCTACCTGTAGATTAGTTTGTGCAGTATGGGATTATGATATTTGAGTTTCTGTGAGTCTATCCCCAGGTACATAATTTGAGTCTAGAGTTATATCCTTGTTCAGAGATAACTTTATTAATTTTGTCATCATCTGCCACAAATGTTGTTCCACAAAACTATCGAATTTTTCTTATTCTTACTATTCTGTCTTCGTAGATGAAAACACAGTAACTTTAATGGAGAGCCATATTATCAGTATTTATTCACAGCCAGAAATAATCTACCCAATCACATCCAAGCCAATAGACAAAAATAAGGGTATCCCAACATTAGAATGACATAGAAAATGAGAGATATGAGACTGACATAGAAATTCCTGTAAGAAAATAAAGGTCTTCCTATTTTCCATAAGGGAAATCGACTTATAGCGTGGTTATTTCTTGGTGTCCGAGTAGTGTGAAATAAAGCTGATGGCAAGATGGAGGCTTATTACAGTCGGGATTGGAAACCCGGTCGACTGTGAACTGCGAATGTCGAGTTCTGTTGTATGACCTCTGTAGAGTTGGCGTATAAAAATAAAAAGAGATATCGTTTCTTATTTATATCGTTTTTATTATAGACTAGCTGTGCCCGCAACTTCGTTCGCGTGGATGTCGGAATTTAACAATGTATTTTTTAGTTGCAAGCGCTTAATTCAGGCCACGTTTTTCATATAAACCGTGTATTTAGATTTTTTTTAGATTAATCAAAAATATTTGACACTTGTATTCCAGGTTTATGTAGGACTATTTTCTTCTAATGCCACACCACACCACACCACACCACACCACACCACACCACACCACACCACACCACACCACACCACACCACACCACACCACACCACACCACACCACACCACACCACACCACACCACACCACACCACACCACACCACACCACACCACACCACACCACACCACACCACACCACACCACACCACACCACACCACACCACACCACACCACACCACACCACACCACACCACACCACACCACACCACACCACACCACACCACACCACACCACACCACACCACACCACACCACACCACACCACACCACACCACACCACACCACACCACACCACACCACACCACACCACACCACACCACACCACACCACACCACACCACACCACACCACACCACACCACACCACACCACACCACACCACACCACACCACACCACACCACACCACACCACACCACACCACACCACACCACACCACACCACACCACACCACACCACACCACACCACACCACACCACACCATACTACCCCACACCACACTACCCAACACCACACCACACCACACCACACCACCCCATACTACCCCACACCACACCACACCACAACTCACCACACCACACCACCTCACCACACCACACCACAGTACCCCACACCACACCACACCACACCACTCCACTGTAGTTTTGCTATTCGAATTCGAAGTTAGATCGCGCGACTGACGTACGAAATCAAATTGTGAGACCAAAGTGCACCCGTAATTTTACTTCTAAAACACTTTAAATTCAAATATCTTTTGATAGACTGAACCGATTCCAATGAAACAAAAACTAAATTCCTCTCCAAGTTACGTTTAATCGTTGTGTATAAAAGTTATCTACATTAATTTCGTACATTTTACGTGATACACAGACAAACAGATAAACAGACAAACAGACAAAAATTCTAAAAATGCTAGAAATGGGTTCTATTGGTTGTCCTTTAATACCCTGGCTATATTTTTTGAGTTTTCTTTTAATGTACAAAAATAACTTTTCTACAGTTTTATTATATGTATAGATTCGATTTGGGTCTTTTTCATAAGGTTTTTCTTAGTAGTTTATTGGTTTATGGCGGACACAAATTAATGATAATCCTTGAGGAAGTTTGCAAGTGGTGACTGAAAACTTGTGTGGTAAATTGGTTGTCATGGGCTGGATTGGTTGTGATGTGGAGGTTTTTTTTCGTAAATTCGTCAATACAGTCACTTCGCTACATTTTACTAGGAGAGAATAAACATTTTATTTTTTGTTAGCGAAGGATTGTAAATTTTCTAACGTATGGCATCTACCAACTTGCTTTTGGCCCGCGTGGTGGATTATGACCAACTCCCTCTCAAAAGGCTGTTGATAATGATGATTGTCAATTTTATTTCAACGCAAAATTATCATGTCGAACTCTGGTAAATATTAATAATAGATGACATTATCCTCTGTGGTGAGGCCAACAAATAGATAAAACAATTCGCCCCCAGCCACGGCACTGTGGTCTTTGTCTGCAATACGAATGGAACAAATCTCTTTTATCTTTCGATAAAGAGGATTTATATTAGTCGTTTTGCTCAACCGATGCAGCTGTGAATTCCTTTGAGGTTTCCCGCAGACAAGACAAAGTAATTGATATCGTATTTAAGTGCTATTTAAATATACTATTGTACAACTGATTTGTTACGTGATAAAGATAAAACGAAGCTTTGTGCTAATCTTCAAAGGTATGGTGATTTTAATATGTAGGTATCGTGCTACCGATTACCTACTTAAAGATGTTAGAAAATAGGCATAGTGTGAAGCATTACGTATCACTGCTAGGCAAAGACCTGTCCTTATGACCTCGTTTTCGCTGGATCGCGAACTGAACTAAAGTGAGCCACTTATCATTAATGGTGTTATCCAGTTCATCTTAGACGAGGTCTGCCGCGACGCCTTCCGACTGAGATTCTTCACAAATTGCTGACGTTAGTCAAAAAGCCACTTTACGAGTACTAAAATGGGCCTGAACCCACCACGTTTCTCGCACGTCCAATGAGCTGTAGGCCAAAATAACCACTTCGTGGAACCCTGACACAGCCAGATATTGTCATTTTAACAACTTTTTAAGATTTTATGTCCAACTTTTCGTCATTTAATAGCAATAGACATAGACATATATGTCTAAATTGACGTACGTAGTTACGAGCCAAGTTACTTTATAAAATTAAATTCCATGCTCAGTAATTGCTAAGCAAGATTTGAGCCAAGATTAGGAGCAAATCTTAACAAAATTACTTGAATGAACACTATTTTAACAAGTCGGATTTAACGATGATAGTTAATGGCATAGTAAAGCAAGTTCAGGTAAGTTTAGTGCCTTGTCTACACTAAGCCGAAACAGTTTTAATGATCTAAGTTAAGCGCCACTTAGGGGCAATACACACAGAGCATCCATATTTCCAGAAATGGATTTACGGATCCGTCGCTATTGTAGGTGATATTTACATTGCAAAATAACTAACTAACAAATAACAAAAGGGTAAAATAAATTTTATTTCTGAAGTCGGTGACTTTAGTTTTTTTAGTATTTTTGCCACCGTGCCACCGCCTTGTGTGGTGGTTTTTGAAGTCGATTATTTTGTTTTGGAAAATATTTTTTTTAATTTACTCTTTTTAGTTTTAATATTCAACCCAAAATCTTTTGAAATGCCTAATTTTCTTGCACGTGCAATTGTAATCCGTAGTACCAGTAATAACATCATCCATGTACGCACTAAGAATAAAAAACTCATAAAATAAAAGAAACTAATAAATGTAAATGTTCACTAAAATCAACTATTTTAACGCTTTTGAGGCACTCTACTCCTCAACATAGCCTCATAGCAGGTATGAAGCCATCCAAGTTCAGGTTGACAACTGCTGGTCAGTGACTATAACCAATAGCCCTGCTGGTGGCCTTCCATGACGTCCTAAAGCGAGAGTAATTCCAGTTGGGAAAGAGACAGAGCTATACAAGTCGTCTAGCGCCACCTCGTTCGCATACTGGAATTACTCTCTTTTTTAGACGTCACGGTAGGCCACCTGTAAAACGGATCTCTGTGTGAACGAGGACTTACTTGTTTAAGTTGTAACAAGTTGGGGCCACTGGGGTGTATTTAGTTAATCTAAGTAGTTGAAATCTGTTGTAGTTCGTCGAAAACTGATCATGTTCATTGTTAAAATTTACATAACATAGTAATAGATACGATTGTCAGTCACTGATGGACAATATGACCGCCAAAGAGGATAGGATTTTTATTTTATTTTTTCATCCTGGTAATATCATCAAATGAGTCCTTCTAGGGTTTAAAGTCCGTGGGGCGCCGGCTTAGAATTGCGCTCCCCCAAATCATCCCGTGGGTGTCGTAAGAGGCGACTAAGGGACAAACCGGAGGTCGGGCAGCAGCGTCCTCCGGGTACTGCACATCCTCACTGCGATCGCCAACCCGCCTGCCAAGCGTGGCGATTAAGGCAAATTACCCCCTATAATGAGAACCACAGAAACCAGGCCCCCAGTCCCCGGCAGCTCCGCTATCCCTGGCGCGGGTAGCGGTCAAGGTAACGGCGGAGCAGGGGGTGCTAAGAATCTCCGGAAGAGATCCGGCTACCCACCCCCACGACGACTGGCCCTGGTAACACACAACGTACGCACATTGAGGACTGACGAAAAGATCTGCGAGCTGGAAGAGGAGCTGAGCAAGTTACACTGGGACATTATGGGGTTATGCGAAGTCCGTAGAGAGGGGGAGGACACCGTAACCCTGAAGTCTGGTAACTTGCTCTACTACCGGGAGGGCGACCAACAGTCCCAAGGTGGTGTCGGGTTTCTCGTTCACAAGTCCCTCGTTAACAACATAATAACCATCGACAGTGTGTCGAGCAGGGTGGTATACCTAATACTCAGAATATCCAAAAGATATTCGCTGAAGGTCATTCAGGTATACGCACCGACCTCGTCACACTCCGATGAGGAAGTAGAGACTATGTATGAGGACGTAAGTAGGGCCATACATAGCTCAAAAACTCACTTCACTGTTGTTATGGGGGACTTTAACGCAAAGTTGGGCAAGAAAAGCGGTGATGAGTTGAGAGTGGGGCAATTTGGGTATGGGCAACGGAACCCTAGGGGACAGAGGCTGGCCGACTTTCTGGAGAAAGAAGAACTCTTCATGATGAACTCTTTCTTCCAGAAGCCGCCTCACAGGAAATGGACCTGGCTGAGTCCCGATGGTTCCACGAGAAATGAGATAGACTTCTTCATGACCGACAAGAAACGGATATTCGGTGATGTCTCTGTGATCAACAGGGTGAAAACCGGTAGCGATCACCGAATCGTAAGAGGCTCGCTGAATATCAATGTTAAACTTGAAAGGTCCAACCTGATGAAGTCTACGCTCCGACCTACTCGGTCCCATATTCAAAACCCCGAAAGCTTTCAACTCGAGCTCTCTAATCGCTTTGCTTGCCTTGAGAACTTAGTTTCAGTGGACGAGATCAACGACGGGCTAGTGGAAACTGTCCGCACGGTAGGGTCTAAGTTTTTTAGACCCGGCCGTAAAGATAGACCTCAGAAATTGACCGATCAAACCTTAAACCTCATGGCTGAACGACGTTTGCTACAGTTGCAGTCTTCCGATGACGCGAAGTCATATAGGCAGCTCAATAGACGTATATCTAAGTCCTTGCGGCACGACCTGCGTCTCTTTAATACGAATCGTGTTAAAGAGACCATACAGCGAAACCAAGGCTCCAAAGTGTTCGCGAAGGGCAAGTCTATTGGGCAAAGCCAGATGACAAAGCTGAAACGGGAGGATGGCAGCATAGCGTCGACCAAAGCAGAGGTTTTAGGCGAGATCGAGAGGTTCTATGGACAGTTATACACTTCGGTCGCAAAGCCCGTTGACAGCTTGGTAGGAGATCCAAGAGCCAAGCTGTCCCGACATTATACCGAAGATATCCCGGACATCAGTCTGTACGAGATTAGGATGGCCCTGAAACAGCTTAAGAACAACAAGGCGCCGGGCGAGGACGGAATCACCTCAGAGCTTCTGAGAGCGGGTGGAACACCGGTACTTAAAGTCCTCCAGAAGCTCTTTAATACCGTCCTGTTCGAGGGCAAAACGCCAGAAGCATGGAGCAGAGGTGAGGTGGTGCTGTTCTTCAAAAAAAGGTGATAACAGCCTATTGAAGAACTACAGACCCATCACGCTTCTGAGTCATGTTTATAAGCTGTTTTCAAGGGTTATCACGAACCGTCTCGAACACAGACTTGATGACTTCCAGCCTCCCGAACAAGCCGGTTTCCGAAGAGGCTATAGTACCATAGACCACATCCATACGCTGCGGCAAGTTATACAGAAGACCGAGGAGTATAACTTGCCATTATGCTTAGCGTTTGTGGACTATGAGAAAGCCTTCGATTCGGTGGAAACATGGGCGGTGCTTGAGTCACTCCAGCGATGCCGTATTGACTGTCGGTACATCGAGGTGTTGAAGTGTTTGTATAATAACGCCACCATGTCGGTCCGAGTACAGGAGCAGAGTACGAAGGCGATTCCATTGAGAAGAGGCGTCAGACAGGGGGATGTTATCTCCCCTAAACTGTTTACTGCCGCAATGGAAGACGCCTTCAAGCTCCTGGAATGGCAAGGACTTGGCATCAACATCAATGGCGAGTACATCACTCACCTTCGGTTTGCCGACGACATCGTAGTCATGGCAAAGTCGATGGAGGAACTCAGCATGATGCTCGATGGCCTCGACCGAGTTTCGCAACGGGTGGGCTTGAAAACGAACATGGACAAGACGAAAATTATGTCAAATGCCAATGTTGTGCCCACCCCAGTCTCTGTTGGAAACTCGGTACTCGAAGTTGTTGACTCATATATCTACTTAGGACAAGTAGTCCAATTAGGTAGATCCAACTTCGAGAAAGAGGTCAGCCGCCGAATCCAACTCGGTTGGGCAGCGTTCGGGAAACTACGCAGTGTCTTTTCGTCCGATATACCTCAGTGCCTCAAGACGAAAGTCTTCAACCAATGTGTGTTACCAGTGATGAGTTACATTACACCGAAACGTGGTCTTTCACTATCGGCCTCATCTCAAAGCTCAAAGTCGCTCAGCGAGCTATGGAGAGGGCTATGCTCGGTGTTTCTCTGCGTGATCGAATCCGAAATGAGGAGATCCGTAGACGAACTAAAGTCACCGATATAGCCCACCGGATTAGCAAGCTGAAGTGGCAATGGGCAGGCCATATTGCTCGCAGAGCGGATGGCAGATGGGGTCGAAAAGTGCTAGAGTGGAGACCACGGACTAGCAAGCGCAGCGTAGGACGTCCACCAACAAGGTGGACAGACGACCTTATGAAGGTCGCCGGAAGACGCTGGATGCAGGTCGCTTCCAACCGGTACTTGTGGCGATCAAAAGGGGAGGCCTATGTTCAGCAGTGGACGTCCTATGGCTGAGATGATGATGATGATGATTTGTCAATTTCGCCCCTAAAACACAAAAGTACCTTCTCAAGCCGAACTTGTCAAAAACACCAGTTCCACCCCAGTTCGTAATAAAGCTATAACAATAATAAAATAGTAATTGGAAGGGCTCTTAATGAACATGGTTACGCAAACATCTCTGTTTTGTATAACATTGCTCTAACAAGAGGAACAAGTACTGAATTGTTTTTGGAAACCCACTATTTGTAAAGCTTAGAAATCTATGTGTCTTTGACGATAAAACATAAAACCTTGGGGTCTAAAAGGCCAGTTTACGAAAACCTTATTAATTATTCTGTAAGACCAGTCTATTAACCTTACAGTTGCTCGAGCAATAGAAAAGAATATTCTCGCAAATTATTTTATAGCAATAGGGTAGTTTATTGTATAAATACATTGAAATTCTGTTTAGTAAGACGTCAGCGCGCGCCTTAAAGAGCGTCAGCATAATGACGAGGCCCCCTCTCAGAGGACTAAAGCCTGCCGGGGTCGCGGGTCTTATACCATCACCGTGGCCCCGGAACATAAAGGGCTATTGAAGGACACCGTGGGTTTTAGTCAGTACAAGTCTGACAGTCCCTCCCGCCCTGCCCGGGGTGGGAGGCCTCATCTGATGATTTCACCACGTAAAAAAAAAAGTAAGACGTCAGAGTAGGTATTCACAAAATATCTATCACGTATTTTTTATTATATGTAATGGATTATTTTGGGATACATTATTTGCACGTCTTTATTCCAAACAGGTGCGGAGTACTGACGGATCGTGGTTATGAACAGGGTTAAAGTAAAATCAACTACATCAGGATGTGAGGGAAGTCTTTACGAAGCCGCCGACCAAACGTTTTGTGGCGCTAGCACGAGTGCGTTACGTATACATAAAGTAAATACAGCGTATTTACTTTGCGTATACGTAGATTTGATTCGAAAAGATCGTTCTGTAGCGTTTTCAATAAATATTTGGTAAAACACACATACAATTTGTTTTCCTCGCAGAAAATATAAATAGGTACGAGTAAATCTGGTAAATATCATTTGTATTTTTTTTTCTAGACGTTTACTGCATGCTAGCGACTCTGTAAGTACATTAAAAGTAGAAATTATTCAAATTGATGTGGCCAAGTTATTATTCTACGATCTTAATTCATAAAATAAATCATTTTGTTATGTTTAGTAGGTTTTTAGGTTAAAATATAATTTGTTTATTGCATCAATGGCAACCTCTGTTTGTTGCCTGAAAACAAAACCAAATAAAAAAACGTAAAAGATAGCTGTGATCTAAAACAAAAAAAACCGCAAACGATTTTCGGCAAGGGCCCTTTTTACACAAGTAGTTCCCTAAGATAGAAAAACTGTCAAGATACAATATATCATTTTCTTCATTGACAAAAACATAGCTTCCTAAAAACATGGCGCGAAGGAACCCCAGTTTGAAGATCACGTACGAACTATAAAACAAAATGCGTAAACAAAACAAAAGTCATTTTACGACGAAAAATATAATATAGTCTATGGAAGCTTACTTAGTTTACTTTTTTACGTTTTCAGATTGATGTAAACGTATATCACGCCTGTATTCCCCGTTGGTTTAGGCAGAGCTTAACTCATATCTTTCGTGACTAGATTTTTTAAGACTTATGTAATAAACGGAGATTCTGACTAAGATTATGATTCGGGCTAGGAGTATAGTGTTTATGTGGAGTGTTTCCACAAAATGTTCTACATCATTCTGTTATTTACACGTCATAACAAAGAGTGTGGAACTAGACGCCAGATTTTTGGGCTGATACAATTTAGTTGGATAGTCTTGATTATTTTCAGAAACGGACGAGCTTGTTGCCTTCAAACCAGACTCTGAACTTCAAGTCAGCTATCGCAGTCCACTGATGGACATAGGCTTTCCGCATCCAGTGTGTTCTAACCAGCCGTCCGGATGAAAATTAAAATTAGGGAAGGGAAACTCAGTAATAAAAGAAAGAAAAATAAGTTTGATTATTTGATTTGTCAACCAAACACGTTCTACATAAAATTAGAGTTATCAGAAAAGTAATGGTTTTGTGGTAACAAGCAAATTATTTAAAACAAAAATCAAATTCAGGACCTGACTCAGATTTCCATCTGAGTCAGGACTGTATAAGCAGGTTACCGTGACTCTGGAACGTAAAGGGCAATTAATAAATACCTCCTCACATAATAGAACTGAATGAAACAAAATTCAAATCATGTATAAAACGCACACTATGTAGGCAAGCATATTACAAGTTGGAGGATTATATTAATGATAAAAACGCTTGGCTCAATGCTGGTTCTGCTCCACAACAATAGGGTTATTAATTAGGTGGCACGCATACTTATTAAGGAAGCTGCAGAAGACTAAAATGTTATCTTTGCATTGTATCGATTCAATTTCTTAGTATTATATAATTTTATTGCACACGTGTGAGTACTATGTAACACTTATTAATTATTATTATTGACTTGATTTTACCCTGGTGGTTGAGAGAATGTCATGCTCACTCAAATGTCTCGCTGATGGTGGCACGTGTGTCGGATCATTTAGCTCCCTTCAAAATGGTTGAGCTGATTGGTGCTGATACGTGTGTCATGTTCGTGAACGGGCGCTGTCAGTTGGGACTGGTCATCTCTAAGCTGCCACGGTTTTTATTTTAATTATTGATTCATTTATTTCTAAATTGTCTTTTGCTTTTATAATTCTTACTGTGGACACTTTTCACTTGCTACATCGTTCTCACATAATGCACCACCAATGAATGATGTAACAAAGGTCTTGTAATAATTTTTGGCGATCTAAAAAGAGTGTCCATGGAGTTTCTTGCCCGTTCTTCTCCATAGAGATCTACTTCTTGGAACGGGCATCTACGGTACTTTCACAGTTTTTATGTCTGTGACTGGGACTGTAGCACCATAACTTTGTAGTATTTAATTGTATTTTTTATGTCTTTGACATTTCGAAAGTGCCCTATTGGTCTATTTGAAATAAATGCTTTTGATTTGATTTGATTTGAATTGAAGGAACAACGGTTGCGTATATTGACCTTGTTTTTTCTGCCACCTGCTTGATATGTTGAGTCCCTTCTGCTGCATCGAGAAGGACGCATTGAAGATTGTACCAATCCAAAAAAGGACCTAAAATTGTATTATTTTACAACAACCAAACCACCAGCTTTATTCCAAAATCGATCCACAAGTTTAGTAAAATAGCTCCCAGCTCATCATTCTCTGCCTCGTTCACGAACCACACCGATTATCTTGAGGTCGTGTCTCACGGGATCCGAGAGGAAACAATACGAGGAGACGAGGACCGCCGAGTGTTTACGACTATACCACCGAGCGCTCTGGTAGTAAAGATCTAGATATCTTTAGTAGGTAGCATCAAAGACTTGTTCATTACAAAAAAAAAAAAAACTTTGCTAGCTCCGCTCTTAGAGTCATTTCATAACGAAACGCTGCGCGCACACTTCAACAGAGCGACTAAAAATTTAACTTTGTTTCATAACTGAAAAGATACACATTTCACTAATTTAATAACGCAGCGCTCTTTTTTAACCGACTTGGAAAAAAGGGTGGTTCTCAATAATTTCGTTCATCGGTTTTTTTTTTTAATGTAATTTCTCCGATTTCTCGATGAATGGAAGAAATGAGAAACTGAGAAAACTCTTCAATGAACGAAATCAATCAAGCAAATCATGCGCGATTGCTGCTATCGATGACTTTATTTCCTAAACGAAAAGATATACGTTTCCTGTATCATCGCCTTAAGTCGCTTTTTTCGCATACTAGTCTCTAAAAGCTCTCAAAAAGGTTAAACTTGCCCTGACGCTAGTGGGTACATAATAAAAAAAAGTTCGGACCTAAATTAAAAGTAGGTACTGGCCAAAATATTGTTGTTTTAAAATTGTGGTCTTCGATCGTAAACAAAGGCCAGACCAGATGCTGTTCACCATAAACTAGAAATAAAAAGACTGGAGTTCTGAAATTAAAACTCGTCTTTTATTTTATTGTTTTTTAGGGTTCCACATCGTGGGTTGTTGTAAGTTCGCCACAAAAATAATTCCACAGTTCAGATTACACATTGTGTCCTCGTTTGTGGGTTTTTTGAGGTATCCGTGCGGAGAAAAGAAATAGGGCGAATTTACAATAATCAAAAACAAATAACCTATGGCTAAGTATTACATACTTTTTATATTGGGGAATTACTTTGGGGCGAACTAATAACAACCCCACGTCGTCAGTCAAGAAAGAACCCTAACAGTTTCGCCGTTGGTAGGTAGTAGGCGCTAGTCTAACACATGGACGCCAGCAGCATTATATAAATTATTATCATCAGCCTATAACGTTCCCACTGGTGGGACACAGGCCTCCTCTCTTGTGAGAGGGAGTGGGCCATAATCCACCACGCGGGCCCAGTGCGGATTGGCAGATGTCACATGTCTTCGAATTTGATGGTTCTAGGACATGCCGGTTTCCTCACGATGTTTTCCTTCACCGTTTTGAGAGCAGTGGTGGTGAAATAAATTACACAAAGTAATACGCCTGGCGGGGTTCGAACCCACGACCTACAACTCGTAAGTCGGGACCGATACCACTGGGCCACCACTGCTCCACTCGCTCACCAAATTATTATAGGAAAATGATTTTTTAACATATTTTTGCGTCCAGCGAGGTGTTAATCTCAATTAAATGATCTGGCTTATTATAGGTTTCGAAATGACATACCTATATACTTTTTTCGGAACCAAAAAAACTGCATATTTAAATATTAATGGCTTCTTTCAATGACACTTTCTCTAAGGTATAATTGAAGAAGTATGGAGAAAGTTTTCAGCGTGCCTCAAGGATTTTTACATAATTTCGAGTAGCTCTTAGATCATAAATGTTTCCCGCCGTGGTGGCCCACGGCGTCGGACGTCGCAAGACGATCTCCGGCGACTGTAGGCGCGGGCATGCGAGTAAAGGGCAACTCGCGGTCCGACCATGGACCATGCCCGGGTCGACGGCGACGGCGCGTCGCGTTCCACGCGCGCCTCAAAAAGCGTCAGCATAATGACGAGGCACCCTCTCAGAGGGCTAAAGCCTGCCGGGGTCGCGGGACTTATACCAACACCGTGACCCCGGAACATAATGGGCTATTGAAGGACACCGTGGATTTTAGTCAGTACAAGTCTGACAGTCCCTCCTGCCCTGCCCGGGGTGGGAGGACTCATCTGATGATTTTACCACGTTAAAAAAAAAAAAACATAAATGCTTAGAGGTTTTCAATTGTATACATGAGAAAAAATATTGAATTACGTCTACTCAACAACTACGGAACCTTTATTGTGCGTGTTCTCATATTATTTTTAATGGGTCTTAAAAGTATATTGTTTAATTTGCATTTTAATTTAAATAAGGAAGCATGCATTTGTGGAAGCAAAAATTTAAATGTTACCAACGTTTGAATTTTATGAAAGTTCGATTCTTGCACGAAACAAATATTTGTATGACCTACAAATAGTTGTTCTGGGTCTAGGGGTTTGTGTATGTGAGTTGCTATGTTTTTAAACGCACTAACGATACAGGAGAAGTTTCTAGTACGAGGCAACGTTTAAAAAAAAAGAAAAGCAAGAACTACTGAGGCCCGCTTCATAACTTTTCACTATTTTTTCTGGCCAAACGTTATAAACCTCTTTTATTTACATTTCGTGTGAGTATTCGGGTGCCAGAGTTAGTAAAGTTAGTTAAGTTAGTTTCTTGTAAATGTTTGTTCCTTTTTTATGTTGTGTACTTATGGCATGTGTCAATAAACGTTTTTTTCTTTCTTTCTTTTAAAGCCGCCTCCGGGAACCCCAACAGTTACAAACGCTTGTAGGTTCGGGACCTCGGTGAATCAGTTAGTGAGAGGGTCGGATATACTAAATCCGGAAGTCACAGGTTCACAAAACCTGCTCGCGGTTCGATATTTCATCACCATAGGAAAGCTTTGATTTTAATGCATAAAACCATTTATATAATACTAGCAGCCCGCCTCATGCTTCGCTGTGTGTTACAAAAAATATAATAAATGAAGAACCGCTCAACCGATTTTGTGCAAACTTCACATAAATAATCTACTAAATAGTCCGAACAAAGCCTAAATATTTGGTTTAGATAGGTGAGCCCGTTCTTGAGTTATAAAGTTTAGTAACGAAAAGTGGCATTGATTTTTAAATATATTGATGAAATTATGAGCATTGCTGAACGTATAACACTTTAACAAAACTCCGAAAACCGACCTCTTTGCACAATCCTCTTAAAATTCAATAACTTATCGAAGGCGTTACAGATTGGTCCCGAGACGCAAAGTATGACGAGGAAATTAGTTCACTAAGAGGACTTTACTTAAGTAATTCCAAGTGTTTGTTAACTAAGAGACCAAAGGTTTCAAACTGCTGTGTTTTATTAATCAATCAATTTTATATAGTAGGTACTACTTTCTCCAGCCACCGTAGCTTAGGCGCGAGCATGCCGGCGGCGAGTAAAGGTCAACTCGCTGTCTGACCATGGGCCATGCCAGGGTCGACGGCGCGTCGTGTTCCACAGCACAATGACGCCCCCCCCCCCCCCCTATGGTGGGCCATAGCCTTGCCGAGGTCGCGGGACTTATCTCATTACGTGACCCCGGAATATAAAGGGCTATTGAAGGACACCGTGGATTTTAGTCAGTACAAGTCTGACAGGCTCTCACGCCCTGCCCGGGGTGGGAGGACACATTTGATGAAACAACAACAACAAAAAGTGTTTGTAAACTAAGACCCAACCCATTTATCATCAATTTTATATAGTACTACTAGCTTTTGATTGCAGCTTTGCTCATTTCAATCTATATCTGTACAAAAATGTATCAAAATCGGTTTAGCGGTTTAAAGTCTGGGCTGATACCATTCAGCTCTCTACACAGGCATGAGATTGTAATTATGAACAGACGGCTTAGGCTTTACTTTTTAAATTTTAAGTAAACAACATAATATTAATGTTCTAGAGCTTATCCTGAAAAAGTGCTTCGTAAATTGTTTTAAATTCTAAAGGCTGCTCGGCTGTTGTAATATTAGAAGATCCAACAATAGTTAAAGTAGACAAAGTGGAAAAACGTTGGAATGGACTTTTTGGCACAGACGTTGGAAGCAAATTGTGTTTAAAGTATTTTTCTTTATATTTCGTGCTTACTGAAATGTTGCCAAATACGTATGTTTATTTTCTCTTTTTAAAACAATAATGGTCGGTCACTGAAGAAAAATAGCATTTAAATATGAAAAATCTTAGTATCAAGAAAACTTCCGAGGAAAGTAACTTCCTCAAATAATTTAATATCAGAAATGAGATTCCAAGTCTTAATTGAAATAACAATATAAAACCGTCCAAGTGCATGACGGAACGTACTACGTGAAGACCTATCCACTAACACCTCACATAATGGGGTACACGAGGGATAATAGTTATTTGTTATACAAGAGTGCAAAGTTGATTTTTAACCGCGTGCTCAATTTTGATGACCGAGCAAGCGAATGATTCTAAAATTGAATCACGAGTGCAACGAGTGATTCAAAATTAGAATCATGAGCGATAGCGAGGGAATCAAAAGAGCACAAGGTGAAAAATCTTTGCACTCGAGTGCAACACGTAACTTTTCATCCCACCTCAGCGAGGAAATGACTAAATGCAAAAACAAATAAAAACAGATGTACATTGTACAAACACAAGATAGGCTTTTATTTCAGTTTAGGTATTAACTTAGACATTATTATAGAACAGAATAATTTTTAAAATAAAACAAATAATACTCAGGTAGTAGTTGAAAACTACTACCTACTAAGTATTATTAAGTTACTTATTTTTATCTTGGTTTGTTATAACATAACAATAAGACGTGAAAGGAAAACCGCACAAAGCAAATAATAAAGGTAAAACAAAGTACTGAGCCAAGAATGTTCCGGGTCTGAGATTTTAACAAAATAATTGTAGATTACGCTCCAAGGGAGGCGTATTGTGAATTCCGAAGCGATACTAAGGATTCTGGGGGTGAACCTCCGTCCGTAGCGCAGCGAGGAGGTTCAAGTGTTAATACCCGAAATAAACGAGGGAATAAAGTTAAAAATCTTTAGTGAAGCAAAAGAAATTTGATGTTACCACATCAAATTTTAAAAATAGAATTTGTTTCTTCGACAACCTTCGAACGTCAAGTGGGCACCACAGCAAGCGATCAGCTGTTGCGGTCACCGGCCGCCATTACTGCTGCTACTCTTTTGTTCATACGATGTTCTAAATTCAAATTTACTTTATTCACTAGAGGATAAAAACGGCTTTTACTCACTTGAGGATAAAAACGGCTTTTACGGTCAGATATCGAAGAGCAAAAGTACCCTTTCCGAGATGGGGGGATGAAAAAGACATTTTTCATTTTTTCTATTTTTCCACTTAGTCGGCTTGGCATCTGTATATCCATGGTAGTTAAACCTTTTTAGAACTAAGATTCTTTGAACTAAGCAAAAAATCGAAAATGACGAAACTATAGGGGGTTCTTGTAGACTAAGGATTAAGGAACACTTCCCGTCACCAAACTACAGCATTCTAGTACTAAAATTGTTTTAGCTTATCTGCTGACAAACGGACGAACAGGCGAAATTATAAGGGTTCGTTGTACACTAAGGAACCCGAAAACCCGTTCCGTGGTTAGCATATCAAAACACAACATTCTCCATAGAGATTTTTAATGAAGGCCATATAAAACAATGGCTCTCGATGTAATGTACGAGTAGGTACTCTTTGTCGCCCTGTTCATCTACAATGCAGATAAGTATTAGATACGACTTTATTAAGTGGACGAAACGGCAGTTAAACCAGATACTAGGTAAATAACAGAAGCTGAAAAAAAAGGTGCTTTTAAGTTTGAGCATTCTCATTGCTGCATTTGTCCAGCAATGAGGCACCTCATTCCTTCCAATAAACAAGTTAAGAGGAAACATAAAAGCCGACTTTTAATTCCAACATAGTTGGATTTTCTTCCTAGATAATGTCAGCAGAGCATTACCTTTTTGAAAATTAAAAAAGGGTAAAGTTTCCACTACTATCAAGTACTCAGAAAAAAAAAATCAGTGGAAAAAAATACCCACTTATTTGTCAATTATTCTCTCAGCCAGTGTTTTCTCTAAATATTTTATCACGGGCCCTTCGCATTGGGAATTTTTGTGTACTCAATTTGCTCCGTTGAACTTCTGCTTTCCAAAGTGTCACGATGTAACCGCTCCACGTGTTTTATTAATGACTTCTCCGCTTCATGTAACATACAAAGGTCGCTGGAACAAAACATCAGGAAATAATAACAGAATGGATAGCATAATCAGTTTGAAGTAGTCCCATCGCTGGGACTTCGGCCTCACTCTCTGTGAGAGAGATGAGGGTTGGTAACTGAACGGTTATTACCTACAAATTAACTGTAGAGTCACTGGCCCGAAGTATAATAGGACTCAAATTAAAAGAAGTTATCAATACCTCCCATGTGTCCCCAAAATTAATGGTTTTTTTTTGTGGGTTTCAGTGTAATTTTGTCAGTTTAATCTTCAGTTTATAGGTATAAAATAAGAAATTGACAAGCGGACTGACTGATTGATCAAAGCACATCACAGAAAACGTCAAAATACGCGGCAAAACAGAGCACAAACGGCCGTATTAATGTTCCAAGGGATTGTACATAGAATTGAGTATTTGATAATAATTTCTGTTTGATACCTCGACGTGTTCCTGAGAAAAGGTATCTTGACTGATGGACAGACGGACAGAATGGCCGACGGTCAGAACGGCAGACGGACAGACGAACAACAAATTAGTCTCCATATAGCTGGATATGAGAATGTCTACCATTAAATCCCGTCAATTCTGTGTATAACGTTTTATGCCGCCTGCAACTTCATCTAGAAAATTTTGACACGTGATTTATATATTTGGTTGATAAGTCTGACGACTAGGTGGACCGACGACATCGTGAGAGTCGCGGGCAACCGATGGATGCATGTGGCGAATTGTCGTTCGGCGTGGCGGTCTAACGGGGAGGCCTATGTTCAGCAGTGGACGTCTTCCGGCTGATGATGATGATGATGATGATAAGTCTACTTTTCGTTTCAACTAAACCGGATTTCTTATAAGGGGAAGTAACTTACGAGCGTGAACATACTGTATTTTATACAATTTTCAAACCCTTACGTTTCGAAAGCAGCCCTTATTTTTGTTCAGTCATGCCATACACGCTCTTAATAAAATCACAGTTATGGCTCCGGGCTTACCATGTTTATGCAAATACCTTCAGAAAATATTTATTTTTTCAAATGTGCGTATTTTATTTCTTTCCGAATGAGCCCGTTCCACCTTCTTTGCAGAGGCGTACCTACCACCGTATCAGCCGTTTCAATTATACGTGGCCCCTAAGTGTGACAATTGGAATAAAAATAAACACATGAAAAATCTCCAATCATCGATGTCCTGACATAATTTATTTTCAAAAATGTTAATATTATGTAGTTGTCATAAATAAGCTACGATGGTGATCACCATTCTCTATTTTCTAGCTCCCATCAAAATTCTATCAGTGACATTAATAATGCCGGCCATACACGGTACAAGTATACTTGCGCAAATCCAGACTTGCGCGAGTATACTGGATCGTGTGTGGCCGGCACAATAGCATTAGTTACACAAGTCAAGATACTATTGTCTTTATTCTGCAAAACCATACACTTAGGTTAGAAGGGCCCCAAACAAGTTGTGATACGGGGCCCCTTCTGGCCTAGCTACGCCTCTGCTTCTTCATACACTCACCTAAAATATTACGTTTTGATGACTGGCTTCTTTGTAAGAGCCATCCTTTCAGCTTTGTTAGGTGAATTATAAGGGTTCACACCGTTTATTTTCGTTGGTAACTGATATTTTTTGAAGAGTGGACTGATTTTTGTTACGGTTTGGTCGGTTTTCAGGATGGGTAGAAGAAATGATACTCATTAAATTTTAGTTTTGTGTTGAAACCTTACATAGAAATGTGAGCTTTATTTCTATTTTAGTTAAAAGGTAAGTTTTTAATTAACACAATTATCATCATCATTGTTCTAGAGATGAATAAATAATAGGTAGCATTAATTTGAAAATGTGATAAATGTTTCATTTCTGATTTCATTGCACTTCTGTCAGTGCGTGGACTTCTAAAACAATGCGTAGGTATGCTACTAAACAATAAGCTATTTTGATCTGCTGGTGTTTTTACCACTATCGGGGGCAATGTTGCGTCATACTTATAAGAAAGCATTACAGTTTCGAAGCCTGTCTTCTCTATTCACTCTTATCATTAAAAATATGAAGTCTACAAAAACTGTTAGAAAAAACTAAAAAAAGAAATCTTTTCTCACAGTACTAGGGAGTTTCTCCTGTATCGTGGGTGGGTTTACAAATATTTTAGATCACAACAGCCTTAAACAATATTACAAAAATAAACATACAACATAGACTTTTGGAAATTGGCAAAAAAAAAATGGTTTTTCATCTAAATGAGAAATTGATCGGGCCCATCAGTATGATTTTTTTTTTTTTTGCGAATTTCCATATTTCTTCAAACAAAAATTGTAACATGGGCTGAGTTACCCCACTAGAGGTTTTTGATGTTAACGTTGTATAACGCGAGGTTTCTGACTTTATTCATTCTACCCACTTTTAGAGGCATGGCATATTAATAGCTCCCTCGTGATTTATTTCAGGCTGATATTGACAAGTATGTAAAACAATTTTCAGTAAATCAACATAATGGTGTTTACACGAAGCGCGGGAGTTTGATGAATGAGACTTGTCGTGAAAACTGAAAAAAAAGCGATCCTTCAGACCACTGTTGTTAAAACTATGTTACTAAGGCCGGTCATACGCGGACTGCTGAAGCAGTCAGTATCGACTGCTTCAGTGAACGAGTGTGGGAACGGGATGGCCCTAGAAGATTTGTATAGCTCTGTCTCTTTCCCACAGACGTCCTGGTAGTACACCTGATCGAGCAGTCAAACTGCTTCGCGGTGCGATCAACCGATTTCCAGGCATAGGTAAGATTCACATCAACCGGCCGCGCCCGGCGGCATTTTACAATGTGGTTAAGAACATTGAAATCTATCAACAGTAAATACAGTTCATGTTTGCTTACAAAGTTATCTCCGTCGGTATTCCGCGACACGTAGAGACGTATGTCCCGTAAGTTGCATGCAAATATGAACTGTATTTACCTACTGTTGATAGATTTCAATGTTCTTTACCGCATTGTAAAATGCCGCCCTGCCATGTGAATGGTACCATACACTGGCTACTCCAGAAGTCCGTGTATGTTGATCACTGGTTAACTGTCCGTGTATAGGCGGCCCTAAACCACTAAAAGTACCCGAAAGAGGCTGAAACCTAATAAATATGCAAATGAAGGCAAGTTTGTGTACCTACCATATTCTCAATTAAAAATCGTCGTTCTCTTCGAAATGTTTACTTCAAGTTTGGAGCCGTTCCCAATCAAGGATCGCTGAAATTGAACTAATATATTTCATTATTTTCACGGTTCCGTACCCAAATGATAAAACTGGACCCTATTTCTAAGAATCTGCTGTCTGTCCGTCTGTCACTATCGTTTGTCTCATGAACCGTGATAGACAGTTGCAATTTTCACAGATGATGTATTTCTGTTGCCGCTTTATCAACAAATATGCAAATACTAAATAAAAAAAGACAGAATAAAATAAATACCTGTTTAAGGAGGATCGATACAAGTTTACCTAATCAAAAGTTTGCTTTACTAGTTTTAGTACTTAAGCAAACTTTTGAGTAGGTACTCTTGTATCGATTAAAATGTTTTTTTTACTAAACTGTGAAATGTGATTGCACACAAAATGATTGATTGCAAGTTTTCAAAAATGGGTTCAGTGATTATACATATAGGTATCTTTCAAAATGTCGAAACGTGCGAGCGAGAGGTACATTAGCTCTTGTACTCGCCTTAAGACCAGCTGACATCTCCCACCATCAGATTATGATAAGCTACAGAGAAATATCACCCCTTTTGTAAGTGACTTCATTACCAAAACGGATGAGTTTTCTCTGAAGCTGAGTGTACCCAATTAACATGAGTTCATATTGTGTCTCTATATTTTCTGCAAGATTATTCTCGAGGCTTCACTCGATTGGTTATCTAAAATTATGTAACTTAATTAAAAAACAAGTAATAGGCTATCTCTATGCCTTTCATCCAGTTTCATTCAACCGTTCCGAAGTTGTTGAGTCTAGAACATCCAGGCCATCCAGCCATACTTATGCAGTTAAAAATGAAGAAGCGTAATATTATCCCAAAGATGCCCAAAGTGCGTGTCACCCACTTAGGGTGGCACTAGGCGTATCTTGGTGTATTATTCAATAATAGCCCTAAATCTAGGACATCTCAAGGTTCTACAACAAAGAATGATTACATAATTTGTCATAAAAAGGTCGTCTTACAGACGCCTAATTTTGTCGATGTCTACATTAATATCGAAAATAGCTACGTTTTTATGTAAACCTTCTTGTTGAAAATGTCATTATGATACTTTTTTGGCTTCGGTCGCTTGTTATTAATTTAAAAATACCACAAGAAGGGCATTATGGTCGTGTTTGATTTTGAAACAAATAAAAAAGATGTCGAGTTCTAGACTAAACTTGTTAGGAATTACGTTTAAGTACCTAATTAGTTGTTTCCTCCTAAAACAGTAAATGTGGCAAAATTGTTTACAGTTGCAAATAATTTTGGCATAATATACGTGTAAAGTTAAAAGCGCAACACCTCTCGTGAGGTAACTCAGCCAATGCTACTGAACAATGTTTGTTATAAAACTTTTGGAAATTCGCAAAAAAAAAAAAAAATATTTTTCATACAAAATGAGAAATTGATCGAGCCCATCAGTATGAAAAACTATTTTTTTTTCGCGAATTTCCTAAAGTTTTATATTTTTATATATATTTGCGCTTTTAACGTTACGCGTTGTATTTGTTTTGGTCAAATATGAGCTGTCCATAAAAATGAAATAGACGAAGTTTTTAAATAACTTTCCACTCGGTTTCACGTAAAAATCATTTCATTAATTTTGAAGAAAAATGTTGGTGAAAAAGCAAAATATCATAAGAGCGAAGAACCATTTTATGATGCTATTTGAGTTAATTTCGTGTCTAGTCTAGCGTAGTTCCGGTGAAAATAAAAACAGTAACTATAGACGTAGGGTAGAAATTGTGTTCTATCTATCTAATTCTATGTTACTTTTTCGAGCTCACTTTTGCCAAAGACATTATAGACCAATGACGATCAAATCACCCTCCATTTGAGCTTCATCGCTGTTGTGTCCTGGGCCTTCCAGGACTAATATAAAAGACAGTTTGATGATTAATAATAATGTAATTGAAAAATCATGTTACAAACAGCTTACAGAAAAAGGCTCCATCTTGCAATGCGTTGTTTGCGTTCCGTCAATCGGATACGTTCACAAAATATCTTTAAAAAATGCGTTCGGAAATGCTAGTATACTACAATCGCAATCGAGTAAACAATTTGGCCGACAGTAAACCACATCCAGCATTCAACACAGCTCTCAGCAATCAAGCGAAGTGGGAAGTTTCCAAGACTTCATCAGTTCCGTTGCAAGTTCACTCAGTGTGTACTCCGTCTTATTTTGTTGACCGAACCGCTTGTAACCCGTCCGGGTAACCATTTCCCGGATTTGTTCCAATTTCATTCAGGACACGCTTTTGGAGTCACTCCAGATTTAACCTCTTTGAAGCTTTATCGTGACGATTTGTTAGAGATTTTCAACCTTATACTTACTGTTAAAGTGACCTGGTTTTTATATAAAGAATACCTCTAAGCTTCGGCACAGCTCTTCGAGGCGCGCGTGTCGACCCGGGCAGGGTTTATGATCGGACAGCAAGTCACCCATTACTCGTAGTGCCCGATCCTCAGTGTCGCCCTAAGCCCTAAGATTGCGTCGAATAAATAGTACAGCGCATAGACTTAAAAAGATTGACTGCGCCTTCCCTAACCAACTGACTTAAAAAATTGTCGCAGTGCTAGTTAGACACTACATCGCATCATAAAAAAATGACATTACATTATTAAAAGTGGTGGCGCCGACTCAACTCTACTTAATTATGTTTAAAAATATTATTGTAAAACTTTAGACTTTCTTTCCAGTCTCTCATTGACTTCTCGCGCTCGCTCGTGGACAAAATAGACTAATAGTTTAATTACACAAAATATCTTTTTAAAATACTAAAAAAAAATTAAGAATTTATCATTTTCGTTGATAAAAATCTTGTAAACTGAAAAAAATTACAACCTTTATTTGAAACTGTTTTAGAACGAAAACTGTCAATTTAGTGTGACAATGACAACTCTTGTCAGTTTAAAATGTCAACACACATTTTCGCTGCTTTCTTTTTTTTTTTTTTTTTTTTTTTTTTTCTTTTGGCCCGCACGGTTTGTGCATTAGACCAATGTCATGTTTTTGTTTTTATAATATTCAGAAAAGGTAGGGAAACGGGATTATATTAAAATTATTGATATCGGAATTTACGGAATTTGGGATATAGGATCAGTAGGGATACAATCAAAGATGACAATAATGAATTATGAACTAAAAGACTAAAACATATTTACAAAAATTACAATTTAATGTTATTGAGGATAATGAATGATACTATACATTTATATACAGGTAAACTATTTGTACAAAGTAGAGACAAAATTGAAGTAGGAAAAGGAATACGGAGAGATAAAAGGTCACTAAGAAAGGAAGAACGGTCATACAGAGGACAGGAGAAAAAAATGTGGTTTAAGTCACCTACATCCAAGCCACAAGAACAACTAGGATCGTCTTTAATTTTAAGTCTGGCAAGATGAGCTGGAGAGCAGACGTGACCCAGCCTCATACGTATGAGTGTAGAAGTCTCCATCTTGCCAAACTTAGCCCTGCCAAACCACGGTTTGTCCAAAACATCAGGCTGAATTATGTGAAAATAATGCCCTTTCAATGCACTGCTCGCATCCCATGCCACCTTCCAGGTGTCCCGAAGAAAAGTTTTTGGTAATTCTGAAATATCTTCACAAAAAATTTTGTTTGGTACTATGTCCCCACACTGCACCGCATCACCTGCGAGAACGTTCGCCATTTCATTGCCCTCAATGCCAGTGTGGGCTGGAACCCACGCAAAAAGCAATTCATTTCCCTTGGAAAAGATTCTGTACGCAAATTCCTTTATCGAATAAATTATAGGAAAATGGGACTTATCTCCCAACAGGCATTTATCAATGGCTTGAAGAGCACTTTTGGAGTCTGTGAAAATGATAGCCTTTTTGAGATGAAAAACTTGAATGTATTCCATAGCCTTTAAAATACCAAAACATTCTCCCGTAAAAACAGTAGTCTCCGGAGGGAGTTTTATTTTTTGCACGATGTTGAATTGGGGATGAAAAGTACTTACCCCAACACAACTCGTTGGAGAAAGCTTTGAAGCGTCGGTAAAAATATTATGGTAGTCCGAATATTCAGTGAGAAAATGATTAAAATTTAAACTAACGTTGGGGTCGGATTTACTTACGCAGTTGAATTCAATATTAGGCCTGAACAGTAAACTATCATAATTACAACTAAATATAGGGAGTTTGTTAGACCGATGTATTGGAGAAGATAAAGAAAGGTATTTTTTGTAGCTTATTACCAAACAAGGAGCACGTTTATGTGACCAGTAATCTGAAGATTCCATCAGCGTTACTAAAATATGCAATTTAGGAATGAGAGGGTGAGCAGAGAACTGTATAATCCGGAACAAATATTTATCAGAAAGAAACTGTCTTCTAATATTTAAAGGAGCTTCTCCACATTCAACTTGCAAAGCATTTGTAGGACTAGATTTCATGGCACCTGAAATTATTCTTAATGCTTTATATTGGATGCGGTCCCACTTTTTAAAAGCCATCACGCTACCTGGTTCAAGAGCAAATGACGCATAATCTAATGAACTTCTAATTATTGCATTATAAATTAATTTGAGTGAAAAAGGATGTGCACCCCACCACACTCCAGATAGGCATCTAAGCATGTTTAGGTGCTTTTCGCATTTGTTAGTAATAAACTCACAATGGGGAACACTACTTAGTTTTGAATCTAAAATTACACCCAAATATCTGAAATTGTCTGTGAATGGAATGGGAGAATTGTTAAAGTGGATATTAATATGGGGAGTGTTTCGTTTTCGGGTGAATAACACAGCAGCGCTTTTAGATGTTGATAGGTCCAAACCATTAAGATGCAACCAAGAACCCAATGCAGATAGTGCGGAATTCATATCAATACTAGCTTGTTCGATAGAATGGTTTGTAGTATATAACAATAAATCATCGGCATATTGAAGTACCCTAACATAATGAGATAACGTTGAATCTAAATCGAATGTGTAAATGTTATATAAAAGCGGACTGAGTACAGAACCCTGTGGGAGACCTCTCCAAACAATTTGAGATACCTCGCGGTTCCCTACTGACATGTTGACAGACCGTTCAGCCAGAATATTAATGATAAAATTCACCAAGTTTACTGGAACCTGCAAGGTCTTTAATTTATGTTGTAAGACTGATAAAATCACATTATCGTAAGCTGCATTTATGTCGAGAAAAACCGCGACGGTATCTTGTTTATTAGAAAATGATATTCTAATATCAGATGTTAATATGCTTATACAGTCAGTGGTACTTTTTCCTTTCCTAAAGCCATACTGTGAATCTGCCAGAAGACCCTTACTTTCCACAAACCATTCCAGGCGATTTTTAATTAAATGTTCAGCTAATTTTATGAGAATTGAAGACAAAACTATGGGGCGATATGATGAAGCATCAGAAGGCGTTTTATTTGGTTTAAGGAATGGCAACACTGTTTGACGTTTCCATTCAACAGGGATGTTTCCTGTTTCCATCACAGAATTAATGAGTTGTAAATAGTAACTAAGAACATTATCATTTAAATGAGAAAAAAAGGAATATGGTATTCCATCAATACCTGGGGCTGAATCCTTAGTTTTGTTAATAACAGCCTTTAATTCAGTCAGTGTAAACGAAGAATCTAGCGTTGAATTATTATTTTGGTTATTGGGTAGAGAAAATATATTCTCAGGAACCCAAGGAGGAGCTAACTTATCTAAAAAGTTACTGGCTAAAGAATCAGGGATAGGAGAATGGTTGTTGTAAATGGATCTGAATCTACGAATATGTTGCCAGACAATTGTAGGGTGAGTATTCGGTGAAATAGTTAAACAAAAGTTACGCCAAGATTCAAATTTTTTCTTCTTAATTAGTTTGCGAGTTTCTGAGATAATGTTCGTAAGAATTTCAAAGTTAATATCTGACATATCATGGTTATAATTATATTCAGCCCTTTTACGTTTTTTAATTACTTCACTGCATTCAGAGTCCCACCAAGGAGGTGATGGAATTGCATTAACATTATTATTTTTTCTAGGAAATACTTCATTCGCCGCTTCAATCAAAATGCATGCCAAGGCTTCAGCACAACTATTTTGGTTGTCATCAGAAATAACAGGCAATGAAGCAGCCTTTCTGTCAACAATATCCCTATATTTCTCCCAGTCATTACTATTACTATTGGGTACTTTATGTTTGAGACTTGATTTCCGTTTTGTTGCATTTATTTTAGAAAGAGGGTAAGAGATTACTATTGGGAAATGATCACTACCAAAAGTAGAGGCCAGGGTATGCCAAGTTAATGAAGAAGCTAGGTTTGGAGAGCAGATAGAAAGATCAATTGCACTTTGGTTCTGGTTAGGATCTGAACGACGAGTGGGTGCACCTGAATTCAAGATACATAAGTTATGACAGTCTATAATATCTAGTAATTCATCCCCATAGGAATTAGATATTGAACAACCCCATGATTGATGATGACAATTAAAGTCCCCCAGTATTAAGAATGGCTTTGGAAGAAAAGAAAAGAGATTGTTCATCTCTTGTAGTACAGAAGAAGAGGGGTGAGGAATGTATATAGATACAAGGCAAGTATTATATACTTGTATAGCTACAATAGATATTTCCTCACTATGAGGAGGCAATGTCACTAATGAAAAAGGGATAGAATTCTTGATGAGTATGGCTACACCACCATACCCATCAGATCTATCTTCTCTAATGGTTAAATAACCATTAATTTTAAAAATGTGATAGGATTTGAGCCAAGTCTCTGCTAGAGCAAAGACAAAAGGTTCATATTTGTTTAATAAATATATGACATCACTTTTTTTGTTTACTAGACTGCGACAGTTCCACTGGATTATTTTGGATGTGTTGTCCATTATAAATGAACTGGGGTATGTTAAGAGAAGAAGCAGCGTTGGACGGTGAAATGTTGAACTGAGAAAGAAGACTGTTTAAAGCTGAAAGAAAATCATTAAGAGAAAAAGTTGAATTTTTTTCAATATTTTGATTATTTAGTGCACATCCATTTGAAGGTTGGTGAGAATTAAAATCTTGAATTATAGAATTGTGTGCTTGTTTATTGTAACCTTGTTCAAATTTGGGAGGGGAGCGTGGTTTTAGGAATACAGTTTTTTTATAGCTTGTATTGGTAGGTAATTTGTTAGATGAAGTAATGTTAGAAATGTTTTTTGCAGGAGGAGATACAAGAGTGTCAGCATAGGATTTAGTAACAGCAGGATGTAGTTTTGCTGCTTCAGCATATGAAACTGAGTTATGAGCCATGTATGTTTTGATTAATTTTTGCCTTGAAAATTCAGGACAAGACTTATTGGTGGCAAAGTGATAACCATCACAAAGGCAACATGAAGCATTCTCTTCTTCTGTATTGCAACTATCCCCAGTGTGAGCCTGGCCACATCTGAAGCATCTGGGCTTGGACCTACATTGCAATTTCGTATGACCAAAGCGGCAGCAACTAAAACATTGTACTGTAGGGAATATATAAAGATCTACAGGCAGAGCATTGTAACATATAAAGATTCTCTTAGGCAAGATTTGTCCATCAAAAGTTACTACAATGGATTGTGATGGTTTCCAGGTTGTGGTGCCATCTACAATTGATTTAAAATTTAATCGCCTTATTTTTAAAATAGGACCACATCCAATTGGTACTGATATATTGTCTATGACTTCCTCCGGAGACCATTCTGCAGGAACCCCACGCACTAAGCCCATTCTAGTAACGTTAAATGTAGGAATAAATGCTTTAAAATCGTGTGTTTCAAGGCTATTATGGTTAATAAAAGAATTTGCGTTCTCAAAATCAGAAAAGGAAATGCTTATTTTATTTCTCCCAATTTTCTTGACACTGCCATTTATTATGTTTTGAAAATTATTCTGTTTTAAGAACTTTCCAAATGTGATGGGATGCAGTATAGAACCATCATTTGAACTAGTTATTTTTTTTTGTACATGTACAACAAAAGGCGCACAGTCCGTTTTGCTGTACAGGTTTCGGCCAATTTGTGCGGGAACTGGAATCTGAGATGTGGGAGTCTGAGAAATTGGCAATGAGATAGTAGAGGGGGCATTGGTATTTAGATCATTTTCAATAGTAACACTCGTCTCCACCGTGTCCGTACAACCACAACCCGATGTTACGGATCCGTGGCCTCTTCGGGTTCTGCGACGTTTATTGCAGTGTTTGCACACATGCACACGACTCCGTTTTAGAGCTTTGGATGTTGATGATCCATCTGTTTCCATCCCTGATTCATTTGATTGAATCGTAACATAACTGCCTACCGGGGGAACTAGGTCCCCCGGATCAGGCGGCTCATTCATCTTAAACTATATATACAATAAAAAACACTTACCACTACAGAAGAAAGATAGAAAACACTAAAACTAAATTAAAAGAGTTAAACTACGACACTAAAACTACTATTACTGATACTATTTATAATTAATTTAAAGTTTAAAAATGAGAATCAAAAAGAACGCGTCCGTCAAGTTCGAGTTTCCCGCGCTTTTCTTCGCTGCTTTCTTGAATTGTTCAATTTGTTTGATACATTTTATTCAATTTATTTTTGTTGATGTTTAACTTTTCATACTGTTAATACACGTTAACCTACTATTACAAATTAATTACGGACTTCAATAATCAATTTATATTTTTATTTCATTCTTTCTGTGTTTTTGTTGTTGTCATACAATGCCAAGTTCAAAAAAAAAAAGTAACGCTCGGATTTTGTGTGTTAATTGTAATTTAGGTGTAAATAATAAAAATACTACCCGTCGGTTCCGTATCCTGGATCTTGAACCGAGAGTTTGCGCTTTACTATGCAAGTGGATGCATCCTATGATTGTAAGTATAATATACTTCTCCTTCTTTTAGTTATGATTTATGGGTTCTATTTCTAAATGGGGTCTTGTGCTTGTTGGTTTTTCCAATTCATTTCTCTCATGAGAGATCATTAAAACCTTGTCTCAAACTAGCAATATCAACTGTAAAATAGGTGTGTTTGCAAACATTTAAACTCACAAATACCAAGACGTGGAACTAATACATGTAGATAATAACACATATTTGTTCTGTGCTATTATGAAATGACTCAGTCGTCCTACCAACCATAATTAAAACTTAGGAAATGGGATGGGATGGGATTGATCTACACCCATTCGCAAAGGTAGGTTGTATGAAGAAGTACGAGCAAGAAACTCCTTACTCTTTTTAAAATGTTTTACAATATTTTTATAAAATCATTTGAAATAGATAATGTGAAAGCAATTTACAATGAAAATCTAGACTAAATATTATGAAAAACAAAATAAAAAGAAATAATTAAAAAAAAAATATCAAAAAGGAACATGGTGTTCAACATGTTGAATAGACGTAGTGAGCAAAGAAAATGTGAGCACTGGTGTCACATGTGTTTGTGTACTTAATAAATACACATTTTCAGGAAATTGTCAAAGACCTGCAAATACAACAAAGATTTTTTTTTCAGGTCACTGATAAGCATTTTGTTTGTCAGGCATGTTGGCAACTTGCAGCGATTGGTGTTAATCTTACTTTGCAACAAGACGAACCACGAGTTGAACTATCTAATTTTGTACAGCCTACTACAGCTCAACCTAATGTGTGCCTTTTATGTCGCCGGAAATTAAAATGGCAAAATGAAGTTATCTTAAGAGAAAATCCTACAGAACTCCAACAATTAATTATAAAGATTATTGAAAACAAAGTCGCACCACAACAGGTAGATATTACTTACAGTGAAACGGGGTGAATAGAGAATGTAGAGGTGAATCAAGACCAACCCTAAAAAGGGATTTTAACAATGAATACAAATGTATGTTATAGGATATGTTACGAATATGTAAATTATTTATTACCTGAATTTTTTTCATTTTTAGACCTTGTTGGCAGACCATTCATTAAAATAATTCAAGAATTAAATCCGTTTCAATGTTTGGTACTGATTCACCCGTTTATTCATATGTACATTAAACCTTATGCGCAACAATGTACAACGGCAGACCTAATACCGTAGGCATTTGACTTATGTTACAGAAGTTTTAGTATGTATAACATACATACTTTTAGATCTTGAGAAACGATCATAGAAATAAAATGGGACCATTCAGAAGAGCTTAGTAGAATAATTTTATTAACAGAATTGGGCAAACTATGGACACACTGACACTAGTTTGGACCCGGCTTAACTTGCATCCTCTAAATGAACTTGTAAACTCTTCAAAGGAGTCCTCACACCCAGGCAGCAGAGAGAGGACTGTCAGACTTGTACTGACTGAAACCTACAGTGTCCTTCAATAGCGTTTCAGGGTCACAGTTACCTGAGAAGACAGTCTTACTCAGACAGTTGCAACAAGACAGTCCGGGTTTGGCCCTCTAAAGGGGCGCCGTCAGATTGCTGCTTTAGCATCACAAGCGCTTTAAAGAACTGTCTTTGAAGCGCTTTTGATGCTGAAGTTATTTTTAATTTCAGATAACACCATCAGATCAAGTGTGTCACCCGTGTTGGATACTAACACAGCGTGCAGCACGTCGCCACAATCTAACTGACTCCGTGACATCTTCGGAAGAAACATTACAATATGACCAACTTATTAATCAGGAAGAAACACAACAATATGAAGAACCCATTAACCAGGATGATCCAAACCGATATGTGATAGATACACAAATAATTTTACCGGATTTCAGGAGAGCTCGCAACTCACGTCATTATTGTGTGTTTTCTGAATGCACTAATACACGTATTAGCAGAATTTCTGATGAGGTGCGTGCTAAAATGCTACAACGCTATAAATTTTATTTACCTCATTTAACGCGTGTTTGCTATGAACATTTAAGTAGTGATTGTTGGGATAACTTTAATGAGGAATTTGTTAAGAGTGTCAAAACTTTCAATGCACAACAAGTGGAACACGTTTTTTCTTTTGTGAATCCTTTGAACTCAACATTCGATTAAAAGAATTTGTTAGAAATATTAAGTTAATATTACATATTAAACTAATTAAATGAAATACAGAACTTACTGGTTTTATTTATTTTTTGGCATTTTCTTTTGTTTATTTTTTAATACAAAATAATAGATGCCTATATATGGCAGATTTGGTATCCCAGAGTAGCTACTGCTGTACTTTAGGGATCAGTTAATTGGTCCATTACAGCGAATGGCACATAAAACTCAGGAAGCGATTTGATAATTAGACTGTCGTTAAAGTTTTAAATAATCTGTGACGCGGAGGAATTACGTGGGTATGCGGAAGGTGAGTAAAGGGTGACTCGCCGAATGATCATGACCATGCGGCGCGTCGTGTTCCACGTGCGCCTTGGAAGCGCTGTCAGCAATCTGACGGGGCTCCCTTAGAGGGCCAAAGCTTGTCGGGGTCACGGGACTGTCTCAGATATTCTTGACCTTGGAACATAAAGGGCTATTGAAGGATCACCGTGGATTTTAGTCAGTAGAACTCTGACAGTCCCTCCCGTCCCTTTCTGGATGGGAGGACTCATGTGATGAATCATTAACCTCGATAAAAAACGGCTTACGTGTTTTCATAGGTTTCAGTAACGTACCTATTACTCGGTTTGAAAAGAATAGACAACCCGCCCATCTCATCATCTTCCTGCCCTTATCCCATTTTACTTGGGGTCGGTGCAACACGGTTTTTTCTTCCATTCTCCCCTAACAGGCTTCACCGAATCATTTACTCCTTTTTCATTCATCATCTTACTGGTCAATAATTTAAATATAATTGAGTAGGTATATTATGTATACCTGTTTTCTGTACCAGAATCTCTTTGAGCTTTATTTCGTAACACAGAGGAACGTACACAAGTAATTTTCCGCGCTCTCCACACGTTTTACGCCTATCAGTCTAAATTGAGATGAACGGCGAGAGATGTGCTCTACAAACTAAATGACGATTGTTCTTTTTTCTATCGAGGTTTTAAAGGTGGAAAAACTCTAAGCTCGATTCCTTTTATAATAATCCCAGTTGTGACGCGAAGTTATCGGGCTAAAATAGTTGCAAATTAGTTCTAGTAGGTACGTAATGATGATCGATGTATGAAAAATATATTCTTTAAAAATAAACTATTAGCAAATAAATGCAACATGAATTATTTTTCTAACAAAACACAAATATTTTCCAACCACTTGTGACAATAGTGGACAAATTGCATGAATATTAATGTAAATTGAAACTGAATCTATCACAAAAGGCATTTTCGCTTTTATTGTAAATTGTTTTCCCAAAATCCCAATTGAGTTTTCACGTAGGTTCCGTTATTGCTATCATTAAATATTCGATACATTGATGACGTGGACAAATATGATATTCGAATAATAAAAACGTTTCATTACATTTTTAAAGAAATTCAAAACTGGAATGCTTTTTTTATTTTATTACTGTACTAGCTGTTACCAGCGGTTTCCCCGGCTACAACTCGAAAATTATTCTAGGGGAACATAAAAACGTGATAAAAACTATCCTATGTATTAATCCAGGTTATAAACTACCTGTGTACCGAATTTCATCCAAATCCCTTCCGTGGTGTTTTCGTGAAAGAGGAACAAAGACCCATATATGCATCCAAACAAACTTTCACGGTTATTATATAAGTAGGATATTGGTGGCGGAGACCTCTCACGCCCAGCACTGGTCGCGGCCATGCTGCGGTGCGAGACGGAGTGGGAAGCGGTCGCCTCCTTCTGCGAAGCAGTCATGCTCGCGAAGGAAGAGGCGGGCCGCGTGAGAGAGAGGACAAGGTCCTCCCTTCGCCCCACCCGCGGTGGTGGACGCCCACGGCGTCGGACGTCGCAAGACGATCTCCGGCCACCGTAGGCGCGGGCATGCGGGCGGCGAGTAAAGGGCAACTCGCCGCCCGACCATGGACCATGCCCGGGTCGACGGCGCGTCGTGTTCCACGCGCGCCTCAAAGAGCGTCAGCATAATGACGAGGCCCCCTCTCAGAGGGCTAACGCCTGCCGGGGTCGCGGGTCTTATACCATCACCGTGACCCCGGAACATAAAGGGCTATTGAAGGACACCGTGGATTTTAGTCAGTACAAGTCTGACAGTACCTCTCGCCCTGCCCGGGGTGGGTCTCATTTGATGATTTTACCACGTAAAAAAAAAAAAAAAAGGATAGGATAATAGTACATTATGGTACAAGTGTGTAATGTTGGTGATTACCGCTGAGGCGCCATTGAGACCCGAACCGTTAGGTGAGGGTCTTAAGAGAGCCGAGGACGGTAATCATCAATACACACGTGTATCATACGACGTTTTTCAACACACTTGTGAAGAAAATAATACTAAAAAGCCATTTTATTTAGTGAGGAAAAAGTTTATTTAGAGAAACAATTAGTAAATGTGCAGTTTGTAATTTATTTGTACTATTGAACACGATTTTTTATGTTTCGAAACTTTTTTATAAACAAAGTAACTCAACCAATTGAAAAAAAAAAACCTATAACTCACTTGCGAATAATAGTAAAGAAAAAGTCACAGTTTCATTACAGATGTCATTATGTGCCTAATTGCGGTGAAATTAGAGCTACTTTGAGTGTGTTGAAAAATTTATTTGTACTATTGAACACGATCTTTTGTGTTTCGAAACTTTTTTAAAAATAAAGCAACTCAACCAATTTAAAAAAAAACCTATAACTCACTTGTGAATAATGGTAAAGAAAAAATCACAGTTTGATAACAGGTGTCATTATGTGCCTAATTGCGGTGAAATTAGAGCCCTTTTATGAGCAAGTGTGTTGAAAAAACTTAAATCTTACACAATATTTTTAACGAAGTAATCCTAGTAAGGTAAAATCTACCTCAAAGATGGTGCATGCCTTTTCTATGATTTGATTGCATTTTTATGATTGATATTATTAACTAGCTGCTTCGCTGCTCGCCTCCAGTTGGTCGAAGCGTGATTTTATATAGCCTTCCTTGATAAATGGACTATCCAACGTGGACGATTCATAAAGGTGTTATTCAAGGATACAAAGTGACAGATTCATGGGTTCTTCGGGTTTCAATATGTGCAGCTCTTGGATTTAAATGTACGGAGTAAATGTGTAGTTTCTTGAAAGTAGTAGTACGCTTTGTTCGTCTTTTAATATTTAATGGGTTTGTTTTTACAACATTACAAACTCACATAGGTATACTTACACAAATAACCAGACTCGGAACCACTATTTGTAAGCCAAATAAATATTTGTTCAGTGCGAGAATTGTGCCGGAAAAAGCTGTCTTTGCAAAACTACGTCAGTAGTTGTAATTATATTTTCAACACACTTGCTCATAAAAGGGCTCTAATTTCACCGCAATTAGGCACATAATGACACCTGTTATCAAACTGTGACTTTTTCTTTACCATTATTCACAAGTGAGTTATAGGTTTTTTTTAAATTGGTTGAGTTGCTTTATTTTTAAAAAAGTTTCGAAACACAAAAGATCGTGTTCAATAGTACCTACAAATAAATTTTTCAACACACTCAAAATAGCTCTAATTTCACCGCAATTAGGCACATGATGACATCTGTAATGAAACTGTGACTTTTTCTTTACTATTATTCACAAGTGAGTTATAGGTTTTTTTTTTCAATTGGTTGAGTTGCTTTGTTTATAAAAAAGTTTCGAAACATAAAAAATCGTGTTCAATAGTACAAATAAATTACAAACTGCACATTTACTAATTGTTTCTCTAAATAAACTTTTTCCTCACTAAATAAAATGGCTTTTTAGTATTATTTTCTTCACAAGTGTGTTGAAAAACGTCGTATGATACACGTGTGTATTGATGATTACCGTCCTCGGCTCTCTTAAGACCCTCACCTAACGGTTCGGGTCTCAATGGCGCCTCAGCGGTAATCACCAACATTACACACTTGTACCATAATGTACTATTCTTTCATTCACCAAAAAAAAGTTTGTTTTCACTGGCGTAACCTGATAATTTATGGGTTTTTCCATAAAAAAAAATGAATAAAAGTATTGAACTGTTGCTGTTTTATATTCGAAATTTATATTTTTATATAAAAAATAAATAATCTCAAAGGCGGGGACGGTGAAAGATAACATCGTTCGGAAACCGGCATGTCCTAGAACAAAAAACTTGAAGACATGTGACATCTACCAACCCGCACTGGGCCCGCGTGGTGGATTATGTTTCCCCACTCCCTCTCACAGAGGGGAGGCCTGTGTCCCAACAGTGGGAATATTTATAATCTACCGGAACAAAAAATATTTCGCTTTTCAAAGTTATCGCAAACTTTTTTTGATGTGTGTAGTAGATACTTACTTCTAAATTCACTGAATTATTGGAAAATTGAAAAGGTTTAATAAAACAGCAAGCTTGTCTTATTTTAATTTGTAATACGTAGTTGTTTATTACATTTTGTACTTCATCAATTTTATTATTAACTTCGCGAGATCGAAATTACATTTTAATAGGTAAGCTCTTCATAAACAAGATAATTAGAAACATGTTTTTGCGAAGAATTTTGATAATTAGTTTGAGCGTTTATTACAGCGATTTTAAAAGATATATATTTTTTATATTATTAAAAATTGTAGTCTAAATTCAAATAAATAATTGTAGATATATCTACTACGTTGATTCAAAGAGCCCAAACCCGACAGGCCGACACTTTAGTTTTTTAAATTAACAAATTTGAGACATCGCTACACACAGCAAATAATCGCTATGGGTTAAATTGAACATGTTCAATTCAAATTGCGGAAGCCCTGGAAGCCTTGCTGTATAAATATTTCATCATTTTAGCAGATAGCCTTAAATGCCAGTTCGAAAAGCAAAAAGTTCTACCCTTATATTTAGTACCGACATTTTCTATCCTTTTAACAAAAAAGATTAATTCTCTGAAAACTTTTTGTTTTACTTATTTGCAATTTATTAACACCGTGCCGTGCACTATGGTTGGACCATAAGAATTCTTGTCTATGGGAAATCGTTGTTATTATAAAGCTAGTTCTTCATCAGACATCTCTTTTGGTACATCACAGGTAAGTACCAGGTGTTCTGCACAGCGGCAGAGGTTCGCAGCCGGGGCACTGCGGCGGCACATACACTATGCACTCTTCGTCTCCGAGGCAAACGTGGTCTTCACAAACATCCATTGATGAGAGGCAGGATCTGTAGGCTGAAAAGAAATATAACTGCTATTAGAAATTAGAAAGTGATTTTTAATAATAGTCCTCCTGACTGATTTCGGCCACGGCGTACAATCTTAGCGGAGATCCTGGGGGGGTATTACAGCCATTTTGTCATTCCTTGCAGTTTTCCGGCATGTGAATTTACGGCCTCAAGCCGGCTTGTTCTATTTCGTATTATGGAGCTCGTATTTCTGCAAGGAATCATCAAGGAATACTTGTCTCTGGATGATTACGAAGGGCTAGCGAATTCGTTCAAAAATCGAATCGACAAGTTACCGATGATTACCGGTTTTATAAATTGTGTGTGAAAAAATTATTTTTCACTGTAAATTTAGGATATATTTAAGTTAAACTGTATTTTAATAACAATTTAAATATTTACAATCAAACTGAACATTTACTGTCATTTTATGCAAAAACTTAATACAAAATATTCAATTCTCGCAAAGGGGATTGTTTCTGAACGATCGTATTCGCTATTTTTTTTTTATCTGTGGCGGTTTTGATTACCAAAACAAACAAGAATATCGTATTTTATTTATTTATAATGCCACTATGTAGTGCTTTTTACTGCATTAATAAAGGAGTACACCGTTTTCCTACCGCAGAGAAAGAAAGGAAACAAAATGGACTAAGTAAGCGGAAAAAATTGAAAAATGGAGCTGTTTCAACAATGTTGCAATTTTATTTTTAAAGATGAGGATCCAAAATCAAAAAGGCACCTAAGACATGAAGCTAGAAATGTTTCAACAAGTAAAGGAATGATAAAACCTAGGACGTTTATTCAATTTCAAACTGAAAGACAGTGTACTTAAACTAGTTCTCTTGAAATTGGCTGCGAAATTGTGGTACCAGAAGCAATCGAGGAAGTGAACTTAAAAATGTCTGTTGATACATCAAAGACTGCTCAATGTACCCAAATATATATTGAACACAAGTTTTGGCTCCATTGGACTGTACCATTTCTGGAATGATGCTGCGCGAGGCTATTAATTTTAGCAAAGGGTTTGCGTCCTATCATACATTTTGTTTGGTTTAATATTGGATGTAACTACGACAGAATAAAACATTTTTTTCAGGAGAAACATGTTTTTTATTTAGAACAATATACCTATTATTATATGAGTAAATGTTTACGTATTGTACATGAATCTATTTACCTATTGCTTATCGTTCAGTAAATGAGTGTACATGTGTCGTAAAAGGTAAATATTTGTCGTTTTTACAAAGCTCGTCAGCTGACATTGTATCGTGTATTCACTCTCCAGATATTCGGTAGTGCCTCAATTATTAATACCAAAGTTTAATTTAGGTAGTTTTAGCTGTTTAAAGACAAATTAAAAGAAACAATTCAGTAAAAGTTACTAAAAAGTGGCGTAAACTGAATGATTTAGGAGATGTCAATTTTGACAGTAAATCCGGCCTTGAAATGTCATTATGTAACCTGTGATACGATATTTCCTGGCACAAGCACAGGCAGAAGTTGGCAAGATGTCCCATGACTGTTTACTGGCCGTCAATGTGTATCCTGTAATACGAATAAACATAGCAGCTCACTTTAAGGCGTAAATTGACAGGAAATGAGAGCTTTGTAATACGCCCCCAGGTCTAATGGTCCATGGCGGTCAATCTCAGCTAGAATTTGCCATCTGTGTGGGACATATCGTGCACAAGTGCGCGCGCAGTGTGTGACACGCATGACCGGAGAGAGATCAGGCGCAGAACTACAAAACCCTTATATTTTTGATAATATTTAGGATCAAGAGTCAACATTTGAGTTTCTACTGGGATTCAATCATTATTCAGTTAGAATAAAGAACTGAGGTCGACAAAAAGACTAGCCTTCTATAATATTCCTAGTCAGCGGAATGCGATAAGTCTGAGATTGGAAAAACCGGTGAAAACAATAGTTTTACAAAACTAAGTAATTATTCAGTCTAAATTGAAAACTATTGTGCCAAGGCCTTGAGAGATTCAAATAATCTACATACAAACATAGACAAATGATTTTAATGAGCTCACTAATGCATAATGTCGGGTAATCACGTTACCTAACATGAATGCATAATGCTAGCCTGTCAGCTTGTCACTCATGAGTCCATCATACTTTGCTCTCATTAGGGGTAACTACATATGTAATGGAACACCTCATTAGTTGTGGTTTGGAGTCTAAAGTTAGGTTATATTTACATGGGGTCGCGGGACCGTCGTTAAGGTAACCGTGACTCTGCACCGTACAGGGCAATTGAAGATACAGGGTAGATGTTTTGTCAGTAACCGTCTGATAGTTCCTTACGTTCCACTTAAGGTTCAGGAGGGGTATTACAATGTCTTAAAACCAGGCTTATTCCGGCGAGTGAAAGTGACATAGCTATACAAGTCGTCTAGCGCCATCTCGTTCACACACTGGAACAAGGCTGGTTTTAAGACTTTGTAATACCCCCACAGGACGCACAAAAGTTAAAAGGTTAAGTTAATATTAAAAAAACTAGCTGTTCTCCAAGTTATCACACCCGCTGGTCGGGTCTTATTGGTCGTAGTGTGATGTTATGTAGACTATTAGCCTTCCTAGATAAATGTTCTACCCAAAAAAAAAGAATTTTATATTTTAGTCAGGAGTTTCTGAGAAAAACAAAAAAAGAAATATGAAAGCACGTGGAAGGTACTCACTGTCAATACACTCGCCGTAGAAGCAGCAGCCTCCGCAGCACTGTTCATGGTCGACACACTGGGGACATAACGTTTGTATCATTAGTATGTAAGCTATATAGCTTTAAGCTGCGGTTTCACCCCAACCTTTTGAAATCTTTGGATGACCCCCTGGAGATCAAGAATTTAGATGTCTATTTCCTAAGCTAGGGTCATTGTCTGAGAAATTCAGAGGTGAAATTATGTAACAGACAAAAGTAACATAGAATTCGTGTTTAGGACGGACACAAAAAAGAAAAGTGGAGAATAGAGGCGCGCCTATTTAATGCAGACGCAGCCTGTGGTACTGGGATTCTCGCCCGCAATTTAGTAGGTACTGCCCTTACATTTTATCACATCCTTGTATCACATTTATTTGCATTTACACATCAATTGCGTTTAAATCGCGTTTACTGTAGCTGTAAGTACAGCACAAGGTTTCCCACTACACTATTCTGAAACCACTGCAACTCTTTAATGCCAGAATCAACATGGCGACCGCCAGAAAAGAGAATGAATTTAACTGTCTTGAAGCTCGACGAGTCGAGAATGAATTTAACTGTCTTGGATCCTGCAAGAATGATGGCCGGGTTAGAAAAATACGTAGTTTCGTCTTCCCTTCGACAATCATCCATATCAAGCAGTAGACAAAACAAAACAAGGCCAATAGGCTCAAAATTACAGTTACAACTTCCCAGTTGTAACTGCTAATGCTGTTAATTTCCGGGCGTAATAGGTCGCTAAAAGGACTAGGTACCTAAAAAAAAAATATACCCATTTGGCCTGGACCACCCTGTATATTCTTAATTTAGGTGGTTATAATCATTAAATCAGTCCTCACGCCCTTGGTGGAGCGGATACACTGGTCTCTTAAAATGCCTGACGTTTCAGTAGGAGTTTCAGTTTACAAAAATGAATTTCTGTTTTCGGCTTCAGTTACACTTGATCGTTTTTGTGTTCAGTAAATCATTGTGGGTATGAGTAGCTCTGGATCTACGTCAGGTGTCAAGGCAACCTACGTAGAAGTAGAAGGACGTACTGTCTATAGCTGCGGTTGATCAACAACACAAGTGTGGCTGCCATGCCCTAGTTGCCCATCACTACGGATAAAAACTACTGATGTTTATGGGTGCAAAACACGAAGGGAAAGAGCACAAGGTTTGTCAATGAAGTAAAATTTAACAAGTGTGAAGGTTTTATTAACACCTTTGTCTAGTACATAATAATATAATCTTCCAAGTATAACAAGCGAATCAACAGTTTTCTCACGTAACTTGCATAATCTCATCTCTTCGCTTGGGTATTCAGCGACGTCGAGGTTCCCTTTTGGCATTCGTTCCGATGTTTGTCTTACTGAGCGATTATTTTATTAGGTTACATAACTTAGCGCCTGTGATCCCTGAAATGTTAGGCAGATGCCTAGATCCGTTCGGGAATCTTGTAACCAGCAAGTTTTTTTTAGTCTTCGTCTCTTCAACCAAGCACTAATTCGGGCTCTGTAAATGCTACTGAGAATTTTTTTATCGTGGTAAAATCATCAAATGAGTCCTCCCGCCCCGGGCAGGGCGGAAGGGGCTGTCAGACTTGTACTGACTAAAATACTGAGCAATTAATCCCTTATAGGAAAAACCCAACAATTCTTGCTCAACCTGGGAATCGAACTCAGGACGCCATGCTCAACAGGGTTTTGGTCTACTAAACCTATAGGTAGTGTAGTCAAATTAAATATTATGTTAATTAAAGTTATTAGGCAATATTTTTTGGGCTGCCGTTGAAAATCGGAGCATGGTAAACACTGTCTGACATTGGACTCCGACAGGATGGTGGTCGCGAGTCAAGAGGATTTGGTGACGCTACCACCGCCATTGGGATCGCTCAGCTATTACCACAGGTAACAGGTAGCCTGTGGTGCGGTTGTTCGGAGTGGATCCCACTCACTCCAAAACATCTTGTATTTCCATTTGACATTACGGTGAGGCTCTTTTGGCATAACCTTTGTTATTTTATTTTGTTGAGTTTCAAAGTTTTTCTGACTAATTTATAGCCATTAAACACACTTTTCTTTTTTTCGTTTATTAAGAAACAGCTCTCCTAAAGTTACCTATTTTACATGCTGAACGCTTTTCTCATTTTGTGAGAATTACATAAAACTTTATCGCAAGTCAATTGTCGATTAGTAGTGAAATGGTCCGTGCCCTCATTAGTTTATAAATTATAAGTATTACCTACTATTGTTCTAAACTCATAAAATTGGAATAAATGATTAAAAAAACTGACTTTATGACTTTCCCTTAGAACAGTCTCAAACTTGGCCACCATTATTACTTTAAATATTTATTTATTTTGTTTTTTTTTTTTTTGTATTTGCTGATAAAGCGGCAACAGAAATACATCATCTGTGAAAATTCCAACTGTCTACTATCGCGGTTAATGGCTTACAGTCCGGTGACAGACGGATAGACAGACGTAAAGCGGAGTTTCAATTATAGGGTATATAAAAGTACCTTTAAAAATTTATGAAAATTTAATGAGTAGGTAATTATATAATACTAATTTTTAACTCAAAACATTTTTAAAATGTTACCGTACCTTATGATTTTCTCTTGTATCGTGGGTGCATACAAAATAAACTCACTTAAACTATTAATCAGCTCCGGAACAACAACTTGTAGATAATAACATACTTGTTCCGTTCGGGAATCGAAACCGCGATTCGCAGCGCAGCCACTGTGCCAACCGTGTCCTCGTATTTTTAATTTTTAGTTTGTTAAAGACATGTAGATAATTTAATTTCAAGCTAATTCAATTTACAAGAATAAATTATACTAACGAAAATGTACAGTACTTCCCAATAATATAAAAACAAATCATTAAAAATAAGCCTAACCTTTTTCCCGCCAACTTTGCAATCCTGCGCATGGGCAAACACAACCACAAAACTGACTAACAACACTATTGCTATCCTCATCTTTCTTTCACATTTCAAATACAACTGTCAAAAATATCTCGAAGGAAATTTTTACGAGGTATCGCGCATATGAAATTATGTAAAATGTTCGTATCTGCGCCCGCGCCGGCCTCGACCATTGTGACCGAGTTAGCACAGCCGGTACACTGCACTATTACGTATGGCGATGGCAATGGAATCCAGGTATGTCAGATTGACAGTTGTGATTGCGTAATTGGTTAATTGGTTCTGTCTGAGTTGTGATAGTAATGATTTCAGCTACTGTATATTAATTGAGTGGGTCTGCTAATGTTGTGGACGTATTTATTTTTCATGGCGTGTGTATTTATTTTAATAAAAAAAATGAAAAAAAATAGCAGTAATTAACTTACACTTACTATCGAACTCTCTTTAAAAAAAAATCATTTAAATAAGTTAAAATATTTATTTCAGTTACTGAAAAAACAGTTTCAGCCATTTTTATAAATTGTAAAAAGACAATACAAAAAGATAAAAAAAAACTGTGAAATTGCTGTAGCTAAGTCTGTTTTTTTTGAGAAAATATTACATGGACAATTTTCTCCATAACACGTAATAACTATCCCAGGTAAGTGAGATGTCGAAACTAAAACCACTCTAACTAGATCCCTGAATATATATAGAGTTGTCCTTTTCATTTGAAAGTTACTAAGCACATAGAGGGGACATGGGTCAGCTTATACTGGTTTTTATTTAGCAATGCTTCAATAGTTTTGTTAAATACGGGTATTAAATTATTGGATGGTTTTTATAACAATAGTGAAAGTTCCATTGTGGGAGAAATTAATGAAGTAATCATTTTATGGTTCACTTGACAGTTTTATTGTTGGATAAATAATTTTTTTTTTTTTTTTATTTATTTTTCTCTTCCACAAATAAAAACAATTGGTACAGCTTAGTTTGTAGACAAATGTACAGGGAAAAAAAAGTATTTTATTTGTGGGAGACTGGTGCCTAAACTAAGCCGAGACCTGTATTTCAGGACACCAGGACCCCACCAAGTTATATAACAAAAGGAGAATTTCACAAAAGTAGTTGATAGAGTAACAGTTACAGAAACTTAGACCAAGCAGGAAAAAACAAAATAATTTTAAGTAGAAGAGTGAAACGAGTATTTAACTGTACAATAGTAGGTATAGTGTGCTGTTGGTTGAGCGTGTGCGATTACTATGTGTGGTGAGTGTGTGCGTGTGTGTGTGTGTGTGTGTGTGTGCGTGTGTATGTGTGGTGTGTGTGTGAGTGTGTGCGTGTGTGTGTGGTGAGTGTGTGTTAATGTGAGATCTAATACATAAATAATCTTACTATTACTATATTTATATTTTTAGTTTAATTATTTTTACTTCTTTATATCTAATAGTTCTTCAGTTTTTTTATAGTTCAATCCTAATAGCCATGATGTAACCTTTCTTTTACATTGTTGTATATTATCATTAAATATGCTTTTAAGTTTGTTAATCTGGTTATATAATCTAGGTCCGATAAAGTAATAGAATTTTTGAGCAAATCTAGTTTTCGTTTTAGAGGTTTTACAAACAGCATAGTGTCTTCTTGTGTGAACCATTTCCTGGTTAAAAGCCGATAAATCACTTTGTTGTTGAAGGACACAAATCAGAATATATAGTTGTCTTACGGTTAATACCCCGGTTTCCTGATATAATATGCTAGTCGAAAAGAGTCTAGGTTTAAAAAAGGTTACCTTTAAGATTAACCTTTGAGCTCGCTCTAACTCCAACATTTTTGTTTTGTCTGTACCACCCCATGTTGCAATACAATATGTCACAATGGATTGAATTAAGGTGTAGTAAACCATAAGAAGAGTTTTCGTATCTGCAACGTGTCTGAGCTGTCTAAAGATAAAAGTTAGTTTACGCACTTTTTGAGCGACGTTGTGTATGTGTTCTCCAAAAGACAGCCTATTGTCGATAGTAACGCCTAAGTACCTTATTGATTGCACTGAATTGATCTGTGGACATTTGTAACACTGTGATTCGGGAGGAAAAGAACATTGATGAGCAAATATTTGGGTGACGCTTCGCGAAGGCATTGTGGGGTTACGTATGGAAAACTTTATGAATTTGGTCTTGTCTGCATTCAAAGTAAGTGAATTCGCAGCAAGCCAGTGACAGACAGTATTAAACCCAGCCTGAGCTTTAGAATTAACTCCTTCCCAGGTGTCACCTACAAATGTCAAAGTTGTATCATCCGCATATGAAATAATGGTACAGTCTTGAATGCGAAGCTGACAAAGTTCATTGATATAACATAAAAACAAGGTGGGTCCAAGAATACTCCCTTGCGGCACCCCATGTGTTATCTTGAGATGATCACTCGTGTACTCACCGATATTCACACACTGAGATCTCCCCGATAAATAATCGGCAAACAGATTAAGCTGTTTCCCCCGAATACCCATGCTTTCGAGTTTGTTTAAGAGGTTGGGGATACAGACTGTGTCAAACGCCTTAGCAAGGTCAATGAAAATTGTAAGGCACTTCTTGTTTGCATCCATACTCTTAGCTAAAAAGGTGGTGAAGTTATGAACAGCATGATTTGTAGATTTGCCTGCTCTGAAACCATATTGTGATGAAGAAAGGAGGGCATTGGATTCGAGGTAATTTATAAGTCTAGAATTTATAACACGCTCGAAAATTTTGGCTAATGATGTGAGGATTGAGATTGGTCTATAGTTGTTCACACAGTCTGTATCACCGGCCTTGTGTATGGGTACAAGAATAGATTTTTTAAGAGCATCAGGGAAAACACCCGCCTCGAAACAGCGGTTTATGAGATCAGTGAGCACAGGAGCGACAAAACCCACAACTTTTTTCAGAAACCTAGACGAAACGTTGTCCCAACCCGGTCGACAGTCGTGTTTCAGGTTTAGTATGGTAGTTTCAACTTCTTTACAATCAACCTCCAGTAGGACAAAGGAGTTACAAGATAAAATTTCCCTCTGTTCAACGATGTTTCGAAAAGGTGGAGCCGATGGTATATTTTGTGCCAGTCGACAACCAACACCAGCAAAAAAGTCATTTACGGTATTGATGGACAACTGGGGTGAAGAATTTACAGTTAGTAGGTCTTGAGAGGAGCGATTATTTTTACTTTTGTATCTTGTTATGACTTTTATAGAATTCCATAACTTTTTAGAGTTATTTCTCGCGATCTCCAATTGATCTTTTTCATATTGGCGTTTCAGTTTCTTAAGAAGATTATTACAAAAGTTTCTGTAGCGTTTATATGTTGTGCAGAAGACTTCATTATTAGGTTCTTTTTTAGTTTTTAAGTGCATCAAGTCCCTATTTCTTATACACCGTATGAGGCCAGTAGTGATCCATGGCTTTAAAAGTGTTTTGTTACGTGGAATTTTTATTGTCACGGTGTGTTTACCTATTAAATTAGCCATATCATTTACAAACATGCCAGTAGCCAGAGAGGGATCAACTTCATTATAAATGTGATTAAAATCCATCTCTGAGCACTCCAATACGGCTCCCTCCCAATTTATTTTCTTAACCACGCTAGTATTTATTGACTTTTCGCAACTGTTGTAGTTAAGACAAAACAATATGGCTTCATGGTCGGTTAACGTAGTTTGTAAATTGAAGGTAAAAGCATTTTGTTTCGTCTTAACGACAACATGATCAAGACAACTTTTACCCCTAGTCGGTGAATAAATAGCTGGTGAGAGACCGTAGAAATAGGCAATATCGAGGTAGGCCAAAGAGTTAGGATCAGAATTGAGAATATTGATATTAATATCACCCGTTATAATAATATTCCGATAACTTGACAGTTTATCAAGTAGATCATTGAGTGATACTAAAAAGTTATCTAATTTTTTAAATGACGGTGATCTATATATTGCTATTACAACGGTATGATTCGTCCCAATTTTAATAACCAAGCAATTAGCCTCCATAAACTGTGATAGGCTACATAATTTTTAAATTATTCAACCAATCATTGATCAGTGAATAATTGATATTGGGCGCGGAGTAATAAGTGCGTAAGTATTGATTAATAATTACTAGTCTGTGAGTTTTTGGTAAAAAATCAGGTGTTTTTATTTGTTTTAAAATAAGAAATATCTCACACGAAAATAGTCTAGTTAATAGTGTGTGTGTTTTTTTTAAAATAATTAATGGTTATAATTTAATTTCAATTAATCGAGTCCACTAGCCCGTGCTTTTTGCCGAACCGTTGTACCTACTTACTAGCATACCCGTAAATAAATCGAATGTCGAAAGACTTAACAATCGACATTCCCGACGAGTGACTATATCCCTAAATAAAAAATAAAAAATAATAATAATGCTGTGGTTTAAAAAAATAAACAATTACATTTTAATTTCTACTTACAAAATCACCAACATCGTAATCGTCACAATCTGTCAATTCTTCAGAAACCACAACCACAGAATAAATAACGAATAAAACAAACGCTTTTACACAAACAGACATATTGTTTCTTTGATTTATGAATCAACACAACCGACAATCAATCACGCGAGTCAATTTATTACCTTTAAAACTGTCAACCCTGAATAAAGTCCAAAAACCTTTTTTCAACTCTATCTCAAAGGCTTAAGGTTTATTTTCATTTATCTTAATAGAATACTTGAATGGGAACTTCAGTCGCGTGGCAAGGATGTCACACTACATTAGTGAACAATTCGTGATAAATTTCAAACAAATCGAGGTCTTCGATTGTTGCAGGATACAATGCATCGTCATTGGTTTTGAAGACAATTTAGAGTACTTAACCAAGGATATGCGAGCAGTGGTGGCCCAGTGGCTGCGACTTACGAGTTTTCGGTCGTGGGTTCGATTCATCACCACTGCTCTCAAAACGGTGAAGGACAAAATCGTGAGGATACCGAGAAAAATGTCCTACAAGCAACAAATTCCGAGACATGTGACGTCTACCAACCCGCACTGAGCCCGTTTGGTGAATTATGACCCATTCCATCTCACGACTGTGGGTCAATATTAGAGGCAGATGATAAAATAATGATGAACCAAGGACAAATAAAAGTGATATAATAGGCTACTTTCCAGCATAAACAAATTGCAAATATATTTAGTCTGTCAATAAGAATATTTAAAAATAAGAACACGTATTTTTTGTTGTATTGTCAATTTAAAATGATCGTGTTTTCATAGATGTTGGTACGTGTGACAACAAAAATACGGGTTATCATCGTATCTAATGAATCACAAATGGACCCGCGTGGACCACTACGTGGGTCCATTGCAGGTTGTTGCCGTTTTTTAAAGCCCACTTTCTCTCAAAGAGAGAAGGTCTGTGTCCCAGCACTCCCAGCGTCCCATCATGCAGCAGTGGAAAAATTACACTGGTCAACAAAAAAACAGTTTTTGTATGTAACATGAAAACTTTTGTCTAGATATGTTTAGGACAAGGATAAGGATACTAAAAATAAAATTAAAATGCTTCAAATACGAATAGTTTTTTTGTAATACCATTTTATAACATTTCTGAAATTTTGAAATTTTATAAACAAAAAGAAGTTATTTCGATTTATTAGTACATTAATATGAATTTAATTTGATGATTTTCGTTTGTATTTTGCTTCAGGAACGTCTTTTAATGCCCAACAGTAATCCGCTAACATACGTGGGCTCCACTTGCCCTGATATCGTTTTTCTATGGTAGAAATGTCTTGATGGAATCTTTCACCGTGTTCATCACTGACGGCGCCCAAATTTTCAGGAAAGAAGTCTAAATGTGAATGGAGAAAATGTATTTTCAATGACATATTACAGCCCAAAGCCTTGTAAGAAGATAAAAGCTCCGCGATGGTTGGTGGTTTCCTAGAAAATTGGAAGTTACTTTCATGAAAGATTCCCAAGCTGATTTTTCTAAATGACTAAGCTTTTCTTTAAATAAATCATCTTTCATCAATTGCCTGATTTGGGGGCCAACAAATATGCCCTCTTTAATTTTTGCTTCACTCAGCTTATGAAATTTTTCTTTTAAATATAAAAAGCCGTCACCGCTCTTGTCCATAGCTTTTACGAAGTTCTTCATAAGCCCAAGTTTTATGTGTAAAGGTGGTAAAAATACATTCTCAGGCTGCACCAATGGAGGGTTTTTGATATTTTTTTGTCCTGGTGTAAGAGATTGTCTTTTGGGCCAGTCTTGTTTAACATAATGATTTTTTCGGTCTCTACTATCCCACTCACAAATAAAACAACAGTATTTTGTATACCCAATTTGTAATCCTAAAATTAGGGCAATCACCTTCAAATCTCCACAAACTTTCCAGTTGTGTTCGTTATACTGAATTTTTTCCAAGATAAATTTAATCGTTTCATAAGACTCTTTCATGTTAGAAGCCTCACCTAATGGGATAGAGGGAAGTTTATTGCCGATATGTAAAAGAACAGCCTTTAGACTTACTTTTGAGCCATCAATAAATAAACGCCACTCTTCTGCCTTATATTCTATACCCAAGACAGTCATTACACCATAGACATTATTACAAAATACAAGCTGATCATCTTGTGAAAAAAAACCTTTTAGTTCTTCATCTCGATTGCGAAAGTAACATACTTTTGTTTTAGGTTGTAATAAATTCCATCCCTTTAATCGAGAGCCCAAAAGTTCTGCCTGTTGTTTGGACAAATTTAAGTCACGTACCAAGTCATTGAGCTCTCCTTGTGACAGAAGATGTGGCTCATTAGATGTGGATGAGGAAACTTCTTGATAGTCAGGATCCAATGTCTCTTTTTCGACTTCTGGCGTCGTAAGGAACAGATCGCTAGTTTGAGGTGGTTCTGGTACCGGTAAATCTTCACTATGAGAGATCGGTCTTGTAGCTGATGGCACGTCAGGATACTTGATTTTACTTTTTGTTTTAATTGTAATACCTTTTGTATCAGTAAGACAAAAATAACAATCAGATAAATGGTTCGTCGGTTCCTTCCAAATCATAGGGATTGCAAAAGGCATAGATCGAGATCTTTTCGCCCAACCAGTGAGAAGACCTACACATGTAACACAACAGATGTGTGGAACCCACGGTTTGTCTTGTTGTCCAATGGCAAAACCAAAATATTGTTCATATAACTTCTTTACTAATGGTGTCAAATTCCTTCGTTGAGTTTTGAAAGTAATGTCACCACAAATGTAACAGAACTTGTCAGGATCATTTTTACACTTTCTTGACATTATTTAAGAATCACTTCACTCTAAAAACAGAACAAACAACTGCGCTCTTCAAATAAACAAATTCTCTAAACGCGAAAGTAAAACAAAAACGGCTAATTTTTAATTTTGTGGGTAGTAGCTGTAACACGAAAACTAGATGTCATGGAATCAAAATAAATATGGTTATAATGTGAGGGTAGATAGGTAATTTAAAATTAGGCAGCACCTTTCTTGTTACAAAATTTTGTTGACCAGTGTTATAGGCTCATTATGTTTCATGTATACTTTGTAAGACTTCGTTACATAAAACCGTTTCCATTTCATTCCGCGGCTATACAAATTGAGCCTTTGTATTAAAATCTCGGTTATGTCAGTGTCATCATTCTAATCCGAGACAGCTTGTCAGATATCGATATCAAATTAATGGTCTGAAATGAAATTAATGATCTTGTTAAAAGATAATAGGAGAATTTTCTTCCTTGTGATTTTATTTCAGTCACTTTTTTGTCTCAAGAGAGCAATTTGAGGTTGATGAAAACATTTTTTTTTAAATCGATTCATCTTTACGTTGTAAACAATACAGGGTGAATTTTTCAACTTGGCATGGATGGCTATTTTCGAAACTATGAGGAATATCGAAAAACGTTAAAAGGAGTCTCGAGGCCGATCTCGGTCATTTAATTTTAGAAAAATTAATAATCCTGGCCAGGGATCGAACCCGCTGATTTTGGAAAAAAAATCACACCCAGTATTATTACACTAATCGATAGTGTTACTAATAGCGAACAAATTATGGGAAGTAATCATATGTCCGGCTAGGGTCCGCTTTGCCCCCCGCCTGGCCACACCACCGTGTCTTGTGACAAGCAATAAGGTCCCAACAAAAAGGTCTTGACCAGGATCAATCTCGTTTGTGTTCAACTTTGGGTTCATTTACAAAGTATTAATGAAGGGTACTTGAATTTTAATCGTGTGTTAGTTTAGGGTACCCGCAAGAGAAACTATGGACATGGAAAATTTGTATGAAGTTGGTAGAATAATGATGGCTTATTACGCAAACTGGAGGTCGTCCGTAGATGGATGTTTGACCATATTTATTTTAATTCAAAATTCATTTAATTCTCCATGTAAAGCCAAACCTCTACTCGCATTATCGAAATTTGACTTCAGAAAAACAGTTGACAGTCGGTGTGATTTGTATTAATTTAATTTATTTCTAACAAATTTTTATTAAAAAAAAATCTCGATTGGCTTCAGACTGGCATTTTTTAAATTAATTTAAAAATAAAATACAAATAGTCAAAAACTTATTTGCGTGGTTTTCAAGTAGCATTTTAATAAAAAAAAGGGAACCGACTTCAAAACCAAACACAAAAAACTGTAAAATAACTTTTCTTTCGGAAGTCGGTGGCGTTGTTTTTTATTTTATTTCATTGACTATGGCCACCGACTTCCGAAAGAAAAGTTTTTTGTGTTTGGTTTTGAAGTCGGTTCCCTTTTTTTAAAAAAGTTTTTTATTATTTACCCTTTTTAGTTTAAATATTCAACAAAAGTCTTCATAATAATCGGTGCCTTTGAAAATCTACAATCCTAGTAAGCAACAAAAATGAGTCTATGTGGGCAACTTAACAAGGTATCTATTATTGTTATATATTCAAACCTTCTCCAGAATGTAACGAACACTTTTCTAAAAACCGCATCAAAATCGGTTCAGCCAAACGCGAGATAATCGCGGACAAATATGCAGTCGTCTCTGACAATGTACAATCCAAATAAGTAAAAACGGATCCACGCGGGCAACGTCACGGGATATCTATTAGTGTTATATACTAAAACCTTCTCCGGAATATAATGAACACTTTCCTGAAAACCGCATCCAAATCCGTCCAGCCAAACGCGAGATAATCGCGGACAAACATACATACATACATACATACATACAGGTCGAACTGAGAACCTACTTTTTTTTTGAAGTCGGTTAAACATACATACATACAGGTCGAACTGAGAACCTACTTTTTTTTTGAAGTCGGTTAAAAATGAAAAAAATCCCTTATCCTTTTCACTCAACCACTTTTCACTTTAGAGCAAACTTTCAGTGAAGAAAAGAGATTTACGAGTATTTTCTTTCAAATAAAAACCGTACCTTGTTTCCTCGCCCCTTGCTTACCGGATCTACCCATCATTGCTCCTTAGGGACTTGGAAATTCGTTGTTATCCCTTTTTATCTAAAAAAAGGGAAACAGCCTAATGGATTTTTATACCCGAGGCGCTAGCACGACTTAGCGACATCGACGTGAAGTAAATAATTCTATTTTAACATTGAAAATACTCGTTTTATATTCATAAATCAATGGAGGAGCTCGTGGCTCAATAATTACAGCCGCACAGGCCAAACTTCCGGGTTAAGACGCGCTTGCCGAGGACCAACCTCGGCAACCTCTGTGGATGGGTGACCGTCTGTGTGCCTAGGAAAACACGTAAAGCCGCTGGTCCCGGCTGTCATTTGTATATCTTTGACAGTCGTTACTGTTAGTCAGAAGCTCATAAGTCTGACAACCAGTCTTACTATCATGTATTACCTACCCAGTTACTGGGTTGTAGAGGTCTGATAGGCAGTCGCTCCATATAAAATACTGACATTCAGCTGCATATGGTTCGACTGGAAGCGGACCCCAATATCGTTGGGAAAAGGATAAGCAGATAATGATATTCTTTATTCTATACTGTCCCACTGCTGGGTAAAGGCCTCTACCCAAAATCTTCCAGGGGCTCTTATTCGGCGCGTCGTGTTCCACGCGCGCCTCAAAGAGCTGTCAGCAAAATGACGGGGCCCCCTCTCAGAGGGCCAAAGCCTGCCGGGGTCGCGGGACTTATTTCTATTACCGCGACCCCGGAACATAAAGGGCTACTGAAGGACACCGTGGATTTTAGTCAGTACAAGTCTGACAGTACCTCCCGCCCTGCCCGGGGTTGGAGGTCTCATTTGATGATTTTACAACGATAAAAAAAAAAAAAGGGGCTCTTATTATACCCACCACCACCACCTGACAATCAGCGCTATTGGTACTCGTCCAGGTCGTCTCTCAACCTCTCTGGTCTATCCTCAGGCACCCGTTGTGGATTTTCAATATAATAAAAATAAGGTTATCAGCTATCTCATTGCGATTTTCTCAATAAAAGCTGCAAGTTAGTGAAGAATATTTAATTTAAATATTAGATATTTTAATATTAACTTTAAATTTTTATTTATTTAAAAAATCCTATTTTTAGTTTTATATTACGACGCGTGCTCGTGCCAGCACTTCGGAGCGTCGAATATCAATCTTAATAACTTGACGCTGTATTTCGTGATGATTTCACAGGTTTACAAAGTTTTAAATATTGATTTGAGGGATTTTCCACCTTATGTTGTTGTGATAAGTGTTCACTCAAACAAAATTGCCTGATTTAGGACTGTTTGCCAAATACTTTTGACAGCACATCGATCATAGGAATCCATTTATTTTGCTCAGCTTAACGCTCGTGTTTTTATTAAAAGTATCATCTGACTTGCATGCTCACATTTATCATGATGTATCATTCGTTATTGCTTTGTGAATACTTACATTTTTATTTTAAATGCAGTTATTAACTGCACTGCGAAATTTTTCACACAAAAAGTAGGTAAATAAATGGAGGTGAGTGGAAACAGCCTGGAGGTGACTCCCTAGGAAGACCTACGCTGACCTTATTGGTGAAATGCTTCAGAATGGCCGGGTGCATAGTACTCACAATCGGCGTGCTTGTATGACTAGATGGATAAGTGGATGAGGCGAAAGGAGTATATAATGATCATAGCAGGTGGTGCTCTGTAGTTTCTGCCTACCCCCATGGGAAGAAGGTGTGACATCATGTAAGTATACAAATAAAACACTGGCTTATAGTCATGGCCTTAGAGCTGGATAACATCTGCTTTAGGCAAGTATGTAAGCATGTGTTGCGTTTTCACACAACACATCTATGTGAGTTCATATTATGTTCTTAAACGCACCCACAATACAGGAGAAATTCCTAGTACGGGATAACGTTTTAAAAAAAATAGGTTTGTAATTACTATCTCGCAAAATGCATACTTACTAGACAATTATACCCAACAGCATATTATTATTCAAAGATAAAAGTAATACAATAACGAAAAAGCGTCTACCAATGTAGTCCTAAATACACAGTGGTATAATAAAAGCTAAAGTCGAAGTCAGATCACAAAAGTACCTACTCATATAATGACATAATAATGATAGTACTATATATTGCTCCACAAGGAATACATGACAAAGACTAACTAGACTTAAATAGAAGAGACATGAAACGTAATAAATGCCTTACAGCTTAGAGAGATAGCATACGGGAGTTGCGGATACGCTGCGTCGCGTAGTTGCATAAATGTCAATAGGTGCGTCCACACAAAGGGAGCAGCCTTGCGAGGCAGTGTGCTCGAGGGCGGCAAATGCCTCGCAAGGCTTGCTCTGTGTGGACGCATCTAATGCCACACGATCGCTGCTTCAACGCACCCATGTTTGACGTCGCAGCATTGGTGTAGCTGTAGAAAGTCTTAGTCTTCGATATGCTGTTAAATGCGCAGCAGCTCCATCATTTCAACGGAGCTGCGATTTTATCAACTAAAAACCAAGGGCAGTTTACGCCGATCTGCATTAATTCATACATACTTTCATTTTTTTTCAGCCTACGCCCACGGCTGGACAAAGGGTCCCCAAGTCTTCCCTTTCCAAGTGTCTTGTCCAGAGACACTTCGAAGCAGTCATTACGGTATGAGTCCAACTCGTCACGCCATCTCTTTCTGGGTCGACCTCGGCGCCGTCCATCTTCAGGCACCCACTGTATGGTGGCCTTCGCCCGGCGGTCAACGATCATGCGGCTGACGTAAAACTTTGACACTTAGAAAATAGTCTGTGATAATTTTCACCACAATTTTAGCCACCGATTTTGAACTGTCTTATCTGTTATAACTAATCTTTGTCTTAAATATAGTAAAAACAAGTACTCTCTACGTAATTACGTCCTTCATAACTTAACTTTGACACGTGAGTGTTGTTTTAGGCAGACTAGACATTTATGTGATTTTTCTACATAGATTTCAAGGTTCTAATAGCACCTCGGCGACCGAGCTTCGCTTGTTTTCTAGGCACTAATTAATATTTGTTATAACAAGATATCCAACTATTTGTAGACTTTCAAATCAAAATCTTATCTTAATACAAAATTTCATCGAAATTGTTAGAACCGTTTTTGAAATATAGCAATTAACATAATACGGAATTTTAGCACGTGTTTGGGCATAAGCTCCCGCACACTGATATGTAGTCTGTAGATAGAGATGTGTTCAGGAAATGAAATCACTGTTTTGAGGTTTAGGTGGAAAATCTATTAAAGTGACAGATTGAGACAGGTTGATGTCCTGGCGTCTGTAGCACATGTATAGTTTTTACTTTCCGTTATTTCAGCACTAATATTATGTTACAAGCGCCATGATCAGGCATGATGAATAAAAAAGGATAGGTAATCCATTTTAAGTTTTAATGATAGTTTTACTGTCAATGTCAGTTTAAAAACATCTTCAGGAAATAAATTGTTATGCAGTTCAAGATAATTTTTAGATAGATAATGTTTTTCAGATTTAGAGACTTAAAATCCAGTTTTTCACAAAATGAGCTGACATTGCAGCTGGCACAAAACTTTGGCTACACACAAAGTTTTAATGTGAAAAGTACCTTAATGTAATGAGTTTAAGTTGCAAATTAGGTACTGAAAGTTTTGCGGAGGAATGCATAAAAATGCGATTTTCCATGTGGTTGACTTTAGCAAATAAGTTGGTCGTTTATCGGGCTTTAGTATTAAAGAGAAAATAATGCGAAGTAACTCTATGTGCGGAGTCGGTGGTGGGGTCTATCAAAGCGATAGCAGCGCGCGATGTGACAGAGATGTGAACTAACTGGGGACAACCACGGAGTTTTAGTACGTGTTAAGTTTAATACACACCACAGCCCTTTTCAAGTACACACGGCTACACGTCAAGCTATATAAAACCAGTTTGTCTCGGCCTCGCTTTATATGATCTTTCCATATATTGAGCGCTCAGCGTAAACTAATTTTGTATAGTTTAAAGTGTAGCCGTGTGTACCACTTTTTTAAGCTTAAATTTAATATTTATTGAAAAATAAACAGAAAATGCATATCCAACTCTAGTTATCAAGAATTGGCAGATCTTAATATTTCCACAAATAATGTGGTCATAAGGAGGCATACCTACTTTTTTTAGGTGTTAATATTTTCAAATGAGTCCTCCCACCTGCAAATGAAACTTAAATCTGCCATGTTCCTTCAATTACTTCATCGTTTGAAGGTCACGGTAATCTGCTTAGACAGTCTTACCAAAATTGTACTCTTAGAAGAAATGGACAAGAAAAGTGTAGCCTTTTAAAATAAAAAAGTTAGTGATAATGCATGTATGTATCCAACTGTATCCTCCGCTACAATACCCTTAGGTACAAGTGTAACGATCTCCGGTCACCGTAGGCGCGGGCATGCGGACAGCGAGTAAAGGGCAACTCGCTGTCCGACCATGGACCATGCCCGGGTCGACGGCGCGTCGTGTTCCACGCGCGCCTCAAAGAGCTGTCAGCAAAATGACGGGGCCCCCTCTCAGAGGGCCAAAGCCTGCCGGGGTCGCGGGACTTATTTCTATTACCGCGACCCCGGAACATAAAGGGCTACTGAAGGACACCGTGGATTTTAGTCAGTACAAGTCTGACAGTACCTCCCGCCCTGCCCGGGGTTGGAGGTCTCATTTGATGATTTTACCACGATAAAAAAAAAAAAAAAAAAGGTACAAGTGTAACTGTATGAAGTACACTGTGAAACGTAAGCGAACCCTCCCAGAGGGCAACATGCAATGTTATCTTAGCGAGGTGCACTTCTGAGACCTTGAGGAAACTGTTTTATAACGTTTTGTAGACGAGAGACGTGCCATTTTATGTAAATATGCTCAGCAGACTTTATTTTTGCAAATATTTGATTTAATTCTATTTTTTTTTTTTTAATGATAAAACCATTTATTTACACACAATTAATATACACTACATTTAAAAACTAAAAAGCTTAAATACTAGCAATGTGTACACTAGGGCCATGGGGTCTAAGTGCCCACCAAGTCATTTTTTTTTTCGAAGTTCGCCAAGCGCTTAGTCGACGCGTCTCGTGACCAGAGGCAGAGGGCTGGCCTATTTCTTGGTCAAAGCCAGCTGCCTATTCAGGGAACACCCAAATACTCCGAAATATTTTATTCCGAATTTCGATATTCCGATTTTCAAGACTCCGAATATCATAATACCTAAAAATTACAATACCTATTATTAAGAATCTGGAAATTTATTTGACCGAAAGTCGTATGTCCGATTTCTTCGTTTTCCGATTTTCACATATTCGAAAAATGTAATGCTCGATGAGTTCTCATTCCGAAAAACGAAACTCCGATTTTCAACATTTCGAATAAACTGATTTTTTCGGAATATTGAAAATTGGAGTTTCGGTTCCTCTTTCTACAAAGTTTGCTACGAATTGCTGCAAAACTGGCTACACGTAGTTGTGTCTACCGTAATCCTAGAGTGTTATTTAAGCCTGTGTAGGCGCGGAGTGGCGAGGCGTATCCTATAAACTTTCACTGTTTGCCTTCAGGATTGTTATTGTTATTAGGAGAACTTAGGATCCAAGAGCGAGCGAAGCGAGCTCGGGACTTGGGGCACCCCGACTCGGACAGGTTAGGTTAGAAGGGGATGGCGGGGTCTGAAAGACCCCGCCATCCCCTTCGTGTTAGGTTACTTTAAACCTTGCTCACAGAAATAGGAGCCCCGCGAAGCGGGGCTCCGTCGATCTACTATGGTAGGTGGTGGTCAACAAATTGAATTAAAACATTAAACTATCGGAATTCTAATTAATCGGAACTTTAATAATCGGAATTCGTCTTTTTGATGTTTCGGAAAATTATTATTCGGAATTTTTGATATTCGGTCTTTTGAGACTCGATATTTTGAAAATCGTAATTATAAAAGTTAGAAATATTGAAATTTCGGAATTATGAAAACAGAAATAATGATTGTTATATTAGGAATTTCGAACCATTCGGAATTATGAAAATCGGTATTTTGAAATTCGTATTTATTAATTTCGGAATTAAGTTTTTCGTATTATCGTAGTGTACCCGCCTATTCATTGCCATCCAACGAAGCAATGCTGCCGGCGCGTCTGGGCACTTATCCCATTGAAAACGATGTGGATGAACTTTTTGACGCCCTATAATTTTTTAATTTTAGTTTATTTTAGTCATTTTTGTAAATATTTGAGTATTAATATTTAATTTATTTAAAACAACTTATATTTATTTCAGATCATGATCAGATCTATATAATGACGAAATGAAACTGATAATGAAATTATATTTATGCATGTAGGTTTTTTGGTGGACTATTATGGTGATTTTACCACCATCAGCGCAATCTCGTTCCCTGAGCGAAATCACTCACGCTATAAGATGTTATGGTAGACCACCAGATCGCAATGTCAGGCTATGATGATTCTTCTATTATTCACTCTTAGCTGAATCATTAATTATATTGCTATGTGGCCATTCTAGACCTGTTGGTCATGTAAACCATCAATCAACTAAACGCCATTCCGAAAATTGTAATTCAGAAAAAGATAAATCCGCATCATTGCGCCTTTATCTCCTCCGTTCATGCTTTACCATTTTTTTATTTTTTTGTGTGATGAGCACGATCATTTGTTCTGTGTCTGGGTGTAATATATCTATAATATGTATGTATTTAGAAATATATAAGTATGTTTATCAGTTGTCTAGTACCCATAACACAAGCTCTGCTTAGCTTGGGACTAGATGGCGTTGTGTGATAGTTGTGAAATATTTATTTATTTATTTATTTATACACAAACGCCCAGACTCGAAACAACTACTTGTAGATCATACAAATATTTGCTCCGTGCGGGAATCGAACCCGCGACACGCAGCAGTCCAATCACTCAGCCACTGCGCTAACCTTGCCGTCATTGACATAAGTCAAGTAACATCTAAGTCCTATCAGCTGAAACTAGAATTGGACTCAAAATACCCAAGAGACAGTATCAAAATACACAAGTTCTTGTATAACACGGTATACAATAGCTCCCCGAGGTTGTGTCTCTGCTCATCTGTTGGAAACTGAGCTAGACTCGGTACTACCCTCCTTGGGGAGCATCGCGTTAAGAGTAACCGTCACAGCGTGTTAGCGCTGCAAGTCGTCCGGACTGTTCTATTATTTAAATAGTGCAGGTGCGGAGTTTTCAGTTTCTCTATTCATAATGTTGAAGGCTAAGTTCATGTCATCGGTTGGATGGTAAAGGTAGGTTATATTTGAAGAGATGTCTTCAGGGAATTGAATGTTAAGAAAATGTAAATTCGTTTAGAAATGCCGAGTTGAAACGAAAAGTTTACTCCGTGCCTCGGAGAGCACGTAAAGCCGTTGGTTCCGGCTATCTGTTGTAGATATTTGACAGTCATTAATAAAACTGCAGTCAGAAGCTCCAAACTCTGACACCTACGTCTTACCATTGGGCATTACAGAAAAGTATAAAATACTGACATTCAGCTGCATCTGGTTAGACTGGAAGCCGATACCAATATAGAAAGGAAAAGGCTAGGCCGATGATGAAGTTATCGATACCCTTTTTATTAAATTATATTCCAACAACAGTTACAGTTTATTAAAAATTACGCTGTTAAGAAAAACTGCAGGACAGTTTGCCGGCAGCTCTGTAGACGGATATAGGCTTTTTTTTGCATAAAACTTTGATGGGGAGAAGGTGCGAGTCAAACTGCGGGCAAAATGTACTCATATCAAGGTCGTTCTCAACACATGAGGTGCTTATTAACGTAATAAGTTAGACGAGAGGCATTTAGCATAAAGCTTTAAGCGTTAATTATAATGCTTAAAGTCATTGAGAAGCGCTGCACAAGGGAAGAACTACGACCTTCTTAGTCTTATTTTATACAATATATTGTGACGCCGTTTTGATGAAGCAACAGCAGGTTTTTTTTACTAAGTTATATTTATGACTGTGTGTATTTAGAACCGCAGTTAACAGTCCAGCCCTGTTAGTTGCGGTTCTTTCGAAGCAGACCCCGGAACGTAGAGTGTTGAAGGGATAGGGTGCATTTTTATAGGCAGTACGTGTTTTGAAAGTCCCTCCCGGCCCCCACAGGACTCATTTGAAGACGTCCAAAAAAAACATTTGACGAAGCCGCATTCAAAAAAAGTAGTAAGTTAGGTGTTAAAACTTTCTGCAAAGTTGGCATAAACTTTCCGTTCCTTACGCGTCACCTTTTCCCAATAGAATTATTGCAAATTGTATCCACAATGCTCAATCGTACGTTTTTACGTGTTCGCACAACTTTCCTAATACTTTGGGAAGTTTGAAAAAAACCTTTTTTCAAGTTATTTGACGGTAGTAGACGAGACAGCGGTAGCGGGGTGAATGGCAAGTCAAAGGATATTGGGAAAGGGTTGGCACAACTCTCCATAGGAATGAGATACAAGAAAAAGAATAGGTTTTTTGTGTAGAACTAGCTAAACCGTGAACACTTCATTGAGCGGTAAAATATGCATGATACCTTTATAATTTATAGCCTATAGCACTCACGAATAATGTAGCTTTCTACCAGTGAACAATTTTTTAAAATGTGTTCATTATCATGTAGGGGGTACCCTACATGCTCGATTGGTCAATATAAACTGTGACAATAATTAAACAATGTTTTAATATGTGTTAAAAGAGTAGGTATTTCATTGATTAATATTTCACCATTGGTCAACGCCCCACATACAAACTTACAAACAAATTTTACCTCTTTATATTGTTATCCTGTGCCATCTACTTACCCTATTACATGCCGATAGGGACTCTAGCTAGTTCCATGATACTTTTTTTCTCATCTAACTCGTTGACGTGACGGAATTAAACCAACCCATCTCACTGAAAGTTCCGCACAATACTCCACGGTTTCCCATCACTAGACTGTTTCAGCGCCCTTCAACCTCTACCAACATAGGTCTCAACTCCCCACTTGCGAAGATGTGCGACAACCTTAACTCATTTGTTAAATCCGTACCTGAAGCAGATATATATGGTGACTCTAAGGCAAAGTTTAGATCTAGAATCTTGGCCTCCCTACGAACTGGTCATTGACTTAATGTTTGTCAATTATGTCCTTTACTGTTTTATCTTTAAGTATTTAATTTTTCTTTTTTTCTGTTGTTATATTATGTAAACTTACTATAAGTTAGCATGTAAGCGGTATTCTGGCGTATGTTTTGTCAGTGTTGTGTTTGCCCGTAATTGGCATATATATTAGAATTTTACCTAAGATTAATTGTATTTATGTTTATATATGTGCTGTGGGTGAACCTTTAAATAAATAAATAAATAAATAAATAAACCCAAAAATACAAATAAGCAAAACTAAAATAGCAATTAACTAGCCAAATCCCTTGATAACAATTTCTCGATAAGAATCCCCAATGAATGGGCAGACAGTCACCGATTTATCGGTCGACATGTGGGACTGATGGCTGGACGTATCGACACTCGTATTGGACATCTGTTACAATGTATTGCCTGATGATTGTCCAGTATTGGAACGATATGGAAGAAGTTCAGTTTATAGCAAATAGTTTAGAAGCTTTTTTAGTTCAGAGTCATGGGTCTATTTTGGTAGCTCACCGTCCGATCAAGTTGACGGCACGTCGTGTTTCACGCAAGTCTTAAGGAGCTCTCAGCAAACTGACGAAGAAAGAGTCAAAGGGAATAGCGGGCCTTTCTTTAAGTGGCACCCATCGTGGATCATAAAGGGAAACCAAAAGGAACAGGGTAAATGTCTCATTTGATCATTATACTACCAAAATTACAACTTCCTCTTAATAAAAGCCGCAAACCGCAAAAAGCGTAGTTTGAAAGACCTAATACGAGGGTCACGAAATGTGACGATGCAAGAGAATTCACGTTCTGCTGCAAGTGTTATTATTATTATATTCCACAAATATCACACAACGCCATCTAGCCCCAAGCTAAGCAGAGCATGTGTTATGGGTGGGTACTAGACAACTGATAAACATACTTATTTATTTCTAAATACATACATATTATAGATAAATTAGACCCAGACACAGAAAAAATGATCGTGCTCATCACACACACATTTGTCCTGGATGGGAATCGAACCCACGACCACCGGAATAGCAGTCAGGGTCACTAACCACTAGACCAACAGGCCAGTCGAAGTCGAAGTGTGCCTCGAGTATTAAAAACAAATGGGCATCAACCACGAAAGAAAACGAAGATCACTGCTGCTTTCATCGCTTTTTTTGGCCTTTTAGATAATAGACATACATTTGTAATAACGCTCGACGCTGATGGTTGTAGAACAAGGGGAATAGAACAAGGGGCGCTTCGAGCATCGATTTCATGGCCCTCGGGTAAGCGAACTTACGATATAAGAAACGGCTTTATTATAATTTAATATAGAAGTGGTACTTCTGTGTCCCTTCTTAATAAGAACATACACGTGTACGGACAAATTCGTCAGAATTAAAGGCGAACTAAAAGGACCTCACGGAAACACAAAGTAGGTATTCCTTTAATGTTTTACTTTCATCCCTTGACAATTGATACTTCCGACAGTTTTCCTGTTATTTGGGATAAACATTTAAACAAGAATAATAACCCAACTCCTTTATTGTCAAGAGACATTGCCGCAAGACGTTTGGACCCGTCTATTACGACAGCTCCATGAGGCGCCCGTGGCACATCGCGCCAGCGACTAGTTCCTGTTCTTATTCTGACGGTGAGCTATAACCATTGCTTGCCGTCCACAAGCCCGAGACTATGGCGGCCACGTTTCGCAATCCCTAAAAGCTTTCTAACTGATCTATCGCTCGAAAGCGCGTTTTTCACAGTCTATGAATATCTTCACAGTCAATAATTATGATAGTCTCTTCGTTTTCTCCCAGGGTGGTAGGAGACATTTGGAGATTTAAAAAAAAAGGCAGATTGGATCTACTAAAGAACAGGGACAGAGGGTCTTAGGACAAGATTTCTGTAGGTATTTAATTTACAGTGTACTTGAAATAATTACTGCGCTGATTGTATGGCTAAGTGTACGAAGGAAGAGCTACATTTTTTCTATCAAATTAACGTCAAATTTCCAGTTTATGTCACAAAAACGGGAAAATGACATGATAGGTAGTAGGCCTTAGTTTCTACTATTGATACAAATTAATAACCCTCGACAGTCATTCGATTGTCCTTATCAGTCAGCTGTTCCATTAATACTTAATCCAATATATTATTCGCTGGATTGGATTGTTAATAATATCTTCACAATATCTTACAGTCATCGAAAAAAACGAAATCTATTGCCTTGTTGTATTTTTTCTAATTACGATCTACTTACTTCGTATAATCGGATTTCTTAGAGAAACTAACAATGACATTAATTAAATATCACATTAGTTAAAGTGTCTTGAGACTGATTTTATATGTTTTAATATTAAATTCGATGCAATAATTAGAGATAGAAGAAAATATTGTAAAATGCTCTTATGAATAAGAATTTGTTCTTCATAAGATTTGAACATAAAATTTCTTAAGTATCGTGTAGTGTTTTTTAGAAGTTGGTTTAATTTTTTCCAATCTATAAACGCCATAAATACTTACATAAAAATACGGAGCCTTCTAATAAGGCCTCTAATTTTGCTACCAGTACCCTAACATGGAACAGCGCCTCTGGTGTGCGAAGAAGGAACTAATTTTTTCCTTGTAAATTGTCAATTTGAAATTGTCAAAGTTGCAGTTTACTTTAGGTCTCAAATACTGAAAAATCGTGCTAAGGGTACAGTATTTATTTTTACGTCATTTTGTTGGTAGTGTTGTTATTTACAAAGTAAGGTAGTGTTGTTAAGTACAATGTCGTTGACAAAGCTGATGACGCAACACCAGTCCATGCTTTCCCGAAGGAAATCAGCCTCGTGATCAAAATATGCCTTGCCGAGCTTTGACGTCAATGTTATTGTTAGGCTTAGATATACTTCGGATAAGTTCGGCTGCTTTTGTTTCACCGAACAAAAAGGTTTGTTGACAAAAGAAAAAAGGTTATGAAGTTTTTTGTGTCCCGTTTTTTTTTAAATGTGCGACATGTTATAACAGCTTTTATAACACTTTCACGCTCTTGAAATAAATAAATAATAATAAGAAATTAAATTATTCTTATGGACACTTAATTTACAGAAATATGTCTGAGATATCGTCATACTGAAATGGCATTTTCTTTTTTTTTATCGTGGTACAATCATCAAATGAGTCCTCAACCCAGGGCAGAACGATCGGGACTGTCAGACTCGTACTGACTAAAATCCACGGGTTCCTTCAATAGCTCTGCACGTTCCGGGGTCACGGTAATACGTAAGTCCTCCGACCGAAATGACATTTAGCAAAAACATATGTATTTCTGCAAATCAAGTCTGAATAATAATTATTTAATTTGTTTCTGAACACAGCAATGATCTCCATTGCTGTGTTTCCCTTTAATGGTCGCATTGTATGTATGTTTAATGGTTTTGTTTCGAAGAAGCCCTGCGCTCAATCGAAAAAGTTTGATAAGGCACATGGCGTCAGGGAACTTGACGAAATTCTATACAATAACTCTCGTGACTCGTGACTATTTGATCATTTCAGGGAAACCTTTTAAGAATTTGTGAAAGTTCTGGAATCAGGCGTTATGTCGCGTGACCAGGAATTGGCTTTATTAAAGAAGAAAGAACATCATCCACTTCGCACTCCAGCTGTCTAGCAGTAAGACAAGACAATAATTTGTAGAAACATGAGTATACATACAAGGCATGCAAGTTGTTGTTCACATAAAAAAGCTCCATCATGTTCGGCCTTTAAGGCATACAAAAATATACATTTAAAAAAGTAAAAAATTGTTATTAAAAGACATTTAAATTATTATCTCAGTAGGAGCCTATGTTCATGGACAAACGTGTGTCTTACACCTTAAATTGCGAAAGATTTTGAACATTTATAACTTCAGGCCACTTGATTGATTAGAGTGCCGCACAGGCAGATCTTCCAGGTTAAGACGCGCTTTCCGAGTTTGGTCTGTGGATGGGTGACCATCTGTCATATTTAGTTTCCTCTGTGCCTCGGAAAGCACGTAAAGCCGTTGGTTCCAGTCGGTAATATAGTATTACCCAGTTACTGGATTGTGGAGGTCCGATAGGCAGTCGCTTCATGTAAAATACTGATATTCAGCTGCATCCGGTTTGACTGGAAGCCGACCCCAATATAGTTGGGAAAAGGTAGGCAGATGATGCCAGTTGTTTGATTAATAGTTTAAAAAGTATTTAGGTATTTAAATTCTATACATTTGTAAAATATGAAAATATTTAAAAAAAAACTCGAGAAACTATGACAAATGGAATTTTTATTGCAAACTCTTAAGGAACGGTCCACATCGTTTAGTAAATGACCTACATATTAAATTTTAATTCCACACTTGAGAAAACCTCTCTGATTTGTAGGGCGTCCCCACAAATTGGTTGGTCCTTATCCAAGTCATAACGTGTAATAGGAGAGATGTTCGAGTTTCGGTAAGATTTCACTCCATAATTTATTACTCCATTAGATTAAATGAACGTTGCAGTTTAAAAGAGAGATGTAAAGTCTGGTGTTTTTTTAACGTGATGAAATGATCAAATGAGTCCTTACTCCCAGGAGCAGGACGGAAAACACTATAAGACTTGTACTGACTGAAATCCGCTGTGTCCTTCAATAGCCCTTTACGTTTCAGGGTTACGGTTACCTGTTAAGACAGTCCCGCGACCCCGTCAGGTTGCTGACAGCTCATTGAGGCACACGTGGCACATGACACGCCCGCAGTCAATTCGGGTATGATCCATGATCGAACGGGAAGTCACCCATTACTTGCCGTCCGCATATAATAATAATAATATAAAAGAAATCGAACCCACGACCCCCGGCATAGCAGTTAGGGTCACTAACCACTAGACCAAAAGGTCTGTCAAAAAATATGCCCGCATCATATGCCCGCGCAAGTGTGGTAAGATGATTTTGTCATGTCTAAGGTTTTTTTAAACATTGCCCCTCTCTAGAATGTTCTCCTGTATCGGGAGTACGTTACTTAACATTTAAATCCATATAATGCTGGCTGGCTGTTTAAGTCAGCCAGCCGGAATAAATATTGATAAAAAATTTGTCCTGGTCGCTAACTTTCAGTAATCTTTCGGGCAGGAATCAAACTCGGGATACGTTGTGCACCAGTCAATAGTTCAGCCACTACATGACCATACTGTCAAGGTTTATTTTATGGTTTTCAAAAAAAAAAATACCAAACATACTCTTCCGTAAATGGGACTAGTTTTCTCCTATTCTATTTTATCACTATTGTAACAGATTTTCAACATATGGCGACAGGAAATCCGAGCGCCATTATTCAAATTCAAAATTTAAATCCACGAATTTTCTGTGTTCGATTTCAAGATGGTGGAAATTGGAACATAGGAATTGAAACTATTACGAAGGTTCAATGAATCGAACTAATGGAGTTTCAGTGTTTGAGCTATTTGATCCAAATCTAGATAGTTTTGATACTAAGATTGTTATGTGCAATTTGCAAGTAACTTACTGGCGGATTAAACCACTGAAACGGATCACGATCATCACTAAACTGTGCTCTTGATGTTCTGATTGCGTTTATTGTAAAGTTCACTGTTTAACTAAATGTTATTCTGGCAGTTTCCATCGTCATCATCATCATCAGCAGAATAACCGGATGCATAGAATACCTAATAATAATAATATTCCACAACGCCATCTAGTCCCAAGCTAAGCAGAGCTTGTGTTATGGGTACTAGACAACTGATAAACATACTTATATATTTCTAAATAAATACATATTATAGATATACGTACCAGAAATTCCTGAGATTAGCGTTAAACCATACAAACTGTACCTTTCTAGCATCGATAAGTATGACGTGTCTCGAGACCATCGAGACCAAACGTTAATCTCACCACTCTCACAAACACGAAACATTTTCGAATACTACGTGAAACGTAAAACGAACAAACAAAAAGAAAAACAAAGAATTAATACTAAGAACTTGCCAACTTCGACCTTATTCTCATTGCCTAAGTACACAAGGCATAAGTTTTAAATTAGATGACTTTTTCCTAACAAGTTCTAAGTCGAACAGTTGCCAAGTCCGCCTGTTCGATCCCCAGCTATTTACCCCTGCGTGCGAAGTGCTGCAATCTTTAAAACTATGAGTTTCTAAGTATGCCGAGATCTCGGAAACTGTGAAGGAGCTCCAACATTTTGTAAAGTTGCCAACTCGTGAAAATTTTCGCTCGTAAACCGATCGTTTTCTTAAAAGTTCACATAAATTTTAGCAAGTTGCTAAGTGTCTCCATCTGGGGAATTAAGCAAATTGGTTTAGAATTGGTAAAACTTAAATTGTACGTGCGTTCAAGTGCGCGTTGGTGGGTTTTGACAGCTGTCAAGGAGTCACTGACCCGAGAGTCCGATCCCTCGTTTCAACAAAGTAACAAGAAAAATACTTGTTTACTAAATACAAAACTTGTAGAATACTTGGCAAGATATAATTATTTGTTTTGAAACATATATTGGACCCCTATATAAAATACATGTATAACTCGGTGACAATGACGTGGCATCTACGTGCAACATTTTAATGATTGCTTAACAATTATTCTTTAGCAAAATATTAAAATTCTTTCTTTCAGTAGTTCAGTTCGTAACAAATTAATACAAAAATAGTCTATAGCCTAAAATTTGATTAGTAAAATAAAAACAGTCAGTATCAATTTCCACGGCGACGATTTAGCGTCAGTCAATATTCAGACTTTCACTTTGTTATTACCAGGGAAGCAGAAGTTGCGGAATACAAATATTTTGGTGGTGGTGCAAGTAAACATTTATTAGCGGGCAGTAATCTGTAATATAAAAATGGATCGCTAAATGTTTTTCTAAGCCCATAACTTGAAAACGGCTGGACCGATTCGGCTAATTCTTTTTTTGTTGTGTTTGTAACCATCGGGACCGGGTTTTAGATCGGGTCTTCCATCCGTGCGAAGCCGGGACGGGCCGCTAGTACTCTATAATAATCTTCTGATAATGTTTCCCTTTTTGGACTACAATTGTCTTAGTTATAATCAGATAGGGTCTCTGATAATGATTAAGTCGACTCTTCACGTTTTCGTGACAAAAAGTAAACGGGACGAAATTTTAATTTAAAAAAGTTAATTTAAAGGAAAAAATGAGTACCTCTTACGTACATTTTGTGCTAATGCCTCAGATGTTTTGGCTTTTTCATTCTTGTTCGGAGGGATATTTTTGCATTTTTTCCTATGGTTCTCTATAAATGGTACCCGATTTCTAGAATCTTTGGTCCAGCAGTATTTTTATTGATAAATGCGAAAGTTTATCAGGATGTGTAGATTGATGTTTGATATCATACTCTTATGGTTTGAAACCTATGTTTCTTTCAGCTTTGTCCAGTGGTAGTCTCAGTATCCATTGGTACAAATTTTCACATTTATAACTAAATAATAAAAATACTTACCCAGAGCACCAACCCAGATATTTAAAAGAAACTTTTGTTTGGGGATTTTCCTACTTCAAAATAATCTGCTGGCCATTTTTTTTAATACGTACCTAATTTGTATTCTAAAAATAAGCCAACACAATTTAATTTCCAAGGATTTGGTAATGACAGCAAAAAAAGTACAAAGTAATAAAGGGCGTTATCTTCGGTCGTAAGTCGTAATTTATGACATTTAAAGTCTATTGCGGCACTCATTGAGCATTTTATGATGGCTGAGGGCGAAGCGTTTGTAACTGAAGACTCTTTAAAATGTAAACTTAACTAGAAACGAGGTTGAACATCTTGCTCACCAGAAAATTTCTTATTTATTTTTCTAGATTTTGCAAGCGAATTCGCTGTTCATCTTAGCTTATGATCCTCTCCAATGTCCCATCTATCTTTGTACCAATATTTAACAAAATCTGTTCACCTATTTTGACACACTTTCACATTATGTAGAGAAGTGAGTTTTTCAAAATCTTTCACAGCTTCGAAGATAAAATAGAAATCAGCAGTAGGCATGCGATTTATATATCTATCTATCTTCTTCTACATAATAAAAATGGATAACACACTCATAACTCGAAAACGGCTGGAACGATTCGGATAATTCTTTTTTTGTTGTGTTTGTAACCATCGGGACCGGGTTTTAGAGGACTTCCACCAATCCGGGACGGAACGCTAGTTATAAATAAAAATAAGTAAAAGGAAGAACCGAGATGCGAAGATAGTGCAAGCGTACATAGCCACCAAGCGAAGCCGCGTCAACCGCTCGTATAGTAAGGAAATGTAAAAAAAACTAATGCATAGTGCATTAAACTCTGCATCTTATGTTTTGTACCACGTTAAACACTGACTTCATAATCTAACATGGTACACGAGACCCACATAATGCTGTTATCATAATCGTAATTATTTTACGTTTTCCACATAGAGGGAAGATTTTCCATTTTCTCACACAAGGTTTACTGTTTAGTGGATATAACATAGATTGATTATGATCAAGCAAAACCGAGCTGGCACGGGAGCAATTTCGAGAAAATCGGTATTTTTAGGGTACACATAAAATAGAGTTTAGTTTAAAAGATTTAAGCATACAGACATCTGCCTCGACAAGTCGAGGCTCAGCGGGAAGAGTAATGGACGACTCGCTATCCGACCACGGACCAGGCTCGGGTCGACGGCGCGTCGTGTTCCTAGCGCGCCTCAAAGAGCGTCAGCATAATGACGAGTTATTCCACTCCGATCCCCAAAAACTGATCCCCTAGGAAGTAAAAATATATGACAGGGGATCGGTTTGGGGATCAGAGTGGAATAACTCATAATGACGGGGCCCCCCCTCTCAGAGGGCTAAAGCCTGCCGGGGTCTCGGAACATAAAGGGCTATTGAAGGACACCGTGGCTTTTAGTCAGTACAAGTCTGACAGTCCCTCCCGCCCTGATATAAAAAAAGAAAACATACAGACATACTCAAGTGACTTCGTTTTTTTTAATTATCTGTAAAGCACACCTTAAAGAAGCAAGTCAATCAAGCACACTACATCATGCTCTCGTTTTAGAAAAATATTTTGCCAGAACCGGTCTTTCCCGGTTCTTTTCTAATCTTTCATTGAACAACATTACTAATACCCGTTCTATATCAGCAAGTCAATTAAGTAGGTTTACTTCCAAATCCTTATACAACGTGTAACTTTAAAAGCGCAAAACCTCTCGTGGGGTAACTCATCACATGTTACTGAACAATGTTTTTTCTAAGACTTGTGAAAATTCGCTAAAAAAATAAATTGATTTTTCATAGATACAAAATGAGCAATTGATCGAGCCCATCAGTATAAAAATCATTTTTTTTCTTTGCGAATTTCCAAAAGTCTTAGAACAAACATTGTTTAGTAATATGTGCTGAGTTAACGTTACACGTTGTGTATCTATCTGTTGCTTGACGGCACGATTGGCGCAGTGGCTGAACAATTGGACTGCTGCGCTGCGTGTCGCCGGTTAGATTCCCGCACGGAGCAAATATTTGATGATCTACAAGAAGCTGTTCCGGGTCTAGGCGTTTGTGTATGTGACTTTATAATGTTTGTTAACGCAACCGCGATAAAGTCAAAGTCAAATCATTTATTTCAATTAGGCCATCAAAGAGGCACTTTTAAACGTCGAATTAAAATTAAGGAAATGGGATGGGATGGGATTGATTCTACACCCATTCGCAAAGGTAGGTTGTATGAAGAAGAATGGGCAAGAAACTCCATACTTACTCTTTTTAAAAATGTTTTACAATCATTGAAATAAATAACGTAAAAGCAATGTACCTTGAAAATCTAAAGAAAACATGATTAAAAATAAAATAATAGGGAATAAAGAAAATAGCAAAAAGGTACATGGTGTTCACATTTTAACAAATAGATACAAGAGAAATTCCTAGTGTATGGCTAAGTTTTTATATATCCCGTTTCAAACCTTGATAATAAAAAAATGCAGCTGCACAATCTTGACAAAACCGGATTTTCCCGGTTATTTCAACGTATTTATAGAATCGAGAGCATACCCTACTATCTATTTTTTACCACACCAACGCACAAAAGTTTCCATAGGAAGTAGCCGCGATGAAAACAATATCGAGTGGTGTTAATTGCCGCACAAACTTGGGTCCGCAATAGATAGCGGGTGTGTGCGCACGTTATACTCGCCCCTCTATTGTTTGTTATTGGAGAGCACAAGTTTTATCACAGCTATAATCGGCTATTGAAGTTCTCGTTTTTGATAGCTTTTTTTTGTTTGGCGATTTTGTTTTGCCAGTGCGAATTCGGCGGTTAAAACAACCTAACTCCATGCTTTTGCATCGAGTTAGGTTGTACCGAGGGTTGTGTTTTCTAATGTTTTTGACGAAAACTTTATTTTTTTATCATGGTAATATTATCATCGAATGAGTTCACCCACCCAGGGCAGCGAGGGGGCTGTCAGACTCGTACTGACTAAAATCCACGGTGTCTTTCAACAGCCCTTCACGTTCCAGGGTGAGAGAGAATGAGATACGTCCCGCAAACCGACTCGTCCGCCTCAACAACTGGACTAACTTTGATGAATTTTAATAAAGAGATCTTTCAATTTTGTGATTGTAAAATCATCTAATGAGTCCTCATGCTCCGTGGAGAAGAAAGGCTTATCAGACTCTGACCAAAAGTTCCTTGGCTCGCCCTTTGCGTCCACGGCCACTGTATACTGCTTAGATAGTCCCGCGACTCCACCAGGCGTTTGACCCTATATACCCAATAGGGTCAGTTTGCTGACAGCTCCTTGAGGTGTCCGTCGAAAACTACGTGCCGTCAACCTGGGCCTGTTCTTGGATTCTTGAAACATCTTTTTTAAACAGCCATCAAACATTTATCTTAGGTCGACAAAAATAAAACTGTTCTGGAAAATTTTGAACCTGTTTAAAAAAGATAAATATCATAATAGTCCACCAGTGGTTAATAAGCAGGTGGTATAGCCATCGTTATAAAAACAGATTATCTGCTCCCGCTGTAGTTAAATTACAACCCTAATCGGCTCCTGAAAGCTATAAAAAATAATCTAAGTCATTAAGTAATTCAATTATTATTATCACAAAACATGTAATTTCGTCTCTGGAGACGTCGCTTCAATTTAGTGACATTATATCGACGCCATCTTGCGACATAAAACCGCCAAAATGTGTTGCTTGAGGCTGTCTGTGTTATAGCGGGGAAAATTCGTGTCATACACTGTTTTGTTTTATCTGTGAGCGTCAGGATATCATAAGTTCGTCATCGCTGTGTCTTTTTTATTCGACAGTTGGATATAAGCCACATGTTTAGTTATTTTGGACGCTATACGAAGAAAACCTAAGACAATCCTGTTGTTTGTTGTTTAAATCGCTTAAATGAGTCCGTGTTAATAAGTTTACAGAAAAAGTATTAGATAATTAAAGAACTGACTGCACAAAGAGATGAGGTCCTATCACGACTGCCGGGGTCACCGGTCTCTTCCGGGATCGCCGGTCTCTTCCGGGATCGCCGGTCTCTTACCGGATCGCCGGTCTCTTCCGGGATCGCCGGTCTCTTCCGGGATCGCCGGTCTCTTACCGGATCGCCGGTCTCTTCCGGGATCGCCGGTCTCTTCCGAGATTGCCGGTCTCTGCCGGGCTCACCAGTCTCTGCCGGGATCGCCGGTCTTTTCCGGGATCGCCGGTCTCTGCTGGGGTCGTGAGATTCAGTCTTGGTCACGGGACTGTCTAAAAAGGTAACCGAGAAAATTGTAGATGAAGAATTACAAATTTTAACGCACCTTATGATACTGATAATATCGCCATTTTAGTTCCCAAAGAAGTAATTTGAGAACTTCCTTTTTGTAAATAATTATATGCAAGGGCTTTAAATGACAGTGTTTTTAATAAGAAATAATTATTTTTCCGATAAAACGACGAGAGCACTCGTGACCGCATTACTTTCGGTTGGTCGAAATCGGTGAAACTTTGTTTGTCCCACTTCATTTTTGTGGCAGGCCACCTGAAAAGTTCATTAAATAAAAGTTGGCAATAAAATGAAGAGCTTTAGGTTAGTCCATAAAAAAGCTTTATTCGGGAACTTTAAAATTATGATTTGAGAATCGGAAAAGCTGAATCTATCACATTCTTAACCGTCTTTTATTCAAATAACTGAATTTGTTGGAACTTTCTTTTTTTATTAATATTCTTCATTATCATATCCTTCAAACTAACCGAATGTCTCAAAGCTGATTAGTTGAGACTTGCTGTTGTCAGCGTCTCCACACGCCTGTTACTCTAAAATTGTCCCACGGAAACGTAATACCGGGATGTAAAGTATCGTATGTATTGAATCAGACTATAATCAACCTCTGTGCAAAATTTCATTAAAATCTGTTCAGCCGTTCTGACGCAATTGAGTCACAAACATCTATCATCCGTAATGTAGCTTTCTTTCTACCAGTGAAACAATTGTTAAATTTGGTTCATTACTTCCGGAGTATTACCACGTATTACCCCCAACTAACATAGAAACTTACAAACAAATTTTACCTCTTTATAATATTAGCATAGAGTATAGATTTGCCGGTACTTCCTCGAATAATGGAAACTCTCATGAGCAACGGTATCCTTGCGTAAACAATGCATAACTCGGGCGAACCCAACAATTTCTAATAATAGAAACTATCTCAATGAAAACATAGTTGGTCCAACCACGTAGGAGTACCAATCAAATTCATAACATGACGGCTATTTCCCATAAGGGTTAAACAGAAATGCAACGAATAGAAATACCTACATTTCGCAAATTATGTTACATGTTTTTTTTCAGTGTAAAATCCACGTAAAATCATTAAAGTCCTACTCAGGGCGGGACGGGAGGGGCTGTCAAACTTGTACTGACTAAAATCCAAGGTGATCCTTCAATAGCCCTTTATAATCCAGGGTCACGCTAACCAAATGAGACAGTCCCGCGACCCAAGGGGGCCCCGTCAGTTTGCTGACAGATCTTTGAGGCGCGCGTGGAACACATCGCGTCCTCGACTCGGGCATGGTCCCTGATCGGACGGCAAGTCACCCATTAATTTTATTAAGTCACATGTAACATGAACACAGATGCAGGTAGTGCGTTCCACTCTTTTGCTATTACTTCTTCTGTTACGTTCCGCTACGACGCGTCGCACATGATTGCAAAATGTGAAGATAAAAAGCTACGCAATCTGGGTGTCTACTTTCTAAGTCCGTCAACGAAGACACGGGAACGGCTACGAACGTAAATAACGTCTAAATCAAGTTGTAGACGGATAATACCGACATGGCTGAAGTCATTTTGACGCGGCGCTAGTGTCTATGTCACTACATCAAATTGTATTAAAATGTAGTACCATGAATTTTTCGGTTATGAATGGTTCCGCGGACTTTAAAGAGCTATCTACGTAATCGTAACATCATTCATTCTTAGTACGGGCTTGTTGTCAAAACGTCTGTCACTACGGCAGAAACTACGGATTTCGGGCTTAAGGGCCCTCTGCTACATAATTTCGTTTTTGTGATGCGTTATTTGCCCTTTACGATCCCATGCCATGGTGCCCTTTAAAGATAGTACCTACCGCGGTCCTTAATACGTACGTAAACAGTAAAGTTCGACCACCACTATTATTAATGAATACCTTTGATAGTACCTTGTGTAAGCCGACACGTGGGTTTCTTAATGAGTCCGAAGATAGCCAGGACCGGGTAAGTGGATAATGTTCGTAAGTATCGGGTTTCCCCTTTATAGCATAAACCAATGTTGAGATTAGTTCGTACTGAAACTAGCTTTAGCGCGTGGTCTCGTTCTGTGAAGGTTTATTGTGGTTCTGGAATACAAACGGCAATGTATTATTATACTAAAACATATATAAAGATCGAAACATTAAGATCGTTTAGTCTAAACTTTCAGTTTCAGTTTATAAACTTGAGCGTTCACTACTAACGAGCGTTCCTCCGAGTTTTTTCCCAAGTCTAACATCATCATGACGAAAAAAATTTTTTTCACTCTTCGTTGTTCAGTTTGACAAATTCAAAAACGGCGAATGATCGATATGAATTCTCAGGACTATAAGCCTGGTAGAAGTAGGATTTTCACGGGACTGTCTTATTAGGTAACCATGGCTCCGGAGCGTAAAGGGCTATTGAAGGACCCCGTGGATTTTAGTCAGTACAATTCTGCAAGTCCCTCCCGTCCTGCCCCGGGTGGGAAGGACTTATTTGAGGATTTTACCACGAAAAATAAAAGTAGCACGTCATACTTTTTTCCTTTCGTTGAATACACGGAAAAACACGTTTAACAGAGTAATTAAATAACCGTATAGATATTTACTCTACTTCACATCCCGTGTTTTTCGCTCATTACTTTAAAACAAACACGATTATTGGCTCACCGCGGCTGAAATAATCCGGCGCATCCAGCGAACAAAATGAAATGATGCGTTTATAATTAAATTGTTTAACCGTTAATGCAATACTATGTCGAGTTTCAACATGTCTTGTTATTCAGAAAATATATTAAAGTGTACATTTTGTGCCCTGATTAAAGCACTTTTAAAAATATGAAGTGCCCTAGGTATAGACTCCGAAAAACAGTTCAGCATAAAGTGTTTATAAGTGGTGCAGGGCACACGCCTAGGTGGCACTACTGGTGGTGGTGGATTGTCCTGAGGATACGGTGGAACATACGGTGCAGGTCTGCCCCGCTTTAACCACTTGGACAGAGCACCGCCCGCCGTGTCCACACAGAGGCGATAGACGGCGACACTGGTCAAGACCATGCTGCGGAGCGAGGCGGAATGGGTAGCGGTCGCTTCCTTCTTGCGAAGCACATACTTTTACCATGCAAAAAAAGCGTTTTTTGGATTTGTTGTGACATGTGAGATTGTGTGGGCCACAATCTACCACGCTGGCCGCGTGTAGGTCGTTGGACATGTCTAAACATTTTTGATTGCAAGACATGCCGGTTTCTTTACGATGATTTAACCTTTTTTTTGACCATTTTAAGACCAGTGATGACGACATAATGACACAATCAGATAGTATGATTATCAGATTACTTCTGTCTAACGAATTGCCCCGATATGTTTCCGATAGCTGTTTGAGAGCAGTAAATGCGGGCAATCAAGTAATGGACTAGGTAAATGTTGTGGTCTGAGAACGCTATCGCCTATTGTGAATGGGGATTAGGCTGGACTGTAATAGAAGCCGTGTTATGTAGGGACGATAATCGAATATCATAAATGCGAAAGTGAGTTTGCTTTTAGTTTTATTTGATGATTTTCATCATCATCATATCAGACGTAGGTTGGCCACTGCTCCAATAGAACCGGTTGGAAGCGGCTTGCGTCCAGTGTGTTCCTCATTACAGATCAAAAAACTGATAAACATAATGTGGTGTATTGTAAACTCCTTTGAGCTGTCCGAGTTAGAAGCGATATAATCAAATGTCACACATAGGTACTGCCTGTCATAAATTAATAAAACGATTTTACAAAATAACAAGACTTGTTATTGGCGACGAGAAAAAGCCAATTAAACATTGTGTAAATAGATACATGAAATGGAAAAATTAAAAAAATATCGTGGCACCCTACGCGGGATGCTCACGCGACTCGACACCTATATCAATCAGAGGGTAACGATGTCTGACGAAGACATTACTGCTCGCCTCATGGGCCTGAAGGAGACGATCCTGGCTATACGGGAGGTACAAGAGAAAATCGAGAACAAGACCGTCGAGGACAAAGACGAAGACGCTTATGATCAAGAACAAGAATACAGGTACGAGTTTGAAGAACTTCATACGACGATAACAACTAAACTTTTAACAAAACAGACACAGAATGGAGGCCAGCAACAGCAACAACACGTAAAACAAAGTGAATCCAGACATAGTAATACACCGAAAATACAATTTCAACCCCTACAACAATCAGAAACTTTCAACAATTTCAAAAAAAGACTAGAAGTATATTTTCGATTAAACGACATTTCGGAAGCACACTCGGAAGCACACATGAAATCAAATATCTTACTGTCAACATTACCACCAGATCTCCACGAGAAACTTTGCGATTTGACATTACCTGAAGAACCAATGAATATGTCATTTGCTGATATTACGGCAATACTTGATGACTACTTAGACCCAATACCTAGCAAATGGGCGCTTCAACATAAATTCATAACAAGAATGCAAAAAGCTGACGAATCGGTAGCGCAGTACGCCACAGAATTGAAGAAACTTACCACTAACTGTGAATTCAATTGCCAACATTGTAAAAAAAATACATCAGAAAGCTTTTTATCTCTACAATTTTTATGGGGATTGAAAGATAGCGATGCACGTACAAAAATCTTACAAGACCGAACAGTTTATACATTCAAAGCATTGACACAGATTGCGATATCTATTGAAATGGGTAAGGCAGAAAACGCATCAATGATACTTGAACAACCAAGTACCAGCAGAGACCACATCAACAAAATAACCCCCTACAGGAGACCGGCAGAGCCAAGACAAATCACACCTAAAGATCTAAAAGGGAAATGCTTCCGCTGTGGTGCTGCGAATCACGAATCTAACAAATGTGGCGCTAAAAACGTTACATGCCTTAAATGCAATAAAGTCGGTCACCTAGCCCGTGTTTGCCTACAGCGCCACTCTGATGCGAGTCTTAGCAAGAATAAACAAAATACGAACCTATTAGAAGACTCAATGACAAGTGACCATGATGACTGGAATAATATTAATATCATATCTGGACAATCATCTGAAAAATATATGATAACGGTACATATTGAACACGTTAAGATAAAGATGGAATTTGATACTGGAGCTACACTAACTTCAATGTCATTAAGAGACTATCAAAAGCTAAACATTGGAAAAAGAATTTTTAAGACAAACGTGAAACTCAGAACTTATACTGGAGAAGTAATCAAACCAACAGGCGTAGCATACGTTCAATGCAGATGCCAAGGAAAAGAATTCAAACTGTACGTTATCAATAACAACGTTGACCCAATTTTTGGCCGCAGCTGGATGAAAGAACTATTTTGCACCTTTGGGACACCTCACATCTTGGTTTCAGACAATGGTCGACAGTTCGTTTCGGAAGAGTTCGAAAAATACTTAAAAGATTGCATGATCATTCATAAGACCTCTGCTCCATACCATCCTGCAACCAATGGGCAAGCTGAGCGCTTTGTGCAGACAGTCAAGAGAATCTTAAGAAGCGTAGAGGGGGAAGGAGGTAACCTAGCAGAGAAGTTAGTGACAGTGAAAACTCGTCTCCGACGGACGCCAAATGCTAATGGTCAAACTCCGTACCAGCTTATGTTTGGCAGAAAACATAAGCTGGTACGGAGACGGCAAACGGCACTACATGCTATGTTTTTAAGAAAAGAAAAGGAGACAGCATCAACGCTTCAGGAGTTCAATGTCAGAGAGTTCAACCCAGGCGATCGGGTACAAGCTCGTGACTACACGAGTGCCACGCAGCGGTGGCAGTTTGGAACCATCATAAAACGTTTGGGCCGACTACACTACGAAGTTCTCACCGACAACGGTGATGTCTGGCGCCGACACCTTGACCAGCTTTTGGGTGCACCCTTGATCCGCAGCAGCTAGGAAGGGAGAGATGTGGTGTATTGTAAACTCCTTTGAGCTGTCCGAGCTAGAAGCGATATAATCAAATGTCACACATAGGTACTGCCTGTCATAAATTAATAAAACGATTTTACAAAATAACAAGACTTGTTACATAAAATAAAAAAATATATTAGCAACGCTCAGATTATATTAACTAGCGAATCGTCCCAGCTCCGCACGGGTGCAATCTCTACTATATTATGCAGGTTATATACATAATAACCTTCCTCTTGAATAACTGTATCTATTGAAAAAAAACCGTATCAACATCCGTTACGTAGTTTTAAAGATATAAGCATACAAGGGGACAGGAAGCGGGAAGCGACTTTGTATTATACTATGTAGTGATACTGAAGATGACGCGCGATACTTGACAATTCTGATTCTGAACAGGTTGTTGCGAATCATATAAGCAAGGCTTAATGCCTAAACTTCTTATCTTTATCGGAGTTAAAATACAAAGTGATTGCAGTTCATTGAGTATCGAGTGAACAAAGGGTTTAGGAAGTTTTACATAACCACGAAGAATGACAAGAAGTTCATTGGTGGTGGCTTTTAATACGATGAATCTAAGCGAAGCCGCTGGCAAACATAGTGTTGGAAAACTAAGCCATAGTTTAAATTAATAATAATTGTTTACTGAAAAAGTTGCATTGTTTTTTTATTTTTTAGTTAAATTAGTCCTCCCCATCACTGTCAGGCTTGTACTGACTAAAATCTACGGTGACCTTTGATAGCCCTTTATGTTCCGGGGTCACGGTGCTGGTATAAGTCCCGCGACCCCGGCAGACTTTAGCCCACTGAGAGGGGGCTCCGTCATTATGCTGACGCTCTTTGAGGCGCTCTTGGAACACGACGCGCCGTCGACACGGGCATGGTCCATGGTCGGACAGCGAGTTGCCCTTTACTCGCCGCCCGCATGCCCGCGCCTACGGTGGCCGGAGATCGTCTTGCGACGTCCAACGCCGTGGCGTCCACCATCGTGGGAAATTATGTTGCTTTGACGTTAAAGTTATTTTACTGCGTATTTACTTTAGCTGTATTGTGTATATTTATAAACGATTTTGCTTAGATAGTTTTGTTGTCCATAGTATACATTCTACACTAAGTACAATCATAAATTACATTCCAAACCACTGACCATTTACTTATCTCCGAAAATGAATTGTTGGACGTAACCAGCATTATCTTGGCTAGTCTTCCTCAAACTTGTGCCAGCGACAACGTTCCAATACTATCACAGAGCAACTTGTTTGTAAGACATGTTCCACATGTTATTACTTGAGAAACTTTGACTTGTAAGTCAGATAAGTACGGAGGAACGTGTATTTGCGTTTACCTTACGGACTTGTGATTTAAAGTGAAAGATTAAGTTTGTTTCTTGTACAGTTTTGTTGTTGTTTGTTTTTGATTTTAGCATTTATCTCATCTGTCTTGTTTTGTGAAGAGAAAACTTTCAACGTACCTGATATTTTAAGATGTGATTTCACCAATTTTCGGGAAAAATATTCACTCTGATCAACTCATTAGAGCAAACTTCTAAACATGATCGTTCTTCTGGATCGTCGTGCTGAAACCCGTGAACCACTTGTTATTTATGTGCGTACAGTGCTAAAATTAGTTCAGTGAAAATGTTCGCGCACAATTTATGTGCATCACTGTGCGCGAAAAAAATTATGCACGGTTTTACTGGTGGACAGAGCGAATACATAATTATATATCGCGATAACAGCTGCTGAAGTGCGCGAACAAATGTGCGGGTACAAATGCGCCACCTACTATTATTTATTGGTCGAATCTATACTAATATTATAAATCTGAAGAGTTCGTTTGTTTTTTTTGTTTGTTTGAACTCGCTAATCTCAGGAACGTTGAAATTGAAAAATTATTTTTGTGTTGGATAGTCCCTATATAATATCACGGTATCACCAATAGGAGCGGAGCAATAATGAGAAATGTTTCAAAATCGGGAAAATGTATTACTTTTTAAGAGCTTCTGTTGCGTGCGTGGCCACCTCCTCCTAGCGAAGGAGAAGGCCTGACTGCTTCACAGAAATACGTGACTACTCCGTAATACTTTTCGCCGGCCTCGCCTAATACACACAACACCGTATGCTGCACCGTGTCCTCCGGTCGATCCTAGAGAATGGTGACACCCAGGCTATCTTCACGCCCAATCCGACACAGGAACCTCTCCAAGCAGTGTCAGGCGAGAGGTGAGGACGCTGTGGCGCCTTTTCAGTCACTCAAAGTGGGGTGTAACATCTCGATAGAGGCGCGCCCGAACATTCAGTACTAAGGCGGACTATATTCATTACAAAAATCAATTTGGTCTCCACTTGAACGTTCTGTAATTACAGAGTCTCATTTAGTATTGAAAACAATTTATTCCGTCGTTGATTCGACCTACATATTAAAGCTTTTAATTAAACCGCGTCTGTTCCGATGAATATTTAAATTTTGTTTCAATCACGATGTGTTTTAGGGATTCCAACTTTTGGGTACGATTGGTTAGCTTTATGTGATGGATAGTTTGGTTTAATTTCAGTTGATAGTCAATGATCTATTGGAAAACTTTCTTTTGAAACCTAAGGCCAATCGGGTCGTAAGGTTCTTGAATAGAATGTGTACACACAAGGTGGACAAACGATATATTAATTTATGAAAGGCAACAGAGCCAATATAATGACTTAACCTAGATACATATATTAAAGAGTTAGTAATAATGTAATTTTATACCTATGTTAGTAACACATTTTTCTATATCTATATTTATTTATCTATATCCTATGGTAGTCATAGTCACATTTAAACACAAATTTTTTATCAGTGCTTCAGCATTCCAGCTGAAATACTGGAGCATCGGTTCAGAACAGCGCAGTCTATCCTTTCAGCAATCATGCCCAGGATGCTGTTGGAGCTGGCCTGCACCAGGGAAACGCATATTTTCCGCATCAATGCAGAAAAACAATCGATGCGCATTTCCAAGAGCCAATAGCGAGGGTGGAACTACGCGGAACAGCTTGTTAATTAGATAAATTGACGGAAGAAAAAAATCTGGTATTATTTTTAATAACACGAATATAACGACACAAGAAACATTGGCAGCCCGTTAGCAAAACAATACGTACACATGGCTACACCAAGCTGTACAAAACCAGTTTAAGCTGACCGTTAAGTATACGGAAAAGTCATACAAAGCGAGACCATGATAATCTGGTTTCGTATAACTTGATGTGTACCTGTGTACTACATAGTAACTTTACAACTTAAAACAACACTGTATCCGATGTTTTCTTACCGCTAATTCCGACTTTCCTATTTGTTCCTTACTTGTTGCTATTTGTACAATATATTATAATGTTACGTTCTAACTTTGTAGAAGTCTTTGTTAAAGTTGATCCACACATTTATTTTCCCAAGTAACCTTAACTGGTCGCGGGACTTATACCATCACCGTGACCCCGGAACATAAAGGGCTATTGAAGGACACCGTGGATTTTAGTCAGTACAAGTCTGACAGTCCCTGCCGCCCTGCCCGGGGTGGGAGGACTCATCTGATGATTTTACCACGTAAAAAAAAGTAACCTTTACTAATATAACAGGGTTATGTGTTAAAAAAATAAGCTTTCATGGGTACTGAGTAGTTATGTTAATTAACTTTTACTCTGAAACCAAAGTTGAACCCTGTGTTTAGTAATAATAATAATAAATTCCACAACTATCACACAACGCCATCTAGTCCCAAGCTAAGCAGAGCTTGTGTTATGGGTACTAGACAACTGATAAACATACTTATATATTTCTAAATACATACATATTATAGATAAATTACACCCAGACACAGAACAAATGATCGAGCTCACCACACAAACATTTGTCCTGGGTGGGAATCGAACCCACGACCTCCGGCATAGCAGTCAGGGTCACTAACCACTAGACCAACAGGCCAGTCAAACATAGACAACAGGCCAGTCACACAAAGTTTCATACATGTCAACGGAAAAAATTTAAACTTGTATGAAGAACTGGTTTTTTTTAACTTTCCGGTTTTGACTTGATAAGAAAAAAAATATTCTCACTAGATCCATCTTTGATTTGGCCAGTGGATCTTCGGGGATTTGAGGGTTTTATCTTTTTTATAAACTAACAATTTCCAACATTTTTACCTCGGCGTGTGTTACAATAAATGTCACGAAATATACCCCTATATTTTAAGACATCGTTATTAGACTATTTTTTTTGTGCCATACTTTGCGCAATTCTGTGCAGCCTTGTTGGTAGTAGTTAGTAGTAACAAACATCCATCCATCCAAACTTTCACATTTAATCTTTGTAATCTAAATTAATATAGTAAAACTCAAGAGTTTCATTGTAACTTTGGTCAACCGCGTTAATCTTCGGAACTTCTCGTTTCGAATTAAAAAAAAAAGTATTAAATGGTCCACTTATCAAAGAATGCTATAATGCTATGTAACATCAGGGTACGTCAACTCGAAGCAACCACGGGGAACAGCTAGTGTAGTAAATTAAGGAAGATAAATTATTTCAAAGTGTCAATAACTTATTGCCTCTTGACCTTTATGAGTAGCTTTTGAATATAAATGTCAGAAATTGATGAATGTTGTTGGGTATTCCACACTGATTAATTGAAATACATATTGAGCATGGCTAATTGATTTAACGTATATTGGATATTTTGTTGTTGATTGAGTAGATAAGAGTGTAGGTATGTCAAAATAAGGGAACTCCTTATAATCCAAATTTAAATATTATTTCTTTAACTTGTTAAACTACTTTTTGAATTTAATGGCAATTCCCGCCCCTGATATGAGTAATATTATTATGTGATAGGAGCACATTTCGATACAAGTGGGGAAAAATTTATATGTGTATTCAAGGTGAAATAATTACGCGAGCTGTTCAGTGGCGATGCTGACAAGGAGCCGAGAACAATGACGACACGGTTGGCGCAGTGGCTTAGTGATCGACTGTAGCTTGGCGTGCCGCGGGTTCGACCCCCGCAACACCCTATGCAAAAAATATTTGTATGATCTGCAGGTTTGGGAGTTTGTATATGTGAGTTTCTATGCTTCTAAACGCGCTCACGATACAGGAAGAAATTTCTAGTATGGTGCAGTTTTGTAAAAAAAAAATAATTCAAAAACGTGTATTCGTGAAAATAAAATCATCGCTCTCTGTTTGCTAAAACTAAGATTACTGTATTTTATTTACGGTGTGCTTAAAGTTCGAGTATTTACAAGTACTGCGTTTATTGTATGGAAAAAGCGCATGAACATGTACGGACGAGGAATGAATTTTTCTAGCAAAAACTGGAAAGTCTTGATATGGCTTCTACCTACCACTACCACTGTTTCGAGCGCTAATATTCAAAACAGATCGCAGCATATTATTGTCAGCAGTTTGCAATAAACCGCTTCGCTCCGGGTAGATACATGCATGACATTCCAACTCAACGAACGATCCTTAAGGGACCTGTAGAGAATTATTGTGTCATGCAGTTATGTGTGCCACTTTCGAAACAGAAAAGATTTTAGTTGCTGAGATAACATGGAATTTTTCTAGTCTGTATTATTTAAGCAGGGAATACACTAGATGGACATGACAGGGGGCACTTTGTAGGTCTGTCTGTCACCACAATACACTTTACAGACTCATCAGTTTGTTGTCTCTTTCTCAACTAGCAACATGGTTTATTACGATTCTCATGTGTCCGTAAGACAAAACACGATCGTGCGGAGAAGCAATGGGCAAGTCTGCCAGACTGATTGCGACGGTCCTTCACTAGCAACTATTGCACTGATGATAGACGGACGTCCGACACGGCATGTTTGCAGACTTACTCGTGGTCATTTCCTTGAAGTGTATTCCCTGATTTAGGTACTTAAACGTTACAAGACCAAAGTGAAGAATTTAATTTGTAACACAAAACCTTCCCACAAATTTTCTGTGTGACCAATAGTTTGCCCTTTTTCCAAGATGGCTGCGGGGAAGGGTCGCATCTCCACATACTCTATACACCTTCGCATCTAAAAAAATTAATTGCGTCCTCAGTCAAAAGAGCACTAAGCTTAAAAAAATAATGATAAAATGGACAATCCAAATAAATGTTTTTATTAAAATGTTAGTTAATTTGAAATTAATGAACATTTCCAAGAATTTTGATTGAGTTTGTTCAGTATAGCTGCCTTTCAAATGTTTAATTGTTAACGAGAAGGAATCAATTACTTCGTGTTCCGGTTAGACTTTGGGTACCAATTATTCAAATTAAGTAAGAAATTAAACTTAAAAACTCATTTATCCAGGGCGAAATTATGGGGGATTGAAAATGAACTGAACTGCTTCGAGAAAAGGATGGTACGGCCGTGGCCCTTATTTGTGCGACTTCCTTGGCCCCAGATCATCTGTCTAAGCTTTTCTGATTCTAATAACCTTTTCTAATTCTTCGAACTAAATTGGGGTCAGTTTATGGTCCAACCGAATGCAAGTATTTTACATTTAGGGACTGCTTATCTGATCTCCAAAACTCAGTGATGGGTAATAGGATACCCCTTTGTAAGACCGGTTGCCAGACTTACGAGCTTCTGACTAACAGTAATGACTGTCAAAGATCAACAAATGACAGCTGAGGCTTATATGTGCTCTTCGAGGCACAGGGAAAATCCCCTATGTTTGATGGTCATTGGTCGCCCTTTCACAGCTGGAGAACTGGAGAAAGTCTTATATTGTTTGGTAAATTTTTGAAAAAGGTTTTCATCGAAATTCCACCGCAATTATTTATGACTGGCAACATTATTTTATACCATTACTCAACAACATCATCGAAGTATAATTTGTCTTACTGAAACTCAAATGTCATGCCTACCCTCATAATCCTCAGGAAACAATCTTGGTCTCACATTCCCATTAACCAAGATGAATCTTCATAAATATTGAGACCATCGTTACGCAAAGGCGTCACAAAGTTTCGCGTTACCTACTAACGCAAACGCGAACGTTAACGTTAAGAGCTGTCAAATCACGTTTCCTAAAAACAGCTTGACGTCAGTACCGCGGTTGGGTGATTAAAATGTAACTTTATATCAGAATGTCAGTAGAGCTTGCAAACAAGAGCATCCGTTTGCTAAGACTGAAGCTACATTCATAAGCAGACGCGGAAAGTGAGAAAAGATGGGTTCTGTACCGTCAGCACGAGTTTTCAGTATTTGAGACGTAAAGTAAACTGGAACTTTGACGACTTCAAATTGACAATTTTCAAGGGAAAAATTGGTTCCTTCTTCGCACACCAGAGGCGCTGTACCATATTTTCATACAATAAACGCTGTAAATACTGGAAAAACTCTGTAAAGTAAAATAGAGAAAACTCGTGCTAGGGGTAATGGTCTTGCATATTCAGCCTATAAAGTTTTCAAAGTTGGGACATGGGCTTGTTCTCTATGAGAAGGACTGGGCTTTCATAATTGGCTCGTGGTGTTCCTTGACATGTGGGTTTTCTTTAAGAGGCTTTATTTTGTTTTGTGAACAGAGGTGATGATTTAAATTACAATTATAACTGGTTAGGGGGCAACTCGTCCATGTAATTCGTAATTCTAGGTCAACCTATTGTCAGCCACAAAGGACAACTTAAGGAACAGTGTGGATTTCAGTAGGTACGAGTCACTCAACTGGGGCGGTAGGACTCGTTTGATAATTTCCAACTTAAATAAGGGCCCGGTTCGGATCCATCTCTGCCTCGGGCTAAGCTCAACAGATTATTGTGGTTACTAATTGATATTATATTGTAATGACAGACAGTAGGAAGTTGCTTCATAATACTGTCAATTGCGTACTAGATTAATCTCTTAAGGCGATTACCAATCGACTTATAGATACGACGACATTCAATGGATACAATAAATGTTTGTTGTGAGAAGAAGACAGATTCTCAGTTATCGTGATGTTAAGACCAGATTCCTTTTCAGAATTTTATTATGACTTAAACTGAGACTGACGTTAATTTAATAAGCACAAAATAATTCCTCGTTCGAACACTCGAGGCCCTTTTTCATTTTCCAAACAATGTACGTCGTAGTATTTCAAGTACGTGAATTTTTCGTAGTACGTTTATTTCAAAGAACGGTGTCAAAAAGCCAAAAATATTAAACAAAAACAAAGCCACGTACTTTCGAAATAATAATTACTTTACACTCTTTTTCAGTTGTCTTTGAAATCAGTTAATTTTATTTTCAGTTTTAGATGATGCCGTAAAAAAGTAAAAAAGTACCAAAGTGTTTTGGTAAAAGTTATCACGTGTGAACATTACTGATGAAATGTGAAGTCCTCCTTAGGGATTAGATAAGAGAGATAGGAAGCAGCAAAACAAAATCTGAAAAAACGCTTCAGCCCAACGCCTAAATCGTGACCACAAAAAGTAAGGAGTGGCGGCCATATTTGAGTAGCGCTAATTGAGGCTCGCAGCCGCCGAGCAAACACCGACACGACTCGGGCCAGCGCGACCCGGCTCATTTCACTAATAGTCAGCACGTACGGAGATAAGAGCTTTTGAAAGTCATTCGGGTAATGTTTTAAATGAGGGTCATTGGAGCTTGAAAGCCCATTTTGTATATTTTTTTCGAGGGTATTTGTAGTAATTGGTACTGATGAAAACAGCTTTTAGAGGTAATGGATATACAGATGTATACAAATTGGGTTATTTCAACAGAATCAATTAAGTAGGTACAGTCAGTACGATGCTGTTCTATGTGTTAATCACAAAGAATTCGTCGGTTAGTCGTAGCTACATCGCCTCTTACATGCACGCATGGTAGTTCTTCCAAAATGCTTTGCTGAAAAATTCGCAAACAAGCAAGCAACAGCCAGCCAGCCAGCAAGCAAATAAGCCCGCAAGCAAGCCAGTAAGCATGCTTACCAGCGAGTACGCAAGCTTGCAAGCCAGCAAGCAAGCCTGTCAGCCAGCCAGTCAGCTAGCTTACCAGCCAGCCAGCAAGCAAACCAGTCACCGAGCAAGACAGTCAAGAAGCAAGGCTGCCAGCTAGCCAGCGCACGTCTTCCAACCAACCAGGCTGGCAATTGCTATCCTAAACCATACCCATTCCGTCACATTCTACCGTGAGATCTATTGTGATTTTATCTGAGTAAATGTGAAATTCTCAAAATAATAATTAGAATTATTATAGGTCAGACGTATGTTTTGTTAATTCCCGGGGGATATGATATAACATTATTTTCGTATTGTAAGTACGAATGTTTGGAAATATAATTAGATTCGTGGGTATGAGACATGAAAGATTTCAGTAGGACTTCGTTGCCACGTGTATGTGAGGCGTGGGGAGGAAAATATGTAACATTGTAGAAGAAAGTTTTGAGTATTAAACAAACAGTGTTTTGGAGCCTCGTGTAGATTATTATATGTACCTAAGGTTGAATAATTGAAGTAACGTTACTTAATTAATGTTAATATTCATAACATGTTTCAATATATTTTTAGAATATTTTTTTATTATCCGTATATGTATTACTAGCTGTTACCAGCGGTTCCACCCGCTACAACTCGAAAATCATCCCAAGGGAACATAAAATCGGGATAAAAACTATCCTATGTGTTATACCAGGTTATAAACTATCTTTGTACTAAATTTCAACCAAATCCGTTCAGTAGTTTTTGCGTGAAAGAGTAACAAACATCCATCCACACATACAAACTTTCACGTTTATAATATTAGTAGTCACGTTTATAATATTAGTAGGATTCAAGAACAGTGTTGCACTATCCTTGATATCATCAAAATCCGTCTAGTCGTCCTGATAGGACAGAATAACAAGCATTAGTTAATTCCATCCAATCTTTCACATTTATAATATTAGTAAAGTAGTATTAATACTTCGGCCACACAGCGGGTTCGATCCCCGCACGAGTAGTGGTTTTAGGTCTGCGCGTTTATCTAGTTGTATGTGTGTTTCTATGTTTGTGATACTAGAAAAAAACCTACAAAGTTTTTCAAATAAAGAAAAAAAAAAAGAATTAAATGGAGAAATATTTCAAATAGAAAGAAAAAAGAGGCTGTGTTAAATATAGTAAAGGGTTCAAGTAATAAGGCTCATTTTCTCTTATTGTTTTTTACTTACAGAATCATAGATACTCGTATAATTTCGGTGTTATTGTTAAGATTCTGTTCTCTTGTTAAAGTTCAAGGTAAATATATGGGTCGTCTATCATAATATTATGTAATGTTAACCTTTGAGAATTTCATCAGTAAAATGTTGTAAATTGTGCGGTCATAAATGTCATGATTTTTTTAGTAAAAAGCTTTATGCCAGGTTAGGATGGACATGAATGGAAATAATGTTTTATTACTATAACATATACTATACTAAGATAAAACTAGGTCATCATCATCCTGCCAAGCCTTTTCCCAACTATATTGGGGTCGGCTTCCAGTCGAACCAGATTCAGCTGGATATCAGTATTTTACATGGAGCGACTGCCTGTCGGACCCCCACAACCCAGTAACTGGGTAATACCCATATCCCATGGGTACGACTGGTTGTCAGACTTTAGAGCTTCTGACTTAGATAACGACTGTAAAAGATCAACAAATGACAGTCGGGACCAATGGTAAAGGTAAAACTAGGTAGGTCTGCCGGAAAACTCGCGCTGGTGGCGGCGTCTGTATTCTTCTACAAGAACACATAGAATACTTGGAGAGAAGTGATATAACAGACATGTCAGTTGAATATGTAATAGAAGTGTGTGCAATAGAATTACAAATAGAGAATTTACTATTAATTATTATTTACTGGAATAGGAGAGAGGAAGCTATATTTTATAAACAATTAAAACAAATATTAGATTATTTAAATAAGAAAGACTCCAGACTGAATATTGTTATAGGAGGAGACTTTAATATAAATGTATTAGATGGTAGCTTAAAAACAAACCAATTCTTAGATCTCATGTTGGAATTTAATTTTGTACAACATATAAAATTACCGACAAGAGTGACCCAAACTACCTCAACGTGTCTAGATTTAATTTTTACAAACACCAACATAAGACTACACACCACAGTGGAAGAGTTGGGACTCTCTGACCATAGTAGTACAATTATACAATTAGCTGTGCCCCGGCAAACTAGACAAATAGTCTGGTGTGTTGAAAAGAGACTGTTCAATAGCAAAAACATACAATGTTTCAAATCTAAGCTAAAAGAAATAAAATGGAACGATATAATAAAGCCCAATAAGAACATTGATGAAAACTATGAATCATTTAACAATACACTAACTTGCATACTTAATCAATCCATCCCAAAAAGAAAATTAAAGCTAAAAACAAATTATAAAAAACATTGGCTAACAAAAGGCATCAAAATTTCTTGTAAAAATAAAAGGCTTGAAAAAATACTATCCACTAAAACAAATAACCCTTTAATTAAACAACATTACAAAACATATGAAAAAACTTTAAAACAAATTGTAAACAAGGCTAAAAAACTACAGTATATAAATAAATTAATGAAATCTAATAATAAAGTAAAGACTATGTGGAAAATTATAAACGAGCGAACTAATAAAAATATAAAAAAGGCAAAAAAAAACATAACGCTACGTGTCAACGACAATATTATCTCGGACCCAAAGCAAACAGCAAATATATTTAATAACTTCTTTGCGTCTATCGGAGAAGGAAACGCGCCAACTCCCGACAAAGAACCGCGAAACATCTCTGTGGTCCACCGCACAGAAAATACCATGTTCCTAAGTACAGCAGGTCCCAGTGAAATAAATTTAATATTGAAAAGCCTTAAGAACAAAAACAGCTATGGAATAGATGAAATACCGCCAACCCTAGTCAAACAGTGTGCAGATGAGCTAACCTTGCCATTCTACTTGCTAGTCAATCAGTCTTTTGAGGAAGGAAGATTTCCTAACTACCTAAAGAAAGCCGTTATAAAGCCAATTCATAAGAAAGACTCAAAAACCAACCCCTCTAATTACCGCCCTATTGCTCTTTTACCTACAGCCTCGAAAATATTCGAGAAAGCGATGTGTAATCGAGTCTATTCGTTTTGCGAAAAATATAAAATCTTTAATGAATCACAGAATGGTTTCCGTAAAAACCACTCTACAGTTCGAGCAGTATACAATTTTATCCAAGAAGCCATTAACATAATTAATAAGAAAAAATATGCCGTCGGAATACTGCTAGACATGACAAAAGCTTACGATAAAGTGCAATTTGACATCCTACTTAACAAGCTACAAGGAATAGGGATCCGTGGAAAATCTTACGAATGGTTCAAATCATATTTGCAAAATAGAGAACAACAAGTGGAAATAGAATACTACAACGAACATGCTAAACAAATCCAATACATTCGGTCAGAAAGTAAGCAAATAAATGCCTCAATCCCCCAAGGGACTGTTATTGGATGCCTCCTATTCATCTATTATATATAAAAATGAAACCCGTTTTCCGTTGTCACGACATAACATGAAAACGGTTTGACCGATTCAGATAATTATTTTTTTTGTTGTGTTTGTAACCATCGGGACCGGGTTTTAGACCGGGTCCTCCACCCGTGCGAAGCCGGGACGGGCCGCTAGTTATCTATATAAACGACCTTCCTACAGTCATAAAGGAGTCATGTGTTCTGTTCGCCGACGATATTTCAGTACTAACTTCTTGCTACGACAATACCAACTTAACCGAAGAACTTAAAGGTATACTAAACAAAATAATAGCTTGGATGACAGAACACAACCTTGAATTAAATTTCAATAAAACTAAAATAATGTCCTTCCATCCACATCAGAAAACTCCTTTAGACATACAATTTATTTACAATGATACAAATATAGAAACAGTAAAAGAATTCAACCTACTCGGCTTATCCATAGATACACATTTAAATTGGAAATCACATGTTAAAAAAATCAGATCAAAGTTGTCAAAATTTGCCTATGCCCTCCGTGAAATAAAAAAATCAACAAATCTCTCCACTGCTCTAGTTACGTATTATGCCTATGCATACGCATGGTTGAACTACGGCGTAATATTATGGGGAAATAGCACAGACGCACCAACACTTTTCATACTACAAAAACGATTGATTAGAATACTAGTTAACATAGATAACACAGATAGCTGCAAACCCCATTTCCAAGAACATAAAATTCTAACCCTACCTTGTATATACATTTTGGAAATGTGTAAATTTGTTAGAAATAATGAAAAACTCTACACTACACGCGAAAACATACAGACTCACTACACACTACGACACAAAAATAGAATAAACCTACCAAGTTCTAAGTTAAAAATACACTCCTCAAGCAGTCTAGTAATGGCAGGTAAAATATATAATAAATTACCAGATGAAATTAAAAATGAAGAAAAATTTAACATCTTTATAAATAAATTAAAACAATTTCTAATACGTAAATGTTATTATAATGTACAAGAATATTTAAATGATAAATTTAATAAATAAACAACTATACCAAAAAAAGAAAAACGCAATAATAATTTATAATCCCAATGATAATACATGTATAATTTAAATAAATATTATTGTATTAATCCAATTATTGAGTAGTAAAAGTTATATTGTATTCAATTAGTTATAAGCCCACCTACCTACAAAAAATAAAATAGAATAAAAACAAGAGAAAATCAAAAATTGTAAAGAAATATTTAAAATAGCCCTCCTCCTAATTTTTATATTGTTATGCCCGACAGGGCCCACAATGCTCCTAAACTAATGTATATGTTACCGGCCAAACCCGATTTCAGGACAAACTAGTATGGCCTAGGCTAAACTAGTTTCGACACAGTCCCGCTTTGCGGATTTCCTACTACTGGGTGGTTTTAAAAAAAAGAACCACGAAGAGGATGGCGGGGTCTTTCAGACCCCGCCATCCTCTTCTAACCTAAATTGTCCGAGTCGGGGTGCCAGCAAGTCCCTAGCTTGCAAAAAACTAGTTTAGCCTAGACCAAACTAGTTTGTCCTGAAAATCGGGTTTGGCCGGTAACATATATATATATATCCTTATGTACCCTACCACCTAAGTTCACATTGTGGAATGCAATAAATGTATTGAGTATTGAGTATAGGTAATACGCTCTAATTGACAAATCGCCCCGTCATTCTAGTCCTCAAACTACGGCTGAACTTGTTGCACGCCAACAGAGGCCGAAGCGGTATAATGACAATATTTTTGTCGACAAAGACAAATATGTACAAGAATTTAATAGAAATTAAAGAAAAGTAAATTGAAATCCAAAAACACGCAAGTGATACGCGGTGTTACGACTGTGTAGCCAGAGTGGCTTCACTGCTCACTGTCGTAGCGCGTAGCACAGTCTGCTACGGCGTAGCATTGTGCTACGATAGCACTGTCTTCGTTTCATAGTACGGAACGTTTAAGAACTTTTTGTTCACTTGAATAAATTTTGTATTGTGTTTCAATTTAATTTACACGTTGTTATTTTTACAAAAAAATAAAACTTTAATAAAACCTATTTTTTATTTTGATAACATTCCGAGTATTACAACGAAAAGAAACATGATTGATGAAAATAATTTGACGTTTTTTCTCATAAAACTTAGGGGTAACAGCTTTCGGTGGTATCAATAAAATAAGTTAGGCTCCTTGAAGTGACGTGAAGTAATAACTTATTGGATTTATGAGCAAGTAATGTAGTAATAAAGGTTGCCCAAGTACGTTCACAACGGCTTTTGGTATTATTTTATTATGTGGAGCTTATTTGTAAATTATACTTCAGGTAAGAAAGTCGTTCTAAGGACCGTTTGCTATGCGATCAAGGACCTGGAATCGTACTTTCTAAGTCCGGTAACGGAGACATGGGTACGGATACGGATGTACTAACGTTAAATTCTTTTCCACCGGACTAAACTTAGAGCCACACCACGACTAAAATACTTTTGACACAACGATAGTACCTATGTCACTACATAAAATTGCATTGAAAATGTAGTACCACAAATTTTCCGCAGGTGGTGACACACATGAGTGGTGGCGCGGACTAAAGAGCTATCTATCAAATCGTATTAATATCATTCATTCTTAGTTAGAGAAAACGCCCGTTACTAAGGCCGAATTTATCTGACGGAGCCTTCTTAGAGGGCCAGGGCCAGCTGGGATCACGGGACTGTCTCATCAGGAAACCGTCACCCTGGAACGTAAAGGGCTATTGAAGGATCACTGTGGATTTTAGTCAGTACGAGTCTGACGTAATGGGCGGGAGGACTCATTTTTATGATTCAATCACGAAAAAAGGCCTAAACGACGGGTTTCGTGCGTAGAGATTAGACCCACAGCACAGTGGTCCCGCCATAGGACAATCGACAGAAAAGTCGATGGTCAAATAACGTACGTAAAAATCCCGAGAATTAACTAACTTGGATCTTTTGAACAGACTCCTTCTTAATTCAGCCCCACTTATTTCTAGCATGAGAAAGTTACTGTGTAAGAAGAAGTCTGTGTTAGCAAAAGAAGTGTTGGATTTACTACCAACCTAATACTTATGGAATTTTTAAAAACATAAATATTATAAATTATATTAATGTTATCGTGCTGTATGAAAAGTCATTTTTTTATTGAAATACTATGTTACGCTTCTGTTAATCTGGGTTTTATTATTTCTATGCCAATTAAGCTATGATCGGAAATGATAATAGTAGAAACACAACCCATTTTATTGTCACCTACTTACTAACGATTTTTTTAGTTTGGATAAATGCTTTTTTGAGAATATAATAACTAAAATTTCAAAATAGTTATTTGTTATACAAGAGTGCAAAGTTGATTTTTAACCGCGTGCTCAATTTTGATGACCGAGCAAGCGAATGATTCTAAAATTGAATCATGAGCGATAGCAAGGGAATCAAAAGAGCACAAGGTGAAAAATCTTTGCACTCGAGTGCAACACGTAACTTTTCATCCCACCTCAGCGAGGAAATGACTAAGGGAAAAGGGAGGCCGTATTGAATTCCGAAACAATACTAAGGATTCTGGGGGTGAACGTAGCGCAGCGAGGAGGTTCAAGTGTTAATTCCCTAAAGAAACGAGGGAATAAAGTTGAAAATCCTTAGTGTAGCGAGGGATTCAAGTTAGCCCAAGACAACGCAGCTTTACTCCCGAGAAGCGTACTCTGCCTTTCACACATATTGCAAAGAAACAAATTCTATTTTTGAAATTTGATGGCGTACGACAACCTTCGAAAGTCAAGTGGGCACCACAAGCGATCAGCTGTTGGCAACTGGCCGCCATTACTGCTACAAGTGCTACAACTCTTTAGTGCACACGATGTTCTAAATTCAAATTTACTTTATTCATTAGAGGATAAAAACGGCTTTTACCCTCAGATATCGAAGAGAAAAAGTACCCTTTCCGAGATGGGGGGATGAAAACATTATTTATTTTCCTCAAAACAATCATTTCGTATACAAAAAGAACATTATTTTATTTTTAATCCGACCTGCAATCCGAATGACCGCCTTCCTAAGAAACGGGACCACTGTGCACAGGTCCGGTTTGACGGCGGGTTTCGTGTTCCACGCGTCCTTCAAGGAGCAAGCAAATTAATCAAGCAAAAAAAAAGTAAATTAAGCAGTCAGCAAATTAATCGACCCATCGAGCCGCCTTTACCGGGTTTCGGCACCGTGTAATAATACAGTGGTAATAAATGAGATACTTGGTACAAAGCAAAGCAGTTTTTGTGAACTTGTTACTGTACTATATGGCACATCTAGACGTCCCTTCCGTCCGTCCTGTCTCAAAAGCAAAGATCCCTACCATCCATCATTCCACCATCATTAATAAGGAAAACATCCTCAAAAAACATGTTTCCTTAAAAAAACCGGTTCAAGTGCGGTTCGGTAGTGGGGTTCCTTAGGTACCATTATTTATGAAAACGGCAAAAAATTGTTCGTTGCCGCCCCCTTCAATATTATTATAATTTGTTTTATTTGAATTTATTTATTTATTCCCTCTCACAAGAGAGGAGGCCTGTGTTCCAGCAGTGGGAACGTTATAGGCTGATGATGATGATTTATGTATTTCCAAAGTGAATATATGTATAATTAAATATTTTATGTATACAACACAGGGTTGACGGTTGTTGCCCGTATCAAAATAGAGCAAAAAAAAATATTTAGTATTTGTTGTTATAGCAGTAACATAAATATATTATCTGTGATCATTTCAACTGTCTAACTGTCACGGTTCATTAAATACAGCCTGATGACAGATGGACGGACAGACGGACAGTGAAGTCTTAATAATAGGGTCCTGTTTTACCCTTTGGGTACAGATCCCTAAAAACCGATTCATCCAACATTCCACTAACATTCCCCTTTCTTAGGTACGTATGTATGGTTGACAACCAATTGAAAAGGGCTGAGCAACAGTGCATCAAGCGACATACCAAAACCATGGGGTTTTGAAAGCTACTCGCATAACATTAAAGCTTATTTTCCATTTTTGTTCAAATTAGCAATTTCTGAAAGCATTAATCTCGGCCGGCTTTGAATAATCGATTTACATAAATTCGATATCCGATTAAATACTCGCTAATCGTTTTAATTCTGTGAGATGAAAGTCGATGGCTTGACGATAAACTAAATATGTATATTCTATTATAATATGCTAATCATTTTGTCAGAACAGATTATTTTGAGCCTGAATTGAGATTGTTTTGACAAAATTAGTTTTGATATTATATCAGTTTGTGGAAGCCCACGACTTAATAATTATGGTATTAATAGTAAGAGTTGTTGTTAGACTTCGTTGTTCTATACATAATTATTCATATTTTGGTCAAAGTTTTACCTGTAAAATTCAATACTAGTCTAAAGATTCAATTAATGTTTGGAAGGTAATTTGCCGTAGTTCCTGTAAGCGCCACATTTTCTCAAATAATTCGTACACAAAAAATTTGTTGCTAGTTTTTCAATTTCTGTTTTGGTCATATTGTCAAAATGGTTGGGTGATTTTCTACAATACTTCTTCTATAACTCGTTATCACAATGGCCACCTAATGTCTAGTCAACATCAAAGGTCTTTTCACAAGATTTCAGTATTTTATTTCCACCGTACTTGAAGAATGGAAATCCTTAAGTTCCAGTTAACTTTACGTCACAAAAACTGTGAATTCATGATAAGGCCTTAGTTCATACTATGTGTCTATGGTGGAATGTTCCATAATCACCTGGTAATGGCGTGGACATGTTCCTAAGTTTATTGCTAAACTACGACCAGGAAGTCATTCCTTTTAAGTGTAAAGAGGTAGTACGATTTTTATGCGAAGTACGGATTTTATCTTAAGTACTACTTTATTGTTCTTCGAAGACTTTATCATAGATATATGAATAGTTTCTTAAAATTAAAAGAATTTATCTCTGCTTATTTCAAAGCGGATAAAACTAAGATTAAGTTATACAGGGTGAATTTTCTAACTTGGCATAAATGGCGTACTTCGAAACTATGAGCAATAGTAAAATATAATATAAACTATATTTCTGTAAATCTCAAATATATAAATAAAGTTTGCCAATCGATTATAGTTTGTTGAAAGTTCGACAGCAACGCTTTAGGTATCACAAAGATGCAAATTGGAAACTTAAGCCCTAACTATAGAGCTCGTTTGCCTTTATTTATCTCTAATAAAAAACTTTACAGAAGAATATAAGTAATACTTCATCGTGATCGTTTCGGAGGAGCACTATCACAAACATCGTGACACGAAATTTTTATATGTACGCTAATATTATAAAGAGTCAAAGGAGTTTGAAGGTTTGGGCCCTATCGTCTCCATTTTTCTTTTCAGAGTCGCGGTACACAATAATGTGCCTTTAGATGGGATTCATTATGACAAAAATATATATATATATATATATATATAAAAAACATGTGTGCAAGTGGTAGAAGTGAAACCTCCAAAAAAGTTGTCTTCAATAAAGAGAAACCACGAATAAAAAAAACAAATATATAATGTTTCCTATTCTTATTATTATTCTTTATTGTAATAACATTTAACATAAGGGTAAGTTATGTACAAAGGCGAGCTTAACCCAGAATTGGGTTTTCTTACAGGGATAGAGATATTTTAATTTTAGCGAGGACAAATAATTATTGGTGTACAACATTTTAATAATTTTTGCTAATTTCCTATCTCATTTTCTCCAACGTAAAATTCTTATGAATTTAGGTGTCTGTCTCTTTTTACTGTCGCCTTTTCGTTTCATCGACTTAATCACAACGATACTAATTAAACATTCACTTAAAAAAATGGCAGTTTCAACTACATATTTACATAAATTTTTTTTACTTAGTAAAATCATCAAATGAGTCATCCCACCCAGGGCAGGGGAGGGACTGTCAGACTCGTACTGACTAAAATCTACGGTGTCCTTCAATGGCCCTTTATGTTCCGGAGACACGGTAATTCGGTAAATCCCGCGACAAGATGAAAGACACTTATATAAACAAGACTGAGAAGAAACATTATGTGCAATTAACACGTGTTAGAAGTGAAAATTTTAGCTTTTTATGAGAAAGCCACGGACATTAGAAACACTGTATAATGCTTTGGTTTCATTTTCTACTACTTTAAATCTTATGAGTTTATGTGTGGTTTTTTATTACTGTCACCTTTTCGTTTCATCGACTTAATCACAGCGATGCTAATTAACTTTTCACTTTAAAAAATGGCAGTTTCAACTACATATTTACATTTCTACATTCTCAAACACTGAAATACAAACACTCTCCATTTCTAACTAGACCAACCAAACAGCGCCGCTTGCAGGAAATCCTGTGTAAATATTAAATGCGGTTCGCTGTATATCCGGCACCGTTACGTCTGCTCCTATTAGATTAGGTTAGGGCGAGCCATATCTGCCGGCCGATATCAACCGCAGTCTTAATTAAAAGTAAACGAATCATTTTGTTGCTTTCTTTTAATTGAAAATTGATTCAGTTTGATTCTTTTCTTAACGTTGATTTGATCTTGAATTTAATTTTTATCTTTAATTTTTAGGAGATGTAGTGCAATCTGGGTATCGGTTTGAGTATTGTATTCGGAAGATAATGCTTTGGAAAGTATAATATTTTGTTACTTAAATAAAATTTAACTACATATGTTTTTTTTTCTGTACATATTACTAGTAGGTTTGTGTAACTATCTTCGTAAACTTTCCAAGTCACTACATATACCTACCTTAACATTATATTGTTTACATAATATTAAAGTTTACATGTAGGTATATTTTATTTTTTTGTCCTGGTTGTCAACCCACTCGGTACCTACCTATCTGAAAGTTTGTAAGACTGGATGGAGGTTTGTTACTCTTTTACGAAAAAAAAATTCTACACGTACCTATTTGGATAAAACTTAGTACACTTATAGTTTAAAACGAGTTTATCACACAGTTTAAGGCGGATCTTCCCTAGGGATAGCTTTAGAGTTGTATCGAGGGAAGTCGATTTCCACAGCTAGCATTTATATAAATCTACGAAACCACGTTTAGGTCATTTATTTAGCTACGACCTCCTCGGTCCTCAAGGTTAAAATCCCCACAGGAATCCAGACTAATTTATTTAGACTGTCTTACGCAATAATAATTAAGATAATGATCCGAACATTGTATTAGTAATAAACAAAATGAATTTAATTGTAGTTATTTAAGGCCGGGCCTCCAGGGACTATTAAAATAAATAGTCTACCAAAACATGGCTTTATATAATAATTATTATAAATAATAGGATATATGGATGAATTTTGGTCACTTGGGAGTTGTTGTAAATGATAAACGAGCTAGATAGTGAAGATTTCAAACTTGTATTTTTGAAAACGGCTGGACCGATTCAGATAATTCTTTTTTTGTTGTATTTGTAACCATCGGGACCGAGTTTTAAAGAACTTCTACCCGTGCGAAGCCGGGACGGGTCGCTAGTTAATCATAAATATATCGTACCGGTTGACGATTTCGAAAGTTCGACCCTTAGCGCGACTTTTCACTTTTTTACTTTACAGCGTCTTTCCAGTATTTACAGCGTTTCTTGTATGAAAAAATGAAACAGTGCCTCTAGTGTGCGAAGAAGGAACTAATTTTTTCCTTGAAAATTGTCAAAGTTCCAGTTTACTTTACGTCTCAAATACTGAAAACTCGTGCTAAGGGTAGGTCTAAAATCAAAGTATAATTGATAAAACATTATTTATTTTTGTGCTGAATTATAAAAAAAAACTTTTGGAGAGCAAAAAGGTACGAAATGTTAGTTTAGCATAATTATAATATAGGAGTTAATAAACGAATAATAACAATCGAGAATATTTTTGTGTTAAACAACGGTTTTAGTATAGTTCTAGTTGTTGTGAGTTTGTTTTGAAAAAACAATGTTAAACAGTCATCTAGAAAACTAGAATATAATATAAAGTTAGGCAGTCTATCTAGCATCGTAGGTATCTGTTGTTGTTCTGTTGACCTTTGAAAATGGTCGAATAAAAATAAAGTAGAGAAAAATAAAATAATTTCACATTTCAATAAACGTATCTAACGCTTATTAAAATGTGGAATTATTTTTATTTGTACAGTTTATACATACTTACTTGTAAATCATACAATCGGTATGTTAACTTCATCAACAAATTGCTTTAATTATTCTTTCAGATAGAGTTTTAAAAAAAATGGACACGCATTTTTATTGATGCTTATTTATTTTTAATCAACTCGCACTCTGGACACTCGCCTATATTGTTTCGTGCCTCGATCTAGAAACATAAAGCCGCGTACAGACATCGCGAGGCGTGCGACACGAATGGTTCGTCTCGCATGCCTCAACCTGAGGCATACGATGGTACATTTATACGTGCGTCCCGAACGAAACATGCTCAAGCTGAGCAAGCAAACCACCACGCACGGTGTTCGTCAGTATAAAACGCAAACAACACCTGTCCGTCCACACGGAGCGCACGGCTCGTACTGAGGCGGCGTTCGCAACGATCGTATGGCGCGAATGCTCACTGTGAGCACACACGTCCACACAGCCCGAGGCATGCGAGACGAACCATTCGTGTCGCACGCCTCGCGATGTCTGTACGCGCCTTAAGACGCGTCCACACATAGTAAGTAGCCTCGCGAGTCAGTTTACTCGCGCGGCAAATTCCTCGCGAGGCTACTCGCTCTGTGTGGAATAACGACGATGTATCAGGTAAGGAGGGAGCGAATTTCGACCCCGTGTCCGTTACGTACCCGAGTTGAATGGAAGGTGTCGACTCAATAGTTTTTACGACTCAATAACCGGGCCGGATTGGGAATCCTGTCGCATACACGCATAATGGTTTCCTGGCATTTGATGCGTATTTTTAACCTGTTTTCGTTGATCAGTTAGAATATGAGTGTTTTAAAGAATGTATTTTTTTATCAATTCCCACGGATCAGTTGCTTGAACAGTAGGTAGATAATTATACTAACAATTTGTTAAAATCCATTTTGAACTAATCTAAATACTGGTTTAAAATTCAAACAAGCTCCAGCAAGTTTATTGATTACTAGCTGTGCCCGCGACTTCGTTCGCGTGGATGTCGGAAATTACCAATGTATTTTTTTGTGCGAAGCGTCGGGTAAAAAGGTCTCCCTCCAAAATCCCACCGTATCCCATCGTATCCCATCTTATCCCATCTTATCCCATCTTATCCCATCTTATCCCATCTTATCCCATCTTATCCCATCTTATCCCATCTTATCCCATCTTATCCCATCTTATCCCATCTTATCCCATCTTATCCCATCTTATCCCATCTTATCCCATCTTATCCCATCTTATCCCATCTTATCCCATCTTATCCCATCTTATCCCATCTTATCCCATCTTATCCCATCTTATCCCATCTTATCCCATCTTATCCCATCTTATCCCGTCCTGTTCCGTCCTGTCTCGTCCTGTCCCGTACTGTCCCGTCCTGTCCCGTCCAGTCCCGTCCTGTCCCGTCCTATCCTGTCCTGTCCCGTTCTGTCCCGTCCTGTCCCGTCCTGTCCCATCCTATCCCGTCCTATCCCGTCCTGTCCGTCCTGTCCCGTCCTGTCGCGTCCTATCCCATCCTATCCCATTCTATCCCATCCTATCCCATCCTATCCCATCCTATCCTATTCTATCCCATCCTATCCTATCCTATCCCATCCTATCATAATCATTAGATGAATTTTTATTTGAATATGTAGCAGAATCGAAGCTAGATCGCGCTATGAACTACGCGTCTTGGTGTGAACTGACCGTAATTTTACTTCTGAAACACTTTATATTCGAATAACTTTTGATAGACTGAACCGATTCCAATGAAACAAAAACTAAATTCCTCTCCAAGTTACGCTTAATCGTTGTGTATAAAAGTTATCTACATAAATTTCGTACATTTTACGTGATACCTGGACAAATAAACATACAAACAGACAAACAGACAAACAGACAAACAGACAAACAGACAAAAATTCTAAAAATGCTAGAAATGGGTTCTATTGGTTGTCCTTTAATACCCTGGCTAAATTTTTTGAGTTTTTTTTTTTAATGTACAAAAATAACTTTTCTACAGTTTTATTATATGTATAGATTATTAGTTAAAGAAACTGTAACTGTCTTATACAGTTTTAGAGACATAAATCTAAAAACTGTTAATCTGACTTATTATTTCTTCTTTAATATCTGTAATGTACAGACGGCCTGTTAAAATTTTATTAAATGTACAACAGTTTTTTAATTCAAATTTTAAAAAGAGTCCCTTAATATTCTACACAGGTCTAAACTTATCGCGCACCCTTTTTTGTAAATTAAACAAATACAATTTATTTCGAGTACAATTATAAGATCTAAAACAAATTACTTGATTAAAATTGAATGAGCTTATCTTGAGCGTTGTTCATCAAATAATTGTTTTATTAATGGTTTTTATTTTACTGAAGTTGATGAAGGTTCAAGAGATTTAGATAGACTAAATAAATTAATAAAAAAGGCAACTGTTTTGTTCGTAAAATGCCTCTGATTTATGTATAGAATAAATTCACACAATACTTGAACTATTTTATCAGTATCCTTAGTACGAGTTTTCAGTATTTGAGACGTAAAGTAAACTGGAACTTTGACAATTTCAAAATGACAATTTTCAAGGAAAAAATTAGTTCCTTCTTCGCACACCAGAGGCGCTGTTCCATTTTTTCATACAAGAAACTCGTGCTACTGATGGTGAATCCTAACGCATTTTTTTTAACCTATGTTATCCCACTGCTGGTAAAAGTCTCCTCCATAACCTTCCAATCTTTCTTGTGTGCGGCTTGACATAAGCGGCCTTTCGGAACTCATATACCTAATAAATGTTTGTTTTTTTTTTGTTATAAAGTCATAGTCAAATCATTTATTTCAATTAGGCCATCAAAGAGGCACTTTTAAACGTCGAATTAAAATTAAGGAAATGGGATGGGATGGGATTGATTCTACACCGATTCGCAAAGGTAGGTTGTATGAAGAAGAATGGGCAAGAAACTCCATACTTACTCTTTTTAAAAATGTTTTACAATATTTTTTTACATCATTGAAATAAATAATGTAAAAAGAGATTTCTGTCCTAGCAGTGAAAACATTGTAGGCTGATGATGTTGATAATAATAAATAATAAATTCTTTATTGCCATATAAAATTTCACAATAATATGAGACCCTGGTTCCAGAGCTCTGGAAGTTAGAGTACCTGTGTTTCAGGAGCCAAAAGGCGCTAGAAAAACCGGCTTTAAAATTTAAAAAGTCGCATACAAATCGGTTCTCAAAATCAAGAAAGCAGTGGTGGCCCAGTCGTATTGCCACCACTTACGAGTCATAGGTCGTGGGTTCAAACCCAGCCTGGCGCACATTACTTTATGTAATTTATTTCATCACCACTGCTCTCAAAGTGGTGAAGAAAAATGTCGTGAGGAAACCGGCATGTCCTAGAACTATCAAATTCGAAGACATGTGACATCTACTAACCCGCACACGGGCCCACGTTGTGGATTATTGTCCCATAGAGGCTCGTATACAGGCTCCCATAGAGGCTCTCAGACACGAGGCCTGTGTCCCAGGAGTGGGAACATTATAGGCTGATGATGGTACTAATCGGTGAGGAGCTTGTGGCTAAATAATTACAGTCGCACAGGCCGATTTTCCGTGAAAGCCGACCCCAATATAGTTGGGAAAAGACTAGGCAGATGATGATGATGATACAAATCGGTTCATCCTTTTAAGAGAAAACACACAATGTAATACTCGTTTTTTATGTCGAGGTTAACAAAATGTTGTAACTTGTCGATATACGCCAGCTACATGAGCCAATTGGCAGAAATGAGGGCAATAAGCGAACATGTCACTTACACACAATCGTGTGTTTGACAAATTGTTACTCTCCTTTCTGCCAAGTTTTTAACATAAAGCTCTTTGTTTTATCTTTTTTTTTCAGACTTAATGCGGTTTTGCTTGAATATTACGTTGTATCGTATTTTATGTTGAAGGATAGACTAGTTATAAAAGTTAGGATTGCAATTCATGGTGATGTTGTTTTAAACTTAAATAAATAATAAGACGTATCAAGATTGTATTTTATAGATATTATAAAAAAAAACACCTTTCCCCCCTCCCGCCCTGTGTGGAGCAGAAAACTCCACCGTGTTCCTTCAATTGCCATTAACGCTCCAGGGTCACGGTGACCTGTCTAGACAGTTATTAAACCTACAGTCCGTATTTTTTTTAACCAAAGCATGGCGACTGAACAATAGGTTTTTTTTTCTATTTTAAACATTGCCATGCAAAATGCTATTCAAAATCTATTGTTCGTACTGGGTGTGCAAGTAAGAAAGGGACATAAGGTCAAAGGTTGCCATAATCTAAATATATACTGTTACATAGCAGTTACGTTCAGTCATTGGCTATGTTCCCTTCTTTGAATTTTCAACCCCTATTTTTTCTCTATTCCATAGACTTTCCCGATCATTTTTGTTCGACAAACTCCCGTAAAATTTTATTCGACAACTTTGAATTCAAAGCATTTTTTCCTATCATACGGGATATTGTGTCTTCAGATACTTTCTTGTAAATATTTTAGAGACGTGAGGTAACCTATTCCTAGCCATTTCTTTCATCTTATATTATTATCCTAACTAATACTACATGTAAATGCGAAAGTTTGTTTCTGGGTGTTTATGTATATTCCCTTTTATACATGAAAACGGCTGACATAGATGAGACCTGAGACATAGTTATAGGGTTGTATACAACAAGGAAGGTCAAGAACAAAGCAAAAAAACAGCTGTTCTCTTAATGCGACAGTTTATATGGATGGATAACTCAATAACGCCAGAATGGCTGAACGGATCTGGATAAATTTAGCACAGATATAAATTATTGTCATTAAGAATAATATTATTGTATACCATTTATCTCGATTTTAATTTGCTACGGACCAGTTTCGTTCTACCGCTCAAAGACAGTAACAAAAGCTAGTACATCAAACGACTAAATGAAATTCACATTATGAAAATTCCTCTTTTGTGTCGTTTTCAGGTAAATATTTACGGAATTGTGAGGACTAGCGAGCCGGAAGTGTACGCGTATTGTGACAAAAAAGGTACAAATATTTAAAAAAATGTGACATTACCTTAATATAATACATTAAAGAATACATATAATATAATACAAATAATACATATAATTTATAATACATAAAGTACATTATACCCTTAATAATTATAACCAGACCGCAACTAAAAACATGTTGGCAATAAAAAGTTATGATTGAATGAAAATTTGAGACAACTGAGACTGATGAAATACATCACACATTGCCAAAAAAGTATCGTATTAAGTCATAAATAGCAAATATTAAACAAGAGCAAGTGTAGCTAAATCATTCACAAGATTCGTTCCTTGAAATTCGTATAAGCCATAAATCCCTTCAAAGATGATCCCTTATCGAAAGTTCGAACCAGATTATGATCCAATAACAATAAAAGAAAGAAAAACAATCCGAACCAAAGAACCGTTTATTTTCAATTTCAGATCAACACGATATCGCACCAATATCCTAACTCTATAAAGTTTTTGTCGCCTACCAGAGGCTCGGAGCGGAACAAATATACGGAACAAATTGAAGGGTGACTATGTTATTTTACAGCTTTTGTTTTATACAACTTGCTAGTTAATGTGGTACTTTTAGTTTGGGGGTTAGACCACGAAATAGATTAAATGGAGAGACACGTTCATACTATGTAATTAATTTATTTGGTAGTTACTTACGTTTATGAGTCTTTTTTTTTTAATTTAATTTATGGCTACAATGTTAGAAGTGTTTGGATGTTCCTTACTCTTTCACTGATAAAGTAAACTACCGGATGTGTTTTAAGTAATTCTTCAATCGGCAGACGGTCTCTGGTCACCGTACTAATGGGCGACTCGCTGTTCGACCATGGACCACGCCCGGGCCGAGACGGCGACGGCGCGTTGTGTTCGACGGGCGCCTGAAAGATCGTCAGCAAAATGACGGGGCCTGACCCTCTCAGACGGCCAAAGCCTGCCGGGGTCGTGGGACTTACCGAATTATCGTGACCCTGGAACGTAAAGGGCTATTGAAGGATACCGTGGAATTTAGTCAGTACAAGTCTGACAGTCCCTCCCGCTCTACCCTGCCCTAGGAGCACGTATTTGATGATAAACCATCGCTTAAAAAAGTAATTCTCCATTACATAAAGCAAATACTCTTTGGTGCACACAGACGATAAGGACATTAACAGTTCAATGCGCGAATGTTCATGATTTGTAAATCATGTTTACCATCAAATGTTTGTTGAAAGGTTTTGGCTTCAGAACGGAAATCAGTTTGGTCTGTTGCCATTAAATATGATAGGCATGATTATAGGCCAGTAGCAAACCTAGGAAAGCTACAAATATTACCAGTGTAGATTTGGCACAACCGGGTGCCAAAATCAATAGACGTTGATTTACAGTGTTATGTCTTGCTTGGCAGGTTAATAGATAGCTTGCCGTCTGATCAAGGGCCTACTACTACTAGTATTGAAACCTGAAAAAAATTCGTCACGGGCCCGTATTTTAGTTGAGAGACTAAGAGAGTTGACTCGTAGAGCTAAGAAAATAGGCCCGTTCGACGGCGGGCCAAATTCCCCAAGCACCTCAAATAGCTGTCAGTTAACTGACTATGGTCACCGTGGCTTTAGAACGCAAAGAGAAACCGAAGGGACAAGGTTGATTTTTAGTAGGAGTCTGACAATCCCCCCTGCTCCAACCAGAGCGGATCGTACAGACGCCAGCAAATCAATCTACCCCAATCTGTCAAATTTTAACCAATCGAACATTAATCTTCCACTATTGTCATCAGGTGGAAAACCTATTAAACAAATTTGACAGGTTGATGTGTGGCATCTGTACAAATAAAAGGTGTTTCTTGCGGGAATCAAAGCCGAAACTTGTAGCTTAGCTGTCGATTGCTTAGCCACTATTTTTCATTTCAAAACTTAGTACCTTTCTTTGCACATTGTGAAGTTATTTTTTCTAATTACAGCTCTTTATTACTCTTTATATTACACTACTCATACTTCTTTTTTGCTTTGTTAATATTACTCTGAAGGAAAACAACAAGGTGTTTTCTAGGAAACGCATAATTCGTAATCAGAAACGCCTTGTCGAGTTAAATAAAAACTTACCTAGAAAGATAAATTGCTGCTGCATTTTCTTTTATCTTTTTTCTTTTAACTCCTCTACAAATCTTGAAGAATGAAAGTTTAAAAGTTCAAAGTTTTTAGTTTCCTTTTTGTTCTCTTTGCTCGTAAACGTAGCATTATAGATAGTGTTTCTTGTGTTAAATGAATATCGTATTATTTAAATTGTTTCGAAAAAGTAGTTCTTGACAACTAAGTATTTTATTGTATCAAATAACAAATATGAAAACTATAGAACACACTTACTTCTGTAGGAAAGTGAATAGGTTCATGTAAAAGTCACATTGAGTTAACTACATAAAATCATGGATATGAGTGTGTACTGTACGAACAAATCACATAAATCGTACAGTTTGTGGATAAATTCTAGTGCGAGAGAAATAAATCATAATTTTATTTGTTCCTCTAGGACAACAACAATAGACTAAAATCACAACAAGAAAATTACGACCAACCCGACACCTATAAAACAAGATTTTATCACAAACCATTTAATTAATATCACAATACCATTGTTGTAACAAAAGGAGTATTGTAGCAATTTATAAAACAGAACAAGAACACAAGTTTTTGTAGGTCAGTTGTCCCACAGACCTTTCATTTTTATTGTGGACTGCGAAACAATGAAATACGGTGACCGCTTCGAACCGCTTCAAACTGCTTGAAACCGGATCCAGCCAGTTAACGGCGGTTTCAAACGAACTTTTTGAATTGATTTTCAATATGGCCGTGTAGGTGAATTTTATGCCGCAGTTAGCATTCGTTTACCTATTTTTTAGGTTGGTTTTCGTATGTGCTTTTTTTCATAAGTGGTTCCCTGGACGCTGTAAACGAAAGTATGATGATTTTTCAAAGCCTAGCTAACCAATAATTCAATAATCTTATTGTAATATTCAACAAAATTTATTCATCTCAAAGAAAAAGTTTAGCTTCAACAATCTCCAACATTATAAAATTATTTCAACACCAAAAGGAACTTATAAAATTTAATTAAGATTTTAATCATCTCATTTAGATACTTAAAGATTTATGGAATTTAGGAATGAAACGAACATTATCGATGAATTTGCCTGAAAGGGATTTGATACAGGAATATTTTGGTCTGGTCTTTGAAAAGGTAATCCTCGTAAAACTGTATTAAGTTTTACTCTTATTCGCAAAAACTATACGGATCAGGATGGAAATTTCTACACAGATTATTTTAATTGTTCCTTTATAGGGTACTATTACCACCAGCTACGAGTATCTCTGTTACTACAATTTATCAAAATTGGTTTAGTGGTTTTGATTGGGAAAACGAAACATACACTTTCACATCTTCGTCTTCTATAATATAAAAATGTATCACAAAATATATTTGTAAACTCATAACTCGAAAACTTCGATAATTCGATTCGGATAATTCTTTTTTTGTTGTGTTTGTAACCATCGGGACCGGGTTTTAGACTTCCACCCGTGCTGCCCGTGCGAAGCCGGGACGGCCCGCTAGTTTATTATAATATAAGTTAGGATAGGGAAGTAGATAATGTAGAGATTAAGCGATATTTCATATTACTTAATCAAAATAGATTAAAATAATAATCTAATCAGTCCTTATGGTGGATTAAAATTATTATCTATGTATTAGATTAACAATCACAGTGACGGTCATTGCCATTTGACGGCATGGTTGGCGCAGTGGTCGAGCCATCCACTGCTGCGTTGCGTGTCGCGAGTTCGATTCTACATAATTTAATTATTAATGTTATAAAAGTAATTAATATAGTAAGTATTTCTTCTACATGCGCGCGGGCTTTTGCTGGAACTTGCCCTGCGCACTGCCTTGCGCTTAGAAGAAACATTTGTTCGAGATCACCATTCTATGCCGTTTCTATCAATAGTGTGTCAGTGGTTGACCATTATTAATAGTAGATTTATCAAACTTGTCAAAATCAACAATTGAAATCAATGATAGACCGTTTTGACACTATTTTATTAGCAGATTTGAGGCCCAGGTAAGTAGCAAGCGCTGTCCTAGATCAACATAGATTTTCTTTTGTTTGCCCTTTCAAATCAATTTATTCAGCAAGTTTGCGGAGTTTAGGTATAAACATTACTCTCGGGTAAATATAAAGCCGGCTCTACACTCGCGGCGCGAACGGCTGCGAAAGCCCGCGACAACTGCGAAACGCGAGTGTGGATTTTGTCCGCGCTTCGAGCTGTTCCCCGATCAGTGTCGGATTTTTCCCGGCGACAAAGGTTTTTTTTACGTGTTAAAATCATCAAATGTGTCCGGGCAGGGCGGGAGGGACTGTCAGACTCGAAAAAGGGTTTGGGGCACGCAAATGCGAACGCATCCAACGAAACTGTGAAGCTTTGCGAGTGCTCGCGCGTGGATCACTGCGTTATTCACTCGGTGATTTTACACGCGAGTGTAGAGCCGGCTTAAAAGTTACGTGATACAGTAACAAATGCTGACGCCATTGTTCACGTTCCTCTTGCGAACCGTCTGAGGAAATCCGACTCCATTTTTATTCAATTCAAACATAAAACTTTCGTGGAATTGTAAACAGTACTTAATAGCTATTGTAGATTTGTTTACCTTATTTGAAATCAATTAAGTAAGCCGGAATAAATACAAATTTAATCAAAATATACTTTGTGGGTGACTCGCCGTCCCATCATGGACCATGTCTGTGTCGACGGTGCGTCGTGTTCCACGCGTGCCTCAAAAAGCTTTCAGCAAAATGACGCGCTTTACAGGGGTAAAGCCTGCCAGAGTCGCGGGACTGACGAGCTACCGTGACTCCGGAACGTAAAGGGCTATTGAAGGACTCCGTGGATTTTAGACAGTTGAGTTCCGACAGTCCTACCATCCCTGTTTCGGGTGAGAGGAATCAGTTGATGATTTTACCATGTAAAAAAAAGATATTTAGGGTAACATAACGCACTCTTCTCTAAACCTCGAGTCACCATCTAAATATATATAACTCAAAGGTAACTGACTGACATAGTGCTGATCTATCAACGCACAGCCCAAACCACTGAACGGCTCGGGCTGAAATTTGGCATGCAGGTAGATGTTATGACGTAGGCATTCGCTAAGAAAGGATTTTGATCATTTTTACCCCCAAGGGGATAAAATAGGGGATGAAAATTTGTATGAAACTTTGTCAATTTGATAAAAAAATACATTGTTAAGTTCCGACATCCACGCGAACGAAGCCGCGGGCACAGCTAGTTATTTCATAAGTTCTAAACAACCACAACGTAACAATTCTCACTTGGTTATTTCTAGTAGAAATCTTCGTCATCCCGGATAGGTCACGTAGACTGTATTAGGTCCGGTGTTTGTTCTGCGACGGTATTTCAGGAAATAGTGAAGTCATGCTGTGGAGGGCTTTTAATGAAGGTCTGAGTAAAGAATCGAGTGGATGTTACTTCTTCTATGTGTTTACTTATATCGAATGACGTAATTTACACCAATATTATATCGACTGGCCTGTTGGTCTAGTGGTTAGTGACCCTGACTGCTATGCCGGAGGTCGTGGGTTCGATTCCCACCCAGGACAAAGTTTGTGTGATGAGCATGAACATTTGTTCTGTGTCTGGGTGTAATTTATCTATAATATGTATGTATTTAGATATATATAAGTATGTTTATCAGTTGTCTAGTACCCATAACACAAGCTCTGCTTAGCTTGGGACTAGATGGCGTTGTGTGATAGATGTGGAAGATATTATATTAGCTACACACTTTACGAAAAATCGTTACGTTGTGTATGAGAAAAATCGAACAAACTGACAGTTTTTCTCATAGAAACTTGTAGATTTATAATTGCAGTTTGAAATGTACCGTTAATTCGTAACGATTTTTCGTAAGGTGCCATTATAAAAAGGAAAGTTTTTTTTTTGTATATTTGTGTGTTTGTAATTTGTTATGCAAGTTGAAGTGGTAATAGGCAGGCCACATCGCTTGTAGAACTGACAACCGATGGGGAAGAAAGGTTCTCGAGTGGCGACCACGGACCGGAAGACGCAGCGTAAACAGGCCTCCCACTAGGTGGACCGACGATATCGTGGGAGTCGCGGGCAGTCGATGGATGCAAGTGGCGAAATGTCTTTCGGAGTGACGGTCTAAGGAGGCATATGTTCAACAGTGGACGTCTTCCGTCTGATGATGCTGTTTGTGATGAATAAACTCAAGAACTACTGGATCGATCGATCTTGTTAGCAAGCATTTGTAGAGCATACAATTATTTGCGTATTTTACCTGTAACAACCACATTTTTTCTGGAATCTGAAACTCTTAAGACAGATGTATGGCTGAATAGTCTAGGTTTAGTACCCCAGAATAAGTAGGTATAGATATTATTTCAGTAATAAAGCACAGAAACTTGTCAATTAGTAATTTAATGATGAGTAATGACAACTTTCTACGAAAATTAGGTACTTCCAGCTAAGTTCTTAATAAATCTTTCAACTTTTACAGCAATCTCACTTCAAAGGAAATATTCCTGTCTATTAATAATATATTTTTCGTATCACTAATCCTATTAACGTTTCGTTTTATTTAGAGTTTCTCTAAGCTTAGAAAAATCATACCAAATTCTATTTTTACACAAAAAAAAAAGGTTTTTACAAGAATATTTTAAGTATATGGTACGCAAAAAAAACTTGTAAGGGTACTGATTATCATAATTTAATGTGAAAAAGTTGTAGAAGTTATATTAAATATCAAAGTAGATTTTGAAATAAATGTATATTTTTCTTTAATAGATAACAGATGTTCTGCGAACGAATCATTTTTGAAATTATTTTTAAACATTGTTCTGATCTCCGTCCATTTATTGTTATATCTGATTGAGTTAAGACAGTTATTTGTTTTTAATTTAAGACTTTATTGGCCAGCTATCTACAAAAAGCTTTGTAAAACCAAATTTTATCATTTTAAAAGACAAAATTGAGATTTTTCTAATAACATTATATTGGTCTTTCCAATAATTATTCTAACTCTGAGAGCAGTGGTGGCCCAGTGGTATCGGTCGCGACTTACGAGTTGTAGGTCGTAGGTTCGAACCCCGTCAGGCGCATTACTTTGTGTAATTTATTTCGTCATCACTGCTCTCAAAACGGTGAAGGAAAACATCGTGAGGAAACCGGCATGTCCTAGAACCAAAAATTCGAAGATATGTGACATCTACCAATCCGCAATGGGCCCGCGTGGTGGATTATGGCCCACTCCCTCTCCCAGAGAGGAGGCCTGTGTCCCAGCAGTGGGAACGTTATAGGCTGTTGATGATGATGATGATGAAAAGCCCAAAGGAGGGGTCCTTTGGGTCCTTCATTTGAAATTGGAACCTTTCTTGGAAACACGTTTATTATTGTTACTTTTAACCTCCGACACAAAAAGAGGGGAATTTTAACGTGACTGTCTATGGCAACATAGCTCTCAAGCAGAAAATCCAATTTTCTTTAAGTTTTTTTTTTGTGTCATAGACAATTTTGTCTCGAGTGTTCTTAGCTATGGTTCAAGAAAATCTGTCAAGCCGTTTGAAGATCATCAGCTACTTTCTAGTTGAAAATTGGTACCGTGTTACTCCAATTCTATCTTTTTTCCTTTTTGCATAGTCACGACATACTATGCATCAACGCTCTCCTGAAAACAAGTGATTTTGTACAAAGCCGTTCATTCGTTGCTGCAGTTGAAACTATGACGGACGTTTGTGGTGAACGCATAATAATAAATCAACGATAGTTCGTGCCCCGGAAATCGTATTAGGTATTCTGATTCGAAGCTTAAATGGTTGATATGGAGATTTGGCTGACGTATGATACGAACGGCGCTCGATGTTGCCAGCACTCTGGATTAGATGTCAATATTATGATTTTCTTTCTTTTTCTGAGTGAGTGTGGTAAACCTCCACCGTATATAATAGTGCCACAGTTAAAGAAGTCACTTTCAAAACCTCATTGACGTGTGACATGGTTATGATCTTATTACAATAAGAAAAAGAAAGATGACAATTTCTTTTTCTAAGTGTTTGAACGCCTATAGCTACTTACCCACCAACGGCACCGCAGCTGACGTCCACGATTTTTTATGATACGACTCATATAGTCCACTTATTATCGCTTGAGAGGAAATTGGTCAGAAAAATCTGTCATAGCCTCCCATCAGGTTTTCTCACAATATTTTCCTTTACCATTGTGTAATACTGTGCGTCCCACGGCTATGCCACATGGAGGGAAAGTACCTTGGTCTTTCTTTCATTTCTGACATTAAGTTATTTAGCAACAAATAATCCTTATGATGAAGCTTTTCGATCGGTATGATAAAGGTCTACAGGGTATTTTTTTTCGTGTTGCGGGTTCGATTACAGGTACACGTAATTATTTAAAAATCTATGAATGCAGTTTAAATTGTTTTCTAAATTAAATTATTGTCTTCTTTCAGTTAAATGTTCCATCTACAATATTTAAGGTACTTTCCTCCCATGTGGTATGTATTCTGTTATGGGCCATAGTTGCCTGAAGTTAAGGTATAAATAAATAAAATAGTCGTGCGACACCCTGTATAGTGAGGAAACGGTACATATTGGTTCAAAGGCTTACATTTCGCTTCAAATTAGTAGCGTCGGCCTATCGGTAAGTGATTAACAGGCAAGCCTGTATTTGATCGTAATCTGGGGTGATTTCTGCTCCGGATCTGGTTGGCTATTAGTCAATGCTAGTCGAGTTGGATCGCATTGTTTAACATCGGCACTGATATACAGACGCTGCTATTAATGGCCAGTGTTTGGCATACAAGGAATCAAGAATCAAACTGATCCTGATTAAACTGGTATTGGTAGTTATGTGTAAACCTCGGCATCTGAGTGGAGTGGTTTTTTAAAGTATGGTAAAAAATAATTTATATTCCACACTAATAAAATAACACAGTACAGCCATTATTAACATGGTGTAGACTTTAGCCTAAACTACGATTATCCTGTTTTTTAACAATATCTGATCAATTGAGCATCATAATCATCTGCCTGCAGATCACTGTTGGACTTAGGCCTCTCCAATTGCACGCCATTCGATCATCAGCTACTCTGGTCCAGCTGTCGATCACCTTACGAAGATTGTCGCTCCACCTTGCCTGAGGGTGGCCGCTGTACACATTGGGCCACGGTATTGGGCCAGGTTGTTATGCCAAAATAATGAATTCCAAATGTCGTTGTTTACACATTGGGCCAACGTTTGAACATTGTATGCGAAGCACGCCAAGATCCTTTGAATGGTGTACGAAAAACCGACAACTTTCGATTGGCCGTCCAGTATTCTCGCCAACTATCAATATACCGCCAAGTAGGTCTGTACACGCTGGCCCAATACGCTAGCCCAATGCGTTGGCCCAATGTGTACAGCGGGCTTTACGATTTTCAATTCATCGCACATAGATCTAACTATAGATATTGGTGAATTGTTTAAGACTAGGAATATTATTTAATTATTTTTAAACGCATTAACGCATGCGATGCGCATCGTAAAGATCTTTAGGAATATTATGTTCTTGAACGTGTTCGAATAAATAGGAATATGAGAGGCATTGTGGCAAGTAGCGTTTTGTAGTTATTGCATCACGTCCATCATAACTTGGATTCTCAAGATTCAAAAATAAAGGTATGAGAAAAAAAAATACGATTTCATTCAAAATAAACAAAGTAATTACAGTTATTTTTATTTCAGCCCAAAATAAGTTAAAAAGCTTCAGTTTAATCATAAGAGCAGTAGCGGTGTCCTCTTAATCCAATCGATTTTAATTTCCGCGCGGAGGAAAGCCGATGAGATAATACTGATATTTTTTATCCGTCGCAGTGCAAACTGGATTATAATGCTTTTAAAAATATTTTGTTGTTGATTCTTCTGTAACAAAAATAATGCCATAAAATACTTGGAAAAGTGATGAAAGATGAGCTTATTAAGGATGTTCAACAAGCCATCACACAGAAAAACTTACCTCTTTTTTATTCATTAAAATCATCAGGGTGGAGTGGAAGAGACTGTCAGACTCGTACTGACTAAAATGCACAGTGTCCTTAACTAGCCCTTTACGGTTCAGGATCAAGATTACTTGTTAGGACAGTCCCGCGTGCGTCCCCAGCAGGCGGTGCGGAACACGACACGCCGCCGTCCCGGGCATGGTCTATGATTGGACAGCGAGTTACCCATTACTCACCGTCCACATACCTTGCTTGCATGCTTGAGAGGATCATTCCATTAATTTTAGAATTTTAATTTAAATTTTCCGATATTTCGGCGATGTTTAAAGTACCATGGTCACAAAATGTTGATTGAACTAACGTTATTGCAAGTAGACAAAAATTACATAATACAGTAATATCCTGTTTAAATTATAACAATCCGGAAATCGGTATTCATTCTGTTAAAAAACTAATATCTTTTCTCCTGCAACGTAGCACACCATTTTTATGGTTCAATTCACAGAATAAACCCAGCGTACCCCAGGGTTGACATTTTCCATTTTCGGTAACACATTGCAGATCATAAAACGTATAATGACGTGATCTATTTTCATTTATTTCATGTCGATTATAAAGGATCTTGATAATGTCTGCCTCAGTGAGTGACCTTGTCTTCCAAGATGGTTTCAAGGGCAAAATTTTGTTTTTTTAAAGTTAGACGAATCATTCGCAGCACCGCTCGTCCGCGCGGACGATGGAGAAGGTGATAAGCAAAGTGTATTGGCGGAGCGCCGCACGGATAGAAGGAGACAGCCACAGGTCCAGTCATCCGTGTGGTTAAGCGGTGTTCATAAGTGTGGCCTCGACTTTTATACAAGAGAATGAAAAAAAAATCTTTTCTTATGAATTTGGTTGCAGTATCTATCTATCTATCTGGAACTTTGTCGAGCTTCATCCTAGTTGCATTTCTTGTGATAATCACTGTTAATTCTGGCGTTCAGGAGTTGCAGTGGTTTCGGCGGGATTATATCCTAATGATTTAAAAACGTAAGGACACTCACTCACTCACTCATTACAAAATCGCTGAAACTAGAAAATGCTAGCACGGCGGTTCTCTGCCCAAGCGGGGCAGTCCTGCACCGTATGCTCCACCGTGTCCTACGTGCGATCCTCGCAGTGGTGACTCCCAGGTGTTTCCTCCTTCCTCATCAAACACAGGTAGGTACCTGCCGAAACTTCCGTGTCCGGTGAGGAACTGCGTCATGCGGTAGGTCAGGACGCCGTGACGACTATCCAGCCACTCCTCAAAGAGGGCTCTGTCTCTTACTGCCGCGATTGCGGCGTGCCCGATTCTTTTTAGGACGTAGGTGCTAGCTAAGAAGTACTTTAATGGTAATGCATATCCCGTGAAGTTGCAGGTAAGAGCTAGTCCTAAAATAAACAAATGCAGCATGAGGTGACAACCACTTAGTCCGTCCGCTAGAACGAGCGGTCTCGTATGAGAATTCCCTTAAAGCATAAACTGCGCCACATTCTCGCTTAAAATACACAGATCCAGAAATCGAGACCTCGCCAACAGCTCGGGTTTAATAATTGATTTGACAACTCCGTATTTCTGCAGTCAACGTGTTAAGTTTCCGAGCCGTTAGCATTGCATACGTAACTCGAGTCGTACTGGGTTTTAGTACTGCATTATTTACGGGGAAATTCTGCAGTAAAATACTGTTAACTGTACCTACTGCTAAATCTTAAGTATCTAGTGTTAATTATCATGGATTGTGTCTATTCTAGAGCTGGAGCCAAAGCAAAATTTCGTCAGTGATTTCTTCTCAAGCCATAATTAGTAGACCACATAAGGGAGTCGTATCATAAAGATTCATGGAAGTCAGCTGCGGTTCCGTTGGTGGCATAAGCAGCAATAGCCGTTCAAACACGTAGGTAGAAAAAATTATATTTTCTTTGTAAAAACTAGTCTGCTAATTATCGTTTGAGAGGAAATTGGCAAATCAGTCATTGGTTCCCGCTCTAGAAGGTTTCTTCGATGGGGTTAGTTTTGTCACTTCAAAATTACCTAAGATACTTTATATTACTTTCAGTGATGTTCATTAAAATATGGAAGTACGTTTCTAATATAAAAAAGCCTTGCCTTGCCTTGAATTGCTACAGCGGCGTGTGGTGTGTGATGTGTTAAAGATATGAATGCCACGAAAAAGAACAGTTCGGTGCATAAGCAGGGAGTTCGTCAGCTGCTGCCCATTGCTATGTGTGAGTACGAGGCGTGCACAATGATCTGTCGCGTCGCCCACCGCACTGCTCATCGCTTGGACCAACAACGTCGTGAAATAGGACGTTGCTATTTTTACTACCCAAAAAAAGTCTTGTAAACTTATTCAAAGTCCACATTAATCTCATTACCTTAATTGCGTCACTGGTATAGAAGTGTTTTTTAAACGATCATATTGTAGCCATCAGCTAAATTACTTGGCGTGACGGCACCGGCCATGTTTCGACGATTAACCAATCAACTTAAGATTGTTTACGTCCAAATTACTTTTAGGTAGTCTCTGGGTATGGTTGCTTTTAACTTATGTTTATTTTTAGCATACTGTTGTATTTCACTCATTTTTACGGGATTTTACTAATTTCTATATAATTATTGCTTTAGTTTCTTAAGATTGATAACATATAATTATGTACTTTATTTTACACTAAATTGTGAAAGGTCTTTTTTACATTATGACAAATACTAAGGCTACTGTGGCGGTCTTATCGCTTCAGGTGTTAGTAGGTATCCAAATAACACCCAAAAATAATCTTGATTGTAATTTTAAATGATATAATAACGATAAAAACTTGTTACACTTTTTTGATTTTGAGTAATTTCAAGATTAATCAGCTTCTCTGCTGGAGAAACTGGACACTAGAATACTGGTCAACGCATTTGCCCCATATGACAAAAAAAATGTTTAAGCGTACCGCCTCATTTCCCGACTTTTTTTTTCATTTGTCGCCAAACCATTCCAGATACAACCCTTTTTTAGTACGTTCAACGTTTACAACTCATGGCCTTGTCTCCTCAGTATAATGATCCGGCCCAGCCGCTGGACTGTTACGAAGAAACTTTGACGATTAGTGACATGTGCTCTCTCCAAGTTACAAGTTCCTCTTAAAAAATAGAGGTGGGACATTTATCTTTGAATTTACGAATCGATGGAAATTTTCGCACGAGTAACGTGATTTGAGGGTAATGCAAATTAAATGATAGGCACGTGTGTGAAACTTTCGAAGAAGCCCGTGGATAAAGGTTAAAGATAAGCCGTGCTCGCCCAGGTTGGTGTCTGGATGGGTGAATATGCGGAATCCCGAGCTTCACCAAGCTTAAATAGTAGATCTGACAGTCGTGGTAAAATCATTGAATGAATCTTGCTGCCCAGAGCGGGAACTGTCAGATTCGTACTGAATAAAATCCACGGTGATCCGTCAATAAGCCCTTTACATTCCAGGATCACGTTTACTTGATGAGACAGTCCCGCGACGAGGAGAGGAGCCCCGTCAGATAGCTGAGTGATAGCTCTGTGAGGCGCGTGTGGAACACGACGCGCCGTCGACCCGGGCACGGTCCAAGATCGGACGTTAAGTCATCCAATACTCGCCACCCGCTTGCCCGCTAGTTTCTCCACTTAGCTTTCATTTGTAGATCTGGCAGTCGACAGACAGATAGTTGCCTGATATTCTGAAAACCAGTCTTAAAATTATGGGTATCGTATTATCCAATGATGATGATGATGATGTATCAAACTAATTAAAGTGTGTAAGAATTGAATTGATTAAAAGAAGTGAATTTTTTTCTTCTTCTTTATTGTATAATGCGAGGTTATATTCTGACACTGATAGATACCTCCCATTATTAAAACCTCGCGTTAAGAAACTGAATGTTAATACAAAACGCACAACGGCCGTACATTTATGAATTGAAATGGTTCTAGGAATGATCGTAGAACCATTTGAATTGATAGTCATAAATGAATTATTAATAATAAGTATTTTCGAAATTCTGAGCAATAATATTATGATTCCATTGTTAGTTAAGAATACCCTTGAATAAGGCCAGAATAGGTCTCTGTACAGATATTGCTAGGAATTATACGAAATTGGAATTGAAATGGCTGCACATTAATTTTTAAAACCAGACTAGCCATTTGCTGCGGTTTTACGCGAGGCTTTGTGAATCATGAATTTCATAACAAGAATTTAATATGGTATGATTGGCCCAGTGGCCGAGCGATTAACTGCTGGTCTGCTTGTCGCGAGTTCGACTTTCGCACGAAACAAATATTTGTATGATCTACAAGTATTTTTTCCGGACCTACAAGTTTTTTAATTTGAATTTAAATGTTTGTAAATGCATCAACAAAAATAAATTAAATTAGTAGTAGTTGGTACTTGAAATAATGCTTAAACTTAGTACAATAAACCAAAATTAAAATCCTTCATCATTTATTGCTATATTGTAGCATAGTTCGTGTTCGTATTGAAAAAGAAACCAATATTCATTTAGGTTTTATTAACTTCTTCGAACTATTGAACTTTAATAATATCTTATCGAATGAACGATGCTAGAATAAAATATCATAAATTAGATGAGAGATCGAACCCATTATCATTAATTTTTATTCAGGTGAGTAATTTATATGATTTATGCTTCAATTCTAGAGGTACTTAGACTTATTTATATGTCTAGTCTAGGTATACAATTAAATCAAATTTAAATTTTCAATTGAATTCCTCTTTTAAGGTGAATTTTCGTCATCATCAGCCGGAAGCCGTCCACTGCTGAACATAGACCTCCCCCTTAGACCGCCACGCCGATAGACAATTCGCCACTTGCATCCATCGGTTGCCCGCGACTCTCACGATGTCGTCGGTTCACCTAGTGGCCTGCCTACGCTGCGTCTTCCGGTCCATGGTCGCCACTCGAGAACCTTTCTTCCCCATCGGTTTTCAGTTCTACAAGCGATGTGGCCTGCCCATTGCCACTTCAACTTAAAAAAAAATTAAGAGCTATGTCGGTAACTCTGTTTCTTCGCCGAATATTCGTATTCCAGATTTTATCCACAAAGAAACTCCGAGCATAGCTCTTTCCATTGCTCGTTGAGTGGAAGGTGAATTTTAAACATATAAAAAAGAGTGTTTTAAGAGTCCTGAGAAGGGACTGGGTGGTATTTAGTTAATCAAATCTGATAGTCCCTCTGCTGGTGGACTCATTTTATTATTTTCCACATAAAAACATTAGTAGGTTAGTCAATTAAAAAACTATGCTCTTATTAAAAAAACAAGCTTTTATTGTTAAAAAATACTTACGACAGACAAAGTACTCGTCCAGACGAACCGAGTTTAAACTCGATGGGTTTGCGGCGTTTCATAACAGAGTTCCTATGGCCACCTTCTAGCTCCATCATGAAATCAGCTCCATATTATCATAATATTGCATTGTCACGCAATAAACCATATACGTGCAAAATTTCAGCTCAATCGGAAATCGGGTATTGGATGAAATTTTTCTTGCGACATTTGATTACAGACAACGGCACAGGTAAATAAAAACTTGAAAAAACATGGATTCTGCACTATTGAGACAATGACATCTCATTTCTTCTTTACTCACTTTTATTTATTTATTTTAACTAAGTGAAGACGCTAATTGGAGAGCGAACCTTGAGACGTTCATATTGTAACGAGATTATACTAAAACCAATCATAAAGCTGTAATCAAGAGGTGGATCAAGACAAAACTTTAGAAGGGTTTTTAATGTTGATTTAATTACCTAAAGGTTACCAACGAAAATTATATTTTCATTGCTTAATAACAATAATATTTTATTATTTAGAGGCCTTGTTGGATAACAATCCATCTTTAATAATTCAACGTTAAAAACTCTTTTAAAGTTTTGTCTCTATTCACTACGTTTTACCAAATATAAGCCTTTTTATAATATTTATTGACGTCCTTAATTAGGTAGTGTTAAGGCTTTGTCAAACAGCGATACGGCGTGGCGTGCCCTTGGGTTATTTTCTTTGCCGTTTGTCCCGCTAAATGATGGCGCTAACTTGGCATATTTTGTGTCACAACTTAGATACACTTAGTGCACGAGTTGAATGCAGAGCTTAGGAATGCGGTAGTGCTGTTGACAATGATGGCAAAGTACTACACTGCAGGCGCGTGAGGTGGGGCGTGCGGGTAGCGGGGGGCTCTTCACCTCAGACCCCGACTGCATTCAACTCGCGCGCTATCTGTAATTATTATATTTTCATAAATAAGCTCGCCAAGAACACGCCACGCCAGCGTCGCGCCACGACGCACTCGCTGTTTGGCAAAGTCTTAAAATTTTATTCCAAATTCAAATATTCACAAAACACGCCACTCTTGTCAGAAATATTCAAAAATTCAAACTTCAAAATTCGAATATTCGAATCTGAATACCTGAATCGAATAAGTTTAGTGTTGTCGCATCTCTAGTGGAAACTAGGTTGTCTACCATTGGCTCTAGTGACGTTTCTCTTGCAAACAAACTTTACTGGCCATGAGCTAGCATACAATATTTATGACATTTATGATAGTTAAGTGGTTGCGGAACTGAATTCCGGAGACTTCCGATGCATGGGATCGCTCTGGATACGTTTTTCTTTAGATTTGAATTTGGTATGTAGGTAGGTAGTTGACTTCTTGGTTTACTGTCTTCAGTAAAAAGTCCTTCACAGTTTTAGATACTGACAAATACTTTGTAAAAGGGTTGATTTTTGAGATGGGACAGTAATAGTTCTTTTGAATGTATGTGTGCATACAGCGTATAATATTATGAAAAAGATGTGGTCTGTGGTTTTTTTTTAAATGTGGTAAGTATAGAGCATCAATATAACAATGTTCCATGACCAATAAACGGTATCGCGGTTTTAGAACGCAGCACACACTGTTTTTAGTCAGTAAGCATTACGGTCCCTTACGCTCCACAAATAAATAGAAAAAGATCAGCGAAGGAGTAAAATAAGTTATTTAATAAGCCAAAGCCAATACACTCAAAGTAATTTAATAAAATTTCTCAATATTCTCTTACATCATTCAAAATACGTTACTGTTTTTCATTTTGTCTGTAGCTAATAAACTCCGACATATTGGTAAAAAGTTTTCTCATTCATTAGGAGTTTCTTTTGTATCTTATATTTCAAAGGATTTGTTCGAAAATCATGTGAACACGGGCTTTGTTTAAAAGTCATGTTCAACATACCTAATTAGGTTGATTTTCTTTTGTTTAAAGACTTGGATGTTAACACGAACTTTTACTAAAAAAGAAAATGAAGTATGTGATATGTTGAGTGTGTGTACGGTCTCGAACGTTAGGTACTTAAAAAAAATTATTAATTTGATATGTTGAGTGTATGTACGAGTATGTATGTGCTCTTTCAAATCTTTCCACTTCTGTCTGTTTGTGTAATTGCTATCCAATTCCTTCTGGCCATTTTCATGAGATCGTCTGACCTTCTAGTTCGTTCTCTCCCTATTTTCCTCTTACCTGTCCTACACTCAACGGTGTTGAATTTTTCAAGAGGTTCAGGGTTGTCAAAGTAAAGAACTATGAGGAATACCGATAACTATTCAAAGAAGTCTTGGTACTAATTTTTTCAATTAATAAAATAACTGCACTATAAGAGATAAAGATTTTATCGGTTGAGGTGTGACGTCGGTAAAATAAGAAAAAAAAGTGAAGTAACCAAAAAATCTTTATTTTTTTTACGAAAAGTAACTTAAAAAATCAGAATTCGAAATTTTGAGTCCCACTTTTACCCAATTTTTTTTATATAGTCTTCCGTAAGATATCTATGGCCCGAACACGACTTACCTGCTCTAATTGCAATACCTTCATCATAGTAAAGCGTGGTCCGCAATCTGCATAGCTTTGCATAATAATTTACCTCTTTTCAGAGCAACTTTCAGGTACTTTCTTTTTATTTTCTGCAGCCTCTCAAAGAACCTATTAAAAATACTTCAGATACCTTTCAGGGTTAGAAAATTCAAACCGTCTCATCACAAAAAGTTTAACATCTGTTAAACACTTGCCTAAAACTGCCAACGTCAAAACGACATTTCACGTTGATATAAGAGTCATTTAGTAGTTACACTTTTAGTAGACAAGCGTTCAATGTTTATCTTTTTCTGGTAAGACCGTAACAGCCTTACTACAAAAACATAAAGATCTGTTGAACACTTGTCCCAAAAATGTGTGACTGCAAAACGGACCTTATTTCAACGAAATAATCTGACATTTTTACATAAGTGTTCAACAGACGTTTAAAAGTTCTTGTGGTACTACTGTAAAGGTTTTAAATAAATGTTACAATGTCTTTGGTACACTTTATTTAATATAACGACAGCGAATTGCACGTATTTTCATCCATTGACATTAATTACAAGGCATTTTGCATTTTTATATACATTTTTTTAATTTACCCATTTTTACATTACAAAAATATTTTTAGCGTAACACAGCGCTACTTAAAACTTCCTAAGACTAATGACTATACATTTATAGAAAAAAGTACCTTCGTCAATGGGCTCAAAGTTCGCAATCGAACTACATAATTGACGTAAATACTTTTATTCTTAGTTATGACAAAATTTATTTACACGAGACATCGTTTTTTGGCTACTCTGTACATTTTTTCGTATACTTACTTCTTTATTTACATATAATAATTTAGTTACGTCAATTTTACATAGGTATTTAAATCGTTCTAGTAATTATTATATTTCATATTTTATATGAATAAGAAGGGGGTTTATCTAAAAGTTTTTACAGCAAGTTCTTAATATTAATGTCCATTGTGACAAAATCCTGAACACAGTAACAGCTAAGTATTAATAATAAACAAAAAACAATGAGATAAAACAGCAAAACATCAACCATCACAATTATTTAAAAAAAAAACATAAAAGTCCTTTTTTTTTCTAAAACTATGACAGTACTTTTAAACGTCAAAACACGAATGTCAAACACAGTTTTTTTTTCTTTCGAAAGGAGGTCACTGCAATGTGTTACCTGTAACAAAAATAAAAGAAACATTTGTATAAAAGGAAAAATATAAAAATGGACACTTAAAACGTTTTGTGTTTTTAAGAAAAGAGATTTTTTGTTAGCCAAGGATTGATGGTGCAATGTAATTCACACCCTGTTGGATCCCTGAGAGGGCGAAGTGACGAATTACTGACCTTTTCGAGAATTTTACATTAGCCGAGATTATTCTCCTGAAGCTGTAGAAAGAGTTCATAATTTGTACAGAATTTAAGATTGGATACAAAAAGCAGAAGAAAGTGTTATTTTTTTAGTTACCTAGTGTAAAATAAAATAAATAAGAAGATAAAATAAATGTTAAGATAGAGTGATTGTTATATTAAAAGAAGCTGAAAAGATAAAAGCAGTTGTAAAAAGGGCGAATTTATTCCTATCGATAAATCTAAAACGCTAACATACGCAGTTTGTATGAAGCCATAAAAGTCGCGATTCATTTTATAAAACCAACATGACTGAAACCGAAACGCCATGTAACATACAGTGTTTTATGGGCAATGAAGAGAAACGATCTAAATCTGAACAAACGTTAGCTAAATAAACAAATCCAGCGTCCATAGTTAAATATAAAAATAAAAGTTATCACGCTAGCCCATCGTGTGATGGGCATGGGCCATAAAAGAGGCGAGATCAAAACAAAACTCTTGATGATTTCCCTTTGAACATTTTCATAACATTCTCTCGATATATTTATTTTATGGAGTTCTTCTATTATTATGATACTCTTTGTTATTTTGCAGTGTAAAGTCTTAAGAGTTCCACGAATGGGAAATAAGTAGTTTCCTATATACCTATGTTTATTTTATCCTTGTTTACGATTATGAAGAACTCTTTAACTAAGAAGGGTGCTATCCAATTCTATGTACGTGACAAATTATATGCAGTTTTATTTATTAATAATCCCCAATGGGTCCCATTTTCTATTTCATAATGTATCGTTTTAAAAATTTCAGATATTCCCTATCGAAAACCTATGTTTTAAAATAACAGAATATATATTACAACCTCGTATTGATTAAACGAATTGTGCATTCCAGATTGAAAGTACAGATAAATGCACATTGTATACATAAATCTGTACAATTTATCCAGTTGACTGTGCATGGTACAAATATACTACAATTGGGAATTGGATCCCGGATCCCAGAATGGCGGAAAAATAACAAGATTTATTGTTAAAAATTGTGTGCAATTTACATGGTGCAATGATTTATTCCTTGCTTTATATTCCATGTGAGATGGATAGGTAGAATATGTTTAAGCGTGTGTAAAATACATTTGGTTCAAAAAAATTGAAAAAAAAGGAAACAATGACTTTTTTACTTTTTACCTTTCGTTCTATAGTTGCTACATTTCAGGATCCTGCTTCATTTATTGCAATTCTAACTTTCTGTTCTTTACATAAGAGTCGAAATTGCAAGAACTGTACCCTTTTTCATTTTTTCATACAAGAATCGCTGTAAATACTGGAAAGACTCTGTAAAGTAAAATAGTGAAAACTTGTGGTAACCTACTGTTGAAAATGAAACTTGCCGAAATTGAAACTTCTTTACAATTTGAAACTAGAACACGATAATCATAGTAGCTATCAATTGAAGTAAAGAGTGAATAGATTACTATTCTAGGCAAGTTTATTACACCGTTTACCCCATTTTCGCTTATCATCAGGCGAGATAGTGTTCCTGTACCCTCAGCACGAGTTTTCAGTAAATGAGACGTAAAGTAAACTGGAACTTTGACACTTTCAAATTGTCAATTTTCATTAGTTTCTTCTTCGCACACCAGAGGCGCTGTTCCATTTTTCCTTGAAAATTGACAATTTGAAAGTGTCAAAGTTCCAGTTTACTTTACGTCTCATTTACTGAAAACTCGTGCTAAGGGTACAGATCACCCTCTCCTCCCCCAGTTTATTAAAAGACGTGTAACGTATTGACGTAACTTACTTGCGTAAATAAACTTTCTTTCATTATTTCTTTTCATTAGGTGAAACGCGAGCCGACCAATAAAAAAAAAATTGGACTCACACTTTCATGGCGATTCCAGAAAGTGGATGAAAGTTGATCACAAAATTCAGTTGAAAGGCTGTAAAGGGTTTGAAACTGAGTTTTATCGTATCAAAATTGAAGTGTCTGGTCGTTGAAGTGGGACACATAAAAGATGGCCCTTAAGTGGGTGGATCAAGACGAAATAAAGTGGGTAAACATTTTGACACTTTTTTGGACTGTTTTTTCTCTGGTTATTTGCACTTTTTATCTTATGTTTTTCTGTAGTAGATTCACAATGGGCCATTTGCTTTCTTGTATGAGAGGTAAGGGCGCTTCAAGTAGGAAGCTTCAATAAGCTTGCCTATGCATTGCGGTCTTCAAGTTTTTTGCTCTGAAACTCCATTATGTCTAGTCTAGTCGTCGTTATAGTAGAATTTTCCCATTGTAAACATTTCTAGAGTAACGTCATTAGATACTGTTTACAGACGAAGCTTCAATATTTGGTATGTACTTAACATTCCATGTTTGAATTTCACTTGATCGTCGTAAAACGAAAAAGTCCATTGACTATTGAACTATGAGCGCTCGTGAAACACAAAAAACAACCATAGTAAGGTTCCAGGACATTATATTTTCAGCAAAAAATAATCCATATGAAGAAGCCTTTTGATTGATATGATTATTTTCTTTTCTTGTGTAGCGGGTTTCGATTCTCGGTTGAACCATGTAATTATTTATAAATATATATGAATGCAGTTTAAATTATTTTTTAAATTAAACTAATGCCTTCTTTCAATAAAATTTTCGATCTACAACATTCAAAGTACTCTCCCTCTATGTGGCATAGACGTGGGCCTCCCTGTTTAAGGCAAATATTTCATATTACTAAATAAAAATATATCATGTCTTTCTTCTCTGCACTAGCATACATGCTAGTGCATACAAAGTGTTCGCTTCAACGAATCCATGTCGCAAACGAGCTACCTATTGCGTTATCTACTTCACGGTATGCACAAGAGCAAATATTGTATGCCTACGATACTTTCCAACGTTTGAGACTCGTTGTGTATTATTTGAATACAGAACAACGTTGTGTCCAAATAAAGGGTTATGGACAACTTACAAACAACTTTTACTATGAAACAAACTCAGAAAGATCTACGAAATAGAATATTTTTTCGTTGATAATGCATCTAACTGTTTTTTTTTTAATATCTTTCATGGTTGGTTTTATAGTGAAAGTTGTTATCCTGTAAATTATACGACGAAGGTAAGGGTAAAGCTGTTAAAGTGCCTTATTGTGACGTCATGCACGCTCTTCTAAAATTTACACACTCTTAGTAATCATATTAGAAATAGCATTATCTAATAACGATAGTTAAAATTAAATTGCGTGGAGTATTTTTTTTTTACAAACGTAATTTTCAAGTGACTGTGATAGATGAGGTGTTCACCTTTATCGTGGTCGCATAATACCGACCCCAGAACTTCAACCTATCCCAATCTGTCAAACCCAATCGAAAATTCACTCTCTTACTAAAGTTACAAATCTATTATAGTTCTTTATTGTTACGAAAAAAACATACAATGACGTAATAACATAAATTCTATTCTATAAGAGAATTTATGTGATGTTAGCCTCAATAAACTGTCGATGACTCAATCGGAGCGAAACTGTTTGAAAACTTTTTACTGTAATGTATTTTGGAAGCTGTAACTTTATTTTAAAGCTCAAAGTAACAAGGTATATAAAAAAGTAAAACTATTTCGATCGTAAATACAAAAACATTTTACTACTCAATAAACGTTTTTGCCTGTTTCTGACAGTTCCCATTGGAATGTTCGATTCATTTTATTGGATTTATCCTGGCTTCTATTTTTGAATCTCTTGGATGACTCGGCTTTAAGTTATCTAAAGGTGGAGTCTATGCTTAGGGAGTTGAATACGAGTGGAGTACAAGCCGAGGAAATATTCGTGTAGTGTGGATTGACTTACAATCTTTGACAAGCGCGCTTTGGACGTGTGTGTGTGTTTCGTGCTCGACTGTGCTTCGCCTATTGTTGGTTTTCTGACGAGCACAAAGGCGTTCGAGAAGATGTATTGGTTGTAGGCTTATTGTATGTCTATACTCTTGACACTGTGTGTAGAGCATCTTGGCTTGTGCTCAGCTCATGCTGGGCTCCTTAGAGTAGACGCGTACCTTAAAAGACACTATGAAATTATTATTAATTTCTTGCCCAAGGTATTACCAGAGTATTCTCAATGATAAATTATATTTAGCCACCTTTTTCGATCCTTACTAAGTGGGATATCGAAATAGCTAGGTTAAAAGATGATTAGAAATTGTCAGCTGCCTGAAATGAGTTGCTTTTTCCTACTAAAATACGACCGATATAAGTGAAACATAAATTTGACCCTTATAGTCGTCAGTACAAAACCGACTCCGTTCAATGCTAATTGCAAAAGATGAAGTATTCCACGCAGGGCACCCGCTGACAATGGCACCTGAGCTACTCGCACCTTATCTATTCGACAGGCTCCTGTCAAAATTTTTCGCACTGTGGCAGGTGCCCTTCGTGGAATATACCTCCAAAAGATGACAAGACTTTTTTCTCCTGTCTCACGTGAACGTGCTTAAATTGACAGCTATCATGTATATTTCATGACTACCATCAAATTCTGACACATTTAAAAAACAGAAAATTACAGAAATCATTTGCCAATTTATCGTAAAAACTTACAACGAATGTTTTCAAAATTGAAAGCTCCCAACGAAAATGTTTTAGCTAAAATGTTGTATATTTTCCCGTTTTATAGTTGTTTAGAGTTTACTTTATTGCATTTTGTATAAACTTTTCATTCTTCTCTAAACTATAAAACTAGAATGACCGAGGGAAAAGATCAGTAAAGCTGCAAAATATTGAAAATATAAAATGAAAATGCAGTAACATGGAAAACAATTTGTTGCAAACGTTCAACGGAATTGAAGTTTCGACCATCTAAAACGTGTGAGTGTATTTTATTGGCCATTTTAATCGAACGTAGCTTTATATTAGTTTATTTTTCAGTTCGTGTATACCTTCATGGTGAAACGGTATATTCAATAACAGTTTAAAATTCTATATGTACCTAATGCTAAGATGTTCATTGCAATTTGTTTTTTTTTTTCATTCTTTTATATGGTAGACAGTAAATCAACGACAAGTGAATAATTATCATTTAAGTTATTTAAAACTTTTTTTTATATATATTTTTTTTTAATAATTTTCAGGTCATAAATGTAATTGTAACTAATAGCTGCTATTAATCAAAACTATTCTCATTTTAAGATCTAAACTGTAACAGTAGGATAAACTTCAACGAAATTAGTTTTGTTTGTTGCCACTGAAATGACTTGAATTTCTATTAGCTAACTGCAATTTTCAAATCTCATTAGAATTTCAATTAAGTTAGTATTTGGTGCTGCTATTTATACGAGCACTTGCTAAATAGATATTGGATAAATAATAAACTTCGTTAGTATAAATAAACGTACCGTTAATGAGCTGTTGTATGACATAGATCTGCATTGTGGGCACTCATATGTGCCTACCACACGCACAAGCTTCACCACAGTTTTACCTGCGCGTTTGGGCGTCCTGGGGCCTTAGTCAAACAGCATTCGGCAGTAGACGACAATCGTTTTCGTTCATCAGTCACCAATACATTTTCAACTTTATATCCCAGACCGTAAAGTTGAAAATCTATTGAAGTTCACAGATCGTTTTCGTTTGTTTCGTTCGTTATCGATTAGCAGTTTTTAATAGATTTTCAACTTTTCGCGCTGAGGTATAAAGTCCAAAATGTATTGGTGACTGATGAACGATAACGATTGTCGTTTAATGTCGTATGATGTTTGACTAAGGCCCCAGATATAAATACCTAGATAACGCAAGAGCAAATACTTCGCGTGGCAATAATCCGTGCTAGTTTATCTATGCATCGTTAGTTAGACGTCAGTTTTAATATTAATATGGTTAATTGTGCTGTGAGACGAGAGGGCACCCGTGAGTGGGGACGTATTTCAATCGATTTGGTTTCCCATGACTAAATAGTGTTTGTAACGTCATAAAAGGTAGTCAAAAAATGGCTGGCTTATGATTTTCAAACAGGGCGTCAATTCTGCTAATTTTATTTAACTCACATGCTATTGATATTCAATTGAGACTCAATCACGATTCCATTACGATTAGAACAAATTTGGTATTCTGCAAAAACTTCTATGTAAGCTCAATTGAGTCGTAATGGAATCGTAGTGTAAGTGTAATTGACTCTCAGTTGAACAGTAAGTGTTGCTAAACAAGCGTTAAATAAGAGTAGAATACTGATAAAGTCCGCAATAGATTTACGATTGGAACACGATTGAAGAGCAGACTGGCAAATATTCTGATAGCAGTTCAATGGAATGTCACTGGAAAACCATTGATCTTAAATTAGTAGCAGAATACCAAATGTGGTTAAAACTGCTACTGAGATCCAATTGATATTCAATTGAGCCATTTGTAATTTAGCAGACTTGGGGCCCTGATCGTGATACTTGCATTATCTAGGTATATCTACATCTGTGGTTGCCGACCATGTATAGTTTTTATCGCGCAGGTAAAACTGTGGTAAAGCTTGTGCGTGTGGTAGGCACATTAGAGCATAGATAGGCATTGTCATTTTTATGAAGCACAGAGAATTTAGGTTAACTCGTCAGTTAATTATTGAAAGCGTTTTTTAACCCATTTAGTTTATCTTAACGACGTTTCAACTTACCACTATATCTACAGCGCAGACACGATAGGCTCCTTATCCGAAGTATTTACAGTTTTATCTACAAACATATACATATTAACACAGTCTTCGTTAGGACTCGGGTTGTCCTCTGGCTTCTCATCAGGACTTATATTCTCGACGCCATCATCTTCATACACCTTTAATTTATCATTGAACTCTATTTTATATCTAACTGAAGGTATCTTACTAACTGTGGAAGTCAAAAGGGACTCTTGCACGGTATCGTTACCGTTGCAAGTTTTCTCTGAACGAAACATACCTGTCCGCTCTGACTGGTTGAACTTCCTCTTAGACCTCTTAGTGACCAACGCTCCTAAGCACGGCAGTATCTGCATGAACTCCTTTCTGAAGTTCTCGTTCAACCACGCGTACAGGAACGGATTGTAACAAGTGGAAGACATAGCGATGAAGTGCGCAACGAAAAATAACACCATGTAATATCTCCAGTCTTCGGCCAGTGAATAGAAGTCACTACTTATATTTATTAGGTTCAGAGGCAGCCACGACAACCCAAATATGGCAACCATTGCTATCAACATTCTATTTGTTCGCCTCTTCCTTTCTCTTTCTGCGTCTTCTTTCTTACTGTTCTTACTTCCAGGCCTTGATTTTAATCTATCATTCAGTTTTATACTAACACATGTATAACAAAAAGCCATGACAATGAAGGGAACTACGAACTGCATTATAGTGGTCACTGCACCAAACGCCTTACGAATTTGATCTGAGGGCCATTTCTCCGCACAGTATACATCTTGGAGGGCCATATAGTAGCCATAGGGGAAAGTGACTGATAGAGAGAACACCCAAATGAAAACAATCAGGCAGATACAGGTTTGGATTTTCATGCGAGGTTTGAAGGGATAGATGATCACGAAGAATCTATCTATAGCTATCGAAGTTAAAGTTAACGTGGAGATATAGACGCTACATCCTTGTGCATAAGGCATAATATGGCAGAGGGGGCCCCCGAACACCCATCTACCTAGGAAGGTGTAAAGTGGTGTAAATGGTACGGCAAACACGCAGAGTAAGATGTCGGATAATGCGAGGTTCGTGATGAAGAGATTAGTGACGGTTTGCATAGCCCGGTTCCTGATTACAGCGTAGCATACTAGGGCATTCCCAAAGATTCCAACTACGAAGATAATCGTGTATGCAGTACAGAAAGCTGCTTGAATCGCTTTGTCTTCGATCGGGTCAGTCGTATTGTTTTGTAATTCATTACTGATGGTGGTAAATGTGTCATTGTCGGTTGGAGGATCGGTAGTCCATAGTTCGGTCGGCATAATTCCTTCTTGTTCTTAACTTGTCATCATAAACCATTTAGGTTTGGTTTTATCATATTTGGTATGTATTATCTTATTGATCTCTATGTGAACCTCACTTTGTCTCATACTGTTATTGACTTCTTATTTGCTTATTCTGTTTGTTATCTTCGAAACCAACCGTAGTAAAACATTTGAACATTGTCTTCTATATCCGGTCGATCATTCTTGATTGATGATTGAAATCTGAAACAAGAGAGAGGGAATATTTTATTGTATTTGTCTGTTTGAGTGAAACTTTTCAGACAGGCGTCGAAATCCTGAGTAATGGTATTGAATAAATAATATGGACGCATTAATTTAATCTGGAGCTGAATGTACTGAAGAGTTGAAAAGAACAAAGGTTTCCTAAAAGATTTTTGAACATTTTTTTTTATACTAAAAATGTGAGACATATTAAAAACGTCCACATGTTCAAAGTTATTGTTCATAAAGTATTAATACCGGTTTACAGGATCGTAGGGTATTTTATGTCTCAAATTTTCCGAGATATATTTCACACTAGCTAAATGTTTTGATTGGCTGTAAAAATACTTGTGTCTATAAAATCGGTGTGCTGAAGTGGAACTATAAAACGTGGATTCTAAAATGGGTTCTGCCATAAATATGTCTGAGGAATCGATGAAGTGGATTACTAACTAAAATACTGAATCCAATAAAAATATTTTGTTTTATGTGTATTGCGAGATTGTTTTTGTAAACATTGCACCTTAGAAGTGATGGTTATAGCAACTGATATCATAGATGAATAGCAAAACATGTGAAACCAATGATATTATAAATGAATAGATACGTTACCTACAAGACATTCTAAATTCAAAAACGGCCTAATAATAATAAATAATAACTTAATAATGCAATAGCACATTACATCACGATTAGTCGCTAAAGTAGGATGGCATCGCAAGTGAAAAAGAGACAAATATAGTCAAGGTTTGTCAATTGACCACATTTGAGCGTGTCACTTTCTGAGCGTGTATAACGTATCTACACCTTTTTACTTATATCATTGTGTGAAACAATATGGCAGATATTGTTTGGTCTGACGAAGCTCTGTTTTAAAAGAAAGTAAACAAAAACATGACTGCTTTGAAAATATTACATGTAATAAAAAACACAATAAATGTAATGTATAAAATCCAAACGATCAGCCAAGCCCTGGTCTAAGTGAAACTGTTTATATAGCATAAGTAATGGAAACTAATTGGTTGTTTGTTTGGTAATATAATATTATGAAGTTTCATGGCATCCAAATTATTATTCATACTTTGAAAAAATATTTATCTGTTAGATAATCAAATTCCAGATCATTTTAAACTGCCCATTAATTCAAATTATTGCTCGAACACGATTTCTGAATATAATTTATTTTAACTGGCCTGTTGGTTTAGTGGTTAGTGACTCTGACTGCTATGCCGGGGGTCGTGGGTTCGATTCCCACCCAGGACAAATGTTTGTGTGATGAGCACGATCATTTGTTCTGTGTCTGGGTGTAATTTATCTATAATATGTATGTATTTAGAAATATATAAGTATGTTTATCAGTTGTCTAGTACCCATAACACAAGCTCTGCTTAGCTTGGGACTAGATGGCGTTGTGTTAGATGACTTTCATTCACTCAAATAATACAGTTTTTTTTTATATATTATTATGTAATAATGAGCACCTAAACGAAAAATCAGTCGGTGACAGTACCTTACAAGGCTTTTCAGACAATTCTTAATAATCGGTAAAACGATATGCCCAATTGCCCATTACTCTTCTTTATTCGCAAATTCGTGACATCTATAAAAGCCCAATAAATCGTTTCTGTCATTCTCATTTTTTTTCTGAAAGATGGTACTGAAGACGAAGGTATAGATAGCTGCGCAAAGTAATTTTGATCCAAAATGATATCCCTACTTTTCATTTTTATTTGCTGCTGAGCGATTCTCCTGCTACGCTGTGTGTCGCTGGTTCGATTCCCGCACGGATCAAATATTTGTATGATCTACAAATAGTTGTTCCGGGTATGTGAGTTTATAAAATATGCTTGTAAACGCACCCACGACACAGGAGAAATTCCTACTAAAAAAGATTACGCGACACATAATATCAAAAATTCGTTTTAAGAAACGCTTACTTTAAAATGTGTTTACTGTTAATTTTTTTATATACCACTAAACATTGTTCATTAAAACCAGTAAGTTAATAAAAATAGTAGATTATTAACCAAGGGGATAAAGCAGGGTCTTCTGTCGCGGGTGGCGAATTAAATCGCGAGCGTAACGAAGGACTCGAGGTTTACTCCCGAGCGTAGCGAGGGTGTTAAAAACTTAAATCACGAGCGAAGCGAGGGATTTAAGACGAGTCCTGAGTGTAGCGAGGGATTTAAGTTCACCCAAGACTAAGACAGCTTTATCACCGAGGAAAATACTCTACTTTTCGTACCATTTGCGAAAAAATAACACAGTAATAATATGAGATACGCATTTTAAACATTAATATTTAACATTAACTTATTTATAAAAATAAGTAAAAATAAACTCAACGTTTATGTATTTGAAGAATACAAAAACGCGGCAAATTAAAAAAGCAAAGGCATCAAGCTCATACGGCCTCGTCGGTTTTCGTAATTTTATTTAACTAGATGAAAATCCGGCTTCGCTCGGGTGTGAAACGTGTGTCCCAAATACTACACATCAAGGTACTAAATGTAGGTGTCACGGTAAGTCATAGGCCGAAAATAAAGAAAGAAAAAAAAACTCAACATGATAACCGATGTCAATAATGGCGGCTGCGATCTGTCTGGTCAGAAAATCATTAGAAATTTACAAAATACTCGACAATCCGAATTTTGCGGATATATGTTGTCGACTCGAAATCTTTATTTTTTAATGTTTTATTATTCTGGTTAGCTTTCGATCGAGTCTATCGTAATCTAAGTATTCCAAATTTAAATCACATTCTCTCCCTAGAGAGAGAATGAAATTCAGTACAACATTCTTTCCCTGTTTTTCACAGATTAAAAATGACTATTGTTATGTTCGCTTTTTGTGGCATAGAATGTCACTTTTTTGAGCAAGTGGTACGAAAAAGTATTTTATAAAGATGACTTAGATATGTCATACTGAAAGATGTTTTTGTTAAATGATTTTTGTGAATGCCGCTTGTAGATGGTAGATCAAAAGTGTCTCAAAGATGAAAGGAAGTTATGAAATATTTTCAGAACAGTATACTAAAAATAAATGTAAAAAAAACATAATGGCGAATAAACATATTTAATATTGGCTAATGCTTGCGGGTTTGTTCGAGTAGTTCGGTTACTATCCCACTAGAATTAAGCCCGGTTTCCATTGCAAGCGTAGAGGACACATTAATGACTCAGCAGGTGAAAAGAGTAAAAATGAACTAGCTCTGGGAACATAAAAACTATTTGTTGGTGGAAATGCTAGTATGCAGTTTGCGCTTGCGAGTTTAACGAAGTCATTAATGGGTCCGTTCCGCTCGCGGTGGAAACCGGGCTTTAGACCATCAAACTAAGGATAAAGTGTATATTAAGTGTTAATTCAGGTTTTTAACTACCTATGAACCAAATTTTATCCAAATCAGTTTAACAGTTTTTGCTTGAAAGAGTAACAAAAAATCTATCGATTCTCTCTTTCACTTTTAAAATAGTAATGAGAAGCTATTGTAAGACATGAACTAATTAGCAACGGACATCCGATACACCTATTACCCTGGATATAAATAGACTCCGATAACTATGAATAATACGAATATCTGCAAGACTGAAGAAAAACGTATTAATAGAGTGAAATAATATTGTCTACGGCATCCGCGTAGATAAAGATTTTCTTGCCTGAAATAGATGTCTATTGTATATCGTTGAATCTTTGACAGTTGTTACTATTAGGCAGAAGCTCTAAATAGTCTGACAACCAGTTTTATCATGTACCATGTAGCCCAGTAACTGGGTTGTGAAGGTTCGATAGGCAGTCACTCCATGTTAAATACTGATATCCAGCTGCATCTGGTTCGACTGGAAATCGACCCCAATATAGTTGGGAAAAGGCTAGGCAGATGATGATGATCGTTGGACTGAAACATAAAACTATGTTACTTAAAACTAATTTCATCCAATCAAATGGCTATAATCTAGTTTTAAGTAATGCTTAAGTATTTAGTATTGATTGAGACGTGCCGTAAACGCGCTCCCTCACCGGGAACATTCGCATGTAATGGTAACATTATAGAATCGACTTTGAGCATTACATTGCAATACTACCTCCCTGACTGACGAGCATTCGCGTACATTTAGTATAGATTTGATTCAAGGTGCGTATTGTGATTGTCTTCACTCACTGATGAAATGTTCGAATCTGTAACGTTACATTACAGGTGAATGCTCGCGGTGATGAGCGCCTTTACAAGGATCTAAAAAAACATGTAAGTCGATTTAGATAAATACATAAAAACCTACCTATCTATAAATTCGTGAGCGTTATTTACTTGAGTCGTAAAAATCGTCAGTATATTTTATGTAGCGTGTGTCAATCAGTCGGGTTGATTTAGACATTATTGTGTCTGTATTGATCACAGATGTGGTACTTGGAGATTCGCCAACGTTTTATATCAACTGAATTTGTATAATGATAATAAATAAAGTTATTTTTATAAGATAACATTATTTTTTATTACAATGAAGATAAAATAGAGTTGAGTTTCTTTGAGTTATGGCTTCTTAGGACAACTGTACTGACTAGACCGGAAAAATAACTAGTGAAAATAGAGTCGATTATTCAACTCTCAGGTGATTGATGTGAAATTACAATCATTTATTGCAAATATGATCCAGAAGGTGAGTCATTGACTGCTGTGTGGCGTGTCGCGGGTTCAACCCCCGCATATGATAAGGTGTGATATAAGTGAAGAATGTGATAAGGTGGAAGATGTTGTTCATCTCTTAACGGAATGTGGCCGGTTTCAGGCTGAGAGAGATATATCGATTAAGGAATTACGTTTAATTAAATAGGATTATTTAACTAAATTTTATCTGCTCCTTTATCTGATGCGGCCAATAAATTGTATAGCTTTGCAGGTCGTCATTCTGCTGAATAGATATTAAGAGTATTTTGTTTCTTTAGGTTTAAGATATAAGGTACAATGGGACTGCCATGTATTTATGTACAAAAGTTCCTAGAAAAAAATACCCCGCACAAAACAAATAATTTTGTATGATCAACAAATAGTCGTAGGTACCTGTACCCCTAGCACGAGTTTTCTCTATTTTACTTTACAGAGTTTTTCCAGTATTTACAGCGTTTATTGTATGAAAATATGGTACAGCGCCTCTGGTGTGCGAAGAAGGAACCAATTTTTCCCTTGAAAATTGTCAATTTGAAGTCGTCAAAGTTCCAGTTTACTTTACGTCTCAAATACTGAAAACTCGTGCTGACGGTACTGGTCTGGCTGCTTGTGTATATGAATTTAAATGTTCGTTAATATTTCTACAACATCATATAAGCTGTAGGTAGTCCACTGCTAAACATAGCTCTATCTGGCCTCCTCCATAGATTTCCAATATGACCAGTTGGAAGCGGCTTGCATACAGCGCGGTCCTACTGAATCCTGAATGATCATACCTAGAATGTTCTTACAATACAGGAGAGCCGGGGTTAAGGGACTGTCTCAGCAGGTAACCGTGACACTTAAACGTAAAGGGCTGTTGAGCAATCACCATGAATTTCAGTAAGTACAAGTCTGGCAGTTTTTCTCGCCCAGCTCTGAGAAGGAGGACTCATTTGATGATTTACCACGAAAGTAAAAAGAGAAATTCTAAACAATTAATAGTATTGTTGTATTCGATGTTTATTGTGGTGAGAGAATAAATCTTAGTCTTATTCTAATGTTTTTAAGAAAAAATAGGAGTTACCGTGTAGTTCGACTAATTAAGAATTGGTATAACGCGACCAATTACAAACGTAATATAAGGATTAGTGAGCAATCAGTACCATCTTAAGTCTCTCGCTAGTATTTTGGGTTTGGGTTCATGTTTAATCAAAGTTGTAATCATTGTGGAAATCTGCTGACTTTGTACTGATCAACTGGCATTAGGTGTGCGGTGCTAGGTATTTGTTTAAAGTGAGGCTAGACTATGGAGACCTCGGGGTCGCGGGACTTATTCCATCACCGTGACATCGGAACATAAAGGGCTATTGAAGGACACCGTGGATTTTACTCAGTACAAGTCTGACAGTCCCTTCTGCTCTGTCCGGGGTGGGAGGACTAATTTCCTTTGAGGCTTTTCCCAACTATGTTGGGGTCGGCTTCCAGTCAAACCAAATTCAACTGGATATCAGTATTTTACATGGAGCGACTGCCTTTCGGACCTCCACAACCCAGTAACTGGATAATACTATACCCCATGGTAAGACTGGTTGTCAGACTTAAGAGCTTGTGACTAATAGTAACGACTGTCAAATACCTACAAATGACAGCCGGGACCAACGACTTTACGTGCTTTCCGAGGCACAGAGGAAACTCGCTATGATATATGATCACCCATCCACAGACCAACCTCGGCAAGCGCGGCTTAACACGGTAGAACGGCCTGTGCGGCTGTAATTATTTAGCCACGAGCTCCTCTAAGTGAGGCTAGACTATGGAGAACTATTAGTACTTAAACAAGATTCTGAAATACATTTAATACTTTAACGGCACGGTTAGCGCAGTGTCTGAGCGATTGGACTGTTGCGTGGCGTGTTGCGGTGTCGATCCCCGCACGAAAAAAACAAAATGATCTGCAAGTCGTTGTTTCGGGTATAGGTGTTTGTGTATGTGAGTTTCTATGTTTGTAAACGCACCCACGATACAGGGGAAAATTCCTAAGCATGGGCAACGTTTTTTTTTTAAATAGAAATCATATATTAAAAAAATAATGGCAATCGGGAGAGTCATTTGATGATTTGGGAAACCCCAAAAAGACGCCAAAAGGTGCTTAGTAAATATATTTTAAGAAGTTTTTTCTTTGGCAGGACCTTAATACAAAATAATGTTCGTGAATAATACTTAAATCTATTTCTCCTGACCTCGTTACCTGTCACTACCATACTTTCGTAGATACTAGATCTTTAGCAGACATCTTCTTTTATATCAAACGCAAAGGTCAAGGCAAATTAAATCTGTCTTTTGCTCTGAAACTGAGGTTAGACGATGGTCAAAGACGAATCAATTGCGGTCTGAATTGACCCCGAGGGTCTTGTCGGTCTTGTCGGAAAAAAGGTTGATAATAGCGTGCAGATGAAGGAATTGTTTGTAGGTACTTACTTTCTGAAAAAAAACATCTACGAATTTTCCAACTAGGCGTGGATGGTTAAAACTACACGATCAATATCGAAAACCGCTCAATGGAGACTCCTTTGAGCATTTTTCGATACTGCTGATAAAAACGAATTGTGCGTTATTTGAGAAAATTCGGATTAAAAAAAAAATACATATCGAATTGAGAACCTCCTCCTTTTTTTTCGTCGGTTAATTATTCCTGGACTGCAAAAGAACCGGTTATTTTAATTTACATCAATTCTATGTCCACAAGGGCGAATACAGGACCAAACGGTCAAGGTCGTTGGCCTTAAAACAGTCCACGATTGGTACCTAGTAAAACAGAGAGCCTTACAAATACAGGGTAATCAAAGAGAATATAGTGTTATTCGACTTTTTACCATAATAATATTACCATAGAAGCCACTGAAAGTTGTAAAAGAATCGTAAATATGTATTTGACCACTGAGCATAAAATTAACTTAACATAGATAGTATGACAGTCAAAATATACGTTCCAAATATGATTTCGAGTGAACTTTTGATCAAATATATTCGTATTCAAATGAAAGTACCATATTCGCTGTGATGAAGTAATTTATGTAAGTTTTGGGATTGGGAATGACATTTTTTTTACATCAGTTAAATTTCAAGTAAGAAGCTCGCAAATAATTTTCATGTAGGGTATGATGACCATGGTCGCGGGTCTTATACCATCAACGTGACTCCGGAACATAAAGGGCTATTGAAGGACACCGTGGATTTTAGTCAGTACAAGTCTGACAGTCCTTCCCGCCCTGCCCGGGGTGGGAGGACTCATCTGATGATATCACCATGTAAAAAAAAAAGGGTATGATGACCATCAGTGTCATAGCGAGTTTCCTCCGTTCCTCGGAAAGCACGTAAAGCCGTTGGTCCCGGCTATCATTTGTAGATCTTTGACAGTCGTTACTATTAGTCAGAAGTTCGAAAGTCTGACAACCAATCTTACCATGGGGTTATGGTATTACCCAGTTACTGGGTTGAGGAGGTCCGACAGGCAGTCGCTCCGTATAGAATAATGATATCTAGCTGCATCTGGTTTGACTGGAAGCCGTCCCCAATATAATTGGGAAAAGGCTAGGCAGATGATAAGTTAATTTTCAAGTAAGACGGGCAAAGCCGCTGGCAGAAGCTAGTAATAAAATCGTTGTAAAAACTGAATGGCAAAGCAAACAAACCTACAATTATGTTAATACAAATTATAATAAAGTACTTTAATGCAGAGATAAAACATAAATTATTTAGATTTGCAAATTCGTTTAAAAACTTGATTTATTTTAATGAAAGTTCTTAATGTTTCAAGCAGACAGATTATAAACAAGCGTTTAAATCTTCGTTTTAATATAAAAACTTCCAAAAGTTTATCTAAACATAATGGACTTTATTTTAAGGCGGCTTAAATTCAGACTTGTTCTAATTAACTGCAGATTGATTGACAACAGCTGTTCTAAAAAATAGGCTATACCAACGGCTAGCGAGCGAGGTGGGCGAGTATCATTTTGTCACTTTTAAGACTTAGCTTTTAAAACTGATAAAATGATACTTGCGCATAATACCTCACCCAGATCATATATACCTGTCGATGCAAGCGATGCCATTTTGATCACTGAGCTAGCTTAGCTCTATAGTTTACGATGTAAACCGAAGTATGAATAAAGGTGGAGATGATGCTCGCTCGGCTCGAACTCTTGGCTCGATCTAAGCGCCCGTTAGGCGATTTTCTTTCATACTAGCTGATACTCAACATTCGCATGACGTACTTTTCGGTGTGAACTCACATAGATTCCCAAAAATTGTTTCGCTCGCTAACTGGCGATGTGCCCTATGCTTAAATTAGAATTTGGAATGGTGTAGATAATCATTATTTGCCACAAAATTAAAAATGGTTCAAACAATGACAAAAAGTGGAATTTTCACATAATATGAAACGTTACTTGAATCACAGCTGGTCAAATAAATCCTAAAAAACTTCTCCGATTTAATAAAATAAATCCTATTCTCTACAACACACGGTTAAATGAATATTGGCAATTAATAGAAATTCAAATTATCGTGTGGTTGTACGGTCATATGCAACCGAGCGTGAAGCTAATCCGTTTAATTAAATAACGTGTTTTAAAGCTGTGGTTTAGGAATTACGGTCAATAACGCGTTGAACTGCGTCTAATCAATTAGTTTTAGCGTGCTTACTAAACTATGCCGTATTTACAAGAGAAAAGAACTATTTTTTTCCATCAATTTAATTTATTTATTTATTTAATCATTTATGTACACACAAAATAAAATAAAAGAAAATACTTATACTAATAGTACAAAGGCACTGCTTATTTCAAAAGAAATTTCTACCAGCAGACCTGCGATAGGAAGAGTGAAAAAAAGAAATGTAGACAGTAGTGTGTGAGAACAAGAAAATAATAAAGAGATACAAATGAATGTCGAATTTAATGTCGAAGTACCCGTTTAATTTACGTCACAAAATCCTGAAAAGTAACGGCACGCCAGCCCTAGTCTAGCCCTTCTACAACTATGTACGTAGATCGTATACGAGGACTTATAGGTTTCGTTCGGGAATTGAAAACGCAATCGCGGCATGTGGGGGGCACTGCCCCAAGAGTGCTAAAACATAACAGGGTATCTTTTTTGCAATGGCAAGTCTTGTTATTGTAAATTACATTTGCAAGGTACTTGAGCGGCTAACCCCTACAGTTTAGTTTTAGTACTTTGTCTGTTCAAACATTTATTTTTAGGTAGAATTGTAGATGTTACCTTATATAAAAACAGACCACAGACCGCAGAATAAAGTTACAAAAAAAAAAAATTCAATGATATTCTCGCCTAATTTAATATTATTATAAATATGAGTTGAGCGTACCCTACTTGGCGACGTAAAGTACCACATTTCAATTATTCCGCTCGCGTTACCCCAAAATATGAGAACATTTTAGAATAATTTAACTTTAAGCGGTGAAGTTCTCCGTTTTTCTAGGAATACGATCGAATGCTAGACGTCGAAGAATGTTTTCTGAGTATTATTAAATAGTCTTGCAATGTTCTAAAAGTATTTAATATAACTAAGTTAAAATGAAAATAATTATTGGTAGCCTAAACTGTATTAAACTTACTGTATTAATAAAATGTTCATGTTTAGTGGATGGGACTACTATTGGCACGCAAGCCGAATGCGGGCTGATAAATGACAATCTTCAATGCTTCTAGGACAAGCCAGTTCCTCACGATGTTTTCCTTCACTGTTTTGAGAGTAGTGGTGATGAAATTATGACATTGAAAACTAACCATTTATGACCACACCTCTTTGAAAATCGATATAATTAATTAGAAAGAAAGAAAATTATGTTTATTGGCACAAACTTAAAACTAAACAATACAGATAAAGTTATACAGAGAGAATAGGAAGTATAAATAGAGGAAATAAAAAACCTAGGAGGCCTATGTCCAGCAGTAGACTGCTATATGACGATATTTCTAATCTTATTTTCGTATTAATAGAAATTATGTAACTCGTAATAACGACAGGAAATTCAATTTACATAAAATTATTTCAAATAAAACTCATTGCAAGCTTCTAACCATTTACAGTCTGTATACATTTCATTTCTCCAGTTACAAACAGAAAGAGCGCTGTCAAGGTGAATTCATATTTGTATAAGAACACGCTTGAATGTATCTCCCAACCACTCATCCACTTATTTCAAACATACAATGGAAATAAAGCTCATAAGTAAAGCTATAACAAGTAAATAACTGGGGAAATGATACACAAAATGAATAAACGCCTCCAGTTAACATATATCGTGATCATAAATTAAGGGGACCCTTCTCACTTGAGCCGGGAACCGCAGAAATCTGTGGGAGCTGGTGGTGAGCAATGGATACCAAGATGATGCTACTCTGTCATTGGTTGAATATTTGGTTACTTGTTTGCTTAAATAAATAAATAGCACTTGACATTGGAAGCGGATCCCTTGAGTAAAATATACCCGATATTAAAAACAAGTTTGAAAACAATATTTCTGTTAAAAAATTGTGGTCCTACACTAGGAGTTATGACCTAGAGGGCAAAGCCTGGTGGGTTCGCGAGACCATTGTGTTACCGCGGCTCCGGAACGTAAACTCACATACAGAAGCAACCAGAACAACTAACATACCTGTGGCAGTTCTTATTACATAACTGTCCTCCGTCTATGAATTTATCTCATCCATCTAATAAAATTAAATATAGGTATTATATGTGTCGATTCTGGGTGTTTGTGTATGTGAGTTTACTTTATGTCTGTTTAGCGGCAATGTATTTCTTAAAAAATGTTTCGCGCAGGGATCAAACTCGCGACTCGTAGCCTCTCAGATCAAATATGGCGCAGTCGCCAACGGATATTGAGTTTGGAGGTATACGTTGGTCCAATGGTGAAACTAAAGTGGATTGTAATACTCCAGAGTGATGGTTGGTCGTATGACATGATGTGCAAACATGATTGATTGCTCAACCACTGGTCTAATGGAAATAATGAAGATAGAATGATTAATTACAATTTCAGTTCATATCCGCATAAAACAGAGGACGTGACAAAGAGTTTGATTCGGTCGGCCTCACGTACTAAGAAGATTTATAAAAATAACATAGCATTCACTATCATAAAACGTTATTTTTCTTTCATCCCAGACCCAAACTTAGCCAAAGTAAAGATAATCGGAGCAGAAACATGTGAAATAAATCTAACACATTTGTTGAAATCCAAATCTTGGCTTTTCCTGTCTTGTGATTGGTTGAACCGGGTTTATCCTGTGATTGGTTAAACCTTGCATGCTTGGACACTATTCTCAATGCATCCACTTTGAAGACGTACAAGGAAAATGTCAAATGGATACCTATTAAGGATACACCTTAAAGCTTTATTATATAAAAAAGCACTAAAAAAATAAAAACATGTTTTATTTAGTTGGTTTCATTTTTGTATAAAATATGTACGACGTTTTATCAAATTGTTTGTTCAATAACTAAATAACCATGACAATAATCAAATAACAGCTGGAAATGTAGGCGGCCACTCATACCCCTAAATGTTTCAAACACTACACGAAAGCCTTTTGGGAGATATCGATAAGATAAAAATAAAAGTTTTACCTCGAATTCCTCGTTCAACTAAAACCGGCGATGACTGATAACGTGTGATGGACGTAAATGTTACAATTGCTACCGAATTTTATTACGTCAGAAGCCTAGAGTATTATTCGTGTAACCTTTCCAACTTTTATAACAAAGAACACAGTTGTTTGAACGATTTTTTTTTTAAAAGCTTCTAGGACATGAAAGTACAAAGGCGGACTTAATGCAATGGGCATTTTCATCCAGTCTACTTTAGGGTGATGCAGAGAAATAAACATAGTAGGTAGTAGGATTACATTTACAAACAAAAAATAGACTGCGGAAATGAAAAAGACAAATTTATTGTTTCTGGATATGCTATCATAAACTCATTATATCAAGATAAATATCACAGGTTTTACTTGATATGAAAAGTAATCTTATACTAATTTAGTGAGCAGTAGATGCAGCACAGACTTGGTCTTTGACTAACATCCAGAAGTCCAAACTCAAGGTTTGCCAACGAGCAATGGAGCGCAGTGTAAAAACAATACTGCACTCCAAAACAAATATAGCTGAAGTGGCTCAGAAGCCTACCAAATGGGACTGGACAGAACATGTCTGTCGCATGCCGGACAAACTGTGGGCCAAAATAGCTCAAAACTGGAGCCCTGAGACAGTGAGGCAGGGTTGCGGCAGGCCGCGAAGGAGGTGGTGGGACGAACTGGATAGGTTCTGTTTAAATTAGAAGGAGGACGCAAGGCAAGTGGAAGTAGTGGATGGAGGCCTTTTCCCAAGAGTGGAACAGAGCAGGCTAATAAAATAAAATATAACTATACCTTAGACCGGGAAAACCAGGAGACTAAAGAAGTTTTGATTCAGATAATGCAGTAATCTATTCCAAACTTCTCTATTTCTGGACTAAGCAAAGTGAGCTTAACCTAGTCAGCTTTAAAATACCATTTCCCACTACATTTCCGAGTCCCATAATTTCTATCTCCATTAAACTGAACACATAAACTTTATACCGACGACTACCTCTACTTATAGCCGTGTCCACCCTGTAAAAGTTTAATGCCTTGCATTTTATACAAGTCACTAGTTTCTAATGGTGCGGGAAAATGGCTCTTATTCTTTGATAATGTAAATTGTTCCTTCCATTTCTTCTTTTGAAATGTGCTGTTATTTGAATAAATGGATTAGTTTCATAATTAACAACTAAGTAATAATTTAATATTTTATGAGGATGGATGGATGGATGTTTGTGACTCTTTCATAAAGAAACTACTATACGGATTTGGACTAAAATTGGTACACAGATAGTTTATAACCTCAATTAGTATATTGCAATTCAAATAACATATAGGATACATAATCATTATTTTCTTTAAAAAAAAAACTATGCCCCACACTAGGAACTTCTCGTGTCGTGAGTGCGTTTACAAACATAGAAACTCACATATCTACACAAACACCCAGACCGGAACAACTAATTGTAGGTCATACAATATATTTGTTCAGTGCGGCGATAGAACCCGCGACACGCTGCGCAGCAGTCCAATCGTTCAGCCACTGCGCCAAACATGCCGTCTACCAGTCTGATAACTAGTCTTTCCAAGGGGATCGTATCACGGATCACCCAGTTACTGGGTTGTGAAAGTCAGATAGGCAGTAGCTCCATTTTAAATACTGATATTCAGCTGTATTCAGTTTGACTGGAAGCTACCTAAACATAATTGGGAAAAGGATAGACAGTGATGATTTAAACTTTTACATTAATTTAACTCACGTTAATACAATTAATCCACAATTACTTTATCAAGGAAACTCTTTCGTAATTGGGTAAATAATTAAAATAACAAAATAAATGGGTAAGGAAAATTCATATCAAGTTCCAATTATCGTTGTAACTCTACGGTTCGTTATAATTTATATTTCGCTGCTGTCATTATAATTCAGTAACTTTTGCTTGATTTGCGAGAATATTTTTTTCCGGTAATATCTTTTACCGGAATTTTTTAGCCTATCTCACTTTATAACTCGTTAAAATCTAATTTTTTACACAGTTTGTAAGATAAATCTCAATTTCTGTTATTGTTTTGTTATTTCAATCCAAAGAGATTTTAATTGGATAATAGGTACCAAGTTGAAGGATTACAAACAAAATAGGTCCTAAATTGTGTAAGGTAAAGGGAGATTATTTGGTGAGACAGGCAACTCAGTGATAGAGTCTTAAAAGTCTCTCAAAACGTTACCTATGCATGCTGTAATGCGAAATGATGCAACTAGTTCACCACTAAAGTGGACAAGATGTATTGACACATCAGAGAGACTTTTAAGACTATCACTGAGTTGCCTGTCTCACCAAATAATCGCCCTTAACCTAGGTATATTGGATTGATGCGGGTCTTGTTTGTGTAAGTTTAAAGGCGACTTGTTTGATCAGAAGTTAATCTAACTATTGGTTAAATCCTATACCCACATTTTTATAACCATTTGTTAAAAAAATATTTGGGATTTCAAAAATACACCCAAAAAAATTTACCCTTAATATAAAAAAATGCCGTTACGATACCGGAGAACTAGCTAGTGAGGCGAAAAAACAAAATCCAATTTTAAACCTATTTTAATTTCCATGCCAGAAAGAAAGAAAGAAAGAAAATAAAAAGAGGCCATTATCTGAGAACAGAGATGAGGAAGCCTAGCTTAGGTATTACTCAGTTAATAGCTTAAGCCGCTTTGTTAAAGAGATTAGGCTCAGCTGAGTGCACGGCTAAGTCTTGGTAATACGTTTAGAAAACTGAACCATCGTTACCTATATTGAATTAATTGGAAAGGGGAAGTTGACGACTAAACCATTAATTTGTTAGCAAGCGTGTTTAATATTCAAATTAAAAAAATGTATAAGAAAAATGGAATCCCTATGATTGGTGTCAAAAATAGGGCGTTTTTAAAAAAAGAACTTGTTTTACAATAGGTATTTCTCCTGTGTCATGGGTGCATTTACAAATATACTTTTCATTTCTTTTACTCGGAAAGTAGTGTTTGTTTGATCTAAGCAGCGGGTCGAAAACGATGCTTCCCTCCCTTGGGCGGGAAAGACTCATAGTAATTGCTTCCCTCCCTAGGGCGGGAATGAATTTTAAAAATAGAACTAAACTTGGTTATTTAGTCGGCTATAATTTTCTATATTAATAATTTCGTGCAGGGCTACGGACTCGATCGAAAGCTAACCAGAATAATAAAACATTAAAAAATAAAGATTTCGAGTCGACAACATATATCCGCAAAATTCGGATAGTCGAGTGTTTTGTAAATTTCTAATGATTTTCTGACCAGAGAGATCGCAGCCGCCATTTTTGACATCAGTTATCATGTTTTTATTTTTTTTCTTTATTTTCGGCCAGTGTCATGTGGTGTAATAAGTAGTTACTAAACCTCCTTAGAATAACCTATAAACTTATGAGTTACCGTGACACCTACATTTAGTACCTAGATGTGTAATGTATGACACACTTTTCACCCGAGCGAAGCCGGGTTTTCATCTCGTTTTTACATAATTAAGAAAAATATCGATTAAAAAAAATGCTGCGGTCTTGTGAGTGTATACGGCCAATGTGAATTAAAAAAAATAGATACCTATTAAAGTGGGATGGCCCGAGGCGGTGACGCGGACGGTGTGTTCCATATTTGAAATTTAAATTATAAAAGACTATTTTTTACTTTCCTTATATTTGAAATGAAAAGTAGAGTGTTTAACACGGGTGAAAGTCATCAATTCCCACTCGGACTATAGCCGCCCTCGCTTCGCTCGTGCGTCTAAATACCTCGTATGGGAATTGATTTCTTTCCACCCTTGTATAACAATCTACTATTACAAACTCACATAACACCAGTGCCACTTGCTCCGTGCGGGAATAGAATCAGTGATTGTGCACGAGGAACCAAAACTTTTTTTCTCCCTCATTGGCTTCCTAGTCGATGTCGGCAAACTGTGCCAGTGTCATCTAAACATACTTATGGGGTACTTTCCGTTGACCTCAAATTATGACATTTTCCAGGTCAACGACCTAAAATTATGACATTTGACAATGACCTCGCGTTGGTCAACTCTTTTCATTTGTTGATTTTATATCCTGTGTTGATAGAATTGTATGGTTCCCTGGAATTTGCTCCCGAAAACTCAAAGATTTCCCACGGGACCATTTCTTTTTATGAATTCGATACGGAATCACAGAAATAGTTCGGTTTGTTTTCGTAATCTGAGGCCTCATATTTATGTGTTTTATTGACAATGAACTTGAAGTATTAACTGTGTTTATTCTATGGAAAGTTTAAAGTGGAAGAGGAACATTTTTCCATAATTTTTTCATCTGGGGGCACGGCAGTGCCCCCACCAAGTCGAGCAAAAAAGCGGCACGGCCGTACCATCCTTTTCTCGAAGCAATTCAGGTCATTTTCGACCCTCTGTAACTTCGTTGTGGATAAAATTAGAAGACTGAATTTTCAGTAACCACGCAGGCATTGTAAAGACACGGTATATTTCAAATTTCATTCAATTTGAACCAGTAGTTGAAGAATTATAACTGGTCAAAGTTTGTTAATTTTGTCACTCACTCACTGACTGACTGACTGACTGACTGACTCACCGATCATCAAAATTCTAAGGCACTTCTAGCAGACCTAGAAGCTTCAAATTTGGAATATAAGTAGTGTTTGGTGTATGAATCAAGGAAAAACTAAAATATTTGGGGGCACGGCAGTGCCCCCGCCAAGTCGAGTAATTTTTTTCAATTTTGGTCCAGTTTTATAGAAAATTCGTTGCTGGTAGATATAAGTAGAAGGTACCGAAAAGAAAAAAAGTAGAACTGTCTAAAACAAAACAAAGATCCCATCAAAACAAACTTGTCAAAAAAACCAAGTCTCGCAACTCAGTTGTTCTACGGTAAAAAGTTGTGAGATCCATGTAATACCAAGTCTTATCCATGTAATACTTAAGCGACTTCCTGTCTTAATACGTCCACTCCCTAAGAAATCTTTAATGTTTTATATAAATATATTGACTTGGTCATCGCACTAAATAATTTAATTAACACGTGTTTTCATGCGATGGCTGAGTCAATATATTTATATAAAACATTAAAGATTTCTTAGGGAGTGGACGTATTAAGACAGGAAGTCGCTTAAGTATTACATGGATAAGACTTGGTATTACATGGATCTCACAACTTTTTACCGTAGAACAACTGAGTTGCGAGACTTGGTTTTTTTGACAAGTTTTGTTTTTGATGGGATTTACTTTTACGTCACAAAAACTTGAAAAGTCTTGCTAGGGCTTCTGTAAAACGCCGGATTCGTGGAACGATCCTGAAGTGTTACTTACGACGTAATTTGTGAGGAAAAGGAAAATTTTTAATAATTTATCTGGTTAAAAGTAAAAAATTGAAATATAAGTTCAGTCTTAGAATTTAAATATTCGTTGCCGTTTCGTATGGTAAGCAGATGAAAGTCAAGTGTTAAGTCCCTTTGGTTGATATTTCTCTGAAAATAATTGTTCAAATAATTCAAAGGTGTTTACTAATTATTCATAGAAAAACGTTATTCTATCCGTAATACTAGTTATTGATAAGGCAAATCTATTAAATAAGCTAGCTACCTAAAACAATGAAAAAACGAAACGCTTTCAAAGCATTTACCGTTTGTCGCGACCCTCCGATTTACAGCCACAGAACAAAAGTTAAAAGACCAAGGAAAATGGAAGTAAATAATATGAAAATGCTCTTTCTGTGTACTCTGTATATTTAACGTACGTTCATGAATGAAGAGTGACGTCACAGTCAAGTTTATATTATATTCTGAGGCTCTACTCAATTGTTTACCTGTTAAGGGCGCATAGCCAAAAAGTTGGCAACGTCGCTAATACCTGTCAAATATTTACATGTTTTAATTAATTTTGCAATGTTACTGTATGTAAATAAGAGATATGACTCTGTAGTGCACTAGAAAATTGATATAGGAATGCAATTAAAACACTGAATTTGATTTTGTAACCGTTCCAGGTGTGTAAAAGGCATTTGAAAGGTTTCAAAATGCTTTTTCTACGTCTAAAACTATTTATCCGGTGTTACGATATTACTTATTGCATTCCTTAATCATTTTTGTAGTGCACTACAGAGCCATATTTCTTATTTTCATACAGTAATTTTGCAAAATCAATTAAAACTTGTAAATATTTGACAGCCATTTGCGACGTTGCCAACTTTCAGAATAAGCGCTCTTAAAGTAGAAAATGAATGAATGAAGAGTAAAGCCTACGTGGGTTAAAACGTAATGATATTCAGAGCCGAGTTAACTTTGTTAAATAAATAAAAGTAATGGATATTTTTAGGACATTCATGGAATTTAAGTTGTATTAAACCTGTGGATTCTTTTTTTAACTTTGTTATTTTAAGGGCTTGAATGAGTCTTGGCGTTGAGTCAGAATATTTTGTGGTGGCTACGTTTATTTTTTATCTAAATAATAAGGTGTTTGAAAAAATATCAATTTCTATTTTCGTGTTATTTAAATAAGTGCCATAAGTTCTAGGCTTCAAGAGTTCTATTAGAAAGGAAGACAGAGTGCACATGTATCTGCGCACACGTATAAGCGCTATAATATCTTCAGTAGTGATAGCTAATCTCAGCTAAGAAAACGATGCTTTAATTACGATCTCCGTCCACCGTAACGATCTCCGGCCACCGTAGGCGCGGGCATGCGGGTGGCGAGTAATGGGCGACTTGCTACCCGACCGTGGACCATGCCCGGCGCGTTGTGTTCCACGCGCGCCTCAATGAGTGTCAGCAAGATGACGCCCCCCCCCAGTAGAGGGCTAAAGCCTGCCGAGGTCGCGGGACTTATCTCATTACCGTGACCCTGGAACGTAAAGGGCTATTGACGGACACCGTGGATTTTAGTCAGTACGAGTCTGACAGACTGGTGGTGGGAAGAATCATTTGACGATTTTACCACGATAAAAAAAGATAACTATAATGAAGTAAAGCTGTAATTATTATTAAATCCAACCCCAAAAACCATGTTACCAAAAGGCGCCGTTCCCTGTCACTGGCCATTCTCATCTGTCAGTGCCATCTGGCAGTCATTAGTCAAGATCAATCTATCGTGCCGACCGAAATTATCCAGGCCGATGATAGATAGAAACATTACGAAGGGATCGGATTCACGACCAATGTTTGCACGGAGACCCATTTCAGGAATGAATTTTACGTACAATTCACACAATTCAGTGTAGTATAGTCATACAGACAGCAATAGCATTCTCGTTTTTAAAATGATAGATTTTAGAGTTTTAGTCTCGATTAGTGAAAAAAAAAATATATTGTGAAAAATTACAGATTTTAGAGTTGTAGACTCGATTTGTGAATTGAAGGTTATGGGTTTGAACCCAGTCAAGTGAATTAATTTGTGCAATTTATTTCATTACCACTGAATTCAAAATCAGTTAAGGAAAAATCGTGAGGAAACTTGGCATGATCCAGAATCAAAAGTTGGGGTCGTTTTCCAGTGTAACAGGGTGTACTTAAATACTAGTATTTTACATGGAAAAACAAACGTGCCTAATAAGCCCCACAAACTGTTAGTGCTAAATAATACGACAAATCATCAAATGAGTCTTCCCGCCCTGGGTGGGGCGGAAGGGACTGTCAGACTCTTACTGACTAAAATCCACCTGTGTTCCTTCGGATGCCCTTTACGTTCCGGGGCCGCGGTATCTTGGGTTAAGAAAAAACCGGCGACCCCAGCAGGCATTTGGCGCGAAACACGACGGCACCGGATCGGGCTTGTCCTCGGTCGGCGGCCGGCGGACGGCGAGCTACCCATTACTCACCGTCCGCAAGCCCGCTCCGCCGCTGTGCCCTCTGTTGACCAGAGGGACACGCGTTGGAGCGTCCACACGACAGGCTATTCGCATACGGGCAAAGAAACTCTTTCTTAGGCACTGGGTGCCTAAGGGGTCTTAGGCACCCAGTGCCTAAGAAAGAGTTTTTGCCCGCATCCCAGGGTGCACCGGCCCAAAAAACTGGTCTTCCCCCCGGACATATCCGGAGGGAACTCCAGTCCACGAGTGCACTTGGAGGTTTCCTGTCTTGGCACCCCTTAATACGGTGCTAGTAACAGTACCATCAGAACATTAAAAACTCTAAGCATTTTAACAACCTGTTGTAAAACATTGTTTTATTAACATTGATAATAAGCATAATACTTCTACATGCAACGCTGTAAGCGGTTCTGAAACAAACTGAAATGGATTCGTACGGTTCGCGAATAAGTTCGTACGGTACAATTAAAACTAACCGCCGAAGCTTGCCGAATCATTTTCAACAACGTGTGCAGGAGTTCTATTCTACTGTTTGAGTTGTTGCAACTCGTTACTGCACTTTATCTGATCCGAGTACGACTGTTATACTTTTATTGATGAAGATATTGTGAATATAAATTAAGTACTTTTCAGATAAAGTACGTAAAAAAGACTACACAATGTCATGTCGTACATAATGTAGGTAAACAAGAGTTGTACTTTGTTTTCTATTTTTATTCGCCTAATTGTTGTCATTAGTCATTACGTAATAATTGAGTTTTGTAATAAAGATCAAATGAGAAAATGTCCATATGACATAAAGAAAAATGATTTTATATCTACAAGTCAAACTGTTTAACACTATTGGAACGTAAAGGGTGGATTTTAGTCAAGTGTAATGTCGAAGGTTAGGCAGTATACTGATATTGTTCCAAATGCAATATCATTTTTCCCAATTAATTAATTATTTGAGGGCCAAAGTCTGGCCCGGTCGCGGGCCTGTCTCATGAGGTAACCGTGACCATTGAACGTAAAGGGCGATTGAAGGATCACCGCGGATTTTAGTCAGTACAAGTCTGACAGTCGCTCGTCCCGCCCTGCGTGGGTTAATTGATGATTTTACTACGATAAAAAACAAGGTGTAATTAAATTGGGTATACCTCTGCTTCTGTCTTCAGAATCGAATGTGCTAACGGCCATAAATAGGTTGGAATAAGGTTCATAACTAGTCATAAACTTAGTCATTTTTCATATTAGTCTAACTCTTTCTTACAATAGTAATTTATGGAATATTTTCTCGCTCGCACTTCTCAATTTCAGATAATCTTCAGTGATGAATGGAAATGGATTCTCACCAAATTCTTTCATAACGCCTTTGTCTGAACGATGGCGGTCCTAAAGAAAAAATTCTATGAAAAATCGACAAATTTTTTCTATAAAAAAAATGAATTTCTTTGATTTTTTTTTACTTTTAAAGTAGGTAGATATTTGCTGTCTTTGCCGAAGAGAATATTAAATGAACAGTAATACTTAAAACTGTCTCAGAACTCCGAATATCAAATTCTGAAAGTTTAAATCAGTGAAATTAAATCTTCATCAATAGATTCTATAAAGTTATAAGTAAATTCGATTTTTATAGGTACCACCACGATAAGAACGGAAACCTCAAAGATATCTTCTGCCAACTGTCAATTGAAAATTACGTTTAGAAAAAAACATTTTGTGCAAATTAATTTTCAATGAAAATTACGATCTTAAATATTTTTGCATGTTATTTGCATATTTTTTTAAGAGCGTCCAACGTTCAATATGGCGCCATCACAGTTTTGTTTTTATCGTGGTCACATACCTACAAGTAAATATTTTTACATACCTTTACCTGTAAATATATATATTTTTTAATTCTGTAAATTATGTCACACACAAACATTTTAAAATCTTAGCACTCACTTTCACCCAAAAACATTATTCTAACAATCACTTTTTAAAATAAAACTAGAACAAAGTAAATAAACTTTTGAAAAAAAAAAACTCTTTAATCTATATTTTATCAGTTCAACGCCTCAATAGCTACTGAAATAAGTTATCACGATTATCATACAATATTGACGTCTTATAAAGAAGAAGTGATATTCTATACAGGGATTAGCTATAAGGCTTAGTTCACATAGACACGTGCACAATGGACACGCGCGTGGCGGATGTTAGATGATACCATTTTATGTGGAGCTTGTAAAGTGAGTTGTAACCGGACAGTTTTCCAACGCGACTGTGCTGCCATTTCAATCCAATGTGTCGTATCGATAAGGTAACTGAGTAGAGGATCTGATGAATGGTTAAAACTTTTGTTACAACTGCTGTTTATCGATTGAATTTACATTTTGGAAAATAGAGATTTACAAGGTATTATCTTGGCACAACAAGTAATGTGGTGTTTGTTACTAGAAAATGGTAAACTTTTTGGATGTGGATGACGAATGGTTCATTACGTTGAATAGAAGAAGTCAATTTGACAATTAAATATTTTATACCAGGCTTAAGAACAAGATGATACGTTAAAGGGCTGATATCAAAATATACAGCGACAACGTGGTGCAGCTATATCTACATCCACATCACCTCCACGCCACATCCACAATACATTTTATCTGTACTACGCCTAAACACGTCATCGGTCTGTAGTTTTTTGCATTTCGCGACTCAGTGACAATAAAACGGTCATAAAAGTAGCGATAAGTGTATGATAATGACATATGTAATATAAGATATTAGAGATGTACCGACTAGCCTACTAGTCAGCATAAACCGACTATTCAGCCATATTTATAGCCGCCAAGTCATAAAAATGAAATTATAACTTTCAATTAGTAAGCTGTTTCTAAAGTACTTACCTTAGTTTATCGTATAGTAGTAATGGCAATTCATCACTTGGTACAAAATCAGAGAGAAAAATATTTTTTCTGCTTGTATAACTGACTACGGCGTGCGGCGGTTCCAAGCGAATTCATTGTATAATGCACTCAGTGAAAGCGATTTAGCTTACTGCTTACTCAACAAAAGAAATTCTTTATATTAATGCATCCAAATAGCAGGTTTCAAACGGTTTTCCAAGATTTTATTTAAAAAACTCCAATGTATCTGCGTAAAAACCTTTTAGGCTTGTATATAATATTGTTTGTGTATAGCATCAAATGAAATTGCTATACACAAAGGAAAATTGTTGAAAACTCGCTATCTGTACACAAATTTCTTTTGTTGACCGTACACGCATAAATCACGGAAATTGCCGATGCTGCCGAACTTGACGAAAAGCAATCATCGGCTTGACAGACTAGTCGATCTTTTTGAAACTGACTAGTTAGTCAGTCGGCCAGTCGTCTAGTCGTCATAAATGGCGCATCTCTAGTCATAATACGTACGTCACTTCGCTATGTCATTCTGTTTCAACGTACCATTTTATGAGCGGTATCAACGGCACTCGTAATCTAAGCCATTCGCGTCAGTAAGGGCTTGAGGTTAAGCGTTTATCATCTTTCTAGAAATTACTGAGTTAGGTGATAATGGGAATGACAATAGAGGAAGATCGAGGAAATGTTCGGTGGATAGAATGATGACTGGGTACAATAGTGAGAGATTGAGGAAACATTGAATGGATTGAATAATGACATGGGTAGGTAAGTATCGCTGATAGAGATTGTTAGAAGATTTATTATTTTATTTATATATGGGCTTCCTCTGGACCTTAATCTAGGTCAGGAGTGACTAAGACAAGGTCGACGATGGGGCGAGCTTACCCAAACCAACTTGGAAGAGATTAGGGTTATATGCGTTCGGAAACACAGTCGCAGGCAAAGAGTTCCATTCCTTCGCTGTCCGCATTATAAAAGACGTTTGGATGATGAATTTAAATGAAGCAATTTTGCACAATTAAAGGGTCTCCTTCATGTGGTGATCAGTAACTGGTAACTGGGTAAAACGATGAACCTTTGTATGACTGGTTGTCGAATTTTTTGACTTTTGACTTACAGCAACGAGTGCCAAAGGTCTACAATTAAACTTGACTTTTCAAGGCATCGAAGAGACTCCCTTTTATAGATGGTCACCCATCCAGTGACGGCCCTGGACAAGCGCTGCTTAACAACCATACAGGTCAACTTTTAGGGTCCACCTGTGTGCGGCTGTGATTATTTAGCAACCAGCTATTCAAGTCATATTCAATGAATAGCAGGACTTAGTTTCAAAACTTTTCAGTTTTCAATAATAACTTTCACTATCCCAGAGTGGTCATTAAAGAGAATTCTAGAAAACACACATAGAACTATGAAGGCCTCAAACAAAAGTCATATAAACTCTGTGTATTACCCGTACAGTCAGATAAATAGTTAGTTATGCAGGCAGCAAGTTGTGAGCAATTTTCTAATGAACTTTGCAATAAGCCTGTTGGCTTGTGGGCCAGTTTTTTCGTGGGCGAGATTTCCCATAATCCGTACTATTTATGTATGCTATATGATAAATGAGATCTAGTTTATAACTTGGTTATAAAATAGCACTTTTACACATGTCACAACAAATATTTTTGAGCTCTGTGTTTCGTATCGAACTACTCTGAGAAGAAAAAGCCCAAACAAACTTAGAAAGCGCTGTCACTTTTAAAGTCCAGACAATACATTGCTAAACTCAACAAGGACCAATGTCGGTGTCTGAGATGGTTTTTTGAGGAAAAATATCATACAGATTTCAGTGGACCTGTCCAGTGAGTGCAAGCTAGAAAATGCTGTATGTATGTATGCACTTGTTAGTAATATGTATTCACTTTTTGACTGAATGCTAAATGCAGTCTAAGAGTTTGGTATGCAGCCACAGTGCCGTAATTAGCATTTAAAGCACCCAGTGCGTGCTTCTCTAACTGTACCCTGGTCTGGCCATATCTACCCCCTTCTAAGGTCTGCACCCCGTGCCTAGTCACAGGTCTATTTTCAGCATTATGCAGACACATTAAAACTTTTAAGACAACATTGGAAAACTGTTCGCATACCTAACTCTTCTGCTGATATTACTATTCCTAGCGAATCAAAACAAACCCTGTGTGTAGTTGAGAAAGTTTATTTTACAAATTACTTATGCCTCACGCACTCCTGACACTGGGGTCGTCTCGTGTCACATTTAAACCGGTTTTAACTGAAAGGTGGAAGGTTATTAGAATAGCAAATAAAGAGGAGTTTCACTTTAAAATGGGACTAGTTTCTCGATTGCTTTTTGTGAAATAATTTAGTTAATGAATGTGATAGATAGAGGAATAGACTTTTGTGGTTTTAGGATTTAACTAGCTGTTGCCCGCGGTTTCACCCGCTACAACTCCCGTGGGAACATTAAATCGAGATAATAACTATCCTATGTGTTAATCCAGGTTATAAGCTATCTGTGTACCAAAATTAAACAAAATCCGTTCAGTAGTTTTTGCGTGAAAGAGTAACAAACTTCCATCCACATATACAAACTTTCACGTTTATATATATATATTAGTAGGATTAGGCATTTATATAACTACTGTAGCTGAATTAAATGCTGTGACGATTTCAAATGAATTGGAGTAGGGGAAACATAAGTTAAAATATGTATGGCGTATACACGTTGCAGTAAGAAATATCGAGCAAAAACTTATGTCTATAGTGTGGGGCCCTTAAATATTTAAATAATTCTGGTTTTTAGTATTTACTGTTATAGAGGCAACAGAAATACGTTATCTGTGAAAACTTTAACTATCTTTCATGGTTTATAAAATACCTACAGCCTGCTAACAGATACGCGGATAGACAGACAGACAGACGGAGAGCGGAGTTTTCGTAATAGCGTAGGTACGTTTTACTCTTTGAATGCGGAACCCTAAAAATATATCGGAAAAGTACCATCCACCTTATAAAGATATCTTTCACAGATCTGCTGAACGACAAATCGTGTGCTTATGTTAATATTGAGTCAATATTTCCAACGATCATGAAGAGTTCGCATGATCTATTTATTTCTCATGTAAACGTGTTTAACGTTTCAATTACTATAAGTAACGTTTAGTTGATACGCTTCCGTATTAGCAGAGATTACTCACTTAGTACTCCGTCATAATTATTATGGTACCTACTTATTTATGCCCGTGGATACGTCCGTTTAGGTACGCAAATATGAACGGTAATTACTGTTGATACATTTCAATGTTCTTTACCGCATTTTAACCCTTAATTCGGCAAGAGCAAAAATAAGCGAAATTTTGATTTTTTTGTTTATTTTTGTCATCGTTAGATATCCCTAAAACCAGGAAAAATAATGAAAAAAATCTAGTATATCTAGATTTTCAGTAAATGCATGTCCAGTATACTGGACATTGCCAGGTTCTCTGAGAAGTAACAAAAAATATTGATGTCCAGTGTAATTCCCATTGTCGAATCAAGGATATATTTTTTTACTTTTATAAAAACTGTTTTTTATGCAAATATGCTATTTTATGTTTAATGTTTGGTGCATTTTGGCTTAGAAAGTCAGGCTTAATCCGCCCTAAATTAAAGAACTGTCGTGAAGGCTCAATTGAGGAATGATCCCTCTTTTCAACGGTTTTTTTTTCCTTAGGAAGGTTAAAGAGGGCAAAAAGGCTTCGCATTTCAGGAAAACATGGATCTGTCTTTGAGTTCTGTTTATCTCTAGCCTATTTACGTAAGACACTTGACAGTAGTAAGGAGAGAAGCGAATTTTGGCTTCACACAATTTCGGAATATATCTTAGCAGGTTCATTAGAGGGGTCGTTATGTAAGATTCACTGTGCACTTCGATCCAGTGAAAGGTGGTCCGTCGAGGACAGGGTTTTAGGATAAGATTGCTGTTAGTTTCGTTGCTTTTTAGAGCATTCATAATTATGGCTGTGCTCTCAAATTGAAATCGCTTACCGTAGTATTGCATTGACAGTGGCCTGACAGCTGTTGGGGCTGCTCTAAGGGCAACTCACTCGCACTGGAAGGTTGAGATGTAAGTGCCTAACAGTAGATATGTCAAAGATGCTGTTGAGGGCAATAGAGAATGTACACCAGCTCTAAATCATGTTGGTTTTTGATAATCCTGTGTAGGTGTGTTCTAAGTTCATTACTTATTGGTTCAATTTGTGCCTCTTTTGTTTTATAAAGTATTTTTTATTGAAAATTTATCTTTTTGGTATCCCTATATTGCAAGCAACCAATAAGTGATGGAATCTCCATCAGCCGATTCAGTATACAGATGTAGTTTTTGCCCGATGGGTCTAGGTGCATAAGTATGGTAGCCGGTTATTTCGCTTCCTGATAAGAGAATAGGCCAAGAGGTATTATTTGAGGTATATAAAGTATTGCTGCAGTTGGCATGGTAGTTATGCAGCCATTTTTTGCAGGGAAGACCACTTTTCAGAACCTCTAGAGACATAAAACTGTCTTCAGGAGTGCCATCTCTTTTTCACGCGCGTTTATTTGCCACTTTTTTGCGGCGTGTTGATTTTTTTTTTAATACTAATGTGTTTTATTAATGTTACTTATCAAGAAATTTTGAGTTACACACATAACATGGACGTAATTACATAATATCGTATTGAAATGAAATGTCCGTATCATTGGCAATGTCCAGTATACTGAACACAACTAAACCATACTAAGTTACTGCAAACCTGGCAATGGGAAGTATACTGGACATGCAAGTTTTACAAAGAATACTGCAAAATCTATGATATATACAATGCTTGCAGTGTATGTATACGTTTGTGTATACCATCTGAAACGTATAAATAAAAAAAGAATTGCCTCTTTTAGAACAAAAAGTTCGGGTAATTCTAGAATTATCAAGAGCGGGTAAACCTCGTTCGTCCTGCCTGACATTGCGGGGACTACTGCTGGACCAGGTGCAGGTGTCCATTGACAGATATTTTTAGTGTAATAATACAGGATATAACCAACCTATCTGATACAAAAACTCTTTAATATGGTTTAAAATAAATGTACCAGATTTTTTCAAAATCCATGTCCAGTATACTTCCCGATATCGAATTAAGGGTTAAAATGCTGGCCGGCCCGGCCGGTTGGTCTAAATCTAACCTTAGGGTAAGAGTCCGATTGTAAGTTATCTTTCCTTTGGCGTGTTAAAATCATCGAATGAGTCTTCCTACCCTGGGTGGAGTTGAAAGGACTGTCAGACTCTTACTGACAAAAATCCACAGTGTTTATTCAATATCCCTTTATGTACCAGGGTCACGGTTTATTCAGGCAGTCCCGCGACCCTGGCAGCAACGTCTTACCAACTGCTATTGCTAGAGTGAGGTTCCATAAGTGCGTTGCGTAGCTTCGTAGTGTAAACCCTTTCGACTTTAATATCTATTGACGCGTGGCTATGTACGAACCTCTACGGATTTGTATTGCGATTGGCAACTGGATATCAAAGTCGTAAGGTATCGGAGACTTGCGTCGCTTAGTGCACGAAGGGGATTAGATCAACGTCATCATTGTATGACACAACTGCGTTACGTCAACGCAAGGCAAGAGGGCACATAGACCGTCGCAGACGCAGCGAAGTATCTCAGTTCAGATAGTAGAGCACTGTCCGTTATTGTACGGCTATCAACGCTGCGATGGAATTTCACCCTTGTACTATCACTACATACAATAGTATAAAACAAAGTCGCTTCCCGCTTCCTGTCCTTATGTATGCTTATTTATATCTTTAAAACTACGCAACGGATTTTGATGCAGTTTTTTTTAATAGTTAGAGTAATTCAAAAGGAAGGTTTTTATGTGTCTAAAATGAATAATATAATAGAGATAGGACCCGTGTGGAGCCGGGGCGTGTCGCCAAATCCAATATAAAACATACTAAAATATGTTCTAAAGATCTCGGCTGAGAAGTTAGTGAATCATCGTTGTATTTCACGGCTGCTATTTAAATATGACGTAATGTTTGTTTGGTTTTCTGAATCAGATCTTGAAATTATCTCAAGTGCGATCACGTATTATGATTTACTCACGTGCTAGTGCCGAATTCGGCCTACTAGTGTCAATGATTTTGTTGGCTCAACGGGACTGGGGCCTTAGTAAAACAGCATACGACAGTAAACGACAATCGTTATCGTTCGTCAGCTACCAATACATTTTCAACTTTATACCCCAGCGCGTAAAGTTGAAAATCTATTAAAAACTGCTACTCGATAACGAACGAAACAAACGAAAACAATCTGTGAACTTCAATAGATTTTGGCGTTGGGGTTTAAAGTAGAAAATGTATTGGTGACTGATAACCATTGTCGTTTACTGTCGTATGCTGTTTGACTAAGGCCCCTGATTTTATTAAAGCCGAGAGCATTTTGGAAACAACCTTGTATCGTACCTCAACTTACGATTATATCGTGAGCACTCATGATAGAAAGATTCCTAGATTTCGGCAGAGAAAAATAACAGATCAAAGTAAGTGCGCACATTGAACACGTTTTTCTTCGTCAAATAGGTAATTTTCCGTTATCTTTGTGAAGTTTTATTTGGAACGCGATGAATAATCCATATCTTCAAATTATTCTCTTATAGCTTGGAGCCTGCGGATGCGTAGCTGTTGAAGAAATCCCAGCAAGCTTGATTTATTTTCTGATATCGTAACTTAAGAGCTACATGCACCTATTAGTACGTACAGTAGGTACAAGTACCCGCTTCGTACGCAAGAGTAAAATATTCGAACAAAAACGATTCTAAGGATCAAAAAAAAAATCTAAGACCCCTCTTTGAGGAGTGGCTGGAGAGACGTCACGGCGTCCTGACCTATCGCATGACGCAGGTCCTCACCGGACACGGAAGTTTCGGGAGGTACCTGTGGCTGATGGGAAAGGAGGAAACGCCGGGGTGTCACCACTGCGAAGATCGCCCGGAGGACACAGTAGAGCATACGGTGCAAGACTGCCCAGCTTGGGCAGAGCACCGACGTGTCCTCACGGCGGCGATAGGCGGAGACCTCTCGCGCCCGGCATTGGTTTCGGCCATGCTGCGGAGCGAGACGGAGTGGGAAGCGGTCGCCGCCTTCTGCGAGGCAGTAATGCTCGTGAAGGAGGCGGCGGGCCGCGAGAGAGAGAGGACAGCGTCCTCCCTCCGCCCCAACCGCAGTGGTGTACGCCCACGGCGCCGTACGTCGCAAGACGATCTCCGGCCACCGTAGGCGCGGGCATGCGGACAGCGAGTAAAGGGCAACTCGCTGTCCGACCATGGACCATGCCCGGGTCGACGGCGCGTCGTGTTCCACGCGCGCCTCAAAGAGCTGTCAGCAAAAATGACGGGGCCCCCTCTCAGAGGGCCAAAGCCTGCCGGGGTCGCGGGATTTATTTCTATTACCGTGACCCCGGAACATAAAGGGCTACTGAAGGACACCGTGGATTTTAGTCAGTACAAGTCTGACAGTACCTCCCGCCCTGCCCGGGGTTGGAGGTCTCATTTGATGATTTTACCACGATAAAAAAAAAAAAAAAAAAAAAAAAGGATCAAAAAATTAAGTTAATGGATATTTTTTTCTTAATTGCACATCGACTGTTGAAAAAACATACCTACTAGTTTTGGCTTCGCATAGGTAGGTAATAGTTTCAGTTTCTTACAGTATTCGGTATTATGGTAGTGTTGTTGTATATTGACGGTAGATCTTTCTTACGTACCTACTTATAAATGCGAAAGGTTATGAGCATGATGGTAGTTGATAGATAACCCGTAGGTTCCCGTGAGGGCCGGGGTTGCAGGACATACGTATACCGCGACTCCGGTACACAAAGGGCTAGCGAAGGACACCGTGGATTTTAGTCAGTACAAGTCTGACAGTCCCTCCCGCCCTGCTCGGGGTGGGAGGACTCATTTGATGATTTTACCACGCAAAAAAGAAAAAGGTCCCCGTGAGAGTCAAAATACACAGATAAGGGCGCGGGCAAAAGTTACTACATAATAAAACTAAATAACAGTCCTTATAATTTCAAACCATGTAACTTTATGATGTTAAAAACATATTTTTATACTAATGTAAAAACGGAACGCTCGGGGCTGTAATTGCATTTACGCTCGGACGATTCACGTGGACTTTCTTGAAGCGAAATGAGTTATTTTTAATTATGAATTGTTATGAAGTTATTTTGAAGGTGTAGGGTCCGCTCGCCCCTTGTATCTTGCCCCTTATGATTAAAATGACCGACTCGCCCCGTATTTATTTAATTTGGTGTACCCACTCGCCCCTTATGAAGGGGCGAGTTGAAAATTGACATTAAAATAATTATTTTGGTGTACCCACTCGCCCCTTGCGGCATTTCCATTGAAATTTAACCAAGAAAGGTACAGTCAGACAGAAAAATGCTTACAGTAAGAATAACACTAAGTTTGATTACTTTAGTCAACTATATTTGTAATCTCACAAACTCGTCGTGATACTTGTGATGGTTTGTGTTACCTGTTGAGAGAGTTGTATTACGTCGTAATACAATTTGTGAGACCACATTTTCGCATAAAAACTAAAGATATCGCGAAAATAAGGACAATTAGACAATGGCTTTAATCAGCAATAGTACTAAGCAAGCATAAGTTCGAAGTTGAAAAATTACTTGAAATTGTCTTGTTCTTTGACTTACTACCAGAAGTACTAGGCTATCATGTGTTCAAAGTGTTATTTATTTAAATATTTCTGGGTCGATTCCGAACCTAACCTTAGCCAACCCGGACCCAGTTCATGATTAAAAAAAAACATTCAACTAATAAACTACCTACCCAGAATTATATAAATACATACCGGTTTGGGCCTATGCTAGCCTAGTACTTTTGCTGGTTAATGTTGCAAAAGACAATTTGAGGTAATCTTTGTATCTACCCAAAAATATTAATTGTTCCACGAAAGCTGGACAAAGACCACTTTGTACTTATGTTAGCCTAGTACTTTTGTTGGATAGTCAAAGAACAAGGTAGTTTCTGGTAAACTTTCGAATTATTTAAATACAGGCTACCTTGAACTCATGCTACCCTAATACTTTTTGTTAGCTTGTAATAGCCTCGCTTCACTGGTGTTAAAGCCAGTAGGGAGAAATGGGAATAGACGCTCGAAGTTGTAAAAACAACATTTATTTAAATATTTAAAAACTTGTGTTGCTAACAGTACTTTTAACTTATTAACAATCGGGGGCGAGTCAGCGTATCTAAAAGTGAAGGGGGCGAGTTGGTCATTTTAATCATAGGGGCAAGATCCAAGGGGCGAGCGGACCCTACACCATTTTGAATAATGCTGCAAAAGAAAATGACCATAAAAAAACTATTAATAGAACGATAAGTTTTTAAAGTTGATAGAAATTTAATAGCCCGTAAGTTTTCCTTGAAACTTTGTTGTTTATGTTGTTTAGAAGCTTATTTGCGGGGCTTTAGTTAGACTATACAGCTCTACTGACTACAGAAAATAAAACCAAAATGAGCAAATGATGCTTTATATTGAGCATTAGCGGCCCGTCCCGGCTTCGCACGGGTGGAAGTCCTCTAAAACCCGGTCCCGATGGTTTCAAGCACAACAATAAAAGGATTATCCAAATAGGTCCAGTCGTTTTCGAGTTATGAGTTTAGCACACATTTTGCGATTCATTTTTATATTAAAGAAGAAGAAGAAGAAGATTAGTATCATTATCATCATTGGCAGCCATGTTGTACCCACCGCTGAGTATGTGTTTCAAGTCCGGTGTTCAGGTTCGGTAAAGGCCTTTACTCACAGAGCTCGATCCGTGCTGGCGACACGATCTGGCAATCGCCGGATCGTGTCGGATCTAATTAGATCTGACCGCATGCGAACTCTGTAAAGGCTGAACGGAACGCGATGTGATCTGACGCGGGCATCGGCAGTGTGAAAGACCTAAGGCCTTTACGAACAGAGTGCTTTATAACAAGCGAACGGCTTGTTATAAAGGCAAATTTATATTAAAAAATGGAAGAAAAGTTGAAGTTAGTTCTATGCCATACCTATGTAAAAATATTCAAGCTTGTTCTGATACCCTCCAGAAAAAGTTTTTTTTTCCATATTTTTTTTCTACGTCCAAGTTACTACTATTTCAATATTCTGCTGAAATGCTGAAGCTCTCTGAAATCAGTAGCAGTTAAAACATAGACTTCATTCAAAAGAATCAACAACCTTGCAAACTTTATGAGCAAACAAAAGTATACGTTAATGGCGGAATTCATAAGAGTGTTTCGCAAATACTTTTCGTTATAAGGAAAAGCAAATATCATGAACGAAACTTGCTATTTACCCAAAGAAGGTAATGTTTTTGAAATTATATATTTAACAAAAAACCGGCACCTACATAATTATTAATAAACAACTACATTTAAGGCATAATAACATGAATTAATTTTATTACTATCAGCAATATCTATAAAATAAACGTCATGTTCAAGTTAAATGAAATAAATAATTCAGCAAATAATTAAATGTTAATTTGAACAAAATAAATACAGAAAGAACATTGGCCGTTCTTATGACACTCAACTAATATTTCAATTACATATCTGTCTTGGTAACAAGCTAGAACACGTTACTGTGAAATTAATAAAACTATCCAATAAAATCTCACTAATCTACGAAATTACGACATGATAAACATATTAGTGAAAATCGTCAGAATAATATTTATATATTTGCGTTATTTTACTTAAAATTTAATTTACTCTGTTGAAATTAACTTTGATAACATCTAATAAACATCGAATGTATCCAAACATACTGTTATAAGTAAATAATTATGTAATTTAAAACATACTATGGCGTCGTAAGAAAAGCAACAAATTTCATCTGTAAATCTTAAGAATTAAGTTAAGAGATAAGTAGACTGTTTCCAATAAATAAGCTGAAACAAAGATTCTAGTGACTGGCGCTGAAATTTCCAATACAATAATTCCTGGAGAATTTAATTAGTATTTTTCATATTACGATTCTTAAATTATTTACTTGAAGTGAGGCGCAATTTATTGTGTTCTTTCAAATAGAGCTTGGTTGTATTAATTTGCTGTTATATTTAAATAAAAATGGAACTAATTTATCGACCTTTTTTAATACGTAAAGCTTTGTCCCTCGGTAAGAAATTTTGCTTTGTCATGGGTGCGTTCACAAGCATAGAAACTCACAAGACACAAACACCCAGACCCGGAATAACTATTATACAAATATTTATATCCACCGAGAATTGAACCCATGACACGCAGCACAGCAGTCAACTGTGCAGTTAAAATGCCCACGCGTCGAATCATCAACAATCAATAACAAAAGTGCGTACACCTTTTATATTAGTCTGTGCTGGGCAAAGGTTTACCCCTATTCATTTAAGGAGTTCTAATCAAACACAAATATTATAAAAGCATATAATAAATATTGTCTATTGCTTTAAAGACATCTGTCATTAGCTTACACCTACTTTTCGCAAGAACATAATTCTCACACACCTTTAAACACATTTATTATGCACATAAAATTTTCGACTCCCAAAAATCTTGAGCATTTTCTATTATTCAGTTATCACCGAAATCCACAATCACTTGTCAAGGTATATTTAAGAGCGTATACGACAGAAGGCATTCCATACAAATATTCAGGTCCGTATTTTTATTAAATAAATTATGTAATTGTTTTACTTGTCTCATACTAAGAATTTTTCTTATTTCGTGGGGTGCGCTTACAAACGCAGAAACAGACATACACAAACACCCAGACCCGGAAGAATTACTGCTTGTAGTTCATACAAATATTGAACTGTGTGGGGATACAACCTGTGACATGTTGCACAGCAGTCGATTACTCAGCTACCGTTTTGTGAGTTACTTTATCAGAGGATTAACGCTTTCACATTGGACGATAACGGTTAAGACACAATATTGATGGTTTCATGTTTTATTATATTTCTCTGGAAAATGAAGGAGAGCAGACGATATGCTAGTTTTTCAGGATTTTCAGTGGTTTGGAAAAAGTGTGGTGGGATTGTCGCAATTAATAAAAAAATGCAATTGTTGTGCCGTCAGATATGCTCTAAAGTGGAATTATCTAATTTAAAAAGTCTTTCTTCTAAAATATTTGTGTTTTATAAACTAAAACCGGTCTAATTTAGGTGTAACACTATTTATAGAAAATATTTTCTGATAATGTTAGAAATCAGTTCGTTTGTTTTAAAAAAAAGAATTCTTAGTTTGTATGAAACGTTATTCAATGTACTCATCTTTAACCTAGACTCAACCTTATAGTAAACGAATAAATCTCAACTGGGTTTATTGCACGCAATAAAATGGCGGACAAAATAATGTACACAGATTTTGCGAGAAACCAAATCTTGTAGGATTGTGAACTTTTATGCGTCGGATTCAATAGGATTTATGTACTAAGTACTGGTATATTCGTATTTCGAACTGGTATAAAGAGACTTAAGAATTTTGTGCTCCAGGGTCGCGGGACTGTAAATATTTGTGCAAACATTTCTGTTGAAATTCGTAATCGGGTCAAGGTTTACCTCAAAGTGCTGTGCCATAAAATGTTGAATGCACTGACGTGCATTATAGATTCGAGTTATGATGTTAAAATTAGTTATTTGCGATAATCGGTAAATGACGAAGAGTAATGTCGTAAAATATTGAACACTACATAATATCTTTGTGTATTGCTAAATATTTGCATGAATTTATTTGATTTTATTATTTGGAAACAAAAAAAGTTTGTTGTATTTATGACGGTTCAAAATTCGAAGGGTGTTAATCTGTAAAAGGACCCGACTATGTGTGAAAATTTCAAATGTTTTTTTCTATTGCGGTTTTAAAGATACATCCGTATGACAGATAAACACATAGACACTGTAGCTTTAGTTTAAGAATCCCATTGACAGACACATTAAAAAAAAACACAAAGAACAGATATAAAATGATAAACACTGTAGCCACTCAATTATTTGGTAGGCGTGTATTAATAAAAGAAAGCTGCTGGCAAAATTCACGCAAAAACAAAAGTAAATTAGATGTTAATAAACAAGAGCAATCCGAATATGAATTTTCCAATATGAATTTTCTTCCTCAGATATTAAGACTGATGTTTTAATAAACAATTTACATTTTCAGTCGACGCCAAAGCCTTGAAGGCGTTTAATGCGGAAATTGAAAACCAAAATACCATTTCATTTCGTTGAATATATAATCATAATTATAAGGAAAAAGCATAAATTAAAACGCCAGCTGGCTAGCTTTATAGATTAACTTTTTAATCGTAACAAGTTACCAACTTAAAAATTGCCAGTCGTAAATTAAATTAAATTATAATTTTATTTCTTTTACTTTTTACCGGGAAATCTGAACTTTAATTGCTGACCTCATATAAAACTTGACTTCTTCCGTACGAAAATAACATTTTTTAATTCGCTTGAATTATGATGTAAAATCTTCACTTTACGTATTTTAAGTTAATACATATAAAAAATTTTAATGACAACCGATTTTCTAGTGACCGTCACATAAGAAAAGTTTGTTAAAAAATAAAATGTAAAGTTCTATTTGACAAAATACAAATTCAAATGTATACATTTAATAATGTTGCTGTTATAATGATGTAAATTGTAAATGTGTGTGTATAATAATGTAAGTTGTGTTTTAAATCGAGTCTCGGACGATATGTTACATTCCTAATTAAATGGTCGATGCTGATCCATCTCAATTTTATATTGTTTGTATATCAATGCATACGAAACAGTATTGTAAACGAATGACAAACTAGACATCACTATAATACAAATTTTATAGCAAAAAAGTTTATGTTTCGTTTCAATGCACGCCAGTGTAACAGCCTACCAGTTCCACATTGATGTATTGAAAGGATAAATCTACCGGGTGATAGACACATTTACCGAGTAAATACTGGCTGGTAAATAAAATAGTTTTTACCACACGAAGATTTTATTGAAATACTAGCCGGCCCGGCAAACTTCGTACCGCCTATAACTAACGTCACTCAATTGTTTTGTAATCTTTTATACGGGAATATAGAAAAGTGTTATTTTTAGATGTTTTCAGGCTTTTTTTTTTTTCTTTATATAAAAACCATCATCGTACGCGAAGGAATAATATAAAAAATAATTAGCCGAATCGGTCCGTTTTCGAGTTTTGCGCTTAGTAACGCCATAGGTTAGCAACCATCCATATTTTTATTATTAAAGAAGATAAAATATAGATGAAGAAGAATATTCTGGAGGGAAGGACGTTTTGCCGACAGGTCGGTTAACTATAACTCTTTAAACTCTTTTAAACTTATCATCTTCATCATCGAAAAGTCCGTTGTTGAAAGAGTCTATTGATGAAACGGATATAAAAGAATCGTCCTGAAAGGTTCTATCGATGAACCGGGCATAAATGAATCTTCGTATCGGAGAAAAGTCCAAAGGTGAAAGAGTTTATCGGTGAAACGACCATATAATTGTCCTGTCGACGAAACGTCCAATGGTGAACCGGTCGTTGGTGAATCGTTGCAGAATCCAATTTCCTAAAACAAATTGGGAGGATGGATGCTTCTTGCTCTATCATATGCAAATATTACTGTATGGATTTGGATAAAATATGTCATATAGATAGTTTATAAAAAGTATTAACAAATACCGCAGTATGCGGCAGTTACCGTTACCAAACCCAACACGCGGAAAAAACCGTGGGTAAAATCTAGTAAAGTTATAAAATTCTGTTATAAAACAAATGAACTATGTTTTGAATAAATAAAACGAGGCAATCCCGTTTTGAGCCAATTTTTTTAATTCCGGAACACCTAAGTTATGAGCAACCATTTATTCCCGATAATTTGCAAACCCGGCATCTCGTGCCTTTTTGTTTCAATTAGGTTTTTTTTACCATAAGTAAAAAATATACATTAAATAAAAATAATAAAATCAATGGTGATTCGAGGCAACTATGTTATCTCATAACGTTAGCCTATTTCATACTGTTCACACAATAAGATAAATTGTATTTATCTAATTCAGGACATCTGAATCCTAAAACCATTTATTGTAATACTGTATTAATAAATTACTCAAGAAATAGAGATATCTTAGGTCTAGGTTCTAGACGGTCGTTATTTTTGATTGATTTATTGGGTGGTCTGAAATCTGATAAAACTTCTTATCCATTTATAAAGACATATTCACCAAAGTGTAATACTTAATCAGAACTGACATACGGGTTTTATATCGAACCTTCATCATAATCCTCTGCCTTGCCTTTTCCCGACTGTCTTCATACTTATATGTTTTTTTTTTAAATATTTTAAAGTTATTTCGTGTGATAAACTGGTCCTCATTTCGTCTAGTCTATCACACGAAATAAAAAAAAAATAAAAATGAGGAGATTCGTACACGAACTAAAGTCATCGATATAGGCCATCGGATTAGCAAGCTGAAGTGGCAATGGGCAGGCCATATTGCTCGCAGAGCAGATGGCCGATGGGGTTGAGTGCTAGAGTGGAGACCAAGGACTAGTAAGCGCGGCGTAGGACGTCCACCAACAAGGTGGAAAGACGACCTTATAAAGGTCGCCGAAAGACGCTGGATGCAGGTCGCTTCCAACCGGTATATACCTATGAAGATCAAAAGGGGAGGCCTATGTTCATGGACGTCCTATAGCTGAGATGATGATGATGATGATAGACTGGTCACTTTTTACGATGGAAGCCCATCTAGTTTAGACTTGTTTGATACGTCTTGACGAGTACTTTGTCTATTGTCAGTATTTTTCAGCAATAAAAGCTTGTCTTTAAAAAGAACATAGTTTTTTTTAAAACGGCTAACTTGTTTATTTAATCGTCAAATGAGTCCTCCGGCTCTGACATTAGCCGAGGGCCTTTCAGACTAATACTGATTGATGTCAGAGTTAAGCCACCTCTAGGAACCCCACAGGCTTCTGACATAGCTTAAGACTTATAAGGATGAATCCCTATTTAAGGCCAGGTTTCCTCACTATGTTTTCCTTCACCAAAACAATACGTCAATCAGATTTTTCTTTACTAAACAATCATTACGCGACTCTGACGTTATTGTGTATCAATATTTATATTTTAAATTAGTCATGTTCAAGATAAATATAGAAATTAAATACCTATGCAATGAAGAGAAGACATTAATACTTACTTGCTAGGGTTTGAACTGGCAACTTCGTGCATAAGAGCGAAGGTATTCACCTCTGAGCCATTATTAAGTTTTCAATACAAACTTTTATTATATCATACTCTGAGGAATTTTTATTTTACCGCGTCATGTCAAAAGGGCCTGATGTCATCCCTGAACTCATTATTTGACTTTATGGCGTCGAAACATGAACTTTACGAGCTTCTGTCTTACAAATCACCTTGACACCATTGTCCATGATAATTGTAGACAAACAGAAATACATATTTCGAGACGAAAAGTTTTTCATGAATGTCAATAGCATTTTTTTTTTATATTTAAGGCGCGTAAGTTCTATTACAAGAAAGATGTTTTGTATAATATTTTATGTTTTGTATTTTGACTGGCCTGTTGGTCTAGTGGTTAGTGACCCTGACTGCTACGCCGGAGGTCGTGGGTTCGATTCCCACCCAGGACAAATGTTTGTGTGATGAGCACGATCATTTGTTCTGTGTCTGGGTGTAATTTATCTGAAATATGTACGTATTTAGAAATATATAAGTATGTTTATCAGTTTTCTAGTACCCATAACACAAGCTCTGCTTAGCTTGGGACTAGATGGGATTGTGTGATAGTTGTGGAATATTATTAATATTAAATAAATAACAAGTAATTAACACTAATTAGGTAATGTATTCATGTAACTAGGTTTAACTTTAAAAGTAAATTGTTTTCCTTTAAGCTAGTTCCCTCGCCTCTTTGTCAATGTTCGACACCTGACTGTGAATATGAACAATCAGCACATCATATTCTTTGGGAGTGTATTCTTTGGCAGAACGAACGCAATATTATGTTGGATACTGTTCAGACTACATCCGGAGTCATTTATTACTCGGACCTTGTGGAAACTCGAACAAACTACCGTGCGTTCAAGCGTTTCTGCCATACCTATTATTGGAATCAAATATAGCAGCTCACAATTTAGGTCCCATTAATATTATTAGTCACTTTACCCGTGGTGCTAGGCAACTGGGCTTCTCCCAGTTGTAATATCCCTTTGTGCCTATTGGCCTTGTTTTGTTCTGTCTCCTGCTTGCATGGAGGGAAGTGGAAACATATTTTTTCCTACTCCTCCACTATTCTTTTCTGATTAATTTCCTTGCAGGACCCAAGACAGGTAAATTCATTCTCCGGGACACGTCGAGCTTCATTGTCACGGCGCTTTTCTGGTGGTTGCCACTGTTGATTCTGGCTCTCAGGAGTTGCAGTGGTTTGGGAACAGTGTGGTGGGTATGTCCCAAAAAAAAAAAAAAAATGTAACTAGGTTTAATTTTCCTTGAAGACAATGAATAAATTTTAAAATCAGTTTACAATTTACAAGATAATAACAAAAATAAAAGAAGAGTCTTTAGTTAATAAAAATGGTTAGCCTGTTTACCAAATTATACAATTCTATATAACTACTAATTACGCAACAGAACTATCCCTTAATCAGTCTTAAAAATTCTCTATTTTAAATTCTGTGAACTTGCTCTATCTTTGTCAATTTTTGCTGAGCAACTATTTTGCAATATCTAGAGTATTTTGCTGCAGGTAAAACTTTTTAATATCCGTTGTTGAAAACTTGCTATTTAAAGAACTTCGGTACAAACTGTAAAAGCATAAGTCTGGACACCTACCAAACTATCACAATTTTAAAACCACTGTCGGTACACGAAGATACAAGCACAGTGATATCATTAAATATACTATATAATAGACTTTACTTGCACACTTTTCAAAACAAAAGAAAGAAAATAACCTACCCGCCAAGAAGAATAGCTCGGTTTATTGTAAATACTGTCAGTAAAAATAATCACAAAATCTCCCAGAGTCCATCTTCCACTCCTTAAACATTTACATCACCATAATGTCATAAATTGAGTAAAAAACCTGCAAATAACATCCCACGGAGCGTTCGCGAGGAAATTATGAAACAATAAACTCGGACGTTGAATAACTCACGACTTATTTTTTGTTACAAGGGAAATGCAACCTTGTGACCTCCAGACTAAGGTACTTTCTACATTGTCAGAGTGGTTGTATAATTCAGACAAAAGTAGGAAAGGCGGAGGACAAATTATTCCTTAGTGCCGTTTTATAAAGGCCTGAGGCCCGCGTCTTGGACAAGGGTTAATTCGACTGTGCGATTAAAAATTAACCCTCTGTTCCTCGAGAGAATATTTAAAGGGAAATCTTTGTAATTAAACTAGTGGATATAACTAGATTTGTGATGCTTTTAGAAGAGCTAAAAGCGTTAATGGGAAGTGTTGCGAAACCACAGCCCTTTCCTACCCGAATTTCAGTTTGGGTCGTGACTAAAATGTATTGTATTGAAATCTTCTAAAACTTTCTTTGTTTAGTTGGAAACTGAAGGATCTATTTAGAAAGATACAATTCTTGAAATAAACAAGACCAAAAATAACTTAACTGTTTTAGACTTGCTTGCGTAGACATGATCATAGCTCTATGCTGCCAAGAGTAGACAAAGATAGTATCTTTTTTATAGATAGTATCTTTTTGCCCAAGTAGCTTAGGCATGTACAGTCGAAATCAAAAGTGCTGAAGCAATTTCTAAAAGCAATGGCCTGACGCTTCACGTTGACTTACGACCTTTTATTATAAGTTGTTTTAATACTATACAAATCAAAGGAAGTTATGGTATGGTTCATAATTTCAACCACTGTTCTATAAGTTAGGCTGACGCAGTGGTTAACGTGCTCGGATAATTCGTTTACTGGCGAAGGTTCGATCCCCACTTTTTTCTAAACTTTTATTTTATTTAATATTTTTTAATAATTGCTTTATTCTTTTTGTTATTTTTAATGCATTTTTAGTATAAATTTGATAAATAAAATTGTTTTTTTCTTAATAATTACTAATACTCTAGTCATTAGTGTTGTGTGTCGTCCGTTATCATCATTCAATTATAATAAAGTTTGTGGGTAGATCGGAGAAAACAAAACAAAAGTTACAAAAGTAAATTATTTCGATTTGTGAGGTAGACATAACTATGCTAGTTCGTTTCGAGTCTCATAATAGAACGTTGTTGATTCTTGGTTATTTTGTGTGACGAATGTTTACATCAGTATTACACTGTTTTAAGGTTATTGTTTTGCAGTGAAATATTTACAGTGAGAATAATATAATCATTGAGGGCGAATATTATAGCCCTGCATAAATATGGATGAAACAATACAATTATCAAATTAAACCGGACTAAGTGTGAGTATTAACATTTATTTTTTAATTATTTCACATGTTGATATTCTTATTTATTATATAAGATTCCCTACTCAAAAGTGTTATAGTTGTTAAAAGGTTTGTTTAAAAGATACTTAGTATTTGTTATTTATGGTTTTTTCTTTTAGTAAAATAAATTAACAGTTGTATTTTGCATAGGTAAAGATAATAATAGTATTCCATGTTTTGTTCTAGTGAAATACTATGAGTCCTGTGGATATGAGATATGATGTGTGGATATGATGATATAATGCCAAGCCCTATAAGCTTGTCGAGAGCAAAGTCGACGGTTGAAAAAAAGAAAAAAGAAAATGGCTTTCCCCAATGAGTAACTAATTCAACACGAAATGAAGTTCAGTTTCATCGTGCACTCAAGACTGAAAACTTATACCGAATATCAGCTAAAACCCGTTTTTTTTATAGCAATTAAAGAAACTTTTAAAAGCACGACCATAATTATTTTTTATATGGTTGTTGTTGTATTAATTGTTAATAGACTGTAAGCGAAAACATCATTTTATTCACAGTTCTTATTTATTTTAGAGGTTAGATTTGAGGCTAAGTTTCAATCATTCTTTTCGTAAAGAAAACGAAAATTAAACTAATGACCTCAATAGGATATTTTTATGAAGAGCGGTTATTATTTTCATGGTTTTATTTCAGTAAAAGAACATTTATTGCCATATTATATATTTTTTTGCTAAATCGCACTTAGTAGAATGCAAAAAGCTTAATTTACTAAAATAAAAATTTTGGCACCGCAGCCCCGGAACGCAAAGGGCGACTAGCGCTTTACGTTCCAGGACCGCGGTGCCATTGGACGTTTGTTTGAAATAGTAACAAGGTAACGCGGCCTTGAAACGCATAGAGAAATTGGTGTGCTGAACTATTACTATTTCAAATGGCTTAAATAATCATATCTTTAATTTATTTTGTTAACATAAAGACAAAATTACACATTAATTTTCTTATGTGATAACATACTAAAATAGCCGCTCTTTATAAAAAAACCCCTGTTTTTCTTAAATACAATTAAACGCAATTTATTCTTATAATTAAACTAGCGGCCCGTCCCGGCTTCGCACGGGTGGAGGACCCGGTCTAAAACCCGGTCCCGATGGTTACAAACACAACAAAAAAATAATTGTCCGGATCGGTCAAGCCGTTTTCATGTTATGTCGTGACAACGGAAAACGGGTTTCATTTTTATATATATAGATAATAAATTAAATTGGATAATATTCTTTAAATTCATATAGAATTTTTTAATTTTAAAATTTTTGTTAAGCTATTGTTTAGTTTTTTTTATCATGATATTATGAATCAATAACTTGTTAGTTAATCATGTTAATTTACAATTTATTCATGCTTATTATTTATTAAATAAAAAAGTTAAATATTAGTTTTATGTGTTTATGTTTTTTTTTGGTCTTGGTGGAAATAAAAAAGTCATGCTCTATTAAAATGTTTGTTTGTTTTATTTATTTATGTAATTAACAAACTTCTATTATATTTGTGATATCACATTCATACGATCTGACAATCCCTCAGTCAACAATCAAGTCATTTGATGAACTTCAACATGACATTGCAATAATATTCGTTCTTGCCACAATATTGATATTCGCCAACATTTTGAGAACATAAATATATCGCTATCCATATAATCACACGTCAGTAATCAGAAAACCACAATCGAACGACAACTTGATTCCGATCAAGTTAAATATTCTAAAACTTATGGCCTACCTCACAGAAATTGTGAACAAACGATTATAATAATATTCCTGTCCCATTACAGTATTAAACAGTTGAGCAAAACTTACAAAAAGAATTTCACTGCGTGAGGATCGAACTCGCGCCTCGCTGTTCACCGTATACTTAGTAATACGTGAAACGCTAACCACTAGGCCAACTGGACACACATCAAATCGTTGAAATTATGAATCTTATACAATCAGTAGTTGATGATGCATATGTCTCTCAAAATAGAAGGTCGTAAGTCCAACTAAACTTCAAGCTATTGCCTTGTAATTGCTGCACACCGCTTTTGAGTCTCTACTGTACAACTATAAAATATAACCAAAGTTTCTTTTCTCTCTTCTAAATACATATACTTAGTACCTACGATATTCCATCACCGTGATCCCGGTACATAAAGGGCTATTGAAAGACACCGTGGATTTTAGTCAGTACAAGTCTGACAGTATTTGGTGGGAGGACTCATTTGATGGTTTTACCACGCTAAAAGAAAAAAAAGTACCTATAATATACCGTACTTTTGTCTATTCTTCCGTCGATCAAAAACCCGTTTCTACGGTGTCATGTTACGCGTGAAGAGAAATGTAAGAAAATATTTGAAAAGGGTGACAACCTTGTTGAAATATTATTGTCTCGTGTAGAGTGTTACGACGTCGATAATGTTCACATTGAAATATTATGAATACGAAATGATATCTAAACGTACTATCGTCTCTCAAAAAGCTTTCAGTCGCGTTTTTATTGGTACTTATAAAAAACAGACTGTTTTTTTGTTATTTACGTAACTAAAGGATACGTTTTTAGGTTTACTGAAAAAAAAGCAAATTAAATACAATAAAAAACCTAGCATTATAAATACGTGACAAGCAAAAGTAATTTATGGGTTAAATTACGATTTAATTTTTAAATACATAACCATTTTTTTCATAAAAAATTTAATTATTATGTATGTAGTTTAATCGTCAATCAAAAGTCACATATTTCTTAGTACACAACTACGTGACATCTGCCAATCCGCACTGGACCCGCGTGGTGGATTATGGCCCACTCGCTCTCACAAGAGAGGAGGCCTGTGTCCCAGCAGTGGGAACGTTATAGGCTGATGATGATGATGATGATGAACTACGTAACTTACAGAATTTTAGAAACAAAGAAAGGTTTCGTAAATCATCAAAGTTCCTAAAATACTCCTTCCTAAATTTCTAAAAATTTAATCTTTACAAGTTAAATACATCGAAACCGTACTAAAGTTTGTCTATTGACTTAGTAAATATTGTGTTCAAAAAGTTTCAAAAATAGGCTTAGTTATAAAAAGAACAGTCTTCTTATAAAGTAATCTCTTAAAAGGAAAAAAGATTAAACTTGAAGCCGTAAACTAAGAAATGATTTTACCATTAACGGCACTTTGTGGTCTTAATGAAAATCTTTTACTATAAATATCAAAGGAAAATTCCGCTCCTTGTCTCATTTTTCTTTGTGTGGGAGAATTATCATGACTCCTCCCCCGAGGGACTGTCAGACTTGTAGTGACTAAAATACACAGTGTCCTTCAATAGACCTTTACGTTCAGGAGCCATAGTTCCGAGACCTGGGCAGGCTTTAGCCTTCAATTCCGCTAAGGGTGGAGCAGAAGTGACGTCAGACTCTAATTGACTTATATCTATCCTGTTCCTTCAATTGCCTTTACTTTTTAAAACATTTTCGCAACACAATAATTCTTCTCATTATGACAGCGTGTTCCCAAAAAACTCACGATGTTCACGTTATTTTAGAACAAAAATACACGGTCTTAACTTTTGAACTGTTTGGCGTCGAAGGATCATGGGGTTGAGTGCGAGGTTTCTTTTTAGTAACTCTCTAGCCAACTTGTCGATATTCCGGCTCTTATCATGACTTTTCAGTATTTTACTTTACAGCGTCTTTCCAGTATTTACAGCGTTTCTTGTATGGAAAAATGGAACAGCGCCTCTGGTGTAAGAAGAAGGAACTATTTTTTTCCTAGAAATTAATTTCAAAGTTCCAGTTTACGTCACATTAATTTAAAACTCATGATAAGGCCTCTGAGTGCTACACTTTCTACAGCCAAAGAATTAGCACTGTAATTCAATGTGGTAATTAATGCTGTCAGTTTACAAGGCAAGTTTCCGGTTATAGGAAAGTACTTTGACGCCTGACAGACTTTTGTGTCCTTTGCTGATTATATTGGCAAGTATATTTACTTCCTTAGTTTCCTATATGTATGAGCAGCAAAGAAATAAAAGGAGAAAACTCTATACGTAATCTTGGTATTACTATAATTATTGACTGACCTGTTGGTCTAGTGGTTAGTGACTCTGACTGCTATGCCGGGGGTTGTGGGTTCGATTCCCAACCGGGACAAATGTTTGTGTGATGAGCATGATGATTTGTTCTGTGTCTGGGTGTAATTTATCTATAATTTGTATGTATTTAGAAATATGTAAGTATGTTTATCAGTTGTCTAGTACCCATAACACAAGTTCTGCTTAGCTTGGGACTAGACGGCGTTGTGTGATAGTTGTCGAATACTATATTATGTTAAATTATTATTATGACGATAAAAAATGTATGATGCAATCTAGTCCTTTTTTTTAATTTAAAGTTTTGCTTATCTTGTGACTCAGCTTCCTTGACAGCGTTTGCACACACAAAGTGCCATTTTCCTCGTACTTGCTTATAAGCTGCTCCAGTTAAGTAACTCTCCATTGTGCCAGTTTTGAACGTCTCCCGAAGCTGGGGACTTTAGCAGCCTTATTACTGCAATATTGTAATACCATGTGTACAAGACAGACTTTTAGTATGTCCTCTTGAAATTCCACTTGAGTTTATAAAATCAGGTTTCAAATGGAATTACAAGTACTTAGGTTTTCATCAAACCGAAACAATTTTCGTGTAAAAAGTTGCCAAGACGAGGCCATATGGCTCCCACCGTCAAAAAGTTATCACATCTCATGTAAAACCAAGTTTCTAACTCGCACGCATTTTTACAAGCCCTGACTTCATAAACTGTACACTTTGTTCAGAGTTATGTTGCCTCGTTGTTTCGTTACTACAAGAAATATTGTACCTATAACAGAAAACGAATGAATAAAGGAGAAACTCCCAAAAGCTCACAAACACCACACAAATAGATAAACACCCGTTGAACGCTTGTCAAAAAAAAGTGTGACTGCAAAACGACCCTTATGTCAAGGTGAAATGTCGTTTTGACGTGGTAATTTTTTTTTGACAGTGTTCAACAGGTGTTCAATTTTTTTTGTGGTGAGACAGCCAGTGTCCTGCAAAGAGTTAATAAATAAATAAAAAAATTGTGTTTATGATTGACTAGTCGACCTATTTCGTGTTATTATATTTCTGATCGCTCTTATATGTTTGTATGCACAGATCTCTATTATAAATAAAGCATTTTTTTCTATTCCTCGCATCGTATTTATTTCAAACATTGCCCTATTCTTGGAGTTTCTCCTGGATCTTGGTTGCGTGTGGGCACAAAATATTGATACTCACATACAGAAACACCCATACCAAAAGAAGAAAAATATTTGCTCCGTTCGGGTATCGAACCCACAAAACGCTGCGTAACACAAGCCACTGACACCGTAGTCGCCTTGTTCGCATTAAGGCGGAAACACATTCGACCCGATGAAACGTGATTCGTGTTAGCTCGAATCAAATGCATGGTGTCGCATCTGATGTTCATAGTGTGATTCTGGTCTATAGAAAACAATACATTTGATTCGACTCAACACGCATCGCGTTTCATCGGGTCGTGTTGCGTTTTAATAATGTGTTTCCGCCTTTATACTTAACCAATGTAAACCGTTCATAAGAAACTGGACTATTAACTTCAGTCCACTAAGACCAACATTATAAATGGCCTGTTATTTTCACTGTCATTGAGCAAGATTGTATGAGACGAGTTATTTCCATCGCGTTTGAGGAAAATGATGTGAAATATTATTTCGGTCCCATTTCACGTAATTTACTAACTGTTGAATGCGGGCGAGTGGTCACAGTGTTCGTTCTAATTTTATGCGAATATATTATCCCCTGCATCATTGGAGTTACATTGATATGAATAATTATGTAATACAGTTCGGCACTGTGGGTATGTATTATTTAAATGAATATTATAATAGTTTTATTTTATTACTAGCAGCTTCGCCCGCTATAACTCGATAATAATTATATATCCCACGATATTATTTATCCCACGGGAATATAAAGTTGGGATAAAAACTACCCGGCGAGTCGCAGCCGCTGTCCGACTATGGTCATGGCCATGCGACGGCGCGTAGTGTTCCACGCGCGTCTCAAAGAGTGTCGGCATAATGATGGGGCGGTCTTTGGAGGGTCAAAGCCTGTCAAGGTCGCGGAGCTCACGAATTACAGTGACCCCGGAACGCAATGTGCTATTGAAGGACACCGTGGATTTTAGTCAGTAGGACTCCGACAGTCCCTCCCGCTCTTCCCTGGGTGGGGAGGACTCATTTGATGATTATACCAGCCTAAAAAAGTTTATTATTATATATATTGGTGCGTTGAACGATTGACTTATTTTTTTTTCTTTTGGTCTGGAAAAAACTAAAAAGTCGTGCTAGTCCAACTACAACAAACGTATATTTCTTCCAACACTGCCGATTGGAACTAGTCTGTCGCAACCCTATTAATTTAAATCTCATTTCATAACTGGTTATTTCAAAAGGATTCTAAAAAAAGAAAAAAAATAACAAAGAATGGCCACATTGCTTTGAAAGGGAAGCTATAAAAATACAGTATTCTTTGTGGCTCAATTTTCAAATTATTCAGTGGATACGTTTTATATATTATTTTTTTAAGATGTTGGTACACTGTTTTGTTATTAGACTGTGCCGTGATATAGAATATTTTTTATTCTTGTGAAAATGTGGTCACCTTTAGACTCTGGTATCAAAATTAATTAAGCCTTCTCTGTAAACCCCGCAAGGCCTCTGATAAGGCTTTAGGCTTATATTAGTTATTACATAACGGATTCATGTAACGGCTAAAGAAATAAAAAAAACGAGTTCTTTTTCAAATTATGACAAAGTATACTCAATCCCCTTACATTTTTTTAAATCGGACCATCTGCAAAACTCGTCTTTTCTTTGTCCTAAATTATCCTTGATTTTTTAACAGTAGTTTCTATGGTCTTTGAAATTTTTTTGGTACACACGTGTCCCCATAATAATATGATAGATACAATGAGAACCACATAAAAGTATAACGACAATTTGTTATAAAAGTATAACGACAATTTGTTATAAATCCATAATAGTAATTCTTCAAATAAGGTAAGAAACGTTTAAAAAAAGCGCTTTCTGAAAAGGTAGGACTGGTAGACCTTGGTTTCTCGAAATGAATGATAATTATATAACGGCTTGCTGGAATATAAAACTATTCAAATATACTTTTGCACAGATATAATGTCTGTTTGAATATATTATATTCAAATAGTTGTTTTTTTCGCAAGACACAGATAAAAGAGTAAATGGTCAATAGTTCAGCAGAATATTACTAAAGTTTTGCTGTGTGTATGTATTGTGTAAATTGATTATTTTTAATAGATAACGCCATTTTTGTTTTATATAGGTACTTGTTATTGAAAAGACTAAAAGCAACTATTACGTGAAATACGTAACGGTTTCTATTATGATAAGACTTATTTCGTAACAATATAGCTTTCATATTAAATCGTTCATGAAAACATAAAACTAATCACTAAAATAGCAGAAAAATTATTTAATTGTTCGTATGTACGTATTTATAGATTTGGATCACGATCATTTAGAATCGCTCTGTGCCGACCCTATGACATTCCATCATTCCGTCATTCATTAAATGGAATGGAATTAAGGTATGATTATTATTTATTGACGGTCTCCAACTAACGGTTCCTTAAGACCATAGAATACCTATTGGAAGGCAATAATCTCAGAGGCTAGTGAATCTACCTATGTCCAATGAAAAGTGTCTTCTTAAAGCGGCTCAAAAAATAAAATAAGTAGTCAGCATAAATATTTTTCTTTTCTTCTTGAATTGAAACGACACGGCACTGCTCCTCGTGAAGTGTATTTTTATTAAGTTCCTTGTTTTTTAATTATGAGTCAATTGATCAAAATGAATAGTTAACGTGGTAACAGCGAGTTACAGCAATTAGCTGAAAAACCCCCTTTGCATAAATTGTACAGATTTTTTTATACAAATCGATATAATATTAAATGTCTGTTAAACTTATGTTTGACCGAAATAAATTAAATATTTATAAATAAGAAATATTATAGCATTAGAAATAAAATAAAGCTCATACCTCTCTGTACATTAATTTTAGGGAATACGTTACTTTTAAGTCTGAAAATTCCTCAATAATTTATTCTTTTACCGTTGATTTTAAATAAACATCGAAGCGGTGTAGAATCTTTCCCCTATTAAATGCATAATAAATGCGATCCATAATACATGATGCTCATGTTTATTTGATGTTTGCATCATTATTAAGAGTTTTAACTTTTTTAACTATGTTTTAAAGGTATTAGTGCAAGATAGACTAACGAGCTATGGAGTAGGGCTATGCTCGGAGTCTCTGCGCGAACGAGGAGATTCATAGACCAACCAAACTTGCCGACATAGCCCAACCAATTAGCAAGTTGAAATGGTAGTGAGCAAGCCATATGGGATGCAGAACTGATGCCCGATGGGGCTGTAAGGTTCTCGAATGGAGACCACGCACCGGCAAGCAGGACGTGCAACCGCAAGGTTGACAGACGATCTTATGAAGACCACAGGATCAGGCTGGTCGCTTCTCCGGGTCTATTGGATAAGGATATAGGGGAGGCCTATGGCTGATATGATGATGATGATAATGACTCATCATTTCATTTCATCAGGTCTAGTCTACATCAACAAAATTCCTAAAGGCTAATGTTGGGACACAAATAAAACGTTAGATTTAATATCCCAATAGTAGGTTATCATAGGATAATCCCCGGTATAAAAGTGGACGAAATCCCGAGAAAATGTGTTATTTCGATATTATTTCTGTTTATTTACATAAAAGTATACCCACCTACTCTGTTTTTTTCAAAGTTCGGCAATTATCTGATCCAACGCAAAAACAAAAAGATTACAACAACGAAATTAATGAGTTGAACTTTTCATTATTTTATTTTTATCTTTTTATTTGTAATCATGCTGATGTTTTTTATCCGTCGTTCATGAGCGTTATTTGTTTTGGATAAAAATAAAATTAACAAGGTTTTATGGACGTAAAATAATAATAAATGTTGGTTATTTTTTAAACCCTGATTTCACCGTTAAACTGGCAAATAATCCTCTCTTCCATTTTCATTAAATCGAGAACCAAATATTATTTTAACTCTAAAAATAGGGATTATTTGTTATAGGTACTCGTTCATAATAATAAACTTGTAGGTAGAGGCAGAACTCAGTTAATTAATTAAAAATTTTGAAATAAAAAAGAAATCTATGGGTCTTCATTATAGCTACAAAAACCAAAACATTTTTGTTTTTTTTTTCTGTCTGTTTGGTCATACAGGCATTAGGTGAAAACTACGGAATTAACGTGTTTTCACGAGAGGTCATGTACCGAATTACCGAAAAATCCTAGTGTACTATTTTTGATACTCCATTCCAACTTTACAAAGCCACGGGAAAAGTTATATATAGTTATAAAGTATATAAAATCTTCACTCAAAATGCTGATAGAAAAAAAAAGTTCGAAAACTGATCACATTTCGTTCGCGGTCTCTCAACGGAGGCCGGTCAATCAATTTTGCTATTGTCAGTCAATAAAACGAGCAGTAACGAATTCGGGTGTTACAAGTCTTGAGAAAGTGCGATGAAGAGAGCATTTCAACTGTGTTGATTCTAGTTCACTAAATTTCTTTGGCGACAACCCTGTCATATATGGCACAGTGGTCGAACTATTGATTTCTGCGCCGCATGTCGCGGGTTCGTTTTCGGCACGGAATATAATTATATTTGTATAATTTACAAGCAGTTTTTATACAAGTCAGTTAGAATGTTTTTAATGGACCCAAGACACAAAAGAAAGTCGTTGAAGCCACTATAGAATTAGAGGGTATTATATAGCTGTTATAATTGACGATTGAGATTAATTCTTGGGCCTTGGTGAACATACGAAAACAATAATTTCATGTCGACATTTTATTTATGTTAGGTATGGACACGCAATTTCCTGTTTGCTAAGGTTCCTATTTACTAAAACAATGCTTACCTTTTTTCTGCGAAATATAATTGGTTGTTGATTTTCTTATTAGTTGTCTTTGTGTTATTAGTTGACATCAATTTTATTGTTACTTACCTGAAAAAAAGAAAAGCACAAATTAATAACGCCATTTTACTTATTTGAAAATGAGAATACCTACAGTTAAGAAACAAAATGATTTATGACTAAAGAAAAATTCTGTTTCAAGCGGGATTTGATCCTGCGTTTTCTAGGTACTCCAGACCCCTTACCAATTAGGCTATCGCAACTCACATTTGGAAGCTGACTTTTCTATTCCCTCGCTTGAACGTTTTATGGTAACGTGGCGCCATCTCTTGGGGTAGTTACTAACTAATTCCAAATAACACGTTGACATTACAGCCAAATCAATGTTGTTTAATGAGATAGCGTTTACCATACTAACTAAGAATTTTAAACGCAATAACGCATGCGACGCGGATCGAGAAGATGATTTTTAAGGAAAGAAAATTCAGTTTCAAGTGGGTTTTGAACCCGCGTCGTCTAGATAAAAGTTATGTTATAAATAGGATAGTAATTATCCTTCAATAGTCCTTTAAGTTCCAGGATCACGACAACCTGATAAGACAGTCCCAGTACCCCGGCAGCCTTCGGCCCTCGAAGGCCCCATAAAATTGCAGAGGCGCGCGTGGAACTTGACGCGCCGTCGACTCGGGCATGTCCCATGATCGGACCACGAGACACGTTTCCGTGGACGTCTCAAATTGAACGCTGTCGTCTCCCTCACGCGTCCCTCCTCCTCCTTCGCTAGCTTCCTAGCTTCCCATTCCGTATCGCCCCATTTAATCTAAAGTTGTGGTAAAATCCGCTACCGTTTTTCTCTTAATCCAGCACCCAAAACTGACCACGGCCATTCACATACGACTATCCGCCAATTTATATTCCTTTGTCGATTCTATATACTTTATTGTCAGAACGATGTACAAAATGTACCAGCTTGGGTTTGAATGGTCCATGGTTTAAGACCATTGTGTGAATGTTATGGCTTGGAAAGTGGTTTTGTTTTTAAAGAAAAATGAGGAAGTAATGGCATGTGGTAATGAGTCGTGTGTGTTTTGTTTTTTTCTGAGGATTTAGCCCCTTCGTACACTAGGCGACGCAAGTGTCCGATACCTGTCCACATTGGTATCCATTGACTCGTGCGTATGTACGAACCTATACGGATTTCTATTGCGATAGTCACCTGGATACCAAGGTCGTAAGGTATCGGAGACTTGCGTGGCCTAGTGTATGGAGGGGCTTAATGTAATATTACCTGACAGGATAACTGTTTTATGGATCCAGCGGTCCAGTTACTGGATCAATGTCATTCAACATGAGGTACAGGAATCCATTTTGTGAAAAAGGGTGGGATGCTATTCACCAAACGTGCTCAGATATTATTAGCATTTCCTAAAACATTGTTTTTTTTCATATAAGACATTTTTATGACATTTTGATATTCTCCAGTTTTGCTGAGAGCTGAGTAAATAATGTGTCTGAGGCCTCATTACAAGATTTCAGTATTTTGTTTACAGCGCTTGAAGTATTTATTCATCATCATCATCCAATTTTTTTCTTAAAATTAATGTCAACGTTCCAGTTTACGTCACAAAAACTGTAAATTCATGATAAGGCCTCTGGTCTCACAACCCCAACAGTGTTAAAAAACAGAACTTGTTTAAAAAAAGAATACCTCTTTGAAACTGAACAGCAAAAGTTAAAAAAAAACACCTGTTTGAAACTACACACGGTTGCGCAAAGAAAAAAGTGTGGCTAACAACATAACCGTTTTTTTACTTTCTACCTCTAACTTCAAACCGTCCACCTCTATTCAATCAGGATCAAACGATATACCTGTCGATTTTCCGAACTGCATATTTCTGAACGTAACATGCAGAGACACTTTCCCTTACAGGATTTCTAGGAAAAAATACCCGGTCGGATAAACCGGGTTTTTGCTTTTAAAAGGGCTGTGTCCAAAAGAACCATTGAGATCTACGTGTTACGTTGAGCCTTCTAAATCAACGAGCCGTGCCCCTACATTCTGATCTGTGAAACACGTAAAGGGGATTTTGTTTTTAATCTCTATAAAACGCATTTTGTATTCGATCACATTGTGTCCTGTTTGTTTTGGTTGTTAATAGAAACAGAGTGTTAAGCCTTTGTAGGCTTAAAATCTACGTTTATTTATCCAGAAAAATACTGGTTGTATTTTTAAACGTATCAGTTCAATAAAACCTGAACCAGAAAAGCAATAATATTTTTTTTATTCTTACCCTTTTTTGAATAATGTTTCGAAAAAGGCATGTACTTACTAATAATAAAAAGTGAGTTCGTTTATTTGTTTACAAGTCACACTTTCACGTCGAAACTAATGGTCCAATTTTAATGACTTTTACTAATAAGTAGACTAGACCAAGGAGGCAATTTGGGCTAAAGAGGGGGCCAAAGCTGCCGGCTAAAGTAAGTTAGACTCAGATCTCTGCCCTTTGGTTATATTCTCGATATTTTTTTTCCTGTGCAAAAAATAATAATTTATTACAAGAAGGCCACTTACAGGCACGTTTAAATGGTCACAAAACAAAAAAAATATGTTAAGAAAATGCAGAAAATGCAAAATCTGTTAAAAAAAAAAAAACAAGTGAGCATCAACCCTCAAAGGTCGTACGTAATTATTCGTCACTGGCCACATTGAATGCCAAGTCGGGTAGGTTTTCAGCTTACCGAAGCGTGATCGTCCATTTTGATCGATTTGTCGACACACCCTAACTATTGGAACCCTGGTCATGAATATTGCTCAAGTTAATGAGGTCAGCAAGCAATGTTAAATGGTTCATTTTTGAAAAACTAAAGAGCCATAGAGTACGACATTTCATACAAAATTTGGTTTTATCGGTGGGGACTTACACATTTGAAGTACTTATTTTTTCGACATGATAAAAATTATGTATTTTGCTTAAGGGTATGCAAAATTAAAATCGGTTCAGTATGTAATATCGAGAATAAGGGATTTGAAAGTCTGTATGGAATGCCGTACGGCGTCCAGCTCTTAAGTACCTAAGAGAGGCCATTTTGTAAGGGCAGACGTAATTGGGTGAGCTAGCCTAACGACCCGTGTTTCTCATAGATACGAGGATTTTTCTGCTGTGTTTAGTTGTGACTAAAGATCCGGGAAGTTAATTCGTTGCGTTCATGTCAGATTTTGGCAAAAGAAGGTCGGGAATAAGTTCTGGTCATCACGGTTTAGTGTCAAGATCGAGTAATAATTCTGATTAATACCATGAAAGCTGCTTTATTTGAAGAGAAACATAAAGAAGTGTATTTTAGTCTGTATCAAAAACGCACCATCGTGAAGATGCTGCTGTTCACGCATTTTTTATAATCACCGTTAAGGCATCGTGTAAGTTTACAATGAGCTCAAGTCACTAATGCATATTATATTATTTATGTTGCCGTAAGTTGCAGCCACAATGTAAATTCATCACCAGTCTATAACTAGAAAAAGCAGTGGACATAGACTTCTCCGATCGCACGTCATTTCATTCAGTCATTGGCTACTCTCCTCCAGCTGTTACCAGCCACCTTACGTTTGCCGATACGCGGTCTTCACTCGATAATGTAGTCTTCCCTATTTTTCTCTGTCCCTTAATTTTTACTGCAACACCTTAGTGTTACAGTATCAATTAAGTCATTTAACTTATTAAATTACTTAATTGATACTGTAGAACAGTGGAATGCGTAGTACTCGCAAGGAGCTTGCCTGTATGACATTTTTGAACACTGACGAGGCACAAAGAGGCATACTTATTATATTAGATTCGTAGCAGGTAGCGTAACTCTGTGGTTTCTGCATTTTGTTTCAGGTTTGTATCTACTGAAGGACCTGAATAAAAATAGATATTGCTCCCAGCGTTACTTTCAACATAAAATATGTCACGTAAACTATGCATATGACTCAGAAAACCCAATTTGTAAGTCTGTAAAAAGATGCCAGACTAATAGTTTTCAAAAGCGGGCCTAGCAATTGGTCCTGAATAAGGAAACTCATTAAGATGCGAGACGTGTTCAAGTACCCTCGTCTGGAACCTTGTAACATGCCCAATAAGACTGTTTGGTATCGAACTATATTACCCTATTAGACGGTACTACATTTTTTTTTATAAACTTCGTCCGAAAACGTTGTTAGTTGTGAACCCAGTGATAAGGTCATCGGTCAAGTTGTTTTTCTTTTAATAATTGGGTGTAGGTATGACAATCAGTAATAAAGTATTTTTAAATATCTTACTCCATCGTCTATTTTTAGGGCCAAACGGGACCCTATTACTGAAACTTCGCTGTCCGTCCGTTCATCTGTCACTAGGCTGTAACTCACAACCATTAAAGTTAGATAGTAAATTTAATTTAATTTAACAGATGATTTTATTTCTGTTGTCGCTTTTTTTTACAGCCTATACTGTCCCACTGCTGAGCAAAGGCCTTCCCCGATTCCTTATAGGAATTCTTTTCCTGGGCTGCTTCGAACCAGCTCTCATGGTGAGCGTCTAGGTCGTCTCGCCATCTTTTTCGTGGCCGGCCTCGGCGACGCCGTCCATCTCCCGGCTTCCATTGGGTGGAGATCTTTTTTTTTCGCTATATTAACAAATACTAAAAATAAGAGTAAATAAATATTTTTATAAATAATGGCACGGAACCTTTCGTGCGCGAGTCGCATTTGGCCGGTTTTTTTTAAGTAATTGTTCTCGACGTCTAGCGAATTGGATAGAACACATGTCGTTATGTTTGTACATGATAATCTCGATAACCACCCAATTGATTTCAATAAATGTGTATGGTGGCATTTTGCCAAACAACGGCAGGTCGCTAGTACTGTACAATGTACATAGGTAAGTTTATAAACATAAAGGTTTTGTTGAAATTTTTAATTTAATATAATTAACCGACAAAATAATCTACTGTATTTTATTATATTATTTAAGCAAAGAAAAAAGAAACGCACAAAAATGTCTAAAGTTGAAAAACGTAAAATTGCTGTAAGAATTCCTGAAATTTTTCCATTTCAGGCACCTGCTACCCATACAATAGAATCATTACCTTTCTCATACTAATTGAGCCATTTATTTCTTCTCTCAGTGTGCAAATGAAATCGCGTTGGAACAGAAAAATAAATCTTTAAGTCTATGTTATACTTTATTTTTCATGTTATTTTATTTCACTTCTAAGTGTTCTTAGTAAACGAGGCATGGAAATTGATGTTTTTCTATTGAAATTATTATAAAAGAAAGTAATATCTGCTTTTAATTGGAGAAAACGCTGCTGAAAGCATTTTTAATGGGAGATTATATGAAAGAAACTCTTTCTGCATTTGAATTTAAATAAACATAAACATAATTAGATGGACGCGGGACTTATTCCATCACCGTGACCCCGGAAAGTAAAGACTATTGAAGGACACCGTGGATTTTAGTCAGTGCAATTCTTACAGTAGGGGTGGGAGGAATCATTTGATGATTCTACCACGTAAAAAAAAGCATAAATAGATTGTTATGTTCCACTGCTTGGAAACAGGCCTCGGTCTGTAGGGGTCGTTATATAACAAGTAATTGGGTCCAGTGCGTGTTGGTAACTGTCATGTCATCGAATTTTGGGTTCTATGACTTTGGCTTTAAGAACAGTGATGATGAAATAAATTACAAAGAGTAATAAAGCTAGATGAGGTTGGACACCAATGGTGTCAGTTACCATTGGGCCGCGGCTATTCCCACGGGACTTAGCAAAATCTGAATCGTAATTGAATACCATTATTGACTGACCTGTTGGCTGGCCTGTTGGTCTAGTGGTTAGTGACCCTGACTGCTAAGCGTGGCTTCGATTCCCACCCAGGACAAATGTTTGTGTGATGAGCATGATCATTTGTTCTGTGTCTGGGTGTAATTTATCTATAATATTGATGTATTAAGAAATATATAAGTATGTTTATCAGTTGTCTAGTACCCATAACACAAGCTCTGCTTAGCTTGGGACTAGATGACGTAGTGTGATAGTTGTGGAATATTATTATTATTTATTTAACTCAAAGTAAAAGTATCTTTTTTGACTTTTCAAACAATTTAATTTTAATTCAACAGGTTAGTCCAAACACAGACAAATGTGGTAAGCAATTTTAGTTTGCATTTTCAGTAAGTAAATTAAAAAGTAAACCACAATTTTGCAGAAATAATATTATAAACTGTTTTATAATAAACTGCGGTAATATGCTTCATACTCGTATTTACCTTTAAAAGCTGATCAAAGGCTACAGTTGGACGCAACTTAGAAGTTGCATCAATTCTTCATCTAACGACCAAAACCATTAGGTGTATTCGAAAACGACACTGTTATGCGATCGCTGTCATAGGCTTACATACCAGCACTAAGTTTATATTTTTGTTTTTAATCACTACATTGTATGTTTTGCTGTTGGTGTACCTTAAATAAATAAATAAATCGCTTCCATGTAATGTAATGTATCTATGGATAAATACCAAGCATGTTACTTAAGAAAACCCGTGCGATAAAATTTTTAAGGTTTATTTTAAAAATGTATGTAGTATGCGATAACGGATTGGATGAATAAAGTACTTCTATCTGTCAACTGTGACTTGAAAGTTACGTTCAGAAAGAAAATTTTATTAATATTTACTATCGTTTTTGTCTCCATAATAATTGATTTCCTTAAAAATGTTGTTTTTGAGAGTAGATAAGAGTTATAGGCGTGTATGACTTTCCATCATGATAGTTTCACTGCTATTGTGTTCGCATATTACCTTCTTCACTTATTCGTGATAAAAAACGGTCAATTATTATTTTCCACAAAATATAGTTTGTAATCTCAGTCTACAAGCTTCTGACAATTCATTTCCAAGTTCATTGAAACAAAGTTACAAAGCGATCGTATTGCACGAAATTAGTGAATGAAACTTCTAAATTGTGTCGAAATATCCTTCATTTCTGCCTAAAGTTAGACCTGTTTACTTATTTACCGACCGGCTTACTTCACTAACTCCCTTGAGTTCAATTAATTGTTAATTAATAGCCAACAGGGTAATTGAATGCTAATATCATTTGATATTGCTGAATGATATTATGGTTACATTTGGGACGGCTTTGTATTTTAGAATTAGGATAGAATAAAAATAATACAATTAGAATCATTAATAACCATTTTTTAAGCTGATTTTTTCCGTAGTAATACAATAGTAAGATGGAACGTATGTAATGTTAACTAAAGTAGATAGTTACTATAATATTTTATGAGTATTTACTTAAAGTTTACGTCATGCATTTTAAAATTGAATGTATTCGCTCGTTTCCTATGTGAAATATTACAGATTTATATAATTATCTTATATCTTTCAAGAATATTGATTGGATTTTATTAACTTTAGATAATCTGGCGTTTGACCACTTATTTTTCTATTTGGACCTAAATGTTAAAAGATTCTTATACTTCGTTTCAACAAATTTCCGTAGCTGTTTTTAAAAAAACGTTACTCCCCTCTAGACTTTCTTCCTGTATTATCGGTGTGTATAAAAACAGAGAAACTCACAAGCACAAACACCCAACCCGTAACAATTATCTGCAAATCAAACAAATATTTGTTCCGTGCGGGGATCAAACCCGAGGCTCGCTAAGCATAAGTCGATCGCTTAGCCATTACGCCAATCGTGTCGTTTATATTTACATAACGTCCTTGCTAGCACCTCCGTTATTCATAAAACCAAACATCAAACTTTCCGCTGAACTCTACAGAGTATGTTATCATTACCACTGAAATCTAAAGCACTCGTAATCTTCGCCGGAGATAAAAATTAATACCCTTTGATACCGTTACATTTTCGGTACAAAAACGACTTGGTAAAATGTACCGAAATTATCTATTGTGACGTCATCGGTTTTTTGCCAATAAAATGATTATTGTTTATTTATTTATTGCTACGGATAAAGTGCACTTTACTGCATTAACACAATAGCTGATGTATTATTTTATTATATTTAGGTAATCAGGTTGTTAAACCTATACCGCGAATTATTTATTGGCGGAGATTTTTCAATTTTTATACTAGGGAATACCTGATTACCTCATGAATGGTTGAGTATGACTAGAACTTTGAAGTGTATGATAGAAATACTGAAAAAGTTGTAATAAAAAATGACTAACGTGAAATAAATGGCGTTATTTTTAGAAGATAAGTAGAAGTAATAAAAATATATCTTAATTTAGTTTCATCATCTGAGACGCACTTGGTCAATGTCAAAAAAACAGAAACAGGGCAATTTTTCACGTTAACTGTTATAAATAGGAAACATGGCATCATCATTTATATTTATTTACTTTATAGCTTCAGTAGTCGGCGAGATAAGCCAAATTGACCTAAGGTCCAAAAATACTACAAAATGGATGACTGCTGTCTTTAATTCCTTTTGCGGTATTTTTGGAACTTAAAATGAATTATTGTGTATTTTATCACTATAATAATTTTATTAGAAACTTGTTCTATGTCGAGTAAGGAAATTAATAGGTACACTGCTCCGCATTATATAGCGTAGTGTGAGACTGTGATCTTGGCCCCTTCGTACACACTGATAAGTTACGACTTTGGCATCCATTGACGAGTAGGTACCTGTGTACGAACCTCTATGAATTTGCAAAATCATACGTAGTAAGTACAACGTAAGTAGTAGTAATGCGGGGCAGTGTGTCAATAGCCTATGGATCGCCTTTTTTATTGAAATCATAGGAAGTCATAACTCATGATGATCCAGAGATTAACAACTCGCCTTTCATGGTATGAGGTTGGGAGTTCCCAGGCTTTTGATTAAACAAATTGGTGAAAATTAATAGGTCATAATAGGTAGTAATAGGTCAAATGCGACGTCAGAGGCCTGTGGACGGACGGCTAGTAATACTTCGCTCGCGGTCCGATCATGGACGATGCCCATGGTCGACGGCGCGTCTTGTTCTACTCGCTTCTCATAGAGCTGGCAGCAATCTAACGGGCCCCTATAGAAGGCCAAAGCCTGCCGGGGTGACGGGACTGTTTTAACTGTTAACCGCGACCCTGGAACACAATAGAAACCGTAACAAAACGACCATCTACATGAAGCGTCGACTGCTCATACGAAATCGAGTGTGCATAACTACTAAGTATTATACTTACGTTCAACCGTTTTCATACAAACTGCAATTTGAAGTGGACTCCTAACTAGAAATGAATTACTAATACTCCAGTTAAACCCTACTCAGTTTAATGAGTTCAAACTGTGTACTAACCGTAATAGAGTCTCATTTCAATTATAACTACTTTTAGTTGTTTGGTGTTAGAAAGCTCGCTAGGGAACTAACTAGTGCCGTCAAAAGAGGTTTTGTTATTTTAAATGAAAAAGGTGTTTTTGTCGGATGATATATTATATTCGCCAGATTTCAAAGTACGGATTTGCTGTTGTATTTTCTACTATATTTTAATTTAATAATCGTATTCTTGAACCATTTTTTGTTAAGATCGAGCAATTAATATTATATTTATTATTACTGACTGGCCTGTTGGTCTAGTGGTTAGTGACCCTGACTGCTATGCCGGGGGTCGTGGGTTCGATTCCCACCCAGGACAAATGTTTGTGTGATGAGCATGATCATTTGTTCTGTGTCTGGGTGTCATTTATCTATAATATGTATGTATTTAGAATTATCTAAGTATGTTTATCAGTTGTCTAGTACCCATAACACAAGCTCTGCTTAGCTTGGGACTAGATGGCGTTGTGTGATAGTTGTGGAATATTATTATTATTATTTATTATTTTGACTTTTGCTTTTTTATCTCCGGCTAGCCGGGAGTTCTGATGGCACGGGCCTAAGCCAAGTGTTCATCAGTTGCGTTAAATACGGGAATATTTGATTCTACGCGGTTGTGAGCAGACTGCACTATATTATCAGACTCACATTGCAGAAACTTTCTAACTAGTCTGCATGTGTTTAGAATAACTGCCTTCTGCAGTAGATGAAAAGTACTAGCTGGTAAATTTATAGATATCAGGGACTGATGAAGCTGTTTGGGGATGACTCCTGTTGAAGATAAAACTATTGGGACAATTATTACTTTTTGAAGGCTCCACAGTCGGGTTATCTCGTCTTTTAACTCTGTGTATTTAGATAGTTTTTCGGCTATTGTAGTCTGTAAGTTATGAGTGTTTGGCACGGCTATATCTATGAGGAATCCTGTTTTGTTTATTTTGTTGATCAATGTGATGTCTGGTCTATTGTAATGAACTGTACGGTCCGTATAGATTCCTCGGTCAAAATACAACTTTGCTGTGGAGTTCTCTAGAGAAGGTTCGGGGTTGTATTTATAATATGGTATTATTGTGTCTACAAACTTATGTTGATGTGCTAATTTTTGGTGGATTATGTTGGCTACTTGATCGTGTCTATGTTTGTAGTCGGTTTGGGCTATTAACTTGCAGGCACCAGTTATGTGTTGAATTGTTTCTGGGGAACTGTTGCATTTTCTACATGTATCATTTGATAGATTTTTAATGATATGCTTCCTATAATTTTTAGTTTCTATTACTTGGTCCTGTATTGCTAGCATGAACCCTTTATTATTATTACGTGAGCGTTTATGTGTCAATAAACGTCTTTTATTTCTTTCTTTATTCGTTTTAAAAACGAATTGATTAATTATAAAGTTGGTCAAATTCTTTATTTACTTAGTAAAACGGTGAATGTTCATAAGGACTTAATACCGCAAGGTATATCTATCAATCATCAAAGAATTACGGACGTTTTAGGTGCTTGTGAAATGTTCATGTAGTTTTTTTTGGTTAAGTTTAAGCCCACACAAAATGAATGTGTTTACAAAGATCTTTCATGACTCAAAAATCCAAACCAGGAACAACTACATGTAGATCATACTTACTTATTTGGAGCAGGAGGACTTACTTATTTTTATTTGGAGCAGGAATCAAACCTCAGAAGTTTATAAATTGAATTGGCAACTTAGACTTACAGACTGTAATATATTCTATCAACCCTCACGGGATAGTTATTTACATTCTGGTTATGTACCTTCCTATGTCTATGCAAGCAATATTAGTTAGCTAATAGACAATATCATCTAAGCTTCAACTAGTCTATATTAACAAATACCTTCCGGTAAATCAGTTAGCCAAATCATGCGTAGTTCTATCCTACTATATATTATTAAAGTGAAAGTTTGTATGTGTGGATGGATGTTTGTTACTCTTTCACGCAAAAACTACTTAACGGATTTAGCTGAAATTTAGTACACAGATAGTTTATAACCTGGATTAACACATAGGATAGGATTTTATCCCGATTTTATGTTCCCGTATCCTACTATATATTATTAAAGTGAAAGTTTGTATGTGTGGATGGATGTTTGTTACTCTTTCACGCAAAAACTACTTAACGGATTTAGCTGAAATTTAGTACACAGATAGTTTATAACCTGGATTAACACATAAGATAGGATTTTATCCCGATTTTATGTTCCCGTATAATAATTTTAGAGTTGTAGCGGGTGAAGCCGCTGGCAACAGCTAGTCAGTTATATTAGCAGATAGATACACTGCTATAGTACGCTAATCTGTCAGTTTAATCATGTCACTCTGTGGACAAAGCATTATGTACTCACGTCATTGAATATGTTGTACACAAACAAAAATCTATACTGTGATATTGATAACTGAATTTCAGTCACAAATGAGGGATCATTAGCTTCTGTCGCTGATAATGAGCGACATAGTTATGGATTTTTTAATGTCTGTGGACTCAGTTCCAAATTCCATGTGAAGATAATTTCATTGTAATTTGCAATAGCAAAATTACACAATAAAATTATGCTAGTTTTATGTAAAGATTATTTTCATTATATGGAAAGAAAAGAAGAAACCTGAGATGGAGAAGTGGGTCGTCCTCGAGCATGATGACGACTAAATATATAGCAATGAATTAATACAACATCACACACCAAATATTGAATTAAAAAAATAAACTAATACTTAATTTCACTTAGCTCATTAGGTACTCCAAAAAGTTGACACATTGAACAATGAACAAAAATGTAGGGATGAGAAATAAAATAAAAATTCAGCAACTGTACCTGAGCTAAACCGATCTTGTATTAAATCAGTCACAAAACTAACATAACTACTTGAATTGCAAAACCTCATGCGTGATTTTTCCTTGAATTAATTCTCAACATTAGGTACCTATACAAGGATTTATCAATGAAAATTTATTATCCCGTTATGCCCATAAAAGGCGGATCTTTTCTAAAGAACCCTCGTGAGTTGGCAGACATGGCCTTCATTCTTTGAAGCACGTTATAATAGATTCATATTTAATGGCGGACATGTCTATCGATACTTAAGTTACTCAATAGACAAAAATACAAAAGGTTAGGTCTCATAGCGAAAAATACAGAAGGGTAGTCGAAGCTTTATTGTTCACACACGCATAGGCACGTAAGTATCTTGAAGGAAGTAAGTTAAGTAATTAGATAATAATTGTAGGGGCCTCCCTTTCAAGTATTATTTAATTAATTAACCCTTATCTCCGAAACTACTGAGGCTAATTCAATATTCTTAGAAAAAATCAATAGCTATACATATATGGCGTCAAACAGAGTACTCGTATGTCTTCCATTGTTCAGAGATGTATCCTCACTTACTTATTTCAGACATCTTTCTCGCCCAGAAAACTCGTCTGTAGAACGCCTTGTGGTGCATGGCAAAGTTAATGGTACGAGAGATTGAGACAGATCACCCATTCGGATTTGCCACAACAACCTCCTAAACGCTGGACAGATAAGATCAAGGCTGCTTTGAATGGTCCTTTACACGAATGTACCAGAAAGGCAGCAGTGCAAGAGGAAAGAAAGCATTGTGAAGCGAGCCACAACCCCTGATCTCCGCAAGTAACTAATCTATACATCCTAGTAGTATGTTCAAACTGTGTATGACTATAGAATAAATGAAAGAATACGTGAATGAATCCGAAAGGGTTGTTTTCAGTTCAATTTATTTTTAAAACGATATTTTTATTCAAATGGAGACTCCGTTTCGGGACTTGCCGAAAAGTTGGGAAGCGTGTGGGCCACATCGACAATTGATTATCCATTTTATTTTACAAATTCAGAGAATTGCTGGCAAGGAAAAGTTTTACGAAAAATAAGAAGCTAGTTCACAACAAAAGGAATCATTTTCTCTGAGGATAACAAAAAACTAGAACCTTTGTATGGAAACAAAGGATTGGATTCTTAGCAGGATTGTGTAATCCTGCTAAGAAGTCAAATGTCGTCAAGTCAATTTAGATCTTGTTACTCTGCCTATATTAGACATTTTTCTTTGTGATATTTTCTTTTAGGTTCAAGGTATTATACAGTTTTTGTGTAAAGGGCGAGAAGAAAGTCTTATATTATTAATCGAAAAAGTAGTTTCATATTTTCTCATCTAATCTGGATTTGGCTCGGTTGATGGGGAGGCTCTACAATATTACACGAAACTTACACGTCAGATGTCGAAATGTGTTCTTCGGTCTGATTTTTCCTTCGAGGATTATTATTGTGATGTTATTTTTGTGAATGATTGGCGTGATGATACGTTTTCCCAATTCTATTTTATTTATAAAAAAAATACATAAATAGATAATTCATGTGAAAACACCGTGACGTAACCAGCATGTCCTAGAACCAAAAAAATTAAGACATGTGAGATCTCCTGCTCACAGAAAGGAGGCATGTGTCTAATGGGCATAATAATGACGATTGTGCTAAATTAAAAAAAAATATATATAAAATAACAGATTTATCAAACAAAATATAGTACATTTTAACAAAAATAGAATAACACAACGGTCATACACAAAACACAAAAGCTGGACACGAGTTTAATCTAAGCTGGCCCACACTATCACTATTCGTTTGATTGTCTGTAGCGCGAACAAAAGATTGTTTTTCAATTCTGTTCCATATACGAATTTTGATTGAAGTTCCAAATAAAAATGGCGCATTCCAATTTTGACATTTGCTTTTTAAATTTTTGTAGTTCTATTTTGCATTGTGTATTCAGACGACGGACAGTATTTACGAGTATACAACCTAATTTTGAAAAAAAACACTCTTTTTTTAATGAAAAGTTTTACTCTTATTTCATATAATAAGACTTTCACGTGGCGAACTCTAAAAGTGACAGGGCTTAGTCAAAGTGACATTTAATTAATGATAAAGAAGATGTAAATGTAATTAGAAAATTTTAAAAGTTTTACACAGACAAAAGTAGGTATCTATGAAACTAGAATAACAATGTTGACTTTTTTTTTTTGTTAAAATAAAAAATACTTTTAAGTTCATTTATAATATCAACTCTATTATCAGCTTAAAGCAAAGCTTGGGTTGAGGCATTCTCCTCTGTCAGACGTTACAGCATCATTCGCTTATTTTTCTTCCATCATAATCATTGCTAAAAGGCCAATTGTATATGTACACGTCAACAAAACTTTTAAAATTTCCAGGTTTCATGTTCGAGGGCAAAAACATTGCTTCGAAAACTTTAACAGTTTCGGGTAAGCACTCTGTTTTCCTATCAAAATTATTCAACGAGGAAACTACTCCCTATCACATATTTATAACGAAAGTTCATCCTCCAAAAAGGAAAATTCACTATTCCACGCCAAAAGCCACGTTCTTATATCACTTCTAAAGAAAAAAAAGTGGAGCCAGTGTTGCCACTCGCCATTGCTGTTCTGAATTCAAAATCTAAACAATTCGGTATGTAGGTCGCATAGTGCTGGGATTAGCATAATCTTGACATCAACTGACGGTCGGATGGCACCAAAAGAGATTAAATACAGTGTTGACTAAGGACTGAAGCACAATCTTTGTGAGTAATTATATTTTAAGAAGTAGTGGAGCGTATTTTAGTCGACATGTTGAATTTGTTTGTTATTTTTTTGACTTTAACTTAGATTTTTAGTGAATTGAAAAGAGCTTAGATATTGCGGTTAGTATAGTACCTTTAGGTAGCCAGACATTGTTATCTCTTTTTGCATTGGGAACAAAACTAAAGAATGCGCTGCTTCCAGCAATTACAGCGATAAAAATCCACAGCATTTAAGACTTCATGTAGACTTCAGCTCTACCATACCTTTCGGACCTATTGTACATTGTCTACTAGTAAGAGTAGGTATCTAAAAAATCGACCACTTCTCTGGCTCCCCTTTAATTTTACAGCCTACGGCACTGGCCAGACAGAAGAGGCGTAAGACGAGGACGCGTCGCAGACAGGCGCAGATGTACGAGTGTTGCGCCCGCGACGCGTCTCTTCTGTACGTTTTACATCGCGACGCTTCTATAAGTACATTTGGTATGAAAGGGACGCTGTATAGAGAAAATGTCTCCGCCCTGTCTGCGTCTTACGTCTTTTCTATGTGGCCAGCGACTTAGAAAATAGAATGTCCAGATTCCGTGTTCGAAACAAAAAAAAAGAAGTAACTTTTTTATAAAAATGTGTGAAAATATGGCTGTATATTTTTATGTCTCTATAAACCGTGCATAATAACAAAGTTAGCTAACTATTACTAAGCCAGTAGCTAAAACTACTACGCTGTTTGCGAAAATTAATTTACCCTGTACAAAATCGATGTAAATTTTCACATCAATGAGTTTGAAAATATGGGTGAGGGAATATTCCAGGCTAATGCGTCTACCTAATAGCTGCGATTACGTTTAATTTCAACCTTCACCTAAAGAGGCTTGAAATTACTGGACGATATTTAGAAAAAAAAAATAAAGCAAACTGCCATAACTTTTTTGTATCTTGGTAACATCGTCAAACGAGTCCTCCTACCCAGGGCAGAGCGGGGGAGAGACTGTCAGACTCGTACTGAGTAAAGTCCACGGTGTCCTTCAAAGTCAAAGTCAAAGTCAAATCATTTATTTCAATTAGGCCATCAAGGAGGCACTTTTAAACGTCGATTATTAAAATTATAGGAATTGGGATAGGATGGGAATGATTCTACACCCATTCGCAAAGGTAGGTTGTATGAAGAAGAATGGGCAAGAAACTCCATACTTACTCTTTTTAAAAATGTTTTACAATATTTTTATAACATAGTTTGCGATATATAATGTGAAAACAATGTACCCTGAAAATCCAAACCAAATATTATTAAAACAAAAAAATAATAAAATATAAATAAAAAAATGTAAATAAAAAGGTACATCGGTGTTCACATTTTCACAAAATATTGCAATTACAGCTATTATACAAATTAAATATAAACAGTGTGTGAGCATTTAAATTGCAACCAGTTTGATTCTGTTTAAGCCCTACATTGTACTATGGAGCAGGACCAGCATGTTTCCAAGCATTTTTATCTTGAATATAATCTTCTAATTTATAATATGCTTGTTTACTAAGTGTACTTTTTATGCAACTTTTAAATTTTTCTTTCATTTAGTTTTATAATCTCACTAGGTATTTTGTTGTAACATTTAACACAGAACCCCATAAAAGATTTTTGGACTTTAGACAATCTAAAATATGGCTGATATATTTTATCTTTATTTCTAGTATTAAAATTATGTCTATCACTTATTTTATTAAATAGATGAAGATTTTTCCTAACATACATTATATTTTCATAAATAAATTGGCAAGGCACTGTCATTATATTAATTTTTTTAAATAGTTCCCTAAGAGATTCGCGACGACGTAGATTGTAAATTGCTCTGACGGCTCTCTTTTGCAAAATAAAAATAGATTCAATGTCAGCTGCCCGGCCCCACAGTAGAATGCCGTAAGACATTATGCTGTGAAAGTAACTGAAGTAAACCAAACGCGCAGTTTCGACGTCTGTTAACTGTCTTATCTTTCTAACAGCATAAGCGGCTGAACTTAGCCGCCCCGCTAGAGATGCTATATGGGGGCCCCATTGCAATTTATCGTCTAACGTGATTCCTAGGAAAACTGTCTTATTAATAAATTCCAATTTATCTCCGTTCAATAAAATGTCGCATTCCCTACTTCTAACATTTGGTAACGTGAATCTAATACATTTTGTCTTCTTTTCATTAAGAACTAAATTATTAACAGTAAACCAATTTTGAACTTTAAGAATGCAGTCATTAACAGTGTCTAGATTTTGTGCACGTCTGTCAATTTTAAAAATTAACGATGTATCATCAGCAAATAACACCATCTGTGGTTGATTGTTTAGTAAATGGGGTAAATCATTAATATAGACTAAGAAAAGGAATGGACCCAAAATAGAACCTTGAGGCACACCCATAGTCATTTCGGCCCCCAAAGAGTTTACACCGTTTATCTGAACTTTAAGCTGTCTATCTCTAAGGTATGAATTTACTAAATCAAGAGCTTTATTTTTGATTCCATAATGTTCCAGTTTCAGCAAAAGCGTTTCGTGGTTTACGCAATCAAATGCCTTTGAGAGGTCGCAAAAGATTCCTATGGCATCTTGCGCTTCCTCCCAGGAGTTAAAAATGTTCTTCAATAGGGTAACACCGGCGTCAGTTGTACAACGACCTTTGGTGAAGCCAAACTGTTGATCATGAAAGATGGAATTTCTATTGAAGTGACATAGCATTTGTGCAAGCATTAACTTTTCAAACACTTTGCTGAAAACTGGCAAAATTGACACCGGCCTATAATTGTTAGGTTCCTTACAATCACCCGATTTGAAAAGTGGAGCTACCTTACTATGCTTCATGAGATCCGGAAACACTCCTTGGTCTACACTGGTATTAAATAAAAAAGCTAAATATGGCGCAACGGTTTCTATAATAGATTTACAGGCTTTTACAGACATTCCCCAGAGATCTTCTGTTGATTTAATTTTAAGATCTTTGAATGCTTTAATCACAGCTTGGGCGTTCGTGTGCTGAAACCTAAACTCTGTTGGGCACGCCTTTACATTCTTTCTTAGTAAGGCAGCAGCGAGTGCGGGTGACGAATTCAAAGACTCAGTCGTCTTAATAGGTATGTTCGAAAAAAACTTTTCAAATTCCTGAGCTACTTCTGTATCTGTGTTTATAGGGCCATTTGCAGTATCTAAATTGAATTCGTTATTGCGCTGTTTATTCCTACCTGTCTCATTATTTATAATTTTCCAGGTTGTTTTAATTTTATCATCAGCAGATTTAATTTTACCACTAATAAAAAGAGCCTTAGCTGTTTTACATACACGTTTAAAAGTTTTTGAATATTTGGCTACATACTGATGAAAGCTAATATTATTCATATTATGACTCTTAAGACCATAAAGTTCAAAGAGTTTATCTCTACTTTTGCGAATACCTGGTGTTGCCCAATCGCTAAATAAGAACTTTGTGCAGGTAGTTTTAGTTTTTAGAGGAAAAGTACGATTATATTCTGTGTTTAAAATTCCAAAAAACTCGGCGTAGAACTCATTTGGGTCACTTAAATTATTAAAGCTATGATCACATAATTTACTTGCTACATTATTATTCATTTTTTCTAAATTTTTATCTGTGATTGGCCTATACCTTATTTGAATTTTTTGAATAGGTGTGTAGGCGCAAAACGTTATTGTTTGGCCACTGTGATCAGATGGCAGTTTATTAACAATTTCATTATGTAAATAATCACAGTTAGAAAATACATTATCTAAGCAAGTGGCAGAAGAAGCTGTCACTCTGGTTGGTTCCATAAAAACATGTGACAAATTAAAAGATTTAAAAAGACTCAACAATCTGATACTACTGGAGTTATTTTCTAATAAATTAATATTAAAATCACCACAGATGATGATAGATTTACTACTAGTACAAATTTTATTTAAAACATCTTCCATTATAGCATCAAACATAGGTAGATTCTGATAATTTGGGGGTCTGTAGACACATACTATAACATGCTTATCGAGCTCAACACAGGACAATTCAATGGTATGTTCAACTGACAGTTCAACAATGTCATTTCTAGTTTTAGATTTAACCGATTTCTTAATTAGAATTAACGATCCGCCATGTATCATACATTTGCGACTGAAATGGCTAACTACACAATAATTATCATAACAAATGGACTTAACTTGATGATCTTTTAACCAATGCTCTGTAAGGCAAACAATATCAAACTTGGTTGTTTCCAAAAACATTTCTATTTCTAGTAATTTAGAAGAGCACCCTTGAATATTCTGATTAAACAATTTTAAAGTGTGTTGCTCTCCACTTGCTATTTTATACTTAACTAATTTGCTAGAAGAAATCTGTTGATTGTTCACTGATAATGAGTTACTAATTGCAGAGGTTTCTTCTGTTGTCTTACAATCTAGTTTAAAATAATATCCGGAGTGATCTCCACAATGGGACCATCTAGTCCTTCAATAGCCCTTTACATTCCGGGGTCAAGGTAATGTTAGTACCGCGACCCCGGCAGGCATTGGCCTCTCATTATGACGGTGTAGAGGGGCGCCGTCATAATGCTGACACTATTTGAGGCACTCGTGGAACACAAAGCGCCGTCAACCCGGGCATGGTCCATGGTCGTACAGCGAGTCGCCCATTACTCGCCGCCCGCATGCTCAAATTACCATACATGGAACAATTACCAGCATGCGTGGCATTACCACTGAGCTACTATTGCACTTTAATAAAGTTAATTCAATTTATTTCCGTTTGATTCTTGTTATTGTAATACATTTAGCATATTATGTATTATGTAATTATTGCTAAGTTAGAGTAAATATTATGCAAAAGTGGCCGTTTAGGGACTCGTTATCCTAAGGCCACGAAGCATGACTGCGTAGGTACATGACATAATAATTATTTTATTTGACCCCTTCGTACACATGGCGACGCAAGTCTCCGATACCTTACGACTTTGTTTTCCATTGACGCGTGCCTGTGAACGAACCTCCATGGAAATGTATTGCGAATTGCGATAATCGCTTGGATACCAAAGGCGTAAGGTATCGGAGACTTGCGTCGCCTTGTGTACAAAAGTGTTTATAGTTCCTTCCGTATGAGCTCCAACTTTTCTTTTGAGCCAGTTTGAGGTCAAAAGCAAACTAGCATAGTTAAAGTAGAAGATTCATCCAGAAATATTTATTTTTCCAGAACAAACAAAAGTAATGTTTAGCACTCTGAACACATTGTTCATACTTTACAATTGTGTTTTTTTCTTTCAAATATTCATACAAACGACCGCGCTATGAACAAACACGTGCAAATTATTTATTTAAGCGTGGCTACAACGTTACACAACTGAATAAAATATTTAAAACTAAGTGGTGGGAAAGGATTTGCGTCACACTCAAAATAATTCATGAGGATATAATATACCTAATATTACACAATGAACAACGAGCCTTATTTAATATTTAACATCGCGTGGTTTTATTATTAAGTAATTATTTTATTTCTGAATATAATATGCGTTCATGTTTTTATAATTTACGAATATTTTTTTTGTTATGTATACGTACAATATGTAGTCATCTACAATCCATTCTTTATTATACAAGTGTAATATAATAGATCTTATTAAATATTTAATCTTGCATCGGTTTCATTAAAAACTAATTAGGTACCTACTTTATTTCTGAATATAATATAGGTACGTCCTTTTTTATATAATTTATGAAAATATTTTTTGTTATATACGTACTTGGTTATACATAACCCATTTGTAATATTAATAATTAACCATGTTTAATATTAATAATTTGAGAGTCTGTTTTCCCTTCTAACCTAGTAAAACTAAGAATTATATTTATGAAGAAAATTATATTGGATGGCTACGTATATGATTACTTCCCAGAATTTGATCGTTATTAGCAACACTATCGAATGGTGTAATAATACAGTGTGTAATTTTTTTTCCAAAATCAGCCGGTTCGATTCCTGGCCAGGATTATTAATTTTTCAAAAATCCAATGAGCAGTTTTAGCTTTCGTCAAAATCGGCCTCGAGACTCCTTTTAGCATTTTTCGATATTCCTCATAGTTTTGAAGATAGCCATCCACGCACAGTTGAAAAATTCACCCTGTATACAGGGTTACTGGTTAAGTCGACCTATTCCCTTTGTGGGATTAAAGTAGACATCATTCTTGACTGATTTTACTATGGGAACCCCTATCCTAATCCTTACCGTTTTTGAATTATTAGACTTTTAATATTTTTCAAAAATATTCCACCTCTGTGTCTTAAACTGGTTATTGTAAGAATTTTACGACGTTTAGGACGCTAAAGTGATACTTTTTCGATAGCTTACAAACGACTCATTCTATTAAAGCCAGAAAATTTGATAAATTACTCAAGCCTTGGGAAATAAATGGCTGTAAAGTTCAAATATTGAATTTTTTTGGGAGCTACCCTTGTCTTTCAGGTCAAATTTCTCAAAATAAGTGTACGGTACTAGATGTGCAGATTACAGCAAAAACACTGCTGTCTCATTAGCTTTCTAAAATGATACCACAATATCCACTTTTATTAAGAATATGGCCGAAAAATAAGGGTTGATACTGACAAGGTGGTTTTTTAACCAAACTCGTCAATACACTTTTTACCGATTTTATTAGAAGAAGGAGGTTCTAGATTCGAATTTAAATTTCTATTTGTCAATCAATTTCCTCCACTTGCAGTTTTATTTTTCTTACTTACTCTGTAGCGGTTTTTTTTTGGTACTTATCGCTATGTTATTCTTGTTTATTCTTTCGCTGTATAAGTACATGACTCTACCTAATTCCGACCCATGGTTGTGACAAAACACAACGAATTGGCCATGCGAGATGTATTGAGTCAAAAAGCTAAGGCCACGTATGATATCAAGAAAAAATCGTAACAAAGAAGATACATGAAAAAAAAAAACAGTTTACAATTAGCGGAGAAGACATTTCGGTGGGAGTAGATCATCACATCACATTAAAAAAAACACAGTCGAATTTAGAATATGGTCTTTTTTTTGAAATTCGTCGAAAACTAATGTAACGAAAAACTTGTTCGTACAGAACAAGTTTTGTTAAAAACCTACCTACCTACCTTGTCAGTATCAACCCTTATTTTTCGGCCATATTTTTAACCCTACATTGCATTCTGTACCATATCTGGCACAAACGAAATAATTAAGTCTACTGTTCCTTCAAAGACCTTTAGCGTAATCTATCGATCGTCGGCATAATCTTTACATACTTAGCAACGGTTTATGAATGGCAAGTGTCACCAAATGGTGTTAGGTATCGATTGATATTATGATTCGTACAGAAATTGAAAGATCGACGCAAACTCATGGTTTACGTAAATAGAAAATTCATAAAAAAATAGTTTTTTTAAATAATAGTTTTTTTAAAAATACGTTTATATTGGAAATATTGTATATTAAATGAAGGTTACTTATTTATTTGAAATATTACAGTTTTATGTACTAGAATATCAATTTATTTAAATGTTCCAGATATGGTACACCATGCAGTAGTTAAATTCTCACATATTGTTTCGGTTAGATTTTATTACTGATTATGGCGAATAAGGTATTGTCTAACGAGTTGATTGAGCAGTATTTAGTTATACCAACAGGGAGTGAAGATGGTCGTTACTTTTCGAGTGCGGAAAGTGATGATGAGTTGGCAAAATGAGGTAAAACTTGCATCAAATGAATGAAGATAGTCACTTTGAAAATTATATTGAGCCTATCAGGTATCAGCCATTTTCATATACTAATTGTGGTGCTACCCTCGCTGAAAATATGAATGAAGAGTCAACAAATCCTCAAGCCAGCATTTCAGGGCCAAATTCAAAAATTCGTCATCACGCCAAAGTAGAAGTTCTTTCGCTATGGCAGTTAGAAGAAATCGAATTTCAAATAATGTAACTACTAACAAAAGAAAGAAATAAAATTTAATTTGTAAAAAGAAATCTTTACAGGCTAACCATCCCCAATTTTCGGCAAATACAAAAGAGCCACCAATCAGAAATTCGGATTGCAATATTTTTTGATGATGACCACATAGTTGAAGAATGCATAAATTCAGTATCCAAAAAGACCCAACTAAACCGTTATATATCACCACATACGAATTAAAAAAGTTTTTCCTATATGTTTGCTCATGAGCACTTCTCTGGAACGAGAAGAGACAACGCTTTAGGTATCCACAGTCATCTGCCTAACCTTTTCCCAACTATATTGGGGTCGGCTTCCAGTCAAACCAGATTCAGCTGGATATCAGTATTTTACATGCAGCGACTGCCTGTCGGACCTCCACAACCCAGTAACTGGGCAATTCCATACCCCATGGTAAGACTGGTTGTCAGACTTTAGAGCTTTTGACTAACAGTAACGACTGTCAAAGATCTAGAAATGACAGCCGGGACCAACGGCTTTACGTGCTTTCCGAGGCACGGAGGAAACTCGCTATAACAGATGGTCACCCATCCACAGACCAACCTCGACAAGCGCGCCGGATGATCGACCTGTGCGGCTGTAATTATTTAGCCACGAGCTCCTCATACCTCCTCTTCTCTTATACTGTGTAGGTATCCACAGTATAAGGGAAAAAACATATTTTGTTTTCAAAAATGTCGGTTTGATTTGTGTTTTGAGCAAAGACAACAATTGTTTTAATAAATTTCGTTCATAAGTAGAGCTATTTTTAATGTAAAACTAAATATAAACTTATGTTCATTGTTCCTAATTAAGCGCCAAATACTAGTGTTAATGCATACTGTACCACATATGGAACAGAAATTAAAAACTAAATATCTAAAAAATCAATGAATTCTAATGATTTTTATTATCATTTATTATGTCTAGACACTATAAAGAACCACATTTTTTTTTTGACGCGATTTAAAAAAATCATGCATTGTAGGGTTAATAAAAGTGGATATTGTGGTACCATTTTAGAAAGCTAATGAGACAGCAGTGTTTTTGCTGTAATCTGCACATCTAGTACCATACACTTATTTTGAGAAATTTGACCTGAAAGACAAGGGTAGCTCCCATAAAAATTCAATATTTGAACTTTACAGCCATTTATTTCCCAAGGCTTGAGTAATTTATCAAATGTACTGGCTTTAGTAGAATGAGCCTTTCGTTAGCTATCGAAAAAGTATCACTTTAGCGTCCTAAACGTCGTAAAATTCTTACAATAACCAGTTTATGACGCAGAGGTGGAATATTTTTGAAAAATATTAAAAGTCTAATAACTCAAAAACGGTAAGGATTAGGATAGGGGTTTCCATAGTAAAATCAGTCAAGAATGATGTCTACTTTAACCCCTCAAAGGGAATAGGTCGACTTAACCAATAACCCTGTATATGAAAGAATCACACTGACGAGGGTACAAAAAATAGTATTTATTATTTCATCACCAGTGTTAATTAATGTTAATATGTAAGTACTATGTACGAGTTTAACATATTATGAGTCAATACTTTATTCCACGTGTTTGTAACTAAGTGCTAGGTTAAAGATAATAAATGTCGTGAATATTTTGTTTAGTAATTATGTAAGGGCAGGAATAAGACAGCGGGCAAACAAAATGTTCGGGTAGTGAAATTAAGGTGACATAGAGTGGATTTCATCGATTTTCAATAAGCATAATCTAAATGGTGCTCAAGAGATGTCAGTGTTAATACTAGTAGCAATAATATTATGTTGATACTGACAAATGGAAAGCTGAGTTGCCCCAGTGAAAATGGCCTTAAGTAAACAAGACAAGAAGTAATTTATTTCACCCCTGTTCTTAAAACAAAAGTTTGAAGACATGTGACATCTGCTTTCCACAACTGGATTTCCATGATCTGACTGATCCATGTAGATTGCAGCCCACTCCTTCCACAGGAGGCCTGTGTTCAAGCAAAAGTAATGTTATAGGCTGATTGATATCTCTTTAACATTATGTGTAAGATGTGTTCATCAGTTTCACCACACATCAAATATAATAATCTCAGATAGCTTAACGGCAACTTTGAGTCCTTAAATCTTTTACTATTCGATTCGGACAGCTAAAAAAAGTATTCGAGGAGTTTAGCCCGCTACACCTAACTGGAACCTTTGTTTACTAAAATTACCTGCCACACCTGACCATTCTGCTTTATGTACGTCAATAAAAACTTGAATGTAAATATCATAAAGTAACAAGTCAAACATTTTACATAAACGCGCAAATAGATGCACGTTTTTCTTTTATAACTAACACAAACTGACCAGTATTTGTTAAATTATCAGTGTATGCAGTGCATGACACACGGTATGTTTATTTTTGCCCCGACAACGGAAAATACTGAAAATTTTCCTGGACTTTATTCATGAGGGAATTTATTATTCGTCGGTGCTCGGCGTGTGTGACCTAACCTTTACATTTTAATGCCGCCAATAAAATTAGGGGAATGGCGTTAGCGCCGTTTCACTTATATTATTATTGCCAACTTAATAACATAATCCTCGAGTTTATTTGTTTGATTGTTAATTTCTTAAGTGATTGTTCGTTTTGTATGCAAATTCTCTGATATTAAATGGTTTCCGGTATTATTTTTGTTACTGTTTTAATTTATTTTATTTGTTAGCGTCCCACCCCGGATACTTACAGGCGTAATTTACAAATAAACGGTTTTGACAGTTTTTATTCCTCCTCACACACACTAGTCTACATTCCTTTCGCGGGTCTGCTGGCAGAAATTTCTATAGAAATAAGCAGCACCCTTGTACTGAGTTCTATGTTTTAATTATCCTGTGTTGTATTTTGTGTGTATATGTTACCGGCCAAACCCGATTTTCAGGACAAACTAGTTTGGCCTAGGCTAAACTAGTTTTTTGCAAGCTAGGGACTTGCTGGCACCCCGACTCGGACAATTTAGGTTAGAAGAGGATGGCGGGGTCTGAAAGACCCCGCCATCCTCTTCGTGGTTCTTTTTTTTAAAACCACCCAGTAGTAGGAAATCCGCAAAGCGGGACTCTGTCGAAACTAGTTTAGCCTAGGTCAAACTAGTTTGTCCTGAAATCGGGTTTGGCCGGTAACATATATAAATAGTAAAATAAATAAATAAAAAAAATAAGTGTAATTTCTTTCATTTTCGTGGAGGTTCCACGAATGGTACCTGGCACTTGCGAAAAATTTGGTCAGGAGCCTTATGTTGAATAGATAGGGAGCAATAACCGAACTTCATAGAGCAATATTTAAACTTCCATAACTCGATAAACATCTTAAAATTATTTTAGTAAACCACTAAGCACAATGCAGCTTAAAACATTAATATTGTTCGAAACTTTAAGCCGAGTAGTTAAGCTTAAGTTGCAGCTTTTAGCCATTGCATTAAAATTCAATTATCATTTACGGTCTTCATCTTGGTCATAAAGTATCTCAGTATGTTTGTTTGGAGTTGTTTAAGAGTTATTTTACTAATAAATGTTTGTATAGCTGAAAGTTTATTAAATAATTTTATGGATTATTCTAAGGAAATATAATTCAGAATTCCGCATTAATAATTGAGAATTTGAGTATCAAAGAATTAGTTATCTACAGTAATTAAAATGTTGGTAGCAAGATGTGCACAAAATGATAATTTCGATACCTAACTATCTTTACCTGTTTACGGAAGAATTTGCCAAAATATGTATTTTTCCCGTTATTTATATTGCTTCAAGAGTCAGTCGATAAAACTTTGTATTTCTGTATCTAAATGAATGCGTTTAAGATAATTATTATCATAACCTTATCTTTTGTTCTTTAATTATTTTTGGCTTTAAAACTCATCAAATGACTCCTACCACCCTGGATAGCGCGGAGGAGACTCTCAGACTCATACACTCACTATAATTACTCTGATCCCTGGATTGCATTTTGCGTTTCAGGACTGCGGTACCCTGTTAAGACAGCGACCCCTGTAATTGAACTATATGTTCAAAAGTAACTTGTACAAACATTTACTGTAGTCTAATTAAATAGTCAATAACAAAAATGAAACCACAGCGCAAGCATAAATATATTCATAACAATAGAACCCACTATTGTTATTTCTCTAACAATCCGAAAGACAAGCCTTATTTTTTTAAGGATTTTTTTAGAGCAAATCCAGCATAGATAGGCTAATCTCTGATATTCCAACATCAGTGTTTATTTTTCTAATTTATTACTGGTCGTATTTGGAGAGTTTGCCAGTATCCGTTTTCATCCGCTTTGCACGATGTTATCAGCATAATGCCCGATTTTACAATAAAGCGACGCTGATTGATTTATATGCGTGTTTTTTTGGTATAACCAGGAGATATTTCCGTAAATTATGAGGCTTATTTGGATTTTTAACAGACTTCCAAAACAGGAGGAGGTTCTGTGCTACTGAGAAAGTTCTATGACTTGGCGAATAAAGCTGTTTCCTCATGGGAGCGGTAGGTGACAACGTCGTGCATGCGAAGCTGTAACCTTCTTTTGCGAAGACATAATTCTCGTGAAAGAGGAAGCAGAATGCGTGAAAGAAATGCAATGCTCCTCCTCATATACAGCCGTCGCGAAAGACGCCCAGGGCTTTAGAGATCATTTAGCCAGTTCTGGCACGGCCGGAGCGGGTTTGTTGACAGCGAGTAATGGGCAGCTCACCGTGCGATCATGGCCCAGGCCTAAGTCAACGAAAAGAGAAACCGAAGGAACAAAAGGGCCTGGAAAAATAGTCGTTACTAAGCCAAAGCCAACCCTAAGTCAGTGCTTGGGGACGTCAAATTTCAATCATATTCATGGAAATTTCTGACATTTGACGTAGCCAAGCACTGACTTTGGTTTGGCTTTGTCTTAGTAACAACTATTTATTAAGGCCTAAGAATCTGAGAATCCCTTCCCCTCCACCTATAAAATACATACCTCAAATAAAAAAGGGTATTTTATCTTTGAACACTCTTTTAATTTACTCATTCCATCCAACGTTTATTTTTGTCATTAAATACATTTATTTTACGAATGACAAGTGTCAGAAAATGGCTGATTGCTCGATTATTCCCAATCGAGTACCGAATCAACAATTTTCTCGCACACAATTTGAGAATTTGTTTGAACTAAAATGACGACTGGGGTAACCTTTTCACGAATAAAGCTGATTCAACAGTTTAGAAAACCTTTGATTTAGAAATTCAACACGCGTTTTTCGAACCAGGTTGGGAAAAATAAAGATCTTTATTTTTAACAATACAGGGGTAACTCCTCTTCTCTCTTCTTTGCCATTTTTTTGGTAAAATTATCCTATTAATCCTCCCAACCTGGTTGAAAGCGAATGTCAGACTTGTATTAACTATAATCGACGGTGTTCTTTCAATAGCCTTTTACGTTCCATGGTCACGATTACCTGATGAGACAGGACCGTGACTCCAGAAGGCGTTTGGGCCTCTATGGCTTCCCACTATGACTTCTTTTCTTTAATTAAAGGTGGAGAAGAGGAAAAGAAGAAAGGAGCAAAGGTAATATTTTGTGATGTCTTTCAAAAACTTGTACGTTTAAAATTTCGGTCATTTTAACGAAATCGTCTATTTCCCTAATAATCGATAAAGCCTTATATTTTGTTTTGTGCATGAAATTGCATACTTTTTTTTTCGTATGCAATTGCACTAAATTGCGGTATTTCTTTGATGAACTCAATTTATTATCCTTGAATAGCTCAAAACCATACCGGTATATAGCTCTTCAAATTTGAAAGAAATAAAGAAAAAACATTTATTTGGCGCAAAAGAGACCACGATACACACAACATTTAAAATAAAAAATAAACACAAAAAAAAAGGACTTACATCTCTTACAAGAGTAGGTAAAAATTAAACAAATAATTTGCATATTGAAGTGACAATGGGCAGGCCATATCGCTCGTAGAACTGATAACCGATGGGGAAGAAAGGTTCTCCAATGGCGACCACGGACTGGAAGACGCAGCGTAGGCAGGCCTCCCACTAGGTGGACCGACGACATCGTGTCAATCGATAGATGCGAGTAGCAAAATGCCGTTTGGGGAGGCGGTCTAAGGGGGAAGCGTCTTCCGGCTGATGATGACGATCATGAGAGAGCTCAATAATGTAACATCATGTAACTCGTATGCAATTTTTTTAAATGTGTAAGTAGGTACAGCCTGTACCTTACATTACACGTTCGTAGTAGTACGTAGATTACACGTTCCATATGCTTCGTACTTAATGTTGTACTACATTATGTGGAGTGTTCACATTATGCGACGATTTTTGTCAAGTACCGGAATTTCCCTACGATAGCAGCCAGATGTTGCGTTCCGTTACAGCCCCAGTGGCCTGTGAATACTTTGTGTATGTTATGTTATGACGTCATATTACATGACGTCACTATAACCGCTCTCGTTAAACTCTGGCCCGGTAATTTTAAACGTGGTTTAAGTACAAAGTTTTATGGAAAATACTTTGTAGACTACCGTGTCTGTAGAACGCAAAGGGCAACTGAAGGAGATGGGTGGTTTTAGTCAGTGAAATCTGACAGTCGCTTTTGTTTCACCCAGTGTGGAAGGAACGATTTGATGATTTTGTATCCCGAAAACAAAATAATGGTGTAAACAAGTTGTATACCAGACTGGAATTTACTTCGAAAAGACAATTCAGGCTTATAAGTATCTTGCTTGCTGTAACCTTCATTTATAAACTTTTAATTAAAGTAATAATCTAAAATGGGCTGACATTTTTGTAATATTATTATCAATATGGCTTTTTACGGATTGAGCCTAATAAAGTCCTTTCTTTCTTTCTATCAATTACTTCCTTTTACTTGAAGAATGTGCCAAAACCCCCAGAATAATACCCAAAAATCTAAGTATTCTTTTAAAATAAGCCACCATTGCGAACTCTACCAGTTTAAACACCAGTCTTATTCTTATCTCGCCAAAAATTACACAGTGAAAATTCTAGAAATACCAAAGTTTATGAAAAGAAAATATTCACTGTAACTTGGTAGCGAGACTGTAATAATAAGGTACCTGTGTCTGGTACGGCCGATAAGAGGTTGACGATTGTTCGCTCCATGATATACGTACTCCTTACATATGTAATGTTTGTACAAGGTTAATTGGGGTTAGAGGTCATATTACTCGGTTTATTTACGTCATTATGACAGTTTTTGTTTAAGTGAATAAAGTTTTGACGTACCTAATGAAAAAGTTGAGTTCGTGGTCACTTACACTGTGAGCTCGAGCTACCCGAGCTACGGGTCATACAGCACAGTCGAGGGAAACAGCCTTGTGAGTACAGTTTGGTATTCACTAAATCACCGGCTTTGACGTCTTTCACTAAGTAAGTAGTTTCTGACAGCGATGTCTATCACTAAGTTACTGACAGCTACGTTTGTGACTACGTTACTAAGAACGATGTTTGTCAATAAGTTACTGATAGCGGCGTCTGTCAATCTGTTACCTGGCAGCTAAATCTGTCTCTAAGTTACTGACAGCTAAGTCTGTCAGTGACCTAGTGAATGTTTACCTTAACGACGAGCTCGTCGTAGGTAACAGACTAGGAATTACATTTTACATAATAGTAGAACTGATTCTTACATTATTCCTCCTGTCTCATCATGTTTCATACAAACACGTCGGTCGCTAGTAGGTACACACGCCTACACATCAAGCCATGCAAAACCAGTTTGTCTTGGTCTCGCTTCGTACGATTTTTACACACAATGAACGGTCTGCTAATATTGGTTTTGCATAGCTTGATGTGTAGCCGTGTGTACTACGCAACCGATCTTATAGAAAAATCTCAACAATAAGGTCAGTGTTGGTCTTCATAATAACATGAAACAAACAAAAATAACTCATTCCATCTTTCTTTCATGTAAAGTGTCCTTTTTAACACTTAATGACGACCAAGATATTTGGCGACGATAACCATATGTCACGAGCCACTTGATACTTAATAGCAGTGGCGGAGTAGTTTCTTTTTTTTTTACGTGATAAAATCATCAAATGAGTCCTCCCACCCCGGGCAGGGCGGGAGGGACTGTCAGACTTGTACTGACTAAAATCCACGGTGTCCTTCAATAGCCCTTTTTGTTCCGGGGTCACGGTGATGGCATGAATCCCGCGACCAGTGGCGGAGTAGTTAGAACAAAATTATTATTACCATTTGAACGTGCGTCATACGTAATACAAAAAAAAAACTATCAACCATACAATGACATCTAATGATTACGAAATAGTTTTTTTTCCTTGTTGTTGTGAACGAATTCTTAGTTAGATATCATCTGCTTAGCCTTTTTCCCAACTATATTGGGGTCGGCTTCCAGTCAAACCAGATTCAGCTGGTTATCAGTATTTTACATGGAGTGACTGCCTGTCGGACCTCCACAACCCAGTAACTGGGCAATACCATACCCCATGGAAAGACTGGTTGTCAGACTTTAGAGCTTCTGACTAACAGTAACGACTGTCAAAGATTTAAAAATGACAGATGGGACCAACGGCTTTACGTGCTTGAATCAACAATTGTTAAATCAGAACTTTAATATTGCTCATTAATTTTCTTCATGATACCTGTAATCTATGGCTACCAAATGTAATTATGATATTATACCAAAGGACATGTCAATACCCTAAGCCATAAACAACGCAATCATCGCAATAAGGGCTTTCGATCGATGGTGATGTGGAACAAATTACTGTGCGCGCCAAATTGTCGCCTTGTAAAGTGGCGGATACGGTGACGGGCGGTCGCGATGATAGTAACTTACAAAAAGAAATTATTCCATACTGATATAATTAAATATTTTTTATTCAAAAAAGTGAATGATTTTAAAACAAAAAAATTAACAAGAACTTGTAACAAAATAAGAAAGAAAAGAAATATGATTAAGTACATAGTTTCGCAGTATTTATATAAAAGTGTTTGTTTTCATAAAATAACGTGTGGTGGGTGTATATGTATGATTGTGTGTATAACTGTATACCTAAAGTGATCGCTACAAGCCTCATGACTTTGAGAAGGAGAGGGCCAGAATTCACCACGCTCATCAAATAAGTATAATTTTAAAACAATAACTCAAGATTGTTCTAGATACAACAATTCGAAGACATGTGACTTCTAGCATCCTGCTCTAGGCCCGTTCTGATTTAATAATACCAATTAACATTCACAATAACCAAATAGATTATTTTAACTAATTTTATTACTTTATGTTTAACATTTACAATCTACATTATGTATTGCTTCCCGCACGTTTAGAGGAACAATTGGGTCAACGAAAGCTCACGATAGATGTGTTAGTAGAACTACTATTAATCACAGTGCCAAATTGTTGCCGCCTCGTGTTACTCAGTTTCAGGCGTTCAACTAACGAACTAATATCACTTGCTAACTGTTTACAGGTTTTTGTTAATCAAAGTTGTAGTTTCGAAATACGTACGTTAAACAAAGAAGAGTAAATATTTTCTTGCGAGATTGCTTGTGAATTCGAACAAGAATGGGATAAAAAAAATCCCATATCATCTTTGTTTCACATTGACAAAGAATAAAGACTAATTCACTTTCCTAGTTTTCAATTTGCACGGTTTTTTTTTTTTTTTTTTTTACGTGGCAAAATCATCAAATAAGACCTCCCACCCCGGGCAGGGTGAGAGGTACTGTCAGACTTCTACTGACTAAAATCCACGGTGTTCTTCATTAGCCCTTTATGTTCCGGGGTCACGGTGAGGAAATAAATCCCGCGACCCCGGCAGGCTATGGCCCTCTGTGAGGGGGCCCCGTCATTTACAATTTGCACGGTTGGCGCAGTGATCAGAATGCTGTGCGTTAGATCGCAGGTTCGATCACCGCACGGAAAAAATAATTGGTACGACTTACAAGTACTCGTTGTTGTTCCGATTCTGGGTGTTAGTAAATTTGTGTGTTTATATATTTGTAAACGCACCCACGACTCATGAGAAATTCCTACAGCGAGGCCAAGTTTAAAAAAAAATGATTTGCTCTTGGTTTCAATCTGTCCCAGAAGCAAAGACGAGATTTAAGATGGATCGAGGTATCCCAGAAGAAACTGAAAAATCTGTGCACTGACGAGAGCCAGTGAGATTATACTTAGCTTACATTCTGTCAAGGTAGCCTGTGGTGCGGGACTTTCTGGGGCCACAGGACTATCTTATGAGGTAACATCAAGGTTACCTCATAAGTTATTTTTCCTCATAAGTTTACCTCATAAGCTAAAGAAACACAGTGGGTTTTGGAACGAGTCTGACAAGCCGTCTCAAGGACTAATTTCATGATATTGCCACATTATACCCAGAAATGGGACATCAAAGGAATTTAAAAAATCAAGTTCAAACTAGGAAAATTTGGATGAAGCCTAGTGCTAATTAAATTCAACTTTGGTTTAAACTAATTTCATGAACACTTCATGAAAATAGTTTAAACCAAAGTTTAAAAGTAGGCTTCAATTAAATTTGTTTCAACTTCATTTTTTAAATTATAAAGTACACTGTACTTTATAAATCTATCTATTTGTCTCAAGGACTAATTTCATGATATTGCCACATTATACCCAGAAATGGGACATCAAAGGAATTTAAAAAATCAAGTTCAAACTAGGAAAATTTGGATGAAGCCTAATGCTAATTAAATTCAACTTTGGTTTAAACTAATTTCATGAACACTTCATGAAAATAGTTTAAACCAAAGTTTAAAAGTAGGCTTCAATTAAATTTGTTTCAACTTCATTTTTTAAATTATAAAGTACACTGTACTTTATAATTTAATGATGTTCGTGTAGTGAGAACACTAGGTTAACACATGTCTGAAAAATTTTCAGTTTGTTAAAAGGTTTTCATTACAAAGCTAGAAACCTTATTTTAATTTGTCTTTTAATGTAAAAGCGCTTTTTAAGCTTTTGAACAAAAGTATGATGCAGTGAATTTCATGAATTTAAACATGAAAGTCTATTTGATACGTTGTAGAGTCTACAGTGAGTTACAAAGTGATCACATTCATTTTATTAGTTTACAATTTAGACTAATAAAAAATATCCCGAATCGTTTCTTCGATGACTGTTGCTGTAGGCAATTTCGACCGTGGATTAGTTAAAAAAAAAAATTAGGCCAAGAATGCAAATGATAATCATCATCATCAGCCGGAATACGTCCACTGCTGATCATAGGCCTCCCCCTTAGACCGCCACGCCGAACGACAATTCGCCACCTGCATTCATCGGTTGCCCGCGACTCTCACGATGTCGTCGATCCACCTAGTGGGAGGCCTACCTACGCTGCGTCTTCCGGTCCGTGGTCACCACTCGAGAACCTTTCTTCCCCATCGGTTATCAGTTCTACGAGCGATGTGGCCTGCCCATTGCCACTTCAAATGATAATAACGATTATTAATTTCCAAACTATTTATAGAAATCTACCCTTTATTCCGGAAAAAATAAAACGCATTTTAAAAATTCTTAAAAAAATATAAAAGGATGGTAAATATCACATTTGACATTCTAGTGATAATTTTAGTAATCATGACAGTCTAAAAACTTATACCAATCGTACATAAAGTGCCTACATGTAACTTGTACTTCGCCTGTTTTTTTTATTTACCTACGTAAGTAACTAAAATATAATCATCGCCGAAAATTTACATATACTTATTTTCGTAACGGAATCTGTGTTTAAATAGTTTTTTGTTTATGAAAGATGTCCGTTCTTTGAAGCAACGACGACGTCGTGAAGTTAAATTGGCTGTGAACTCATGTTTGAAGGCCGGCGGAAAAAACAAAATGCGTTTTTATGATTATGAAATGCGCAGATTGCGCAGTGTCTTGGAATTATTAGAGGAATATTTTTGTATATAAGCTTTTATTCTGATGCAATTACTGCCTACGTACTGTTTTTATATCATGAGTTATCATGACCTTCATGGTAAACGAAGAAGGTTAAGTAATAGTTAGAAATGTCTGGCTTTTACAATCAAAATAAGGAAAACTTTGAGTTGTTCTATAGGGCGATAGAATCGAGTGCGAAATTATAATGAATATTGTGTTTTGATTTTTTTTTTTTTGGAAATAACAATCGACTTCCAAAATGCTTCTAAATAGTACAAAATAAATAATACTGTAGTATTCCTACAGGTAATTTTTGTTATTCATCACCATCATATCAACAGTAGGACGTCCTCTGTTGAACATGTAAAAAAATTCAACGGGTAGGGGGGGTCGCGAAATGTTTCTTCATACTAAAGGGGTCGTGCCATGAAAAAGGTTGAAAACCCCTGCCTTAGAGGAAAATTATAACTCACTTTAGTTCCTTATTAAAAAACTATTGTTTAAGAGATAAAAACATACTTTAACATTTAATTTAACGTTAAATTAACTTACAAGACAATTTAATTTAATTTTACGTAAAATTAACATCCAAGCAAATAAATAACACAGAAGCTTGCTACTAACATTCACTGTTGCCCATTTAGTTATCAAAATTAAATTGTCTTGTAAGTTAATTTAACGTTAAATTAACTTACAAGACAATTTAATTTAATTTTACGTAAAATTAACATCCAAGCAAATAAATAACACAGAAGCTTGCTACTAACATTCACTGTTGCCCATTTAGTTATCATAACGAGCTTGAACATTAACATTTCTGGTGCCAAGAATTAATTAAGAAACAAGTGTACTTTGAGATCGTAAAAATGTAAAACACAGTTCTGGGACAGACATCAGACACTGATCCGTGTCAAAAATCACGTTTCAGAAGAATTGTTGTAACTGATGAAATGGTTACCAACATTAACCTCTTCTAGACACCTCATGGATATATAGCAACCTAATAAACCTATGCACGCTGCGCTGCACCTCAGTGCATCTAACCAAACTTTTTCTCGTAGTAAAATCATCAAATGAGCCCTCCTACGGCGAAGCGGGAGGACTGTCAGATTTGTAATGCCTAAAATCCCCGGTGATCCTTCAATAGTCAATAGACAGTCCCACGACCCATTTGCCAACACTAACTTCTTTTTTGTGCTGCCTACAACTCTACATAAATGTCTCAAACGTCTTCTATCACACACAATTGTATACTTGACGACACGGTTGGCTTAGTAGCTGGACGATCTACTGCTGCGCTGCATGTCACGAGTTCCATTTCCGCACGGAAAAAATATTCCATCAAGTAATTATTCCAGGTCTGGGCTTTTGTGCATGTGAATTTGAAAATTTGTTTGTAAACCCATACGACACAGGAGAAATTCAGCGTAAGGCAAAGTGAAAAGTGCCAAAACGGCCGGGCGGCCGTGTGAAAGAGCGGCGTAAGAATGATCTTAAGTATGTAATAGCCCGCTACCGCTACCGCCTTGAACATGTCACCAGCCTAACACCGCGGGTACAATCGGTAATGGCTCCGCAAATAATGTGTTCGAACATGTCAATAACGGCGTCGCGTGATTTGCTGTGATACAAAACACACAATATTAACGTTAGTGTTTTTGTTGGTCATTGATGTCAATTTATTTTCTATAGATCGATTATGGAAAAGTTTGTGTGGTTTTTACGAAGTAACAGAGGAGTGATAAGTTTGGAACCTATCGCGATTGGACTATGCGTGGACTGCATTGACGGGAAATGCAGATCCATGAATAAAAAATTAAAAATTAGGCGCTTATAGATTTTGCCATTTTACGAACTTGTCCTTTTAAGACTAGGTTGCCATTTTGCGAATTGGGCTATTGGCGGCTAAACCGTAAATCGTACCATTTTTAATATTCTTAACTAGTTATTAACTACTACTACATGTTGCGGGGAATCGGTTAAGTGATTCCATACTTGTGCTCGCGAGAGTACATTTATGGGATGGGTAACTTCGGATGGTAAATACGATGTGTAGTCTCATATTTGTAAAAGTTTTAGTCTTGAATCCTGGAAACATGACACATGAAAGGTTGTACCCAAACCTGTTAAGTTTTTGAACAGTTTCCAACAAAGTTCTTGGCTATAACCGCTTTATGATATTGCAAACTATGACAATGACATTGTGTCCTAGAATAGAACATTGTGTGAAATGAACATTTGAATTCGGTTTGCATTATTACGTATAAAGTTAGTTCTTTAGTTCTGTTTGTGAATTGAAAGCGAACAAAAACAATTTTATTCATATAGAACTAGCTTTTTGCTATTATGGCTTTGCATCCCTCATAAAGTCTCCTATAGCGATCTCCTATATATTAATAAATTAAAAGTGATATAAACATAATTCTATAGCAGCAGGTGAGCAATTTTCGAATAATTTAAATAATGGCCTAACATATTATTATTAATGGCTCCACTTTAGTCTGGTTACTAATTCATGTGCTAATACTTCCTAAAACAAAACATGTATCATCTCAATATTATATAAATATGAAACGCACGCAAGGGCCCGTAAGGTTCTCGAATGGAGACCACGCACCGGCAAGCGCAGCGTAGGACGTCCACCCACTAGGTGGGCAGACGATCTTATGAAGGCCACACAGGATCACGCTGGATGCAGGCCGCTTACAACCGGTCCTACTGGAAGTCTAAAAGGGAGGCCTATGGTCAGCAGTGGACGTCTTATGGCTGATATGATGATGATGAAACACACGCATGCGTGGCGAATTTCAAAGATTTTCTTTGGAAAGAAAAATTCGAACCGCGTGCAGTATTCGAACGACCAACGACATTGATTTGAGTATAATGATATGATGTTGGTGTAGTAGTTGGAATACTCTGCAATAGATGGCACTAAACGTCACCTTAAACGTTGGAAATGGAATGAAGAATTCACTGCAGTAGGTGAGAATCTCGTTAGCTCGGTTGGAAATGAGCGTCGGATGTACTGAATCCAAAGGTGCGGGTTGAAAGTTTGAAGTTTGAGGTCGCGGGTTTGAATTCCGCGATTTGAATTTTTCTTTCAAAAGAAAATGTATCATCTCATTCATAACTCATCAACAATAACTACAATAGATGCACAGAATCATTACTAGATGCCACGAATCACGTAATCAAGGCACCCCGCACCGCACGTATCTTTGCGTTTTTTCTGTATATTTGCGCCTTCTTTTATTACTGTAGATATATTTAAAGCTAAGTGTAAAGAACAAACGAACGTGATTGCGCTGATTGCAGTTCCCGGAGATCAGAGAGACTTACAGAGTCTTAATTGGAAGCAGTTGGAAATGCACGCAGATCTGAAGTACTTTATATACTGAATACCTTCTTAATGAACCGTACGAGTAATAGTTAGGTACTTAATCAGCACTAATTCAATCTACTTGAATATAAATTAATATAGTACATTCGAGAGTAATGGAAAATCAGTTTGCAATCATCATCATCTTTATCATCAGCCGGAAGACGTCCACTACTGAACATAGGCCCCCTTAGATCGCCACCCGAAAAGATTGCAATGTAGAATCAGAATTTTGTACAAAAATACTTAGGGGATATGTAAAGAAATGCGGTTTTAACGGAACTCTAGATTATTTCGAATTGTTGAACGAAAATATTCATGTCATTTGACGATGCGCTAACGTCTGTTATTCATCATCATCATCATCTCAGCCATAGGACGTCCACTGCTGAACATAGGCCTCCCCTTTTGATCGCCACAAGTACCGGTTGGAAGCGACCTGCATCCAGCGTCTTCCGGCGACCTTCATAAGGTCGTCTGTCCACCTTGTTGGTGGACGTCCTACGCTGCGCTTGCTAGTCCGTGGTCTCCACTCTAGCACTTTTCGACCCCATCTGCCATCCGCTCTGCGAGCAATATGGCCTGCCCATTGCCACTTCAGCTTGCTAGTCCGGTGGGCTATATCGGTGACTTTAGTTCGTCTACGGATCTCCTCATTTCGGATTCGATCACGCAGAGAAACACCGAGCATAGCCCTCTCCATAGCTCGCTGAGCGACTTTGAGCTTTGAGATGAGGCCGATAGTGAAAGACCACGTTTCGGTGCCGTAACTCATCACTGGTAACACACATTGGTTGAAGACTCTCGTCTTGAGGCACTGAGGTATATCGGACGAAAAGACACTGCGTAGTTTCCCGAACGCTGCCCAACCGAGTTGGATTCGGCGGCTGACCTCTTTCTCGAAGTTGGATCTACCTAATTGGACTACTTGTCCTAAGTAGATATATGAGTCAACAACTTCGAGTACCGAGTTTCCAACAGAGACTGAGGTGGGCACAACATTGGCATTTGACATAATTTTCGTCTTGTCCATGTTCATTTTCAAGCCCACCCGTTGCGAAACTCGGTCGAGGCCATCGAGCATCATGCTGAGTTCCTCCATCGACTTTGCCATGACTACGATGTCGTCGGCAAACCGAAGGTGAGTGATGTACTCGCCATTGATGTTGATGCCAAGTCCTTGCCATTCCAGGAGCTTGAAGGCGTCTTCCATTGCGGCAGTAAACAGTTTAGGGGAGATAACATCCCCCTGTCTGACGCCTCTTCTCAATGGAATCGCCTTCGTACTCTGCTCCTGTACTCGGACCGACATGGTGGCGTTATTATACAAACACTTCAACACCTCGATGTACCGACAGTCAATACGGCATCGCTGGAGTGACTCAAGCACCGCCCATGTTTCCACCGAATCGAAGGCTTTCTCATAGTCCACAAACGCTAAGCATAATGGCAAGTTATACTCCTCGGTCTTCTGTATAACTTGCCGCAGCGTATGGATGTGGTCTATGGTACTATAGCCTCTTCGGAAACCGGCTTGTTCGGGAGGCTGGAAGTCATCAAGTCTGTGTTCGAGACGGTTCGTGATAACCCTTGAAAACAGCTTATAAACATGACTCAGAAGCGTGATGGGTCTGTAGTTCTTCAATAGGCTGTTATCACCTTTTTTGAAGAACAGCACCACCTCACCTCTGCTCCATGCTTCGGGCGTTTTGCCCTCGAACAGGACGGTATTAAAGAGCTTCTGGAGGACTTTAAGTACCGGTGTTCCACCCGCTCTCAGAAGCTCTGAGGTGATTCCGTCCTCGCCCGGCGCCTTGTTGTTCTTAAGCTGTTTCAGGGCCATCCTAATCTCGTACAGACTGATGTCCGGGATATCTTCGGTATAATGTCGGGACAGCTTGGCTCTTGGATCTCCTACCAAGCTGTCAACGGGCTTTGCGACCGAAGTGTATAACTGTCCATAGAACCTCTCGATCTCGCCTAAAACCTCTGCTTTGGTCGACGCTATGCTGCCATCCTCCCGTTTCAGCTTTGTCATCTGGCTTTGCCCAATAGACTTGCCCTTCGCGAACACTTTGGAGCCTTGGTTTCGCTGTATGGTCTCTTTAACACGATTCGTATTAAAGAGACGCAGGTCGTGCCGCAAGGACTTAGATATACGTCTATTGAGCTGCCTATATGACTTCGCGTCATCGGAAGACTGCAACTGTAGCAAACGTCGTTCAGCCATGAGGTTTAAGGTTTGATCGGTCAATTTCTGAGGTCTATCTTTACGGCCGGGTCTAAAAAACTTAGACCCTACCGTGCGGACAGTTTCCACTAGCCCGTCGTTGATCTCGTCCACTGAAACTAAGTTCTCAAGGCAAGCAAAGCGATTAGAGAGCTCGAGTTGAAAGCTTTCGGGGTTTTGAATATGGGACCGAGTAGGTCGGAGCGTAGACTTCATCAGGTTGGACCTTTCAAGTTTAACATTGATATTCAGCGAGCCTCTTACGATTCGGTGATCGCTACCGGTTTTCACCCTGTTGATCACAGAGACATCACTGAATATCCGTTTCTTGTCGGTCATGAAGAAGTCTATCTCGTTTCTCGTGGAACCATCGGGACTCAGCCAGGTCCATTTCCTGTGAGGCGGCTTCTGGAAGAAAGAGTTCATCATGAAGAGTTCTTCTTTCTCCAGAAAGTCGGCCAGCCTCTGTCCCCTAGGGTTCCGTTGCCCATACCCAAATTGCCCCACTCTCAACTCATCACCGCTTTTCTTGCCCAACTTTGCGTTAAAGTCCCCCATAACAACAGTGAAATGAGTTTTTGAGCTATGTATGGCCTTACTTACGTCCTCATACATAGTCTCTACTTCCTCATCGGAGTGTGACGAGGTCGGTGCGTATACCTGAATGACCTTCAGCGAATATCTTTTGGATATTCTGAGTATTAGGTGTACCACCCTGCTCGACACACTGTCGATGGTTATTATGTTGTTAACGAGGGACTTGTGAACGAGAAACCCGACACCACCTTGGGACTGTTGGTCGCCCTCCCGGTAGTAGAGCAAGTTACCAGTCTTCAGGGTTACGGTGTCCTCCCCCTCTCTACGGACTTCGCATAACCCCATAATGTCCCAGTGTAACTTGCTCAGCTCCTCTTCCAGCTCGCAGATCTTTTCGTCAGTCCTCAATGTGCGTACGTTGTGTGTTACCAGGGCCAGTCGTCGTGGGGGTGGGTAGCCGGATCTCTTCCGGAGATTCTTAGCACCCCCTGCTCCGCCGTAACCTTGAACGCTACCCGCGCCACGGATAGCGGAGCTGCCGGGGACTGGGGGCCTGGTTTCTGTGGTTCTCATTATAGGGGGTAATTTGCCTTAATCGCCACGCTTGGCAGGCGGGTTGGCGATCGCAGTGAGGATGTGCAGTACACGGAGGACGCTGCTGCCCGACCTCCGGTTTGTCCCTTAGTCGCCTCTTACGACACCCACGGGATGATTTGGGGGAGCGCAATTCTAAGCCGGCGCCCCACGGCGAAGCCGGCGCCCCACGGCGAACGTCTGTTATTACCTATATCAAATTGCATAAAAGAATAATTTTAACACCACGAATTTTCCGCAGGCCTTCATTAATTGTAGCTCAGACTCTACAGGTAGTCGAGGGTTTGTCTATGGTTATCAGTGCTGCCAACCATCAATTAACATGGTTACCATTCAACAATTTTAAGATATCTAGTGCCTTCTCACACAACATACGTTTCATTACATTTTCCTCTTACCCCATTTCTAAAAATTTATTGCTTCAAAAAATCTCAACGAAATACTCAACAACGAAATATCACAAAAATGTTGTGTGTTGTTAAAATACAAGGCTAAATACCTCACATCACGGGGCATCTTATCTGGGAGGAATTCTCGAAAAACTTTCGGGCAATTTGCTAGTGTATTTGTAGCCTTTCCTTCTAAGATTTTTTTGTATCATTTAGGTCAGTATCACAGGATATTGCCCTACTAAGCAAAAAGCGGAACCTATCTGAAAAAAAACTTAACGTTGTTTTTACGTTTACGTTACGTAAAGTTCAACTACTATTAAGGTAAGCTATACCTAATTAAAATGACGGGGCCCTCACAGAGGGCCAAAGCCTGCCGGGGTCGCGGGACTTATACCATCACCGTGACCCCGGAACAGAAAGGGCTATTGAAGGACACCGTACATTTTAGTCAGTAGAAGTCTGACAGTCCCTCCCGCCCTGCCCGGGGTGGGAGGACTCATTTGATGATTTTACCACGCTAAAAAAAAAGCTATACCTATTTAAGGCGCAATAACCCTTCACATTTTAGATAGAAAAAAACATTATAAAATCCTTATATTGGTTTTAAATTACATTCAATTACAATCAATTCAATAGGATTTTAATTAGACAACCAAACGAGGCACTTAAGGCTCTTTTACAAAGGATCAGACGAGGAAAAACGTGGAAAAAAAACCTTAGAAACACGTTGGAAATGGTCGGGGTTAAGTAATGGTTTAGTAACGAATCTAGTACTGAATAAATAATCTCAATCCCATTTAAAGCAACCGTGAAGGTTTGCGTGACACAGAGAAGAATAATATGCTTCGAATGAAAGAGGTAAGCCTTTTGATTCAATGGCAGACGATGAGACCGCATTTTTAGTTACAATTTTCAGTATTTCTTTTTTGGTTAGCGTTTTTCGAGATTAATTTCGAGAATGGAAGCGGCTGAGGCAAATAAAATATGTAAGCGGCAGTCTGTAGTTTCTATATACACGAATAGGTTTCTACATATATATTTATATTTAAGTATTTGTCATAGTAAATATAGATGTATGTTTATTTAAATTTTACTTATCTCTTTTTATTGCACCTGTTATTTATTTTTCTACTGCCCTTGATTGACTGGTAGAGAATGCCTCAGGCATTAAGTCCACTTAGGGAACTCTGTGTTGCATCAAGTTTAAATAAATGAATAAGAAAAAATCTGGGCAAGCCGTATTAACGACATCAAGTCTTCTCTTTTAGGAGTGGTTGGAGAGATACTCCGTGTGATCTCACCTTCCGTCTGACGCAAGTCCTCACCGGACACATTTTCAGGAGTTCCCTGTTTCGGATTTGCAAGACACAATCAGGTGGACCGTTGTGTGGAACGCCCGGAGGACACGGCGAATCAAATTGTAGAGGATAAGGTGGTAGTCTGCCCCGCTCGACGGAGCATTGCCATGTCCTCATGGAATCCAGATGTGGCAGCTATCTGTCACTTATGGCGTTGGTCCAGGCCATAGCAAGAACCAAGGGGTATGGGAATCAGTCTTTCCTGCTTCTCAAGTCAGTAAAGCTAGTGAAGGAGGAGGCGGAACGCGCGAGGGAGAAGCAATGCTTCTCCTAACGCCAAAGTCTACTTCTTCACAATAATTATGCTTTCAGATGAAACAATAGGTACCTATCAGTTAGTAATGGGTAGTTACCGAATTAATTAAAATATCTCGGAACATTATCGTTGATGACAATAATTAAGCTTACATACCTATGTTAGCGGAAATTGCGGCACGAAATTCGATTGGCCAAATAACTGGGAACATTATTGTTGATAGGCGCCCTTGCAATTATCCCCTGACCCTTATTGGTTAATGGTAAGCGGCGAAAAACGCTGAGCGATATTTTTTTCTCATCCCGAAATTCTAATTTGATACCCGACTTGATTTAATCAAAAGTGTTATGAGGGTCGGATATTATAATTGGAGAGAGAAACATCGTTGGTTTTGTGGTAATCAAAAGGCTTGATTACTGTTATGTAAATCGATCGGATTTCCGGAATGAGCGAAGTCGTTCGGAGCTTTTTCGAGAATATGTGCATTGGTGCCTGTTTAATAATAAAGTGATTGCCATCAGAAATATAACTTATATTGTGGACGTATTTATTAAACAATGTGTCGGGTTTTGATCTGTACAAATTGAAAGGGGACGTCGTTTGTTCAATTCTGTCGGGTATCGGGGGTCACGAACCAACCCATACTGAATGGTAGTCATTTTTGTTTTTTGATAGTTTTGTCTGAAGCGTGCAAACTAAAATACTGAAACTTTGGGATTTAAGTATAACGATCGTAAAAAATCTAAATACTATTCAGCAGCTGTTTCTTGGTGCCTCTCTCTCAAAATAAACATTTTACTGCATCCAGACCCAAAGATTAATAGTTCGAGTCTATGTTCCAGCAATAATATCTACTTGCAACTCGTTCCTCTTTCAAATTGTATCAACTATTGTATTGGGTCCAAAATTTATTACTTTTAACCTGGAACCAACCATATTACTTACAAAACCTACCACAGTGTGACTGAATTTTTAACAGAAAAAAAGTAAATTGTTGTTGTTTATTAGTTACAATTTTTTTTATTACTTTTCTTTTTTTAATTTTATATTTTATTATCTAGTTTGTTAATTTGTGCTTCTTATTTATTTATTTATTTATGTACACACACAGATATAAATAGGAAAATGTTTCAAGACGAAAAAATAGTACAAAGGCACTGCTTATTTCTAAAAGAAATTTCTTCCAGCAGACCTGAGAGAGGAGAATTTGAGGTAGAAGATAAAGTGGTGTGTAGGAACAAATAAATATTTTTATGGTAATTATGAAACATACAATATATATATATATATACATATATACATGGACAAAAAAAAATACAAAACCACATAATAGTATAATAAATAAAATAAGTACATAGATAGACTAAATTCAAATAAATACCTATATATTTATATATAACAATAATGAGGCGAAATGAAATGATAAATGATCATCATGTGGCCAAGGAAAGATAGTATTCTTTGACCCGTTTCTTAAAAATGGAGACAGACTTACTGTCGCGTATTTCAGGAGGTAGTGAGTTCCACAACCTGACCCCGTGCACAGATAAGGAATAGGAATAGAAGTCAGTTTTGTGACTAGGAAATTTAAGGACTGTACGGAGATGAGACCTGCAGGAGGAGTCTGGAGAGCGAGAATAGGAAAAACGTTCCCGCAAGTAGGAAGGGGCAAAAGGATTATGAAGGATGTTGAACAGGAGACATAATATCCGCGTGTTCCTGCGAAGACGGATTGGGAGCCACTTGAGTCTTGTGCGAAATTCTGAAACATGATCGAACTTTTTGAGATTGAATATGAACCGAATACACAAATTTTGCAGCCTCTCAAGTTTATTTAACAGCTCCTCTGTGGCATCCAAATAGCAAGCGTCAGCGTAATCTATAATGGGTTGAATCAGAGTTTGAGCAAGAGAGATTTTGGTTTTAAGAGGCAGAAAACTCTGAAGACATTTCAGCGAGTGAAAGGTGAAATGAACTTTCCTACTAACGTCAGCAATTTGAGCATGCCATGATAAGTTGGACTCCATGATGATTCCGAGGTTTTTGGCGGTGTCAGCGTATGCAATTTGAACCCCATCGAGAATAAGTGGGTCAGGCGTTTTAATGCGACTCCGCATGATCCTACTGCCTATGACCAAAGCTTGGGACTTGCTGGGATTAATTCTCAAGCCAAAAGATAGGGCCCAAGCACTAACACACTTCAGATCATGATTCATCGTAGCAATCGCCTGACTCACGTCGGCCTCAGGGAAATGAACGTAGAGTTGCAAGTCGTCTGCGTAGAGATGGAAGTTAGAGGAAATGACACTAGTAACGGAATTTATAAATTTAGAGAATAGAAGAGGAGAAAGGACACCACCCTGTGGTACACCCATAGTGAGATCGCACCAGTCAGACGACGCAGCATCGAGGCGAACACACTGTGAGCGACCCCGAAGATAAGATTCAAACCAATTCATGGCAGAAGGCGAAATATTAGAGGATTTGAGTAAAGCAAGTAAGATATCAAAATCAACAGAGTTAAACGCGTTACTAAAGTCAAGTAACACTAGTAGTGTTAAATTTTTATTCTCCATGGCCCAGCGTATATCATCGGTAACTTTTAAAAGAGCTGTTACGGTGCTATGGCCAGGACGAAATCCTGACTGGAATGGATTTAAAAGTTGATTTTTTAATAAATAATCGTATAGCTGCCAGTGAACAACATGCTCAAGAACTTTAGAAAGATACGGAAGGATGGAAATGGGACGGAAATGTGAAGGTGTAGAAGGGTCGGATACTTTTGGTAGAGGCGTAATGTAAGCCTGTTTCCAGGATTCGGGAAATGTACAAGAGTAAAGAGAGTAATTGAAAATGTGAGTTAGAAAAGGGAGCAATACATGAAGGATTGGAATAATCATTCTCGAGCTCAAGTTGTCACAGCCACTGGCAGAAGAGGAAATGGAAAGTAAAGAACGTTTAACATCATCCTCAGAGACTGAACAAAACTCGAAACACGAAGAATTCGGCAATGGCAAGCTCGATAGCCTAGATAAGGTAGCAGCCTTGACATCAGGATCCAAGAGAACAGGTTGTGACGAGAAATGTTGGTTTAGGTCGTTTAAGTCAAAGGTGCCGGGAGTCATCGAGCGAGTCTTGCCAATGCCAACGGATCTAAGGAATTTCCAGGCCTCTGCAGGAGTGCAATTATCCAAAGAATTATGGAAGTGGCGCCTTTTGGCATCCCTACACATACGGCTGCAACGGTTACGCAAGGACTTAAAGCGGTTGAGATTGCATACGCTGGGGCACAGTTTATAGCTCCTTTTAGCTCTGTCACGCAGCGCCATCATGTTTTTTATCACAGGGGTGAGCCAAGGAGCCGGATTGTACTTAACTTTGACCCTACGGACAGGTGCATGACGATCGTACAGACCAATGACAGCATCATTAAAGTTATTCACCATTTCATCAATGCTGGTACTATCGACCACACAAGACCAATCGATATTACCAGCATCACGCCGCAATTCCTCCAAGTCAATGCTCTTAAAGTTCCGAAGAAGGACATATTTAGGTTTGCGTTTAGGAGGACGTACACGATATGACAGATAGATAAGGTCATGATAGGAGAAAGGGGCAGTGAGCTGTCCGTGCACAGACACTTTACTGGTAGAAGATACTATAATTAAATCTAAGAGAGAAGGTGTACAATCAGGGAAGTGATGAGTAGCAGCGAGAGGCAACGTATCAAGGTTGAAAGAGGACAAGAGAGATAAAAGTCTACGTGCACGGAAGTTGTTTTTCAGCAGGCACGTGTTGAAATCACCCATTATGATAACATGATTATATGTTGGACAGAAATCATTAAGTAAGGACTCAAATGAAGAGAAGTAGTCTATATTCAAGTTGGGGCTATACAAAACTCCCAACAGTAATTTATTGTGGCGGACCGTAACTTCAAGGAAGAGGTGTTCCGCAGATTCTGAGTAAGTTGATGGGGAGGTGCTAACTATTTTATACGGAATATCAGAACGTAGATAAATGGCAACACCACCACCACCTTTCCCAATTCTATCATTGCGGATGAGTATAAAACCAGGAAGTGCAAAGTGAGTTGATAAAAGAGAAGGTTTGAGAAAAGACTCTGAGATAAGAAGAGCATCAAGATGAGCACTACTAATGGAAGCCAGAAGATCGGAGTAGTGGCCAGGAACACTTTGGGCATTAATGTGAGCAATGTTAAGGTTATGCGGATGGTTAGAAACCAGAGAGGATATCTGATCACCAAGGGTCAGTGGAGAAGAAGATCCACTGTCGACGCTGACAAAAGTGCTGGACGATGAGGTACATGAGAAAAAACTGTCATTAAGATCAATATCACTCATTACTCGATAATTATTATAATACGTTTATATAAAAATATATATATATATCTATAATAAATAGAAAAATAAAAAATATTATAATTAATATTAAAAAAAAACAAAACCTATGTGAACTCTAATAAAATAAACTACTAAACTCACCCACTCACTGGAAGTTGGAAGAAATTTTACAAAAGAAAGAATGGAAAAAAAAAATTAAATGCTAATGCGTAAAACAAAACGTAAACATCAGTCAGGTTTAATGTCGACTGGCAACACTGAACACGGAAAACTCAAATAAATGACAGGTGTCAACGTCAGTACAAAATAAAATAAACATTAGATAGCTAGTAATCTACCGGCATGATTAAAAACTAAAAAATGAGCAATATCTGGGGTAATAGTGATAATGCAAGTAAATATACACGAGTACCGACAATGACCGAATCACAAATAAGGCGATTTATTTGAAAATCCAGCTACGACTTACTACAGGCGACGGGCCCTCCTTCTGGCTTCTTTAATTACTTACTATTGTAAATGTTTGCATACCGAATGATAAAATATGGCAGAACTATAATATTTTTTAACATCTTATTGTACCATGTTTGCAAAATAAAATTCTATTCTATTCTACAAAATTAATTGAAATCTATATTCCGCAACTTTCAAGTGGGTTATTAAAATGGGACGATTTCGTTCAAAGGTCGCTTTATTAATAAAATCTCTAAGGCCAAGCTTTTAAATTCAAATTAAGCAAGATAAGTAACATTAACGTACTCCCCGTTAACCCTCCACAATTTAATGAGATTGACCAAGCAGTGACCGGTAAAGAATGTCATATCAGCCAAAGGTTATATTAATTTTACCAAGGGCTGATGAGAAAATGTAGGAAAATAACCTCACCATGAGTAAAAATAGTAAGTAAAATAAGGCCACATAGGGTATTATTTTTAATTGAGTCAAAAGACCTGTCAAATTCAGATTGCTGATAGGTCTTTAAAGCGCTCGTAGAAGGTGGAACACGACGTGTCGTCGAACCGGGCACGGTCCATGATCGGACGACGAGTCATCGACTACTCGCCGCCCACACGTGGTCACATGGAGTGTTATATTTTATAGACTTATTAAGTTTTTTAACCGCAAATTCTGATTTCATAGTTAGTTATAAATGTTGTAGAACTTTGAAGATCTCGAAAGTATTATATTGCATGTAGACAAAATAAGAATATTTGTAAGAAATACGTCTATTTACCATTACGTCTAAGCGTGATTCTTTAGGCTGTGGGAAAGAGACAGAGCTATACAAGACGTCTAGCGACATCTTGTTCTCTGAGCGGAACTATTCACGCTTTAAGACATCATGGTAGGCCACCAGGAAATCGTATTGACTGTCCTGTATCCATCTAAACTTCTAAAGGAACCACAGCAAATAGTTGGGTATCTTTTCTCCGACAACGCATCAACGATATCTATGTCCCATTTTCTGAACGATTAAAACAAAAAATCTCTTTTCTTTCTTTTAATTGTTGACTTAATTTCGATAGGTTTACAATTAAACTGTTTAAGAGGCATGCTAACACTTAATTTTACGACAAACTTAAACGGTGGTCATAAATTTTATGAGTTTACATGAGACGTAAATCTCTCGTAATGCATTCTAGTATTTGTTGATTGATTCTGTATTGTTTGTTTGGTTTCTTGACTTTAATGATTGATATGATACACCTGGTGTGTACGTTATTAGATGGCGCCAGTCTTCGGAGTTAAAAATCTCATCATTTTCCGATTTTGTTGCGGACACGTGTAACGTATGAAATAGTAGGGGAAGATCAGAAAAGAAGACATGCACTCCATGAATTGAATAAAGGTAGGATTTTTTTTTGCGCTTTTTGTTTCAATTGTTACAGTTTGTAAGACATTACAGAAGTAGCACAGCTTATATAGCTTTCTTTTTATAAAGATTCTTTCATAGTCCTTGTTTGTGAATGTGAGAACACTGTACGTCGTGTGTGTATTTTGATTATTTTCTTTTTCTTTTAAAAACGAATCCCCCCTTTATAGGGCCAAAGACCGCTCGACTTATCCAATTACCGTGACCCTAGATCGTAAAGGGTTATTAAAGGACACTCTGGATTTTTGTCAATAGGTACGAGTCTGACAGTCCCTCCCGCCCTGCCTTAGGTGGGAGGATTCATTTGATTATTTTACCACGACAAAAAATATATAAATGAAAATAATAAAATTAATCTTTTATATTACATTTCAGTTTCAGGCTGTCGCTGGTGGTAAAAAATAAGCTCCTATATAAATAAATAATACCATAATTAACGAGGTCATTGTACGACTAAAATAAAGCTTTGTACAGCTTTTTAATGTCCGTTGTCAATGGAAGCTTTCATAAAAGTAATATAATCCCTGTGAAGCTGCTTGTTGCCGACTGGTGTTTTATTTATTTTCAGTAAATGTTTTCTATTTACTTTGTTTCTGTTTTTCTTTTATATTTAGCATATTTCTTTTTTTTTTGGTTTCCATTGGAAACTGTGCCTTTTCTTTTTAATAGTTTCGCATTTCTTAAAAGCTTGGTTATTTTTTTTAGCGTGAGTGTAACAACCAGTCTGGCAGTGATATATTTTTTTTTGTTTCATGAAACCACTATTGTTTGTCTTGTTCTTTTTGTGAAGAATACATTCTTGGATTAAACGGATAAACAATAGCAAATATGTAATTAATTGAAAGCAGACTGTAAAACACAGATTGAAACGCAGACTGAAACTTATACCATCTAACGTAGAGGCTGATTTTCAATGATCCAGAATAGATTCCAGCGCTGGATTGACATTAGAATAATGGCTGGATCGGAATAGATCATGTCTTTATTTTTCAATACGGTGACGCTGTTTTATTTTAAATTCTATTATTATATTCATTATCGCGATAAGACGTCAAGCATGGATTGAAAGATTCGACACTTGTGGGCAGAACCAGTGGCTCAGTTCATAAGACCGTCGGATTTACTGAATCCCGAGGTCACAGGTTCAAATCCAACACGCCGGCGAATTTTTCTTTTCTCAAAAAATCTAGTGATGCTGTAATAAATATAAATCAACCATAATTTGCGAGAAACATGTTTTGTTTTTAAACAAAAACATAACACAGAAACAGTGTTGCAAAACTTTTGTTCAGCATAAATAGGTGTTACGTTATTTGCCTACAATTTATCTCACATCATAACTCATTACGATAATACAAAGACTAAAAGAAACAGACAATAGAAAATCCAGTTATTTGTAGCAATGAAGCTTAGATTTCGATGCTAGAAATTTGAAATGTCGTAACAGACAGATATCGTGCTGTTGGATTTACAACTTTTGGCACTAACCGTAACGTTCCAAATCCAATAGTGAGAGATTCTTTTTCCACCTATGATTTGTAGGTAGAAAGATAAACAAGAAAAAATGACGTGTTTGCACAGATTTAGGAGTGACTAATGTTTTTGTTGATAACAGAATGCAGATGACAAAGATTTGTGTAGATAATGAACTTGAGTTCGCAAGAGTGGAGTGGTTTCGCTCGAAGACTGTCGCCAATCGGAAACAAGATTATGTAGTACTTGGATACTTAGGTCACGGTGTGAGGGGAAATGACAGAGACATTTCGTTCTACTCAAAGATAGCTTTGTAATCGAGTGACTCAATGGTAGATTGATGTATGTATTGCCAATTTTTAGGATTTCATATCCAAAGTGTTTAATTTTCTGTATCCTTGTAGGTTTCATATCAGTTAGCAAATTATTAAATCTTGTAACCCTACAATAAATGCAATAAAATACGAGTATGTTTGAGTTGAAGTGCGATCGATTGCCAGGTTGAAGTGGGATTGGGCGGGCCATTTGTATAGAATGCATAGGGATCGCTGAGCTAGAGTCGTTACGCAGTGGGTGCCGGAAGGGCGTCGTTGCCGAGGGAGACCTAGAAAACGCTGGCGTGACGAACTAGACGCATTTATGAGCAATTGGTCGGAGAAAGCCGCACAAAGGGAAGAGTGGAAGGTTATGGGGGAGACCTTTGTCTAGCTGTGGGACAATATAGGTTAACGAAAAAAAAGTTTAAGTTACATTGGGTACATTTCAACGTAGTTAAATCATGCTTGCCCAATAGCGGTAAGAATCAACCAAAAAATCGACTAAAATAAATCTAATCAATTGGGGTCTCCAGTCCGTACAATACTCTATGGCGGTAACCGATTCCTTTTATATAGGCCATCAATATCTTCCCGGGAGCCAAGTAAACTATCGTAATGGACACTCAGGTTACTAAGGAAACAAGTTTGGGTAATTTTATGTAGGTGTCAATGAAGTAACCTGTATGAAGGGCGCGTTTGGGTAAGGTGGAGCAAATTGGGTCAAGTTTAATTTTAGCATTTTTAATGTCAATTTTGTTATAGGATGTTAAAATACGGATGTCATCGTTACGTTTTATGAAGATTCTTTTATAATTACTTCTATTTATCAATTGTATTTAAGTATGGTGAATATCAAGGTAGCATTATTTTTGGAGTTAATTTCTATGCGTACTTAGGTATGGAGAAATATCCTTTAAGTTAACTATTACGATATCTTTCACTGTAATTGCTCACATTTACCGACCCTCACGTCCGTAGACTTATAGTATGGACTATGCCTTCCCTGCTGCAGCTGCAGCTGAATGTCAAATAAAGTTGCCATGCTCTCTAAAAAGAGCTAAAACCTATTTCTATCGGTTTCATACATACATGAGAGGCATAGATAGCCTTATTAACCGTTCAAACAATTAACAATATTCTAGAATCATATCATTAAGTCGTAACTCACAAACGTAACACTATCATCTAACTAAATCACCCGTGAAATTGTCATTTGAGTGCAAGTCTGATAACCTTTGCGTACGTCGATTCATTAAAATCGCACGAGTATAACAGTTTATGTAACTGTTTGCCAACGACGATATATTACTAGACTCCGCATGCACGATCTAAGGAACGAAAACTATTCTGTCAACTCGCTGAGGTACTACGTAAGCGAGGGGGGCGGGGTACTGCGTTATGATTGGCTAATTCAAGGTCTGTTCTGCCTCAAGGTATGTTTACGGCTTACAGGAGTATATATACGGATATAAGCCTTTTTTGCCTAATATGTTGACAGACATCGGTTGCCTAAGCTGTTATTAGGAGTCTAGTAATATATCGTCGTTGGTTTGCATTTAAGTTTATTTTCAGAGTCCCGTACCTAAAGGGTAAAACGAGACCCTATTACTAAGACTCCGCTGTCCGTCTATCCGTCTGTCTGTCCGTCACCAAGCTATACCTATACATCTCATGATCTGTTTTAATTGGACAGTTTTAATTTTCATACATGATAAATACAGAATATTACTAATATGAAAGGGGTTTCATAAAACTGACATGATCTTTTTACCGTATTTAAAGACTTGCACGTGATTGTGTTTTTTATTCGGTTTGCATTCTAATTTCCTAAATATAATAAACAAACGCTAATTAAATGTTCCCGTAGAATAGCTTCTGCAAATAATCAAGAAAAAACTAGTCCAGAACAAAAGCAACACTAATACCTAATACTTACAATCTAAATTCTTTTCCACAACGACAACTCCAAACTTCGGAGACCTATTAAAGCTTTGTCGAGAGGAATTACGAAAGCCAATGCATTGTGCTCCACTAATACTAGTTCAAGCACTACTGAAGATGTTTGCACACATCCTACTGAAGTACGGACTTGACATTTAGAGGTACTTTCAGTTAGTACTTCGAGCTTGACAAACAGAGGTTTCAGTTCAAATGTAACTTAAATGAAGATAAATGTGTTTTAAGGAAAGTTTTAGAAGGAGTTTAGAAAAGTTGTAAGGTACATTTTGCGGACACCAGCTAGAAAAGCTAAGTTACTGAAGTTGAGTGGCCAAAAGGTAGCTTGCCGGGGTCGCGGGACTAACGAACTACCGTGACCCCCGATCGTAAAGGGCTTTTCAAGGACCCCGTGGATTTTAGTCATTATAAGTCTGACAGGCCTCATTTGAAGATTTTACCACGATAAAAAAAAAGTTGCTGACAGCGACACTATCCAATCTAAAGGTCGCGGTCCTAAGACCCGGAGGTTGCTACACAGGAGACCGCGACTGTTACTTAACATTAGGGTAAGTACGAGCAGCAATTTGCGAGTGAGGCACAGACAGGAGACAGACTAGGTACTGTTTCGATCTCCGGTCTCGGTCGCGGAGCGAGTCACCTGTACAGTGCGAGCGGTCAGCAATCGCGTTGCACGATTGGACGATCCCAAAGCCGTCTCGTCGACGAGCACATCGTAGAGCCGAGCGATGAGATGTCTTATAGAGAATAACTTAGCTGATGGGATTCGGACACCTTACCTACGTAGTCTATAGACGGCTACAACCAGAGTTATTGTTTGCTATTTTCACGACTTTTATGTAGAAAGTATCAATGATATATTACTATCAATTATAGCGGCTTCTCAAAAGCATTTCGGAGTTTTAAAACAACCGATGAATTTCTTATCTAATCAGCATTAGATGAAACAAGTATTACAATGAGATAAAAAAAACGGTTGATAAACTGAAGTTAACTGAAAACACAATAAACAAAATACAGAAAACAGCCGAGAAAAGTTATATCGAGAAAGAAAAATACGCAATTAACCTGAAAAAAAGACTCGAGTATTTGAATCGACTTTTTAATTTTGTTAACTTTGTTTTGTAAAAAATATTGGAGTTTAGGTGTTGTTTCTACTTAAGGTTCGTATTTCAAAGTTAGGTGTGCTGTCAGGAAAATTAATTGCAACGTATGTTTTAAGTGTCAACAAATTACTTTTTTAATTTCTTCTTCTTGTTCTCATGTTTGTTCTACTCCATATTTTAAATGTGTGTGCATAAATTAATTTAGATTTTAGTTTAAGTTACCACCTATTTATGTGAATGATGGTTTACCTGTTATTGGCAACTGTATGAGCCTTATAGTCTTAAATTTCTACAATATTTATTAATTTATATATACAGAAGCTGTTGGTATAAATAAATGGTTAAATAAATAAATAATGTGGCGCATTTATAAACACTCGCACTTACATAAAGAGAGAGCCAGACCCGTAAAAACTACCCGCAGGTCATACAAATATATTCCGTGTTGAATTTTCACCCCTACTCCTCGACTTCTATGGTCATAGCGTTTTTCAAGCCTATAGCCTTCGTAAATGAAAGAACTATACAACAAAGCTACATTTTATCAATTTGAAACCAGTAATTCCTGAGATTACCGTGTTCATCCAAGTACTCTTCAACTTTCTAATATTGTATAGTTTTAGGCAGAAATATTATTAGTTCTAAACTAGTAAGGATTCATTTTTCGTTACAATTCATCATACTTAACCTTAATATCCCATGGGCATCGTCAGAGTTCAGTACACACGACTACACATCAAGCTATACAAAACCAGTTTGTCTTGGTCTCGCTTCTTACGATTTTTACACATAATAAACGGTCAACTAATACTGGTTTCGCATAGCTTGATGTGTAGCCATGTGTACGATGAGAAAGTAGGAAACTATTAATCAATAACGTAATAAATTAACGAAATTCTCACTAAGTGATTGATATGAAACTTGGTAAATAGTTGTGGCATATAGTGCAAAAACATGTTTGAATCCAGGCGATTTGGTACAGTTTGGCAGAAAATCAGGTTCACATTTGAGAAAGAAAATCATTTGGAAGTGGATTCAGTGATAACATGCCAATCAGCTCAGTCGACCGAAAAAAATCTGCCAAGTCGAATGTGGCAAACCAAAGCGTTGGTACCTACCTCTGATTTTTTAAATACATATTTTTGTATTGATCTGATTGCTTTAATATAATTATGCAAACTTGGTGGTGAGGACTGTCAAATCGCCCGCAACGCACGATGTGGCGGTAATAATTATGTAAAATAACTTGGGACTCTCCATATCGACGAGTTTTAAGTTTAATATGCACCACAACCCTTTAAAGTATCATTTAATTTTGAATGAAAAACCAAGTCGAAAAATGTTTATCGAAATATCTCATCATCATCAGCCTATAACGTTCCCACTGCTGGGACACAGGCCTCCTCTCTTCCGAGAGGGAGTGGGCCATAATCCACCACGCGGGCCCAGTGCGGATTGGCAGATGTCACATGTCTTCGAATTTGATGGTTCTAGGACATGCCGGTTTCCTCACGATGTTTTCCTTCACCGTTTTGAGAGCAGTGGTGATGAAATAAATTACACAAAGTAATGCGCCTGGCTCCTGGCGGGGTTCGAACCCACGACCTACAACTCGTAAGTCGGGACCGATACCACTGGGCCACCACTGCTCTCAATCAAATCAAAATATCTAATTCCTAAAAATTGAAAAACTTATAAGTTACGAAATAATTAGGCCAATAGGAAGCGCTGTCTTCGCTCACACTACGGAGATGGTGAGCGATGATGTAGACAACAGTGAAGCACGCTTGCCTATAGGTAACTTTTTATTACAGACCCTGGCACCAAGGTTGACCCAAGGTTGTAGCTATCAAGGAACAGAAAAGTATTGAATTCCTTGTCTTATTAAGAGGCCCTTCGTACACGATGCGACGCGAGTCTCCGATACTTTACGACTTACGACTTTGGTAAGTACCCATTGACGTGTGCCTGAGTATTATGAATTTATATTGTAAAAGTCACCTGGATAATAAAGTCGTAAGGTATCGGAGACTTGCATCTCGTTGTATACAGAATAGGCTAAGGAGAACTGAGTTAAGTATGAATAAATTACTGTTGACAATCTCAACTTATGATGGATGTTAGCTAGTTTTGAATCGTAAAACATTGTTGTGTTTAATATCGAACGTCGTAAAATGAGTATGAAATGGAATTTAGTAGAAATTAACAAACCTATGTTTGGAGCCCGTTTTATTAGGAGTCCGTGAGTTTACGATATACTTAGCTTGTTTTGATTAAAATTAGAAAGTTGTTATGTTTATAGTTTATGATATAGTTAAAACAATTTGTGTAGCTCAATGGCGCAGTGGTTATGCGATTGACTTGTACCCTCCGTCTGGCGGGTTCAATTTCCACACGGAACAAATATTTTAAACACACCCACGGTCCAGGTGAAATGTGTCGAATGCGGAAAGATATATAATAAAATTATCTTTGGGAAGGTGAATTATTATTTTATCAAAACTTCCAGACAATTGTTTATATTCCGTACAGGAATCGAATCCGTCGACACGCAGCGCAGCAGTCAATAATTTAATCACAACGCCGACAGAGCCATCGCGTGCATGCTATTAAGAATCTTTATTAATAGTAAATACTAATCAAAGAAAACACTAGTAATCATTACTGTACCTTAGTATCTATTATTACCTTTTTACATATATTGAAAAAAAAAACAAAAGGAAAAACCAAATAAGCCTTCATGATTTATTCAGAGGGTCAATTTGGTTTGCGGTCAGAATTCAAAGCCTTCTTGAAAAATAAATTGAATTTCGAGCTCATCAAACATTTTTGGAACTCACTTGAACCCTTGTAACCTCATTGTGTAAAACCCCGATTTGACAGGTAGTAAATAAACTTAGGTAATTGTAGAAAAAGTTTAGAATAGGTAATGTAAAATTCAGAGAAAACTCACCCCTTTTGTTTGTGACGTCACTACCAAAGGGGGTTGAGATTTCTCTGAAGCTGACTGTACCGACTGTTTATAATGAGCTAAAGGTTATCCAGTGACTGAAAGACGACCGGAATATATTAAATTGGAACGTTAATAAAGTTTTACATAAGACTGGTTTTACGTTGTCAACAATTTTTATAACTAAAGTAAAACAACGTGATGAGGCGCAGCCTGAGAGAGGACTATGTCCAGCAGTGGACTGATACAGGTTGAATTAATTGATGATAAAACTAAAAGTTGGTATGAAAGTAGCGGTACACGAATCTAACTCAAAGACAGTTTTTTTTTGCTATATGGGTGACGGCACGGTTATTAGCGCAGTGGCTGAGCGATTGACTGTGTCGCGAGTTCGATACCCTCACGGAAATAGTTGTCTGAGTGTTTGTGTAGGTATGTGAGCTTCTATGTTTGCAAACGCACCCACGGTACAGGAAGAATTCTGGCAGCGTTCTTTTTTTAAAAGAAACAAGAATAAGCATACTGCACAAATGTAGTGAAAACTTAGGGTTCCACAAAACAAAAACATGGAATTCGAGGATAGGACACTTCTGGGTCTTTTTATTTTAAAAGGGTAACCGTGTGGAGATACGGCTACCCGATAGACCCGCGACCCCTGCAGGCTGTAGCCCTCTCAAAGGGGCCCCGTCATATTGTTGACAGACTTTTGAGGCGCGCGTAACCCGGGCATGGTCCATGATCGGACAATGAGTCGTCCATTACTCGCCGTCTGCATGCCCACGCCTACGGATGTCGGAAATCGCATAATACTGGGTCTAGGTGGTCTACCTAAACCAGTAGTTACGCAAAAAAATATAACTCTACATGAAACTGTTCTTAAGAATAATTTAGATGAAATAGCAGCACTTTTTAACCGACTTACAGAAAGAGACTTGTTATGTAACTTCTCGGTAACCAGTAACAAAGTAAACAGGGTACTAAGAGCAATACCACGAATTCGATTGCAGCAAGAACTTGGTATGTAGTTAATCAAGTAGAACAGTAGTAAACTTCTTGGTAAACATGAAGAGATGCAGAGCAAACTCACTGAAGGTTTCAGCTTTGAAGCTTGGCATACAATGTTTGCCAATCATCGATATTGCTCCGAGTTGCGTTCTCGTGGTTGCCTTTTTGAAAGTTGGGAAGTGGTTATGTTACCAACAATTTAACTCTACATAATTATGTATGTTTGACAGTGTTACAAGGTACGTTACTGTTATTGAATATGGGTAGGGGAACCTGTTGTACCTTGGCACTATATGTACCTAGGCCATTAGGCTCGTTTTAAATGTTGCCGCAATGCAAAATTGTTATAGTTTTGGTATTCGGTACATCTCTACCAACTATTCAATGTGCAGTTAGTCACTTACCGCCATTAAGCAGGTGTTTGGTGTTATCGACGTCAAAACTTTTTTTCACGAAACAAGTAGGTAATCCTAATTTACTTTGCAGTCTGATAGCTGTCAACGTATTATAATTGTCACTTAACTTGCATATGCTATTGGTTCTTTAGATTAGTAAGTGTTAAAATAATCATAAACTTCCAAAATCCACCCATTTTGTTGAAGTTGGAGTGGTGTTGAACCTCGGTCACTGTCGATCAGTTGTACCTTGGCAGTGGCCAAGGTACAACTGATCAAATTATTTCATGTTCCGGTAATACATTCCTATTCAAATACTTTTATTATTTCAGGAATCATGCCTAAAAGCAAAGAGAAGAAGAAAAGAACGCCAGTTGAACTATTTTAATATTTTTAACTGACTTCAAAACAAAAAGTAGGTTCTCAGTTCGACATGTATGTTTGTTTGTGTGTATGTCCGCGATTATTTCACGATTGGCTGAATCGATTTTGATGCGGTTTTCAGATAAGTGTTCGTTATCTTCTGGAGAAGGTTTTAGTATATAACTCTAATGGATATTCCGTGACGTTGGACTTAAGGCTCCATTTTTGTTCACTGAGATTGTAGATTTTCAAAGTCGATTGTATGTTTGTCCACTATTATCTCGCTTTTGGCTGAACCGAAAAAGAAATTCGACAGATTGGGGTAGCTTGATGTACTGGCGTATGTATGTAATAATTTTAAAATTTGTCATGTGATAAAACAGTGATTAAAAGTTTGTGATATTTTTGTTTAAAAATTTTGTTTTTTAAGAAAATAAAAATACGATTATTGCTTTGATTTTATTCAAAATTTGCTAGAGATATTTTTTTAAATATTTCACTAGACCGAATAAGATGATTTAGGCTATGAAAAGTTAATAGTTTTCTTAAATTACCCCCCAATTCTCGTTGTGTCCTAGGTACACCATAGTACTGGCCGAGGTACATAGGGTTTGTTGTACCTCGGCCTTAAATACCATTTTTTTTTAAATATATAAAACACATGTTAGTATGGCATATACATTCTCGATATTTTTGTGGTGAATACTCAAATAATTGACCTTTCAAAATATGCAAATATGGTTTGTATACAACACGTCGAATCTCAGTAAAAAAATAATATCTGAAAAACTGTCCTAGGTACAACAGGTTCCCCTACTTGTTATAGTTCGTAAAATTTGTAAGTTGAAGTGGCAATGGGCAAGCCACATCACTCGTAAAACTGACAACCGATGTCCGGGAAGAAAGGTTCTCGAGTGGTGACCACGGACCGGAAGACGCAGCGTAGGTAGGCCTCCTACTAGGTGGATCGACGACATCGTGAGAGTCGCGGGCAACCGATGGATGCAAGTGGCGAATTGTCGTTCGGTGTGGCGGTCTAAGGGGGAGGCCTATGTTCAGCAGTGGACGTCTTCTGGCTGATGATGATGATAACTTGTTATTAGAGTTTTAACTCCTTTCTTTAGCACGCCCAGAACTCACCACGATAGTGTGGCGCCACGGTGCCGATCCCTGTTTGTCGAAGCCTTAAAATAACATCCATATTGAGTTCGAGCTACGAGCTGACGTTTTTCCGTGTACCGCTACTAGTCTGCGATAAAGTGGCTAGTTCAATGTTCCATTTTTTTATCGCGGTAAAATAATCAAATGAGTTCTCCCACCCAGGGCAGAGCGGGAGGGACTGTCAGACTCGTCTTGACTAAAATCCACGGTGCCCTTCAATAGCCCTTTATGTTGGTCACGGTAATTCGTTAGTCCCGTGACCCCGGTAGGCTTTGGCCCTCTGTAAACACTCTTTGAGGTGCGCGTGGAACACAACGCGCCGTCGATCCGGGCATGGTCCATGGTCAGACAGCGAGTCGTCCATTACTCGCCGCCCGGATGCCCGTTCAATGTTTCATAGTACAATATTTTGATCCGATCTCAACTGTTTGTATAGGTTATAAGCGTTGGCTAACAACGCCGATGATCGCGGGTTCAATGAACTGGTAATTATGTATTTTTTTTTGGAATTTCTTCCTTTTTTTATAGTGTCATTCCCTATTTTCACCTGAGCAAAGATCAGACTTCATTCGTATCATTCTGGATCGCAGCACTTTTTTTTTCAAATTAACTCCCAACAACTGTAAAGATAATGAGAGTTCGAAAGGATATCAAAGGATTCATCATCATCATCATCATCTCAGCCATAGAACGTCCACGGCTGAACATAGGCCTCCCCTTTAGATCTCCACATATACCGGTTGGAAGCGACCTGCATCCAGCGTCTTCCGGCGACCTTTATAAGGTCGTCTGTCCACCTTGTTGGTGGACGTCCTACGCTGCGCTTGCTAGTCCGTGGTCTCTACTCTAGTCCTTTTCGACCCCATAGGCCATCTGCTTTGCAAGCAAAATGCCCTACCCATTGACACTTCAGCTTGCTAATCCGGTGTGCTATGTCGGTGGCTTTAGTTCGTCTCATGATCTCCTCATTTCGGATTCGATCAAAGGATTGCCACGTAAAAATAACATGCTCACGATACCCAGCTTCAGTTTAGTTAAAACTGGTTGCAAGCAGAATTACAGTACTACGAAAAATGAGAAATCACTTTGTTTAAGACAGTCGCAATCCCTGATAAAACATTTGAAGATAAAATACTCAGTATTGCGTATTTTTTGTTTGATCTTTTCACTCAGCGATAAATAACAAAATAATATGAAAGTGTTGACGTGAATATGTGTGTATCAATTGGATTCTAGTGGTTTCCTTTACTGTCAAATTTATCTTAATGTCAAAAAAATATTCAGTTTATGCTTTAGATCATTGATCTGGCACAAAATCTCATTTTTTTTTTGCATTTTTATATTTAGAATCAAAACTCTAAAGTGTGCACGTTATTGTTCTCATATGCACATACCTATGTATAAAACCATCATCAATTATGTAAAAACAAAATTTTAAAACATATCGATTGAAAAGAGTGTCCATGGAGTTTCTCGCCCATTCTTCTGCATAGAGATCTAATTCAATTTTGCTGTACGGCCGAATACATAGAACTCATGATAGGGCCTCTATTTAATATAATCTTATTTATAAATAGTCTTCATGTATTGGCAATTCCAGAAACAAATCTATAATGCACAGTCAGTGGCCATATTAATTATAGTTCGTGCTTGCCGTACCAACTGTTATTTATAAATGGCTTCAATCACTCATGGACTGCGCAAATAGAGCTATCGAGCATCTCCTGATACTGTAGGCGATATTACAAGCGGCTGATTTATCAGTCCGATTTTTCTATATTATGTGCTTTAATTTTTCGTTGTCTGTTATCTCAACATTCTTCTTGAGTGGCCTGTCGGTCTAGCGGTTAGTGACCCTGACTGCTATGCCGGGGGTCGTGGTTTCGATTCCCATCCAGGACAAATGTTTGTGTGGTGAGCATTATCATTTGTTCTGTGTCTGGGTGTAATTTATGTATAATATGTATGTATTTAGGAATTTATAAGTAAGTTTATCAGTAAGTTGTCTAGTACCCATAACACAAGCTTTACTCAGCTAGCTGCAGCGGGACTAGATGGCGTTGTGTGATAGTTGTGGAATATGTATGTGGAATATATATAATTATATATTCTTGTACTGGGTCTTGTTAAAGGCAAGTTTGCAGTACACTGTGTTAAGATACGAGCGACCTCATCCTCAAAATAGGAGCGATATACTTAACTTACATTATTAGAAATAGATTAACACGAGCTTCAAATTAGCCTCTGGGAGGAGGATTTTTCTCTGGCCACCGTAGGCGCCAGCAAGCGGACGGCGAGGAATGAGTCGCTCCGATACAACGCGCGCCTCTAAGAGTTTCAGCACAATGACGGGGCCCCATTAGAGCGCCAAAGTCTTCCGAGGTTGCGGTACTAACGAGCTACCGTGAACCCGGTAGGTAAAGGGCTATTGAAGGACACAGTGAATTTCAGTCAGTATAGGTCTGACAGTCTCTCCTGCCTTACCCTGGGTGGAAGACATTTGATGATTTTGCCACGCTAACAATGAGGAGGAGGATTTTTCTTTATAGTTTTAGCCCATAATAGTGTGTTAACACAATCTGGTGTATTTTTAATTCGAGTGGCTACGGTCACTAATTAAACAAACAGTACCCCTAGCACAAGTTTTCACTATTTTACTTTACAGATTCTTTCCAGTATTTACAGCGTTACTTGTATGACAAAATGGAACAGTGCCTCTGGTGTGCGAAGAAGGAACTAATTTTTTCCTTGAAAATTATCTATTTGAAATCGTCAAAGTTCCAGTTTACTTTACGTCTCAAATACTGAAAACTCGTGCTAAGGGTACTGATCTTATTCCACAGAAACGATAGGAGTAATTTTGCAAATCAAAAACTATGCTTTGGTACAGGAAGTTATAAGGGTGAAAATCAAATGACTGGTCTAGCCAATGGAATATAACTCAGTGCTAACTAGGTTATATCAGTCCCTTTATACGAGAAGCTAATATCAAACCTAATAAGAAAAAGAGTGACTGAAAGTGGTGCGCGCTCTTTGAGTATAACGTCCAGCAGTGGACAATTGGCTGATGTTGATGGATAGTTATACTAAGAATTTTAGATGATAATAATTATTATGATCTTCAGTGAAAATTTGAATCAATAAAGAAGTAGATAAAGGTCATATTTTTTTTTTATAAAGTCTTTGTTTGCGCAGGCATTTCTCGTGTATAGTTCGTTTGCAAACATATGTAGCAAACACCCTATTATTTGATCAATAATGAAATAAGGTGCTGTGGCTAAATGATTGACGGCAGTACTGTATGTCGCTGATTCAATTACCGTGCTGAAGAAATTATTGCATGATCTACAAGGAATCTGGGCCTGGCTGTTTGTGAATGTGGCTGTAAATCTCGAGACAGGAGAAATTCCTTTTATTAAGATGTCGAAAAGAGAAAAACAAAACCTCATCATATCAGCCGTAAGACGTCCACTGCTGAACATAGGCATAAAAAACATGGTATCCGTTAAATAATGATTTGAATTTTAACTATTAACCATATAGCACTCAGAATATTTAAGTAATAATGTTTCAAACGAGCGGTAACTTAAAATGAGTCACGTAAGAGAGATCTTCAGTGCAAACTCATAAGTCAGTTTTGAGAAATGTAAGTAAAGTTACACTAAGTTATGTTAGACGGGGTTAAAGTAGGGCGATTAACTTTAAACCTAGACTTAATTTAATACTAGCATATGCCTGCAGTTTTACCCGCTTGGAATTCGGATTAAATTGTTGGGATGAAAACAATAAAAAACGGTGAGTGACGATTTCTTTATCAAAAAGGATATTATGTATATATTTGGGTATAAAGATTGATGTTATGCTCAATCTAATAAATTATTATTTGTTTTTGTTATGTACCAAAAATAACGGTAACAAAACAAAAATTAATTACTTTCTGAGCCATGTTTTTTTCATTCCGTAATTGAAAAATTTGACAGAGAAGTTGGGAAAAAGTTGATGGATATTTTTTGTTACAATAACGTCTTTTGGGTCAACTTTAAGGCCGGCCACTGAACAAAGACTGGACCCTTACGGCTTCGATAGACAGCAAATCCCGCGCGGCGTGACGCCAGGTGGTGTGTCCTTAGCGTGTGTCGTCATTGGACTTTTTTTTACAACAATTTATGCGGGACAGATATCTCGGTGCATGTATACACTTTCATGATGAACCATACACTACTGCGAATTTGGCGAAAAAAAACGTAATCAAATCAAGCAGTCTTATTAAACACACCAAGGACGCCAACACGCTAGCGTCGCGTCGAACGGGGTTCACTGTTTGGCTAAGTCTTTAGATCATCACGCCGAACGAATGTTCGGCACTTGTATAGATCTGTCAGTTGCCACTGACCCTACAATGGTATCGTTCCACATACTGGGAGGTCCGCCTACATAATATACATAATATTATGCTTAGTAACATCCTAACTAATATAAACACTCAAAAGTAAGTTTTAGTAACCTTTTCACGTCTAAACCACTGAACCGATCATACTAAAACTTTTCATAATATGTGCGTAGCCACATGATTTTACTTGTTGAAACGGACAAAGGTTACGAGACCTTTTATCCTCAAAAGAGTTCTGTTCCCAGGGAAAACAACAATAACATACTAATGAAAACAGATCGCGACACGTGTCTTCTAATATATTATATTAAATCAAAGTGAGCGTTTTTGAATAAAAATTGTTTGCTGAGCCGTTTTATTTTATTTTTGTAATATGTTAAATATCTATCTTCTCTATAATATAAAAATGAATCTCAAAATGTGTTGCTAAGCTCATAACTCGAAAACAGCTGGACCGATTCAGATAATTCTTTTTTTGTTATGTTTATAACCATTGTGACCAGGTTTTAGAGGACTTCCACCCGTGCGAAGCCGGGACGGGCCGCTAGTAGATTTAATAAGGAAAGCACAATTGGAAGATTATTTAAAAAGTAGAAAATTAAAAAGTGTTTTTTTTTGTGAATCTTAAGACGCCTGTTAGTTCAATTTGAATTTATTTATGTAACTTCCACTTACAGTTTATACTTTTATGCTGGTCAATCTTCTTTTCAAAAATAAAGAAGACACGTTACAAAGCATAATTTGTGTAAGAATTTATAAGAACAGTATAAACAGACCGACACAGGGTATGATAGGAAATCACACACTTAACGCTAACTTAACACAATACTAACGTAGCGCAAGCGCCAACAGGACGCTATTTGTTAATGGCCGCTTACAAATGACGTCTTGATGGCGCTTGTTTCCTTTTGCACATCCAGTTGGACCTTGCAACTCCATTCTCCATGTAGGCCACAGCCTTAATTCAGACGTATTTCGGTCAGCAACTTAGCACAATTCCGGTTGGCTACATTTGATGGCGCATTCCTGGTTAGGGAATGAAATCTTCGGGTCCAAAGGTAATGTTCCATAAAGACGAGCTGAATAGAACTAGATGATAAGAAATTCTTTTCGTACGGAGAAAACGATTTGTTGGCGGAAAATGTTTTGAAAAGTTGCTGTTATGTTTCCGGATTTCTATTAAGGTTACCATTCTTAGTATAGTGATAAAGATTACGTTGTTAGCTATGGCACGTCTTTTATTGGCGATTCAAAAAAAAAACCTTAATCATTAATTAGAAACAAAAATAAAATTTAATTAGATTTAAAATGTAAACATTCCTTTTCGGAATAATATTTTTGTTTACACTACTGAAAAACAAAAACGTGTTTAGAAAGGTTTAAATTAATATACAATATAATAACCACAATAATAATAATAATAATAACCAGACCACCAAACCCACCAAAAACCATAACCCTATCTTTTATTTCCATATTCCGCAACAGTTCAACTCCAACCGGGGGCTGTCCTTGGGTACACTGGCATAGTGCATACTGGGACAACTGCCGGTTGGGGCCTCATTTCATTTAAATTGCGTAATGGGCCTCTGCAAGATGGCTTCGGCTCCTGGCATGCCCTCTAAAAGTCCGGGATCCTATTATCCCGAGATCTAAAAAGATATAAATAATAATAATAATAATAAAAAAATTATCAAAATTTTTTCTCCACCCGTTTTATTTATTTTCATACCGTAATAGAACCGTTTTTATATAAAGGAATACAACGATTTAACAAGTAACACAAATAATACTGAAAACCATAAAAAATCCAGCAAAATGAAAAACATAAAGAAAAATCAGTGTTTATGACAGACATGACACATCATGTCACCAAACAACATGAAAATATTTTATGATAACTTGGATGGAGGAAAAACAAGGTTTGTTTGATGATAACTAGAGCCAGAGGACGCGCACGCCTACCAACCCCGGAGTCGTCGCTCAGTTCCGCCTCGCCGCCGCCGGACATCGGATCACCTGCGTCACCGGCAGCGGCAGTTGCGTCGAGCTCGAGCGACGAATATTTCTCCCCGCCGACGTCGCCACCACCTGTACGTCGGCAGGGGAGAGGCCGGCCACCGAGGAGCTTGGGATCTAGGGGCCAACCGGCCCCGAGCCGGGTCCCCGCTGCCGGTGGTTGTGTGCAGCGCATGCGATGGACTCAGTCTATAAATGAGAACGTCATGCGCGCATACTACGGGTCTACAGAGGGGGGAACTAGCCTCACTGCGTACCGTGTTAGGATGCTGTCTCTGTTCCGGGAACTTGAACCAACCCTAAACGTCTCGGCCCAACGACTGTCGGATCAGGTGCGGGTCATCCAGCGTAATCACATGTTGGACGACGCCGTGCTTGATAGGCTGCGCTCAGAAGTACTAAGCAACCGCACCATCTTAACTCCACCACCACCAACGGCGTCCGTGTCTGCTAACAGAGCTCCGCCGCGGTCTGCTACTGCTTCTGTTGTGGAGGAGGATGATGCGGTTGCCATGGTAAGTAGCCAGTGCAACGAACGGTTGAGGAGCGCACTGGAGGATGCGCTTCGTGAGTACCGCTCAACTCCCATTACGCTTAGACCCCGATTGCCACGATTACCCATGCACAAAAAAATAGGGCGCTGGTGAGTGCCTTGAACTCGCTGCTTAAGAATCTCTTCGAGAGCAGCGAGGATCTTGTCGATACACATTCGATCCTGTTTTGCGGGGCTGTTGCGGCATGTCGATTGGCTAATGTCAAGTTTCCGGACAGTGACGGAGCCAATCGACCAAAACCAGCTGTACCAGCCTGGCAATGCAGGATTGAGCGTCGTATCGGCGAGGCCAGGGTACTCATCGGCAAACTATATTGCTTCAGGGAGGGAAATACACGACCACGTGTGATGCGCTTTGTGAGACGGGCATTCTCGGGGACTGGTATCGGTCCTCAAGAATACATGTCCCGTGTCACAGAGCGCATCGACTTCCTGAAGCAAAAAGTTTGTGCATGGGCGAGTCGTATTCGGCGATATAAGCGACGGGTTGAGCGGTACTCGCAGAATCGCATGTTCCGGAGCGATGAGAGGTGGGTATACAGAGCTTGGGAGCGACCTGAACAGAACATGGCTGACCTGTGCCGCCCAGATGACATCGCCACGAGTACATTCTGGCGCAGCATCTGGTCGGTACCCGTCGGTCATACTGAGGCTGATTGGATGCGGGATGTCGAACGGGTGTGTGAGACTATACCTGAAATGGAACCTATTACCATTACACCATCAGATATAGCAAAAGCAGTCCGTCCGTTACCGAATTGGAAATCACCGGGACCGGACGGACTGCACAACTTTTGGCTAAAATGGTTCAATAGTTCACACACTGGTCTGGCATCTCAATTCCAGTCAGCCTTAGAGTCTGGGTCGCTACCCCAGTTTCTAACAACTGGTGTTACCCACCTGCTCCATAAATCTGGTAGTACCACGGAACCCAAGAACTATAGACCGATCACTTGTTTGTCGACGGTCTATAAACTTCTTACATCCATTTTGAGAGTGAAAATTAACACACATATTGAAAGTAACTCCATTATGTCTGCCTCTCAAAATGGATGTAGGAACGGGTCCCGTGGTACTAAGGAGCTACTCCTCATTGACATGGCCATTAGCCAACAGGTTCGTCGATCTCGTAGGGATCTGTCTACATGCTGGATAGATTATAAGAAGGCCTACGACTCGGTGCCACATTCATGGCTCGTGAGGGTGCTGGAGTTGTACAAGATAGATGCAACTCTACGTGCCTTCCTTGAGTCATGTATGGGGCAATGGAGAACGGTCCTTCGCTATCCAGGGTGTCGACAGATCCAGGCGAACGATGAACCTGTATGGATCAAGCGGGGAATATTCCAGGGCGACAGTTTGAGTCCACTTTGGTTCTGCTTAGCCCTGAATCCTCTAAGCACATTGCTGGAGGATTCAGGTCTGGGCTATCGGTTGAGGAGAGGTGGTCAGGTCATATCTCACCTCTTATACATGGATGATCTGAAACTCTTTGCCCCCAACAAATTGCGACTGATGGAGCTACTGAAGGTAACTGAAACTTTTAGTAGCGCCATCAGGATGGAATTTGGTGTGGACAAATGTGCAGTCATGCATGTAAAGCGAGGGGAGATTATGGAATCTGAAGGGATGCAGCTTTCAGATTCCATACACCTTAGATCACTCTCCTCATCCGAAACCTACAAGTATTTGGGTATGTCGGAAGCGTTAGGCATTGATGTACTGGACATGAAACAATCGTTGAGGGAGCGCTTCTTTGGACGCCTGAAAAAGGTTTTAAATAGCCTTCTTTCAGGCGGAAACAAGGTGCGCGCCTTTAACGGTTGGGTCATGCCGGTCCTGATGTACTCTTTCGGCATACTCAAATGGACTCAAACTGAACTCGACGCCTTGGATAGACGAGTCCGTACTCTATTGACCGCAAATCGGATGCATCACCCACGTTCATCGGTGATGAGACTGTACATCCCGCGGAAATGCGGGGGTCGAGGGTTTTTAAATGCCAAGACCCTTCACAACCGCGAGGTGTGCAGTCTCAGAGAATATTTTTTGAAGATGGAAGTGGGTATGCACCGAGATGTGGTCACGGTGGACAACGGATTCACCCCGCTATCCATGGCTAAAGAGAACTGGCGCAAACCTGTGGTACTCAGTACCGAGGACCGCAATGAGGTATGGCAGGGCAAGGAGCTTCACGGACGCTTCTACCGGGCTCTTCATGGGCCCGATGTAGATTTTCTAGCGTCCGTGTCCTGGCTACGTTTCGGTGACCTCTTCGGGGAAACTGAAGGTTTTGTCTGTGCGATTATGGACGAAGTTATCTTGACGAACAACTACCGGAGACATATTATAAAGGATGGGACGATTGACGTGTGTCGGGCATGTCATCGTCCAGGAGAATCCATAAGACATATTATCTCTGGTTGTTCTCGTCTTGCTAACGGCGAGTACTTGCACAGGCACAACCTAGTAGCCAGAATTATCCACCAGCAACTTGCTTTGAAATACAATCTTGTGGATTCTGAGGTGCCGTATTACAGGTATGTGCCCGACCCAGTTCTCGAAAAAGACCATGTCACGCTGTACTGGGATCTGCCTATCATTACTGACAGGACTATTGTCGCCAATAAGCCTGACATAGTAGTGATAGACAGATCAGCGCGCCGCGCAATGATAATCGATGTTACTATCCCGCATGACGAGAACCTCGTGAAAGCCGAGAAAGATAAACAAATAAAATATCTTGACTTGGCGCGCGAGGTTGTCGACATGTGGAATGTGAGCTCGGCTATCATTGTGCCGATTGTTGTAACGGCCAATGGCTTGATGGCCAAGAGCCTCGACGAACATCTGTCGAGGCTCTCGTTGGGTAGTTGGATCAAGAACCAGATTCAGAAGGCAGTACTCCTTGATACGGCTCGTATTGTGAGGAGGTTCCTGTCTCTGGAACCCTAACCACCGGTAGCTTGGACCCTGCTCCCACACCGGCGGACAACTATTTTTATATTTTTAAATGTTTTTTAATTTTTTTGTTTTATAAAATATTTAAAAATGTAAATGTATGTAAAAAGATGAATAAACGAAATAATAATAATATATATAATTACCCACAGCACAACTGAATCCAAAAATGAAATATATTTTTATCGAATTAGTTCTTAAATTAGGATTAATGATTGAGTTAACTGAAGACACCTGTATAAATTTTGATTTAATAATGTTTGTTCGCCCGCATTTTTATCTTTATGAAAATGTTTATTACACAGACGTTAAAAACAATATCTGTCGCGTATGGAAGTCTTCAGAAAACTGTGCTTAAGTCGATATTGATAAATAAAATCTCACCTAGTAGATAAGTCTGCCTATCTTTATTATCTAGATTACTATGAGATTTAAATTTTGCCGATAGAACATCATGCTATCTTTGATGCGATCATTAAACGGCTAAGGTAAGGCTCTATGAATAAATTACGTAACTTATGCCAGAACTCCTGAAACAAAATAAAAAAAGGAAAAATCTTTGGCGCTGTTGGTTTTATTAGTTTTATATTTACTCATAAATAAAGGAGATATGAATTTCTAGTAAAATTTACTATTCATCATTCGAAAGAAGAATGGGCAATGTTTGTAAAAAAAAGCAGAGTTATCAGTTTATTGTAGAAGTTAAAAACTCATAGCTAAAAGATGGGAAGACGATATAAAACCGAAATAATTGTAAAATAAAAAAAAATGTTTTATGCTACCATGCTGTTAATCTAGGCTACCAAGATGTTTTGTTTCTTTAAAATGTTTTTCATTTAATAAAATATTTAATGAAAATAAGTCATTCACAATTCGAATTAGAGAAAATTTATGTACTCGTATTTACGAAAATTGTTTGGTGGAATCTTCCTGGAAAATTTACTTATTTATTTTAAATAATTTATTATGATCGAGCCGAACGTTACAGCGTCAGTTTTTGGCATTAATTAAGATTTATTAGCCGTTTCAATGAGGTAATGATCATTGGCTGAAGGTGATTTATTATATTTTGCTGGAAAACGGTTCATATATAAATAAACATACGATGCTATCTTTCATAACCTCAGGAAACGTAGGAAAATTCGGGTTTTTCTGAAAAGATTTGACTGCTGACGAGCTAAAAGTATTCAAATAAACGTGTTATTATTTTAACTATATACTGGAAACATTCAATAGAGCTTAGGAGTGTTTCTTTATTATGATAATATACGGTTAAATAAAATGATTATTTTTCGTATTGTTTTCAGTTGTGTCATAATTATGTATTTTACAATGTTAATTCAAACTTAAAAATTAATATAATTATATAACATAAATTATCAAAAACAACTTACCAATAAGTAAATCCCACGAAACAAAAACCAAATATTGTTTCACAAAACTTTTAAACAAAACAGAAAGTCGCAACACGTAATTAAAAAGTTATTCAGACCACAGACAAGACAAGTTTTTATAACTCAATATTGAAGATGTTTTATAGATGGCTAGTTGCACTAAGTTTCGCGCGCACGATCCCGCTAGACGTTACGTCAAGTCGTCTGCACGCACCAATGTACAATGTGAGACTGGTGGTACGGAGTTCGCAGTTGCCGTCCGGTGATGCGATGATTCTCGTACGTCACTGTACTAGATCGAAAGCCCTATTTTCCTAATTGGTAGAATAATTTTTATTTAATTGAAAAAAATGTTTATGAATAGGCATTATTTGAAAAAATTGATTCATCACTTTTTTTGGTAATGTCACAACGTCACAACTGTCAAATTTTATTTTCCCGCGCTCTAATAAATTAAAGTTCACCTTTTCTTTTTTTTATTTGAAATTGGAACGCACTTTATTGTTTATTTTTTTGCAGTACTTTAAATTTTTTTTTAACAAGGATACCTTTTTATAAAATTTGAAATTGGAACGCGCTGTAATGTTTATTTTTTGCAGTTTTTTTTTTAAGTTTTAGCAAAGAGTATGTTATCAATGAACGAGTCATGTCTTAATACTTTTATCGGTTAGTCAGACGAATCTTATCAGTGACTTAAGAAGTATTACTCAATATGAAATTACACATGATACCATTGCAGTATGGATACCTGAGATATTCTGAGTCAATAATGAACAAGCAGTATTTAATAAAAGATTTTTTTTGTTCTTTTTGCGTCCTATTGTTTAAATAGAAGTTAACAATGTTTTGTTTACCTATTAGTTATCTGTAATTTTGTTGTCACTAATGTTTTCATCTTTTGCTAACATTTTTATCTTTGATTGTGTCATTTCATAACTTTTAAGTAATTTAACTATTAATTTTAAATTACTTGACAGCTAGTAAATACTAACATATCGTAAAACATTTTATAGAAAAAAGTTACAGAATGTTTACTTCTGTACTGTTTTTGTGTTTACATATTATTATTTGTATTTTTTTTTCTATTTAATTAAAGACAAATATACCTACGAAAACAGCTACAAGTTTGTTACTTGCGCAATATTTTGACTTAAAGATAAAATTAATACTTTTTTTATCAGCTCAGCAAAATAAATCATCCCAATCCTTTTGCACACATGGAACAATCACAAAAACATTACCGGACCCACCGTCAGCTTTTAAAAGATTAAAAATCATTTTACTGCAAATCTTTGCTCTCGATCCCGACTCGGATTAAATCTCAATTGACTTCGCTCAGAGGGATTATATCAAATCAACAGCATTATACAGCAAGTATCAGAAATGTGCGAGTTTTTTAAATAACGTTTCCCCAGATGAAATTAAAAATAAAAGCATTTATTTCATGTAGGCATATTAAATACACTTCTACATTGTCAAAAACAATTGCAAAATAAATAATGAAACATAATATGTCGATATTAACCAGTATCTAGTAGTTCTAAGTATTGCAGTTGACCATTCCAAATTGTAAATCATAATGGAAAACAATAGGCAAGAAAGACCACGGAAACTCTTTTCAATCAAATTTAAATTAGTGAAAAATCTTTGTTTATTCATTCATTTTGAGATTGTTCATTTCGCATCACAGCATCCATTTCCGCGCAGGGCATTACCTGTATGACAAAATTTTGCGTAAAAAAAATTATATAATATTAAAAAAATACTTTATTTTCACCGCACCCACAAAAGAGGAAACTGTTAGGTTGATTGTGGTAGGTAGGAATTGAACTTTTATTCGGGGAGACATCATGAAAAGAAAAAAAGAAAGAAAAAAAGAAAAAACATTTATTTGGCGCAAAAGAGACCACGATTCACACAACACTTAAAATAAAAATAAACACAAAAAAAGAAAGGACTTACATCTAACACAAGATTAAAAATTAAACAAAGAATTGTTGTGTGTCTCACGGCTGCGCCAAAAAGGCCCAGTTCAGCAAAATGTCATCTTCATTTTCTACAACCCAGTAACTAGTTACCACCAGTAACACCAGTAGTAGCTTCTGACTCATAGTAACGACTGTCAAAGATCTACAGATGACAACCGGGGCCAACGGCATTACGTGATTTCTTAGGCACGAACTTTTATTTGGAGACTATTGTATTTTTATTGTAATTACTATGTCGATGCCATAAAACAAATATATATACTTTTAATAGTCAATACGATACCATTAAATATGATACACATTTCGATAACACGCTGTATGTCAAGATATTTGACTCCAATCGATTCCTTCCGTTTCGTCACGTAGTCAGCGGCATTGAAGATAAGCTTCACTTGGTTATCGCTTGACTAGTCATGGGTTCCTGGTACCAACGGTTGGTTTACCATGGTTGAATAGTTTAAAGTTTGAAAAAAAAACTTACAACGACGATTTTTTCTTAAATATTGATAGGGTTTTACTATTTCCTTTAAGTTTTCATTATGTCACCATTTTTTTAAAAGTTGATTGTGGAAAAAATTAAGGACGAAATCTGTATCAACGTAACTTAGAGCGTGTACACACGGGTACACATCAAGCTATACAAAACCAGTATTAGCTGACCGTTTATTGTGTGTATAAATAGTACAAAGCGAGACCAATACAAACTGGTTTTATATAGCTTGATGTGCAGCTGTGTGTACGTAGCATAACCATTCTAGTAATTGTTTTTCGAAATTATTGAATCGATTCTATTGACACTTTATACGCATGAACAGGGTCTAAAAAGTTATTTAGAGTCAAGTGTTAGGTATATAAAGATCATCTACGACACCTCCTATTTATAAAAATGTTAATCGGATAGCTATGCTTGTATGGAAAGTTTAAAATTGTTCTAATTTAGGTACACTAAACACTTTTTTGGATTATTTTTATAAATTTCCATTTCATCAGGTAGGAACATAAATCAATTTATGTTCTTTTTGTTACACTATTCTATCACATCTCTAACCAAAATACTCCCCCCATATCTTCTACTCCTCCCAATACTGGGTTTCATCATTTTTAATTGTTATTTCTTATTTAGTACAAAGGCGGATTTCTTCTGTTACGTTTTGTAATTTCAACCAGTTTTTCATCAATAGCAAAAACTTACGTAGCTGGAGTTTTCGAATAGCTCATTGTCTTGTATAGTATTGCAACAGTTCTGTTCAGTCAGTTCTGTCAGTGAAACATGACTAGTTCCTTACTGAGCACTATTGTGACCTATTTTCTTACGTGACTTATAGTTTTAGCGGGAAAACAAACAGCTGGCACATTTCACGTTTTGTTTTACTATGTGGAAACTAACAACTACAAGTGCTTGTGGTATTTTCAATCTGCATTAAATGCACATAATTTTAAAACGATTGGTCACCTAAGTTTCCATACGTTTTATTCATGCTATGATTGCTTAAACTTTGTCACAATGAAAATTTTTCTCAATTTTTTATTATAGTGCTAACTCAAGTTCGTTTTTTTAAAAGCTGTGTAATAGCAGTGATAATTACTATTTATTGCTCATCTATTAGTTAGCTCAGTTAATCTAAATCATTTAAACATTACAAAACCGATGGAATTCATCAATTTGTGACCGTGGTGTGCTTGAATGTAAAATAAGGTATAAAAAATTATCATTATTCTTAAAAGTGACATATCTTGGGCACTACTTGGTATTGTTTTTATTTCTGAATGGGCTTTAGTTCTACTATGACCCATTCCAATGTTATCCATAATATCCTGTATGACGGCTGCTTGACTGGACATCTTTAAGAAGGTTTCAGAGAAAGATAGGCGTCAAGATAGGATATTAATTTCCAGCTTAGACAGTCCGATCTCAGCAGGTTTGACCTATAGGCTATCGTCAGTTCGCTTACTGTTGTTTTTTATTACGACCACACCTTTTCGATAAACACTGTAGTATGCAATTTAAAAGATACAACGCAATAATTATTTTATTATCAACTTAGTACTTGCATGCATGACTAACCAAGATAACCCCCTCACAAGGCTAGCGTTCTTCTACGATATGGGTTCACCAGATAAGTTCAACAGCTGGGTTTTTAACCCACGACCTTTCACCGATCAACAAACTGGCCACTGAACCATTGTCTTTTATAAACAAGCACCCAGACATTGTTTTTATTTCAATTTTTTATTGTTATCCTTATTATTATTTACTTTCTTTTGAGACTATCGGTTTCTCTGTTGATAGGACTTTGGACTTTGTTGAGCATAGTTTTGCTATAATAGAAATAAAAATGCCATTTCTCCGTAGTTTAAACTTGTTTGTTGTAGTTGTATGTATTTGTATGGGTATGGGTTACCTAAGGTCAATCGAGAATTGGTTAACTATTATGTACGGACAAAAAATATTCACATGATTTTGGATTAAATAACATTAATGTAACAGAGATGCCCATCTCTGTTACATTAATGTTGAGTCGTCGAGTGTATGATTATATTATATTTTTATATACAAAAATCAAAATATTGTTAAATAATTATTCCGATCTTCAAAATTATCCCAATTAAAGTAAGTCAAAATATCAGCAAGGAACATAATATTAAAATGATAGTGCTGTATTTCTATCCACCATCAACCACTAACAAACCAAAAAGTTTATTGTTTCAAATTAATCTAACAAATAAAGGTTTATTATTTGTTCCAAGTATTTTATTAAAATCCCTCGTTGAAAGTACAACAAAGTAAACATTAGCTAATGAATTATTTCAATTAATCAAAATAATAAAACCATAGAGATAGCGGTCGCAAATACCTTGTAGTCATTATACTAATTGTCTTTTATAATCTATCCAGTTTTTTTTTGTACTTACCAAAGGCTTTTCTTTATTCGCGATTATGAATTTACCGGAATTCGATTGCCTCTAGAGTTGATGCAAATGACCAACGACGATATACATATATCACTAGACTCCTAATAACAGACGACCGATGTCTGTCAACACATTAGGCAAAAAAGTCTTATATCCGCCTTATTTCGACCACTCCTGTGAGCCGTAAACATACCTTGAGACAGAACAGACCTTGAGTTAGCCAATCACAACGCAGTACCCCGTCCCCCTCGCTTACGTCGTACCTCAGCGAGTTGACAGAATAGTTTTTGTTCCTTAGATCGTGCATGCGGAGTCTAGTAACATATCGTCGTTGCAAACGACTAAGTGTAGTGACTAAGTGTAACCTTCGTAGGTTCACCTTGGTCAATCTTCTTCTTCATCGATTCACTCCTAACAGAGTGGCCGTGGTCAGAAACTCACCATGTCGCACCTAGACACCATGAGTGACCTGCCTTCTTGCAACTTTCCCCTGGTAACAAACCGCTCAATAGAGTCGTTGCCTCTCCGGGACACGTGACCAAAGAACTGAAGTATTTGAGTCTGGACTATTGTCGAGCCAGATAATTCTGGAATAAAGGTCATTGATCCTAATAATGTATGGTTCTAATTTCATAAAACCATCGTTCGAATTTCAAAATAAAATATAAGGTCAAAGAAGGGTCAAGGTCGCCTCATACCACAAAACTTTTATTTGGAAATAATTAAGAGAGAATTATGAGTAATAATAGCATCGGGTGTCCAAATGCGAGTAAAGTCAATTAAGCACCGGTTACGGGCTAACGGCTTCGGTAATATAGCGCTATCAGGTTATCTTTGTGTTATCCCGGATAATTCTAAATCAGTACCTTTACTTACAAGTGCAGTTTGAGGTAAACTAATTATCTTGTTGTTTGAGTATATGACAATTTAAATTGAGACGAAAAAATGTAAACAGTGGGGCAACGTTAGAAAGACTAAGGTGACTCGTAGGTTTAATGAAAGTGCTAGTTACGCTAGTTGTATGAAAACTTGGTCCCTCAAAATATTGTTCAAATTTCAGGTCAGCCTGGTGATTTTGGTTTTATAGCATTTTGGCTTGTTTTCTTAGCCTTTCCTGGGCAAAGGCATACAGTGCTTCCATTTTTTTTCAAAACTTTCAGTTCAGTTCAGTCAGAAGGTTTTCTGTTTCATCTGCGAATCTAGCTTAACCTTCGCAAAAATAGAAGCATGAATTATTATGACGTTAACAGGCCTTACATCTTGGTAAAAGTGGATTAAAATGCCTCTGTCCCCATAGATCTTCTTGGATGTTCCACGAACAAGGTATTAAATATTGACTACAGGCACGCACTAGTTCTATTGATTTTGTGGTATATGATAGCCTTAACCTTGGTCAAAGTTCTTTATGAAATGAACTGAGTCATCATAAAATATCTACTAATTATTGGAAGGTATGCGACCACAATCTATGCAAGTCTGTTTTAGGGTTTTGTACTCACAGGGTAAAACGGGACCCTATGGCTCCGCTATCCATCCGTCTGTTTCTCTGTCCGTCTGTCACCAGGCAGTATCTCATAGACCGTGACAGTTACACAGTTGATTTTTTTTTCTACAATTCTCTTGACACATACTTTACACTCTTTCACTCGTCATTACAGCAGTCACTGTCGCTTAATCAAACAGGAATAGTAATATGTATAACTAGATAGATATCTAGGTATATCATTTTTCTAGATTGATAATGCTTATACGAGTATAAGTACTTTAATTTTAACTAATTTTACCCACACTTAGACAATCAAACTTGAAATTCCTCTCGGTCATATCGATTATGCTCCTAGCACTGCACAGTTGTTTGCGTTACCATGTTAGGCACTGCTCGATGACCACTAATGAAACAGCCTGTTAATTTACAAGCTCGACACAGACCCTGGTATTTGGGACGAGGCTAGCTTTCGGATTACTTGCAACTGAATAGGTTTGCATAACATAACATCATGCCTGTGCAAGTATATCCCAGAAGGGTAAGGCAAAATTAAAAGGGAGGGGGTAATACAGAATAGTAAGAAAGAATGGTAAGACAAGGGGGGTTGAGAAAGAAGGGTTTTTTTATCGTGGTAAAATCATCAAATGAGCCTCCCACCCCTTACTGTCAGACTTGTACTGACTAAAATCCACGGTGTCCGTCAGTAGCCCTTTATGTTCCGGGGTCACGGTGATGGTATAAGTCCCGCGACCCCGGCAGGCTTTAGACCTGTGAGACGGCCTCGTCATTATGAGAAAGAAGGGTAAAGCAGGAAGATCAGATAGATAACTAGGATAGAAAGGTAAGGCAGAAGAGTAAGACATAAAGTAAGATTAAAGGGTAAAAAAGAAAGACCAGATAAAAATATAAGGTTAAGACAGGAAAGTATTATTAGAAGGGCAACGCAGAAGCGTAAGGCAGAAAGGTAATGGAAAAAGATAAGGCAGAAGAGTGAGGCGGGTATGACAAAGAGGGGATGTATCACATTCACAGAATTAAATTCTACAGTCATTGCATTATTCAAATTGTCAAATAATAGTAACGATTTATCATCTAATGTTTATACTATGCTGTTTAACAGATGGGGTCATGAGGCTAATAAATTAACGTGACCGCGGAACCTTCGGTTTCGGTTCGTCACGTCACCGTCCAGGTCCAGTTGAAAACCAGCGTCGAGCACTTAGCTGCTCGACAGTTTGCTGAACTGGACCCATTTGGCGTAGCCGTGGGACACACAATGTTATATTATTTGTTGTTATATTTACTGTTTTTATGATAAACAACTTAATCTTTTATCCACTATTTTTTTTTCTTCTTTTATTTGTTTATGTTGTGTGTACCGGCTACTCAAATAAACGTTTTTTTTTTCTTTCTTTTCTTTCTAAAGGGCTATTGAAGGACACCGTGGATTTTAGTCAGTACGCCGCTCTGCCTTGGGTGGGAGAAATCATTTGATGATTTTACCACGCTAAAAAAAGCTGTCAAACAGATATTGACTGTAATTATTGTTTTAGTTTAAAACATATAATTACATAACTTCTACACGAGTAATCATGGCTGCTAAACGGTTATGTTTCAATAAGTTTGTATTAACCCAGTTAACAATGCCCTAGAGAATTAGTGAGGTATTGAAATTGCTGGCAATAGCTTGTTGTAATGGTAATTGATTGTTGTTGTACAGATTTGTATTGTCAATTAATCAAAATGGCCTAACCTGCCAAGCTTACCGTATTGAAAAGCAATACACGGTAAGATGAATCTAGTTATAGAACAATATTAATGATCACATCAAAATAACAACACCATAAATGTATTTTTTTTTTGTGGAAAGAAAAATTCGATTTCGAATAGAATTTGCATCTGTGATTTTATGTTTTAATAAGACTAACCTGCCAAGCCTGCCGTATTGAAAAGCTACCCACGGTAAGATGAATCTATTTATAGAAAAATATTAATGAACACATCAAAATAACAACACCATAAATGAGTAAAACTTTTCTGTGGAAAGAAAAATTCGACTGCGAGTGGAAATTGCATCTGTGATTTTATGATTCAGTAAGACAGACGCTTTTGACAACCAAGCAGCGTTGACACATTTATTTTATGAAAAGTCGTGATTTTGAATCTTTTTGACTGAAAAAAGCTGGACCTTTTCATCAAAAGCGGGGACATAGTGAAAATGCTTGTGGGATTTTTAAATATACGTTTCTTTTATTTGGAGTTAAAATTACGTTTACGTGACAATATAGCGCAAAATAGCCATTGAAACGTATTTTAATAAAAATCAATTGATTGAAATCAGATTTACCAATAGCCAGGTACCTAGTTGAGTCTTTTTATTCTTTAGAAAAATATAAAATTAAAAACAAAAATCTAAGTTATCTAAGCGGGACTAAGCCAGTCGCGAGCGGGACATTCAATTTTCATTGAAAAATCGGGACGTCCCGCCGAAACCGGGATGTTTGGCAACGATGTAACGAATTCGAATTCTTTAGTTCATTCTTAACATCATGGCGTGCTGAAGAAGATAGTTGGTTCAAATTCTTCTCGCAATTCTCGCAGCAAATAAAAACTCCTTATAGGTGTGAATAAATAATAGAAATTCAATTCAATGAGTGAAATCAGCAAAATGCGAAAAACTGATTTTCAATTGTTGTGGCTTTAATGTTGGTTCGAATGCTCGTCGGAGTCACGAAACTGTCTTACCGGGCACCGTGGTCTTGTAACGTAAAAGGCAACCAAAGGAACAATGTTTTTACCAGTTACTTCTACTACTACTACATAAGTGATGTCTACGGCATTAAGTCCGCCGTTGTACGTTGTTGTGCATAAAGTTTAATAAATAAATAAATAAGTGGAAAGACTCATTTAATGAATGACGATTGTACCACCCTAAAAAATAAGGCCGTGGAAGTATTTCGAAATAATGATGATTTTCTTTCAAAACCTAATTATTATTATTTTCAGGCCGAACATAGTATTAAATTTAACTTAAAAAAATGATGGATTATTTCTCCGACAATCGATAACTGCCATCAATAAAATAATTATGTTCGTGTATATAGCTGTTCTAATCACGCCGTCAAATCGACGCACTAATAACGCTACCTAGCTCAAATTATATACAATTTGAGTCGACGTATCTATGCCTAACGATAAATTGGGGGTGGTTAAACCGTTATCTGCCGGTCATTGTCACTTGGCCTGTTAATTGCGTAGTATGTTATGTCTATGGTTTCAAGGCATAGTACGCAATGAATATATGTAGCAGTATCTATGACGTAAATGAAGGACCAAAATCAAATTCTCTATTCCAATCTTTTTTGTTTACAACGAGGGAATGAAGAATTTCACACCGGACAATAACAAGTGATATTGCTACTAGTGCATGAGGTTTTGATTTAAAACTCAGCTTGAATAAAAATAGCCACGGGGTATAGATTCGCAATCGGTGGATAAAAATTACAGAACCTTAAATGGCAGCGGGCTGGTCATGTCTGCCGCAGAACCAACGCAAAGTAGGAAGATGCATGAATGGAGACAGCGTAAGGCTTAAGGGAACAGAGTATAAGATGGAGATGCGATATATAATGGTGACATACACACTTAAGGCATACTTAACACAACACTAATATAGCGCAGGCACCATCAGATGTCATTAGCTAATGACGTACTGTTGATCAGAAGTTGACTGCAACCATACATAGAGGTCTTTCTAACCCTTCCGAGTTGTCTAGAGCTAGATGTTATTCGATTCATTTATTCCATGGAAGCATTATGAAAATAACCTAAAACATAAAAATAATTCACTGAATAATTGCTAAGAGCAAATCTCGAGAGCAGCTGAACTGATTTCGCTAATATTTTTTTTATAATTTTCCTTGAAGTACGAGGATGGTTCATACAAAGAATAAGAAAAAATTTAAAAATTGTGTCAAAAGGTCTAGAAACAACACTTTTCTATACTCTCATACAAAAATATCGTAACTTAAGAGTCAATTTGAACTTTAATACCATATCAAAAAGTTTAGTGTTAGTAGAGAGGTTCCGGAAAGGCAAAGCAATTGAGTGACGTTAGTTATTATGGGCTGAGCGAAATTTGCCGGGCCAGCTAGTAATATAATAAAATCAATATAAAACAGCAACATAAAAACCTTTTGTTCATCGGATCCATTAGTCATAACATCACACGAACACAGATGAAACAGCTCGTCATTATATGATAGCGCTAATGGAATCCGCGGTTCAGATCCGCATCGTTAATATAAACTAATTAGTGGCGAAAATAGTAATGAAACATGTGCCATGGAATTCGTGAAGTTTGTTTTGATTTACGGATTGATATGAAGATGTAACAGATTAGCATGTTGTAGTAAAAAATAACCGACTTCGAAAACTAACACAGAAAAGTTTTAAATTAGGTACTTTTTTCTCGAAAGTCGGTGGCGCAAATAAATTGAGAAACAAAGTCACCGAATTTTGTATCCGATAAATCATTGATATAAAATACTGTTACATATTAATATTATCTTCATAGGAATCCATGAAAAAGTTTTGTTTCAACCTCTTTGCTCAGATATTTTACCCAAAATCCAATTAAACACCTTAATTACTTACACGTACACTAAAATTTTGTAATACGTCGTACACATTAAGCAAAACACGCTGACTGAACCAAACAGAATGAATTTTTATGGGACCAACTGGCAGATATACCTGGTAAATGGAAAAACAACATTTTCATTGCAGTTGGGCAGGGGGACTATCCTGTGAAAGATGTTCTGTATTGGCAAATGCAATAAACCCCAAATGAGTAACGTAATTAGGAATCCATCGATCTCTTACTCAAACAACAAACGGATTTTATTAGGGCGCAAAATAATTATGACTTGATCCTTTTTTTTCATGGAAAAATCATCAAATACATCCTTTTCACCCAGGGAGGGACAAGAGGGACTGCACGAGTTGTACTAAGTAAAATCTTGGTTGATCCTTATACGCTACACGGTCACTTAGGTGATGCTTGCTTAATGAAAATCCAACTACACAATCCACGAATGACTGAGTTTTTTAAATTCCAGCACTTCCTAATATTAAAACTTGTTTCATACCTGTTAATAACATGGAAAGTACATTCAAATTCCGTTCAAGTAGTTCTTTTCACCTGCACACTCTTTTCACTAGAATTTTCTACTTTTTTATGTAATTTCACATTTTAGTCGGATAGTCGGAAATTACATTTTTGTGAACAAACACATGTTTGTTCACAAAAATGTAATTTCTGGCTATTTAATTTAATTTAATTCTGTAGTTTGGTACGAAAGTACTTTTCAGTTTAATAAGTTTTTGTTCAGACAAAGCTTTTCCGCAGAGCTTTCACAATAGAACCAGAAATGGTGTCGGTTATTGCATATGTGGAGCTAGAAGGTGGTAATATTAGGTGTTACTATGCTCCTAATTATACTAGCTTATGTTTTCAGGTAGAAATTCTATCACAAATGCAAGAGGTCATGCCATGTATTGGAAATGGAATTAGTGCAGTTTCTGTTCAATTCAATTTCTGCAAGAATAAGGTACGTGTCCATTGGCCCGCACCGGTACCGCCATCGATTCGTCCATCGTTCACTCATCCACCCAGTCCATCGTTACATTAATTAGTGTAGCCATATTTTAGCAAGTTCATTTAAATATAAAACCTACATTTTACTCCTTTTGAAAATTAATTTGTCCCTACAATCATGCCGTTTCAAAATAAAGAGACCTCTTAAAGCTCTCCCTTACCGGGAGCATTCGCGTGTAATATAACATTATAGATTCGACTTTGAGCATTACATTACAGTACTACCTCCCTGACTGACGAGTATTCGCGTACGTACATTTAGTAGATGCGCATTGTGATGCTCAATTGTTCTGTCTCATCTATGAAATACTCGAATCTGTAACATACATCAGCAGTGGTGGCCCAGTGGTATCGGTCCCGACTTACGAGTTGTAGGTCGTGGGTTCGAACCCCGCCAGGCGTATTACTTTGTGTAATTTATTTCATCACCACTGCTCTCAAAACGGTGAAGGAAAACATCGTGAGGAAACCGGCATGTCCTAGAACCAAAAATTCGAAGATATGTGACATCTACCAATGCGCACTGGGCCCGCGTGGTGGATTATGGCCCACTCCCTCTCTCAGAGAGGAGGCCTGTGTCCCAGCAGTGGGAACATTATAGGCTGATGATGATGATGATGATGTAACATACATTGCAGGTGATTGCTCGCGATGAGGGAGCGCCTTTATGAAACAGGAAAAGTGAGTGAAATACTCGCACGATCAAAGGCATACATGCTTGTTTTCTTCTTGACTTCTTGGACTCGTTTATGTATTTTTTCTCACAAACACCTTTACTTTCCGTCAGTACTTCTTAAAAATGCTGAATTGGTTGTTCGAGAAAAGTATTAAGTGTTCGCGTTACACCACTTTGCAATTTTCTTTTCCTTAGAAATAGGAAATACATTATATCAGTTGAAACGGTTCTCTTTGAAGGTCAGTCCTGGAATCTTTAGTTTATTCAGAAACGTTTCTCGATATTCTATTCAGGTGATGTCTTAAAATCTCGGTCTGCGGTTGGTACCTATTTATCACTCTATTTATTTATCTGCTTCTATTTATTTTAGTTCTAAGTCCTCACGATGTGTCGTTACACCGTTTTGAGAGCTGTGGTGATGAAATAAATAACACAAAGTTTTTTTAAGTGGTAAATTAATAAAATGAGTCCTCCCACCCAGGGCAGGACGGGAGGGACTGTCAGACTTGTACTGACTAAAATTAAAGATGTCCTTCAATAACTATTCTGCGTTCCGGAGCCACGGTTACCCGATAGTCCCGCGTCCCCGGTAGGCTTTGCCCTCTAAGTGGGATCCCATCAGAACCCACGACCATGGGATTAGGCTCACCGTTACATGTTGAGACTGGACTGGAGGGATAACGGCAGGTGCATAAAATATAATTATGATTGAAAGAAAAAAGACTTAGATTAAATACATTTCTAATTGCTAGAATAAATAAATTCATACATCTGTGTTTACATAAATTATGTGACTGTATAGGTATTGTGTAAGAAATCTTTTCGACAAAAAACTCTTTTATACTCTATGCCCTTTTATTATCTGGCAAACCGTGAGTTTTACTTCCTCTTCTTTTAAGACTCAACGTATATAAAATTGAAAGGCCATAAACTATCCGAAGATACTTCTTTTTCTTGTCGAACGGATTTTATTCTCCGGTATTTCCAACAAAGACGTTGTCGTTCGATTGCTTTATTGTGGCTTGGAGAAGAAAGTTTATTTTAACAATTTTAAAAGCCCATGCATAGATCTTGTACATAGACGTTTTTCATATTTTTTTAGTCCATATTTATAGAAATGACTGAAACGATTCGAAAAACAGTGTTTCGTGAAATTAAACCGATTTTTTAATTTTCAATTTATATTAAATTTTAATTTTCTTAAAAAGTTAGATTTTCAGAACGGTTTTTGAATTAATGATGATCGTAAAAGAACTTTAAATAATTAGATTTTGAAATCATTTTTGATGATTTAAATGTACATGAAAGTTAGCTACTATGTTACGGAAATATAAAGGACTGTTCTATAAGAAATAAATAAAAATATTTCCCAGGGAGAAAATATTGTATCATTTATAATACAAGCCTAATTAATGAGTTCCGTCTCGTTACTATTCGACGCATGTGCTGCCATCTAATATGATAAACTGTTATGGGCAAACCTACATAGTTTTTCTTGTATAAGTTCCATTATGTTACCGTTTCTCTATTACTATGTATTCAAGAAATTTACAAACAAAACATCAAAGTACGGAACAAATTTTTGTATGATCTGCTTGTAGTTGTTCCGGGTCTGGTTATTTGTGTATGTGAGAACGCACCCGCTATACAGGAGATATTCCTAGTGTGGGGCAACTTAAAAAAAAGATATTCGCATACAGCCTTAGAAACAATAATTATCGTTCACCATCTACATATCGATCTATTAATACCGAATAACATCATCTCACTAATCAAAGTGCTAAAAATCCAGACATATTTTTAGCCTTATCTAATAACTAGAACAAAGTTCCCCACACCTTGTTTACAAGTGCTGATAGCCCAAAATTAGCTAAACATGGCTAATATAGCTGTTAATCGTGGAAAACTTGAGGATTACCATTATTTACGACGCGTGAAATAGCGTCTCTGTGAAGACTTGTATGTAGGAAACACGTAATGTAAGGAAGGGGTCTTAGTAACAGCGAGTAATTACCTCTAATCGAGTAATGCTGGCTTTGCACGGTGCGTTATATTTCCCGCGTAAATATAACGAGTCTCGCTTGCACGTTGCTCGTCTTGCGGAGTGATAAAGACAGGTCATTGTACGAAATTCCTCCTGTTTTCTCACCGGAGTTTAGATAGCGGGAAGCTGGATGCATTAATCCATTTTTTGGAGTGGGACAGGCATTTTCATTTTTCAAAAAAAGACTTCCTGTTAATTCAAATACAAAATCAGTGTAATTTTACTTTGTGTTTTCGTCACACACTCGTGCTAGAGCCTATGGAGTATTTAAAAATAAAAAATAAAGATATAGATCCGTACTTGCTTAAAAACAAATATTAATAAAAATGTGTTCAAATAAACTCTGTAATGACTGTGGCTGCTACTGAGAAATTCCAGATTGGTTTTTATAAACCTAAATCTGACGACAGTCGCTTCCGCTCCACCTTAGCTAGGACTCGTTTGTTGATTTTTCATCCAATAATAGTAAAGTATGTAATACATGAAAGAAATGTCAGATTATTTTTAATTAAAAACCACTCGGTTGCTTAGATTGCCCTTTGCATTCCATGCCGGGGATGACCCGTTTAGATAGTCCTGTCGAGAATTATTCTTCCTCCGTCTCCTTAATCCGCTAACACTTGAACCCCGCACAGACAGTCTGCTTCGCTTCGAGGCTTAGCCCTCCTCATAAAACTCTCAACTCCCGACTGTTATCTTTGTAGTGTGGCACAAAGAGGCACAATTTCCCTCCAAACAAATCCCTTTCTCTCTCAATTTTAATCCGAATTGAGATAAACTTGGTATTTTCTTCGTTTTAGCAATTTTTTAGGTAAGTAACTGCCACTTTACTTAAGTAATTGTATTGAGTGTTATCTTTAAGGCTGTCCATATACTGACTGCTTGAGCATTTAGCTAGTGAACAACATATACGGACAGATCAAGCATTGCTCGTTCTTCTCCATAGAGATCTACACTTTGGAATGAGCACCTACGGTACTTTCACAGTTTTTATGTCTTGTGACTGGGACTGTAGCACAATAAATATTTTGTACTAGTTTTATTTTGTCTTTTGATAGTTCAAAAGTGCCGGTTATGGCCTAGTTGAAATAAACGTTTTGATTTGATTTGATTTAGCCAGTGATTAACATACACGGACTGCTCGAGCAGTTAGCCAGTGATCAACATACACGGACTGCTCGAGCAGTTAGCCAGTGATCAACATACACGGACTGCTCGAGCAGTTAGCCAGTGATCAACATACATGGACTGCTCGAGCAGATAGCCAGTGATCAACACACACGGACTGCTCGAGCAGTTAGCCAGTGATCAACATACATGGACTGCTCGAGCAGATAGCCAGTGATCAACACACACGGACTGCTCGAGCAGTTAGCCAGTGATCAACATACACGGACTGCTCGAGCAGTTAGCCAGTGATCAACATACATGGACTGCTCAAGCAGTTAGCCAGTGATCAACACACACGGACTGCTCGAGCAGTTAGCCAGTGATTAACATACACGGACTGCTCGAGCAGTTAGCCAGTGATCAACATACACGGACTGCTCGAGAAGTTAGCCAGTGATCCTACAGTCTTCTACGTACACATACAACATGGAACTGGTCGGACCGCTCAACGCACTTCTGGCATACCTGGGTATGGCATAGAATACGGCACATAGTAGAAAATAAGAGTAATTAAAAAATTGTAGTTTGGTATGCGCTCAGTTCGTCTATTCCCATTTGTTTGCACTGGCTTCGTCACCACTGATGACAATTGTGAAAAAAAAACTCGATTGTCCTCACTGCGGAAAAACGGGAAGAAAAATTCCCGATGGACTGGCGACAAACTGCAATTTTTTCCCATTAGTGACCATTAGTACCAATGAGGGAATTAGAAGCTATCATAGAAACCGCGTCAGGCAGTCCGTGTATGTCGAGCCTTAGACTAACGAAATATAATTTGTTATTGCCTTTGTTTTCCCCTTTGACGGTGTTAACAAGTATTTTAGGCAGCCTTTGAACTTTGTGGTGATTATTTTCCGAGTAATCTTTGTTGTGAATAGCCGTTAGCCTTCTTGGTAAATAAACATAGACGTAAGTAATGGGCATCTAGTTTTGAGGTAGAGGAGCTTTGAATAAACAACTGCAGCTGTCGGCAACGTTGTTGGTGTACAAACATGTGCACTCTGTTTATTACATTATGCATCGCTGGACGTAAGTTCTCTCACTAATTCTGCACACGTCTTTGGTCTCTGCAATGAGGGTTTAGACCAGTGAAAATTCTCTATCTGTAATAAACAGTTAAATTAAAACCTACTATTAATTATTTTTGTGAAAAATAACCTCTACACAGTTCTTTTTAAAAAGTAAAAAATAATAAAAACAACTAAATTTTAAAGTACCTACGTATGTTTTAATAATTATTAAAAAAATACGTCGCGTCAGGGGACAGCTCCAAATTATTTATTATCTTTTATGTTTACCGGTCTCCCCTCTTTTTCCGTCGGGGGTTAAAAAGGCCAGCAAGTTGAAGAATGATGATTTATCTTTTACTTTTGCCCCATATCTTTGAAATTACTACAGCTTTATCTTTCTCAGGTAAATAGTTGAACGACACATGACAATAAAGTTTAATACTTAGTCGTCGCACCGCATCATCGTAAGAACTGTTATAAACACTATCCTTCATAAGGCATAAGTCCCTCTGCTAGCAACTAGCGTCGAGTGACAGTTGGGATGTCGCTTGTTTCAAGTCAACGACGATATATTACTAGACTCATAATAACAGGCGACCGATGTCTGTCAACACATTAGGCAAAAAATTCTTATATTCGTCTTATTTCGACCACTCGTGTGAGCCGTAAACATACCTCGAGACAGAACAGACCTTGAGTAAGCCAATCACAACGCAGTACCCCGTCCCCCTCGCATACGTAGTACCTCAGTGTGTTGACAGAATAGTTTTTGTTCCTTAGATCGTGCATGCAGAGTCTAGTAATATATCGTCGTTGTTTTAAGTACAACTAACGACTCGCAAGCGCGAAAAATTGCTCGTACATTTTAAACCAGACACGTGCATAACTTTGCGTTATTGAATAGGTACTTATAATTTTATTGAAAAATGCCTAACTTTAATGAATAACTTTGGAAAATTGGCACTTCAGAATTAGATAAAAACAAAGTGTCATTTGTATCATGTGGCTTACCGAAGATTATTGAATTGGATTGTTTACTTTTTGATGAACAAACTGTATGTAGGTACACTAAGCGCGCGAGTTGAATGCAGAGCTTAGGAATGCGGTAGTGCTGTTGACAAGGATGGCAAAGTACTACACTGCAGGCGCGTGAGGTGGGGCGTGCGGGTAGCGGGGGGCTCTTCACATCAGCCCCCGACTGCATTCAACTCGCGCGCTATCTGTACCTATTGTAAAAAATTACTCTCCATATCCTAGCACTGGCTACATTTAAAAATCCCAAGCAGCTAAAAACACTATTTTTATCGTAGTAAAATCATCAAATGAGTCCTCCCACCGACTAAAATCCACGGTGTCCTTCAATAGCCCTTTATGTTCCGGAGTCACGGTGATGGAAATAAGCCGCCCCCGGCAGGCTTTGGCCCTCTGTGAGGGGGCCCCGTCATTTTGCTGACGCTCTTTGAGGCGCGCGTGGAACACGACGCGCCGTCGACCCGGGCATGGTCCATGGTCGGACAGCGAGTTGCCCTTTACTCGCTGTCCGCATGCCCGCGCCTACGGTAGTCGGAGGTCGTCTGCCGACGTCCGACGCCGTGGGCGTCTACCACTGAGTCACCTATCAAGTGAAGCCTTCAATCACGAATCACGTGAGACTTTTTCTGTGCACTTGATCGTGTCGAGGAATCAATAGCTCTCTCGCGTTGGGACCTCTGCCTATTTGCAATCAGTAGTCTTAATATAACTACTTAATTCTTGTGAGTGATAAATAATTATTTAGGTGTTATCTTTTAATTTTATGACTGCAAATAAAGTTATTAACTCACTATAAATTGTTATCTTTGTAGTGTTACATCTTCCAGTCATACTCCTATCGTTTCGTTTAAGTTTACACGTCTCTCTTTTGCTAATGTGGTAAAATTATTAAATGAGTCCTCCCGCCCAGAGAGGTACGGAATGACTGTCAGGCTCGCACTGACTCCACGGTGTTCCTTCAATAGCCCTTTACGTTCCAGGGTCACGTTTGCCTGTCTAGATCGTCCGGTAACCCTGCAACGAAGAGAAAAGAGAGGTCCTTGCATAAATTATACGTAATTTAAAATAGCATAATGGCAGGTGGAGGTCATTAACGTTGTTGTTCTTATCGTGGGCTCAAAGTATCAAAATAATGTATAGTAGCTGGCTCCACTTTCAATTTAATTTAAGTAAATGAAATCACAATTTAATATATATGAAAGTATAACCATCTGAAAGGTGCCTGTAGCAACTCCTTGTTAGTCTATGATTTCTGTCAGCGGAGTGGAATTTTTTGTAATGGCAATACTATCCTCAGTTAAAGGGCAAATATGTGTCTTGTCAATATATCGAAGTACTTGAGTCAATAGTTTCGTGTTTTATTGTCGTCTATTATTTATTGTTGACCCGGGGGCATTGCCAGGGGTCAAATTTTGCAATTGAAGATATTATGTTTCTAATCAATAACATTACACCTGTAATCACTAAGGGTTGGGTTAGGGTATAGGCACTCTAAAGCTGGCCGTGTGCGGCAAGTCCATATAAAATGTATGAAAACTACAGGAAATATGCCTGTGGCGGCGTTTTGTGATTGTGGCCGGTGGCCCGTGTGCGGGAGCCGTTAGTCATTTTTTTTTTTTTTTGTCGTGGTAAAATCATCAAATGAGACCTCCCACCCCGGGCAGGGCGGGAGGTACTGTCAGACTTGTACTGACTAAAATCCACGGTGTTCTTCAATAGCCCTTTATGTTCCGGGGTCACGGTGATGGTATGAGTCCCGCGTCCCCCCCGGCAGGCTTTAGCCCTCTGAGGAGCCCTTAGTCATAAGCCTAGTTTACTCATGATACGTTTTACAAAATAAAGACAGAACCTACAGACTACCTACATAGTAGCTACCTCCTAGCGTTTACAACATAGTTATATCTATGTTGTCTATTAGGAAAATTCACGCACAATAACCATAGATAATAACTTTAATCTAAATCCTCTGCTTTCTACACATTTATCAGTGTGTATAATCTCCGGCATAAAACATTTACGGCACGGATTGTTCTGCAATAAAATAATAAAATGGTATAACATGGCGACCTCCCTTTATAATCGGGGCAATATTTGCACTCTTCACAAACCACTTGTTGATACCGCTAGCGAAGAGTGGAACTCATCAGACATGTCGACACTACGTAGTAAAGGAGGTTTGCGATAGATGGCGTTGGTTTCAATTTTATTTTTCAGGAGCCCGTTTTCTTCAGACAGAAGCACGTTCAAAGAATGTTTTTCTAAAATATGCTCTGGAAAGGAACAACGATTATGTAGTATAAAGTCTCTAGTTTTTCTTATTAATTTTATTTTAGAAACTATTTCAGTAGATACCTGTGCATAATTGTTGTGTAAATAGAAAGTAAACTGTTTAGGATAATAAAGTAAGTGCTATTTGCCTCAGTTGATTTAAATAACAATTTGGTTAAAAGAGTAACAAATGAGTTCTTTGTGAATAAAATGTTTGCTGAAGAATGCGTTCAAAGGACATTGGGAAATCGATGTATGGGATTTGGGCCCACCCTTCAATAGTAACATGTTATATACCGTTGGATAGGGCTCTTTAAGGGGAACATTACTTGCTAATAAACATATGGTCTAACGTTAGTACTTTCGGAGATATGAGGTCTTAAAGTTGTCTCGTCTAACATTTTATTTGTTTCACATTTAATTAAAAAGGGCTATATTCTTCGTGAACATCCTTGTTTAGAGTGAAAGTGATTTGAATTTAGAATGTTGATATTGTTAGTGTACGAGCTGAATGACTGGCTGTGCCGTGCCGGGATTAATACGAAATTATGAAAAGTACAGGTGTGGCGCCTAGTCGGTAAAGACGTTTGAGTCTCTGAGTCAGTCATACTTGCAGTGTCCTGGCTGCATATATTATTTTTGGAAGAAAACTCGATTGGCGTGATAATTACACTAAACGAGTCCTCCCGCCCTGTGTGGAGCAGAAGGGACTGTACGACTCCTACTTACTAACAATCCACCCCATGTTATTCATCATAAGCGGCTGCTGGCTCTAGGGTAAGCTCGTTTTTTTTTCGCAAATCGCTATGCAGTGTACTTTGTTTTAGTTTTTTTTTTAATACAAGTTAATTGTTACACTATTTAATTTCATTGTCAACATTCAAAGTTAAGACAGTTGGAATAACTTAGGTGTTGTGTAAAGAATACATTTCCGGTTTTAAGTTCTCTTAAATTCTCAGGTAGGAGTAAATTCCCGAGAACATAATATATCAAATGTGTCCTCCCACCCACCATGGGTGGAGCGGGATCATGCGTCCGGGTAATGTTTCTCATAATGAATTAAACTACGATCATTAATTGCTTAGATCGGGATAATTTATGGTACCTAGTACACACGGCTACACATCAAGCTATACAAAACTAGTTTGTCTTGGTCTCGCTTCGTGCGAATTTTACATACAATGAACGGTCAGCTAATAAAGGTTTTGCATAGCTTGATGTGTAGCTGTGTGTACTAGCACTCCGCCCGCAACTTCGTCCGTGCGTATTTCGAACTTCACATTCGTGAATTTTAACTTCCGGCAACCCTCTTTATGGGATACTTTTGGAAAATCTAAATACGTACCGTGTCACTTCATTTGAATTTGGGTTTAAAAAGCTTAAGTTCGTTAACCAACCCTTCAAGGAAAAATTAATTAAAATAACCTTAATCAATTACTAAAAGAAAAAGAGTTTTTCCGATTTTCACACTACTAAGGGTTGGCTTTTTAAAAATACATAAATACGCATCGTTTAATTGATTAAGGGATAATGTGTGTCAAGTTTTGAGCTCATCGAAGCAAGCAGTAAAATCCTTCCGTTAAAACCTTACTACTCCTTTTCACCAACTTGGGGGGTGATTTTCGGAAAATCCTAAAATACGTATTTTTTTTTATCGTCTTTCTATATACTGAGTTTCAAATTCATGGGCTCACGCATTATCAATGTCCCATACAAACTTTAACACCATCTAAATCACCAATGGAGGGTAGTTTTAAAAAACTAATGACGCTAATCATTTTCATTTACTTATCTTCGTATTCATGCCAAGTTTCAAGTTTATAAACCCAAGGAATAAGATTTTACATACAAAGGTTTTCACCCCCTTTCAACCCTTAATAGGAAGGTTTTCGCAAAATCCCTTCTTAGTGGCCACTTACATAATAAACTGTAATTATTGTAAAAAAAAAACATGTTTTTACGTTTAGCGATTTAGGCTGTAAGAGAGTCTTACGACCGTACCCTGATCTTTAATTTTTATAGATAACTCCGAAAGTACAGACTTTTGATCTTAGTCGTAATACTAAGTTTTATTCAGCATAAAAATACCTATTCATTCATATGTATCTTATTCCTATTGAGGGGTGGGCCCACTTTTTCTCAATATCCTTTATTCCTGACTTATACCAACTAAAACCCACGCTGTTTGTTCAATTGCCCTTTACGTTCCAAGAACGCGAAACCTAACCCTTTTAAAAATAGCTAAAATGCTGGCATATATATCTCAATCTTAGTTCTCAAGTCTTGGAAATGAAGAACTTTGAAGTCATTTGAAGTGCAGCCGAGTAAGTCGAGTTTGTGTAGATGGCTTTCCAAGAATATTTATTGTTTGGAACTCCTACAACTTTAATACTTTGATGTGGTTTTAATACTAGCTTTGAAGATCTAGAACTTTCTTGTATTAAAAATCTGGGTAGGCAAATTTGAACTTTAAAGTTTTGCGGGTTAAGTTTGAAATTTAATTTTAGATTCAGTTACAAGGGCTTTATGAGCCTATGCACACCATGTTTATTAAACGCACCGTTGACGCACGTTTGACACTTTATATCGCGACAACAAACTGCTCTGTTTGGCAAAAACGTGGTGTGCATAGGCCCTAAGAAGTTTCTAAATGAATTCTAAATGCATTGTGCATATTAATTGCGGAATAGTAGATTACGCACCAAGGGAGTAAAGCATTGCCTTACGTTATGGGCGTATTGAATCCCGAAACGACACTAAGGATTCTGTTCAAGTGTTAATTCCCGAGTGAAACGAGGGAATTAAGTTAAGAATCCTTAGTGTAGCGAGGGATTCAAGTCAGCCCAAGACAAGGCTGCTTTACTCCCGAGGAGCGTACTCTGCTTTTCACACCTACTGCGAGGAAATAAATTCGATTTTTGAAATTTAATGTGGTACGACAACCTTCGAACGTGAAGTTGGCACCACTGTAAGCGATCAGCTGTTGCTGCCAGCGTTCGCCATTACTGATACGACTCCTTGGTGAAAGTTTTCATACGGTTTTCTTTGAGGTTCCAAATTCAAATCACATTATTCCCGTGGGAATAATGAAATTCAGTACATATATTATTCCCGGCTCGAGCGAGGGGGAATAATGTCATGCTTTACAGAAGGTTTGCCTGACGTATAATATGACATTTACGAGCAAGTAGTTTGAAAAAAATTATGTCTTACTAGCAGCTATCCACTTTGGTTCTGGATTGCTAAAACTAGAAGTCATGGGTTTGTCTCAAGCCTTTGTCAAGCAGTGGGATAAAGTAGGCTAGCAGTATCGGCATCAGTATAATTTTTTGATGTTGGGTCCCCAGGCTGTCGGAACAATGATCCCTCAAGAAGAACTGGGTCACTTGCACACTCTGACGAAACGTAGACCAGCTATATATATTTATATTGCCAGCTTTATTTATAAAATTGTGAGTAGGCCTGTCACAGAAATTTCCCCGAGACGAGACGGACTCTAAGACTTGAAAGGTTTAAGTAAAATTGGAACACTCTGTTTATATTGGTTAAATGACCAAAATTGGGCAAATTGGGGGTCGTGATCGAATGTCACGGCTCTAAATTTGCCCAATTTTCAAGATGATATTTGTTTACAGGGTTTTTGATATTATCATCATGTGAGTGCTACCCAGGGCATGGCGGGAGGGACTGTCAGGCTTGTACGGACTAAAATCAATGGTGATCCTTCCATATTCCTTTTACGTTCCAGGGTCATGGTTACCTGACGAAACAGTTCCGCAACCCCGGCTGGCTTTGGCCCTCTAAGAAGGTACCGGTTTTTAGGGGATGCAGCTGAATATTTACCAGTATTTTAAATTAAATAACTGCTTAAGAGAATTAGGTACCTACAACGTGAAAATTACAACCATTTTTTCCTCAAAACGTCACAAACATGGCTGCTCTGACATAGGAAAGTAAAATGAAATAATATTGAAAACCGCAGATGCGTCATTAATGTGTTTGACATCACGTATGACGTGTGACATATGTAACGATATTTTATTATTATTTGAAGTCTCATTCAAATGCGTCACCAAAAGGTTTGTTGGGGAAATGGCGCTTTTAGGGTTCCATTTTCCAAGAAAAGTTCCCTTAACCGTTAATTTTTTTTTTTTCCACATCTATCACACAACGCCATCTAGTCCCAAGCTAAGCAGAGCTTGTGTTATGGGTCCTAGACAACTGATAAACTTACTTATATATTTCTAAATACATACATATTATAGATAAATTACGCCCAGACACAGAACAAATGATCATGCTCATCACACAAACATTTATCCTGGGTGGGAATCGAACCCACGACCCCTGGCATAGCAGTCAGGGTCACTAACCACTAAACCATCAGGCCAGTCAAAAATAAAATTAGTTAAAATAAAATAGGTTGTTTCAGCAACATGCCATATTCAAGCTATGAATTCTATGTAAAAGAGCTCATGGCCAAATAATTACAGCTGATCTTCCGGGTTAAGCCCTGCTTGCAGACGTTAGTCTGTGGATTGGTGACCATCTGTAATAGCGAGTTTCCTCCGTGCCTTGGAAAGCTCGTAAAGCCAATGGTTCCGGCTGTCATTTATAGATCTTTGACAGTCAGAAGCTCAAAAGTCTGATAACCAGTCTTACCATGGGGTATCTGGGGTAAGTGGGTAATCTGGGTGGGGTCCGCTAGGCAGTCGCTCCATGTAAAATACTGATATCCAGCAGCATCTAGTTTGACTGAAAGCCGATCCCAATATAGTTGGGAAACGGCAAGACAGGTGATGATGCCTAAATTGCCTATGTATTCTGGTACGTTTTCTTAAAATTGGTTCAGATATATGGAAAAATAAGAAAATGAAAATTATGAGAAACCGTCACACACACTCCGAAATTAAATGATACAATAATATACAAGCTTTTATTTCACCATTGTAACCACTTTCCTCATTCATTAGAAAATATACAAGAATAACATAAAACGTTAAAGGTAGGTACTTTATTTTTCAAAGGCACCTAGTTATTTTCATTTCTTTTATATTGTAATTTAACATGTACCCGGCCACCAAGTAGATACCTACCAATTAATTATGCAAACCATCCTCATCATCATCTCAGGTATTTCCACTGCTGAACACAGGCCTCCCCTTTAGATTTCCACGTAAATCCATTCCGGTTGGAAGCGACCTGCATCCAGCGTCTACCGGCGACCTTTATAAGGTCGTCTGTTCATCTTGTTGGTGGACGTCCTACGCTGCGCTTGCTAGTCGGCGCTGCCTAGTAGTATATGATGTAATCTTCTATACAATAAAAATGAAACCCGTTTTCCGTTGTCACGACATAACATGAAAACGGCTTGACTGATTCGGATAATTATTTTTTTGTTGTGTTTGTAACCATCGGGACCGGGTTTTAGACCGGGTCCTCCACCCGTGCGAAGCCGGGACGGGCCGCTAGTTACATAATAAATGTTGTCGTAATTCAAAATGAAGGAGAAAAAGACGAAAAAGTTGTTTCACCGAGGTTCAGTTTTCGAATTGTATTTTGTCGAATAACTACGAAACTTGACGCTTTCGGATATTATGTCCAGTATATTTTTTGTGTGTCTAAGTATTATTATGTATAACTTTGGTTGTGCACCGCGATTCTGAAATAAAATGGTGATCCACCCTCCATACTAAAATCATTTAACTCCTTTGCACAAAACTAAAACTTAAATGAAAATTATCTTCTTAAGAAGATAACTAAGTTTTTCAAAGCTCAGACTTAAAGCTGAAATCGATAATCAATCAAGACAGTCTTTACACGTAAAAAGTAAATTATAAAAGTAAGAAAATTTGTCTTTTCTGTAGTAAATTAATGAAATAATTTGTATCCTTTTGTTCAATTCAAATTATTTTAAATTGAGTAGATGGAATTGGTTTGCCTTCATTTTGAAAATGATGGAAATAGACGAATATATTGAAAATTTTCCCTTTAAAAAGTTAACTAGTTTTTACTATGGGCTCCAAGCATATAATCAAGAGAATAACAAAAAACTGTTGAAAAATATTTAACAGTAATGTTTAAAATAATCTTAATTCTAAAAAAGGATTCTGCAACGATTCGCCGACGACCGGTTCACCATTGGACGTTTCGTCGACAGGACGATTCGTTTCATCAATGACTCTTTAAACAACGGACGTTTTGCCGACATGACGGTTAACCTATAACTCTTTAAGAGCCCTATTACAAAATGAAAGAACACAGTTTCTGTCAATTTGACATCGTGATGCCCCCCGCATAAAAACAAAACACAATCAACACAGCTACGCCTCGTATACCAGGACGAAAACAACATGAGCTTTTGCCACTTTTCTTTCGAATAAACAAAGTGAGATCCCGGGCTTCTAGACACTACTTATTTTCTTAGTTACGAATGGATAATATGATAAATATATACCTAGCAAAATAAAATAAGGGCCACACATTAAATTACACTTTAAACAAGTATAACTCTTATACTGATCAATTTTAGCGATTAGACCGCCCATTGTGTCACACTGCGAATTGGATATATTTGTAATTTAGAAGGTGTGCATTTTAAAGATTATTCAATTCCATTCTATACGAGTAAATAATCTTGTTAGGATATCTTTCAAGTGTTCATTTTGTTTCTTGTGACTAACTGGAATTCATAACTTAAATAATTAGATTTTTGAAATTATTTAGAACTTACGATTTGGTGTTTAAAAATTTTCAAACTTTTTCTTGGACTTATACATCAAACCATCATTTATGCCATCCATTTAGAGACATAATTATGGGCCGAAAATGAGCCACTTGCGGTGATTAAGGTGACATAGATAAGGAGATATAGCCAGAAGAGGTCGGTTTTATGGTCGAATATTCCCAACCAGTGTTTTAAAATATTTTAAACAAATACAATGCAGCTGCCAAAACGAAATACCGCAATTGACTGGATGCCGAACCTGATACAAGACTTCAAACTCTCTTCGATGAAACCTAATTACAATCGATTGATGAAAAATATGAAGCTGTTCCATACATCCTATTCAATTTTTTTTCTCATGCTCTGTAACATTATTATAATGCGCGTTACTTTACTCTTATTTTTATTTATTAACACTTACTGCATACAAGTAAACATTATATCTACGATAAGACTCAGACTTACTTAATGCCTTTGGTTTTTATAGTCCAGTCATTAGGGACGAATTAATTTTAAAAAAACCCCGACACAAAAGCCAAGTTCCCTATATAAAGTAAAAAACAATTAAAAAAAACCGGATTTTAAAGTACCTAAGTATGTAATGATAATTCAAAAAAATATGTCGCGTTGGGGGATCGCTCCAAATTATTTATCATCTACTATTTTTTCCGGTCCCCTTTTATGACACGAATGCCTCAGAGAAGTTTAAAGGCAATGAAAATCCACAACAAATGGTATTTATTTTTATTCTGTACATCAAATAGATATAAAGTTACAAGAGGGAGAACGTTCAATATTCATAAAAAAAATAATCTACACAGCTAACGAGTATTTTGAACTTGATTTAGGCCGCTAGAAATCGTATTTCGGGCTTACAATTATTATCAACTAGCTGCCCCGGCAAACTTCGTACCGCCTCTTTTTCTCGCCTTTTGAACCTTCCCTGGACTTCCCAATATAATTCAAAACTAAAATCAGCCAAATCGGTCCAGCCGTTCTTGAATTTTAGCGAGACTAACGAACAGCAATTGATTTTTATGTATAAAATTATTTGCATTATGACTTCACTAACATCAGTGCATTGAAGGCTTTGTATGAGGCTCTTGTGAGGAGTCATCTCGAGTATAATGCGGCATCTGGAGTCCGAGTGAAATAAAATATAAAAACATGTTCGAACGGATACAGAACAAATTCGTTAGATTCATTTATTTAAAATTGTATGGAAAATACCCGGGATACCCATTGCTATATCCTACCCTGTGTTCTGTCTCGGTATGGTTGGCTATTACAAACTGGAAATTAGGCGTGAAGTTGCATTGGCAACATACATTTTCAAACTTTTAAGTATTATACAAAACTCGGACATAGGCTTCAATTTACCGGATGGGTACGTGGCGCGGCGGCGGCGGCGGCATGCGGCATCTGCTGGTGGTTCCGAGGGCGCGAACTAACCTGCTGGGGCGCGCACCGCTGACTCGTGCGCTGCGCACTCTCAACAAGGTGGCGGAGGTCATAGATATGTATATTCGACTGTACACTGAGTGAGTTCACAAGGGCCACATACTTGGCCCTCTACGGGGCCCCCGTGTGGGCCCTGAGCATCCGGACGCGACCACTGAAGTTGGTCGCATGCCAGAGGGTCATGGCTATCCGGATGATCCGGGGATACCGCACGATCGCCGGCGAAGCGGCCAACCTGCTTGCCGGATTACTACCCTGGGATCTGGAGGCGACTGCCCTCCAGCACGTCTATGAGTGGCGTGTGGAGGCGCAGCGCCGGGGCGAGACCCCGCTGCCTCGAGAAGTCGAGGCGTGGCGGGAAGAGCTCCGGCGCGAGCTCAGGGTAGTATGGATTGGACGACTGTCGCAACCGACGGCCGGGCACGCCGCAATCGCGGCGGTAAGACCCCTCTTTGAGGAGTGGCTGGAGAGACGTCACGGCGTCCTGACCTATCGCATGACGCAGGTCCTCACCGGACACGGAAGTTTCGGGAGGTACCTGTGGCTGATGGGAAAGGAGGAAACGCCGGGGTGTCACCACTGCGAAGATCGCCCGGAGGACACAGTAGAGCATACGGTGCAAGACTGCCCAGCTTGGGCAGAGCACCGACGTGTCCTCACGGCGGCGATAGGCGGAGACCTCTCGCGCCCGGCATTGGTTTCGGCCATGCTGCGGAGCGAGACGGAGTGGGAAGCGGTCGCCGCCTTCTGCGAGGCAGTAATGCTCGTGAAGGAGGCGGCGGGCCGCGAGAGAGAGAGGACAGCGTCCTCCCTCCGCCCCAACCGCAGTGGTGAACGCCCACGGCGCCGTACGTCGCAAGACGATCTCCGGCCACCGTAGGCGCGGGCATGCGGACAGCGAGTAAAGGGCAACTCGCTGTCCGACCATGGACCATGCCCGGGTCGACGGCGCGTCGTGTTCCACGCGCGCCTCAAAGAGCTGTCAGCAAAATGACGGGGCCCCCTCTCAGAGGGCCAAAGCCTGCCGGGGTCGCGGGACTTATTTCTATTACCGCGACCCCGGAACATAAAGGGCTACTGAAGGACACCGTGGATTTTAGTCCTGCCCTGCCCGGGGTTGGAGGTCTCATTTGATGATTTTACCACGATAAAAAAAAAAAAAAAAAAAAAAAAAAGGGCCACATACTGTGTAGCATGTAAGGATTAGTTAAGCTTATTTTAAGTTACTTTGTCGCATTAGATTATCAGATATCTGTAATGGCAAAGAAACATGTGATAAATAAATAATTTGTATCCATTTTGTTGATAGGTGTACAGTGGAAAGTTTTAAGTAAATCACGTGAGATTAAATTATTTTCATACAAACTTTAATCCCAATTTTCAAGTCTCTTGAGAAAATCCGTATTCAGGTCATAGTAATACATATCACCATAGTCAATTATGGGGAAGATGGGGGACTGAACAACGATTGCCTTTACGTGAGCAAAAGAGATATAGGAACGTTGCGTTCCTGTACCTCTTTTGCTCACACATATCGCTATGCAATCCTAGATACTTGACGTCAAAGGATCAGAATAACAGCGCAGTCAATGATATAATCGGCACTACAGTTAATCCGTTCCACCTCTACAAGTTATGGCTTCCTATAATAGCAGACTGGCACATGTCTGGGTTAACCGCTACCTCAAAACAATCAGTACCCATAGCACGAGTTTTCAGTATTTGAGACGTAAACTGGAACTTTGACAATTTCAAATTGACAATTTTCAAGGAAAAACTTAGTTCTTTCTTCGCACACCAGAGGCGCTGTTCCATTTTTCCATACAAGAAACGCTGTAAATACTGTAAAGTAAAATAGTGAAAACTCATGCTAGGGATACAGATCAATTTTTCACGGATTTTCGGGGCGCACGTTAGAGAGCCAAATCCTGCCGGCGTCGCGGGACTGTCTTATCAAGTATCTATGCCCCCGGATCGCAGTGGGTTATTGAAGGACACCGTAGATTTTAGTCATTACAAGTTTGAATGTGCCTCCCGTCCTTCCCTGATCTGATGATTTTACCACGTATTAAAAAGCCATACCACCAGGGGCATGGCCGGTGGTATTGTGCGTCCGCAGCGAGCTATAGGTATTATACAAATGAACTGGAATGTTTGGGAAGTTGGCAAGTTTGAAATTACATTTAATTACCAATTCAGAAAAAAAGCTATCAGAATTATTTACATTTATTATCTAGAATTATATCCACATTCGAATATAGGGTAAATACAATCAACACATTTATATGTTTACATTGCAAACAGATCAGAATTAAATTAATTCAAAATATTAGCTTGTATCAAAAAAGGTTGGTCGCGCTATACTCTTGGCGATTGGAAATATTCCTGGCCACCACTCATGACCTGCGGAAAATTAGAGGTACTTCATTTTTTATATGGAATTTGATGCTATGACAAAGATACTAGCGCCGCGTCTAAAGGTCATGAATGATGGCGTGTATTTTAAATTTTAATGATTACGTGACTAATGTCAAAATGGTTGCGAGCGGTACGTCCTCCCTCTGAGAGCGCTCCGCGCTGTCTAAATCAAAGAATTTTTTTTTTTTTTTTTTTTTATTATGAATGGCATCTCGCAGGTCAACCTAGAAGAGGTTGTGTGCTGCTTAACCGGACTTTTCTGTGGATGCCATAGATTTTACTCTAAGGCCTCCAGCCAGAGCTTACAAGCTAGGCAAAAAACTATAAACTAAGTGACCGTTCGCTAAGGGCACCCCCTGTGGGGTACGGACCTCGGCTTAGGACGTCACTGACAGAGGACAGCAAGGGACAGGCTGGATCACAATAATATCTTATTTAGGGACTAATTTAAAACTACTGGCTCAGCATCGCGGGCTGGCTCTTGCAAGGGTCGGGGGGGGCATTGACTTGGGCGTCGCGACGGGCGGCCTCGGCGGCGAGGGCGGAATGACGGAGTCGGTCTGTGTCTGTGTTTCCTAAGAGTACTGGTTTCCCTACTGCTCTCCTGGAGGAGAGTGATGGGGTCGTCGGGCTCTACGAGGGTGTGCTTAGGGCGTCGGGTGGTACTGATACGCGATGGTTCGTATCGGGCGGCCGATGCGATCAAGGGATTGGGGTGCCTAATAGCGGAATCGAAGAAGCGCTTGGAAAGGCGCTTCATGAACTGAGCTACGGTGGGAATTCTAAGGTCGAGGTGGAGGGCGTCGTTACGGACATAGTACGGGGCTCCCGTGACTTTCCTGAGAAACCGGTTTTGGAGGACCTGCATTTTATAGAGGACGCGAGGGTTCGAGTGAGCGAAAATGACACACGCGTATGTCATGATGGGACGGATAACCGCGGTATATAGGCGCATTTTGCACTTAAGTGACAGTGAGCTTCTCGCAGTGAGCAAGAAGTGAAGCCTACCCATAACAAAGGACGCGCGGTCGCGGGCCTTTTTGATATGTTCGCGGAAGGAAAGGTGACTATCGAGCGTCACACCTAAGTACTTGGCTTGCTTCGCCCAGGGGATCGGCTTGCCGTACATAGAGATCGGAGAGAGGGAAGGGAGATCACGTTTGCGCGGTTTGGTGAAAAGAACCGCCTGACTCTTATCGGGATTAACCTCAATTCTCCATTTCCTAAACCAAGCGCCTAGGACGTTGGCAGAGGTCTGGAGGGTTTGGGCTATAGCGGTTGAGCTGCGGCCTGTGTAATACAGGGCCGTGTCATCCGCGAAGAGAGCTAACCGAGCCTTATTGCTCTTGGGAATGTCGCTAGTAAACAGCGTGAACAAGAGGGGAGAGAGGACGGCGCCTTGCGGGACGCCAGCACGTATCGGGTGCGGGGAGGAGAGGGCGTCCCCTATGCGGTAGCGGAAAGTGCGGTTCGACAAGAAGTCTCGTATGATGAGCACGAGACGGTCTGGCACACCCATGTGGTAGAGCTTATATAATAAGCCGTTGTGCCAGACTTTGTCGAAGGCCTTCGCGATGTCGAAAAAGAGAGCACCAGTCATCGCACCGCGCTGAAAGCCCGCGCTAATGTGCTCGACTATACGGTGGACTTGTTGGACGCACGAGTGTCCGGACCTGAAGCCGTACTGCTCGTCAGGAATGAGGCGCTTTGATTCGGCGTAATCATAGAGTCGCTTATAAATAAGTCTCTCATAGATCTTGCCGAGAACGTTCAGGAGACTGATAGGTCGGTAACTCGTGGGCTCAGACTTGGGCTTGCCTGGCTTGGGGAAACCGATAACAGTGGCCTCTTTCCATGCCTCGGGAAAGATATTATTGCTCAGAGCGCCATTGAAGATGGCGGTCAACAACATAATGAGCTGGGCGGGGAGGAGTTTAAAAACCCTATTATTGATACCGTCCGTCCCGGGGGCTTTCCGGGGGCGGAGCCCTTTTATGATGTCGTGCACTTCGTCCGGCGTGGCCGGTGGCAGAGGATCATCAGGGTCTTCTACAGGTGGGAGAGAGGACCTACGTTCGACTTCCGAGTCTACCTTGAGGAGGTGACTGCTATCTACCGGTTGGGTGCTAGGAGTGCACTGAGATTCCAGGCTGTCGGCCAGGCACTCGGCCTTCTCAGAGTCGTCAAAGGCGACGCTCTTGTCGGGACGGGTGAGGGGAGGGACGGTAGCCTCCTCGGTAGCGCGCAACTTTCGTTGTAGCTGCCAGTAGGCTAGGTGGGTGGGCTCGAGTTCGCTCAGCATGTCGTTCCAGCGATTCGAACGAAACTCAGCGATGCGTTTCTTTACAGCACGCTGTAAATTGCGCATGTGGGCTTTGTTCGAATCGCATGGAAAGTTGCTGTAGGCACGGATGGCCGCATTCTTCTCGGTTATCAGTTCACGTACGTCAGCGGGGAGATTCCATTTACGATCGCTCGTATCTGGGACTTCCCGTGAGCAATCCGTCAATACGGATTGCACGTGTTCTGTAAACGAGTTGATGGCGGCCGTCGTGTCAGCGACGGAGACAATGTGGTCGGGGATGGAGTCCAAGTGAGGTGACGAGGTCGATTTCAGCAATTCGCTTACTTTCTTCCAGTCAGTCAACACTTTGGTAGGAGGAGGCTGGCTAGGGTCAGAAGGACCCGTGCGCGGAGTCAGGTGCAAGAGCACAGGACGGTGGTCGGAATTAAGCTCGTGTAGCGTCTCAATGGCGTTCAACTTAAGGTTGACATTTTTGAGCAGCGCTATATCGAGGACATCGGAACGACAGTTGGGATCGTGGGGATAGTGCGTATGCTCATAAGGAGCAACGGGGTCAAAATTGAGGGTGGAGCTAAGGTTGAACACTACTCTTCCCCTAGGGGTCGTAATAGTGCTATTCCAAGCTGGATGTTTGGCGTTGAGGTCTCCCGCTAAGATAACGGAATCGCTCATGCCGAAGATAGAGGTGAGATCTCTAACGAGAAGGGACTGATCCTCTGCACCGGTAGCAGGAGGAAAATAGGCGGAGACTATGGTGATGGGCTGATGACCGGTCATGCCTAGCCGACAGACTGAAACCTCGAGGAGCGACTCGAGGGGAGGAGAGACTAGCGGGATACAATGCAGGGACTTTTTGTAATAAATGAGAGTACCACCCTTGTGGCAACGCGACCTATCATTACGAACTAACTGGAAGTTGGCAATTTTGGGATCGCGATGGTGTGGCTTTAGGAACGTCTCCTGGAGAAGGAGAATATCTAATTGGTTATCGCGCAAGAAGGTAGCGAGTTCGTCCCGCTGACCTTGCATGCCGTTAACGTTAAAGAAACCTAACCTGAGGGACCGCGGTTTGAGAACGTTCCTATTCCTAGTAGCCATTGGAGATTAAACTAGGTGGAGGGCTTTAAGAGCTTCCCCTACATGGGGGTGAGAGGCGAAAATAGCCTTATAAGCGTCGGGACTACCGTTGGACGCCCTGAGTTGGGCGGCCAATTGTCGTGCCGACGCTTTAAGGATATTTTCGTAGTTCTCTACGGACTTATACGCGGAGATGATGACCCGCATGTCTTCATCGTCTACAAGGGCCACGGGGCCGGAGCCTAACGGGGGGGACACCAAAACCGGGGCTGCAAGAGCGGTCTTGCGAGCGGCTGCGGGAGCAGTCACGGGAGCCACGGGCTGGGGAGTGGGGACGTCTGGGAGAGGAGGAGCGGGATTGGAGGGCGCTGGGCCAAGGGCTGGGAAAGCCCTTTGGTGGTTCAGCGCGTTCCAGGGAGATGGGCGTTGGGGACCTAATCTATTGGGTATCTGTGAAGAGGGAATCTTCACAGATGGGGATTCCCTCTGCTGGCGGGCGGCAGCGCGCTTCGCCAGTTTGGGAGAAGAAGATTTGGGGGCTTTGGGGCAGCCGCGGTAGTTGGCCGGGTGGCCGACTTGACCGCAAAGGACACAGCTTGGAGGATCTTGGCAGAGGGCCTTATCCTTGGGACGGGGACAGTTGACCGTGCTATGGTCACCTAAGCATTTAACGCACCTGGGAGGTGCGAAACAGTGGGACTGGCTGTGGCCGTACTGTTGGCAGTTGTGACACTGGCCAACAGTATGTGCTTTATAGGGCTTCTCAATTGAGATGCCCGACAGGGAGCACACAGATCGGATTTTGAAGATGGGATGGGGGCCTGTTTCGACTGGGTCGCAGATCACTAGGACCATGTCGTAAAGGTCGCCGCCCCTTGCCTTGTGAAGGCGGTGGACGGCGGAAACAGGGACATTTTGGGCTTTAAGGTCCTCTAGGACGTCTGAGGTGGGAATCTCCTTGGGGATCCGCCTGATCACCACACGGGTGGGCTTCTCCTCAGGGAGAGAAAAAGAATGGTGTGGGATGTTCCTCGAACGAAGAACACGAGAGAGTTCCCTATAGTCCGAAGACGTAGGGGTCGATACCTTGATACCGGTATTGGTACTGGTGGCCTTTATGAAATTGATTTTTAGGTCCACGCAGGCCCTTGAAACATCAGTCCATTTGGACTTTTCGTGAATGAAGATCGGAGGGGGAAGTTTGGGCTTCTTAGAGGGAGCCGCGGTGGGGGTAGCCCTAGGGCTGGAGGGGCGGCTAGCGGGGGCCGGGGAGGGGGTAGGGGTGTTAACCCGAGTGGTCGGAGGAGAGGGGGTAGGCAAAGCCGCGAGGGACTTTTTGGCCTTTGAGGACAAGGAATGTTTTCCCTTGCGCTTACCTAGGACCACGGTAAAGTCCTCATCAGAGGAACCGGCTGAGTCGCTGATCTCACAATCAGACTCGACTGGGCCGGACGTGTCCATACGTTCGGGCAAGGAAGGTTGAGGGACTGAAGGTCCGGGGGTGGCATCGGGTTGGGTCGGGACGCGGATCGCGGGTTCGCGGGACTTGGCAGACTTCGGTAGAATGCCTTGTTCGGCTAACGGGGGAGACAGGGGAGAGTCGCGCCTATCTTTGATGAGCTGCTCAATAGCATTGAGCCTAGTAACATACACATCGCTGAGATTGTTGTTCTCGACGATGTCTCTGAGTAACCCCACAAGGAGGTCCTCAGTAGAAGGAGGAGCCATCCTAAGTGGATGGCATGGGAGTGAAGCTCCCTTAGAGATTGGGGAAAGCCTAACCAGACTAACTCCCCGGGTGGGTGTGCCCGGGGATGAGTAGCCTCCCCTGCCTAGGGATTGTGTACGGCAGGGAGGTGAGTACCTAAGGTGTGCCCTAAGCTTGTAAACCTGTTGCCAATCTTAATGTGCAACAGGGCCCTATTTGGGTCTGGTGCGAAGGGGTAGACACACCCAACCGACACCAGGTGTGTTGCTGTGAACGAAACCAGAGACTGGGTTTGACTAGGAGATCCCCCAAGGCCAAGGTCCCAGCTCCCGACTCCAATAAATTAACCTCGCCCTGAAGGGGTTTGGCGGGATGGATTGGGGCACCACCCTCTTGGTTTCGTTGACACCGTGAGGTTTCCACCAAGAACCACGAAACTGTGGATTTTCCCTGAAGGGGCAAAAACACGTTTTTGACGATTGTCCTGAAAAGGACAGTTTTGTTTGGTAGTCGAAAGACTACCGAGACGTTGTGCGAGCACAACGAAACGCAGCGGCGAACACAGCACAGGCACGGAGCACACACGGGGAGACGTCCGTACGCGGCGGCGGTCAGGCGGCGAGTTTTTTTGTCTAAATCAAAGAAGAAACCGTTCTTGGTTTTATATTGAATTTTGTCGTTGCATATTTTAATTATTTTATACTATTAGTTTACTTTTAAATGGGCTAATTATTTTTTTCATGCAAGCTAACATAGTAAACTTAGTTATTGAATACTTTTTGAATGAATATTCAGTAAATATTCATAGATAAAAAAATATAATTTCGGACGAAAAAATGTCAAATTCTTCCTGTTTTCCAGAATTATTTTTGGTGTATTTCTGAATGAAAAATAAAAATCTGATTAATACACTCCAAATATAAACTTTCAGATGTACCATGGACATTTTCAAATGTTATTTTACTATTATACATTCTATGTAATTCAATTCAAAAGTATGACAAAAAGTAGAATTTTATGAAACATCCTTTGCAGAGACAAGGTTTTTACTCATTTATGTAAACAAATCTAAAAATGTTTTCAATACACTCCACGCAGAAATAATCAAACTTTCTCGAGTATATATTTTTTTTTAATTTGTGGCCATATCCTAACCAGAATCAGGTTAAAAACCTTGCACAAAAACAAGGAAACGTGTGATAGCCCTCTTAAGCTCTTTAAAACTTATCATCTTCATCATCCAAAAGTCCGTTGTTGAAAGAGTCTATTGGTGAAACGGATTTAAACGAATCGTCGATGAACCGGTCATAAATGAATCGTCGTATCGGCGAAAAGTCCAAAGGTGAAAGAGTCTATCGGTGCAACGGCCTTATGTGAATCGTCCTGTCGACGAAACGTCCAATGGTGAACCGGTCGTCGGCGAATCATTGCAGAATCCTAAAAAAGTTGTGGCATTAGCAGTGTAAGCGTCAGCTGTGCTTTACTGAGAAGACATTTATATGTCACTAGGTGGCCCGTCTCTGCTTCGCACGGGTCCTCTAAAACCCGGTCCCGAATGTTAAAAACACAACAAAAAAAGAATTATCCGAATCGATCCAGCCGTTCTCGAGTTATGGGCTTAGCAACACATTTTGCGATCCATTTTTATATTATAGAAAGAAAGACAAGTCCATAAAATTATTTAAAAAATACTTAGAAAGTGTTTGTGAACAGAACATAAACATACCATTAACCGTTCCTAATCTCCGCAAAAATAAATTTCACATTTTCGAGAAAACGCAAATATAAAATCAGTTTTCACACACAAACATGCTAGTTAATGGATTTAAAACTGCGATGTGAACTTTTCCGTACATTTGCGCTGTTGAAGAGCTTTTTCCGTACATTTGCTCTTTTTAAGCACATTGAGTTCTAAAATAATTCCATACTTTAACTATTTCCTACAGGTAATATGCTCGTAACTACTCCTGAACACGATTTTTAAAATTTTACGAATGGAATCTAGTACTCGGTTAAAAGTTTAAGTTTTGTGGAATTCAAACATTTTGTTATAATGATCAAATAGTTTTTGATGGATAGTTGATTTGAGACTATTTTCATTCCAGTTTTTAACTAAATGACTCACAAAACTGTTTTAATAAAAACTGTCAATTTTTGGCGTGATGAGTTTATAAAATGAAAACATGACCGTACAATGAAGATTGAATTACATTAGACATAACTTTTTAGGTGGGTACACGACTTAACGACAAGGACAAGATGTGATCAAATTAATAATAGTAATAGCAGGTATCAGCTACAAAACGTCGTCAAAAGGCTTGTGTCAAAATTGTTAACATGCAAAAGAGTTAAAGTTTCACTAGAATGTTTTTCCAATATGTCTTAACGATTTCCCAATGTAGACCAACTTAATTATCATTTCTTTTTCTTGTAAATTGACATCACAATTTTTAAATTTCGATGTCGATTAACCTTTTAAAGCTTAACATTACACTTTAAATAATTTAAAAAAAAAACACTGTAACGGTTATCCGAGAACGAGGAACGCGACTACCATTAAGTACTAGAAGCTTGAAAAAATCATTAAACAAAAGAATCCAACAGATAAATATTGTAATTCCATGATGAAGTATCACTGCTTATCCTATCAATTTAAATCCACACACTTTATCAATGTCTTAAGAAAACAAGGGTTCTATTCACGCTCAGTCATGTCCTTGAAATAAATAACCAACACTTAATGTATTGTATTATTCCATTTGTTAGAAAAGTTTGCCAAGTTTTTGATCTTTCTGAAGTACCGTTATGTAAATCCGATGAAAACACTTCACTTAATAAATATATGTTCTCGTGACTTTTAGCTATACAGGGTTACTGGTTAAGTCGACCTAACCGTCGAATTTTACGACGTTTAGGACGCTAAAGTGATACTTTTTGGATGGCTTATGAACGACACATTCTATTGAAAACAGTAAATTTGATAAATTACTCAAACATTGGAAAATAAATGGCTAAAGTTCAAATATTGATTATTTTTTTTGGAGCTACCCTTGTCTTTCAGGCCAAAATTCTCAAAATAAATGTATGGTACTAGATGTGCAGATTACAGCAAAAACACTGCTGTCTCATTAGCTTTTTAAAATGGTACCACAATATCCACTTTTAGTAGGAACATGGCCGAAAAATAAGGGTTGATTCTGACAAGGTGGTTTTTTAACCAAACTCGTCAATACACTTTTAGCCGATTTAATTAAAAGAAGGAGGTCCTAAATTCAAATTCACATTTCTATTCGTCAATCGACTTCCTCCACTTGCAGTCCGACTTTTCTTACTTATTCTGTTGTGTTTTTTTTTGTTACCTAAAGCTATGTTATTCTTGTTTATCCTTTTGCTGTATAAATACGTACATGAATAGCTCTACCTTCTTCCGACCCATGGTTGTGACAAAACACAACCAATTGACCACGCAACAGGTATTGAGTCACAAAGCTAACACCACATAATGATATCAAGAAAAAATCGTAACAAAGAAGATACATGAATTAAAAAAAACGTTTACAATTAGCGGATAAGACATATTTCAGTGGGAGAAGATCATCCATATTCAAAAAACACAGTCGAATTTAGAATAATTATGCTCCTTTTTTTGAAATTCGTCGAAAACTAACGAAACAATTCGTCGAAAAGAACAAGTTTTGTTAAAATACCTACCACGTTGACAGTATCAACCCTTATTTTTCGGCCAAATTCTTACTAAAAGTGGATATTGTGGTACCATTTTAAAAAGCTAATGAGACAGCAGTGTTTTTGCTGCAATCTGCACATCTAGTACCATACATTTATTTTGAGAATTTTGGCCTTTGACGAAAATATACTTTTATATATTTTTGTCAAAGGAGGGGTGCTAAAAAAAACAGCTGCGTCAGAAACAAGAGCTACAACGACTAAAACCTGTAAAGTAACTATTTAATGAAAAATTATCATTGGAAGTCAGTGCTTTTGTTTTATATTTCCTTGACTTATTTTCACCAATTTCAATTTTATAGGTTTTTGTGTTTATTTTGAAGTCGGTTTCAGTTATTCAATTTTTTTTTTAATTTATCACCGAGTGGTATTTATTAAAACTGTGACGAGTACAGGCATAATATTTTTTTAATGCGAACAATACAATAAAAATGGCAATGTGATAGCAGCAATCGCCGATGATTTGCTGTTATTTATTGGAGAGTTCCCTCGATTTCTCTAAAATCCCGTCATCAGATCCTTTCAAACAAAAAAAGAATTGTCCAGTCCAAGCATCATTGAAAAATCGGGGAACATACATTAAAAAAGGTTTCGACGAAATAAGAACCTACTATTTTTTTCAAAGTCGATAAAAAAAGATACCAGACCTACGGTTTCAAACATATCCTGTCCTCTCAGTCTTTTTGTAAACGCCTACCTCCAATCACTACCTTATGTCAATATAGGAGAGTGCTACCATGCATGATGGACGACGGGAACGGAATATACCCTCACATGGATTTCAGCATAAATCTGCATACATTGCAGCTGGAAACCCATGTCGTGGGTATTGAGCCTTATTTTTGTTTGGTTATGGATATTTTTTAAAGTGTCAATTAAAAAAAAAATGTGTTTGGATATCTGTTGAACCGTGATTGAAAATTTTCAGGGATGGATATTACTTGTGTTATGAAAAAATATTTATTTTTAATTCCACCTGATAAAAATCCAAGCTTGGAAGCAGGATGCATTGTTGCTGGTTTTTTGTCTCGGGAAATAAAAACATTTTTTTTTTCATAACACTTTATTGTCTGGGAGTTCAGCAAAGTAAATGATTCTGTTATGTTGAGTGGTGTTATTATTTATGTTTAACAGTTTAATTTTATGTTTAGAACATTCCTCAAAAATGCAACTGACACAATTCTACTAACACAGTCACAGGTATTATAATTATTCTTTTTTTTTTCTACCGTGTCGTGGGTGCGTTAACAAACATAGTAACTCATCACAAACACCCAGACCCAGAACAACTACTTGCAGATCATACAAAAATATTTGTTCCGTGCGAGGATCGCACCTGCGACACGTTGGGCAGCAGTCGATCACTCAGCCACTGGTCCAACCGTGTCGTCATTTTACTGGATGTTGGCTTCTTTTTAATTATTTTTTTACAAAATAACACTGTCTCCTCAATCAACGGCGTTGAGCTCAGCGTGATGTGGTCATCATCATCATCAGCCTATAATGTTCCCACTGCTGGGACACAGGCCTCCTTTTTGAGAGAGGGAGTGGGCCATAGTCCACCACGCGGGCCAAGTACGGATTGGTAGATGTCACGTTCATATCTTCGAATTTTTGGTTCTACGGTATGCCGGTTTCTTCGCGATGTTTTGCTTAACCTTTTTGAGAGCAGTGGTGGTGAAATAAATTACACAAAGTTATGCGCCTGGCGGGGTTCGAACCCACGACCTACAACTCGTAAGTCGGGACCGATACCACTGGGCCACCACTGCCCAATACCACTGGGCGGCCACTGCCCTGATCTGGTAATATGACAATATTTCTGCTTAAGCTTTCATACATTACCAGCTTGAGTCTTCGCACAATCTTGCGTACTTTAGTCACGTCTTTTAGTAGCAACACAGAATTCCTGGAAATCGTCGAAAGGCGGCATTAGGCGAGCTTGATTCTTGAAGCCTAATTAGAATTATGTTAGTTGAGAGTGTTCTTGTTCAGAAACTAGTTACTTTGTAGGTAATTAATTAGTGTATTAGGTCGTAGTTTCAGCCAGAAGTTTTGTCAATTACTCATATTGTTAGTATTAGTTGGATAGTCCGTATGTTATGAGTATTTCAATACTCGCTAGGATTTCAACAGATGGACTGCATTTTAACCGCATTTCGACTGCTGCCAGCCAAATGCCAAAAAAATAATCTTTACAGATTTGTCTTAACCATTGCGTGGGTTCGTTTCCCGGGTCGGGTAAATAGTGCTATTTGATTTTGTTTTCTATAAGATTTTCTCAGTAAAGCAACCTGGAGTTTGGACGTTGGCGGTGTAATACACCCGTGGCTTGGAAAGCACGTTAAGAGCCGTTTTTCCTGCGTCTGATTGGATTGGATTCTTATCGGACAGAGAGTGCATCCGCAACTGCGCACACACTTGTGTTCTATAATAATGATGTCTTGCACATGCATAGCTACCTGATATCCACCGAGATTATGGCCTTTGTGGCCGAAATCGGTTAGAAGGACTATTAATAATATTTTAGAACATACGTAAGTATTGGTATCATGGGGTGCTAAGACAGGAAACCTCTCTCACCGGGTCTCTTTGCCCGTATGCGGATAGTCTGTCGTGTGGACGCTCCAACGCGTGTCCCTCTAATCAGCAGAGGGCACAGCGGCGGAGCGGGCTTGCGGACGGTGAGTAATGGGTAGCTCGCCGTCCGACCAAGGACCAAGCCCGGGTCGGTGTCGCGTCGTGTTTCGCGCCAAATGCCTGCTGGGGTCGCGGGTTCTTCTTAACCCAGGTTACCGTGGCCCCGGAACGTAAAGGGCATCCGAAGGAACACGGGTGGATTTTAGTCACTAAGAGTCTGACAGTCCCTTCCGCCCCACCCGGGGCGGGAGGACTCAATTGATGATTTTAACACCTAAAAAAAAAAATTGGTATCATCATAATTATGTTCATTTGAGGGCAGCGCCTAGTTTTTTTCCATGGAAGGTTTTAAGTATGACCCAATAATTTTAATAACAAGAGAAACACGTGCCTTCTTAAAAGGGCGTTTTTAACCCTTTATATTTTTTTCTTAGCTGTTTGTGCATGCCTCTCTTTGTAAGGTTTGTAAGGTCATTCCACCATCCAAAAACAAACGATTTCTTTATGGTTTTTTTTATAAGACTTCTACGCTTTGAACGCGCATTGATTTTCGAAGCCTTCAACTGAACTTTTTGTTGAAAACAAGGCCTGGTAGGTAGATTTATTTTTCTTTTCTTTAAAATTTATGAATGTAGGAATATAGGGGTAAGGATAACAAATTTGTGTTAACAATCGAAGGCCTTGGCATTTCAAATACGAGGAAGGCTTTGTTTTATATCCCCCTTCATGAAAAATCGGCTAAGCGCTAACCCGGTTGACACTGTAAGTGCTAAAAACTGAAAAAGGACTGATACATTATGTAAACATGATACAACAAAAATATATAATATTGTAACTACCCATCACTTTTGTAAGCAATATAGGTACTTGAATTATAGCTAAATAAATTGCAAAGATAATTAGTCTGTCAGTCAAAATCTTGGAAAATAATGGAGAACTATTTATTGTTTTTGTATTGTTTTGAATCAATATTAACAAAGATACGTAGATAATTATCAAAACACGAGAGTCGGACTCGTGACGTTTTTACTAGTAAGAATTATCCCACCAGAAACATTCTAATACTGTAAAATTTGTTGTACAAAACTAGCTAATCCAAGCTCGATGGAGCTGCTTGTTTATCTCTAAAATGTAATGAAATCTAGAAAAAGTCGTGTCAATTCAAAGGTTCCTTACTTATAGTGTTGTGTGACTTGGCCGTTGAAAGGTACAGAAGGGTACAAAACTATGACGAGGCCCCCTCTCAGAGGGCCAAAGCCTGCCGGGGTCGCGGGACTTATTCCATCACCGGCACATAAAGGGCTAAAAAATTAAAATCCACGGTGTCCTTCAATACACCGTGGATTTTAATTAGTACAAGTCTGATAGTCCCTCCCGCCCTGCCCAGGAAGGGAGGACTCATTTGATGATTTTATCACGTAAAAAGAAAGGGTACAAAACCAGATGCTCCAAGACACCATCATCATCATCATCATCATCATCAGCCGGAAGACGTCCACTGCTGAACATAGGCCTCCCCCTTGGACCGCCACGCCGAACGACAATTCGCCACACGCATCCATCGGTTGCCCGCGACTCTCACGATGTCGTCGGTCCACCTAGTGGGAGGCCTACCTACGCTGCGTTTTCCGGTCCGTGGTCGCCACTCGAGAACCTTTCTTCCCCATCGGTTGTCAGTTCTACGAGCGATGTGGCCTGCCCATTGCCACTTCAACTTGCAAATTTTACGAGCTATGTCGGTGACTCTGGTTCTTCGCCGAATATCCGTGTTCCGGATTTTATCCCGCAAAGAAACTCCGAGCATAGCTCTTTCCATTGCTCGTTGAGTGACTCTTAGTTTCTCTAAAAGGCCAGCAGTCAAAGACCACGTTTCAGAGCCATATGTAATCTCTGGCAACACACACTGGTTAAACACCCTTGTTTCACCCTTTTGAGACACTGCGGGATTCTCGATGAGAAGATATCACGTAGCTTCCCAAACGCTGCCCATCCTAGTTGGATTCTTCGGGCGACCTCTTTCTCGAAGTTGGACCTACCTAACTGAACAATCTGTCCAAGGTAAGTATAATGGTCTACAACTTCGAGAGTATCATTCCCAACAACAACCGGTACGGGCGCCACATGGACATTCGACATGACTTTCGTCTTGTCCATGTTCATTTTAAGGCCGACCCGTTGGGAAACGATACTGAGGTCGCGGAGCATAGCATTGAGGTGCTCCAACGATTCTGCCATGATGACTATATCATCGGCAAAACGAAGGTGAGTGATGTATTCGCCATTGATGTTGATGCCGAGTCCGTCCCATTCCAAGAGCTTGAAAACGTCCTCCAACGCGTTCGTGAACAGTTTCGGAGAAAAACGTCTCCCTGTCTCACGCCTTTCTGCAATTGGATTGGTTTCGTGCTCTCTTCCTGAAGTCGGATGGACATGGTGGCGTTACTATACAAACACTTCAATACTTCGATATACCTATAGTCGATATGACATCGTTGGAGGGACTGCAATACTGCCCAGGTTTCGATTGAATCGAAGGCTTTTTCATAGTCCACAAACGCTAAACATAATGGCCGATTATACTCCTCTGTCTTCTGTATAATCTGGCGGAGCGTGTGTATGTGGTCTATGGTGCTAAAACCTTTTCGGAAACCGGCTTGCTCGGGAGGCTGGAAGTCATCAAACCTGCGTTCGAGACGGTTCGTAATGACTCTTGAGAACAGCTTGTAAACATGGCTCAGAAGTGAGATTGGCCTGTAGTTCTTCAATAAGGTGTTGTCACCCTTTTTGAAGAAAAGAACAACCACACTCCTGTGCCATGCTTCTGGCGTAGTGCCTTCGAGTATGACGGAATTAAATAACTTCTGGAGGACTAGAAGTACCGGTTTTCCACCCGCTCTCAGAAGTTCTGTTGTGATTCCGTCATCGCCCGGCGCCTTGTTATTTTTGAGCTGTTTAAGAGCCATTCTAATCTCGTACAGGCTGATGTCCGGGATATCCTCAGTGTAGTGCCGAGTCAGTTTAGCTCTTGCGTCTCGAGCTGTACCGACACTGGGTTGTCGTGTAGATGTGTATAACTGTCCGTAAAACCTCTCAAGCTCTCTCAGGATCTCCGGTTTCGTCGAAATGATGCTGCCGTCGTTAATCTTCAGCCCTGTCATTTGGCTTTGCCCAATAGACGAATTCTTTGCGAAGACTTTTGAGCCCTGGTTCCGCTCGATCGCCTCTTTGATCCGTGCTGCACTATAGGCACGCAGGTCACGTCGCATTGATTTCGAGATTCGTCTATTGAGTTTACCATATTCCGACATATCAGCTGAAGATTGCAGCCTCATCTCAGTCCGGTCTTGCATCAACTTGATGGTTCCGTTCGAGAGCTTTTGAGGTTTATTGCGGCGTGGGGTCTTATAGAACTTAGACCCCACAGCTTGGACAGTTTCCACCAACCCATCGTTAATCTCGTCCACAGTTTCGCATTCGGTTAGGCACTGGAAGCGATTGTGCAGTTCGAGTTGGAAGTGTTCGGGGTTCTGGATGTGGGCAGGACCAGGTCGGAGCGTGGACTTCACCAGACGAGCCCTTTCAAGCTTCACATTGATATTCAATGTGCCTCTGACGATTCGGTGATCGCTACCGGTTTTTACCTTGGCGATCACAGAGACATCAGTGAATATTCGCTTCTTGGTCGTCATGATGAAGTCGATCTCATTTCTGGTAGTACCATCGGGGCTCATCCACGTCCACCTCCTGGATGGCCGCTTCTGGAAGTAGGAGTTCATCAAATGAAGCTCTTCCTTTTCCATGAAGTCGACCAGTCGCTGGCCCCTATGGTTTCGCTGCCCATACCCAAATGGCCCCACTCTCAACTCATCGCCATTCCGTGCGCCCACCTTCGCGTTGAAGTCCCCCATAACAACGGTGAAGTATGTTTCGGAGGTATGTATGGCCTCGGATATCTCCTCATACAATGCCTCTACTTCATCATCAGAATGTGTCGAGGTCGGCGCATATACCTGTATGACCTTCAACGAATACCGGTTGGTTATTCTGAGTATAAGGTATGCTACCCTGCTCGACACACTGTCGACCTTCATAACGTTGTTGATGAGGGACCTGCGGACGAGAAATCCCACACCACCCTGGGATTTACGGTCTCCTTCCCGGTAGAAGAGCATGTTGCCGGAATCTAGAACCATCGTATCCTGACCCTCTCTTCGGATTTCAGATAATCCCAAGATATCCCAGCGCATTTTGCTCAATTCTTCCTCCAGCGCGATAATCTTCTCATCGGTCCTCAGTGTGCGGATGTTGTGTGTTGGGTGGTAGCGGGGCATCTGCCGGGGATTCTTCGCACCCCCTGCTCCGCCGTTACTCGGTCCGCTACCCAGACCAAGAATAGCGGAGCTGCCGGGGACGGGGGGCCGTGTGCTTTGATTGTCAATCATAATGGGGGGGGGGGGGGGGTTGCCATAATCCCCACGCTTGGCAGGCGGTAGTTTAAGAACGTACCCGGGTCCACAGACACCATGCACCAATCTATTACCAGAACCGCTACCCATTAACGATGGAAAATTGCCACTTGGAAAACGTTGATTCTATAACCGTTCAATTGTAGGCTTGATGAAGCTGCGTATCTCATTAATACTTATGTATAGGCGAGCCTGAAACAAACCGACAATTTTTTTAAAGGTATTAAAAAATATAAAAGAAAACATTTGGGTCAAACTATTTTTGATAATATAACTTGAGGACTAATAATAATATTTTAAGTCATCTTGTCAATTATTGCGAGTTTAGAAAATGAGGCTTTCTGTCTGTGAAGTTTTAATTGTATTTACTTCAATAGACTATTAGACGGCACTTTTTACTGTCTAGATTATTTAATAATTTATTTTAGTTCTTGCTGTCCGTTGGCAAATGGCGACTTCTTAATTAAACAAAAATATGTTATTGTCTGATACTATGGGTATAGGTAGGTAATTATATTATCAGAATATTGCCATCCACTGCTGAACCTAAGCTTCCTCCAAAGAGCGCCAACCATCTCGGTCCTGGGCAGCCCGCATCCATCCACTGCCAGCCACCTTCCTTAAATCATCACTTAATCACCCATCTTGCAGCAGGTAATTAATCAATTTGAAATTAAATTTCATAAACGAGCTCTTCTCACCATAGAACTAAAAATAAAATGTGTTGTAATATTTAACTAAAAACTAGACTATCACAAGTAAAAACCATTTTTTTATATTAAAATCAAGGAAGTTTGTTTGTCGTTAGGTAACATCTTACACCACAATAGTATCTGCCTAATATGGCAATGCTTCTTGCCTTTAGGGCTTTTTTCGTTTTTTTTTCTGTTCCTTATTAATTTATACACCTATTATTGTGACTTGTGATATTTTTATTTATTTCGCCCTTGGTGACCAGAACAGCTAACCTACACATTTTCCTAGAAAGCCAATTTAGTTTTTTTCTTCACGAAGAGTGATTGACGTAAAAATACGTAAATTACAAGAGCGATTACCATTTAAATGCCAATTTCCTTGAATACATTAATGTCTATTTATTTGTTTTTATTCTGTTAACAAAATGGCCTCGCTCTCTGGCCTCATTGAGTTTTGACGTTAATGACTGTGAGTAAAAGTTCGGTAAGAAATAAATAGTTTTACAGGCTTTTCAAGAGACATTCGAATTTAATTTAATTTTCTTTTTCCTTTGATAAAATTTAATCACTTGTTAAGTTTGCGGAATATCACTGAATGTGTTTTGTATTATTCGTTATTATAGTTTAGACTATCTGACCCCGCAAACTTCGTAGTGCCTCAGAGTATTTTTTTTGTCATATTACTTAAATATGCGAGCGAGCCTAACGAACAGCAATTAAATTTGAAATATATAGATTTTATAACAATCACTGCAGGCACTAAAACATTTTTCATTTACATATAGATCTGTTAAGAAAAAACGAGATGGAAGGGAATATCATGAAAATCATCGTCTAATATTTTCGGGCGCCACCACCGCCCGGACGGACTCACTTATCTTTCCAACACTTTACACATCCTGCCTAGTACCCAAAGATTATTGAAGTAACCTGCAAAAAATATAACACACAAAATGAACCCTTATCATCACCGCACGGGTGCCAAATAACGCCACAAAAATGGTCGTTTCATAGACTTAATCGCGTGTGTCGTGGGTTTAGTGCTGCTTCTTAATAAGGCCCACTTTACGGCAAAGGATCACTGGCATAATAACTAAGGCCCTTTGTCCACGGTGACTTTTTGTAGTGATGTCGCGCGTCGCGTAAGGTACGATTCAGACCAACCGGCCGGGCCGACCGGCATATTACAATGCGGCAAAGAACATTGAAATGTATCAACAGTAATTACAGTTCATTTTTGCATGGCAAAGTTATCTCCGTCGGCATCCCGCGACACGTAGCGACGTGTCCCGAAGTTGGTTGGTCTGAATCTTACCTAAACAAGCATTTTTGTCGCTTCTATCGTGACGTAGTGCCCTTTGCAACACACGGCAGAACCACGTCAATATTGCTTGATCAAGGTCCTTCGTCAATAGCAAATTATTGTTGCACGTTATGTAAACTCGCTACTATGTAGCTGTTATGGGGTCTTTGTGGGTCTTGCAACGTATGACAGAACATTTATATAAAAGTGCGTCAACATGATCACTGTATAGAGGTAAATGCGCGACAATTTCAGACAACATGCAATATTCTTGCTGTTGTCGTTGCCCTATTCTTTGGTTGCTTACGTGAAGGCAATACCAAAGTGTATTTCAGATCATCCAGCCGTCTTCCATGAAGTCTGTCGCGACAATATCGAGTGTACTGCGCTAGTGCGACAAACGGAACTGCGATGAACGCTTGTGCGATAAAACTGTACTGCCACACACCATAGTTCGAATGCACGCTTGTGTGACACACTGAAGATCGACATCACGCTCGTGCGACAAACTATTTGTACAACTGAGTGAGACACCACCGTAGTGCGGCAGTACGGTAATTTGACATACAAGTGTGTGATAGTAGTTTAATGGATAACACCAGGGTGAAAAAAGAAACTATGTTACTGGATATGGATGAGACCTAAGAATTGTATACATTTTATAGATTTCCGGCGCTTCTATCAAGTGGTGTGTTAAGGCTCAAACAGTGGTATTTTTTTTGTGCAGTCAGCACACTTGTCCAGTCCTAGCCAAGCGAACTTTTGAGCAACATCAGTAATTTGTGGGTTTCGTATCAAAATAACTACATTCATTTTAACTACTACCGATATAACTACGGTCGAAAGACCTATCGGTTGGTATAACTAATGGTCGTTTCACATAAGTTTGTTACAACTAATGTACGAAATACCTAATGGACAATTCATCTACGTTTAATTCACCTACGGTTAGTTCACCTACGGTTAACTTACCTACGGTTAGTTCACCTACGTTTAATACACCTACGGTTAATTCAACTACGGTATATTTAGCTACAATTAATATCTCTGTTACTGTATGTGTGTTAACATGCAAACGTCGACGGAGCACCGCTCCGCGGTGCTCCTACATCTGGGTGGTTTAAAAAAAATAACCATAATCCCCTTCTAACCTAACCTGTCCGTGTCGGGGTGCCCCAAGTCGTTTTAACGATTTTTTTTTCTCATTTCCCCGTTACATACACTCCTATCTAAATAGCAGCTCAACAACTTTATGCTTTTGAACGAGAAAAAGACGGTTGACTTCAGGGGCACCTCGAGGTTCGGTTTGGTTAGGTTCCTTTAAACCTTGTTAGACAGAAAAAGGAGCCCCGCATAGCGGGGCTCCGTCGACCTTTCTTCGAAAGCCCTCTTCCTCCGCTTTAGAAATAAAACGAGCGCGTTTTGCTTATTAAAAAAAGTACTGTAGGCGAGTCGTGCATTAGGTATTCCAAGCGTAGTTAAAACAACCAATATCTTAAAAGAACATTAGATGAATCGTTCGTTAGTGCAATCAATTTGAGTTCAATCAAAATTATGTCAGTTGAACAGTAGTTGAGTCGTCCAATGTGTGTCTTGAACTTATGTGAGTCAACCGTAGCTATTTCGACAGTAGTTTAAATGAACGTAGTTATTTTGATACGGAACCAATTTGTGTCGTGTCGACGACATCGCTCCAGAAACTCACAGTGGACGCGTGTCCTAAGGTATGGGCCACCCGTGGCCCTTATATGACCCTCTTCATTGGGTATAAACTTTATCCGCTAATTTAGACCGTATCTTGGTTTACGTCCTCTATTATGAATTATTATAATAATCGTAGTGTTAATATTGTGATTTTAGGCACGTTTAATTTTATGTTGGTATTAAAATAATAATTCTTGGGAAGCTAAACTTTCATAGTTCACAGGTAGTTGATGGGTATGAATAGGAATGTACGCAAACATTAACTCCAGTAGTAAAATCTTTTCCTTTTGAATATTATAGCACTTTTGAGTCCATCTGTCGCGATTGCATTTGAAATTAGAATTCGTTATTTAGTAACAGACTCATTTCTATACATATTTAGCAGGAAGACGATTCCATCGTTTTCATCTTCCTAGCATCGGCAAACCGAGCACCTGTCTCGACATTTCAAAAGTAACCCTCAAGGGCCTATTATGTAAAATAAAAAAAAAAAGTGGGAAAACGTGTTTGATTAGATAGATTTACCCTTATCCAAAGTATTTGGGGTCAGCGCAATACATTTTTTTCGACCATTCTCCCCTGTCCGACTTCACGTCATTATTTACTACTTTTCCTTACGTGAGAAATCACTTAACGCATCCATCTTCATTTTGGCCTTTCTTACTCTTCCCATTCATCAACATCGGCGAAGCGGTTAAATGATTGGCTGAACTTGACTACGTTGAGTATTGCCGGCTCAATTCAGATACGGTACTAGATGTGGGTGTATGTGAGTTTAAATGTTTGCAAGCATAAGATACAAAAATCGGTTTATTCTGCGTTCAACCCCCAAGATTTACTACCCTCTTCCGCGTTCGACCCCTAAACGTTTCCACATTCGACCCCTAAGATTCATTCCACCTGCGGGGCGGAAGATTCACAAGAAGAACCAGAGTCACCAACAGCTCCTAACATTTTCAAGTCGAAGTGGCAATGGGCAGGCCACATCTCGCGTAAAACTGACAACCGATGGGGATGAAAAATTCTCAGGATTTTATGTTTTTAAATAAATATAAGAAAAGAAAAACAACGTTTAAGTACATACTGGAATCTGGGGTAAAAAATACCTCTTGATCTTTGACCCGAATTCTAAATTAGGGTAAACAATAAAAGTCAAACATTTGCTTAGAAAATTGTATGTAGGTACTTAATAACCCATATTTTTATGGAACGTGTGTGAATTCCTTATTGTACTCATGACTTAAGGGGATGAGGGGATGGTGACGTGTTTTTTGTTGTGAACATGTCTATTATTGACAAACAAATATGTAGGTTGTTTGTTTGTGCAATGTTTATTTGCCGTTTCTTAATAACGAGGACATTATTTAACTTCCTTTACTAAGAAACTCTGAACATAATTTCCGGGTTTTCCGAGATTGAGCAGTGCTAAAAACTATCAACGTACATTTTCATCGTAAAATAAGTCAAGTAGGCACACTAGACTATTAACCACTTGACTTATTTTACGATAAAACTTAGGCTAGTATCACCTCATAAAAACATATTCAAATAAACTTCATGAAGTAATAACAACTCATGAAAGAAAATTTGATAAAATTGAAAATGATGCAGTCGCACCCGACAGAAAAAAGTGAACTTAATTTTTTTGTTGGCTGATAAAATACCAGTTAAGGCTGATAACAATAATAATATAAGTGGTCTTAAAATAGAAATACATTCTGCCAAGCTATAGGTAGCTTAAAACTATAAAAAATCAAAGTATTTTTTTTCCGTTTTACCCTTATTTTTTTTTGCAATCGCTGTTGTACTTTTTGTTTCAGCCTAAATGGTTCCGGTTCACTGAAATCCGATATGCAAATCACTGGATTTTTTTTCAGTGGAAAGTTCGTGATTTATTAAACAACATTTTTCAGGCTCAAAATTGTTTTACGGCTAGGCTGCACGGTTATTCGTATTTTTTTTCCTGTTCTGCCTACCTATTATTGCTCATTTTTTGCAGTGAACCCGAATCAGATATAATTATGTAATATATATATATATATAAAGAACTTATTAAAAACTTACGATAGTCTTTTAATTTTCATGTTAAAAAAAAAGTTGTCGCACACTAAGAATTTCTTCCTGTATCGTGGATGCGTTTTATAAACAAAGAAACTTACATACACAAACACCCAGGCCCGTAGCGACTAGGTACTTACAGATCATACAAATATTTGTTTCGTGTGGGGATTGAAACCGCGACACGCTGCGCAGCATTCGACCAACTGTGTCGTCACGTTTAAATAAGATGATCTATCTTTTAAATTCGTAGATTTGGTAGTAATATTAATTTTACGTTAGAGAAAATATTGGAGTACTAACTACAAACTATCAACTCCCTTCATTCAAATAACTTATTTTGACAACACCAGTTAATTTATTAAAAAACTGTCAAAACACGATTGTTCCATAGATTTCGTTTGACATCAGCAATATGTAACATAATTAATTTTCAAACTCAATTTAATGAACTATTTATTGATTTTAATGAAACTAAAAATCTAATTCCACAGATAATTAAAACGTTAATCGAGTTTGCAACAAAATAAAGCTGCTTTTTAAACGAAGTTGTCTTATAGTTAATTACGTACCTAGTCTTATAGTTAATTTTTAACTATCTTATGTCTGCGGCGTTGCCTCTGTCAATTTCGATGAATTATCTCAAGAGAACCTAAGACCGTGATATATTTTATTACTGGATTAACATCAAGAACATAAATTATCTGCCTTCCGGTGTCGCGGGGCTGTCTTTCCCCAGGTAACCGCGACTGTGGAACGTAAAAGGGCTATTGAAGTATCACCGTGGATTGTCACCACAAGTCTGACAATGTCTCCCGTCCTGCCTGGGTAGAAAAATAATTGAACTGTTTTATTTTTTTTTAATTCTAAATAGATAATAAAAAGAATAAATTGTATAATAATAATAATAATAAACCCGCAGGGCAGCTTGTGGCGAGCTGTTGGGCAGTTGCGACCCACACGGACCTGATCTCCCGGGAGATATCTCGTTCCTCATCTCTGGCTTGCCTTTATTGGCCGGTCAGAGTGAACACTGACGAGGAACAGACCTCCCACCTCTTTCTTGCATTAATCGGCTGGCTAGAGTGGAGATTCGCAAGAGCAAACGTGCTCGGAGGAAGGAAGTATTTCAGTAAGTGTTTGTAGGGATCGACCATACTTCCGGGTTCCTGGTCGATTCTGAGAACCGTGAAATTCCTCTCCACTCCTCAAGCACCTCAGGATATGTTTGCCCCTTGTCGCTACGTCACCTAGTGCTAGCGATATGTTTGGGGGCCCATTTGTTGAGTGTGCAAGTCACCCCCTGCCAGCGTATCTATGTATATTAAACATTGATAAGGCAGGGGCCATAGTTTTTCCATAGTTATATATAACCAACCCACCATACCCACCAAACGCCATAACCCAGTCTTTTGTTTCCACATTCCGCAATAGTCTAACTCTAACCGGGGGTTGTCCTTGGGTATACTGGCATAGTGCATACAGGAATAACCGCCGGTTTGGGCCTCATTTCATTTAAATTGCGTAATGGGCCTCTGCAAGATGGCTTCGGCTCCTGGCATGCCCTTTAAAAGTCCGGGATCCCATGATCCCGAGATCTTAAAAGATGTAGAAATAATAATAATAATAGTTTATTGGAACAAATAACATATTACAATTAATGTGTAGGTACGTTAATACCGCGTTAGTTAAGTAACTGAGTTGCAATTATTATGCGCCCACCCCTGGAGCGAATTAAAATAAGTGTTCCATAACAATAGAAAACAAAATAAAATTAAATCAAAAACTAAATCACAATTAAAATAAAAATTAAATTAAAATGATGATAAAACAAAATTTTGGTTATTTATACAATGACAAAAGACACAATAAAATCTATCGCAACAAAAAAGATATCCATATTTCAAAATCATAGCAAACATTTTTATCAGTATTTTTTGAAACCCAATTAATAACAAAATTAGTCCGACTTATTCGCCTCGTCTACTTCAAATTTCGTTAAAGAGGAACATAAATTATGACATCAATTTTCCCCACCAAATTCCCACTTGTGGGAAAGTAGACGTCGTGAGATTCGATATACGAGAAGCGAGATATATCGTGGCGTGCGAGTACTTCTTAGATAAGTGTTTCTGTCAACTACATACCTCTTGACTTGAGATGTCAGATGTTATGTCAAGTTCACAACGCCATATTTCAAGTGTAAGCTTAATTTGGTTTATAACATTTGAAGAGGATTAGATAATAATAATATTGTAATTACGAAAATTATGTTCCAGCGTTCTGGGCACATATATGAACTTAAATTTCTAAATAATAGGAAAGGTTTCACATTACGAGTTGAACGCGTTCAATGCAAGATGATGATTGTGTTGTGATGGGTTGGAGTTTTAAGACCAGTAGGCTTACTCTCGACACTCGATCTCAAATGGAATTGGAAATTGGGATCGAGATCTTGTCATTTGGCACTCTTGAATGCTACACTAGCTCACGATTCGAATTTTTTGGAACTAGTTGAAATTGAGTATTTTCGATTGTATTTAATTTTGGCACTCTTGACTAGGTTTTGACAATAACGTTTCGAGTTGAGAATCGAGTTTGGGATCGAAGCTACACAGTTTTGAAGAGTTTACTTTTTTGTGTTCGAGTGTTTCGTAAACTGCGAATATATCCAAAATAATGGCACGACTGGCACTTATATTTGATATTTTAGCAAGTTCGAATCATTACTGTAACAGGAGGAGACGTCAAATTTTACTGAGCTCTAACGTTAACCTTCGACAATTGGCGAATTTGACATCCCTAGAATAGCAACTTTAGAAAATTTTTCGAAAAAATGACGTCATTAGAAATTTTTGTCGAGTTCGACACCATCTCTAAAACCGAGGATCAGCCCCTGAGCCTTTTTGGCGTAGCCGTGAGACACACAACAATTCTTTGTTTGGTTTTTACTCTTGTTTTAGATGTAAGTCCTTTCTATTTTTGTGTTTATTTTAATTTTAAATGTTGTGTGTATCGTGGTCTCTTTTGCGCCAAATAAATGTTTTTTTTTCTTTTCTTAAGGAAGTTTGAATTTGTTTGAATTTGAAATATTTGTTTTAAGACTAAAAAAACATAATTATCAAGCTATAATTAAAGCTTACGATTTAAGCGTCACACGGTTTGCCCCATCGTTAAACTTAGCTAACCGTAGATTCACAGAAAGGGTAATTCACTGGAAATTAAGACACTTTCTCTTACCACGGAAAACACCTAAAGCTGTTTTTATTCATAAAGGGAAACTTCCTTAGCACTAACAGTAAATTTAAATTATGCCCCAGCTATTTTTACCCCAACTTCTATTTCTATTTTTAACTTAATTGTTGTACGTTCTGACCAATAATAAATACTACTTCCTACGTTTGATTTGATAATAATGTTAAATGTCCATATCAACCCACGTCAAAATTGAAGTTCAGATTATATTAATACCCTTTACTAGAAAAGGGATTTCACATTAATAGTATTGTTTTTTATTTATTGGGTATTAAATTTATCTTAACTTTGGAAAACTGCAAATAAAAAGGTATTCCAGGAAGGGCACCCGCTAAAATGGCACCTGAGCGAATGGCTCCTAAGCTATTCCACGAACGGCACCTATTAAATTTTTTTGCAGGTGCCCTTAGTGGAATAGTTTTTCATCTAGCATTTTATTCCACATCGGGCACCTATGGATTAATACGTACTAGTGGTGCCGTTCGTGGAATAGCTTAGGAGCCATTCGCTCAGGTGCCATTTTAGCGGGTGCCCTTCCTGGAATACTTCGAAATAAAATTCTGAAATAATAAAAAACACCATGAATTTTAGTCAGTACGAATCTGACAGTCCTTACCACTTCAGCCAGGGTAGACTCATCAGATGATTATATCACACAAAAAAACCGGCCAAGTGCGACTCTGACTCGCCTATAAAGGGTTCCTTAGCAGCAAATAACGTATGGGTTTGATATTCAATGCAGGAATTTTGAGTTTCAATTCTAAGTATGGGGAACACCATTTTTTTTTGGTTTTATGTGAAAATATTAATGCCGTTCACAAAATACATCTACTTACCAAGTTTCAACAGGATAGATCTTATACTTTGAAAAAAAAACTAGCTGTGTCATACGGACAGACAGACAGAGGACGAATCTATAAGGGTTCCATTTTTAGCTATTTGGCTACAGAACCCTAAAGAGGGCCTTATCACGAGATTCAAAATGTCCCCGTTTAGGCTGTTGTAGTGCCAATAATTTGCCAGCCTTTCCAACTACTTAATTAAATCGGTTTATAGCGTTCCTACCACAAAGGAATTTCAAAATTGGAACGTTTTACAGCATACAAAAACTATTCCCAAATATTTCAGAACCCTTTTTTTTACGTGGTAAAATCATCAAATGAGACCTCCCACCCCGGGCAGGGCGAGCGGTACTGTCAGACTTGTACTGACTAAAATCCACGGTGTCCTTCAATAGTCCTATATGTTCCGGGGTCACGGTGATGGTACAAGACCCGCGACCTCGGCAGGCTTTAGCCCTCTGAGAGGGGGCCTCGTCATTATGCTGACGCTCTTTGAGGCGCGCGTGGAGCACGACGCGCCGTCGACCCGGGCATGGTCCATGGTCGGGCGGCGAGTTGATACTGCCCTGAGATCGCGCGGGAAGAGCTCCGGTGCGATCTCAGGGCAGTATGGAGGGCACGACTGTCGCGACCGACGGCCGGGCACGCCGCAATAGCGGCGATAAGACCCCTCTTTGAGGAGTGGCTGGAGAGACGTCACGGCGTCCTAACCTTCCGCTTGACGCAGGTCCTCACCGAACACGGATGTTTCGGGAGGTACCTGTGTCTTATGAGAAAGGAAGAAACGCCTGGGTGTCACCACTGCGTAGATCGCCCGGAGGATACAGTCGAGCATACGGTGCAGGATTACCCCGCTTGGGCGGAGCACCGACGTGTCCTCACGGCGGCGATAGGCGGAGACCTCTCGCGCCCAGCACTGGTCGCGGCCATGCTGCGGGGCGAGACGGAGTGGGAAGCGGTCGCCTCCTTCTGCGAAGCAGTCATGCTCGCGAAGGAGGAGGCGGGCCGCGTGAGAGAGAGGACAAGGTCCTCCCTCCGCCCCACCCGCGGTGGTGGACGCCCACGGCGTCGGACGTTGCAAGACGATCTCCGGCCACCGTAGGCGCGGGCATGCGGGCGGCGAGTAAAGGGCAACTCGCCGCCCTGCCCGGGGTGGGAGGTCTCATTTGATGATTTTACCACGTACATAAAAAAAGGGGTACAAGTCGTAAAACAGTTGAAGACAATATTGGGAAAAAAACGAAACATGAAAAGTGCAACAGAAAATAAGTTCTCGTTTTAAGCTTCTTAATTTTTTTGCGCTCCTAAATGATACTTAGTTGCACTGTAGACTGTTTACACGGCCTATTACTTACCGCCTGGTGCTAAGAACGTTACATTACTGAAATGGCCTTACTCATTGGTATGAATTTGTTCAAAAGAATATGTGAGTTTTTGGTGAGAAGCTCTTTAAACGTTCGTTGGAAAACAGACATGATTATTTTTCTGAACGAAGTGTTACTGTTTGATGTGACACCTTTTTGGTTTTTTTCAATACTGGCAACGTTAGTTATTTTAAAGAATAAGAATATATTTAAAAAAAAGTGGCAAATTATTTTCGTCTTGCGAAACGAACAAATTATTTGTAATTTGTTCTTTTTATCAATAACTTTGTTTCTTATAAGACCTCACTTTATGTTTCCTATTATAGGTACATATATCGTGGGTGCGTTAACAAAAATATAAGCCCTACATGGGCTTATATTTTTTACATGCACACAAACAGGCAAAGCCGAAATAAATACCTGTGGATTACACTATTTTTGATGCTGGATATAATAACAAATATTCGTTTTAATGTTTTTGTAGCCATTATGTACAGACTTTAGTCGTACTAAAAAAATATTTATACATTATTCCAGTAAGTAAATCACTTTTTACAGTCCAAAATAAATGAAGAACAACTCAATATTTTTTACGGCTTCTCCAAAAGAGTTGTTACTGCAAAGTTTTTGTATAAATAATTGTTCAAGTTATTTTTGTGAAGCTTTCGTTGGTCCCAAACTGAATTATTATAATAAAGTGGATTTGTTGTGAGAACGAATATAACTTTGCTTATTGGCTTGTGAAAATTACTGTGCACTCAATATTTCAGACAACTACGCGGGAATTTAACACGGTGAATTTTTCAACTGGGGGTGGATGGCTGAATCTGAAAATATGTGGTTAGCGAAAAATACTGAAAGGAGTCTCGAAGCCCATTTTGATGAAAACTAAAACTGCATCATTAGATTATTGAAATATTAATTTTCCCAGCCAGGAGTCGAGACTGATTGGTAAAAACTATTGTCTTGATTAATGACACTTGCAACGCACTACCATTTTTATAATCACTTTGCGGTGTAAACGAAATAACTGAAATTGGAACTTAATGTAAATTGGCGCCAATTGTGATTTGGTTGGTGTTTCTACGAATTGTTTTCATTCTGTTTCATATTTTACCAAAAATAACCACTTTCCTGTGGTTTGCCATGTATCATTTTACAGAATTTGATCTTTAGTATAGTGACAGTATAGAATGGTGTATTACAGTTGGCTTTTTTTATTACAAGATAAAAACTCGATCTCTGGCCAGGAATATTGATTTTTTTAAAGTTTAATAATGCATGTTTAGTTTTCATCAACATCGGCCTCGACACTCCTTTGAGCATATTTCGATATTCGTAAAAGTTTAGAATTTGACCAGTACGCTCACTTGAAAAATTCACTCTGTATATCCCACATAATATGCTTTGGCCTTTTTAAGCATAAACAAAATGTATGCAGTTTATTCACAGTCATCTGTCTTCTTTATATAAATTAATAAAGTGAATCGATGAAATGTATGCACGCGCATATCTCTTGAACAACTGCTATGCCCTAAATTGGATATTTTTGTTGTTGTTACTGTTGAAAATTTCACCGGGACCGTCGTGAATCGTTCGGAAGTTTGGCCTAGTAGATAATGTGAGATTAAATCATTCATTTAAAAATAAAAGACGTACTAAATACTCGAGCCTAAAAAGTATGCCTCCTTAATGAAATGAGAACAAGGGCGTTTATATACTTTAAACTATATATTAAACACGTAAGTAAAATACAACGGTATGACAGTACACAATGTATAGACGAGAGACGAGAGCATAGAGATATGTCAATAAACGTATGTTTCCTTTTTATGAAGCGTAGGCGTTCATACTCCTTACATCCTCTCCTGGACGCAGACGCTTTAAATGTAGACCCATAGATGCGGTGAAGATTTCATGCTTCGGTCGAGGGAGTCCTTTCGTCAATATGTCGGCGACCATCTCTCCAGTGCATCTGTATTTAACTAGGATTTCTTTAGCGGCAATCTTCTCTCGCACAAAGTGATATCGGACGTCTATGTGCTTGCTGCGCGCATGGTAGACTGCATTTCCTGAAAGACTAATCGCACTTTGATTATCACAATAAAGGGTTAAAGGCGTGCCTTTAAATTCAGGTTGAAATTCGTCTGCCAGCTGTTTCAACCAAAGTGCTTCTTGTATGGCCGACGCTAGTGCCATATACTCAGCCTCACTTGTTGAGAGGGCTATGGTCTGCTGTTTTTTAGAGTTCCAGCTTATTGCGGGACCCTGGAATAAAAATATGTAGCCAGTACAAGATCTTCTGTCTTCTATATCATTCGCCCAGTCAGAATCACAAAAGCCAGAAATCCTCTCATCAACATTTCTCTTGTAAACAAGTTTCATGTCTATTGTGGCTTTTAGATATCTCATGACTCGTTTCAGCGCTCCCCAATGTTCACTAGTAGGTTGACTATTATATCTACTTAGGGAGTTAACTATATAAGTAATGTCTGGTCGAGTCCCCTGTGATAAATACAACAAGCAACCAATTATTTCTTGGTATGGAATGTTCTTCATGATTTCTTGTTCACTCTCAGCCTTTTTAAACTTGACATTCGGATCAGCAGGTGTCCACATCGGCTTACATTTGTCCATGCCAAACCGAGTAAGTATTAATTTTATGTAAATAGACTGATCTATGGAAATCTCATTTTCTTCTTGTGATATTTTAAATCCAATACAATGTTTGGCTACTCCTATGTCTCTCATATGGAATTTTTCTTTTAATTTTTCTTTTATCATGTCTGACGTTTCTTTTTATTGTAGAAATACAAAATATCATCCACGTAGACGGCTATAAAAAGCATATCATTTTCACTCAAAATACGGTAGTACACACATGGATCTATGTTTGAACGAGTCATTCCAATTTGCAACAAGGCAGAATTTAACTTCTTGTTCCATTGCCTGCTGGCTTGTTTAAGTCCATATATCGACTTGTTCAATCTACATGCTTTATTTTCTTCTTCATAGCCAGGTGGTAAGGACATATAAAGTTCTTCATCAATTTCACCCTGTAAAAAAGCTGTGACTGCATCCATTTGATGTATTTTGAGTCTATACTTGGCAGAGAGACCAATAAGGTATCTTATGGATGTATAACGGACCACCGGAGCGTATACCTCATGGTAATCAATGCCTTTGACCTGTTTGTATCCTTTAATTACCAATCTAGCTTTATATCGTGTGACAGAACCATTGACATCTAACTTACTTTTAAAAATCCAGCGACAAGGAATTAGTGACTTTCCTTCTGGTCAGTTCACTGTGGTCCACGTGTTATTTTGTATCAATGACTGATATTCTGCTTCCATAGCTTTCTTCCATTCATCAGCCTTAACACTGTTCAAAGCTTCTTCAACGCTTTGTGGATCACTGTTCAGTAAATTCATTGTTGATTCAACATTCTGACACATTAGTGAAGACGGGTTCTGACAAATGTCATTATTATCTGATCTTATTCTATGTTGCAGCGGTCTCAAAGTAATGTTAGATAACGGTGGAGAGTCTATCGTATTATCAGGTATGTATGTTTCATCATTAACATCCTCAAATTGATCAGAGTCATCTGAAATACAAATACTTTGAGAAACATCCTGTATTCCGTCTCTTTCATGTGTCTCATTATCAATGTTTCTTCCCACAGGTTCTTCGGGTTCATCACACAGAGGTAAGTATATAGTTTTCTTTTCTTTGTCTTCATTATTCACTTTACCATCTTGTGAATTTTCATCTTTATTTTCCTTTATACCCATGTTATTTTTAATAATTTCTTTTTCTTTTTCAGGTACTTCATTCACTATATTTCTTTTAATTGCAGATTCGAGGAACACAACATCTCTACTAACAATTCCTTTCTTTGTTTCAGGATCTATGAATTTGTAGCCTTTTGTACCGTCGCTATAGCCAACAAATATTAATTTTCGCGACTTCGCATCCAACTTACTTCTGTTTTCTTTAGGAATATGCACCATCGCAGGACATCCGAATATTCTCATATGGCTCAAATTTGGTTTTTTTTCAGTCCATATCTCATACGGCGTTGCATCCGATAAGCTGCGGGTGGGAGAACGGTTCACTATGTAAGCTGCTGTAGTAACGGCTTCAGCCCAAAAATCTTTCTGTAAACCAGAGTTTAACAACATACATTTAGCACGCTCAATAAGGGTACGGTTCATTCGTTCGCTCAACCCGTTTTGTTCCGGAGTGTACGGATTCGATGTCTGGTGCAAAATTCCATGTTTTTTCAGGTAAGTCTCAAAATTATTATTTTTATACTCCGTTCCGTTGTCAGATCTAAGAATTTTTATTTTTTTATTTAATTCATTCTCCACTCTATTCTTATATTCAACAAATTTCTCAAAGACTTGACTTTTGTTTTTTATAGGATATATGTATACTCGGCGAGAAAAGTCATCAATAAAGGTTACAAAATACCTTGCTCCTCCTATTGATATCTGCTGCATCGGTCCACATACATCACTGTGGATAAGTTCTAGCAAACTGGTTGCTCGGGAACCTTCAGCAGGGAACGGTTTTCTCGTTTGCTTGCCTTCGAGACAGGTAACACAGATGGAATTTTCCATTCCTGTTGACAACCTAACTCCTTCTGTACAATGAAGTATTTTATTAAGACTAGTAAAATTTAAATGGCCCATCCTTTGGTGCCACAGATAAGTATCATCATCAGCCTTGGCCATCATGACTTGCGTTTCTTGGTAAGTATTTAACAGGTAAGTTGCATTCATTAATCTAGCCTGTGCTACTAATTTGTTACTAGGATTGTAAATTTGACAGCCAGATTCATTAAATATTACTTTGCATCCATTTTGAATTATTTTGCTGACTGATAACAAATTATTCGTTTTCAATTCTGGTACTAGTAAAACATTCCTCACCTGTATTGAATCGATGCTGCCATCACGTGCCTTTACCTTAATGCATACATTCCCGCAGCATTGAACTTTTAATTCTTTGTTGTTAGCAATCCTTATGCTCGGTACAGGTGAAGCGGTGACATCAGTGAGCCAGTCCCGGTGCATCGTCATGTGCATGGATGCTCCTGAGTCAACATGCCAAGAATTGGAATCATTTGCTGTGGATGCTGAAAAAGCTGCAACATAACCTGTGTTTTTATCTGTCTTTTTAGTATCGCTTGTCTTCTTATGCCAACAATTTTTGCTGAGATGTCCGTACTTATTACAATGAAAACATCTAGGACCTTTTTTGTCACTCTTGGGCGCATTTTTTTTTGTGTTTGTATAAAGTGCGGTAGTGTCTGACATTTTCACTTCCTGTAGTAATTTATTTTTTACTAAGTCAGCACTAATCTTCATACCGGAACTTTCCAAGCCCATAATCATGGGCTTATACATTTCTGGCAGCCCTGCCAGCATTAATGTGCCCAACCACTCATCGTCCACATGAAAATTTATATTTCTTAATTTGTGCGCGGCTGTCATAATTTTATTTACGTAGTCTTCGACTGACGAACTGCTTTCTAAATTAGTGTTAATTAATTCTTTCAATAAGCCAACTTTCCGTGTCAGTCCTTGGTCTTCAAACGCCTTTGTCAAATTGTCCCATACCTGTTTTGCATTCTGTGCATCTTGTATGTGCACATATAGAATTGGGTCGACCAACAATATCAACTTTGATTTTGCTTTGGTGTCTTGTTTAACTGCGTTGGGGTCGGAAGCATCTGGTGCTTTCAAAATGCAGTTATACAACTCTTCATGTTGTAAGTACGCCTTGACTGCAAAACTCCAATTTGCCCAATTGTCGCGACCCTTCAACTTCTCAATCGACATCATAGTGCTAGTTCCAGCCATGTTTACAATATTTAATGTACATCTGAAAATAGCTGAAAAGAAAAAATCACTCACGAGCCGGTAACCAAAAGTGAGGTTATACCCGTCAGATTTTACTTTTACTATTACTTTGTAATTACTAAATAAAACGTGGAAATAACGCTAGACGGCAGGCTTCGCTGGGCCCATAACCTAATGAAATGAGAACAAGGGCGTTTATATACTTTAAACTATATATTAAACACGTAAGTAAAATACAACGGTATGACAGTACACAATGTATAGACGAGAGACGAGAGCATAGAGATATGTCAATAAACATATGTTTCCTTTTTATGAAGCGTAGGCGTTCATACTCCTTACACTCCTTCTGCAAAGCAGTCATGCCGCGTGAGTCAGAGGACAGCGTTCTCCCTCCACCCCAGCCCTAGTGTAGATGACGATCCGGGCATGGCCCATGTCCAGATCGACGGCGCGTTGTGTTCCAAGCGCGCCTCAAGGAGTGTCAGAGGCCAAGAGGGCCAAAGCCTGTCGGGGTCGTAGGACTTATCTCATAACCGAGACCCCGGAACATAAAGGGCTATTGAAGGACACCGTGGATAGTCAGTATAAGACTGACAGTCCCTCCCGCCCTGAAAGACAAGCGCTATTCTTAATATCGCACAGAACAAAATGCAACGTAATCATATCATTACGTTGAAAGTCAAAACGATCCCGATATAGTATTGAGGTAATAAACATTTGAGATAACAAGCGAAGCGACGTGGCATCATATTTCGAGGTACAGAATATTTCAGAGGCCGTGAAGCTGTACTGTAATGATCTTACGTCGGATCGTCAACGTGGTAACGAGCTGAACGAATGTGGCAATGAAAAATTATATAGGTATTTCTGTGCTGTTAGTAGGTAGGTAAGGTTACTGAAAATATCCAGCTAGGTACCTATAAAAGGTATGAAAGAAATTTAACGAAGCTGAAAGGTACTTGTTCTTTTCTTCATTGCGATTTTGTTTTTGTAGACAATAACTGAACCTTTTAGGTATAAGCTTACATTTCTTAAAATTGTAACACGTTTTAAAATTAATAATACTTTATACAATATTACATTGACGACATGTTCATTAGTCATATAATTATGTATAAGTGTCAATACAGACCGCCCCATAATTGCATGGCTCAAACCGGCAAAGACCGACGACGAAACAGATAGTTTAAAGTTTAAACCCTGGATTAATACGTAGCACTCTTTAAATCCTGGTATGGCTTTTCCGAGAGATACTTACAAAATGTACGCGAAAAAAACGAAAGTCGCAAAAGTTTTTGGAGATTGATGGATAATTTTGTTGTTTAAAAACTGGATTAACACAACGTCCCGTGGGATTACTCTGAATTCGGATTACTCCATAACAATAACCTAAGTAGTTCACAATTCCTTGATTGGTCACATTGAGCTATTATTACTACGTATAGAGATGACACCACGTATCACAACTATGTCCCATCCAGGATGAGTGCGCGCGCCTATGTTCATTCAGTTGTTTGACAGCTCTGTGGCGTGCTCTAGGCGCGCGCACTCATCCTGGATGGGACACAGTGGTGATGCGTGGTGTCGTTTCTATACGTAGTAGTAATAGCTCAATGATTGGTGACCTCTTTTTCAGTAATGCAATCTCGGATTGTAAATAACCTCTCATATAACATATTTCACAATGCTTCCGCCAATAATTTTTAACCATTTCAATCTACTCAAGAAAGCAACTGCTTCGAATCCATTCCATGATTGATCAACTCTCAGTTTTGACTATGAAAAATTATTTCTTTTTACAACCGTAATGTTGGTCTTGGCGAGAAGCCAAGATTTCAAAACTCCGTGTCCGGAATTTCTGTAACTATAGGCACGTTTGAATATCATTATCATATCGCACACATTATTAAAGATTCTACTCTGTTTGCATGTGAATTTGCGAGTTAAGTTTGCCGACATTAACATTACCAAACCAAAAAAATGAGCCTGCAAACGAAGATAACACTTTGTCAGGCTACATAAAAATACATCTCCACTTTTTTCATCTAAAAAGGTTGTATTCAAGATTGTATTGTAAATATTAATAAACCCTGGCAACTTAATAGAGATGTGTACACTAGTCTTTGCGGCTTATATTTTCAAAATAAGAACGTAGGCTGATGGACAGCGTAGGCGAACGTTCGCTGCGTTCAGTCGGTATACAGCCAGCGTCCGATGCGAACCTCTGTGCCGGTATCAGCCGTCAACAACACGAGAGTCAGTAAAACTTGGCTGTAAGCAGTTTTCCAAAGCCTGATTGAGAACTAAATAAAAAACAAAATTTTAGAATACAGTTTTAAATGAATGTTGACACTTTTGTTTTACATTCTTATTTCAAATAATTTTGACAGATTTAAGAAGTGCGTTTTTCATGATTTTTTTTTGGATTGACGATTCATTTGTTTTTGTTTGTGGTAGTTTTGAATAAAATATAGACAGTGGAATGTAGTTGTCATACAGAACTGAACTTTTATTGTTTGTGGCAGTTTCCGAGTGTTTCAGTGGACCAACAGAACGATCGAGTCGCCTCGTAAAAGGTTTGTGAACGAATTTCTTTTTATTAAATGTTTTTCTTAGACGTCAAAGTCTTGTTAATGCGAATTACGGTAACAGTGGTTACACTAACATGTTAATAAATTTTTACTACTATTAAGAAATAGAAATGGCTACCATGTCATAATTTTGTTATCTTAATTTTTTTCCAAATCAGATAAGTCGTTATTAACTTAATATAATATTTGTGTTTTTAACGGTGTGTGCAGAACTGTGGTTCAGTATTTTTTTTTCCTCACATGGTATTTTATTAAAAAAATATATTGTAAAATATTCAGTGCCAAAGCAGTTAGTTGGGAGTTTCCAAACCATTTGATATTTTCGGCTCCTATCTATATTATCTCCTTGTCAACGATTTTACTAAATTACGATAATGATTTACAAATATGAGACATAGTCTAAAGTGACAAAATGAGAGTCTGGCTATTATAGATTCTAGTAAAGCCTTCCAAAAATCTGGGTTCATTTTAATATAAACATTTTCTTTTGTAACAAAACTATAGAAATCCTTAAAACTTAAATTCGATCACGTTTCACCGAAAATTAATTTCCTTTCTTCCAAAATTTGTCTCGCCTTACCTTTAACAATTAGTAATACTAAACCGATCATTTTAATTCCACACAGCAGGAGAATAAAGACACTTTGAAAGTTTTAACGATTAAAATCCGGTTCTAACCGGTAAGTTCCATAATGACATTAGCGGAGTCAAAGCGCGATTCGCCGTCAAAAGACGGTTTTTTTTTGTTTTTGTGAAAGTCGCAATCAACGTTCTTATTTTAAAATTTTCCGCATACAAAGAGAATTGTGGTGTTATCCGGAAAAACGGACGATTTTTTTGACGTTTTTATTACTCATCTTCGTTTGATGTGGTTCGAATAATTTTCTTTGTGCAATTTTGACGTATCGTGGAGTTTCGAAATGAATTTTGGCATTTCGTCTAGGCATTTCGCTATTTTTTTAAATCTCTGTAGACTCTAAAATGGGACTATGCAATAATGAAATAAACCATAAACGTGTTCGTTCTTCCGTGAAAATTTCGTTTGAAACAGAACTGAAAAATTGAAAATAGACAATAATTAGCATTCTCTAGCGTGGAATTATAGCTACCTAATTGAAATAACACATAAATATCTTAAATATTTGCTCTCAAGCAACAACATCTATTATGCGATGAAATAGTTACGACTTTTTAATAAAAAATACTTTTTTTATATAAATGTGAAGTATGCACTACAGGAACAAGCAAATTTTTAAGTCGACAAGGCTTAAAAATTTGCTGAAATTTTGTACAACAACTTTATAAGCCTGAAAGCTTAGTGGCTTAAACTGAATAATAAATAAAGTTCTTTAGCCTGTTCAGGCACTGATACAGATTATTTAATTTAGGCACAAACGTGCCTAAGTATAAACATAGCAGAGAAAAAATACGACTCTTTTGAGAAGTATGTAACTGATTACATTAGGTATATATAAAGGCAGAAATACATTGAGTTTACTTTAATGTACAGCAAAAAAGAACGCAGCTGTTATATTCATAAATATATGGGCACATTGATAATGAAATATTATGTAAAAGATTATAGGGACTTATGTCTCGAAAAGGGGTGAAAAAAATGGTATGACAGTTTCGCCGTTATGTTGCTGGCACGGCAGAATTTGTATTTTTATCTAAATTAAAAAAAAACGATGGAGTGTTCCAGTTCAGTTGTTTTTTTATCTATCATTTATTTGTTTGAAAAATTATTGAACTAAATAACTTTTAAATTGCTGTTTGTTCCCATTTCTGTTTGAGGAAAAATACCACCTCTAAGAGGGAAAATTGAGATTTTAATCTTGTATGACTATTATTTGAGTAATTGCTTCGAAATTCAAATTCAAGACTTATTTTTTTTTCTACTAAGAACTAACTCATTTATTTAGTTTTAAATACTTAAATAAAAATCTAAAATAAAACAATAATCTATACTAATATTATAAAGAGGTAAAAAGGTTTGTTTGTTTGTATGTAATGGGTAATCTCCGAAAGTAATGAACCGATTTTGAAAATTGTTTCAGTGGTAGAAAGCTACATTATCCCTGAGTGCTATAGGCTATAAATTATAAAGATATCATGCATATTAGCTGAACTATCTGAAGTTTTGTTTAGCCGGGCGGAAAAAAATTGCTCTTCCAACAGAGTTATTAGCATGCGCTGCCTTAACAGTTGTTTAAAATTGAAAACAATGTATGGCAAAAATGTCCGATTTGAATAGTTCTACAATAAAGTCCGCGACACCATATTTCTATCTTTTATGTTTTAGTAGATATAGTAGCTTTTATGAGTTAAAAATAGTATTTCTCGACGTACTTACCTTTGGACGGTTTTTTAATCAACAAAATTTTAAACCTTATTGAATAAAATATTATGATGATCACAAGAACATCATAGAGGTACGATTTGCTCCAAACAGTATGTCAATTGGTTAAATAGTTTCGAAGATAATATAAAATTACTAAATCGCAAAATGCCGCCGTCCATTCACGAACCACTTTATACCTTTGGACGGTTTTTTAATCAACAAAATATTAAAGCTTATCGAAAAAAATATTATTATGATCACAAGAACATCATAGAGATACGATTTGCTCCAAACAGTATGTCTATTGGTTAAATAGTTTCGAAGATAATATAAAATTACTAAATCGCAAAATGCCGCCGTCCATTCACGAACCGCATTAGAACATGCTTTGTACGGACGTTTTTGTGTCAAGTACGAGTTGGTCTTTTTTTTTAGGTGGTAAAATCATCAAATGAGTCCTCCTGCCCTAGATGGGGCGGAAGGGATTGTCAGACTCTTACTGACTAAAATCCACCCGTGTTCCTTCGAATACCCTTTACGTTCCGGGGCTACGATAGCCTGGGTTAAGAGCAACCCGCGACCCCAGCAGGCATTTGGCGCGAAACACCACGCGCCACCGACCTGGGCTTGGTCCTTGGTCGGACGGCGAGCTACCCATTACTCACCGCTCGCAAGCCCGCTCCGCCACTGTGTCCTCTGCTGATCAGAGGGACACGCGTTGGAGCGTCCACACGACAGGCCATTCGCATACGGGCAGAGACCCCTTAGGCACACAGTGCATAAGGAAGAGTTTTTGCCCGCAACCCAGGGTTCACCGGCCCGAAAAACTGGTCTTACCCCCGGACGTATCCGAGAGGGAACTCCAGTCCACGGGCGCTCGTGGAGGTTTCCTGTCTTAGCACCCTAACGTGTTGGTCTTTAAAATTGTTTTGGTTGCTCGGTTTCTTAAAATACAAATACTACCGCGTTCTCATTCTTTGAATTGTCATAAAAGGAAATCACAACTTTCCCGACAGACATCCCAGACAAAAGCAACTCGAGTACGCCGTATGGAAGAGTCTGCTCTTGAAAATCATCAGCGCCTCTCGAGGAATAGAGGGAATCTAGCTCCGAGCGTTTACAGCGGCTTGCCAACCAAACTGGAGAAAATCGCACTAGCGCTTAACGTGCGCAGCGTCTCACTGATTTAAGGCAGCATGTCTCTGCAATAAGGGAAAGGGAGTCTAAAGCTGAGCGATCGCAGATGCTCGCAAGCCAAAGCGCGAGCGGGCTCGCTGGAATCGCGGCTGTTAGACCCCTCTTTGAGAAGTGGCTGGTAAGGTCCCACGGCGTCCTCACCTACCGCTTGACGCAGGTCCTCACCGGACATGGATGCTTCGGGAGGTACCTGTGTCTGATAAAGAAGGAGGAAACGCCCGAGTGTCACTACGAGGACCGCCCAGAGGACACGGTGGAGCATACGATGCAGGACTGCCTTGCTAGGGCGGAGCACCGCCTCCTCACGTAGGCGATAGGCGGAGACCAACCCGCACTCGGCCTTGCCCGCAGCCATGCTGTGGGGTGAGACGGAGTCGGAAGCGGTCCCTCTCCTTCTGCAAAGCAGTCATGCTCGCGAAGGAGGAGGCGGATCGCGTGAGAGAGAGGACAGCGTCCTCCCTCCGCCTCAAAGAGGGTCAGAATAATGACAGGGCCCTCCTATAGAGGGCCATAGCCTAGCCGGGGTTGCAGGACATACGGATACCGCAACTCCGGTACTCAAAGGGCTACCGAAGGACACCGTGGATTTTAGTCAGTAAAAGTCTGACAGTTAAAAGTTAAAATGTTTACCGCCCAACGAAGTGGGCATGGGTCAGCTAGTTGCATAAATAAAGCGACTTCTACTAACAAGACTTATTTTCTTCTACTAAGAACTAACTCATTTATTTATTTTTAAATACTTAAATAAAAATCTAAAGTAAAATAATAATTGCATAAATAAACCGACTTCTAATAACAAACATAAAAAAGAACAATTACTATCAGTAAAAATTGACAAAAACGCACATTTATGGAAAAAGAAGACATGACGTTGATTCCAAAAAAGAATGGAGGCAGATACGAAAATCTTGTGAAAGAAAAACAAAGTAGACATTGTTAGTTACCATGCTATTTTCTGTATAAATATCGAATGTTTATCGACATACTAATACAATTTATTTTTATCGATCCTGATACGAGTATCTGAGTCACACATTTCTCGATGTAAAATATTTGTATTGATAGGATTAAACCAATGAGCTTTCGTGTTGTTGATCATAATAGTAAAGAGAACCGTATTCATTTGTGGAATTTAATAATTGAATACCATCCCGTATTGTAAAAAATTAATTCCATAATATGGTTTTTTTTTTTGTGCCAACCTGCTGATTTATTTATATTGCTTAGCGTTTTTTTTTGTAATTATTCTTCGTAAAGTTGAAAGGGTTTGAAAGTTATGGCCCTATCGTATGCCCGGTAGTATTTTTTTTTTCAGAATCTCGGCTTATGTAGATCGAGGACACTAAGACAAGCAAAAAATATAATAGAAATAACGTCCAAAACGTCAGGCTCAAAATCAAAGTGGGGTGGACTCAGAAGTCCATCCTCCAAACAAAAATATTCTAAGGATTTTAGTCAGTACAAGTCTGACAGTCCCTTCTGCTCTGCCTTGGGTGGAAGGACATATTTGATGATTATAACACGTTAAAAAACCGTTAAAACTAACATCCCTTCAATAATACCAACGTGACTGAGTCAGAAACATCCGTTCATTCAAACTTTCGCATTTATAATGGGTTGTTTTAAGATTGCCACAAAGTTAATTCGCCACGAAAAAAAAGGTGTAAATTAGCCACAGTTTTTGTTTTTGGAATTTTGTTTAGTGTCAATTCGCCACATTACTTTTTTTCGCACGAATAGCAAAATACTTAAATAATAAAATGAGGACACAATGTGGAATATGAACAGAAAGTACTAGGAGAACAGGATCATGGAGGTGTTAGAGCCGCCGACGTCAGTAAAAAATATGTGGCAATGTACAATAGCAAAATCAAGCTGTGGCGAATTAACTGTCAATGTATGAGGTTTAAAATACTGTGGCCAATTAACTTAGTGGCAAACTTAAAACAACCCTTTATAATATTAGTCAGAATAGTTAGATTAAGCTGTTATTTATGATTGAAACTAAACCTATATATATAATCTTCTCTTATAAACATAGTCACGCGACACATTGAAAGGAAATCAAAGTAACAAGTTGACTCATTAGTCATTTTATGTACATTCAGCATCAGAGAATTTTCGCCCCCTTTGGTATTAATATCACAACTAAAAAGGGTGAATTTTCTCTGAAGCTACAAATGCGCGATGAAAAGCTTCTATTAAATGATTAAAATGAAACAACGAAGAAAGCAAAGAGTAGTATTTCATTTAAAATGTCCAGTTTGTTTCTCTATGCTACCATTTATATGCATATTCAGGATTATTAAATTGATTTGTGACCACATGAAAGATATGTAATAGCTTTTCTAAAATATTGTCGTTTATGACATAATGCTGCTAGGTTAGGATATTATGTAGAGCAACTCTTGCCAGGGTTGAACTAGGGATGGGTGCCCATTTGCTAACTGAAACACTCTGTCGAAGAAATGCCTCGTTGATACTTGTTGTAAATAGACGTTTGACAGTTGTTAGAAACCCGGAAGGCTTTTTTTATCGTGATAAATGATGAAATGAGTCCTGCTACCTATCCTATCCTACTAATACATATATGTATACATATGTGTGGATGGATGTTTGGTACTCTTTCACACAAAAACTACTGAACAGATTTGGATGTTTGGTACACAGATAGTTTGTAATCTAGATTAACAAATAGGATAGTTTCTATCTCGATTTAATGTTCCCACGGGAGTTGTAGCGGGTGAAACCGCAGGCAACAGCTAGTACTGAAATATTTTCGTGCTAGCGCCTCTAGAAGCTGGGTTCAAAACGATGACGTAGCAAATGGAAATGATTGCAAAGCAAAACTCTTTTTTTTTCATTCAATGTTTTTTTCACATTTTATCTTTTACTACTAGCCTTGAAATCGCGATATACACGTAAGTGCAATTTAAAAAACGAACGTCAGAATCTTTTATCAATATTTTAATATCAGTCCGAAAAACTGAAGTACCCACTCTATTGACTACGTTCCATTTTTAGATAGCATACCTACAGTATCGCATCAAAAATGGCGTAATTGGAAGTTCTCGCATTTGTATCTATTGATAAAAGATAACGGATAATATTCTGCAAATAAAATAAGCTGCTGTTTGAGAGTGAAAGATAAAACGGTCGTCGGAACGACCTTTGTTATCTTTTCAGAGATTTTCTGCAGTCACGTATAAGTGTACTGATCGAACCACTTGGGAATGTGAGTTGTCGTTGTTTCAATTTTTCTTTGTATATACGTTTCTTTGAATAAAACTAGTAAAATTCGTTTTAGAGAAGCAAATCACATTGGAATAAGAAGAACATGACTGTCCTTTAAGTTTGTGTGAAAAAAAAAGCATTTTTTAGAATACAAAAATGAAAATAGGTGTTACAGCCCGATCCTACTTTTGAAATCATATCAAAATAATTACTGAGCATTTTATTTATATAATAACGACATAATGTGCTTTTACCGTAATTTAAAAGACGTGATTTAGAGTTTTTAGGCCTTTTTTGCCAAGATGACTCGCCTAAATGAATGGAATTAAAATTTAACTTGCAGTAGATTAGATACTATTTTATTTTAATAATAAAATTGGCAGTATCTTGAAAATGCTTCCTGAGACGCGGGGACATTTCTATATTCGTCTGTTATATTTAGCTATGACCTCCACCAATAAGAAAATGAATAGATACATTAAAGAAGGAATAATTTTATTGAAAGACTTCCCCACTCCCAATGACTATTTCAAATAAATCACAGCAGAGCATTACCAACCTAACAATAAAAGGCACAATAAGCAATAACTCAATGAGCAATATAGCCCAAACGTAGCCCAAGTATGGCCGCAACTTATTTACCACAACGATGCCAAATGAATACGCACTCTATTTGATTTACTGTAGGGTGTTGTTTGTATAAATAATGTGGAATACGGGTGTGAATTACTGTAATACTTCATATATAAATTACGAAGTGCTGTAGGACCACGGTGAGCAGAGGTGACCCAGTGGTATAAGCCCTGACTTATGTAGGTACGGTTACGTACGTACGTACGTAGGGCATGGGATCGAACCCAGCCAGGTGCATTTTTTTGTGGAATTTATTTAATCTCTATTGCTCTCAAAACGGTCAAGGAAAACACCGTGAGGAATCCGGCTTGTGCTAGAACCATAGTTCGAAGTTATGTGACATTTTCCAACATGTACTTGGGCCCGCGTGGTGGATTGTAGCCCTCGCCCTTTTAGAGAGAGGAGGTCTGTGTCTCAGCAGTGGGAACATTTATAGGCTGATGATGATGATAGGACCTCGGCAAGTGCTATTTTACTTTAATGTGGCGCGACAGGAGATCGCTACCGTATCTGTCTCCTGTCTGTGTCTCTCTCGCGAATTGCCGCTCATATATTACCTAAAGTTAAGTACTGTCGCCGTCCCCTCTCTCGGTCTCCAGTAGCCGTCCCCTGTTTCGGTCTCCTCGCTATCGTTGTCTCCTGTCGTGGTCTCCGGTGCGAACCGCCACCTTTAGTCACCCAGCCAAAGACAAATCTTGTACCATCGTTTTCAATTCGTTGGTACCATCTAACGGCCAAGTCTACAACTGCGCAACTGTTTCGCTTTTCAATAAGTTCCATTGTCGAAAATCGTGACCACAGATTTCAGGATAGCAACAGAATATTACATCGAAACATAGAGTATTTATTTGCACTGTTTGGTATAAGACTAAAGTTACTATTCATCTCCACAACATAATAGTATAAACACCGTGACACGTGGATTTTATGTATTTATATAGGTTTTTGAAAATATAGTAACGTTTTCTGTTGAAATATACTACAACGTATTTCTCCATTTCAGCATAAAACTACAAAGGTAAATCTGAAATGGATTTTCAGTCATAAAGTTATTGGAAGGTACTCGGCCTGCAATTGACTTATTCAGACAATCTATTAATCTGGCAGTGAAAGGACGACATAAATCTCATTTTCTATCTCTTCTTTGTACTCTTTCAGGCTTGGATTTTACGTTTATTTTTTGGGATTATGGTAAGTAGTTTTTTTTAAGTCCATATTGTTAAGAGCGTATTTTTTTATATAAATTTCAATAAATTATAGCATTATTACAGATTTCTTCTTCTCAAAGTCGTAGCTATAAGTAACCAACAACTTAACGACATTATAAGGCACGTGTTCATCATCATCAGCCTATAAATGTTCCCATTGTTGGGACACCGGCCTCCTCTCTGAGTGGGCCATAATCCACCACGCGGGCTCAGTGCGGGTTGGTGTGGCACGTTTTCACCCAGGTGATATCTATTCTGAATCCTTATCAAAATATTCCTGTATTTTATTGTCATCGTATTTGAAATATATATATTTTATTTACTGCGATTGTTGTATGGAAAAATGAAAAAGCAAGAATTCTATTTCATTTTTAAAATACCGTCAAAGTTCCTGTTTACTTCACATCACAAAAACGTGAAAAGTCATGATAGTCCTATCCGTTTTATGTAACAGAATATTAGAGGCTTAAAGATCAAACTTGCGTATCAACAATTATGTACTTTATCTACGCTATGTAGGTTGATTAGCAAATAATTACGTATCGAAGTTCAATGAGCAATGTTTAAACGTCAGCGCAAACATTATGCGAACAAAATATATTTACCGAGAAAATAATTATAAATTTTCTTCTGGAAATTGTTCGTTTATCTTCGTAACTTTTTGAACACATCTTAAAATTCATAATAATATTTTATAAGATAACTGCCAGGCTCATTCGGAAAAGAATGGGTAAAGTAGGACTGCTAGACTTACAACAAAGATTTTCATATGTAATCCTAATAATATTATAAACGTGAAAGTTTGTATGTGTAGTGTTTGTTACTATTTCACGTAAAAACTACTGAATGGATTTGGATTGAATTTGGTACACAGATAGTATATAACCTGGGTAGTTTTTATCCCGATTTTATGTTCCCGTGGGATAATTTTCGAGTTGTAGCGGGTGGAACCGCTGGCAGTAGCTAGTTGTGATATATATTTAAATGTGATCACGCGAATCATCACGCTGTATGTTGCCAACTTAATTTAGTTTCTACTCGCTTATCGCTGGCGGTTCCACAACGGCCTAACAATCGTTGAATGAATTAGTTTTACTTTCAAAATTCGTACTCTATTCACAGAAATTAGGCAAAATTGCTCGAAATATGCCTTATCTTATATAACTTAAATGCTCATAACATTTACTTGATCCCTCACACATTAATACTAATATGAAATTCTACTTCTAAGCACGTTTTCAACGGCACAAATTCGGGGTACAAGATTCAAGTTTCCAAATAATACTAGCGCACCTGTGCCAAAGTGGAAAAACATGTACCGCGTCCTTGTGTGAACGAACCTTTGCTTTTAGTTTCAAAAACCCTGAATAAGAAGGTTCACAATCTAGTCAATGATATAAACATTTTATGACGGTCTGAATGTTGAGAAAGATACTTGTTCACCGTTGGGTAGGTCGTTCAAAAATTATGCGGATATAAAACTATTTTTTCTTTGCAGGCATCTACAATAATCTACATGCCGTATGTTTATTTTATTTTATAATTATAATAAATAACTTTTTCAAAAAAAGTAACTGAATTCAAAAGGCAGCTACAAAAAAGGATAAAATTAATAACTTACATAGTAACCTTTCTTTCGAAAGACGCTGGCTTTGTTTTTTATTTCATTGACATTTTTGCCACCGACTTCTGAAAGAAAAGTCCTTTTTTTGTAGGTCCAGTTTCAAAGACACAAAATAGTTCCTCGTTCGTACACACTACATAGAGGCACTGACTTTTTCATTTCTCACACATGCCGTACAACTTATCATTGTTTTTCAATAGGTATATATACTTTTTATGCGTAAACTCACTAAGGAACCATTTCAAACTTCACTGTGTATATTTCACACACAATCGGCAACCTTTTTGGTTGTAAATATACTCATACTTGTACTACCTTTTGAATTCCAAAAATGGCAGATTTTTCCTCTGGCTAACATACTCTTTACCTTTTATGGTACCCTATTACATCACGGTCCAATTTCCGCGTGCATTTTTGCCGTCAAAACTTCAAAGACAACAGAATAAGCGGTATAGTAGGTTTAGCCTGGGGACTTATCCAGGCTAAACTGTCTGCGAAAATAAATAAAAACCCCGAGGCCCCAGCATGAATTTTACGTCTTTGGTCGTATTAATCGTCGTCGGTCATTAATTGTGTGGAAGATGAAAAAGAGCCTCTAGTGTACGAACATCAGCAGATGTTCTCCGGCCACCGTAGGCGCGGGCATGCGGTCAGCGAGTAATGGGCAACTCGCTGTCCGACCATGGACCATGCCCGGGTCGACGGCGCGTCGTGTTCCACGCGCGCCTCAAAGAGTGTCAGCAAAATGTCGGGGCCTCCTCACAGAGGTCCAAAGCCGGCCGGGGTCGCGGGACTTATTTCCATCTCCGTGACCCCGGAACATAAAGGGCTATTGAAGGACATCGTGGATTTTAGTCAGTACAAGTCTGACAGTCCCTCCCGCCCTGCCCGGGGTGGGAGGACTCATTTGATGATTTTACCATACAAAAAAAAAAGTGTACGAACATAGAACTATTTTATCCCTAAACTTAAACCTTTTAGACTACTATTATAGCAGGTTTAAAAAGAAACTAAAGCCTTTAAAATAGAGTTTAGAGTCGTTTAATAAAACATAAATTTTTAGGCAACAAATGTTGCCAAAAGCAAAGTTCGGTTTCGGTTTCGGAAAAAGCAAAAAGGAATTTAATGGTTACTATTAAAGTCCAAAGTACAAAAACGAGAAACTTGTGCTAGAGCCTCCATTCAGATCTGTTTACTGAAGTAGGCAAACATTTTTATTGCGCTGTAAAACTGTTAAGAGTGAGTTAAGACTTTTAAGAGAGGGATTTTGGAACGGATGTCAAAATATTTACTGGTTTCCGTTCGTTTTATTGGAATTCTAGATGCTATTAATTTCGTGAAACGTTTATGAGATGTTCGTTAAATAAGGAAAACATATTATAGAGGTACTTGTGACGTAAACTTGTGGAGAAGTCATCTGTAACATTTTTAATTTTCCGGAACACAAAACCGCGACCTTTTTCCAAATTGCCTCTTTACGTTACACGGCAATATGGATTCGGTAGTTTGGGCAAATATCATAAATGGACAGTCAGAGGAAGCCATTTTCGTTATAATATTCGGAATCATACTGTCTACAAAAATGTGTATAAATAAAAATCTGTGTTTATTTTGCTGAAAATAGATTTTCTCTTGAAATTATATTTTCTTCATGGGGTAGAAATTGTATCTACTGAGCAACCTAAGACGTACAAGCACAAAAAATAGCAATAGTAACAACTAATTTACATTTGAAATCATTAATTATTTAATAAACCTATTTAGACTTGAGTGATTAAATGATTGTAATGCGTCAAGCCGTTAGTCCCGGCTGTCATTTCTAGATCTTTGACAGTCGTTACTGTTCGTCAGAAGCTCTAAAGTCTGACAACCAGTCTTACCATGGGGTATGGTATTGCCCAGTTACTGGGTTGTGGAGGTCCGATAGGCAGTCGCTCCATGTAAAATACTGATATCCAGCTGAATCTGGTTTGACTGGAAGCCGACCCCAATATATGTAGTTGGGAAAAGGCTAGGCAGATGATGAGTGCGTCATAAGTCAGTTTTTTAAATTCTTCAAAGTTATTACGTCAGCAAGTAAAACTACACGAATTCCTGTAGAATATGCTGACTGTAATTACATTACTTTATTTAAAGGAATCCTCTCTGGCCTGATTCAACTGTGGGCAAAACAAAAAAAAAATCAAAAACAATGCAGCCCCTTTTAAGACATAAGAAGGAAGACAAACAGAGCTACTTTCGCTTTAATAATATTTGAATATTTTTTTGTTATTGCTATCAACAAACTTTTTCCAATTTCCCTAACTTACAGGCCCTTCTAATAAAACATTAAAGGAAAACTTTTGCCTACTTATAAAAACACGTAATTCGGATGAGTGATTCTTCCGTTTTTTCGTATAAAAGATAAACGGATGTTGGAAAGTATTTACATGAAACATTCTTCTGCTAGCACGAATTTTCACTATTTTACTTTCCAGTATTTACAGCGTTTCTTGTATGAGAAAATGGAACAACGCCTCTGGTGTGCGAAGAAGGAACTAATTTTTTCCTTGAAATTGTCAATTTGAAATTGTCAAAGTTCCAGTTTACGTCTCAAATACTACAAATTCTTGCTAAGGGTCAGAGGTCTTTAGCACGATTTCTACGTCTTTGGCTGTATTTCGTTTCTTGAAACATTTTGACGTAAATTGCATCTTATCTGAAATTGCACCTCAAGTGTATGAACGAGGGTCTAATTTTGTGCATCAAATTAACATAAAAAGTCCCGTTAACTTAAAGGCGCTCCCTCACCGCCAGCATTCACCTATAATGTAACATTAACGTACGCAATTTGATGCTCTATTGTCTTCGAATGTTCGAATCTGTAACCTTACATTACAGGTGAATGCTCGTGGTGAGGAAGCGCCCTTATGTGACAAAAACGTGAAATATCGTGATACGTACACCACATATCACGCTCTGTGAAACATTTTTATGCTGTTTCAGCGCCGCAAAACTACAATCTTAAAGCAACAATACTTTACAATGACAATAAGCCATTTAAGTATGTTTCAGCTTCTTTGTCGCTGCAATCGTAGCTTAGAAAAATGACAATATAGGATAAGAACACGCTGTGCTCTGTATTTTTCAGCTGCTTCAGCGCTACACAGCACACCGTGCCAACTATACGAGCAGCTATTTTAGCTATTTACGCAGAGCCGTATTTTCTATTGGGCGCTCTGGGGATGTGGCCACGGTTCGCAATTTTGAAGGACCGTTTCCAATAAAAATAATAACAAGGCGTTTTAAAACTTATGTCAGTGGGTTACTGTTAAGTTTGCTTTGCTGTTTTTAAAAGACGAAAGAAAATTGAGTTCTTTGCGGTCAGTATCAGAAGGTTCGATTTTCAAATTGAAAAAAAAATGATCTACAAAAAGTTGTTGCGGTTCTGACTGTTTGTGAATGTGGATTTAAATGTTCCTAAATGGATCCACAGAAAAAACCTACGTTTTATTTTAAGTCTATGTTCAAATGTGCCCAAACTCAAGGTTTAAGGTGGCTCTGTGTTAAAGCGTTCATCGATTCTACTTCATATCAGAAACAGTCTTGTCGCACAAAATGAGAGCTCAAGTCGTTCACAAACAGACATTCACATTTACTAGGACTTGAATAATAATTAGTTAACACAGTATCGGTTTAGTGCAGCAGTAATGTTATTTCTTGGAGCTACAGATTTTAGTAAGGAAAATCCATTTGAAAAAAAATTTCAATTATAGTTTACTTGCGAGCCTAGTTCATTTGGTTTATTCCGCGTTCAACCCCCAAGGTTTTCTACCCTCTTCCGTGTTTGACCCCTAGGGGTCGAATGTGGAAATGTAAACATTTCCACACTCGACCCCTAAGGGTTGAAAGCCACCTCATACTCGACCGAAAAGTAACACACTGGAACAAGTAGTTGCTCATCTTACTTTAATTTCAGTCATAAAACACCTTACCTAACGTAGCTGGGCCCTCTTTCAAGATATGTGTAAACCTCTATCCTCTAATCATCATCATATTATCACGTGACGTAGCTCACGCACTATGGACAGTGGACAAGATTTAATCGTATCGAGTTATCGAAATCGCATTGAAAATCTGCGTTTTCTACACAGTGTTCCGTGATATTGCAATCGTGAAGTCCTCTTTGGAGGTATTTAAGATAAATTCTCTTATAACTCGAAAAAAAAGCGGCGACGACACTCTCTTAGAAAACCCAAAAAGTTCAGTTTGTTATGTAAAATTCTGAAGTACACGTAGGTTTCAACCTCACGCACTCAGTTTGAGTCACTCCCATGGTATTACTAAGGTCAGAATCATTCGTGCGTGATCGTACGTGAATAAAATTCTGACAAATATGATATTCCAAGATCACCCAGTCTTAAACGTTAACAGAAATCACCCATATCTTTGTTTCTCGCTTCAATATTTTCCTTCAGCCTTCAAAAGGTCATCGCTCCATCTACTAGGAGGCTAAAAGCACGAATTTCTGACTCATCTCCCCGAAAATTAACCTAGAAAACGAGCATAGATCCACCATCTACCATACTACATGTCACTCTAGCCGCGGTAAACACCAGAGTCTTAAATGTAACCTCTAATTTAACATTACACACGCAATACCAGTAAATCCTGTAATACTATGATCCGTGATACTGTTATCTTGTTAAGTCTTGGCTGTGTGAGGCAGTTGCGGTGTCTGCAAACATCCTTTTATGGCGGGCGAAATTTGATAAGAATAGTGTGAATTTTTCAAGGAATTCTTTTGTGTTTTGGGGTTTTGTTGATAGTGTAGTATTAATAGTGAAATTGAAAGTATTTCAATTGAATTAACTACTAAATCAATAATGTATGGATGAGAATGAAGCGAAAGGAGTATGTAAGGATCGTATAGCAGGTGGCGCTCTGTAGGTTCCACCTAACCCCATGGGAAGAAGGTGTGAGTTTATGTATGTACTAAATCGACATTTTAAGAGAAACATTATAAAGATTATAGGTATAGTAGAGTGTAAATAAAACCTGTCGTCCCACGCTCATCGTTCATCGAGGCAGTTTATGGGAAAACTTGTTTTTTTTTTTATAATTTTGATTATTTTTTACGAATTACACAGTCGCCCATTTTAGTTTCAAATACAAATCTACCATAGAGTGTCTTCATAAAGAAGTTGGTTGTCGATACAGACAAGTCAGTACTGGTTGGTACAGGCGAAATAGACCTGTCATCATACCGATTAAGATTTTTTTAGATTTTTTAATGTAAGTCTTGTCTACATCGGTAAATTTTACCGGTTTGTACCGACCCGTCTGTACCAAAATCCTTCTATTTTATGCAAGCATGTTTGTAGAATAACTAGTACCGTTCCTTTGACTTCTCATGTAAAGGTGAAACTGATTAATTAATTCATGACATTCTACATACAAGCTATGTAGCTTCGCAGGAAGTCTAATCGGAGACTTGGCTTTAGTTATGTGTTGTGTAATAACTCAATATACATACTAATAAATAACTAAGTAATACAAATATATAATGTACTAACTAATACAAAGGATTGTTTGATTAGAACATTATAAATTATATGTTTATACAGCCAACCATACTGTTTATAATCTGTGTCAATCTATGCTAATATTATAAAGCTGAAGAGTTTGTTTGGTTCAATGTGCCATGCTCAGGAACAAATCTTTCGAATTAAAAGTATTTTTGTGTTGGATAGTGCATGTGTTGTGTAGTCGTTTCACTATAATTGTTTAATTTAATATATTGATTTAGTATAATGCTGGCAGCATTATACTCTTCTTTGGAGCACGTTCCCGGATGACAGCGATGCGAAGGAATACTTACTTTGACGATTATGTGTCCTAATTGTGTCTAATGATACATATATTTTTAGTTTTAATTTGGATTTCTGTATAAAAATTTAAATAGGTAATTTGATTTTGATGTAGATTTTTACTTAGTTCCATTTCTTAGTACTTCGCACCTAACCATTCTGAAAGACCTTACCAGTAAGGTCAGTTAAATCCTTCTAGGACTTTTACTATTCAGAAAAATACTAAATAAATAACAGACAAAGAAAATCTTCGGCAGATGTTGGAGAATATAAACCGTATATATGTTACGGTAAATGTGATTAATTGAAAATTATTAATAATAATCACATGTTTTGGTAAATGTGAATAAACGATCGAAATTTATTACTTTTAGTAGTAATTATTAATAATTCACGACACATATTGGTAAAAGTGATAAAATTAATAAACTAAACGGCTAAACCTAGTGCTAACTGAAGATAAGTATGATACACGTAGGTTTAACCGATTGTGGTCGGTTACACCTAGGTTTAGCCGGTTAGAACTAGGCCTAACCTCGGGACTTGCTGGCACCCCGACTCGGACAATTTAGGTTAGAAGAGGATGGCGGGGTCTGAAAGACCCCGCCATCCTCTTCGTGGTTATTTTTTTTTTAACCACGCAGAAGTAGGAGCCCCGCGCGCGGGGCTCCGTCGACTTGCTCCTGTGAAGGAAGTTTACTTGTTACATTTATCACTACTAGGATCAAATTATTAATAATAACCGACAAATGTGATTAATTAATCACTTTAACCTCGACTTTCGGTAATTATTAATAATAATAGATAATTATTAATAATTTTTAATTAATCACATTTACCGTAACATATACATATTCATAAAGCTTTTATTCACACATCAGTCTGTGAGAGGAGACAGCTGTGAAAATAGAGAGAAATAGAAACATATATGTAGGCACATATGACAGTAAAATTTTGTGAGAGAGACCTTGTCGAATACATAAGTACTGAGTATCGTTTCTTAGTAACAGTATGGCGATGTTTTAGTACAAAATGAACAAAATTTCTGTCTCGTCTACATTTCGATGCTTTACTCATAATTGCAAATGATCGGGGCTTTCAGAGTTGGTCTCATATTATGATTTTTTATTTTATTTATTGAGGGATAATAAACAACTACAACATATTATATAGCTTAATATTAACGTAATTTACATGGTAATGTTGTAGTCAACTGCATTATCCACAAATAAGACATACTTAATATATAAAATTACATAGTTGCCACTAAACGGGCATAACCAAAAACCAACAAATCTATATAGATAATAAATAATTAGGCAAATTAATTACAACAAAGCTAGTTGTAAAAACCAAATTTTCTAAAATATAATATTCTAAACAATTTACTAAAATTACTCATTAGATAATAAAATTACAATTAAAATTATGCAATAAATAATTATAATAAGAATACAATTAGAATATTTTTTTCATTATATTAGATTTAAATTTATTTTTAGAGCATGCAAATATATCAATTTCAATAAAATTAGTATTATAAGATTCCAACATCCTACGAATAGGACAGCGCAAGCCAGAGTTTGTCCGACAAGAATCTAGCGCGAAAAGAGTTCGCGCACGAACTTGACGCACATGAACCGTACGGGGCACAGAATAACAGAGCTTACTCGTTAGCTCGATGGCATCAAAATTGTTGTGAACAATATCATAAAGCACGTTGGCCTCCAGATATTTTCGCCGGTTCTCCAAACTAATAAGGTTGTACTTATCAAGAAGTTGGGAGTATGACATACAGGTTTTAGTCCCATGACATCTGTAGTACATAGCACGGACGAACTTTCGCTGGACTCTTTCTATTCCGCCTACGTACTTCTGGTAGAAAGGGTTCCAAATAGGGACTGCATACTCTAACTGAGAGCGAATTAGCGTCTTAAACAGATGGAGATACGTTGAGACACGTTTAAATTCTGTTGAGGACCTCATCACAAATCCATACATTTTAAAGGCACTGTTGACTATAGCTTCGGTATGCTGGTTCAAGGACATTTTGCCATCAAAGAGAACACCCAAATCCTTCACTAAGGAAATTTTGTTTAAAGGCATACCATTGAGGTTGTAACCGAAAGTGAGGATGTGATTATTCTTAGTAAAGTTTATGTAGTTACACTTGGGAATAATAAGATGAAGCTTATTTTCGATACTGTAGGCCGTTAACCTGTCTAGATCCTCCTGAAATGATTGGCAGTCATCAACAGTACGTATCGTTTGAAACACTTTCAAATCATCAGCGTACATCAAAAAATTTGTGTTTTTAAATGATTGTTCATAAAGAGTAACTAACAACTCATTGGATTCCAAATGGCGGTAAAATCAGGGCGGGACTGTCAGACTTGTACTAACAAAAATCTTACGGTTTCTTTAAATCCCTTTCCAGGGCACGCTTTGGCCCTTTAAGGGAGCCCCCTCCCCTCCCGCCATTTTGTGACAACTCTTCGAGGCGCGTGTGAAACATGACGCGCCTGTTTCGACCCAAGCATGTTCCATGATCGGACAGCGAGTAGCCTATTACTCACCGTACGTATGCCCAGAAGAAGAGTGAACGGAGGCCTTTTTGCCCTGTAGTAGAACAAGATGGGCTTATAATAATTATCAGGTATAATAATAAGAAGTAGTACAATAACGTTTCTTTTCTAAATTGACAGTAATGTTTTGACGAAGAGAAGCTGACCTTTTTAAATACTTTTTTATTTTAGTTTTGCGTCTCACGGTTTCAGTCATCTCTTTTTTTCTTCTTACCCTGCTCCTTTTGGTTATTTTGACGAGTCTTACTCCAAGTGTAAAAACTCAATTGCACAGAAGAGCAAATTAAATGTTCAATAGCTTATAATGTAGAACAGTCTAATCTATAAAGATTATGTAACAGCTAGCTTATATACTTCAGTTTAAATATACATAACAACGTAGTTTGCTCCTTATTTTCTAACATGTGTCTACACGTTTATATAACGTAACCTATGCGGGTATTTCGCTTGGATATTGTTAACATCCTTTTGGGTTAACGAAACATTATATGAATATTAGTTCTGTCTGTGTTCAGTATTGGATAAAGCTTTCTGCATGTTATGTTTAGAATAGGTTCTGAGTTTCGACAATATTGTATCTTGTTCCAAATTAATAGGTAATGCAGTCTCTAGTCGAGATAGGTAAACCAGTCGAATTCGGTTTGTGGTTTTAAACAACATACAGACACAAAGATTATTAAAAACATAACGTTCCGTGGAAGTAACGAGTGTTCTGTTTGAAAAAACGCCTATATTATTATAATATTGTAAAATTAAGTACTACTCAGATTGGGGTGAAATATTGTTTGATCCTGACATTAAAAAAAATCTAATTGGATTAAAATTATTTCATTGACAAAAATTAAAACTTAGATATATTTTTAAAATAAGAGGTAAAACTAAGTTATATTCTACGTTTGCTGTTTAGATCAGAGGCGCTATATGTCTAGATAAGTCTGTATCATTTATGAACAATAAAAAAAAACTCGACGTATTTCTCATAAAATATAAATAAATCCATCCATCCATCCAGTAAAAAAAACAAAGTGGTAAAAAAAAATGTACACATTAAAGAATAAATAACAATTAACATGTGATTATCGTATCAAGCATGTAGGCTCCCCAAATACTTTTGTATCTTCTCGATCCACCGGAGCCGCTTGACAAAATGGCCGCCGTCGAGTATTCATCTCATTTGTAAAAGCTTATCTCTTATCCCTCGCTGGGTGCAGGAACTGCGGTCTACCGACCCTTGTTAGTTTCAGTCATGAGTCGCTGAGATTTGCTGATGGAGTTTTATAGTCTGTGAAAGTAGTTTAATTTTTCATAAACGACAATTACTATAGGTTATTTATATTCATAAAATGACACATGCTAAAATTATCGCTTTGTTACTGCAACGCTTAAATTATGCCTTTCCTAAATCACGCTTTTTTATGTCGTGGTATAAATTCTACAAATGAGTCCTCTCACCGCGGGCAGGGCTGGGAGGGACTGTCAGACTTGTACTGACTAAAATCCACGGTGTCCTTCAATAGCCCTTTATGTGCCGGGGTCACGGTGATGGAATAAGTCCCGCGACCCCGGCATGCTTTGACCCTCCGAGAGCCTAAATCACGCTCCAAGAGTTTTAGAGCGACCGGTCTGCATGATTTAATTCCCCGGCAGAGAATCAATTGTAATAAGTTTTTGAAGTCTTGAGCTTATCCGGGTATAACTAGTTATTTAGCAAAACAAAGGTTATGACACTATCAATCGAAGACACACGAAGGCAGCCTTGAGAAGACTTACAAGCACAACAACAATCAATTTACTTGTAATTGACCTAAAATCCCAAAAGACAGGCGGCCATATTAAGCGAAACTACCACCAATTTGCAGGGAGAAAGTTTTTTTCCTCTTGATTTTCCTCGACATCTATTTTGATCTTGAACATAATTAATTTCTTCCATTTTCTGTCCCATGTCCTGTGATGTGTCGAATGGCATGTTAACGCGTATAACTTGATTAGAAGTGGGCCCAGTATGTCGCCCTGTGGTACTATTATGAAGCCCGAGTATGTTCCCTTCTAGAATCGTTATGAGGTCCAATATGTCATCCTATCGTTTGAGCTAGTAAACCTTTCCCTTCGATTAAGTTTTACGAGGGGAGAACAACTGATGCATTTTATGTCCTTTCGTATTTCGTGTTATATTGTGTCGTTTGCTTTAGTCAGAATTATTCTCGACAAGCTCTGTTCTCGTTATGGTTAGAAATGTTCCTGAGGGAATTTAGGGGATAAATGTGATTTCCAATAAATTTTGTCCAAGGATTAGAAGGAGAAGTGTCGGCTGTCCAGCGATGAGTTAGAAAAACGACAAAGTTGTCACCACGGGTATGAACCTGATAAAGGAGTAGTGGATGAGTCAAACTGTTTATGATGACGAAAGAATTTTCTGGATCTAATGGGTAGTTCCCTAGTGTATCTACAAACAACTTCAAACTTTACCGTTTCTTAATACAGCACAGATTTATGTAATATGTAGAGGATTTTAATATATTTGATGAACAATATCGTATCTCTACTTTCTCTCGGGTTGCCAAAAACAAATGAATTAAATTTTTAATTGAATTCCTTTACCACTATGTTGGTTTTTGTTATAATGATGTACCTGACAAATAATTAAAGTTAATAAAGACCAAATTAAATAACGAAGGTCTGAGACCCAACGCAACCCTTACGAACCTTATCCACATCCAATTAGGAAATTTAGGCTAGCGGTTTGTGCTACACACATGTGCAAAGTTATATAAAATCTCATCATTATAATATGTATCCAGGGCGTTTGGTTACTTGTAATGGATACTTCAAGGGGACATGATAAACTTATTTTATCAACAGTACTGCTTTTAAAAAAAACCTTACGTAAAACCCCAGAAATGGCGACCATTGAGTTTAATTGTTTCTTATTTTTTTAACGAAATAAAAAAAAATACTTAAAAATCAGCATTGCCATCCAAGTGGCAATGCTGCCAGCTATCTGGGCCTTATCTCCATTGATAGCTATGTGGACGAATTTTTTGAGAACCTGTTAATTTTAATTTCGGTGCTTATTTAGTATTTTTTTAATAATTTACTTTTAATTTTAGTGTTTAAATATAGAGTATACACGTACGTAAATCGAAATATTACAGCCATTTTGGTTTACAAATGGGATATGTACAATTAAATGCTAATAATATCTTTAAGTTCAAGACATGCTTGCAAATGACTTTATTGAAAAGGTAAACTTTGAGGCTTTTGAAAAACATACATAATATCAGACCAAATATTGTATTCCCGTTTGATCATCTATCAATATTTTGACGAATTGGTCAATGGGGAACATATTATTAAAATTGATGGGGAAAGTATCTTGGGAAAAGTATTATTTAAATCTATTTTTATTGGAGTTTCTTGCACTTTCTTTGAAATGTTTTGCCCATTCTTCTTCATACAGTCCTACCGAATTGCGAAATGCTTGCGAATGGGTGTAGAATTAATCCCATCCCATTCCATTGAACTTTTTTTTAAATTGAAAAAAATGATTTGACTTTGACATTAGAGCACCTACGGTTCGAAAGCTTTTGAGTGCTTTTTTGTTGGCTTTTTAGTAGCGGTAATATCATAATTATTATGCTACCCATAAATAAGGCAACCTTTACGAGCAAAGCTTTAGTTTGCTGATAAAACAAAATAAGACTTCCTTATCTAGGAATAGCAATCAAATTGTAATCAATAGGGTCTCGCCCTTAGGTCGGCTATGAAACTTGATGGAATTTGGATCACAGCCAAGAACTGGATATAAAGTTGGATTTACATCGGAGAAACTTTATTTAAAAAATATTGAATGTAAAAAGTTTCGTACCCGAAGGGTAGCCAACAGGATCCTATTAATATTCCTTCGCTGTCCATTCTGTTTTTAAGCGGGAATTTAAAGGGTATGCGAGCGGCGAGTAATGGGCAACTCGCTGTCTGATCATGGACCATGCCCGGGTCGATGACGGCGCGTTGTGTTGAACACGCTCCTCAGAGTGTCAGCACAATGACAGGGGCCCCCTTAGAGGGCCAGAGCCTGCCGAGGTCGCGGGACTTACGACATACCGTGACCCCGAACGTAAAGGGCAATTAAAGGATGACGTGGATTTTAGTCAGTACAAGTCTGACAGTCCCTGCGCTGAGTTCAGACTCCTTTGAAGATTTTTCATCGCAAAAAAAAATAAAAGCGGGAATTTCATGATTCAGAATAGGTAGTTGAATTTTCAGAGAATGTGTACCTTTTTGGGTACATGCATACTATTATGTTGTGTGAAAACAACAAAAAAATAGATGTAGGTACGTTAGAGCAATCGCGGTGGACTTACATTCATTAAGAGATCCCTCGATTCCTCTATTCCATTATTTGATCTAGACGTAATGGTCATAGAGCTACCTGGAAAGTATATCCAAGGAGGATATACTTTCCAGGTAGCTTCATCAAATAAAAATAAAAAATCGTTTTCGAAATGGGTTCATCTCGATTCTCGCCAACTTCCATACAGTAGCTACTAACAATGCTTCGAAATTTTGTTGAATCCAGGTGTCTTTGAGAAATCAGGGAATGCAACAAAAAAAAACCGATACATCGAGAACCTTTTTGTCGTTGGTTGAAAACCTAAAAACAAGAATATTAAAAGGCAAATGGGGATGTTGCAATGATGTTTCATAAATATTGTGAAATCTTACGTCTTTAAAGCTTACGCAACCGTGCTTCATTGTAAACACAGCTTTAGTCTCTGATTTATTTTGACAAACATTGTTAAAGAGTGATTGGCATTTGTTTATGCTAATCGAACAGCGGACAGCGTTCATTTATTTTTTTTGGCTTGAGGAAAAATAGCTTTTCTTAAGTGTATCTATAAATATGTGTTCTTGTGGATGTTGGTCTTTTAGGTAATCCCTTTTTCGTCTTGTGAGATACCTTTGGGTATTATAGGGGTATTCTATTTTTGGATGACCACGAGTCCCTTCATCGGACACCAGCGATTCGCCCTAGCTTTACTCATACGTGGCATGTAGCTTTGTATAGGTGAAAGAATTTTTAAAAACATCCAGTATTTTTGAGTTTTTTTTTTTTTTACAAACATTACACTGTTTTTTTTTACAAGTTACTGATGAATTTAATTATCTTGTTTTAAGATATAGTCTGATCTGCGGAAAATTCGAGGTACCAAATTTTGTAATGCGATTTGATGTAATGATATAAGACACTGATGCGTCAAATGTAGTTGAGCCGTAGCCCGGACTTTATCTATGTACAATCGACAAAGTAAAATAATGACCGCGATACGCATATTTTCTTACAGACATTCAAAAACAATGAATTCCACATTCGCGTAAACGTACAAAACCTTAATCTTTATTATTTTTACGGATTCAAATGCTTTATTGTCAAAATGCGTCATGATTCGATTCAACTTTGTCTATTGTTCAAAATCTTAAACATTTTAATTTATGACTCTCAACCTTGACATTATAACAAAAACCTGAGGGTTTTTTCCAAACTGAACCCTTTATTTGGGGAATAATAAACGTCAACAAAATAAATAGTACACAAGAAAACATACAATTTTATTTTCCAAAGTTTGAATGAAATATTCTCGATTGTTAAACAATTGTAGGCACAGACTGAGGCATTTACAAGCCTCAATGGCTTTTACATGGGTAAGGTTTCTCTTATTTTGTTTTTTTTTTCACACAAGGCAAGTACATAAACAAGTCTTAGACTTGTGCGAAAAAAAAAGAATAAAGTTTATGGCAATTATGTCATTTTAAAAAGATACGATAGGAAGAAAAAGGTGGTTTAATAATTATAGTTTGTTTAAAAAAATAGACATCACCGTTCGTGAGATACAGCTTGGTGTCAGATGGACAGAAAGACAGAAAGACATGCGGACGGACAGCGAAGTCTAAGTAATAGGGTCCCATTTCACCTTAATCCTAAAAACACTTTTTTAAACGTTAAACATAGAATTTCTTGCCTATTGATAATTTTATAAACCTACCTATATATATATATATATTTTATTAAATACGCAACGGATTTTTTTCCTTTTAAGCGAGCGATCGTGTATGTGGTCGACGGTGAAGCACGCTTGTCTAGAAGTAACCTATTCAGCCTTGACTTGAAGATCACAGATTTAATAGCTATTAGGAAACACAGACGTCCCAGGGAAATCGTCTCCTTAGCCGTTGTTCCGTTACAGAATTTGTTCCGGAAAGTTTATGTGTGTATGGCATTTTTATGTTCATATTACCTTAACATAAATAAAGTATTGTATAGTCGTAAAAACCTATCAAAAGAGCGCTTATAAAGCACGATATTGTAATGTCAATGTTATATAGTGAGCGTGTGGACTGTTGCCAATTTTAGGGCCCAAAGATTCGTGTTTACGTTATTGTTATGGTGATCCGAAGTCATTTTACATATTTGAAGTTATGCCTTCTTTTGTGTATTTACTACTAACGATTATATTCCGTGTACGCGATGACAGCGCTTTTTAGTAATCACTTTAAAAAAAATGTCAAATCTTCCCAACAAAATATTTTGATAAACATTTTCGGTTTATTTTTCATTTAAAAATAAATAAACCTTAAAAAGGATTTTAAAAGGTTGTGGTGTATGTTAAACTTGGCACTTTTTCGGTTCGCGGAGATCTCTGCCACATGGCCACATCTATTTTAATAACGACCCTAATTTTGGTCGCGGAACTTCTCAAATTACCGTGAACCTGGAACGTACAGGGCTGTTGAAGGACACCGTGGGTTTTAGTCAGTACAAGTCTGATAGTCTTTCCCGCCCTGTCCTGGGTGCGAGAACTGATTTGATGATAACAACAAGATAAAAACACTACCCTTCAAATGTTATGCTAATACTTAAAGAAGCAAACATCTTACGTCATACTACAAACAAATAAACATCCTGTTGAGCAGTTGTCTAAAAAAAATGTAAGTGTAAAATGACAGTTTTGAAGATGATAGTTCTTTTAGACAAGCATTCAACAAGTAAATAACTTTTTTGTAGTAGAACAGTTTGTTTCCAAAACACAGTAACTTCCTTAACAACCGATTATGAACGTTGAGTAGGGTCTGAATAAAAACCAGTTTCATTTATTCCGTGATGGTGGTTTCCACGCCCCACTGAGGAACTATTCAAGTGTTATAAATGCCTAATACTCCGGAAGGGAGTATGTATTGAAAGGTACCTTTCCGATATTAGAAATATATATTTTTTTGCTGTTGAAAAAATCTGTTGCCATCCAGCTAGTAGTCCCTTTTTAGAAAATACCGAGATTTATTGGTGTTATTTGGAATTGTTACGGGAAATTATATTGTAGTGTTCCTAAGAATAATCGGACTAGAGCGTTTCGAATATTAGTTTCTTAGTTAGGATAAAATAATGCTTGTTATAATTATGTTTCTCTTACCTATTTTACGAGTATAAACAATTTTTTATAGATTTTTTTCTAAATCAGAGTGCTCTGTTAAACCCATTCGCTATTCGACCCCTTGGTCCACTTGACGTATATATTTTTTGTTCTTTTACTAAATTCACATTTTCTTCAATCCATAGCATTACAAAAGAACGCAAACAGACGGACGGTTGTAGGAGACCGGGCGGAAAAACCGTCCTTGAGAAATGTTATAGATGATACTTATTTTTCCTTTAGAAAACTCAAAAGTAGATATAAATATTTTTGGTGGCAATGACTCACCAATGTTTTGCCAAAAATAATAACACTGGCTAACCTTGACATTGTGATATTTCGCAGGAACCAATCAAGGCTTACCATGTTGCTATTTTCGTCTATACTCTGTCACGTTATCTTTAATATTGACAGATAACGACATCCTTATTAGTTTTCATATAAATAACATGCTTACCTTTTTTCCTGTTGCGTTCCCAGAATTATTGTTTTGTTGAGATATGCAACCTGAAACTCCTGAAAAAAAAACTTCTTGTATTTACTTAAAGAAGTACTATCTACATATATCTAATTTTTCATCAACATCAAAACAGCGAATGTTTCCAGTAATTATTCAGTGTCGGCGAATTATTTATTTATTAATTGTTATTTATTCATTATAAAAAAAAATAACATAAGGACTACCCTTAAATCCCCGAAGGATAAACCAGAGATGTACCTTACAGTACACACTCACATTTTCCCAGTTATGGTAAAGTAGTCCCACGTAATGCCATCAACCAAGTACAGACCCAAAGTCCGTGGCTGCTACTTCAAAATTCGTGATGGAAAATCCCCCATCACATTCCACCCCATTCTTGCAGTCGCGCTTACTTACAAGGCAGTCTTAATCAATATTTTACTGAAGACAAGTTATTTATAACCAAAATTAAATGATTGAGATCTTCGTAAATAGCTTAGACCAATATTTCATTTACTTAGGTAGCTTCAGATCGGGACAGAAAACTATTTATCAAAATCTGTCGAATATGAAACTTACAATTTTCTAATAAAGTTGAAAATCCATTCAAGAAATTTCGATTGGGATAGGTCGATATACTGGCATTTGTAAATTCATTATAACAGTGATATATTTGGCAGTTATTTGTAATATAGCAACTTTTACAATACACTATTTTCCGGCATACAGTCTCCCATATCCGAAATCTAAGCCAATAGAATGTACACCGTGCAAATATTTGAACGATGTTCATCCCCGGAGCGGTAAAGCACTTGTCCCACAGCTAGCGATTAGCGAGAAGTACTTAGAAATAGTTACTATAAATGTAGCTATAAGTTTAAGAAAATGATAAATCTTAGAAATAATAATTATTTTTTGGAGTTTTTGCCGCCTGGTATTTACATATAATTTAAGAAAAAAGTAATTGCTATCGTGAATTATGGGCTCGCTTTATTCGTTTGAATATTCAAATAAAATTAAAATATTGGTAGGTACTCTGGCCAGGGGTGCTGAGGCAGGAAACCTCCACGTGCGCCCGTGGACTGGAGTTCCCTCTCGGATACGTCCGGGGGGAAGACCAGTTTTTCGGGCCGGTGCACCCTGGGATGCGGGCAAAAAATCTTCTTTAGGCTCTGTGTGCCTAAGGAGTCTTTGCCCGTATGCGAATAGCCTGTCGTGTGGACGCTCCAACGCGTGTCCCTCTGATCAGCAGAGGGCACAGCGGCAGAGCGGGCTTGCGGACGGTGAGTAATGAGTGGCTCGCCGTCCGACCGAGGACCAAGCCCGGGTTGGTGGCGCGTCGTGTTTCGCGCCAAATGCCTGCTGGGGTCGCGGGTTTTTTCTTAACCCAGGTTACCGCGGCCCCGGAACGTACAGGGCATCCGAAGGAACACGGGTGGATTTTAGTCAGTAAGAGTCTGACAGTCCCTTCCGCCCCACCCAGGGCGGGAGGACATTTGATGATTTTACCACCTAAAAAAAAAAAAAAAAAAAAAAAAAAAAGGTACTCTGGCCAAATAAATCAACGTAAAGCCTACTTATGAGTGATATTTTTCTTTATGATATTTCTATAACAATTTTTTGCCGAATTTCTTACATTATTTTTTATTATTATTTTTTTTAATTAATTTTATATACTTACAAATTTTATAAAAAATAAAAATTATTATCATATGCATAGAATTGCTGTTTTTTTTTACTTTTTTAGTCGTCACACCTCGTTGACAGTGAAACATAAGCCAAAAGCAAATCGTTCACGGCGACTGCTTATCGCAGCCGTCATTTGAAAGACAAAACAAATAGATACATTACCAACAAATCTCCTTTTCAATCTTATTTGCAAACGATATAAAAATCATATAAAAGATAAGATCGCCGTTTAGAGCTGTCATAAACCTCTCGGTTATCTAATCTACGATCGTTTGATGTCGGTGCAATTTGCCGACAATCACGACTGATTAGCCGGTGTAGGCGCGCTAATATGACGGGTCATTATCGGAGACATTACGAGCTTACGCTTCTCTATTGTTTTTGTTTCTTCGTGAGTACTTCATGAGGGTTCAAAAAACGACTAAACATTTCGAGAAAAGATAGATCACTGCCCTTGCGCTTCGTTTGGTTCGTCTTGGTTTACTCACTATAGATTTATTTATGATTGAACTATAATTATGTATTATTTTTTAATCGTAACACATAGTATATAATATATATTTATACATGTCTATATAAGCATTAGCTTTGTTACGTATGACTAGTTCGGCGTACACCTCTCAACCAGGACCAGTTGAAAACTAGCATCCGGCATTTAGTTGCCTGACATTTATGCTGAACTGGGCCTGTTTGGAGCAGCCGTGGGGCAAACAAATTTTGTACCAAATAGTTTTAGATTATTTTTATTTTGTTTTCTTTTTTAAATTTATTTTAATATTGTGCTATGCCCTGCGTCTGTACCAATAAATTTTATTTCTCTTCTTTCTTTCTTGGCGTATCGGAATATAGTAAAAGCAACAGTTTAGGTTTCACTTAGAAATTATTCCTACCCGTCAAATACTTACTCGTATTTGATGTTCGTTCCGTCGTTTAGAAATCAATTAAATTTAAAAGTCGTTCAGAAATCAAATTCTGAGGCGGTCCAAAGTTTGCCGGGTCAGTTATTTTCCAATAAAAATCAATCATCAGTTATCGGTTTTCCCACGAAACAATTTACCCCATAAACTCTTTATAAGTGCTCTGAATTACCCAAAAACTTGTTAACCCCAAGCGAAAAAAGGTACCGCCAATAAATTGAGTTCGCGCACAATTTTGTACCAAATCAACCTGTCGGATGTTACCCCAAAATGTTTGCCGCCAATAAGTTTTACGAGAAAATTGAACTTTTTGTATCTCGAACAAATGGCGACGATTTCCTTTTTTTGAATTTCTTTTTTTGACCAATTGAAATGACTGGCTGGAATTATTTTTTTATGTTTTTTTTTAAGTTACCTTATGATGCTTATGATCAAAAGGTCTAAAGCGAGCAAGCGTGCTTATTGAATTGTGAAAGGCCAATATTCGTTTCATACAAAAAATTGGTCATCACATCTTGCGGTCTTCATAGTAATCGATAATTTATATTTATTTACTCTTGCCCCTCAACGCGCAAGTTCAGCAAAACTGAAGGCGCATAACTTAACTAGAATCCAACCTGCAAGTGACAGATTAGAAAATGGCTCCACAAAGCAATTTCATCGAAATTGTTATAATATAAAAGATATTCAATGCCGCTGTCACTTTAATTTAGCCACGCCTAGTGGAACAGTAGCTTTTGTATACAAATATTATTGTATAGTGTTAAGGCTATCCGGTTTTCTTTTTGTTTCGAAATAATTTTAGTTGTTGAAACATTTTGCAGGATTTTTTTAAAACTACGTGAGTTTCACGATTGGGAAATTAAAATATTTATAGCACAATTTTAGTCACATGTTTATAGGTAGTTTATAAAAATAAAATAAACCAAATCTGTAAGAAAATAAAAATGTATTTTGTTGGTCAGCTACACACACATGCAAACAACTTTTATGGTCAAACCATAAAAGTTGTTTCCATGTGTGTAATTTTCATTTTCATTCCTGCCTCTGTAGTCCTTTCAATGATCATCATCAACTACAAGACGTCCACTGGGGACCAAAACCTTCTTCGTTAAACAACTATGCCGAACGACCATTCTCCGCCATTTTGCATCAATAGGTTTATTCTCACGAATTCTAGTCCTAGTCCTTCCAGGTTAAGGAAACAATGACTAATATATCTATGAGACCGTCAATTTATATTAATGTTTAATTAAAAATTCTTTATTAAGCGTGTATCTAGAGAGGAGCTCGGGCAACATAATTACAGCCGCACGTACCGATCTTCCCGGTTAAGTCGCGGTTGCCGAGGTTGGTCTGTGGATAGGTGACCATCTGTCATAACGAGTTTCCTCCGTGCCTCAGAAAGCACGTAAAGCCGTTGGTCCCGGATGTCATTTGTAGATCTTTGACAGTCTTTACTATTATTCAGAAGCTCTAAACTCTGTCAACCAGTTTTACCATGGGGTATCGAATTAACCAGTTACTGGGTTGTGAAGGTCCGAAAGGCAGTTGCTACTTGCTCCATGTAAAATACTGATATCCAGCTACACCTGTTTTGACTGGAAGCCGACCCTAATATAGTTGGGAAATGGTTAGGCAGATGATGAAGCGTGTATCTAAATAAAAATCTAGAACTGACATATAAAATCCAATATTAAATAAGGATTTTCAAAATACAATTGGCATATGAATTAAAACATTCCAGCTTAAAACAAAAGAAGAAAATGTGGGTACCTGTATCACGGTATGTTAATAAGACATAGAATATGTAGGTTATGCGAGGTCCTTGCTATCCAATGAATTCTGACCCATATTAAAATATAAATTGGAACCAAAGGACCATTATTAAATCTAGGAATTTCAATTGGGTTTTCTATGTCTTGCTTTATTCCTATGGCATTTACTTATTAACCGCCGCCTTAGAGGGCCAAAGCCTGCCGGGGTTGCGTAACTGTCTCATCAGCTAACCTGACCCTGGAACGTAAAGGACTTTCGAGGCATTCCAGGAAGGGCTCCTGCTGACAATAGCACCTAAGCTACTTGCACCTTATCTATTTGACATAAGTCTGTCCTCTAAAATTTTTGGCAGGTGACCTTTCTGACGGGGCCCCCCTATAGAAGGCCATAGCCTTTCCGGGGTTGCGGGACATACGTACACCGCGACTCCGATACACAAAAGGCTACCGAAGTACACCGTGGGTTTTAGTCAGTCAAGTCTGACGTTTGTCTGATGATTTTACCACGTTAAAAAAAAGGTGCCCTTCGTGAAATACCTCCACACACACAGTGGATTTTTATCAGTACAAGTCAGACAGTCCTGCCCTACCCTGGGTGGGAGGACTCATTTGACGATTTTACCATGTAAAAAAAACCTATTATCGTTAATTAGAACATGCGAATTCAAAATTAATCTCAAATATGTCCAACCACCTCCTTGACTATACAAACTACATCTACTGAAATATGCCATAATAATTATTCCTTGTCAAATCTAAGACAGTGTGCGAATTCAATAGAGCGACCTGATGACCTCATAATATTGTCGGATTCGGCTTTAGAAATCTGAAGCCTCTCGATAGGATGTCGGTGTCAATTCAATTTTCGATTAAACTGTTATGTATGAAAATGGTTGACTGAAATAGACTTCAACGAGCCATTTGATCGTTTTCTAGTCAATTTTCCTCGTAAAATTCACGTTCAGTATTTTTTCTGTTTTTTTTTTTGCCTTGTACCTTCATTATTGATGTGTGATTAATTTAACTGTCACTGCGTTGAAAACCTAACATAATTTTTTTTTTTTTTATCGTGGTAAAATCATCAAATGAGACCTCCAACCCCGGGCAGGGCGGGAGGTACTGTCAGACTTGTACTGACTAAAATCCACGGTGTCCTTCAGTAGCCCTTTATGTTCCGGGGTCACGGTAATAGAAATAAGTCCCGCGACCCCGGCAGGCAACCTAACATACTTGGATTTTTTTTACCGTTTGAAGAAACTTTGTCCCACACAAAAAAAGTCCTTTATAGTGGGTGCGTGTAGACACATAAAAACCACAAACACCAAGCTTTGAAACAACTACTTTCAGATCTTACAAATATTTGTTATGTGCGGGAAGTGAACCAGCGACACGCTGCGCAGCAGTCAATCGCTCAACAGCTGTGTCAACCACTCCGTCTAATCAGCAACCATTGTTATCGAAATTTCAACTCTATTATCAGGATCAACTTATTCATCACTTGCCATGTCATGACAACTTTCGCTTCAATTGCCAGTTTCACGTCACTTGGCATGCCGCGTCATCAGTGTTTGTCTGGCCTAAATGTTCGCAATTTGAAACATGTCTCGCCTAGAACATTGGTCTATATAGTGATCCAGTGCTTGAACGCAGATGTTTTGACAACAAAAAAGCTAAAATAAAACACAGTCATTCGTAATATTTCCATTACAAATATAATTCGCTACAGTTACTCTAATTGCCCATTCATTTTAATTGAGGTATCAGTTTCAGTATTCAGCATAAAAGTTTGTTTTTGACACGTATGTTACGATGAAAATTCACTGAACCATAATTGCTGTTTTTTGGGTGCTAATCGATTGGAATTTCCGTTCCAGCGCCATGGTGCCATTTTATGCCAATTCCTCGATATTGGCAAGAGTTTGGCTTCATCAGGTTGCTGACAGGTCTTTGGGCCGCGCCTAGAACACGGACGCAAAGTTGCCCCGTACTTAATCCTTGATCAGACGACGAGCTACCCATTAGTCACTGTCCGCTCGCTCTTACCTGAACAATCTCGTTCTGGGGTTTTCAAATTAGTTTCTGAATGAAACAGTGCAGAGATGTTCAAACTAGTACTATTGCTTGCGGTTTAACCTTTTTTTTTTGCGTGGTAAAATCATCAAATGAGTGCTCCCACCCCGACTGTCAGACTTGTACTGACTAAAATCCACGGTGTGCTTCAATGGCCCTTTATGTTTCGGGGTCACGGTGATGGAATAAGTCCCGCGACCCCGGCTTGCGGTTTCCCTAACTTAATTATCGAAATATGTGCTTTTTATAATAAAGTGCATTAAACGTCATAAATACATGGCTTGCCGATAATGTCTTGACGTTAAATGCTGATAAGACGAAGTACATGACCTTTACCATTCGAAACCAAAACGGATTTTCAGATGAACATGTTTTGGTAGCTCATAGTTGCGTGGAACCTGATTCTAATACCCAGAACTGTTCTTGCCCCAAAGTAAAACAAACTGAGCATATTAAATATCTCGGTTTAACTTTAGATAAAAACTTAAGTTTTGCTAAACATATTGAGGTTTTAACTGGACGAATCCGCAAGCTTATAATTGTCTTTAAAACTTTAAGATATGTTGCTGAACCCAAACTTGTAAAACAAGTGTATTTCGCACTTTGCCAGTCATTGCTTTCGTATTGTATCACCGTTTGGGGTGGTGCTCCGGCTACAATTATTATAAAGCGCCTCGAAATCGCACAACGTGCTGTACTAAAGGTTAGCACTTTTCGCCCGTTCTTGTACCCTACAGCACTACTTTATAAAGACTGCGCGGTGCTTACAGTCAGACAATTGTTTGTTTCTGCCCTAATATTGAAGCAACATCAGGAATTGCCATTTAATCCCCAAAATAATACGCAACGACGCAAAAATAGAGTATGTGAATATACAAAGCAGTTTCACACAGCTTTCATCAGGAAGTTCTTTTGTGCGTTAGGTCCTTATTTGTATAATAAGATCAATAATATTCTTACTATCTATCTATCCATTAAATAAAAACAATTGCAAAAAAACTGTTGAAGCTTGGTTACTAACTTTACAATACAAAGATACTGAGGAGCTTTTGGCGGTTTCACGCTAATTTAAACGTACTAAGCTAATTAATCAATAATTTTTATATAAAAAATAATAATATATATGGCTGGGAAATGAAAGAAAAAAAAAATATAGATAATAAAATAAATACATTAAAATACGTAGTATATAACAACAAGCTGGACAAATCTTTATTTGGCAGGAATCAGTATTCATAAGTCTGATAATGCAAATAATACACACCCTCTCACATACACGCACGTACACTACACCCATATACAAAGAGAGGTACTCTCACACACCATTTATTCCACTTTATTTCTGTTTTGATGTCTGATTTTATTGTGTAAATTACTAATAAGCTAGTTAAAATTCTGATGTTATGGGGAGTGGCGCCGTTTGCTGAAATACAGGTCCTGACCTAGCTCGGCAGCGGATGCTATTATATATTTGTACCACATTGTTTTCTTCTGTCTAATAATTAAGACAAACTTTGTATCTTTTTGGAAAATAAATTATTTTATTATTATTTATTATTATAATCATCAAAGACAGCCTTTCGGTGACTTGTTCTGTTAATCTAAGTGAGCTGAGAAGGGAACCCGGGATTTTTTGCTTCAACTGTCGCGTGTGTGACCAATAATCCAACAAGATAGTTTAATTAATTATTGGAAAACTTATCGTCGAAAGGCAGCGTTCTCCTAATCTTATTATGAGTTATTGGTCCTCGAGACCCAGTCGTTAGCCATTTATTGGGTTGGCCTATTTTGTGCCGAAGACCGAGAATAGATCCGTAAGTGGGTACAAGTCAATACATATATATTGTAATACGAGTAGAAATTCAATTAATAGGGTTTCAAGATGCTGTTACCGACGGTGTAAACACATTTTACTGAAACTATTGTACATTTAAAGCCAAAGTCAAACATAAGAGTGAATTTCCCGGGACCGAAAATTGCGTGGCATCAATGAAATCGGTACTAAAAAACATAGTTATAACGTTCTCAATTTTTTTTCCGGGTAGGTGAAATAATAATCTATGTGTAGCACTAAATGTTTATTTAATTGGATTAATGGATATTCCAAAAAAAAATATTAAACCTCGAAATCTTTCATTGCCGTGTTTGTCCACACTTCACCTTGTTGTGTATTATTCCACATTGATAAAAATCTATTGGTTATTTTTACTAAAACCTCATTTTATTTGATACATGAATAGTTAAAGTATTGCTACAGAATACATTTATTCAAATATTTAAACAAAACAACGAATGGTTAATAAAAAATCACTTGTCCCAGAACTACCCTTCATCGCCGTGGCCTAATCATGTTCAAGGATATTGTTTTACCTACTACTTTCTTCCCCCCTACCGGTATGCTAAACGTTGCATATTAGTGCTGTCTAAGTGCTCAACGTGGAAGGAAGTACACACGTGCCTGCGTTTTCCAACCATAAATTTAAATAATCAATTTTTATGTTACTGGAAAAAATTTCTTTCATCGCCGTGGATAGATATAACTGATATTTGAATAAGTTTGTCTTCATGAGTAAGCATTCGATAGAACACCATTCCTCATATGTTCATTTGTGAGGTGCTTATTTCTTCGAGTAATTAATAGGTTTTTTGTAATTTATATTTTTTGCCTTGATTTTCATCGACGTGTTTTCATTGCCGTGGTTTCCGTGGCCGAAATTTGCTATGGAAATGAAAAAAAAGACATGGCAATTAAAAAAATTTCATTGCCATGCCTTGTGAAACAATTTAGTTTCATTGCCGTGGCCAGGTATTTCATTTCCGTGACTTGTGTTTTCATCGCCATGGTATGATTAGGCAAAGAAAACATCTTTTGTCACCTGCGATACAGGTAATACCGATTACTGACAGTACAAAACTCGTCAAGTTAACTCTAGATGGTTTCTCTCTGGTCTCTCTTTAGATTTGATTTCAAAGGTCCAGCCTGATGAAGTCTACGCTCCCACCTACTCGGTCCCATATTCAGAACCCCGAAATCAACTCGAGCTTTCTTATCGCTTTGCTTTCCCTGCGAACTTATTGACCGAGCAAACCTTAAACCTCATGTCTGAACGAGGTTTGCTACAGTTGCAGTCTTCCAATGACGCGAAGTCATATAAGCAGCTAAATAGACGTATATCTAAGTCACTTCAGAGCTTCTGAAAGCGGGTGGAATACCGGTACTTAAAGTCCTCCAGAAGCTCACTAATATCGTCCTGTTCTAGGGCAAAACGCCTGAAGCATGGAGCAAAGGTGAAGTGGTGCTTTTCTTAAAAAAAGTTGATAACAGCCTATTGAAGAACTACAGACCCATCATGCTTCTGAGTCATGAGTCAGACTTGATGACTTCTAGCCTCCCGAACAAGCCAGTTTCCGAAGAGGCTATAGTACCATACACCACACCATACGCTGCGGCAAGTTATACAGAAGTCCGAAGAGTATAACTTGCCATTATGCTTAGCGTTTGTGGACTATGAGAAAGCCAGCGTATCGGTGAAAACATGGGTGGTACTTGAGTCACTCCAGCGATGCCATATTGACTATCGGTACATCAAAATGTTGAAGTGTTTGTATGATAACGCCACCATGTCGGTTCGAGTACAGGAGCAGAGCACGAAGGCGATTCCATTGAGAAGAGGCGTAAGAAGGATGTTATCTCCCTGAAACTGTTTACTGCCACAATGGAAGACGCCTTCAAACTCCTGGAATGACAAGGACTTAGCATTAACATCAACGGCGAATACATCACATACCTTCGATTTGCCGACGATATCATAGTCATGGCAAGTCGATGGAGGAACTCAGCATGATGCTTAATGGCCTCGACTGAGTTTCACAATGGGTGGGCTATGGGCTTGAAAATAAACTGTACAAGACGATTTTTTTTTTTAAATTTCATATGTCGGTATGATGCATAATATTATTTTGTCAAAGTCTGCCATTGAGTTTGAATATATCTAATTGTAGTTCTAATTTTAACATATATATTGTACTCATCGTTGATTGATTCTTTCATTGCCATGCCACAGTTCTTTCATTTCCGTGGGCGCTTGTTTCATTGCCGTGCACGCATGTTTCATCGCCGTGGTACGAAATTTTTAAATCCTTATATCTCGTTAGTTTTTTAAGTTATCTGCTAGACATTAAGCAAGAATATATAAATTATCAAAAACTTTAATAAGAGCGTTTCTTTTTTTAAAAAAAGCTTAAGATTAAAAAAACCACGGAAATGAAGATTTTATAGGACCTGTTGAAATTCACTCATAACGGTGAACCGAACCGAACCAACTGTGTGGCGAACCAAAGGCGGAGATGTCAAACGGAATACCTACAACGAAACGTGCTGTACTATAATGCCAGTCTCTGCGAACCGACATCGGTGCGAAGCGTTTTAATTTAACTCATAGAAAAGCGATACCGTAGCGAACCAGGGGCCTTAGTCAAACAGCATACGACAGTAAACGACAGTCGTTATCGTTCATCAGTCACCAATACATTTTCAACTTTATACCCCAGCGCGTAAAGTTGAAAATCTATTAAAAACTGCTTATCGAAAACGAAAACGATCTGTGAACTTCAATAGATTTTCAACGTTATGCGCTGGGGTTTAAAGTTGAAAATGTATTGGTGACTGATGAACGATAACGATTGTCGTTTACTGTCGTATGCTGTTTGGCTAAGGCCCCTGAAGTCATGTAGTACGCCAAACAGAACGCGTGCCCGCGAAGCGAGGCATAACCGAGGTAGTTATATTTGCTGACAAGGTTTCTTGAAACATTCTAAATAGAAACATACCGTTGAATTGATAACCTCATTCTTTTTTGAAGTCGGATAAAAATACGGTAGATGTTTTTCCCCTACACATTATACACACATCGGAATGACACGTTCACAAGCTCATTAGCAAACCATTAGCATGTTAATACACCTGCAGGCTACGTTCAATAAGGGAGGTGGACCTTTCTTGCCGTCAAGCAAATAAGGTATAGTTTATTGCATAAATAAATTAAAAATATGTTTAGTCCGTCACTTGGGCATTAAAAATATTGAAAACATATTTTTAAGCTATTGCGTAGCTTTTATTGCGGGCTCTGGGCGGGTTACAATTACAATGGCAATTTACTTTTTCTTACTGATTCTAAACGGTCAGCTACAAAAGGAGTTTTTACAATGAAACCCTACTTTTATAATTCTAAATTAAGTACAACAAAGTAGTACACCACAAACATTTTAAATAAATTAAATTTTCGTTAAATGTACGCGGTAGGCGAATGCTTTAAAAATAAATAAAAATTTCGGGAGTGCCACATGTTTTTTTTTTTGTTTGTTTTTTTTTTATCATTGAATATTGACAAGGATAAGACGCTTATTAATAAGACTACTGAATTTCGAAGCGTCTTATCCTTGTAACATCATAACTCCTGAAAAATTAGACCACCCAGGTGACGTTTTGTGATTTTTAGAAGCAACGTATTTTCAAAAATTTTGGTTTATGTTAATTTTTCATCGTAGGCTTATAAACCAATTTTGTCCCGGTAAAAGCTAAATAACTATTAACACATTTAAATAATTACGTTTCTAATCATTTCTTTCAATTACGCTACTAAAAGGCCTTTAAGAACATCAAACTTTGGGAAATAAAATTGAGTCTAATTGCTCATTCCTAAGGGCTATTTTTGTATTACCAGTCTTACGAAGAATTTGAAAAAGAAATCCATTGTACTAGTTTTACAATCCAGCTTTTCCCGTCTATATTACACATCAGAAGAACCTAAACGGTGTCAGGGAAGCTCATTAGGAAACCATTAGCATGTTAGTACACCTTCAGGCGACAACCAATATGGGAGGTCGCCTATTCTTAGAAATAATTGATAAAGGTGACACAGGGCGCGTTGTAAATCAAATTAGGTAGCACCTCTCCACGATACGTTATTAGGTGCGAGTATTTTTAACTTGATATTCCATAAGTGAACGTTATTATAATAAAATTTGTCTCCGATGACGGGTAGATTTAATTTTAAAGGTCTAAATAATTCTTGTTGATATTTTTGGGCAGTGGTGACTTACTGGTATCGGCCCTGACTTACGAGTTGTACGTCGTAGGTTCGACCCTAGCCAGGCCCAACCAACAATAGGTCCGCGTAGTGTTTAAGCCCCTTCGTACACTAGGCGACGCAAGTCTCCGATACTTTACGATATTGGTATACATTGACGCGTGGCTGTGTCCGAACCTCTATGGATTGTATTCCGATACTCGCTTGGATACCGAAGTCGCAAGGTATCGGATACTGGAGTCGCCTTGTGTACGAAGGGCCTTACGGTCTACTCACTCTCAGAGAAGAGGCCTGTGTTCCAGCAGTGGAAACATTATAGTCTCATGATGACTATATGTTTGACGCTTTTTAAAGAGCTACACAAAGTTGGTCGATTGACATTGGGGTGTGTTAACGCAGTGGAGAGGCTCAAGGAGATCTCAATCACTTTCAGTTCTAGCAGCAGACACACAGATCTACGAGTATATCTTCCATGTAAGTTAGCTACCCACAGGATAACTCCATGCCACCAACAGGGTTTGCTATTTTTATAAATTCAGATTCAAAAATACTAAGAACTTCGCGAATTCAAAAATAGCAAAAAAAAATTGTACGAGATTACCATTATAAGCAATTTCTTTCAGTGGAGCGTCAGGAGTTGACCATTGGAAACAGAAAACGTTATTAGATTACCTACCACACAAAATACGCGCATATGACGTGGAGTTGCTGAAACCAGCCTGTAATACAAAACAATACAGCAAATTGTGCTGTATTGTATTGCCAAACTTGTTAAATCAACAATTATGAAATCAATGATAGACACTGTTGTAATAGCAAACATAATGACCTGCGGGGCTATTGTGTACCTCGGTGTCTGTGTGTTGACCATCAAATAGCTGTCAAAAGGTAAATTTCGTTTTAGCTTTTGCATTTGCAATGAAACTGATAAATGTCGTTTACATTTATAAGTTTTTTCCTAAAATTACCTATACTAACGCTCTTGCGGCACTCTAATCCTCAACTAAGTCTCATAACAGGTATCAAGTCAGTCAAGTTCAGGTTGACAACTGCTGGTCAGTGACTATCAAGTTAGCCAATGGTCCTGCTGGTCATTGAGCAAAGATCAGCTGGGTAGGTAACTGGTTTGTACTCAGTAGGTACGATTTAATAATTCTTCACCCCAAAAATAAAAAAGTTGTATAACCTGTATACCTGTCAGTTTTATTATAAAGGCTCCAGGCTATTTACCTAGCTGAAAGCGTTTTATTTTCACCCAAAAGTCCCTTCTCTTGTACAGTAACGATGCTATTTACTTAATAATGTCACCTTGTATAAAACTAACAGGAAGATCCTTAAGAAAATATTTTAAGGGCGCTTGTGATATGGTAATGTTGGGTTTTTAGGGGTGAACGATACGATAAGGTGAGACTTAAGTGGTTTGTGAAAGGGTGTGTTCATTTCGATCTCAATAGGAGTGATGTATTTTAAAAATAAGGGATCGGTTTTTACAAGGTATCCCAATTTGAAATTGATTAGCTTAGTTCCTTTCTTGGGTGAATATGTTTTTCTTTCTGTCCTCCCTAAACTATAGCTAAATATGCTACGTAGGTACAAGACTTATGCACTTATTTTGAACTTCGTACAGATTTTTCATAAAAAAAATGTTAAAATTTTGTCAGCGTATAAAATATTGTGTAATTTTTGAAAAAAAAAAATGAGCCGGTATATTGTTTGTGCGTGTTTTTGTGCAGTTTTCAAAAGTTTTATATGGAAAGAAAATTAATAATGAGATTGCGAGCAATAAAGTACACCAAACGCCTTAGCAACTAGACCACCGCAGACGGTCTCGACAAGAATTTTAATTATAGTTAGTTATTTTACTATTAGTTATAATTTACACAGTAAATATTTATACATAATTATCTAGTCCAAGTAGATTATATATAACACATACTAAAATATTTACTTAGTACTTACAATTCCCTTCTTAATTAAGTAAACGAATATTTTAGTTACTAAGCGTATTTCACAAACCAAGTGAACATTAATTATGTTTTTCTAGCGTACCTAGTTAAAATTGTATTGTGTTCTTCCAACTAATTTATTATCCAGTAACTTTTCTCCGTGATTTTAGTAGTAAAACTACCTTAAGAGAACGTAATCTATGCTATTATTTTAATAATTATAAAACTAAAGAATTTAATTATTTGCTTGGTTGCAAGATCGCGAAATCTCAGGATGGTGCTGGTAAAAAAAAAAAATATGTTGAATAGTCGAATTGCGAGGAAGGCTAAAAATGGGCTATGGTTTCACTACATTTTGTGCAAAACCAACCATAATAAATTACATCGCTTTTTATGTTACCTATCTATTAATTATTATTAATAACCAAAACTTTTATTTGGTATTTAGATCTTTCGATTATCCAACACTGTTTTTTTTTATCATGTTAAAATAATCAAATGAGGCCTTCCACCCAGGGCAGAGCGGGAGGGACTGGCAGACCTTGTACTGACTAAAATCCACGGTATCCTTCAATAGCCGTTTACGTTCCGGGATGGTAATTCGTTAATCCCGTGACCGAGTTACACTGCGTTGTGTAACTGCGAAACGTTGACAGTTTTTTTAGACAAGACAGTGTTCAACAAATTTTTATCTTTCTTGTTGTAAGACGGATCGTGTCCTCCCCACAAATTTTACTATGGTCGACGAAGTTTCAAGTAGGTATAATATCCTTCCTAATTAAACAAAACATTGGGCACTTAGATGACGTCACTAGGTTTCCATCACTGAATGAAACGTTACCATAAAACAATGGATCCGGGTTTCTAGTCCCGAGTTCGTGGACAAAGTTCCGAGCTAACATTGTCAACGATTAATTAGTTATGTTGCGAACTGGATTTGACTTTAAGGCTCAATTTACATTGTCGCGAATTGAATAAAAGCAATTTTTTAGTATTGAGAGCTTACAAAGTATAATGAGCTTTATTGAATACAGACTTTATAGAACAGAGCCGATCATGACGTGCGTCTTCTGGGGAATTCTCACGCATTCTTGGGAATTTTCGTAGTCAGGATCTTTTTACTATTTTAAACATTACATAGCTGACATAAAGTTCATTATGCTATGCAATTTTTCGTGGCAAAAATTCGCTTACGGTTCATTCTGCGATACTCAAAGTTTGGTCTAAGTTAGAAGTAGGCATAATGTTAGAGATATTTAGAATAGGTTTATAATATGAATCATACTTTCTAATATATAATTTTAGATGTAACGTAATGTGTAGGCTTTTGGAAGGCTGTCGATGTCGACAGCAATAAGGTGCTGATTCGTCTGTGGAAACTCCGCTTACTAAACCATCCTATAAATAAGGTGTAGAAACATGCGAAAAAAAATAAAAAGTGGATCTTACGTTGAGTCAAAACTCATGAATGAACGATGAGAAAAACATATCCATAAATAGTGGCCAGTCTATGAAAGTTTTATAACCTGAATATATATACTCGTCTTCCTTTTACAACCCTACAGGGCTTTACGATTGTCCCAGAACAATCAAACAAAGGTATTCTCAGCAATTGTCCTAAAGTCTCCTTGCTTACCTATTGTGTCATACAATTCCAAACAAACGTTCACTCTGCATGTAACACAACTTTTACTACCAAAACGTTTAAAAAATCGCGGGAATGCGGGCGGCGAGTAATAGACGACTTGCTGTCTGATCATGGACCATGCCCGGGTCAACGGCGCGTTGTGTTCCACACACACCTCAAAAAGTCAGCACAATGACGGGCCCCCCTTAAAGGGCCAAAGCCTACCGGGGTCACAGGCCTAGCGAATTACCGTGACCCCAGAACGTAAAAGGCTATTGAAAAACACCGCGAATGTACAAGTTAGATAGTCCCTACTGCCCTGCTCTCGGTGGGACGAGTCATTCCATGATTTAACCATGATAAAAAAACGTACTAACAATAAACTACCATTATTTCTTCATAATTTTCAAAACAACTGACGTGTGACTACCGACATACAAAAGAATACTGGCCACAAACAAAACTACCTTTTGTTCTTATTTTAAAACTGGTCCCTTGTCTATGATGCCAACCAACGTATACGATGACTTTTAGGGCGTTGCTCTACTGCGATTGCTACTAAGTGCACTTATGCTTTACCTAATTAGTACGATATTGTTATTACTAATGACTACAGAACTAATTACGTAGTACTGCTTCACTGTGACGTAACTGCTACGTCACTAATTCCACGAACGTCACACTGTAAAGCTAAGCAATGCTTTGTTGGCACTGCCTTATGTAAAGGGGTAATTGTTATAAAATTGTATTTAAGTAAATTATTATTCATCTAAGGGTTTCTTTAAACTCTTTGCAGTCACGGACCACCTTTACAATATAACAGTTCAGAGTATCTGAGTCAAATATGAAACAAACCCTGCCCTAGAAGTTTAGTTTTTGTTCAAGTAGTTCATGTTTTGTGTGTGTTCATCGCACGCGTAGCATGGCGATTCTATCTCTATTCTACCAAGAAAAGACAATATACAAATCGACTGTTTTTTTCACAAATATAACACTATTCTAACACCATTTAAGAATAGAAACACATCTTTTCTATATTTTAAACATTGCCATGATTAAACCGATAAAAATCTTTTACGTTCTGTCATTTTGTATATTCTCCCGTCGACTAAACCCGTTTCTACAGCAATGTGCTACGCGTGCAGATTTAAGGAGATTACGAATTATTTTCCTGTGATTAAGGGATTTATGTTCTCAATAAGACCTATGTATACTGCTTATGTATGAGATTATAAGTAGATTCAGTCATTTAAAAAAAAAATACGAGTGAAAAAAAAAACCGAGAACCCAAAACGGCGTTGGCTTAGCTAGTTGCTTAGTGTTTGAGCCGTTTGGTTGATACACTAGGGACATGGGGTTCGAGAGCTCACAAATTTTTCACTTATTACTGGGCAATGTTCCCGTTGATAGCAAAGATTGTTTTCTTTGACGCCCTTTGAATGTTTTCTTTTTTGAACAGACGCCAGCACATCAACCTGCCTCAATCTGTCAAAGTTTATTAGAATTTCAACCTTATTACAATACTGGAACGTTATTGTTTGATTGGTATTTGACAGGTTCGGGTATGTTGACCCGACCTATTGGCGTCTGTTCATATTTTTAGTAAGTTTGTATTTAATATGTTAGTTAGAATGTACAAGATTACCTTATATTCAAATACCAAATAAAACACACATAATAATTTATGTTGTTCTTAATATTTTTCAAAAGACAAAAAAAAGCATGCTGCTGTTACAGCAGTGGATGTTTGCCTTTACGGTCAAGATGGCCGAATCGGGCGTGCTAGATTTACAGCTTAATTTAGCCAGTGACCCGAGTGAGAGGTCAAGTGGTGACGTCACTCATGCCTTAGCTGATGGCTAGATTTATGTTCTGTTGTAGCAGCTTTGAGTTTGTGGAGATATTCTAGTTGTTTACTTAGTAATTACACAGATTGTTTTGCAGTTTTTTAGACATATATGTTCAACAGATGTTAAACTTCTTCTGGTATGACGTCTAGTGTTTAGTAAAGCGCTCATTTAGTTTTGTAGCTCTTGTCATGTCACACAAACGTGTCACAAAATTCAATTAATAAAAAACAAAGTCACTGGCTTCCAAAAGAAAAGTGATCTGCAACGTTTTGGGTTACTTCAGAAGTTCCACTGCTGAACATATCCTAATAAGCCTCCCCTTTGGATCTCCACATGTACCGGTTGGAAGCGACCTGCATCCAGCGTCTTCCGGCGACTTTATAAGGTCGTCTGTCCATCTTGTTGATGGACGTCCTACGCTGCCCTTGAAGTTGGTTATTATTTTTCAAATAAATTGTTTTTTTTTTTCTCATAATATACAATCCATATTTTTTTCACGGGTCTTCTACTCCTTCTCCACCAATTTCATTAAAAACTAAAATGCTTCACATAAAAACAGACAAACAAGTACTTCAAAGACGATTAAAACTAGTCACGTATTATGTAAACCGGTTTATAACGTGAGGGCTGTACCGGAAATCAGTGGCACGGGCGTACCGCAAACATCCGGGCGGCGATCCTTTGTAGCGTCCCGGTATGACGGTATGAACCGGTTTCAACCGGCTAGCGGTACACCGTGTAGAATATGAATTGAATTAGGCTAAGCGTATGCTGAGACGCAGGCAATGCAGCACAGCACAGTACAGCACAGTGCAGGGCAGGGCAGTTGAGGCAGACATATGCCCCCTCCGCATGCCGCGACGCAACTGACATTCGCATCATAAACAAAGTTACCTAGCAACGAATGTATCCAGCATACACATAACACGCGTCGCGCAGGATTCTGTGCCGGCACTGCAACGAGACGCAGAGCAGGACAGACACATGTCTGCGTGGCATGTGCCTGTGCCGCAGCGTACGTAGTTCAATGACGTTCCATGCTTTACAAAATCTACTCTGCTCTGCGCTGTGTGGACCTGCGTAACCTGCGTCTCAGCATACGCCTAGCCTTAACGGCGTGCATGAAGCTGAAGTTCAGGTTATTCGGATAACCTGAGTTTGTTTACAGGGTTATTTGTGAAACATTAAATCCTTTCATGGGCTAAAAGTACTAATATTTATACTTTCATGGGCTAAAAAAAATGTTAATAACTAAAACAACTTTGTTGTATAAATAACCATGTATTTTTTTTAAACGTGTTATACTCATATAAGTCCTTCCACCCAGGTCAAGGTGGGAGGGGCTATCAGAATCGTACCTACTGACTGTAATCCACGGTGTCCTTCAAAAGCCCTTTATGTTCCGGGGTCATGGTTATTCGATAGGTCCAGCGACCAAATAACCCTGTAAAGCAAAAAAGAAGAATTGAGACGAAATTTATACATACATAATATTGAAAACCTTACGTACTACTAATATTATAAAAGTGAAAGTTTGAATGTGTGGATGGATGTTTCTTACTCTTTAACACAAAAACTACTGAACGGATTTGGATGAAATTTGGTACACAGATAGTTTATAACCTAGATTAACACATAGGTTAGTTTTTATCCCGATTTAAAGTTCCCACGGGAGTTGTAGAGGGTGAAACCGCAGGCAACAGCTAGTATGTATATGTTACCGGCCAAACCCGATTTCAGGACAAACTAGTTTGGCCTAGGCTAAACTAGTTTCGACAAAGTCCCACTTTGCGGATTTCCTACTACTGGGTGGTTTTAAAAAAAAGAACCACGAAGAGGATGGCGGGGTCTTTCAGACCCCGCCATCCTCTTCTAACCTAAATTGTCCGAGTCGGGGTGCCAGCAAGTCCCTAGCTTGCAAAAAACTAGTTTAGCCTAGGCCAAACTAGTTTGTCCTGAAAATCGTGTTTGGCCGGTAACATATATAAAAAACTTTAAGTTTATATCATTTGGGTATTGTACGTACATCAGTTTTCTTCTTCAGCGTATATTTTTACCGCTGGTTAAGGGCTCCCCTTTACGTTATTTCTTTATGCAGTCTCTTTGATTCTTTTCTTTATGCAGTTTTCTCAGGGTAATAAAAATCGTGATATTAATCAAAATTTTTCTTTATTTCAGATACCACAGAAGCGAATTCAACAGCTGCCTCCCAAAAGTAAGTTCCAATAAGAATTATTTCGAAATGATAAAATAAAACTTAGTCTTAATTGCAACAAAACTTAGACTCTGCGCTGTGTGCGCAAAGACTTCTTGGTGGCCACGTTATTTCGAGACTTAGCTCATTATGATTTGACAGGTCTGTTGGTCTAGTGGTTAGTGACCCTGACTGCTATGCCGGGGGTCGTGGGTTCAATTCCCATCCAGGACAAATGATTGTGTGATGAACATGATCATTTGTTCTGTGTCTGGGTGTAATTTATCGATAATATGTATGTATTTAGAAATATAAAAGTATGTTTATCAGTTGTCTAGTACCCATAACACAAACTCTGCTTAGCTTGGGACTAGATGGCGTTGTGTGATAGTTGTGGAATATTTATTTATTTATTTATTATCATCAGCCTTTAAATGTTCCCACGGTGTAGGGTCCGCTCGCCCCTTGGATCTTGCCCCTTATGATTAAAATGACCAACTCGCCCCCTTCACTTTTAGATACGCTGACTCGCCCCCGATTGTTTATAAGTTAAAAGTACTGTAAGCAACACAAGTTTTTAAATATTTAAATAAATGTTGTTTGCTTACAACTTCGAGCGTCTATTCCCATTTCACCCTACTGGCTTTAACACCAGTGAGGCGAGGCTATTACAAGCTAACAAAAAGTATTAGGCTAGCATGAGTTCAAGATAGTCTGTATTTAAATAATTCTAAAGTTTACCTGAAACTGCCTTGTTCTTTGACTATTCAACAAAAGTACTAGGCTAACATAAGTACAAAGTGGTAGTCATATTTTTGGGTAGATATAAAGATTACCTAAAATTGTCTTGTGCAACATTAACCAGCAAAAGTACTAGGCTAGCATAGGCCCAAACCGGTATGTAGTTATTTATATAATTCTGGGTAAGTAGTTCATTAGTTGAATGTTTTTTTTTAATCATGAACTGGGTCCGGGTTGGCTAAAGTTAGGTTAGGTTAGGTTCGGAATCGACCCAGAAATATTTTAAAAAATACCATTTTGAACTTATGCTAGCCTAGTACTTTTGCTGGTAAGTGAATGAACAAGATAATTTCAGATAATCGACCCAGAAATATTTAAATAAATAACACTTTGAACACATGAGAGCCTAGTACTTCTGGTAGTAAGTCAATGAACAAGACAATTTCAGGTAAATTTTCAACTTTGAACTTATGCTTGCTATTGCTTATAGCAAGCATAAGTTCAAAGTTGTTATCGCGAAAATAAGGACAATTAGACAATGGCTGTAGCCATTGTCTAATTGTCCTTATTTTCGCGATATCTTTAGTTTTTTTTGCGAAAATAAGGACACAATACAACTCTCTCAACAGGTAGCACAAACCATCAAACAATCACAAGTATCACGACGAGTTCGTGAGATTACAAATATTGTTGACTAAATTAATCAAACGTAGTGTCATTCTTACTCTAAACATTTTTCTGTCTGACTGTACCTTTCTTGGTTAAATTTCAATGGAAATGCCGCAAGGGGCGAGTGGGTACACCAAAATAATTATTTTAATGTCAATTTTCAACTCGCCCCTTCATAAGGGGCGAGTGGGTACACCAAAATAAATAAATACGGGGCGAGTCGGTCATTTTAATCATAAGGGGCAAGATCCAAGGGGCGAGCGGACCCTACACCGTTCCCACTGCCGGAACACAGGTTTCCTCTCTGTGAGAGGGAGTGGGCCATAATCCACCACGCGTGCCCAGTGCGTATTAGTGGATGTCACACCTCTCCGATTTTTTTGGTCCTGGGACATGCCGGTTTCCTCACGATGTTTTGTTGGACATTACTAGGTATATCTTGGCAGCTAGATATTTTGATATAGAGTAGGCGTCACCTCTCATGACTTGCAGACAATTAAGGTACTACATTTTTATTGTGCAATTTGATGTAATGACATAAATACTAGTGCCGCTGTCGCATCAAAAAGTCATGAGTGGTGGTGCGGACTCTGCTTATGCCCTTTTTTTTCATTGAAAATTATGATTAATCTAAAACAGTGGTACCCAGTTCACTCCCAAGAGTTCGGAGTTTTTAAGTTTTTGTTCGAATAAGTCGTTTTTTGAAGCTCCATATTCGTTTGTTTAAATCATATTTTAATTTGAAATAATTAACCGTTAATATTAGGAACAAGCCCTAAACATAAGGGCCAAAGCCTGATGGGGTCGCGGGACTCATTCCATCACTGTGACCCCGGAACATAAAGGGCTATTGAAGAACACCGTGGATTTTAGTCAGTACAAGGTCGACAGTCCCTGCCGCCCTGCCCGGGGTGGGAGGACTCATTTGATGATTTTACCACGATAAAAAAAACCCTAAACACAAACTATCCCTACACATTGCACAGAAGACCAGTCTTATGCTTCCCGTATCCGGTAGATTCCCTCACCGTTACGTACTTTCCTAGCATTTAATTTGCCAATATTTCCTTTTCCAGTTCCAAGCAACAACAATGAGTCACAATGGAATGTCCATTCCCTAAAGATAAGAGCCAAACAGATAATCAACCATCTGTCAATCCAAACAAGCGCAAAGCACAAGCAATATTCCATTATTTCCTAAAGCATAACTGGAACGGGTCCAACCATGGTCCAATTCGCTCATAATTCGGGTTCAAAGCATCTACCACAACGAAATAAAGCGGGCTACTGTGAGGGCAAACCTAATTGATACAGTCCACTCTGCTCTTGGAGTATGAATAGATGTAGAGCCTTTCGGACGTTTATGGAGGGGGAGATATATTAGGGGGTGGACCCGTGCTCCAACTAGTTTCTCCAACTGGGTGGAGCATGGAGACTATCGATTAAGATTTTGTGTCCGTGCTCCAACTGATGACGTTATTGTACAATGAAACAAAAACTTGCTTTAGTTGGAGCACAGGGCCCAAAGTATTTTTGTAGTCTCTGTGCTCCAGCCAGTTAGAGCACAGGTCCACACCCAACTATTGTGTGTGACATGACTTTCGTTTAGTTCTGTTCTCAGTCGCTAATAGCACAATTTGGTATTAGAATGATCTAACTGCAATATGAAGACGACAATTAAAGTACCTACTTTGATTTTAAGAAAATAGTTGTTTGTCATTATTTTATAACCTTGCCTGTCCCAGTCAGAGTGCCTTAAGTTACGAGTTGCTGCGCGAGGTGGTTAAAAGATTCTTTTCTGGTGGTCATTACTCACAACATTTTGACATTCCAAAGTTGCTGTGGTTGGCTCGTCTGTGGCCTTTTAGTTCCAAATAAAGCAAATATTTTACCATTCTTTAGACAATGTTCTAGAAATCCAGATTACAATATTATTATATAATTTAGAGTATGGAATCTGCATTAACGAAGAAGCTTTAGAACGTGGGTCAAGTCTTCATGACTCATTTATGAATGTTTGCTACAGCGGGTAACTATTAATAAATAAATATCGGTTGAGTGCGCGAAGTTACATAAACTATAATTTACCAAATTTAGTATGCCAAAAGCCGCAGAGGATGTCATTGCGGTCTTTAACTGGATCGAATAAATATTTAATGTTTTGATTTGTTGACGAAATATTTTTCAAGAGTCTAAAACAGATTTTTGTGACTAAACATAAAAAAATCGGTTTATAAATATATATTTCAAGTATTTTGGTATTGGTTTTATCCAGCCCATGATGAATTTATGCTGAACATAGGCTTCCCCCTTAGACCGCCACGCCAAACGACAATTCACAACTTGCATCCATCCGTTGTCCGCGACTCTCACGATGTCGTCGGTCCCCTAGTGGGAGGCTTCCCTACGCTGCGTCTTCCGGTCCGTGGTCACCACTCTAGAATTTTTCTTCCCCATTGGTTATCAGTTCTACAGCGGTGTATGGCTTGTTCATTGCCACTTCAACTTCCAAATTTTAAGAGCTATGTCGGTGACTCTGAATTCGAATTCCTTTAATATTTATTGTTTGTATTTCTCGGTTGCACTAACATTGTTAAATTCATACCCATAAGGTCTACTCTGCTGTACCAGTACCTCTCTCTTGCCACGTCTGACTACACACTACCAAGTCTTGTCACGTTGTTCATGTGCCTATGTTAACGAATCTTACTTGTATTTGTGGTTACACCGATTTTATTAGAAGATATTAAGAAATACTGCTGAATTTGAGATGAGTATCTTAATGTAATTGAGTCCAAATATTTGATTCGTTCATGGATATCACGTTATTTTGTTGATTAATTACCAACACGGAATGCTTTTTTTTTATCGTGGTAAAATCATCAAATGAGTCCTCCAACCCCGGGCAAGGCGGGAGGGACTGTCAGACTTGTACTGACTAAAATCCACGGTGTCCTTCAGTAGCCCTTTATGTTCCGGGGTCACGGTAATAGAAATAAGTCCCGCGACCAATACGGATTGCTAACCTCAAGATCTATAATCAGGTGGCCCACCATGAGGTCTTAAAGCGAGAGTAATTCCACTGGGGCAACGAGATGACAATTACTCTGCAATAGATGTTAAGAATGGATTGACGAATTTGACATTTAAAACTTGATCGACAGTCCAGCCACTGCGCCTGTGGCTCGTGTGAAGTATTCAAAATATATAGACGCCAGCACATCAACTTACCTCTATCTGTCAAATATATGTATTAAGTTTTTAACCTTACCACAATAGTGGAAAGTTAATGCTCGATTGGTAAAATTTGACTGATTGGGGTAGGTTTACCTGTTGGCGTTTACACCTAAACGTAGTCTAGTTGAAATAAATTCTAACTTTTATTTTCAGCCACTCCGCTGGTTTTAAATAGTCACGCTACTGAGTAATGGACAGCTTACTCTACATCTTGTTTTAATGTAAAAGGTAGATATAACATTAATACTATGTAATTTTAATGTCAACTTCATATACATCGTGCTTATAAATGAAGATGGACATTTTCTAGTTAAAGTTTACAATGCATCCTCTGGGACCAACTCGACAGCCTTTTTCACTTTCCAAACTACGAGTAGGTATATTAGTATTACTTGAGTAAAAGTGTTGAACAATAATGTACCTAACATTATTTATCTTACGAACTTGTTAAGTACCCCTTAATGATCAAACATGTTTGACAAAGATGGTGGTCAAACTTCACGTTTTCATGATCATGATCAAATAAAATTGGCGTTCTCTATCTGACAGTTTTTGACTGACATGGCTGCTTAGATCAAACTTGATTATCAAAAACGAAGTCAAACAAAATATTCGGACGTCTTAAACAGGTAGCTGTTTGACAAAAGCATTAAACAAAGCTGCAGCTATCAAATTGTGTGACAATCACAAAATATTTGACAAACAATTTAATGGTTTACAGAGTTCTATACAACGATTTGTCATAGCATTTCAACAACCAACAAAATATACCTACTAAACTCAGACACATTTCGTAAACCGTCCTTAAATAAAAACAATTATTCGACCTATTAAACAAATAGAATAAATGTAGAAAAGATCTCAAGAATTTCGCGCTCAATAACTTTGGGTCAAGATGGCTGACGGCCGCCATTTTTTTTTGTAACCATGACAACCAGACGTGAACCATTAGGAGTTATATTCCAGATTTATTAGCATATAAATGTATGCCATTAGCCATTGTTGATATTGATTACCTCTGTACGCATAAATGTTTGTAGATAGGCTTGTTACGAACGAAATTATGAGGATTGTGTTGGATAAAGAAAGTTCAATGTGGTTCGCAGTTGGCTAAAAGTATTTTGTAATTTTTTTGTGATTAAATAAATTTGAGATTATGATAACTGTAATTTTTTTAGGTAGATACAAATCCCCATAGCTGTAATTAAAAAAAATCTTTTTTATGATAGCTGCTTAGTAATCATAATCATCAATATTGCCAATGCAAAAGTTTGGACTCAATTCCTCAAATCTTCCTATTAGTTTTGCTGGCAATAGCTGGCTAAATGATGACGAATTTTATTGTTTCAGTGCCTCAAAAAATGAGAGTTCTTACAATACTAATTTTAACTGAAAATTCATTAAAATTCTCACAATTTCTTTTACTATAAAAACCTTATAATACCAAAATCATTAAGAAATTAATTTACTATGATATTAATTGCAAAGTTTACAAAACTCAATTCCATGAAACGAATAACAAGTAAAATAATATGATGCGATACCTTTTAAAATAATAGCTCCAATATTAATCCCGTACGTGTCCAATTCCGTTTGCCAGGTACTGCACGTATTCACTATAAAATAGAATATAGCAGCCATAAAGTTCTAGAGTTGACAGTTCTCTATACCATTGTCTATGCTTTATTTATTACTGGCCTGCATGTGCTGTGAAATATAAATGCACTGTGGTAAAGAATAGTGGTGGTGAATGGGAAAATGGCAATGGGCGGGGTATGTTCGTTGGTGCTAATTTATTAAGTAGATACCACTACTGGGAGCCTAAGTTGTTGGCGAAAATCTCAGATAAATTCCGGATTTCGTATATTATTCGTTAGATTTATTTCTATATTAAGGTTTTCCAACAGCTTCTGTGAACAGTAAAGTTAAGATATATAATTATAATACGACTAGACCAGGACTTACACAGTCGCCAATTATAGGTTAACAGGGTTTCTTAATTTCTTTCGGTGGTATTAATAATAATTGTATGTGCCACATACTAATGCAGTATGTGGCACATTACATTACATTAATTGTTATAATCGTACATTACATCTTAATTGACACCTTACTATTATTAAAAGGTAGTAGTAGACACCTTACTATTGTCAAAATTGTTACCATTGAATGGTTTTTGAAAGGACAATAAAAACTTCAAAGAATAATTTCAGTATTCGCAAATCAAAACCATTCAATTGTAAAATTTCATTTTGCGACGTGCACGTCCGACTCCTACGCAGGGACGCAGTCAACTGACTAAAATACTTACTTTGAATGAACTTACAACTACCTTTCTTTTCACATCATTGAGCTTGCAGAATTTGTAACGTATAATAAATCAGCGCATTTTTATGTTATTTTCGTACATTTTATTTTATTTGTAGTAAGTATTCCTAACGATGCCATTAATATAAACAACTGGAGTATTTTGAACTTAGCTGGTTGTTTAGACTTAGTATATCAGTTGGCAAATGGTGGCTAAACAATGAACAACTACCGCGAGGATTGCCCGGAGGACACGGTGGAGCATACCCAGCTTGGGCAGAGCACCGACGTGTCCTCATTTTTTTTTTTTTTTTTTTGCTGTTATTTAGAACAATCTTCTTAATAAAATTAATTACGATCTAGCCTAAAAGACTAATAAGTAATTTAACTCTAACTTAATATGCTACGTTATACATTATTTTAAAACTAAGAATAGTGTCCATTAGCACTTTAACACAAGTCCATAGCACTTTCTTAGAGTCTCTATCACTTTATAATAACACTTTGTTAGCGTGTTATATGTATAGCACAACATTGTTACTATTATTCACTCACTTTACACTCTACACTAATTCAAAAGGTTTAGTTCTTTTTAGCCTACGCACTAAGTCTGTGTTGTCTAGGAGCTGAATAGCCTCAACGTTCACGTGTTGGTGTAATCTGTGTTCGTGGGCTTCAGCAAATTTTTGGATGATGGTGGTGACGAATTCCATTTTAAGGTCACGATGAAGGTCGTCATTTCTTATGTACCAGGGTGCGTTCACAGCATCCCTGAGTACTTTATTTTGAAATTGTTGGATAATTTTGACGTTGCTTGGTTTAGTACAGTCCCAAAGTTGGATACCATACGTCCAAATAGGCATGAGTATTTGCTTGTATATGGTTATTTTATTATGTATTGATAGACAAGATTTCCTTCCAAGTAACCAATACATACTTTTATAACGTATGTCAAGTTCTTGTCTTTTCTTTTTGACATGAGCTTTCCACCGCAACTTGGCATTGAGAGTCATGCCAAGGTATTTGGCCGTATTGGCATAAGGCACTTGCATGCCATTTATGTAGATTGGGTGATAGTCTAGATGTTTGTTTGTGAAGTCAATGTGAATTGATTTTGATTCATTCAGTTTGATCTTCCATTTCTGTGTCCAGTCATAAACTTTATTCACAGCTGATTGGACTTTTTCTACTGCTTCTCTGTGGCTTGACCCCGTGGCCATAATTGCAGTATCATCTGCAAAGGTCGCAATGGTATTGTTTTCCAGTTCTGGAATGTCACATGTGTATAGCAAGTACAAGATTGGACCTAGCACACTTCCTTGTGGTACCCCAGCTTCTATAGGTTTCAGTTCGGAATATGCGTCTTCTTGCCGTATTCGGAACATTCTATTTGTGATATATGATTCTAATATATCTGCAAATTCTGGCAGCATGCGCCTGAGCTTGAATATTAGACCTTTATGCCAAACTTTATCAAAAGCTTGCGCGACATCCAAAAATACCGTTGCGCAGACTTCCTTATTTTCCAATGTTTTTTCTATGATGTTAGTTATCCTATGTACCTGGTCTATTGTTGAGTGTTTCTCCCTAAAGCCAAACTGATGATTTGGAATAAGGCCTTTATCTTCTATTACTGGTTTTAACCGTTTCAGTAAAAGTTTTTCAAAGAGTTTTGATAACACCGGTAACAATGAAATTGGTCTGTATGATGATGCTTCGTGTGGTGGTTTCCCAGGCTTTGCAATCATAATGACTTCAGCTACCTTCATGGCACAGGCACATATTTTAAAATAAATGCAGCGTTGATTATTTTGGTCAGCTTTACTATAGCTTTGAGCGGTAAGTGTTTTAGAATTTCGCCTGTAATGAGGTCGTAGCCCGGAGATTTTTTAGAGCTAATATTATGTTGAATTTCTCTCATTACTTCTTTAGGAGTCACCAACTTAATTCTCTGATTTTGTGGTGCGGTGTCAGTCTCGTGTATTTCTATTAAGCTTTCATTGGGTTTGAAAGTTTCTTGTAAATGCTGAGCAAACCTTGAAGCTTTTTGGTCATTGCTTATGGCCCATTTTCCATCGCTATCTCTGATTGGCGGTATTTGCTTAATCGGCCTTTTTAGATTTTTGGTTGCTTTCCAAAGTGAGTAATCTGTTGATTTGTCATTGGTTAACTGTAGAAGGTTGGTATTCAGAGATGTTTCCTCATATTGTTGGAATTTTCTCTTCAATTTTTTAGTTAAGTTGTTTAATAATGTTTTTTCTCGCGGGCATCGAGTTTGCTGCCACAGTTTTCTTTGCTTTCTTTTGTCAGATAGTAAATCCACGATTTCTTTAGGATAAGTAAACCCCTTATATTTTCGTTTTAGTTGTGGTGTGTTGTTCCACGCACATTGCTGAATGTTAAGAATATAATTGTTTACCTCTGAGTCTAGCTGATCTTGCTGTTTTATCGGTGTTTTAAGGTCGATTATATTATCGAGGTCAAGAGAAAAACTTTCCCAATCTGTGAATTTATTAATCAGGGTTAAGTGTCTTTCTTTGAGTAAGATTTTTTGGCTAAGCTTTAGTATAATTGAAGAGTGGTCCGAGTTCATATGGAAACCTTCCTCCAAACTCACGTAATTGGTGGATATGTTTTTGCATATAAAAAAATCTATAAGATCCGGTATCTTCTGGTGGTCAGTGGGCCAGTACGTTGGTTTTCCTGTGCTCATAACTTCAGAACGTGCATCTTTAACTGCGCTTAATAGCTGCCTTCCCTTAGTCGTAGTAAGTCTTGATCCCCAATGCGTATGCTTAGCATTAAAATCACCGCCTAGAATAAATCTCTGGCCTAATAATTCAAAGAGATGTAAATATCGCTCTTTTCTTATCGTGTGCCGTGGAGGACAGTAGATGGCCGCAATAGACACGGGACAGTTTCTGATTTTAACAGATAATGCCACGGCTTGAATGTCTTGTTCTTCATATATACATTGCACGAAGTGGCTGATGTTCTCTTTGATTATAATCGCGCTGCCTCCTATAGCAGAGTTGTTAGGGTGAAGCGAATTATATACAATGTATCCTCTAAATTTCACAAAAGATTGCTTGGTGAAGTGCGTTTCGGATACCAAACACACGTCTATATTTTCTATATCCAGGACCGCCTGCAGCTCTTTTTGATGTTTGAGGAGTCCATTAGAGTTCCACGCCATTATTTTGAGTGTGTTATTCATTTTGGTTATTGAATGTGGCTGTTTTAGTGCTAGACTCTAATTTCTCTAATCTTTTGTCAAATGATGTAATACATTTTAAAATCTGATTGATCTTGTCCTCTAAATTCAAAGGCTGAGATTTTGGTTTTGCAGCTTCCGCGTAAGAACGTGCGTTGGAAACTTGCATGGGTTTCGCAAATGACTGGACACCGCTTAATTTCTGTGGCTGTTTGTCAGAATTCCTTAGTGAAAAGGACGGTTGGGTAGTTGGTACCACAAGTTTCTTTTTAATATTTTTGTTTTTTAATATTTGCATCTGTCTGGCTACTTCACACCCTCTATAGTTGGCAGGATGAGGTAGCCCACAGTGAACACATTTTGGTTTCTCTTGCAGAGATTTGGTACAGTTGGCTGTAAGATGCTTGCCAGTGCATTTTACACACCTTGGCTCTTTTTTGCAATATTTGTGAGTACGCCCATATGCCTGGCATCTCTTGCATTGGGGAATGAGTTTGGGATTTTTGAGTGGGTGTATTTCGATTTTACACCCTAAAATGTACTTTATGCCATAGATTTTATTGACATCTTCTTCATTATTAAATGATAAGACGAACATATTGAGTGGTTCTTTAGTCTTCCAGCTCAATTTGTTGTCAACTTTATCAATTTTAAGACCTTGTGTTGTTAGGTCGTCTTTGATTCGATCAGGTTGACAAGAAGAATGTAGTTTCTTAACAACAACTCTGATTGGTCTATCCTGCTTGTTTTCGTACGAATGCCAACGGTAATCTTTTTCTGTCAAAAGCCCGGCAATTCCTCTATATGAGTCCTCTGTTTTAGCGTTAACTTTTACACAATCACCATTTAACATTTTTGCGGTAAATGTTTCAGCTGAAATGGTTTCAGTTACAGAGTCAAAGAACGTTTGGTAGTTCGTAACTCCATCTATTATAATTGGCGGTGGTGGGAGCACTTTTTTGACGGTAGTCTCTTTCTCATTTTTTTGGGGATTTTCATGTTGGGGGCTTGTTCCGGGTTGTTGTTTTGGAGAGTGCGAGGTGTTAAGCTTCCTCTTCTTCCTGCTCTTGGCCCTAATCCACCCTGTCTCTTTAGCGAGTTCATCCTCATCTGTGCAATATTCAACGTCACTCTTAGTGCGCTGGGAAAATGATATTGTCTGGCTGTCCTGTTTTTGTAAAGGTTCTTTTTTTTCTTTCAAGCAACTTAATTCTCCTTGGAGGGCTTGTACTTGTTCCTGCAAGCTATGAATATGTTCATTCAGATTACGTACCATTTGCTGCAGATTTTCTCTATCAGATTTTTCCTGGATGTAACAGTCATACAACCGTCTTTCCAGTTCAGTTTTTATCTTAATTGACTGTGAAGCCATTATTTAATTGTAAGGCGAGTTTACACCAATACAATAAATTATTATAAACACTTCATGATTTCGTCACTTGTAACTAGGTGTTGTGCTGCGTCTGCAGAATACTCTTAACTAGAGCACGCGCGCGCGATCCATACGTTCGTTCGCTATTGCAGTTAAACAACAACTGAACTGAACGTGTCCTCATGACGGCGATAGTTGGAGATCTCTCGCGCCCGGCATTGGTTGAGGCCGTGCTGTGGGGCGAGACCAAAAGGGGAAGCGGTCGCCTCCTTTTTCTTCCCAAAAAATTGCAAACTAATCAAAAAGGGGCATATCAAGGGGCAATCTGGTGCTGTCTGGGAGAGATTTATATCCAACAACGAACTGCGAGAGTCTAAGTTGATTGAGAATAAGCTAAAACCGGTGATTTTGAACATCATCACTCAGAAAGAACACTCATTAAAGATGAAAAAAAAAACAATTCCAGTGTTACCTGAGGTGCCAAAAATATCAGTTCACATTCTCCAAACAACACAGACGAACTATTAACGGACACTAAGCCCCGTTCACTTCATGACAGTGAAAAGGCAAGTGACATGGCTTAAGAGCGAGTACGCCGCACATAATTTCATATTATATAACTATGGAGACTCTTATTTTAAGCTAAATATTTTATTTATAGAATTTATTTTAAATAAGCCAGTTTCACGTACTTTTGAATTGTCAAAAGTCACAAGACTGTGAAATTAGTGTGCAGGTAGAGTATAACCCGAATACCCGGTGTATTCGGGTAGCCTTCCTCAACAAATGAAAAAACAAACTTAACCAAAAGAGATTAAACTAAACAAATTTTTCTTCTCTTTTTTACCGTTTTTTAACGTTAAGACGTATTCCTATTAGTGTAGAGTTACCATAAAATCGCTTCGTTTATTTAAAAAAAGAAGTACTTGAATGTTTGTATCATACCGTCGCCGTACACTCTCTTAAATAAACAGGCGTTGAAACCTCTACGGAAGGTAACTGTTGTCACAGGGTCGTACGTCGGCTTCACGTGTTTGTAGGACTTGAGTTGTGGACACATGAAACAGTTTCAGTTTTACAGGTATTTTGTTAGAGATTTCTCAAGTTGAGTCAGGATTTGTTCAGTTTTACTACTAAAATTTAACATCTGTTGAACAATTACGTAAAAGTATCAAAACAACCTTTTTATCAACGTCAAATGCCGTCTTGCAGTTGCCACATTTTTAGACAACCGATGTAATTTTTTTTTTGTAGTAAGACAGTAATTAGTTAAGGCCAGGATTATAAAGTATTTTTCTTTTGATAGATAATATATTTGGCCATCAATAACACGGCAGGAAAGAGGAAATATTGGCTACCTAAAACCGAATCGTAAGATTAAAATAAAAAAAAATGTCTTCTAGGATCATTCCTAGTGTTGGGCGCTAGGAATTTCTCCTGTGTCGTGGGTGCGTTTACAAACATGAAAACAAACTTGGAACAAGCACTTGTAGTTATACAAGTATTAGAACCAGAAATTCGAAGACATGGTGACATCTACCAACCCACCCTGGGCCTGAGTAGCCCACTTCTTCTCACAGAGACGAGGCTTTTTATACGTGGTAAAATCATCAAATGAGACCCCATACTATCAGACTCGTAGTAACTAAAATCCACGGTATCCTTCAATAGCCCTTTACGTTCCGCGGTCACGGTAATTCGATAAGTCCCGTGACCAACAGAGACGAGGTTTGGATCCCAGCAGTCGGATTTTTTTAGGCTGATGATGATGAGTTGAAAAAGAAGTGAAAATAAAGAAAAAAATCTACAAAACTTCAAATTCTTGAATAAATAATTTGAGTCTAGATTCATCTCACAAAAATAAAACAGGTTCGTCTGGAATAACTATTAAAATATTCAAAGAGACACGGATTGTCCATTCTTCAATAGATTTACATAACTTTCATCTTTCAAAAGAACAAAAGAACTTTTAAAGATAAACTCTGACGGCTGGCTTTCATCAAAGCGTAGGAATTTTTCCAGTCTGTATGATAAACTATAAATAACAAAAGAAACAATAACTTTGCTGAAATAAATCATACGTTAACACTGTGTCGTTAAATTGGTAATGTTTATAAGAACTACGGATGATGTTGAAAAACTTATTTATTTCCTGTACCGAGATGATGTAGACTTGTACAGACAGCATGAAAGGGAAGAAAAAATATTTGATGAAGTCTTCGACTATTTATATCTAATATTAAGAAAAATAATTTTACAAATTATTTCCTATGTTTATTTTTTACCGTGTCTGTGTTGACTGCCATATTAATCTATGGATTTTGATCTGAAATAAATCTTGAATAAAATATTTCCATATTTTGCAAATAATTCTTTTGTAAAACTGGTTTTAATTTTGTTTCGTATATGGTATAATAATTGTATTAGTGTTTGGCGAATTTAAAATAAAAATCAGTTTTATTAGATTTAATCTTAGATTTTTATGTTACTTTGTCAGAATAACTGGTCATTACAACAACAAATGTGAAACATTCCAGATAATATTGCATACCAAAAATCCTACTTATTTGCTGACCATACCAACATATTATTTTATCGCAATTATAAATACGAAAACACGACTATTGCTACCATCAATCATTTTTTTTAGCAAATGTATCGTCCTCTATTTTTTTTTCGTCTAGTATTTTTCATGTACAGACGTCGACACATCGACCTACTCCAACCGAATATCAACCTTCTGATTTTGTGATAAAATTGAAAATCTATTAAATTCATACTCGGATTTGTTTGAGTAATTGGCGTCTTTTCCAAACTGTAACACAAAAAACAGTCAGTCTAGATTCTAGGATTCAAGTCTAGACCAATCAATCGAATAGAACTTGATTGATCTGACTTATCAATCGTGCCTTCGAACCTCTAACTGAAATATTGGATAGTTTGTAACTGACTTTCCCTTGTATCTTCTAGATTCATTGTTTGGTTACGTATAAATGTTTCTTAATGCTGAGTATCATTTGGTATTTACTTAGCCTAATGGTGCACGGGTATCTCGCCGTCCAATCATGAAGCATGCCTTGGCCAACGGCATGTCATGTAACACGCGCGTCAGAAAACTGTCAGCAATATTACGGGGCTCTTATAGATGGCCAACACTTGCCGGAGTCGCGAGACTGTCTTCACAGGTAACCGTAAGCCTGGAACGTTATGCGCTATTGCAGGAACACCGTAGTACAAGCCTGACAATCACTCCCTCTCCAACCAGGGCGTTACCATTACAAAAAAAAAAGGAGAAAGGCGATTTCCTGCTCTACTAATTGTCTAAGGTACGATTCAGACCAAGTGGCCAGGCTGGCGGCATTTTACAATCGGTAAAGAACATTGAAATGTATCAACTTACGGGACACATCTCTACTTGTCGCGGGATGCCGATTGAGATAACTTTACATGCAAATATGAACTGTAATTACTGTTGATACATTTCAATGTTCTTTACCGCATTGTAAAATGTCGCCCGGCCCGGCCGGTTAGTCTGAATCGTACCAAACACAGTTACCGTCCTAAGTATACCCGAGAGATCAAGCAGAGACCTTGTCAATAACACAATGTATTCTTATTCACGTTCATATTCACGTCGCATTTCTTAAATAGATTTGCTCATTCTTGAGGGAATAAAAGCGATCTAGAGAACGCCTTTATTCTTTATACCTTTAACGTGATTTAGGCACCTATTGTGTGGTGAGTGACTAATATCCGATGCCATTATTTGCGTGTTTTTGAGATGTGAGATGTAAGAAAAAGCAATATAAGAAAGAAAGAAAGAAAATCGTTCATTTATCAAAAGCCAGAGCACAACATTAAGATCATTTGCCTTTCTACTTTATTGGAGTCGGCTTCCAGTCGAACGAGATGCAGCTGAATATCAGTATTTTACATGGAACAACTGCTTATTGGACCTTCACAACCGAGTAACTGGGCAATACGATACCCCATGATAAGACTGATTGTCAGACTTGTGAGTTTCCTACTAACAGTAGGTAACGGCTGTCGAAGATCTACAAATGACACAACCGACAGCTTTACGTGCTTTCCTAGGCACGGAAGAAACTAGCTATGACGCTCGCGTGTCGTTCCACACTCGTCTCAAAGATCTGTAATCAATTTGACAGGGCCCCAAAGCCTGCCGGAGTCGCGGGACTGTCTCATCAAGAAACTCAGACCCTGGAAAGTAAAGGGCTTTTGAAGGAACATCGTGGATTTTAGTCAGTCTATTTGGGAATAGATACTTTTTACGGTGGTAGTTTCGTCCCTTCTCATAACATGCCCGTACTATCGCGAGCAACTACGACCACCACCACTGTTCTACGTAGGCACGTGTTATCAGCGTTTTCCTACCCTTGCCCCACATTACTTAGGGTCAGCGAAACACGTTTTTATCTGCCATTTTCCCTTGTCAGCCTGTCATTTACATCCACATGTATCTTTACTAGTTCTCTCCGCGGATTAGCCCGCGTGAATTGCTGTAATTTTCCCAAAGTATCATAAATTATTATCGGTTTTATAGTATCCTATGTTTTAATTTAGATTACAAGCTATCAGCTTGCCGTTCAATAGTTTTTGCTTGAAAAAGCAACAATCAATGGGTGCGTCCACACAGAGCAAGCAGCCTCGCGAGGCATTTGCCGCGCGACGCAGCTCGGTTAGTGTGGACGTGTCTCGGCCAAGGCAAGTGGGCGATGCCGCGGGTGAGCGGCCGAGCGCTCGAGCCATCCATTTTGATCTAGAAATAATAGGCACGTCCACACAGAGTAAGCAGCCTCGTGATACAATTTCCTCCCGCGGCAAATGCCTCGTGCGGCTGCTCGCTCTGTGCGGACGCACCTATTCGTTATTATGTCCTCATAAACTTTTGAATATACTTTTTAAAAGTGCCAGCTTAAATCCGCGACGTTGCCCAAGTGGGATAATGATCCTACGGGAACGTCATGCGCCGTATTCTATGCATTCATCCAGGTTATAAATTACCTGTCATAAAAATTCGTTCAGTAGTTTTTGTGTGAAAGAGTAACTTAAAAATCCATCCATTCTCAGAAAAGTTCGCGTTTATAATGGAGTAGTAAAATTGTAGTAAGTATGGAAATTGCTATTTTGATATTTATATATCTGCGCCAGCTTAGTATGCAAGTTACAAACTATAATAATTATCTAAAGTCTGAAACTTAAGGTTACAAATTATATTAATTATCAAAAATCACTTAACTGCACACGTGTATAAAAAGTAAGCTTTATTAATTCAGCAAAACGAACGCGATTTCACAATAATGAAATTTTAAAAGGTATTTTCTCGATTTCACCCATCAATACTTTAACTGTTTAAAAATTCCAATCGAGTCCCGACCGAGTGAAAATATAAATAAATACAGAAAGCACATTCCAATAAATTTTTTGCAATGCAAAAGTGTTGCCATAAATCTCGTGCAGGAAGCATTAGTTCTGCAAACGCTAAGGAATGTTGTTAACGCTACGATACATCCAGAGAGTTTAAACTGGTGAAGTTTGTATTTCCTTTTTAAAAATATCGTTTTCTCCGCGAAGAAATATGGATAAAAGGTATTTCAGTTATTGCTTTGTTTATCTTTCAAAGGTAACCTCCCTCTAGACTCTGCATTACAAGGCAACCTATGCGTGCCACACGTCAGTGCATTTGCCATGACTAGAGCAGATGTTCGTTCTTAATCGTCTTAGTGTCGACCAGAAATCAAAGCCAGTGACGCTTACAGTTTTTAGAATTATCTACTTCAGACTTTAAAGGTAGTCTGAGAAAAAGTTATTAGTAAGTTATTTAATAGAAGGTCTTATAAATACACAACACAAGAAAAACATAAGTAAGCACTGTCGTGTGGCGTGCATAGTTGCATTTTTCGGAATCGGAATCTAGGGGAGTATATTTGTGTTTACTTTTCTGCTTTACTACTTGTAACTTTGAGAAGTTTTACTGAAATCGTATAAGTGAAACATGTATTTTACTATAGTGGGTTATTTAATTTACTATTCCTACGAGTGAAACGAAAAATTTTATAGTGATGTAAGAGTGTCTGGCTCTCGAATATCGTTACTACGACGCTTTTGGAAAACATACTACCCTATGTGTTTTACTTCTTCCATACCTACTCTTGTTTATTATATTTAGAAAGATAGTTAACAAAGTTGGATTCCTATTTTTTTTAAATACCCATTAAGAACAATACTTCAAGATAAGTAAGATATCTGCGGGTGTTCGAACGAATTTTGATTGCCATAAAATTCGTAACATGCAATATTCTATTCTATAACTTAAGCAGTACAGTGCAATATTGATGAAGAACAATTTTAGCACTATTCTGAATATTAATTAATATTTGTCTCTTAAGAGCCCTATTACAAAATGAAAGAACACAGTTTCTGTCAATTTGACATCGTGATGCCCCCCGCATAAAAACAAAACACAATCAACACAGCTACGCCTCGTATACCAGGACGAAAACAACATGAGCTTTTGCCACTTTTCTTTCGAATAAACAAAGTGAGATCCCGGGCTTCTAGACACTACTTATTTTCTTAGTTACGAATGGATAATATGATAAATGTATACCTAGCAAAATAAAATAGCCCTTATTTTATTTTGCTAGGCTAGGCTACTCATTAAATTACACTTTAAACAAGTATAACTCTTAAACTGATCGATTTTAGCGATTAGACCGCCCATTGTGTCACACTGCTAATTGGATATATTTGTAATTTAGAAGGTGTGCATTTTAAAGATTATTCAATTCCATTCTATACGAGTAAATAATCTTGTTAGGATATCTTTCAAGTGTTCATTTTGTTTCTTGTGACTAACTGGAATTCATAACTTATTTAATTAGATTTTTGAAATTATTTAGAACTTACGATTTGGTGTTTAAAAATTTTCAAACTTTTTCTTGGACTTATACATCAAACCGTCATTTATTTTATGCCATACATTTAGAGACTTAATTATGGGCCGAAAATGAGCCACTTGCGGTGATTAAGGTGACATAGATAAGGAGATATAGCCAGAAGAGGTCGGTTTTATGGTCGAATATTCCCAACCAGTGTTTTAAAATATTTTAAACTGGTGTCAAGAGACAAGAGTAATATCACCAAACGCCGTGATCCAGGAAGAAACTGAGTAAGGCCCAAGAAGACCATCATGTTCGTTAAATCACGCAAAGAGAACGATAAATCTACTACGCGGATCATAAAAACTCAAACTATTTTGACTGGGCTTCAGTTTTTCTTATACTGGGTCACTGCTGGTTTCTTTTTTAATAAAGACAGATCTTTCAGAGTGTACTCTTGAAACAGAATGTTTCGGTGAGCTCTAAATTAAGTGCTCTGGGGTGGTTATTCTGTCTCGCAAAACTGAGGTGACACTTCCTAACGAAGGTACCAACTTCTAAAAATTGCGTAGAAAATGTGGTACAACTCCACATTATTCCATTCGCATAGCAAATAGTAGGATAGTAGGTATCTGAGTTCATCCACGATCAATCGCGACTAACAGTGCATAGATTCGCTTATGCTCGAATTACGATGCTACAGAACTAACAAAAAAAACTGAATTTTAAGGTACCTATATGTAATGATAATTCAAAAAAATATGTCGCGTTGGGGGATCGCTCCAAATTATTTATCATCTACTATTTTTTCCGGTCCCCTTTTATGACACGAATGCCTCAGAGAAGTTTAAAGGCAATGAAAATCCACAACAAATGGTATTTATTTTTATTCCGTACATCAAATAGAAATAAAGTTACAAGAGGGAGAACGTTTAATATTCATAAAAAAAATAATCTACACAGCTAACGAGTATTTTGAACTTGATTTAGGCCGCTAGAAATCGTATTTCGGGCTCACAATTATTATCAACTAGCTGCCCCGGCAAACTTCGTACCGCCTCTTTTTCTCACCTTTTGAACCTTCCCTGGACTTCCCAATATAATTCAAAACTAAAATCAGCCAAATCGGTCCAGCCGTTCTTGAATTTTAGCGAGACTAACGAACAGCAATTGATTTTTATGTAAAAGATTATTTGCATTATGACTTCACTAACATCAGTGCATTGAAGGCTTTGTATGAGGCTCTTGTGAGGAGTCATCTCGAGTATAATGCGGCATCTGGAGTCCGAGTGAAATAAAATATAAAATCATGTTCGAACGGATACAGAACAAATTCGTTAGATTCATTTATTTAAAATTGTATGGAAGATACCCGGGATACCCATTGCTATATCCTACCCTGTGTTCTGTCTCGGTATGGAATAAAAAAGAAAATAAAATATAAAATCATGTTCGAACGGATACAGAACAAATTCGTTAGATTCATTTATTTAAAATTGTATGGAAGATACCCGGGATACCCATTGCTATATCCTACCCTGTGTTCTGTCTCGGTATGGTTGGCTATTACAAACAGGAAATTAGGCGTGAAGTTGCACTGGCAACATACATTTTCAAACTTTTAAGTATTATACAAAACTCGGACATAGGCTTCAATTTACCGGATGGGCACGTGGCGCGGCGGCGGCGGAGGCATGCCGCATCTGCTGGTGGTTCCGAGGGCGCGAACTAACCTGCTGGGGCGCGCACCGCTGACTCGTGCGCTGCGCACTCTCAACAAGGTGGCGGAGGTCATAGATATGTATATTCGACTGTACACTGAGTGAGTTCACAAGGGCCATATACTGTGTAGCATGTAAGGATGAGTTAAGCTTATTTTAAGTTACTTTGTCGCATTAGATTATAAGATATCTGTAATGGCAAAGAAACATGTGATAAATAAATAAATAAGTAATTTTTATCCATTTTGTTGATAGGTGTACAGTGGAAAGTTTTAAGTAAATCACGTGAGATTAAATTATTTTCATGCAAACTTTAATCCCAATTTTCAAGTCTCTTGAGAAAATCCGTATTCAGGTCATAGTAATACATAATCACCATAGTCAATTATGGGGAAGATGGGGGACTGAACAACGATTGCCTTTACGTGAGCAAAAGAGATATAGGAACGTTGGGTTCCTGTATCTCTTTTGCTCACACATATCGCTATGCAATCCTAGATACTTGACGTCAAAGGATCAGAATAACAGCGCAGTCAATGATATAATCGGCGATACAGTTAATCCGTTCCACCTCTACAAGTTATGGCTTCCTATAATAGCAGACTGGCACATGTCTGGGTTAACCGCTACCTCAAAACAATCAGTACCCTTAGCACGAGTTTTCAGTATTTGAGACGTAAAGTAAACTGGAACTTTGACAATTTCAAATTGACAATTTTCAAGGAAAAACTTTGTTCTTTCTTCGCACACCAGAGGCGCTGTTCCATTTTTCCATACAAGAAACGCTGTAAATACTGTAAAGTAAAATAGTGAAAACTCGTGCTAGGGGTACAGATCAATTTTTCACGGATTTTCGGGGCGCACGTTAGAGAGCCAAATCCTGCCGGCGTCGCGGGACTGTCTTATCAAGTATCTATGCCCCCGGATCGCAGTGGGTTATTGAAGGACACCGTAGATTTTAGTCATTACAAGTTTGAATGTCCCTCCCGTCCTTCCCTGGGTAGAAGTGCTGATTTGATGATTTTACCACGTATTAAAAAGCCATACCACCAGGGGCATGGCCGGTGGTATTTTGCGTTTGCAGCGAGCTATAGGTATTATACAAATGAACTGGAATGTTTGGGAAGTTGGCAAGTCTGAAATTACATTTAATTACCAATTCAGAAAAAAAGCTATCAGAATTATTTACATTTATTATCTAGAATTATATCCACATTCGAATATAGGGAAAATACAATCAACACATTTATATGTTTACATTGCAAACAGATCAGAATTAAATTAATTCAAAATATTAGCTTGTATCAAAAAAGGTTGGTCTTGCTATACTCTTGGCGATTGGAAATATTCCTGGCAACCACTCATGACCTGCGGAAAATTAGAGGTACTTCATTTTTTATATGGAATTTGATGCTATGACAAAGATACTAGCGCCGCGTCTAAAGGTCATGAATGATGGCGTGTATTTTAAATTTTAATGATTACGTGACTAATGTCAAAATGGTTGCGAGCGGTACGTCCTCCCTCTGAGAGCGCACCGCGCTGTCTAAATCAAAGAACAAACCGTTCTTGGTTTTATATTGAATTTTGTCGTTGCATATTTTAATTATTTTATACTATTAGTTTACTTTTAAATGCGCTAATTATTTTTTTCATGCAAGCTAACATAGTAAACTTAGTTATTGAATACTTTTTAATTGAATATTCAGTAAATATTGATAGATAAAAAATATGATTTCGGACGAAAAAATGTCAAATTCTTCCTGTTTTCCAGAATTATTTTTGGTGTATTTCTGAATGAAAAATAAAAATCTGATTAATACACTCCAAATGTAAACTTTCAGATGTACCATGGACATTTTCAAATGTTATTTTACTATTATACATTCTATGTAATTCAATACAAAAGTATGACAAAAAGTAGAATTTTATGAAACATCCTTTGCAGTGACAAGGTTTTTACTCATTTATGTAAACAAATCTAAAAATGTTTTCAATACACTCCACGCAGAAATAATCAAACTTTCTCGAGTATATATTTTTTTTTAATTTGTGGCCATATCCTAACCAGAATCAGGTTAAAAACCTTGCACAAAAACAAGGAAACGTGTGATAGCCCTCTTAACATTCCATGAGCATTTTACATAGTCGTGGAAATTGTTTGACAAAGCAAGGCAACACTGTAGTGTGTGTGAATTCAAAGCCTCTTGATTAATACTCATTCCTTTTCAGTATATGATAAAATAGTAGTATATATGAATATTACGGCCAGTCTGTTTAAAAAAAGCACATTGAATAGGGAAACATTTCTACGATACCATTCTAACATATTTTAATTTCTAGTGGTTTTAAAAAAGAAAAAGATTATAGGTTAACTTTTGATTTGAGTGTGGATAATTTTATTGTATGGTATCTGCAACTCTACGTCATAATATGCGCGTATGTTGCGTGAGAGAATATTATTGTTATAGCGTTATAGGTATACCTAAAATAAAACATGCAATTTTATTACAGAATAATACACCGAAATCAAGAAGAAACTAACAAATAATGCTGTAATTACACAAAAAGGTGAAATCAAGTGTATATAGTTGGGTTTCTATACGTCTTTTTTTTTTGATATCATAGATATTTGACGATGGAAAATTTAAATAGAGAACGCAACCAGTTCTTTTTTGTTAAAAACCACGAAACCAAAAAACCCCAATTATTAGGTATTGGTACTTAATAAGAAATATTTCATTTTGTTAACAAAATAAACACACACCAGGAACCAAACAGTGAACATAATAAAAAAAAAGTTTATAAACTGTACGACAATTTTACAAGTTCTCAACAAATTACCTTCAAAACTTTGTTTAGAAACCTGTGGCGCGTTCCCAAATGAGTTCCTGAACAAACTAAGTTCGTTCATAGCGGAATCTCGTAAAATTTCACTAAGTTAAGAACTTAGTGCAAAGCTTAGGATATTGGAATCCGTTTACTTGCTGATCTGAACATTTTTTTAAATATTTAAGTTGTGCAAAAAGTTTTGATTCCTAGTAAAGAAGCTACTATAACAGTCTGCAAGCTACGAGGCAGAGTATTGTGTTATTCCTAAATGTTTGTAATCAATCTGTCTGTTAATGGAAACTGCATAAAATTCCTTTCAGTAGTTTTTGAGTTTAACACACAGAGACAGACAGAGCGGCGGAGACCTTTATATTAAAATATGCAGTGTCTTCAAGTTAACCGAAACAATTATTGAATAACTCAAGTTGTGCATTATATTCATGAGACATTTCTTTATTTGCAGATATCATAAGAACAAAATCAGTTGCTGCCTCCCAAAAGTAAGTTTTAAATTCTCTGTATTTTATGACATAGGTATATTACTATTCTTCAATATCTAGGAAAGTATGGAATCTCGAAAAACAGGTTTTTTTTATGTTTACATACCTATTTACATGTTCAGTTATGAAATATTTATTATTAAATTTCAGTTCCTACTCTAGCAGAACAGGTATTAAAAAAAATATATCAACATTGAAAAAATAACAGTGTGAATATTGAAAACATACAAAAATAAGTTATTTTTCCAAAGACCTACTTTTGAGGTTTTTCCATACAAGGAATGTTTACATACGAACTTAAAAGCGAACACAAATAGACATTTGCTTTATTCAGAAGCCCGACAAATCTCCCTTCAAAGCGTGCCTACAATAAAAGAACATAATCCTGTGTCACGCATTCTGGGGAGGATGAATAAATTAGAACGGTAGAAAGGGACCGACATGGAAATAGAAACATACATTTTAAAGAAGAAACCACACAAATATGGGATAAATTGACACAAAAATAACTTCAGACGAATTTCTTATGACGTCACGTGTAGGTATTGTTTCGTTGTCTGAGGACATTTCAGGCTTCTTTCTGAAAAAAAGGATGAACAAAGCATGGAACATATAATATCGGCACTTACAGATAAACTATGTATATCGGCCAACAATCTATCAAGATCCAAAAATCGGTAAAAATAAACCACCAAATCACCTCCAAATTATATAGATGAAACTTTTTACATAATTACAATTTTTATGTAAAGAGTATGTTTTTCAAAATATTTATATTATTTTGATTATAATAAATTAAAAATTCATGCAATGCGAATGATTGCGTCATAAGTAAGCAAAGGACTAAATGCATTCTCAAGGTTCATTGGCGCAAATACAAGCCTTTAGTGTGGTGAAAATCCCCCTGTGACGCAAAATTCCACCTAGTTAGAATACTTTCAGAGTATTTTTTTGAATTCTCTCAGTGAGTGATGAGATTTTAATGTTCTACGAAATATATCAATCCCTGCCAGCCTAACTTCGACAACAGACAAGGGATTAACAAACACAATGCTTTGATACCTGATTCAGAGTAAAGCTTATCAAAGTAAAGCATTTTTTGTTCGCATTTTACGAAAAGTAAGTGGTGGCCTAACATCCATCTATGGTGACGTTTGCAGAGAAACTTTTGGTTGCGCATTTGTCTAGGTTGCTCTGAAAACAATTATTATGTACCGAAACCATACATAACGAGTTTGTTTCAGTTCATTCCAGCTCTCGTTATTGGATCTTTGATAGTTGTCCAGTGACTGGCAACCAGTCTTACCAAAGTACTCTCTTGTCTGGTTTTCAGAACTAAAGATTCAATTAGGGTGAAAGGTTTGCAGACGCCATATTGTGACGTTAAAATTACACTGCTCGTCTGTCGTCTCTATTTGGTATCAGTCTTGATTGAATCAATTTTTTGGTTCTAGGAGATGCCGGTTTCCTCACGACGTATTCTTTCACCATTTTGACAACAGACCCACAATCACACATCGGTTAATTAGGTTCAAATTTAAACAAACACATATTCAGCCTACAATATTCTCACTAATGGGACACAAGCAGATTACTTCCGCATTTATTGTTTTGTATTATTTGTCGACTGATATCCGCAACTCCACGTCCAAATCACGTTTATTCCTATTTACAAAGTATGGATAAAACGTGACCTGAAACATGGAATTTATAACGCAAACCCGTGCAAAATGACGTCAGACTTAAAATAATAGGTGAATAACGAGCAAAGCTTGTATTTATGTCGGTCCAATCCTACTAATTAATAATAACTCATCACTTGAGTTTGTAATTATTTAGCCGTTATAATGTTTGACGCATGTTTGGTTGCGGGTACGCGGCGGGTTCAAAATATGTGAGAGAATATTATTGAGCATTTAAAATTGTTTCGAATTCTAAGTATTAGCGAATACGTTGGAATATTTGGAACTAAAATTATGTTTGTAAATTATGAATGTTGATAATGTATTTGATATTCAGAATGTTTGGAGATTCAGCGAAATCAGTTGAAAATAATTTTTATTTTTAGATTTTTTCTCTGATATTATATTTCTGTTTATTTACTAACCTGACTCTGAGTAGATTATGGAGAAGGAATGACAATCAGAGTCATGTTACTAAATAGCCCTTAAATTGATTTGTATTGTTATTTTTCAAGTAATTGTCTTATACAGGGTGTACAGTATATTATGGATAACCTTGGAATGGGTCATAGTAGAACTAAACGCCGAGCTGTAAGAAATACAAAAAAAAAAAAAACAATACCAAGTAGTGCCCAAGATATATCACTTTTGATTAACATTCATGCACACCACGGCCATAAATTGATGAATTCCTTCGAGTTGGTGGTAGACAGTTTGAACACTTGTTATTATTAATACCGAAAATGTATTGTTAATGTCAAATGTTGTTTTTCATAGACTCCTTAAGATAAAAAAAACTATTTAATATTCATTGATGCTTATAGAAATTAGTCATTTCAAAATTATGTCAATTGTTCATTATATTGACTGATCGTTATATCAAATAAAATTATGTAGTATAGTGCTTTGGGCTTAAATCTGGACACAATTTATGGCCATTGAGAAAACCAAATCTACAGACAGAACCATCTATGTCGGAATAATTATAGTTATAACCTTATTCAGTAGTCGTGTTCGTGTAGATCCCACACGACTACTGAATAAGAATCCTGTACCGTCAGCACGAGTTTTCAGTATTTGAGACGTAAAGTAAACTGGAACTTTGACGACTTCAAATTGACAATTTTCAAGGAAAAAATTGATTCCTTCTTCGCACACCAGAGGCGCTGTTCCATATTTTCATACAATAAACGCTGTAAATACTGGAAAAACTCTGTAAAGTAAAATAGAGAAAACTCGTGCTAGGGGTACTGGTATTCGGAAATGGGTAGCCTATTAAAATTTATCTGTGGGTGTATTAGTATTATTTTCCTTTCATTTGATCAAAAATGGGGTACACGAGTCGTCTGTTTTTTTTTGCGCACGTGGAAAAATTTGATCTCTTATTATAAAGGGCAATTTATGTTTAAACATTATTTTTTTAGGAAAGAAAAATAATTAAAGTACCTATTCTATACTAAAATAAGTTGTCTATTATTTATCTAATACAAGGATAATAAACTCTAATATAGTAAAGTTTGAAGATTTGATGTACGGGTTTTTCGGACTACTTGATCGGATTCCCAAAAGATTTTTTTTACTTATGTGAATCTGAATTATACCCGAGACTATTAGGCCATATTGAAATGTTCCCTTGGGATAATTTATGGTCACAAAGCGAGATCATCACTGGTAAAAGACTAAAAATATGTTATTAGCGGCCCACTTTGGCTTGTCTTTTTTAATAGTTCTTGTATATAACCGTTGGATTCTCTGAAAATTTTCTATTTCTAACGTAGAAATTGAACCAACGAACATAAAAAAATATCGAATTTGGTGATGGCGTTCCGAAGTTACATGTGTGCAGACAAACTAGCGTCCTCCCTCCGCCCCAACCGCAGTGGTACACGCCCACGGCGTCGGGCTTCGGCAGACCACCTCCGGCCACCGTAGGCGCGGGCATGCGGACAGCGAGTAAAGGGCGACTCGCTGTCCGACCATGGACCATGCCCGGGTCGACGGCGCATCGTGTTCCACGCGCGCCTGAAAGAGCTGTCAGCAAATGACGGGGCCCCCTCACAGAGGGCCAAAGCCTGCCGGGGTCGCGGGACTTATTTCCATCACCGTGACCCCGGAACATAAAGGCTATTGAAGGAAACCGTGGATTTTAGTCAGTAAAACCTAAACACCTACGTACTTAATAAAACATAACTAAAAGCAAATAAGTAGGATAACATCTACAAAAACAAAACACAATCAGTGCTACCAATATTGAGCTATCCATCGCATCGGCTTGATAAATGACGTGACAGAAAAAAATAAAAGCCATCGCATTCATCGTCACGGCTACGATATGGCCGTGTTAATAACGTAAATCGATCGACCTTGTTTACACTGTCCCACGTCAAATTGTGTAAACTTCCACTCCAACCAACATATTTTGAAACACGGCAAGAAAATGAACTAACTTTAAACGCACGGATTTTGACAATTCATTGACAGCTTTATGCACAAACAGCGCCACTGAAGAGGGTCAGGGTAAATTGGTTACAGTTTACATTACTGGAGACACTTGTGCCCATGACATGATATTTCCCTGTTTGTGTTTTCAACTGACACGGAAAATGTTTGGTTTGGTGATGTAATTTGACGATTTTGACAGGTTAACACAATCGAAGAATTGGGTCATTGTTTTGTAAGAACACTAAAATGAAGTTTATACTAGCTTTTGCTCACGGCTTCTCTCGTTTTTACTTTTTTTAAATGAGAACTGTAGTTTTTTTTGGGATAAAAGATTTTTACCTTGTGTCCGTTTCTATACACCTGGCAATTGGTATTGGCGAGGGGGTTTGCGTAAACTGCAGTCACAAACTTCATGACGGTCCTGTATTTTATTGTTTATTTAGTGTGTCCTCTAAGAGCTGAGTTTTCAATGATCAGATAACTTATCTATAGAAAACTAGCTGTTGCCAGCGGCTTCACCCGCTACAACTCGAAAATTATCCCACGGGAACATAAAATCGGGATAAAAACTATCCTATGTGTTAATCCAGGTTATAAACTATCTGTGTACCAAATTTTAGCCAAATCCGTTCAGTGGTTTTTGCGTAGGATATAGTAGGATAGGATATGTCAAACCTGTATTTTTATTCCTCTGTTATCTGACTATTGAAAAATGAGCCGTAAGGCGAGTAATTATTAATAAAATGTTAACTACGACATTTTTTCATTTTTATAAAAAATAAAAACAAGATCTGTAATAGCTTTAACACTTGTGACACAGATTCTCATTTACTTAAGAGTCGGGTCAGCTGTGATGAATTTAATTTAAATTCAAATTTTATCGTTACTGTTTGTAGACATAATCTGAATAAAAATAAACAGAGATTTGGTAATATTATAACTCTCCCTGAAACTTGGGGGCTATAAAAAAGGTGTGATAATTATTATGTTATCTATATTTCGATACTGAGTTTTTCCAAGTCCCACCTGTCATTTATTGACTTGTCTTTTGTCTTCGACAGTCGTAAATGTCTGACATTCCGAACCTTTAAATAATATACTGATATTCAGCAGCTGGCGGTAGCGGTAGCTCAGTGCTATCGGCTCCGTCTTACGAGTAGTAGTAGGTCATGTTGAAGCCTGTCATTCCTTTGTGTTATTTAAAACGGCGAAGGAAACATCGCGAGGAAACCGATGCAATCTACAAACTCGAACTGGGCCCGCGTGGCCCACTTCCTCTCAGGGAGGAGGCCAGTGTCCCAGCAGTGGGAAAATTATAGGCTGATAATGATGATGATGATCTGGTTCGACTGAACCCGATCATCAATAAAATTTGAAACGGATAACCTTTTTAACATCAAAATACTGTCCTTTTCTCTGATCATGTGACACAGAAAACTAGCATTAAAATGTTGTGGTTTTACATTTCGTCTAGTTTTTGACTGTGATTAAAATTCAGTTGGTGCCGACCAATCAGAGCGCCGGATTACTTAGACGCAGTAGAATACGTCTCTCAATTCTACATACCACCACGTTTTGCGGTTGAACGATCACGAATACTCGTATGCAAGTCGAATGAATACCTAACTTTTGAATTTATTTGAATTCCGAATTGTATTTATGTTTTTGAATTTAGATATTTCGTACTGCCTGTGTGTGGGATAAAATCTTACTTTGCTCTTTTAAAATGTTAACTATCTCATTGTTTTAGTGAAAAATATAACTATTATAATAAAAATTACTTAGAAATTATAATAAATTAATGAAAAAGAAAGGGTTACCTACTCAGCATTTGCTCAATAAAAGACACGCAGTGATTTCTAGTTAACACTCCACAGTGAAACACGGACGAGGATAATTAAATAAACTAAGCGCAGCATGTTTTCATCTTCCGTAGTTTTATATTAAACTAAAGAAAACAAATTAAATATTTTTAATTTCATCATAGTTTCGGTTGCTACCGCTATAATATCACGTTATATAATATCTGTACCAAATATTAATACTAGTTATTCATAGTAACCACTAAAACAGACAGTAAAAATACTCGTACTACAATTTTATTACAATTTCGTGTAGCGTACGAGCTAAACTCTAATATTTAACTACATAAAAGCCAGTTTGCCAACTCAAATGCATTAGCTAACGGTTATGGCGGTCAAAATTTGGCAAACTCAGGAAGTTACGTAAATGACGTGGTTTAATCTCTAATTTCATGAAACAGGGAGTCTGAATTACAGCTACACTTTGGACCGCTAGTTAGATTTAGAGCTGTGATTTTAGTTTTCAGCTCAGTGAAAGCCTTACTTTGTCAGTCCAAAGAAAATCTAAAATTCAAGATCATCCTTCTACTAAGATCCCATATTATTTAGGATCTACGTAACAAACAGAATTTCGTAGCAAAGCAAAAACAATCGTAGCATAAGTGCTACGCCGCAGCTACGCCGTAGCGCACGTGTCTACCGCGGTAGTTTCGTAGCACGTTTAGACTTTGCCAAACACCAGCATGGCGCGGCGTGACTGTGACCTGGCGTTTAATTGGCATGCTTATGGTGTTTGAAAATATTAATGTACGTCATCACACAAACCACGCCACGCTAACGCCAACGTCGCACCGAGCTTGTCGGGGCGTGACAAGCCAGCCTCAGCGCGATGACAAGGGACCGCGCGACGGCTGTGATCGCAAAGCGTTTCTATGACAACCGATACACAGGACGCGATGCTGATGGGGCGCGAGTCCGTGGCGTGTTTTCTACAATATGAGCCACCGCTTGCGTTGCGCCAGCGCCACGCTACCGTCAAAATAGCTATTTATAAAGCCTTTGATGGGCTGGGTATCTAATAATTCCTCAAATATTGTAGCCGAAACATAAAGTATATAAAAAGTATAGTATAGTAAAGATTATTAATTTACCAGAACAACCGGCTTATTTCAAAATAATATACCAATTTTGTTTTCACTTAACATAAATTGCCGTCTACATTTTAAAATGAATAATTATACTACCCAAAATGGCGAACGCCTGTAATAAACTAAACCACAGTTTGTTCTCAATTCAATTCAGTACTTTATTACATTTCATTTATCAAAGTGAAATTTTAATTTAATTAAAATACTTTTGGCCAGTTTCGTGTGACAATAATAAAATTTAATCTGACGTCACACTCAATTTTCTTCAGCTCGTCAGACTGTGAAGTTTAAACGAACCTTTACTTCAGCTTATAAAATTAAGTAGGCAAGTTACAACATACCGAATATTTTTGATGAAAAAATTCAAGTAATTTAATCATGTTATGTGAGTTTCAAGGCAATTTCCTGAAGATCCGACATATTTTTTCCGTAAAATTAATAAAATATTTGGGCCTTTTTTGCTGTGCTCAATGTGTTGGGTTGTTAGGTAATAAAGGCCCCGAGTTTGCGCGTTTTATCGGGCAATCAAGTGAATATTCCTACTTATCATGTTTCTGAGAGGCTAGGTACAAGTACTCGGATATCTGTGAATAGCCCCGTCTTTTCTCTTGAATGAACAATGTCTATCTCGGAATGGAAACAATTAACCGTCGGACCGTAGTTACTTCTTGGTTTATTATTTTGTTTTTAATACTGTTACGCCCTGCGAAGCCTATTAAAGGCTCTGTTTACTTCTTAAATAATAAAAGGGGAATAAAATCTGCACTTTTATAATTATTCTTGTTTTAAATTAAAATGTTTTATTTTTTCTTATTTTACGTTTTACAGAAAAGTGTGTAGTACTCACTACTAGCGTACTTGCATGATCAGTATCCTTAGCACGAGTTTTCAGTAAATGAGACATAAAGTAAAGTGGAACTTTGAGACTTTCAAATTGACAATTTTCAAGGAAAAAATGGAACAGCGCCTCTGGTGTGCAAAGAAGGTACTAATTTTTTCCTTGAAAATTGTCAATTTGAAAGTGTCAAAGTTCCAGTTTACGTCACATTTACTGAAAACTCGTGCTAAGGGTACAGGTGGCCTACAATGACGTCTTGAGAGTAATTCCAGTATTGGAAAGAGACAGGTACATATATACAAGTCGTCTAACTCCACTTCTTTCACACACTGGAACTACTCTCGTTTTAAGACGTCAACGTGTATTTGGCGAAATATGTATGAGTATGTAAAGATTGTAGTTTCTCCCTAGTAACACAAGACCTCGTAGAAGATGGCGGGACGAGCTTGACAAAACCGATGACCAGTGGTCCACTTTAGCCCTGAATCGTGAAAACTGGAAGTCATGAGGAGAAATCAAAATCAAATCAAAACGTTTATTTCAACTAGGCCATAACACTTTTGAATTGTCAAAACACAAAATAAAACTAGAACAAAAATAGTTATAGTGCTACAGTCCCAGTCACAGACATAAAAACTGTGAAAGTACCGTAGGCGCTCATTCCAAATCGTAGATCTCTATCGAGAAGAATGAGCAAGAAACTCGAGAGGCCTTTGTCCAGCAGTGGGATAATGTTGGCTAGCAGTATCAGTACCAATATCCTGCTAATTTTATCCCATTACTTATACAGTTACTCAGAACGGTCAATAACAATGAGATCCGGTTTCAACCAAGTAAACATAATATTTTGATTGTATTCTATGATTGATTGGATTGTAAACAAAACTGGTTTGGTTGTTTTATTATTAGTATTTTCTTTTTGGAAAATTACCAAATACAATTACTTGAAACCACGGGGAAGATACCATGACAAACATAAGAAAGCCGAGCTTAGAAAATCGTAATTAAAAAATAATTTCTTTACCTATTTCGACTAAATTGTCATTAAGAGGTATAACATTTTCCTGCCGGGTTCACGCGACTGTCTTATCAGGTAACCGGAACCTGGAACGTAAAGGGCAATTAAAGTATCACCGTGGAGTTTAGTCTGCACGAGTCTGACAGTCTCTTTCGTTCCGCCCTGAGTAGGAGGACTCATTAAAATTTAGTCGATATTTTTTTTTTAAGAATTCAAATTTTTTTTCGTACATCTAGTTCTTCTCCAAAGTTCTCTTTACAAATAAAAAATTATGCAATCACACACAGAAAGAACGCTTTATCATTTTAGCATAATGTTTTTTATAGTTGTTTTTAATATGTTTTAGTCTTACTATTAATTTTGTTTTAAGTTATAGATTGAATTTAAATTGAATGAAAAGGTCTGACATTGGTACTTGATTTGAAAATACCAGAAATAAATGCTGAAATGGACCTTTACCTTTTTGGCGCAGCCGTGAGGCACATGGTACAGTCCTCTGTATTTTCTTCCTTTTTTTATTCTTTCTTTGTTTATGTTTAATATTCTCTGTACTTTTTAATATTATGTGTGCTACATGAACTGTTGTCAAATAAATCTTTTTCTTTCTTTTAAGATGAAACATAAAAAAAGAAACAAAATCATATCACGAATCGAAGTCGCGTGTAACAGTTATTCGTTAACATATTTCTCATTATAAATAAATATTCACCATCCCTGATCGTTCTTCCAACTGCGCCAAAGAATTTATGCCTTACTTGCATGCCATAACACAATCTTCATGTTTACTCAAGTCGTAAATACCGTACGAAACAGGTTCACTAGTAATACATAATTTATAGTTTACAGCCAAAGTACAGGTATACGTACATCAGAAAGGCATGTTATGAATACCTAAGACAGAATACTATTTTTTAAAACAAGCTCTTCCGCATTACATTTCAGAGGTTTCGTGACACGACTATGAAAAGTTATATTTAGATTTTTGTTCGGATTGTGAATTTTGAAAGATTCGCATTTTTATCAAATCTAGACTTCGTATGAAAAAGATATGGGTCAAATAGTTTTGATTATCTTATTAATGGAATAATTTGATTTTTTCATTGGTGTACTTAAACTAAAATTGCACTTGCTTTTTTTGGGTTAACGCGCTCATTTTTGTTTCAAACCAATATTTTTAAACAATAATATGAATCACCTATATGCATAACACGTTTAGTTACCGTCAATCATTCAATCAAAAAGTTGATTGTTATCAGTTGATGATTGATTGAAGTGTAAACTACGTTATGACTGTTTACGCACATGTCAATTTCAAAATAAAACAAACTAAGTTTACACAGAATTGAAATTGACCAGCTGTAGCCCGTGGCTAGGCCTGTGAGAAGAGAATATTATGTCTCATGGAAACATATTAAGCAGGCTTAATACGTGTGGCACTCGTGGACTGCCGCGGTAAAGCTAGCATAGCATTTTTTAACAACTTATACCATTTTTTTTTTCTGATTTCGTCAGCCTCAATCAAGTGAAACGTCAAGAAAGACAAACATCGTGCCGAAGTCTGCCGAACTGAAATGACGTTAGACGATGCAGGGTGTTATGTTTATTTACGTTACGGAATTTCTTGTTTCGGTCGCCACACTCAGAACTTGCCATAAAAGCTATGCAATAGCTTAAAACATATTCTTTTGCCATAATCCTCTTAGTAACAAACGTTGATTTTTTTTGGTTAATGAAAAAATAATAGACTAACAGGTACTTAAAAAAACACATATAATCAATAACTTTTTTAGTCTATTTATAATACAGGTATTATATTATAATAATTGTAACACAAGTATGTATAGATCACGCTACAACTTTTAAACCACATCTTAGCGAGTAACAAATTGACATTAAATCACTAAAAATGTGTAAAGATAAAGATTATAAGTACCCATTGAAAACAGAAAAAAATATCCAAAGCTTAAAATATATAATTATTAAAATTACATACATTATTCAAACCTTTTACCCGTTAATGCATTGGATAATAAACTCTATTATCCGAACCACAAATTCTATAACTTAATCAATCAATCAATCAATATACTGATTACATTAACTGATTGATTCAAGCGTAAACGATGCTCTATTGTTTCGAACAATATTTATAAATTGAATTCCCGTTCATTATGCTTTACCGGTGGCTTTCGTCAACGTCGCATTGTTGGTTTAATAGTCCTGAAATAAAATGAAAAGGTACTTGTGGGTTGGCCTTAAAAACGATGTTCATCAACACTATAATAGTAGATTGCGCAACAAGGGAGTAAAGCATTGCCTTACGTCACGGGCGTATTGAATCCCGAAGCGACACTAAGGATTCTGGGAGTGAACGTCCGTAGCGCAGCGAGGAGGTTCAAGTGTTAATTCCCGAGTGAAACGAGGGAATTAAGAATCCCTAGTGTTGAGAGGTATTCAAGTTAGCCTAAGACAAGACAGCTTTACTCCCGAGAAGCGTACTCTGCTTTTCACACCTACTGCGAGGAAATAAATTCGATTTTTGAAATTTGATGTGATATGACAACCGTCGAACGTGAAGTTGGCAGCAGCACTGCAAGCGATCAGCTGTTGCAGCCAGCGGCCGCCATGATTGATACAACTCCTTGGTGAAAGTTTTCATACGGTTTTATTTGAGGTTCCAAATTCAAATCACATTATTCCCACGGGAATAATGAAATTCCCGGTTGCCCGGTTCGAGCGAGAGGGAACAATGACTTGCTTTACAGTAGGGTTGCCTGACATATAATTTGACATTTACGAGCAAGTAGTGTGAAAAAATAATTATTAAAAGATTTAAAAAAACTTTGTTGAAAAATGTAGTAAGTACTTACATTGTTATCCAGGGGGTGAAACGGGATCGCGGGACTTATATCACCACCGTAACCCTGGATCATAAAGGTCTATTGAAGGACATCGTGGATTTCAGTCAGTACAAGTCTGACAGTCCCTCTCGCCCTGCCTGGGGCAGGACGACTCATTTGATGATTTTACCACGAAAAAAAAAGGGGTGAAAGTTATTTAGGAACGAAAAGTAATTTAAAAAAAATAAGAGCGAACGAAAAGAAGTCGGTTAAAAACAACTTATTTATTATTACATTTCAGTGTATGGAATACAGAATGTCAATACTAGCTCAACATTACACAATACTGTATTTCAAAAGGTGAAATACCTAATTACCTCTCGTTTTAAAATGATGTGGGTATCGTAATCATGATATTTTGTGTAAAGAGGATTTTATTAAGTTTCACGTGTAGGATTATAGGAATTTAACCTTTCAATACCACCACTGGAAAACGCAGCGTAGGTAGGCCTCCCACTAGGTGGACCGACGACATCGTGAGTGTCGCGGGCAACCGATGGTTGCAAGTGGCTAATTGTCGTTTGGCGTGGCGGTCTAAGGGGGAGGCCTATATTCAGCAGTGGACGTCTTCCGGCTGATGATGGCCTTTCAATCGTTGTTAATATTAAACGCAAAACAACTAAATTACGATAACATTTTCATTGGCATTTTATAAGATTTTTCTTCATTTTTTTATATTTATTATTATGGAGACAGGTAATTTTGTCCTTTTTCTTTTGTGACGTGAGGCAAAAGAGAATGTCAGACTTGACTCTTTCTCTCTTTAAATTACTGGCTACTGGCGTACCCGACAGCTTATTTTTTTTTATTTATTACCCGACAGCTTCCACACTTTATCTTTTACCATTTTATTTTTACCACGTTTGTAACATATGGAATGCATTCAATTGATTATTGTCTAAAATCCACCCTATTCCTTGAGTTGCCCCTTCCTTACCAGGGCTTCGGTTCTCCTTCAAAAAACTACTCGGCACTTTTGCCCAAAAAGTAAAGCATTTGCCACTTAATGTTTTATTTATTTGACAAGCGCCTTAAGTAATGTCGACAAAACAAATAAACACCCTGAATTTTATGAGGAGCTTCTCAACGTGAGAATTGCAATATATTTTTCGTTGCAAACGACATTTTTCATAAAGTTATGAAGTTGAAATCTTGACAGCTTGCACTTTAATATCCTCGTAAAAGAGTTGGATATTGCTTAGAGCATACGATTTTATAGTGTCAAGTTTTGAGGCAATTTTTTGAGCGAAGTCTTATGCTAAACAATCATAAAATTTTTATGAGAAACAGAATTGAAATTTAACAGACTTTTAAGACAAAGAGTAAGTACCATAGATTGGAATAAATTTTAGATGTTATTCGAGAAAAGTTTTTGCAATAATGCTACAGTTGTTGCATAGCAATTAAGATGGTAATTGAAAACAATGTACAGGTGCTTCTTAATTTTTATGGGAAAAATATTAGGCAAAGGACAATAATTAAAAAAAAATGAGAATAGGTACCGTGATAAAATGCTACATCTATAGATGCCATCAGTTTTTTATAATTCAATCAAAATTGCAAAATCAAAGCATTTATTGCAAGTTCACACATTATTATTGTCTTTTTCACTGGACTTATCGGAATAAGCTGTCTCCAACTACATTTTTTCGTTAATATAAAAACATATTTCTGTCAAAACACCAAAATAAATAACATATTTAAATCCGTCTTCTCCCGGTGAAGACGCTGTGTTTTCTAAAACCTGCATACGTTGGCGCACTGCCAGCGTCCAGTCACTAAAAGTATTTGCTACCAACTTATGTAGGTATACTAAGAGCACTGACCTGCTTAGTTTCTTTAGATTTCTCTTTTATTTATTTTAGGGGTGCTACTGATAAATTTAGTTTGTTTCAATTCGTTATAATGTGACAAAGATTCTGTTTTAATCTTGGCGATTGAAAAAGAGTGTCCATGGAGTTTCTTACTCATTCTTCTCCATACAGATCTACGCTATGGAATTTTTTGTCTTTTGACAATTCAAAAGTGATAGTAGGCCTACTGGAAATAAATTATTTGTTTTTTTTTTTATTTTATGTACCTACATACATAAAATAAAAATAAAAAACTTTTTTTTTATTATTTTGCCACCCAACTACATAGTTTGGTGGCAAAATATAGTAGAAATAGATACAGGTAGATACACATTTTTTTCTGTATTCTTACCCTTAATCGTGGGGCAATTACTTATTTTTTGTGTCGTAAAAAAATGTAAATGAGTCTCTGGGTAGATTAGAGTGGAAGGGACTGTCAGACACTTACTAATCAAAATTCACCCCCCAAGCCCTTTCATGAATTTTTACGTTTTTGTGACATAAAGTAAACGAGACAAACGATGACCTAATTGGTTAAGGCGTCATTAGTACCTATTTAGAAGACGCAGATTCGAAACCTGCTCGCAGCAGAATTTTTCGTTCCTCAAAACTATGTTCATAGATAATTGTTTGGCAATAATTACCTAATCGTACAATGATTGTATTGTAATTGACCACCAATAAACTGATACAATTTAATTAAAACATGTTTGGAACAAAATAAAAGATGTTGCAAAAGATATTGGAATCGATTCAGTTACTGATTATTATTGTTATATTGTGTTTTATTTTCTTTTTATGTCGTTGTCTGAACTTAACTTCACCCTATGTTTCAACCAAAAAATGTGTACGCCATACATAGATGGCAAAACATGGAGCTACCTCATAATTTATTATTAAGACCTGTATACCACTCATGTTTTTACAAATAAATATATCTTTATCTTTACTGATTCTGAACAAACTATATAATTAAGTTTTCGCATATTTACTAAAAATAATGTTGTATAAATGCTTAGAAGAAAACTACTAACCTTAGTTCAAGTTGTGCTGAGGCAAGCCCATCATGATTCACAATTTATACCTGCCGATACAACTTTGCCGAATACACGAAATTATATTACAAAAATATTTCTTGCATACCGATCGGCAAGATTCATCGTTACTCAGATTTTTTTCAATCAACGCTGCCGATTCAAATGTGCTGATCTCAACAACGAGGTAGCAACCCTCATACGATTGACTGAGAAGTTTTCTATATATTTTCAGCTTGACTTTTATAGTCTGCAATTGTCAGCAGTTTCACAAATAGAAAATATACGAAATATTTCTTAGCACTGATGTGTTGTGTGGGTTTCCGATAGTAGAGCGTTGTCAGTTCTTGCAATTTGTTACATTGAACTGCTGACTTAACGATGGTTAAGGAAAATACATGTTGGAAATGAAATCTGTAAAGATTGAACGTTTGCAGTTCTTTGAAAGATTATTTAGAAGAGTTTTAAGTTTTTACCCAAACGGTCGCCCGCCATTTTGATTTTTTAAGAATCTCTTTGCACAATAGGTATAGCAAACTCATCGAATATTGTGACTCGCCTAGTTCGGTGATATTTGGTTTCAGCACGAGCAGGTCAACCTGCCCCCAGTCTGTCGTCACATTTTATCAATCGAACATTAACCTTCCACTATTGTGATAAGGTTGAAAAACTATTAAAGAAAGACAGGTTGATGTGTACCCATACTAAAAAATACATATTTTTTTTATATAATATGAAATCTGTAGACTTTATTTAATTTATTTTATTTTTTGTTATTATAGGCAGGCACAAATAATGGAAAAAACAAAAACTAAACATTACACTGAAGTCAGCAGCGCACGAGACAATCATTATAGTAATATATTTAATTAATTATCAATTCATTCATACGCCATCGTCATATTAGTTTGAGTCCCCGAGGAATAAACTTATATTATTATATTTTATAAACAGCGTATGTTGACAGATTATGGACCCAAAGTGAAATATGTAGGTCTCCTAATGGTAATACATCACGCTAAGTTCTATACTCGCGAGCAAAAGTACGGAATCACTTACTCTTCCGATTCTGCAGGAACTTGAGTACTTAATAATTTAGTGAGAATAATAAAAATGGTACTATTTTAAAGGTTTAACTGTTAACCTTAAATTGACACCAAATTATTTCGAATCACGCCATTATTAAAGGAACTTAATTAATAGGTCTTTCACTGCTGGCCTTTTAGAGAGACTAAGAGTCACTCAACGAGCAATGGAAAGAGCTATGCTCCAAGTTTCATTGCGGAATAAAATCTGGAACAAAGATATACGTCGAAGAACCAGTGTCACGGACATAGCTCTTAAAGTTTGCAAGTTGAAGTGGCAATGGGCAGGCAGATGCCCATGTGCAGGATGTGGTGAATTGTCGTTCGGCGTGGCTGTCTATATAAGGGGGAGGCCTATGTTCAGCAGTGGACGTCTTCCGGCTGATGATGATAATGACTTAATAGATCCCGGATCAATTCCAGCAAGTAAGTGATTATGTGATTCCATACTTTTGCTCGCGAGTGTAGATGGGACATAAACCATAAACTTTTCTTATTAAACCTGAAACTTATTAGTTTATGTTTGAGTATTAAGTTGATAATGAAGTAGATACTTATTTGAATAGACCACTTAAGTTGTTTAAAGTTTGTGGGTGAACTAAGATAATTTAGTGAACCATTCTCTTTAATATTTGCTCACTTTTCGTTGAAATTGTAACAGCTGTATTTATGGGAGGTTTGGGTAAATAATCGAAAAAAAAGCGAAACTATATGTTTTATTTTTTGAGTTAATAAACAACGTTGCCCCTTACTAGGAATCTTCACGGGTGAGTTTACAAACATAGAAAATCACATACACAAACATCCAACGGAACGAAAACGAAACGATACGATACATAACAACTACTTGCAGTTAATACAAATATTTGTACCGTGCGAGGATCGAACCCACGACACGCTGCACAGCCGTCGATCGGGCAGCCACAGCGCCAATTGTGTCGTCGTAATTATGAACAAATGGCGTGAACAAACAACAACAATTTACTTACTGAATGAATTCGGATAAATTATTAGGTATAGATGGTAAAATAAAGATGGATAGTGTAACACTATACAGACAGTTTTTTATTTTGGTAAATTCATCGAATGAGTCCTCCCACCGAGGGCAGGACGGGAGGAACTGTCACACTTGTAGTGATTAAAATCCATGGTGTCCTTCAAAAGCCACGGCCACGGTAACTTGATAAGACACTGCCGTAACCCCGAAAAGCATAGAAAGATGCGTGTAGCTCCGCTACACAACTTAGTATCAGTGGAAGCGGTCACATTGCTTTTCAGCTTAACTTTCACATTTTCGCAGCACAGCTTCATAGCACTCGCCTTAAGTAGAGACTCCCATTACTAAAAGACACATACTCTTAGCCGAATATTTCCGAATGTTTTCGTATCTTTTCACCCGACTTCGGAGTAAACGGAGCGAACTTGCAAATGACCGTCATCTGTATTCTGTGAAGCTTGTGACACACTTGAGGATGCGATCGCTGTAAGGTAATGTGCACACGTGCGTGTCATTATTGTTAACTTTTAATAGATTATTTTTGTATTCGCTGTCTGCGGGAAGATAGCGCCTCCTGGCTACTACATTATTTTGGCATGTTTTTACGTAAAATCATCAAATAAGTCATCCCATGCGGTGCGGGCGGGAGGGGCTGTCAACTCTGTACTTACTAATATCCACGGTGACTACTAAACTAGATGTTTGGATAAACAATTTCTGGTATTTTTTTCATTAGAATTTACTTCATTCATAATTTAAATACCTACTTGAAAGGGTTGTAATGCACATTAGACTTGAACCTGACGAAAAGTCCCGAGTTGTTTCGATTTGACAGTCCCCACCAACTGTGCACATAGCGAATACACGCATTGCATTGGAATATTTGTGGGTCTTGAAAAATATTATCCTATGTTATTAATTTTTAACAGACTTCATATTAAAATTGTATGACTGAAAAACTATCAGTAGACCATACAAAAATTAAAACGAAAACCCCGCGGAGCATTCAACTAAAATATTACACCGTAAATGCTTCAATACACGATAGGTACAGATGCCAGCCCATCATCCTACCTCAATCTATCAAAAGTCTTTTATAGATTTTCAACCTTATCACAATTTTGGAAGGTTAATATTTGATGGTTAATTTTGACGTACGCGTCGGTACATCTTATACTTATGATTTATGGTACACCTGTACCCTTAAGCACGAGTTTTCAGTATTTGAGACGTAAAGTAAACTGGAACTTCGATAATTTCAAATTGACAATTTTCAAGGAAAAAATTAATTCCTTCTTCGCACACCAAATTTGTTGTTCCATTTTTCCATATAAGAAACGCGTGTGGTCTTCTGCGGCCGGACCACAGTTTAGTACTCAGATGCTATAGTTCGAAATAAAAGCTACCTAAAGTCTACTTTCATCGGAATATAAATATATTTTCAGCACCTTAATAGATATCTTTTAAATTAACAATATGTATTTGTGTGCTGTAAATACTGGAAAGTAAAATAGTGAAAACTCGTGCTAGGGGTACTGTTTTTATAAACGTCAGCTATTTCTTTTAAAATAAATTACAATTTTACACAAATTCAAACAATTTCGTGACAAAGAGTAAGTAACTCTTTAAAAAGTTCTAAGTGATTTATAGTCGAGAACAATGTAGGCTTCAAGAGTCTATTAAGTATTATAGACTAGAGCTAAACGGCCTAGACAAGGTGACCTTAAGTGACAACTGCGGCATTAAAGGCTGATAATATTTTTAGTTGCCAGCCAAACTCAAGACCAGGGGGGTATTACAACGTCTTAAAACCAGACATATTCCGGCGAGTGAAAGTGACAGAGCTATACAAGACGTCTAGCGCCATCTCGTTCACTCACTGGAACAAGCCTGGTTTTAAGACGATGTAATACCCCCCAGATGCGCTAGCACGAGTGAGCAACGGTTGGCGCAGTGGCTGAGCGATTGGCTGCTGCGTAGCCTGTCGCGAGTTCGATTCCCGCACAGAACAATATTTGTATGATCTGCAAGTAGTTGTTCCGGTTCTGGATGCTTGTGTGTGTGAGTTTCTATGTTTGTAAATACACCCAACTATAATACAGGAAAAAATTGGTAATGTGGGACAATGTTTTATTTAAAAAAAAAGTAAATACTTTGATTTTCAGATTGAAAATGCTCGTTACCCATATTATATCTACTCATCATCATCATCCTAGCCTGACCTTTTCCCAACTATGTTTGGATCGGTTTCCAGACGCTCGTCTAAATATCTGGCTTCAACAAATCAGTAACTGGGTAAAACGATACCTCTTGGTAACACTAGTTGTCACTTACGAGCCTCGGACTAACAGTAATGTCAGCCGGGTCATTGGTCTACAGGAGGAAACTAGTCGCAACAGACGGTCATCCATCCACAGAGCAACCTTATCACGCGTGGAACTTAACCTGGAAAATTGACCATTCTTCTTCATAGGAGATAGGACACTGACACGCAATCTCCTATGAAGACACGCTTCGATTCCGTCTTGTTGATCAAATATCACCCTTATGTTATTTACTTCCGTCAGAATTTTAGTGTCATTGTGTCTTCTACATGTAAACAAAGTCGCATTATGTCTATTTGTACGATTACATCTTTTGAGCTACGCAACGGATTATGCGGTGTACACCATCAGATGGATCATTCTTCACGAAAAAAAACCATTAGAGAAAAAATCCAAATAGTAAAGAAAAATAGTGTTGTAACGAATGATGTAGTTTTCCAAGTAAACAGAAGAAAATCCCACGATGATACAAGTCTCTAAATCTCCTAAGGTAGAGTCAAAATATATTAATATCTTAGGAGTTATCGTCAACGAAAGACTCCCGCGTGATAAAGGAATTCGAAGACTACACGAACTACTTATTTCTTCCAAATTACTCCAAAGACGGGTCAGGCCACTAGTATATAATAAACGAAACACCACAAGCTTATAAAGCCTTACAGGATGTATTTTTCCCGTATTTTTTCTGATCAAATCCTACTTATTCCTGATAAGTTGGTTCCACCAATGGTTGGTTCTTTGATAAGAACAAATAATAAAAGCTTTTTCGATGTCAATTTTGTGATTTTGTTGTCAATATTATTGTTGGTACAGTAATGTTTGATCGTGTTTACAGTAAATGGGAAAATAATGTGTGTATCGCTTAGGGTGTGTGAGGAAAATGAGTGTACTTTCGAATGGTATGTAGGTGCTTATTTCCTTGTGGTAAATTACCTTCAATGTTTATATTCACACATTACGATGTCATACACTTTGTTGTATCAGCTTATGAATATCGACTTTCGGTTTGCGTCAAAAGCTTAGCTTTATTTCTATGATATTTATTAATAATTATAGATTTATGTTATAGGCTGCTGCTAATTGATAGGCCCGTTGGTCTAGTGGTGACCTTGACTGCTATGACGGGGGTCGTGTGTTCGATTCCCCAGGACAAAATAATGTTTGTGTGATGAGCATGATCATTTAATCTGTGTCTGGGTGTAATTTATCTATAATATGTCTGTATTTAGAAATATATAAGTATGTTTATCAGATGTGTCGTACCCATAACACAAGCTCTGCTTAGCTTGGGACTAGATGGCGTTGTGTGATAGTTGTGGATTATTATTGTTAATTCACGACGCGCACGCGACGGACGAAGTCGCGAGCGGTTTACTAAATATCTTTGGGTTTTCCTACAATAAAATTGATTATCTTTATCGACGAGACAAGAAAACAAAAGAGCTAGTTTAAACAAAATCGAATCTAGATTCGTTCTGTAATCAAATTCGTCTTCTTCAAAAAAAAAAAAAAACAAAAGAATATCGGTTTGAATGAAATCAAATCTAAACTTATTCTAATTTTACCGTCTTTGTGAGAAAACTGAAATTAAATTTTTCTTCAGACGAAACCAAAAAAGTAAAGCTATTCACAAAAATACTTATTGGTGTCGTTCGTTCGAAAAATTCATTACATTTGCTTGAAATCAAAAGTAAGAAGCTCACAATGCTTATTGAGCTCTAAGAGTATCATCAATACCCAAAAATAGACATTTTGCGAATACTATGTAAGAAACATTCAATTCTCGTGGGTGTGAAACCTCATCAAACAGAGTAAAGGTGACTTTCACAGAAAATACACACACACACCACACAGAAAGATTAAAAGAGCAATACCAATGATTTTAACGTTTCAAAGAAACGCCGTCGCATGCGAGTAGTCAGAGGCACACCGGGTTCGTAAAAGTTCGTTGTCTTTGTCGCTCAAGGCGCCTCTAAAGGCGAGCATTCACCTGTAAATGTAATGTTACAGATTCGAGCATTTCATCGGTAAGGTAGAACAATCGAGCACCACAATGCGCACCTTGTATCAAATCTAAACTAAATGACGTGAATGCTCGTCAGTCAGGGAGGTAGTATTGTAATTTAATGCTTAAAGTCGAATCTATATTGTTACATTACACGCGAATGCTCCCGGTGAGGGAGTGCCATAAAGATAAAGTAAAACTTGGGCTCCGACAAACTGACATACACCAGAAATAACGATCTAAAACTTAAAAATATCACGTCGGCATTTTAGGGGTCTTTGCCCAGCAATGGGTTGATGCAGGCTAGCAGTATCAGTATTTCTCGGAGAAGAAGAAACAATCATAAATAATTCATACACAATGTTGATATTTTCTGCTGAAACTGCCAAATTTCAAAGGGTATTACGTATCTTTACATAGGTATATCGAAAATGGCAAATTACATCGACTGATTTTTACTTAGCTATGGTCAGGTCTATAAAGTCGGTAAGGTCTGTAGGTTAAACTAAAAACAATTTAAAGTAGACTTAAAACCTACGAATAATTTATTGTTTGTAGCTTAAAACTGAGAAGTATGACAGACATCAATCAGAACTCAAGCATTACTTAACAATAGTTTCAACAAACCAATATTTGGTTCTAGTTTTAAGTTTTTGATAAGTTATTTTCAATCTACTCTGAGCCCACGAGAACTCTTCTAAACCAACAACTTGATTTTCAGTTGCTCTCTGGAGCTATAAGTATTTTTGATAATATTGTAAAAGTATCTTTACAAGTAAGTGTTTGCTACTCAAAAAGTGCGAAAGGACAAATAGGAAGATTTATTTTTGTATGTTCTATTTAATTGTATAAAATCTTGGTTCTTCTAACCCTACAGACAGATGTGTTGCTGGGGAGTTTGTTCCGCCACTTCTTCTTCCCAGCCAAAACACTAGGAAGTGTCGAAGGGTGAGCGCTTTGGAGGACTGTCTCTCCGATAAATCAGCCTATTTTGAATAAATGACTTTTGATTTTGTTTTTTTTTTGAATGTGTAACAGGCTTTTTTTTATCGTAGTAAAATCATCAAATAAGTCCTCCCACCGAGGGCAGGGCGGAAGAGACTGTCAGACTCTTACTGACTAAAATCCACGGTGTCCTTCAATAGCCCTTTATTTTACGGGGTCACGGTAATGAGATAAGTCCCGCGACCATTTGTAACAGGCTTAGATTATCGAAAGTCCAGATTCCGAGTAAGGCAAAAGTAGGAAGAGAAATGACAATTATACGATAATTCTAGGCAAGCGTGCTTAACCTTCGACCACATCATTGCTTGCCATAAGGTGAGATAGCGATAACGCAATCCAATCGCTAAAAAAAAAACATATACGACAGCACTAGTTGTGCCTTAGTATGTATGAAAAAATCACTTTCACAGGTATTAAAATTCTGAGCACGTTTTCCGAAGTGTATTCGGTAAAGCTTTAGAAAGGTGGCATCGGTGTTTCGTGACTTAATTGTGACCCTAAGAACCTACATAGTTGGTTTATTTTTTGGTGATTGATAGTTTATTTATTTATTTTATGGGAAAGCTCGGAGGTAAACAATAACAGAGGTTTAGCACAAGTTTTCCATATTTTACTACTGTACTTGAAGTATTTACGGCGTTTATTTTATGGAAAATTAAAAACGCTTCTAGTGTGTGAAAGAAGATTTTTTTCTTCAAATTAACATCATCTTTCCGTTTATTTTACGTCACAATAACGTGAAAACTCCTAATTTTCAAGGTAAAGCTGTGCTTGCCTAGGTCAGTCGGAGTGTGGGTGACCGCCATGCCTCCGAAAGCACGGAAGAAACGCAAAGGGCAATTGATGAAACTGGGTGGCTTTTAGTCAGTTAGGATCTGTCAGACCTTCGCGCTCTACCCGTAGCGACGTGACTCACTAGATGCTTCTACACTTCAAAAAGGTACATTTCGGATTAACTTACCAGTTAACTTCAATTTTTAAGACACGGTTGGGGCAGTGCCTGACCGATCGATTGCTGCAATGCCTGTCGCGGGCTACATAAATAAATCACGGAACAAATATTTGCATGAATTACAAATAGTTGTTCCGTGTGTTTGTGTATTTGCATTTGTATGTTTGTGAACGCAACCACGATACAGGGGCAAATTCAAGGGTGGATCAAATTCATTTTAGTAAATACACAGCTTGAAGTTATACTTCCGCAACGACGGATATGTAATGAAGACAGCACACTAGACGTAAAAACATTGGAACTTGCCAAGGAATTCAGTAGTACGGTTCCACAGTCTCAAGAATTTCCAAGGTATTTATTGCCATTCTCCCAAACCAGAAGGAATCTGCGATTTGGGTGGTCTGTGATTAAAAATACCGCTTTATTTCAATTAGAGTGCCAGAATTCTTTGCTAGATCTAGAAGCTTTGTTGCTTTTGTTTCTACACAACTATGAGCAAAATGTGTGCTTCCATGGTGCGCAGGGTGTGGGGCAGCTCCCAGAGTATCCTGGGCATGATTTCAAGTTGCCTAGACTGTGTTTTCGTGAGTTACTGTTGTGCCATTTCACATGGTTTATTTATTTATTTATTTATATTTCATAACTGTGACACAACGCTATCTAGTCTCAAGCTAAGCAAAGCTTGTGTTATGGGTACTAGACAACTGATAAACATCTTATATATTTCTAAATACATAGATAGGTAATTATAGGTAAATTACACCCAGACACAGAACAAATGATCGTGCTCATCACACAAACATTTGTCCTGGGTGGGAATCGAACCGACGACCCTCGGCATAGCAGTCAGGGTCACTAACCACTAGACCAACAAGACACACTATTCTATTCGATTAAAAATACAACTCACGAGATTTAAAAATCCATTAACTTTACTTATAAAGTCTAACTAAAGTGTGGGTGGTAATAAACCGATCCAACCGGCGTGGGCGTCATAGCCGAGGCGTGCTATTATTACGAACAGTGCCAAACCAGTTGTCAGCTTTTGTCAGATATCAAATGCAATGGACAGTGAATGGACATTAAAAAGGCAGGGTTGATGCATAATTGAACGGGCTATTTTGGTTATCGGTTTGTCTTGCTATCTTGTATTGAATTACACGGGGTATTTCAGAAAGGTATCTTTAGCATCCTCCAACTGCATCTTTGGTTAGGAAACAGTTAATCCTAATCATTAGTGCAATAAATAGGTTACTTATTGCGGTTATGACTAGTAAACAATCAAATAGTAATAACACTTAACATTATAGATTTTTTGTGTTTTTTTTTATAGCGGGAGTAAAGGCAAGAACATACATTAATTATCACTTAATATTCTCCACATTGTTACATATCATTTAGTGAAAGTTTCAACCCGATATCCATCAGTGAACAAAAAAAAAATCTTAAGCCGCGTTTTTCTCGAAATCAGGTTTAACCTAGTTAATGCACTTTTCGTTACGCCGGCAAAGCAGTGGATTATTATAGACAATCCACTCTACCAGCAATCATCTTCAGAACCCTGTAAGGGCTAGCCATGACCCACAGATGCTGCGCATTTCTTCATCAGAGTATGTGGTGCTGAATATTTTTTTCAGCGAGGCCATCATCGAAATGGCGCAAAATATATGAGCTATGCAAAGAGTTGAGAAGGTATTGAAATTAAGGGACTCATATATTTTCTTTTGTCATTAACAAAGTTGGTCAATAACCCTTGAATCAGACGACATCATGCTAAAGGTATCTACATGATAAGCCATGTAATTAAATTTTATGTTTGTTAACATACACATTTAGTTTGCAGACAAATTCAAATGTTCAATTCTAACTTTTCAACTAAAACAATAAAACCATTTACGAAACTAGTTACTGAAACAATTTTCTAGTTTTAGGACGGTTTCAATATACTACATATGCGACACCGAAATGGAAACCTAAATATTATGCTTTAATTTATTTTGAATTCGCATTTAAAGGGTGCAAAGGGGTGCTTTTACACCTTAGGCTATTAACCAACCAAAAGCAAGTTTTATTTGGGCATGAAATTAGATGTCCTTGAGTGTCACTGAAAACGGACATTTAGGGTGGTTGGAATAGAATAGAAAACTTAATATACAAAGTTGACGGATTTTTTCCTGTATCGTGTGTGCGTTTACAAACATTTCTCGATCTTCCAAATATTTGTTACTTGCGAGAATCGAATCCAAGAAAATCAGCACAGTGGTCAATCGTTTGGCCACTGTGTCTACTAATGACCAAATATAAACGTGGACGAGGCAAAAATAGTATAATTATCGAGATTCTAAGCAGCTGGTGTTTTGTAGTTTCTGCGTTTCACCATGGGAAAACGCATGACTAGGTATTTGCATTTGGTAGAGAGCCACGCTGGCTCAAAGCTCAAGAGAGAAAATAATGTCTTCGTCAAACATATTTAATGATCCAGACTCAAATACATGTAAATTCAAAGTAATGTTTGTCACCATTCTCAACTACCAACAATAAAACAATTTACGAAACTATTAAAACAATTTCCAAGTCTCTATCCTATAAGTTTCAAGAGAGTCGTTTTACTAATTGCTGGTACATTTGTCTCGGTAGAAACTTAACGTTTTAATGGCGGCAAAGATTTAGATCGTGAAATTGGCCGTTACCGCACCTACAAGTACCACTGTGACAGACTCGGCGCCATTGGACTACAGGCACCTTATTTCTCAAATATCTAACAAAAAATTTGTTTAATTTTAACAAACTTTTGGAACTAATGGATTGATTCTAGATTTCTATCGTCATGCTAAGAAGCAGCAATGTTTCTTAAATTGATAATTTATGTTTCTAACATTGATATTTATTGAAAAGACTAAAGTGACTCCTAAACTAGTTCAATGTTGAGTTCTATTATCGTTAACACTATGCCATGTTTGAAACTATTTTACCTGAGCTGCATAATAAAGATGCTTAGATTAACTGGATATGGGCAGTACTATTATGTATATTTTATTTAAATATGTTCTCTAGTTTAATATCCCAAGGACAATTGCAGTATGTTCGTGTAAACACAATCGCATTGTTTTTGCAACAAATGTTTTTTTTCTCCTTTTTTTCTTTCATTCCCATCGCATATGATTATGCCGTTCCCATGACACCATATCTCACAGTGTGTATCAAATGTGTTACATCATAATGCTGAACGATGCCTGGTTTGTGTGAATGTGACACACATTGTCTCCCACTCGAGAAAATGAGAAATGAGAAAACATAAAAATATTTTTGTGTTTTCTCATTTGATGTGTAATAATTTAGCGAAAAAAAATCTGATTATAATCTTTCTTTCTTACAAAACAGAAAGTGTTAGTCTCAAGACGCTGAAACGTGTTAACGTTCTTTTGGGTGCAATCTAATATTCTAAGTTCCGTATTACACCAGCGAACATCGTTCAATACTCAAGCATTTATTAAAATTACAAGCCGTTTCATTGGTTCAAACTAGTTTTAAGTAAAGCTTGAGTTTTGAGGACGTTCTGTAATAAGAGCCTAAATCATTATAAAGTACGATTATTATTTGTAGTCAGTAAAATGACATTTGTTCTCTATAGAAATGTACTAAATTTTATAGTATCAGTGACAGTTGCACTTGTCATTTTACTGACTACAATTACAAATCGTACTATAGGTGTACGTCAAACATTGACTACTATTTGTACTAAGCCAAATGAATTCATCAAGCATATCTGAACCGAGCTAGCGAATCTTTTGGGTGAATCTAACGATTTAAATCTTTATAGTTGAACGACAAAACATTGACTACTACTTGTACTAAGCCAAATGGATTCATCAAGCGTATCTGAGTACAGCTTAGTCTCCGGTATTAGTACTTACAAGATTAAGCCAAGGTAAACGTAGTAGATACTATCGGTTTTCTACTTAGTATTATTGGAAAGCTGTTGCTATTTGCCTCTGAGTCTCTCATTCTTGCTTTGATAAGAGAGTTCTTTGAATATACTAGTCGTGAGTATTGATTTAGTCGTTTGTTGCATCAGAGTTTTTGTATTATATACTTTAAGCCTGGCCAGGCCTTCCACTAGGTGGATCGACGACGTCGTTGGGGTGGTGGGCAACCGATGGATGCAAGTGGCCAATTTTCGTTCGGCGTGGCGGTCTAAGGGGGAGGCCTATGTTCAACAGTGGACGTCTTCCGGCTGATGATGATGATGATGATGATACTTTGAGGCGACTAAAGATGAAAAACTGATAGAAAACGGCCCCAATAGCCCATGGACGTCTGCAACACCAGAGGTAACGCCTGTACATGCCGATCTTTTACTTCACGCCCTTTCAGAGGGTGTGTAGAAAGACCCTGGAACGTAAAGCGCTATTAAAGGATCACCGTGGATTTTAGTCAGCGGTCGGCGAGTAATGGGCGACTCACTGTCCGCCCATGGACCATGCCTGGGTCGACGCGCCTCAAAAAGTGTCCGCATTATGACGGGGCCCCTCTACAGAGGGGTTCCAAAGCCTGCCGGGGTCGCGGGACTAACGAATTACCGTGACCCTGGAACGTAAATGGCTATTGAAGGACACCGTGGATTTTAGTCAGTACAAATCTGTCATTCCCTCTCTTACTGCCCTGGGTTCCAGGATTCATTGGATGAAATTACTATGATAAAAGAAACCTACTTACTCCAAGATTATCCACACATCAGGGACTTTATACCTCAATTCAGGATCTAGTTTACTGAAATGCACTTCCACTTCATTTCAGAATGTGGGTTAAAAGCTACCCATAACATAAGTTAGGATCTAAAGTTTGTTTACAACCGTGTCACAGCTAACCAAGTGTGTGGAAAGACTTAAAAGCGATCTGCTTTGAAAAGATTCTAGGGCATTGAAAATATTATATGATGACTTTATCCTGCTAGATAAAAATGAAATAAAAGAAGGATACTATCTTTTTTATAACTCGTTCTAGTCTACTTGCTTAGTTAAGTTTTAATAAAATTCTCCATTAGTCGATACGGCGATTCGTATAATATTTGAAGATGAATGATGCATCAAAGGTTCTGTAATAGTTTTGGCTATTGAAAAAGAGAGTCCATGGAGTTTCTTGCCCGTTCTTCTCCATAGACTAGACATTGACTGGCCTGTTGGTCTAGTGGTTAGTAAACTGACTACTATGCCGGGGGTCGTGGGTTCGATTCCCACCCAGGACAAATGTTTGTGTAATGAGCATGATCATTTGTTCTGTGTCTGGGTGTAATATATCTATATGTATGTATTAACAAATATATAAGTATGTTTATCAGTTGTCTAGTACCCATAACACAAGCTCTGCTTAGCTTGGGACTGTGATAGTTGTGGAATATTTATTTATTTATAGGGTTCTACACCTTGAAATGGGCTGGCAACTGGGATTGTAGCACCATAATTATTTTAAATGTTAAATTATTCTTTTAATTTCAGTCTTTTTACATTTCAAAAGTGCTTTTAAAGGCCTACTTGAAATAAATGCTTTGATTTTAATTTTCTAATCTTCGTACTATAACATCCGAATACGCACACACATAAACACCTCCGTCATTATACATGTATGTTCCTTGCGGGTTTGAAACCCGCAACACACAACGCAAGAGTCGATCGCTCATCCACTACGTCAACCAAGCAACCGTTATGCATGTGTAAGAAAAGACCCCATCACAAATTCACTTATATCCTGATCGCATGCATTGCACAGACGCCAGGTAGTCAACCTGCCCAAATCTGTCAAATTTTACCAATTTGATGGATTAACCTTCCACTCTTGTGATAAGGTTGAAAATCTAATAAAGAAATTTGACAGATTGAGGTAGTTTGATGTGCTGGCGTTTGTTCATATTGAGTGATAAATGCTTAATTAAGAAAATTAAAACGAAATATTATTTCACTTAATGATACTTCAATACTCTTAATTACCGTATTATTAATTCATTCGACATTCCAATATCAATTTCCAGAGTAAGTATCGTGTTATAATTTAAATTGAATTATTTTCATGTCCTCAACGTAATTACTTATTTCATAATTTTCTGTCGCCAAGTGCGTGTTTTCACGCCATCGCCATCGTAAACCACCTGTTAACGTAAAAACCCATAAAAGTAGGGTAGTTGTTAGTTTGTTATTATACGTCATTTTGTGTAATGATGAATGATAAATAACATTAAGGTGTCGTAAAAATCGAATTTATTTCGTTTTTATGTTCTTCGTCGTTATTTTGTGGACAAAAGACATTTTACTTTTATGTAATAGTTATATTATATATATATTATAAGTATATGTTATAGTACTTTTATGTGATATAATTATATGTATAGCTGGGTACTCACTTAGCAGTGTTGCATGTAACGTAGCAGATACAGTGTCAAATGAGTACGTAGGCAGGAGGCTCGTGCCTGCGTACTCACTTCTACTGTATCTGATACGTCACATGCAACACTGCTAAGTTTGTACCCAGCTTAAGAAATACGAGGAGAAGTTCTCGTGTCGATGGCCAAAGAAAGGGTGGGTAACTAACTAATTTATTATCGTACCGCGATTTCGAATACTATAAACCTGATTTTCCTAAAGAATCTAGCCAAAAAAGTCAGTCAAAAATGACTACCATTCAGTGGGGGTTAGTTTCCGACCCGACATGTTGAATAATTTTATTGACTAAGGGCTGATGTTTTAATAGTCGGATAACTTTTATCTAAAGAATAAAAATATCGGTTTGACATATTTTCTATTGATAATCTGTCAAACCGCCATTATTATTATTCCTCAGATGAAAAATATCTGAATCTTGAAAAATTAGCCCTTAATTGAGCAAGCTACCTCCCCTTTTGTACAGACCGATATCGTACATTTACAGTTACCATAGGGTATCGCATTGCCCAGGTACTGGGTTACTGCGGTCCGATAGGCAGTCGCACCATATAAAATACTGATATTCAACAGTAGCCGACCCTAGTATAGTTGGAGAAAAGCTTGGCAGATGATGACATAATTACAGTTGTCAATATTGCCAGTAAAAATAAAAATCAAAAATAATACTCGTTTTACCTACATAAAAAGACCAGTCGCACCTTTTCAAAAATCATTGTTTTCTACAAAAAAGAATGTTCAAATTCCAATCCATTGAGCTTGTCACATTGTAGGCCATGTCCTTCAAAAGGGACTGAGTCAATTGAAATGTACGAAGGATTGAGTCTGTTCGTTAATTTGTGAGGCCATCAATTCCGTTTTAACGACTCTAGATGTTTTCGTGTCACGATTACGATTTTAGGTTCTGTGAGCTTGTGGTCTAAGCTGTAGTTTTTAGCGGTTTAACTTTGTTTTTAGGGTAGAGACGATCCAGTGATAATGATCTCAACTTAGGTCATGGATTCAAATGCAACCAGACACATTACTTTGTGTAATTTAATTCATTATTCTTCTTCTCCATGGAATCGACCAACCCGAACTGAGCACCTTTTATCGACGTTTTATAAGTGCCCTTATAGGCAATAAAAAAGGCCTATGTGAAATAAATATATTTGATTTTAATTATCGCGGATCAAAAAGGTGACGAAAAACATCTTTATGAAACTGGAATGTTTTCTGGAAATCAAAATTCGAAGAAATGTGATATCTAACTACTCGTATTTTGCTTGAGTGGTGGTTTTCAGCCCACTCTCACACAAAGTGGAGGCCTGCGGCCAAGCAATGGGCATATCATATGTGTAGACTGATATGGTATGGTCTGGTAAATGGTATTGCATACAGAGTGAATTTAACAACTGTTTATTTAGATGGCTATATCCAAACCACACAAGGTATATCGAATAACGTTCAAAGGAGTCTCTAGGCTGATTTTGACGGAAACTAAAACTGCACCGTTAAATTTAAAAAATATAAAAAAATCGGGCCAGGAATAGAAACTGCTGATTTTGAAAAAAAACATCCTTTATTATTCTACCATTCGATAGTATTGCCAATAAGGATCAAATTCCGAGAAGTAATCATAAATAATTACATATTATACACATTATAAATTAAATTGATACACATAAATGATAACCAAAAGTAATGTTATCAGACTGTTAAAATTTAACTAAAGACAAGCTTAGCTTTTCGCAGTCAGTTGAAATCAAAAGAGTTAAAAGAGGTTTAAAATTATTGGGTAATTTTCGTTCACACCGGCCTAATACACAGCAGTGCGAATTGCGAGCTAGTGTAAGGCCGGCACCAGACATGTACACACTTATTTGATCACATAAGTGATCACATGTGTAGCACGGGCATAACAACAAACGATATTTTATTAGACATTTTGTTCGAATGTCAAGCGTGAGAAAGATACATTGTCTACGTCTGTTCTTATTTGAACATAACATTTGTCTACCCATGTCAGATTTATTATATCACTAGCTTATGCCCCACTGCTCCGCCTGCCCTTTTCCCCTCTAAAGCCTTTAACCATCCTTAATGTCCGTTTTATCTAGATGATCGAAAAAAAAATAAAAATTGATCCAGCATTTTAGGCGTGAAAGCATAAAAACAAGCATTATTAGAGTTTGGATTCGACAAAATACATTTTGATTATTTTCTTGACACACCTTTTACATAATTATGGTTACATTTGTTGCTCGTAACAATTTTATATTTTTTCTGGTCACCTAGGTAATTATGATCATTGAGTTTTCATCTTCATTAGGAACATAAATGTAGAAAGCAAAATCTTTCACAGTTTGCTTTCATCCATTAGGTATTATCACAATCATCATCATCAATCTACCCACTGCTGCAGCTCTTCAGAAATCATATCATCAGTGGGCCATAATCCACTCGACATTTTGCTGAACTGGACCTATTTGGCGCAGCCTTGGGACACATTTTTCACTTCTTCCTTTTATTTTTGTTGTTAGCTTAATTTTCCATTTTTCTATTCCTTTTATTTTGTTGTGTGTTTATCGTGGCTTTGTGACAAATAAATATTTTTTTCTTTCTTTCTTTCACTAAGCAGGCCCAGTGCGGATTGGTTGGTTTCGATGTTTTCTTTCACCATTTTGAGAGTAGTGGTGATTAAATAGATTACAAAAAGTAATGCATATGGCTGAGTTCGAACCCACGACTACCACTACTCAACAAATATCATCACACATTCTAAACCTAATTGCAGATGCAAAGAATTCCAAACAACCTAACTAGTCCTTCACTTAAACCATTCTTACAAGTCCTTAAGACAGAAGCCATCTTTTAAATTTAATTTTATTCTCCAGGACGTCTTAATTCTGAACGAACAATAAACAAACCATTAGGACAGGAATCTTCGGAATGGCGCTCAGAAATATTCCCATTAATTTTGTAAGGGTTCTTCTACTTTATTACAATGTTATTGCATAACCCTATCTAATGATTTTCGAGCCATGCGACCTGCTATACGACTAGTCGCATCACTTGCAAAAAATCGTAGTTAAAAAAACTAGTCTGATCGTTATTTAGACGTTCGATAATGGCCTTACGGTGCATTCACACACATCGTCACGTCAACCTCACGTCACGTCACCGTCACCATCACGTCGCCGTCACGTCAGCGTCATGTCACCGACAACGGATCGGTGACGGTTTGTGTACATATTCACAAACACCAGTTACCGTCACGTTGTTCGTAAGTGACCTCGCCAGTTTGACTGAATCATTGAACTTCAGATCAAACAAATAGGCAGTATTAAAATACTTTGGAGCGTTGTACCCCCGGCTACACATCAAGCTATACGAAACCAGTTTGTCTTGGCCCGGCTTTACATGATCTTTTCACACAATGAACAGCCAGGTTATGCTGGTTTTGCATAGCTTGATGTGTAGCCGTGTGTACTCGTTACTGTCATTATAAAACTGCTTTTGACATACACCTATGTCAAAAGTAGTCGAAACTTGTTCGTCTGTTGATCAAATTACTGAACTAATTTAAAATTCTATACTTGTTCCCGTTTCGTGTTTCTGTTATTTTGTTAAGGTGCCGATAGACGTGAGCATTCATTTGTAACAGAACATCGAGCATTCGCCGTTTTGAATTCTTACCGAAATGAACAACGACCAGAGTCGATCACATTCACGATCTTTCTAGCGAACGCTCTAGTCGATAGGTTTTCAGTAAAAAAATCTGTTTATTTTTATTGCAGTCATTTAAGAATTGAGTTCTATTATTGATTCAAAACAGAACATTAGAAAAACTTATTTTGATGAAATACGTAGTAATTAATTGTTTTAATTCATTTTTGTGTACTGACCAGGCATTGTTAAGTTTTATTTGACGAATATTTCTTTAGATGACCAGTCCAAAGAAATATTCACCTTGCATCACGTGTCGATACAGCTTCCGTCACACACAGCGACTAATCGCTACCAGTGCATTCGCTTTGAGTTTTGAACATGCTCAATTCAAACTGCGGCAACTATTTGCTGCGAATAGTATCTCACGAATGCTCGCGGCAAGTAAGAACTCGCGTGATGACCGAAGTAGCTGTGTGTGACCGAAGCTTTAATATTTCTCGCTAGACTGCAGAAGTAATCGGTATTATAATATAACTTGTATTATCTCTCAATTCAATGGCTTGACTCCAGAATAACAGATTACCTTCCACCTGTAATCCTCCCGTAACAATACATAACATAAGCGCATTCACCGTAAACCCATTATAGTTTAAGTCTGTACTAAATATAACCACATATGCTTAAATCAATATTATAATAGGCTTACAAGGGTTTTCAGCTAAGGGTCAATTCACACCGAGGCGCGACGCCGCGCGCATGACGTTTCAATAGAGCAATTCAAAATATAAGTTTATTAACATAAATACATGCACATTTCGCCGATAACTACGCCCACATTTTAATAGGGGCTCCATCCAGCTTTTCTCCATACAAACTTATTTCACTGTTTTCATTGTGGATAAATGCTCCACGCGAATGCGTGTTTTGGTCTAGAGCATTGTTCTAGGAGCATTATCCACAATGATTTTTCAGCTGTCCCTTTCGCATACAACCCGCTTGGGCAGGCGCAGCGCGACGGCAACATTTTCTTCAAATACCCATTTTTTAAATTTCCCGGATTTACCGTACTTTAATAGCGAATTTAGATCTATTTTCATTTTTTACACGAACAGACACACGTTCCCAGTATCGTTGTCACACGTCGCGTCGCGTCGCGTCTAAGTGTAAACTAAGCCTAAGGTTATTTCGGTCGTGGGTCCTAATCCTGGCTTGCTGAATTGTTGTGTTAATCCGCAGCAAATACAAACAATTTCACAACTGGATTAAATGGCAATTATAGAATTATAATACAAAGTTTAGAGATTAGAAGGATATTCTCTAACGAGCTAGTATAAAGTCTATTTTGGAAGGCTTATGTCCAGCAGTTGTTAACAATTTAGATAATAGGGTTGTATGACTGACTTGAGAACACTCGGCTAGTGACATTTTCAATCTTAAGGCATCATGTCTAAAGGCCCTCCCTAACCGCGAGCATTCACCTATCATGTAACGTTACAGATTCGAACATTTCATCAGTGAAGGAAGACAATCGAGCATCACAGTGCGCATTGTTTCTATCAAATCAATACTAAATGTACGTACGCGAATGCTCGTCAGTCGGGGAGGTAGTATTGTCATGTAATGCTCAACGTCGACACATGAATGCCCCCGGTGAGGGAGTGCCTTATATTAATTCGATTCTAAGTAATCGATTTGACCCCTATACGTAAAGTTCATTTATGACATAAATAATAAAAAAATGTTTAAGTGATTCCATCAACATAATTGGAAATCATTGAAGCATGAAACTTATTCCACTAGAAAATATCAAAATGACATTTAACTTTTTTTTAATATAGCACTGAATGAATAGTTCGAACCTTATAACGATATTCGTGACACCAGATTGATGAAGGTTTCATCTGAAATTGAATTTAGGTAATTCTGCCAGTAATTTTGTAGCTGTGACACATGTTGCCTTATGACGTCATATATAGCCCATCCGCCATAATGTTTTAGGTTTTATAGCGATCGTTTCTGTTGCCATGACAACCACTCAGTACAGCGCCATTATCTCGGATTTTATTAATCAGACAAGTAATATTAGACTCTGAGTAAGTGTCAGAAGGTTGAAACAAGGAATTGAACACACTGCAAGTTTAAATGAAGCGTGGGCTTTTTGCTAATTGTCTTGAATAAAGCTCAGCTTGTTTATTTCTTTAAATATCTTTGAAAAAACTTTAGATTTTACACTGATATGCGAATCTATAATCTCAAATTGTTTTTTCTTTGTTCACAGATGGACTGGCGCTCACCAGAAGCTTTTGAAAGGAACATAATTAGAAGTTAACATGCTGTCCGTATACAACAGTAGCAGCCATGATGATCTGGCAACCTTAGCCAGTCGCTATGTCCCCGCTGCCATGTCTCTCAACGGAACCTACCTTGGCGGAGGAGTCCTTATCCTCACCAAGACACTCACTGGAGAATCAGTGGAAGTGATAGACGAGCCCAAATCCAACAAAACAACAGACATTATTGATGTTAAAATAGTTCAAGTTGCCTTTTGTATTCTATACACAGTTATCTTCGTTCTCGGCGTCTTCGGCAATGTCCTCGTCTGCTTTGTTGTCTTCCGGAACAGAGCAATGCAAACCGTCACAAATCTATTCATTACTAACTTAGCCCTCTCCGACATACTGCTATGCATATTTGCTGTGCCTTTGACGCCTATGTACACGTTCCTAGGAAGATGGGTTTTTGGAAGATTGCTCTGCCATCTCATGCCATATGCTCAAGGCACCAGTGTTTACATTTCCACGTTAACACTGACCTCAATAGCTATAGACAGATTTTTCGTCATAATATACCCCTTTCACCCTCGGATGAAATTGAACACCTGTATACTTATAATAATATTCATATGGGTGTTCTCCCTGGTCGTAACTTGCCCCTACGGCCTCTTCATGGGCATACAAACGACGAACAATAGAACGTACTATTGCGAAGAAAGTTGGCCCTCCGATAAATCTAGAAAAATATTCGGAGTTTTCACTACTGTGTTACAATTTCTAATACCATTTTTAATAATAGCTATATGTTACACATGCGTTAGTTTAAGATTGAATGACCGAGCGAGGTCGAAACCAGGTGCTAAGAATACCAGGAGAGAAGAGGCCGACAGAGATAGAAAAAGACGTACTAATAGAATGCTCATATCCATGGTGGCTATATTTGGAATATCTTGGCTGCCTATAAACCTGATTAATATTTTCAATGACTTCTACGCTCAGATGACGGAGTGGAACTATTACTTCGTGTCATTCTTTCTCGCTCATTCAATGGCGATGGCATCAACTTGCTATAACCCTTTCCTATACGCTTGGTTGAACGAAAACTTTAGGAAGGAGTTCAAACAAGTGCTTCCTTTTTTTGAGTCGACTGGTGGAGTGAGGAATAGTTATCATTCTGGCCGCATGCCAACTCACAAGACAGATAAAATATGTAATGGTAATGATACCATTCAAGAAACTTTGTTGGCTTCTTCATTCAATAGAGGGCCGTCGATAAAGCAGAGGATATTGGAAGGCAATGGGAAAAAAGATAACGGAGTCGAGGTAGAGAATATTATATTAGAAGATAAGACAATCTCAGCAACTTTTCATACGAAAAGCGAAAACGTGAACTTGCAGTTAATTGATGAAGAGTCACAACTCAGTGAACCGAGGGAGACGAAATCTCCTATATAATTGTAAGTATGAACATTTTCTACAATAACTTTTGACATTAGTATAATATTTGAAGGTTTATCATTGGCAGAGGAGATTGAATATTAAAGCAAGTCATTCGAATTTATATAACCATTCAGAAGTCAGAAGATTTTGTAACAAATTAATGATAATATATAATATAACTTCAGAAATACGAAATACACTTCATATCTCTCGTGTCAGTAAAGAGGGTACATTCCTAAAGTTGGCAACGTCGCAAATAGCTGTCAAATATTTCAGTGCTTTTTGTATTTAATCATGTTGTTTGAAATAAAGAAATATTGCGTTATGTTGTGTTTATATTGAAAAAGTATTGCAATTATAACACTGGATTGGTCCTTGTAACTGATTTAGACGTAAAAAAAGCAATTGAAATATTTGAAGTGCTTAAATATTACAAAATTAAATATTGTGTACCTTAAATTGTACCTACGCTTTGCCCGCGCCATAAATAAGGAGTTTTGATGGAATTTACAAAAAAAGTAGCTTAATAACTTTTCATCAATATTCCTTTTTGCACTGTACCAGAATTCATCAAATACAGTTCAACGATTTAGGCGATTGGCACACTGCCCCGCATCACGCAGCGGGGCGCACGGTGACAAAGGAATGAACACGCGCGTGATTGCGTTTTTAGTTGGACTGTGCGTGTTTTCCATACAAACGGAGGTTCTTACAAGCAACGGAAGAACACGCATCCACGCGCTACGCTGCATCATACGGGGCAGTGTGAGAATCGCCTTAGGTGTAAACACATTACAAAAAGCACAAACAAATTCTTCCACATTTACACCTAATATTAATTAGAATTTTAATGAATAATCATTTTTTTTGTACAATACATAGCGATATTCCATTTCTTTAAGTATCTAGTATACATAATAATAATATAACTTCAACGTAACAGCGCCATATTTGACAGTTATTTGCGACGTTGCCAACTTTCAGACTGTCTCTCCTTAGACACCATATTAATAGAAAAGTCTTCATTTACCGCAAACAGGGTTATCTGACAATATTCAACAAGTCAAACACAAGATCATTCTCAAATCTCCACGGAACCAAACTTTCTAACTAAAATTTGCACCTCTACCCCTTTTATTTGCGTAATTGGAAAAGTTTTCTCGAAAGTCTTTGAAAGTTCCAATAAAACCAATTACAAAAGTGACTGCTTTCTGCTCTTTATTTGGAGAAACTTTTGGATATAAAAATGATGGGAAGAAAGCAAATTACAGGAAGTTTAGGAATCGGCGTTGAAATCGAAAGATTTTCAACATAATTGTTACAGAGTTTGAGAAACAAGGACATCTGTATGGCGTTTTTTCTTCTACAACCTTATTTTTATGGACGGTACACACGGCTACACACCAAGCTATACAAAACCAGTATTAGCTGATCGTTTGTTGTGTGTAAAAATCGTACAAAGCGACACCAAGACAAACTAGATTTGTATAGCTTGATGTGTAGCCGTGTGTACGTAACTGAACTTGTTTTTTTTGTCTTTATAGGGACTTGTAAGTATGCCGATAGTCCAAAACCGATTCCCTCTTGTTTTATATATATATTAGACAGGAAATTGGAAATGTTTGTCAATGACCGAAGGAAATTACACTTTAAGCGACACTAACATGGGTCTTTTGAGACAAGTGTCGCTTACATCGATAGTATGTTGTTACAAGTGGTGTCCAATAGTTATGAGCTAATTTCCTAAGTTTCGGGATAAAACAGATGACGCTTATCCCAAAACTAGTAAACTATCAACATCATCTGCCATCTTCCAATCAATGTCATTGCTCAGAACGCTGGTAGTATTGCCACGTTGCATGGCAATGCTGATTCTTTGGCCTAGGCCAGCCCTCTGGTCGCGGTGTGGTGACATACCACATAATTATTGTACATACTTACTTTATCTAATTAACCCCCGACGGAAAAAGAGGGGTGTTATTATTACATAAAACTAACCTAACTTAATATTATATAATTACAAATTAAATAAACAAACAATAGTATTATATAAAATCAATACTAACATTTAAATTATTTACAATTAATTATAATCACTTCGGGGTCACCAGTTTGGGGGTAGGTGTTGGGTCTGGTGGGCAGAAAGCCCACCAGACACAACACCCGTCTGGTTGGAAGGTACCTTCCTTTTCAGCGGGTAGTGAGGAACTTTCCACTCTGTTCCTCCTACCCCCAAAGCGGGACTTATTTCATTACCGTGACCTCGGAACATAAAGGGCTATTAGAGGACACCGTGGATTTTAGTGAGTAAAAGTCTGACATTCGCCCTGCCCGGGATGGGAGGATTTATTTGATGATTTGTAAAGAGTCGAAAGTTGATTTACAATAAAGTTTGTAACAACCGTTATTAACAAATCTACATACATGAACCGAGCACCTACATAACACGCTCAAACCAAATACGTGCTACAATTTAATCCCTCATCCTAAACTCTGCTATTATTAAATCAAATTATCTGCCGTCAAATTATTTATCACCGATAATAATAATTAGGAACTTTACAGGGTGAACTTTTCTAGTGGTCTTGTGGTCATAATATTGTATGTGACCAAATTCAAATCTATAAAGAAAATATGAATTGTGCTCAAAAGAGTCCTGCGTCCCATTTTAACATATTTATAATACTGCATCATTGGATTTTTTCTGTTTTGTTAGTTAACAGGTAGGTTAATAAAGACATAAAAAAATTAAAAAATAGTTTCTTTCAAATAATAATAATTTACATTTTTGCGTATACTTACTATTAAGCCGTTTGTTCTTACTTCCTTGTCTATGATCCTTATAAGCGATACTATCGATATATACTAATACAATTAAATGGTTTTTTTTTCTAAATGAAAGGGTACTTTATTAGTTAAAATCGTAAGTCCAAAATCGTTAGTTAAAACAAAAACCCAGTTTAACACTTGATTGGCCACCAAATCCCGCTTGAAAAATTCACCCTGTATCTATAACTAATTCAATTATTTATCAACTACAAACAACACGCCGTCTAACATGACACTAATTTACATGAGAATTAATAATTAGCACACGATCTGGTATAAATTATCGCAGATATGAATAATAATCATCCATTACAATGAAAAGTGGTAAATGCATCCAGCAATTCAATTCGGCAGTATTCATTGAATTCTAATTCAATTATTTGTACTACAGACGTAAGAAATCTTAGAGATCTATTTAGAGTCGTACTAAACCATCATGCATGTTTCCCCTAAAAGTATTTGTATGTCAAAATTGACAAGACATAGCGCACTATTTAGTTCTTAAGATCCATCTGTCATAAAACCTGTTTCACAAATAAATTGATTTGATTTGATTTTGATTTGACCATATTCCAATAAACAAAATAGAATTCTGCATAAGATTTAATCCGTAGGTGCCCTAAGTAGAATTAAATGCTAGATCAAAACCTGTTCCACTTAAAGCACCTGCGAAAAAAATTGCTATTATTTGCTCGAGGTACAGAGATTCAAAAACGATCGCTGGAAGCTATATTCCTAATGATTCACTTCGTGCATTACCAGCAATGTCATTGGCTATTAAATAACGAAGTCAGTCATTTGTAATTTCGCTAAGTGATTGTTTTAGGCAACTCGCCGCCTGACCATTGGACCATGCCCGGGTTGACGGCGCGTTGTGTTCCACGCGCGATGATGCTGCCCCCCACTAGAGACTTATCTCAATACCGTGACCCCGGAACGTGGGTATTAGTCAGTACGAGTCTGACAGTTCCTCGCGCTCTGCCCTGGGTGGGAGGACTCATTTGATGATTTTTCCACAATAAAAAAGTGTTCATTTTAGACCCGCAGTTGAGTTATCCCCACAAGAATACTTCAATATTGGTATGTTGATTTATGAAACCACTTTTCCAGTCCTTTTACAGTATTTTCTTCGTTCCATGTCAACCTTTCTTTATTTGTTTATGTCACAACGTAGGAAACGACTGTATCCTACATTACGACAACATGTTTTCTTGTTGACATTTCTCTGATTCTTCACATTTTCTCGTTGACTTTGAAATCTTTGGTAAACTTATAGATTACCAAGAATTTCAAAGTCATCTGGAATTTTCATCCATAAACTTTCTTTGACATACAAGTGCGCGAATATTTTCATTTGGCTATAATTTAAATAGTTATCAATAATTCTTTTAGAATACCAAAAATGGATAAATGCTCACATAATCTAAAACAAGCTGAAGCAAAATTTCAGGGACACCTGAAGTTCGGTTTGGTTAGGAACCCTTTAAACAGAAATAGAAGCCCCGCGAAGCGAGGATCCGTTGACCCTGCTTAGGTCCATTTATTTATTATTTCAGAAAATAGGTTAATTTCTACAATACTTTTTATAATAGATACATTTTGTGAAAATTTGGTAAAAATTTATCACTCCGGCAGGTATTTTTATTTTCCGGATTTAAAGTAAGTACTTTTCTGGTAAGCGTTTAAACACAAGCCTTTTTATTTTGATAAAGTCAGAGAAGCTCGTAGCTAAATACTAACAGCCACACATAAATCTTCAAGGTGAAGCCTCCCTAACCGAGGTGATCGCTGGATGACGTAGCTATTAAACCAAGTTACTCCCATGCCTTGGAAAATTCGTAGAACCCGTTGATCCGAACTGTCATTTGTAGATCTTTGACAGTCGTTGTTAATCAAAGCTCGAAAGTCTGACAACCAGTCTTATAAAGGGGTATCGTATTACCTAATTACTGGGAAAGGAGATTAAATTGGCAGTCTCTCTTGTTCGTTTGGCAGTCAGCCCCAACATAGTTGTTTTATTTTATTTATTAATAGTTAATTTAGTATTAGATACTGGGAAAAGACTAGGTGCAAAGCAAAACTGCCTGTCATGTTTTAAAAAGTTTATATTCAGATGTCTCTGTGTAGACTAGAAGCCGATTCCATTACAGAAGCCTTATCATGAATTTACAGTTTTTGTTACGTAAATACTGGAACTTCGTACACTAGAGGCGCGGTACCATTTTTCCATACAATAAACACAGTAAATACTTCAGTTACGCTGTAAATAAAACACTGAAAACTTGGGATAAGGCCTCAGTTTCGAAAAGGTCTGGCTTAAGAGGGCTATCACACGTTTCCTTGTTTTTGTGCAATGTTTTGAACCTGATTCTGGGTAGGATATGGCCACAAATTAAAAAAAATATATACTCGAGAAAGTTTGATTATTTCTGCGTGGAGTGTATTGAAAACATTTTTAGATTTGTTTACATACATGAGTAAAAACCTTGTCTCTGCAAAGGATGTTTCATAAAATTCTACTTTTTGTCATACTTTTGAATTGAATTACATAGAATGTATAATAGTAAAATAACATTTGAAAATGTCCATGGTACACCTGAAAGTTTATATTTGGAGTGTATTAATCAGATTTTTAATTTTCATTCAGAAATACACCAAAAATAATTCTGGAAAACAGAAAGAATTTGACATTTTTTCGTCCGAAATTATATTTTTTATCTATCAATATTTACAGAATATTCAAACAAAAAGTATTGAATAACTAAGTTTACTATGTTAGCTTGCATGAAAAAAATAATTAGCACATTTAAAAGTAAAATAATAGTATAAAATAATTAAAATATGCAACGACAAAATTCAATATAAAACCAAGAACGGTTTGTTCTTTGATTTAGACAGCGCGGAGCGCTCTCAGAGGGAGGACGTACCGCTCGCAACCATTTTGACATTAGTCACGTAATCGTTAAAATTTAAAATACATGCCATCAGTCATGACCTTTAGACGCGGCGCTAGTGTCTTTGTCATAACATCAAATTCCATATAAAAAATGTAGTATCTCGAATTTTCCGCAGGTCATGAGTGGTGGCCAGGAATTTTCCCAATCGGCAAGAATATAGCGCGACCAACCTTTTTTGATACAAGCTAATATTTTGAATTTATTTCATTCTGATCTGTTTGCAATGTAAACATATAAATGTGTTGATTGTATTTTCCCTATATTCGAATGTGGATATAATTCTAGATAATAAATGTACGTGGTAAATAATTCTGATAGCTATTTTTCTGAATTGGTAATTAAATGTAATTTCAGACTTGCCAACTTCCCGAATATTCCAATTCGTTTGTATAATACCTATAGCTCGCTGCGGACGCACAATACCACCGGCCATGCCCCTGGTGGTATGGCTTTTTAATACGTGGTAAAATCATCAGATCAGCACTTCCACCCAGGACGGGATGGGACATTCAAACTTGTACTGACTAAACTCTACGGTGTCCTTCAATAACCCACTGCGATCCGGGGGCATAGATACTTGATAAGACAGTCCCGCGACGCCGATTGCCCGCCGCAGGATTTGGCTCTCTAACGTGCGCCCCGAAAATTCGTGAAAAATTGATCTGATTGTTTTGAGGTAGCGGTTAAGCCAGACATGTGCCAGTCTGCTATTATAGGAAGCCATAACTTGTAGAGGGGGAACGGATTAACTGTATCGCCGATTATATCATTGACTGCGCTGTTATTCCGATCCTTTGACGTCAAGTATCTAGGATTGCATAGCGATATGTGTGAGCAAAAGAGTTACAGGAACGCAACGTTCCTATATCTCTTTTGCTCACGTAAAGGCAATCGTTGTTCAGTCCCCCATCTTACCCATAATTGACTATAGTGATATGTATTACTATGACCTGAATACAGATTTTCTCAAGGGACTTGACCAACTTCTAAATAACTGCATTCATATTTGTCTACTAAAAACGGATTTTTGAAAGTTCATACCCGAAGAGGTTTAAAATTGGGATTAAAGTTTGTATGAAAATAATTTAATCTCACGTGATTTACTTAAAATTTTCCACCTATCAACAAAATGGATAAAAAATATTTATTTATCACATGTTTCTTTGCCATTACAAATATCTTATAATCTAATGCTACAAAGTAACTTAAAATAAACTTAACTAATCCTTACATGCTACTCGGTATGTGGCCCTTGTGAACTCACTCAGTGTACAGTCGAATATATCTATGACCTCCGCCACCTTGTTGAGAGTGCGCAGCTCACGAGTCAGCGGTGCGCGCCCCAGCAGGTTAGTTCGCGCCCTCGGAACCACCAGCAGATGACGGGATGCGCCGCCGCGCCACGTACCCATCCGGTAAATTGAAGCCTACACTAAGCGCGCGAGTTGAATGCAGAGCTTAGGAATGCGGTAGTGCTGTTGACAAGGATGGCAAAGTACTACACTGCAGGCGCGAGAGGTGGGGCGTGCGGGTAGCGGGGGGCTCTTCACCTCAGACCCCGACTGCATTCAACTCGCGCGCTATCTGTAGCTATTTCCGATAGTATGTCCGAGTTTTGTATAATACTTCTTAAAAGTTTGAAAATGTATGTTGCCAGTGCAAATTCACGCCTAATTTCCAGTTTGTAATAACCAACCATACGGAGACAGAACACAGGGTAGGATATAGCAATGGGTATCCCTGGTATCTTCCATACAATTTTAAATAAATGAATCTAACGAATTTGTTCTGTATCCGTTCGAGCATGTTTTTATATTTTATTTCACTCGGAATCCAGACGGCCGCATTATACTCGAGATGACTCCTCACAAGAGCCTCATACAAAGCCTTCAATGCACTGATGTTAGTGAAGTCATAATGAAAATAATCTTATACAAATCAATTGTTATTCGTTAGTCTCGCTAAAATTCAAGAACGGCTGTACCGATTTGGCTGATTTTAGTTTTGAATTATATTGGGAAGTCCAGGGAAGGTTTAGAAGGTGAGAATAAGAGGCGGTACGAAGTTTGCCGGGGCAGCTAGTTGATAATAATTGTATGCCCGAAATACGATTTCTCCCGGCCTAAATCATGTTCAAAATACTCGTTAACTGTGTAGATTATTTTTTTAATGAATATTGAACGTTCTCCCTCTTGTAACTTTATATCTATTTGATATACAGAATAAAAATAAATAACATTTGTTGTGGATTTTCATTGCCTTTAAACTACTCTGAGGCATTTTTGTCATAAAGGGGGACCGGAAAAAATAGTAGATGATAAATAATTTGGAGCGATCCCCCAACGCGACATTTTTTTTTTGAATTATCATACTTAGGTATCTTACTTTAAAATTGAGTTTTTTTTATTATTTTTGACTTTATATAGAGAACTTGCTTTTGGATCGGGTTTTAAAAAAAATAGTGTTAATAAATAAAAATAAGAGAAAAGTAACGCGCATTATAATAATTTTACAGAGTATTAGAAAAAAAATCGAATAGGATGTATGGAACAGCTTCTTATTTTTCATCAATCGATTGTAATTAGGTTTCATCGAAGAGAGTTGAAGTCTTGTATCAGGTTCGGCATCCAGTCAATTGCGGTATTTTGTTTTGGCAGCTGCATTGTATTTGTTTTGGTGAGACAGTCCAGTGACTACGGCAAGCTCCGGCCCTCCAAGGCTTACCTCCCTGATTGGAAATCGCTTCACGGCGTCTTAGGTCACGCGGCTTTCCTCTCCCTCACGTGTTCCACCTCCTACTTCGCTAGCATGACTGCTTTGCATAAGGAGGTGACTACTTCTCATTCGGTCTCGCCCCTCAGATCGTGGCCTCGATCAATACCGGGCGCTTTTAAACTGACTCAAGTGCATCGAGTTGGGATTTGGTCAACCTGTACCACTCCATGTACCAGACTTGAACATTATACAAGTTCATCAACTGTTCAGGCGTGAAGTACCGCTTGAAGGATACCTAACTTTTTTGTAGCCAACTCAATAAGTGAACTAATATTCGGGGTCGATGTCAACGGCACCCCAAAAACGTCAAGATGGTCTGTAATTTTTTACGGTTACACCTCAGAAAGATAGGGTCGGATTGGCTCTTTTTTGTGGAAAAATTCACGTTTTAGAAGTTCAAGCCCCAAGGCCATGGTTCTTTCGCCTGATATTATTTTGTGAATTTTATTCATGAATACAGGTACTACTCAGAACAAAACATACAAAAATAAGTTAGCATTCCAATAAATCGTAATTGAATGAAAAGTGAGAAATTACAGGAAGGTGTCAGGTTTCATATTAAATAATAAAATCAAAAAAAATAACGTTTTCAATGAGTTTTTTTTTTAATTTGCACCATGCGCTACAGTCAACTGCAGGCGAACAATGCATCTTCTTGAATATTTTTAATCTTGTGGCTTGTCGCAATGGAGTTTTTATGATCCGCGTAGTAGATTTATCGCTCTCTTTGCATGATTTAACGAACATGATGGTCTTCTTGGGCCTTACTCAGTTTCTTCCTGGATCACGGCGTTTGTTGATATTACTCGTCTTTTGACACCAGTTTCAAATATTTTAAAACACCGGTTGTGAATATTCTACCATTAAACCGACCTCTTCTGGCTATATCTCCTTATCTATGTCACCTTAATCACCGCAAGTGGCTGATTTTCGGCCCATAATTATGTCTCTAAATAGATGGCATAAATGAGTGTTTGATGTATTAGTCCAAGAAAATATTTGAAAATTTTTAAACACCAAATCGTTAGTTCTAAATAATTTCAAAAATCTAATTAAATAAGTTATGAATTCCAGTTAGTCACAAGAAACAAAATGAACACTTGAAAGATATCCTAACAAGATATTTACTCGTATAGAATGAAACTGAATAATCTTTAAAATGCACACCTTGTAAATTACAAATATATCCAATTCGCAGTGTGTCACAATGGGCGGTCTTATCGCTAAAATCGATCAGTATAAGAGTTATACTTGTTTAAAGTGTAATTTAATGAGTGGCCCTTATTTTGTTTTGATAGGTATACATTTATCATATTATCCATTCGTAACTAAGAAAATAAGTAGTGTCTAGAAGCCCGGGATCTTACTTTGTTTATTCGAAAGAATAGTGGCAAAAGCTCATGTTGTTTTCATCCCTGTATACGAGGCGTAGCTGTGTTGATTGTGTTTTGTTTTTATGCGGGGGGCATCACGATGTCAAATTGACAGAAACTGTGTTTTTTCATTTTGTAATAGGGCTCTTAAATATTACTTCTATAGTTCTTCCAACCAGACACTGCGAAACCACCATCACCAATTTATAAATTCCCACCAAAATCTTTTATCACGAATATGAAAGCTAGATCATCTCATACCTTTAATTAATTTCTATTCCCCAAGGTAAAACGAACTCACGAGGCTCAAATTAAACTAACGATCTATGATAATAATTTATGAGAAGCGCGCCACGTATTTGCATATGAACTGAGCCGACTCAAATCATACCATTGTTTGTCGGGATTCAGTTAGAGCAAGTTCAAATTGATTTCTAACTTTTTGATTTACTTTAATACGAGTTTTGTGTGGTCTTCTTTCCTCATTTGTATTCTGTTTGGTGTGTTCTTTGTTTCTTTTGAGTCAATTTTGATGCTTTACTTCTTATGTATTAGCAGTTACTCGTGGCTTTGTCTGTGTTAATGGAGAAATTATTTCACCTACTTATAGTGGGGTCTAGAAGAGGCCTATGCCCGGCAGTAGACTGTCGCTGTCGCCACTCTGCCTTCCGTAAGCATTCAGACGATGCCACGTACAACGGACATCCATCTACTAGCTTGTTGATTCCCGTCTACAGTTTAGACTTATGCTCCACTGACCATCGGTTCTTCTACAAACATGGCCAGTCCACTATCACTTTAGTTTGCTTACTCTGCAGGCTATGTTTGTTAGGCCTATAACCAGCAATGGACTAGATCAGGCTGATTTGATTGATACTAAACATAAAAAATAAGCTGTGTGCATCAGGATAAAATAACTCCAGTTTACGGACTTTCATTATATCTTTCATCCAAATCCATAAAGATAACATAGATATTATTAAATTTGTCATAAAAAAGTTAATTTCGCATTTATAATATTTTCTTGGAATATTCTTACACCCAATCGCTGTTACAGACACGATGGAGTCATGTTACGTCAATAACAGTCTCCCTTACATCTCGTTTGGCCTTGCCATCCTCAAGTCCTGATAAAATTCTTAGTATTCATTTACCTACAAGACCTTGACCGTAATTTACCGTCCACGAGGAAAACTTCTCAAAACGTGATAACGGAAAAAAGCTAAAAATAAACAGGGTGTTTTGAGATTGATGCACAAACAGTTTTCAAGAATTCAGTACAGTAGTAGGAATTTTCCATCGGTAAATAATTTAAAAACATAAAAAAAAACAAGATATTTATTACCTGACTATCAAATCCTTTTTACGTTTGTTTTTGAATTAAGCCATTTATTTTGATACCCTACTCGATGGTATTAGGATAGAAAAAAAATACACATAATGGCGCTCAAGTCTGCCATTTTGGTTTATCCCAACAAAACCAAGTGTCATTCTCATAATCTGGACGAATCTCACGACGCCTAAAAAAAAAGCTACTAAGCCGTTTTGACTTCGCAGCGTGCCAAAGAAATAATGCATACTCGTACATGCACTCGAAAAATATAACCTATCCTTCTGATGCAGTCAAAAGAAGAGCATGTAGGTTCTATGAGTTGAAACTGTAGCTTTTTATTACCAATATTAAATGACTTTATACCGGTAACAAACTTCCACCCACCCTTCTTTTTTTCGTTGTAAAATCATCAAATGAGTCCTCCCGCCCCGGACTGTCAGACTTGACTGACTAAAATCCACGGTGTTCTTCGGTAGTCCTTTGTCGGTATACGTATGTCCCGCAAACAACTTCCACCCACCCTAACAAACATTCGCATTTAAGGCCTTTACCGACAGAGCGCCATCCGATCTGGCGATACTATCTGAGCATCTGAGCCTATAAGTACGATCTCTGTACAGGCAGAACGCGTATTCGATCTGACGCCTGCTGAGAGAAAGCACATATGGACAATTGGACATCCATAGGTTACAGAGATTGCATTGGTTCAGATTGGATCGTCGGAACGGATCACGCGGTCTGTCGGTAAAAGCCTTTATAAAATAGTAAGATATGATTAAAGATTGAAAATTTCCATCACTAACATGTATATTCTCTTTGTTACAGACCCAAATTCGTAACAACGATATTGAAACGAAGAATTCGGATAATGTAAATTACGTTAAAAGTGTTTGTGCTTTTTTTTACATTTTTATCAAATTAAATTGTATAGTTATTTAACTTGCTTTGCTTGCTGTGATCTGTGTTACTTAACGCTATTGTATTAGAGTCTAAGTTACTGTAAATATATTGTACATCAAAGAGTGTGTGTACCTTTAATGATAAGTTAGTCAGTAATGTAAAGCGAGTATCCAAAAGGCCTATGATTATTTTCTATCTCAATGACAGTGAAACTGTCAAATGTATTTTCTAAGTAATTGTTCTCTGATTGGTGTTTTCAGGGAAGCTGTTGAGCCCAGTTTCAAACATCACTATTTTTAGCTTTCGTACTGTCGATTCCGTTGCTTACATTTTAATTATCTTTATATCTTAGTTGTGTTTGCTAACCGCGTTAACTTTGATAGGTTAAATTATAGTAGCAACGCCATCTTAATTGTTTTTGTCATCGTTAATGTGTTGTTCTAACTAGAATGTGTTTGTGTATGATAGTTATTTTTATATTTTTTCATTGTATATAAAAATGTAAGCATCAGAATGATTAAGTGTAGCTTCGTTTTTGTATAATAATTAAGTCCCTGTCCGGGCGCCATTATCATTTTTAAAAATGTCGATGTTTGAAATTATGAGTTTGTCAGGAAACACAAATCGAGGACGTTTAGAAATATTTCTCATATTATAAAAATGGAATTGTACAAAACTTAACTCTTATTCGTAAGTGGAAATTTTGTAAATAAGGTAACTTTATTATAAGAGTATAATTTAGCGAAGTTTTTCGTGAAATGCTTGGTAGTGTTATTTGTTAAACTAAATGAATCAATGTTTTAGTATTTAGTATACATGTTTACTGTTACATTTGTGGAGAATAAACGAGAGTTGGTTGTTTTGTAATTTACCGTTTTACTAATACCTCTATAAATATTAAATACACAATGATAGTATCTTTTTATTCGTTTGGGGATCAGATTTGCTGAAAATACTAGGAATCAAAAACTTATTTTAGTTCCTTTATCTCTAATAGCTATTTTTATTACTTAACAGGAAAAACCGTCGTTAAAAAAATCTTAATTTACCATTAAGCTCAATATTTTCCAGAATTTCATCTTTCTTGTTTGTTGCTAAGGACAAGGATTTTCCTGTTATAATAAAAGAATATTATAATCAAAACGAAATGGACGTTTAATACTTCAATTAGTGTCAAACACAAACTCTATAAAATTATTATAATTTTTATTTTTTTTTGCTTTGATACGGGTTTGCTCTTTTCTCTATTCTGGTCAAAATAACACACACAAATTAAGTCAACGGTAGTGTGAGCTATCTCAGAAGAAGCCTGTTCACTCTAACTGAAGAGGTTGACTCGAATCTAGTTTATTCTAAAGTCGTTCGGCGTAAGACCCTGAAAATGTTCATAGCGATGTTTGGTTCTGTGCTCAGCTCTGTTCGTTGTTCAGTTCGGCGAACAGACCTCATCGCTGCTACCGACAACGCGGTAGAGATGGCGATGTTTTGGGCCAATAAAAATGAATACGGTCGTGCCAGTAACACGAATTAGAAGTTCGGCAAAATTGAAAACGGCAAATGCTCGATGTCTAATCTGTTACAAGTGAATTCTCAATTTAATCAGCACCTTAAAACGTAATCCCGATTTCAGTATCAACTTATAAAATGATCTTTTCACTTAAAGTATTTTATTGAAAGCAATTCAATCTCATTGTATTGGCTCCATTATTGGCCCCAATATAATGGTACCTAAAGCTGCGGAATCGGGAATGAGATTTAATTTTGTTTTAATGAAAGTATTCTCAATATTATCCGAAAATCTGGAATTGAGGTGGAATAACATTAACTGTTATTAGAATTTTTGAGTTCAAAGATCAAATGTCTAGAACATGCCAGTAGAAAACTCGATGTGACTTAATAACACAGTCATGCGAAAAAAACTAGGCACCTGGCACTTTTTTTTTTTTTTACGTGGTAAAATCATCAAATGAGACCGAACCCCGGGCAGGGCGAGAGGTACTGTCAGACTTGTACTGACTAAAATTCACGGTGTTCTTCAGTAGCCCTTTATGTTCCGGGGTCACGGTGATGGTATGAGTCCCGCAACCCCGGCAGGCTTTGGCCCTCTGAGAGGGGGCCCCGTCGTCTATGGAATGGCGGCTATGGTCGGGCGGCGAGTTGCCCTTTACTCGCCGCCCGCATGCCCGCGCCTACGGTGGCCGGAGATCGTCGTGCGACGTCCGACGCCGTGGGCGTCCACCACCGCGGGTGGGGCGGAGGGGGGACCTTGTCCTCTCTCTCACGCGGCCCGCCTCCTCCTTCGCGAGCATGACTGCTTCGCAGAAGGAGGCGACCGCTTCCCACTCCGTCTCGCCCCGCAGCATGGCCGCGACCAGTGCTGGGCGCGAGAGGTCTCCGCCTATCGCCGCCGTGAGGACACGTCAATGCTCCGCCCAAGCGGGGCAATCCTGCACCGTATGCTCGACTGTGTCCTCCGGGCGATCTACGCAGTTGTGACACCCAGGCGTTTCTTCCTTTCTCATAAGACACAGGTACCTCCCGAAACATCCGTGTCCGGTGAGGACCTGCGTCACGCGGAAGGTTAGGACGCCGTGACGTCTCTCCAGCCACTCCTCAAAGAGGGGTCTTATCGCCGCTATTGCGGCGTGCCCGAGGCACCTGGCACTTGCGAAAAATTTTGACAGGAGCCTTATATCGAATAGATAAGGTGTGCCAGAAGCTCAGGTGCCATTGTCAGCGGGTGCCCTTCGTGGAATACCTCACCTGTGTAAATCGCATCGTTTATGTTTATTTAGGTTGGGAAAATCATCAAATGACTTCTCCTACCCAGGGCGGGACGGTAGTGACTAAAATCCACGGTGATTCTTCAATAGTCCTTTACGTTCCAAGGTGGAGGTTATCTGATGAGGCAGTCCCGCAATAGCCGTATATGGTAAGGTCATAAACAGTTGAAACACAAAGGGTTAAAATACTGTGTACACACGGCTACATTTAAACCTGACCGAATTTAAACACTGTTTTAATCTATCATGGTTTGTTTCTAAATTCAGAGAGTCACTTACGGGATATCTTCCGTTAAATAGAAAGAGGGTAGACAGATTTGTCTGCCCGTCATCCCGCGATCATGTCGCTTGAAACAGCGTCGAAATATCGGGAACTTAAAGAATTATTCAATCACGGAAGATATCCCGTAAGTGACATTTGACATCTGATCGAATTTGCCTAAAAATTAAAACGAAACCACGATAAACTGTTTTTTTTTTGTCATAATAATGTAGCTGTAAGTACGAGTATAAGTAGTGATAAACGTAAATCAGTAACTGGAATCCCAACCCTACGCATCGTGGTACATCCTTAGTGGAGCAAGCAGAGACAAGTCAGGGTGACGTATGTGAGCGCGGTGTGATTTGACATGACCGGCAAATTCAAGTTCCAAGATGATAATTATATTTTATTGAATAAATGGTGGATTCAGTTATGGTGCAGGTTTCCATTTAGTAGTAGTTACATGAACGTGGAATTTCATACCAGTATCGACTTATTAAATTAATGTATTTTCACTCGAAGTTTTTTAATGAAAGCACATGTTTAATAATTTCATTGCATTGGCTCAAGTATCTCATACCTGAAGCTTGAACAGGAATGTGAATGCAATATGTTTTAATGAAAGTATTTTTTTAATAATATTCAGGAACTGGTATGGAGGTGAGAGTATTGAGTTGGAATACTTTAGCTGTTATTGGGTATTTACGGTTCTTGGACCAGGAATTTGTAATCAAGGATTCAACGGAAACTTAGTACCTACTCATTAAAATTCTCTGCTGATTTTTTTTATTTCGATTTTACCTTCTTTTTATTTTTTAGATACCTATATATTCTTTCTATGACTTTTTGTCTCGATTTTACCTCCCGCGGAATAATTTTCCAGTTGTAGCGGACAAAGCCGCGGGCAATAGCTACATAGTATCAATATAATTTAAACACGCCGGTTTGATGTCGTTCCGTTAGCATAATCCTCTTATTTAACCACAGAACACGAGAAAATAGAAAAATCTTCTGTTGTTTGTGAAATAGATTGAAATAAAAGAGAAAATCGTGATAAATCTTATGCTTAGTGAAAGGATAAGCGATCGCCATTTGTTTTTATTTGCGCATGTGTGATCGGGATTTATTCATAAAGATAGGAGTTTATTCAGTAAAGATGCATTCACACCAACGACGATAAATTACTAGACTCCGCATGCACGATCTCAGGAACAAAAACTATTCTGTCAACTCGGTGAGGTACTACGTAAGCGAGGGGGACGGGGTAGGTACTACGTTGTGATTGGCTAACTCAAGGTCTGTTCTGTCTCAAGGTATGTTTACGGCTCACATGAGTGGTCGAAATAAGGCGGATATATAAGACTTCCTTGCCTAATGTGTTGACAGACATTGGTCGCCTGTTATTAGGAGTCTAGTAATATATCGTCGTTGATTCACACACATCAGTCAAGTCACGTCACGTCACCGAATGAAACTTGTATGGAAACGTGAACGGTGACGTGACTGATAGATCACGTGCCGGTGACTGATGAGTGAGAAAGCACTTTAAGGCGGTGTCATTTGAGCGGCAATGGCGCGACGCAACACGAAGTAAATTTTATGATAATATAAGGTACCTATTTTAGTAGTTAAAATAGGTCTAATTGCGTCGCGTCTCGTCCTATTCGTCACTCACGCAAGACACCGCGTAAGGTATGAGTAATCATTAATTATAATGATTACTCATACCTTACGCGGTATTATATTAATTATAATAAAATCATTAATTTCTGTACGTAATTTTTACGGAAATAAATAAACCGTTAACTTGTCAATTCTATTCTATAACGATAAAGCTTTGAAAAGTAATAAGTATGAACATCTAATGTACTTCATCTTCGTTAAAGACAAATTCTCTACTAAAAGAAAATTATAGCAACATGCTAAAATGTACTTAGGAAAATGCTAAGCAACGAGTTTCTTAGAAGCAACGATAACCATTAATCGCAGCAGCCTTACATCTCAACGAGCGAGAGAAAACGACCTCTGTGCTTACCCGAGCGCGGCATATTAGCGTAATGGCAAATTACGCAGACCGGGTCAACGATAGTTACTACTTATATAAAGAATAAGGGTAAGCTCCGCAGTGTCATGCTGTCCTAGTACCTTCGGCAAGAAATGCATTTCTTTTTTACCCGACTACGGCGAAGCATAAAAGTAATAATAGTAATAATTTTAGCAGTGTGTGTTTGTATGTTTCACCATGCTATAATAATAATATTTCACAACTATCACACAACGCCATCTAGTCCCAAGCTAAGCAGAGCTTGTGTTATGGGTACTAGACAACTGATAAACATACTTATATATTCCTAAATACATAAATATTATAGATATGTTACACCCAGATACAGAACAAATGATCATGCTCATCACACAAACATTTGTCCTGGATGGGAATCGAACCCACGACCTCCAGCATAGCAGTCAGGGTCACTAATCACTATACCAACAGGCAGGCATGTCTTTTCTATAAGACTATAGCGAAGCTTAAAAGTAGGGTAATGATTTTAGCAGTGTATGTTTGTATGTTCCAACATAGTATAATTTTATTATTAGCTATTTCCCGTGGTTTCACCGCCGCTGCTCGGTTCCCATTGATCGTAGCACGATGTTGTTATAGCCTATAGCCTTCCTCGATAAATGGACTAGTCAACACAAAAACATTTTTTTTTTCAAATCAAACCAATCGTTTGTGAGACTAGCACGATTTAATATTGTTTTGTCCTGACCAAAGTCCAGCTTCCATTCCTTCTACTTTCCTAATCGTGGGCTTCTTAACACCAATAATTAATGAGAAAGCAATCTAAAGCGTTCTTCTCCACTTGAATATGGCAGCATATCTCCATATTTACGAAATAAAATCTATTCTATTCTAACAAATTACTAAAACCCACACTAGGAATTTCTCCTGTGTCGTGGGTGTGTTTACGAAAACAGAAACTCACTTAAACAAATGCCCAGACCCGGGACTACTTGTCGGTCATACAAAAAATTGTTCCATACGGGGAAAAAAAAACACCTGAAGAAACCTGACTCACATAACTGAACTCACATATTACCTGCAGGTGATATGTGAGTTTCTATGTTTGTAAAACACCCACGACACAGGAGAAAATCTAGTGTGGATTTTTTTTTAAATATAGTTAAGTCATTTTTACCTTTTTTAGTGGGTACATACCCACTTCTGGGAATCTTCTCTGTGAAAAGGAGTGGGCCGTAATCCACCACGTAGGCGCAGTGCAGCTTGGTTATACCTGAATGAAATAATATTTAATTCCAGCCACTCTGCATTCGCAAAAGCGAAATAAAAGTTCACAGTCGCCTTTGTATCTAAAGGATTGAAACTCTAGGGAAATCAGTCTCCTCTTTACACGGAGAATGCTTTAATTTTGATAGGGAATTAATACTTTAGTTTAATTGAAAATTTATTTATTGATATTTCTAACGACTTTAATGAATTGGGAGGTAATCCTTTAGCAATTAGAGACTACAGTTAGATGTTTTTTTTTATTTTTTTATGTGAGATGGGTTCTGCTCTTGACCTTAGTTAGTCTAGGTCAGCAATGACTAAGAAAAGGTCGACGATGGAGCGAGCTTACCCAGAAGAAGCCTGTGCACTCTAACTTTAAAGAGATTAGGGTTGTATGCGTTCGGAAACACAGACGCAGGCAGAGCAACTCCACTCCTTCGCCGTCCGATGATTGATGATTCTGTGTTATAAAAGTCCTGAATGTTTCTTGAACTCTTTCAAGGACGCCCTCATTATCATCATCATCATTCTGTAATATTCTGACTGCTGGGACACTGTGAGAGGAAGTCTTTGTCCACCCAGAGCGGGAGGACTCATTTGATGATTAAGAAACCCAAAAAAATTAAAGTGGAATGGTGAAAAACGAGAATGCCTCAGCATTAAGTCCACCTATGTACAGACGCCAGCATATCACCTACTACCGCTACCGCAGGACACCGTGAAGTTCAAATAGTACAAGTCTGACAGTCCCTCCCGCCCTGCCCGGGGTGCGAGGGCTCATATGATGATTTTACCAAGCAAAAAAAGAAGCATATCACCTACTTAAATGAATAAAAAAAAATTAAATCGATTTTCACCCATTTCTCAATAGTGGTGGAAGGTTAATGTTCGTGAAAAGACAGATTCGGGTAGGTTGACCAGCTGGCGTCTGTACCTTTTGTGTTACATAAAGTTTTAAATGAATAGAAGGTAGTACACATAGAGCAGTGGTGGCCCAGTGGTATCGGTCGCGACTTACGAGTTATAGGTCGTAGGTTCGAACCCCGTCAGGCGCATTACTTTGTGTAATTTATTTCGTCATCACTGCTCTCAAAACGGTGAAGGAAAACATCGTGAGGAAACCGGCATGTCCTGGAACCAAAAATTCGAAGATATGTGACATCTACCAATCCGCAATGGGTCCGCGTGATGGATTATGGCCCACTCCCTCTCTCAGAGAGGAGGCCTGTGTCCCAGCAGTGGGAACGTTATAGGCTGTTGATGATGATGATGATGAGTACACACAACACAGGTACATACTTCACCTTTCTTAGCCATTATGATTTAAATCATAATAAACTGTCAGTGCAAACATTTGCATGGTACATAGCATTATGACGTCATATTGTTGACGTATGCGAGTCGCTAGAAGACGTAATAAAACTTTATGATCCGACACGGTTTACAGTTATATCTACGTTTATTCATACAAGGCCAGTTGTAAGTTTCAAGGTAAAAGAAGTGTTTGTATTTTTAAGAACATATTTCATTCATTATGACGGTGACGTTTGATAGGGGAGAATGGAAGAAAAAAACGTGTTGCGCCGACCCTAAGTATATATAAAATGGGATAAGGGTAGGAAGATTATGATGATATCACTCAATAACAAAATTGCGAGCAGTAATTAGATCACAGTTTTGAACAAAAACAGGCGCATGAGTTTGTGTAATTTATTTCACAAAAACTGCTCTCCCAACGGTGAACCAAAAATTAGAAGAGATATGATAACTACCGACCCACATTTACGCTCGTTTGGCAGTGGCCCACTCCCTCTCACAGAGAAGAGGCGTGAGTCCCAGCAGTGGAAACATTTTGCTGGTCATGCTATGGTATTATGTTACCAGAAATTAAAATGTTGTCACTCTTCGGTGTATCAATTACATCCATGAGCGTTTTTTTTTTTGTTCCTGTTAAATAAAGACTCTTGAAGGAATTAGGAGGAGGAGGAGGAGAGGAGGAGAATGTAAGCGTTCTCTATAATACGGGGAGCGCGGGTCCTTAATTAAAATTACGTAAGGTTTATTAAGGTACTGCAACTGGTCATTAAACAGTAATGAATCATTTTAAAAAGTTTTAACGACGATTTTATGGACAAACTCTTGTCACAATTTCAGGATGACATAAAACTAGACAGTTCAGCAATTACCTTTACAAATAAGGAGTATTTACAGTTAATTTGTCATCCATTGTTTAAGTATACTTGTTTTTACAAAATGGACTTTAAAATTACCAGGATAGAGTAGAACTTTCAAAAGCAAGTTAATTCCTACTACTAGGAAAAAGGTAGGTAAAGTACTGGGAGTATTAAGGAATATTCCATTTTGTTTATTTTCGTGTTCGTTATCCGGGTTGATTCAGGACTTCTCTTTTTTGATCGCTATTCGCTAATCACGGGTACGATATTTGTTGCGTTTTTTAGCTGTAGTTGTTGGACTTGGTATTCCATAATATAAGTACGGGTATGGAACAACATAAGAGACCATTTAACAATGACAGAATTTTATTACGATAATTTAAAGATGTCAGCCGATACGTTAATCATTTTATCGCATAAATTTAAGGCCAAGTCTAAAATAAAACAGTTTTTGTTTTCATGCGTATAGTTTACTAGCGGCCCGGTACGTAATTCGCTACGTATACTAAGAAAAAAAAATGAAGAACTTTTCGACCGATTTTGTGCAAACTTCACAAAAAGCACCTACTGAATAGTCCGAACAAAGCCTATACATTTGATTTGGAGAAGTGAGCCTGTTCTTGCGGAATAAAATTACAACGAAAAGTGGCATTGTTTTATATATAATATATTGATTACAATATAGTGTAATTACAATAATTATGTTTTGTAATAGATTGTGTTTTTACGAGTATTTCTTGTAAACAGTGGAAATTAAACACGACTAACAATTTTGAAATAAACTACAAAATTTAAAAAGCGTGCTTATTTCTAGTAATATATCATTCATTCATGCTATTAATTTTCACTAGTAGCATATTTCTGTGCTAATATTGAGCATAAGTCACTAAGAAATTAAATAGGTGCGTCACACAGAGCCAGCAGCTAAAACTCGCCCGCAGCAGTGCGCGCGCTTGCCTCGGCCGAGACTCGTCCACACTAACCGAGCTGCTTCGCGCGGCAAATTTCGCGCTTTGCGTGGACGCTACCATTGATTAATTATTGTATCCCATAATTCAAGGCTACATCGACAAACAAAACACGTTAATTTTCCACCATTTTCTTCATTACTACGACGACCATCGGTCTCCACCCACGATACTTCTCCTAATTCACACGTCGCAGTCTCAAATATTAGCTCTTCTCTCACGTAACACGATCATAAATCATGGCTAACATACATGATTGATTGTAGCTCACTAATATGGCTAAGTAATTTCATTTTTGTTCACTTGGAGACAGCGGTTTTATTGGCTGTTTTCATTTTGGTTTGGTTAGTGGAAAATAGGAAAGGATATTGAGAAAAAGTGGGCCCACCTCTCAATAGGAATAAGATACATATGAATGAATAGGTATTTTTATGCTGAATAAAACTTAGTATTACGACTAAGATCAAAAGTCTGTACTTTCGGAGTTATCTATAAAAATTAAAGATCAGGGTACGGTCGTAAGACTCTCCTACAGCCTAAATTGCTAAACGTAAAAACTTGTTTTTTTTACAATAGTTACAGTTTATTATGTAAGTGGCCACTAAGAAGGGATTTTGCGAAAATCTTCCTATTAAGGGTTGAAAGGGGGTGAAAACCTTTGTATGTAAAATCTTATTTCTTGGGTTTATAAACTTGAAACTTGGCATGAATACGAAGATAAGTAAATGAAAATGATTGGCGTCATTAGTTTTTTGAAACTACCCTCCATTGGTGATTTAGATGGTGTTAAAGTTTGTATGGGACATTGATAATTCGTGAGCCCATGAATTTGAAACTCAGTATATAGGAAGACGATAAAAAATAATTAAATACGTATTTTAGGATTTTCCAAAAAACACCCCCCAAATTGGTGAAAAGGAGTAATAAGGTTTTAACGGAAGGATTTTACTGCTTGCTTCGATGAGCTCAAAACTTGGCATACATTATCTCTTAATCAATTAAACGTTGCGTATTTATCTATTTTTAAAAAGCCAACCCCTAGTAGTGTGTAAATCGGAAAAACTCTTTTTCTTTTAGTAATTGATTAAGGTTATTTTAATTAATTTTTCCTTGAAGGGTTGTAGGTGGGTTTACGAACTTAAGCTTTTAAACCCAAATTCAAATGAAATGACACGGTACGTATTTTCCAAAAGTATCCCAAAAAGAGGGTTGCCGGAAATTAAGGACTACGTTGACGACAAGGATGTGTGGCAGTAGTTCCTTCTGCACATGTGGCTTCCCTGGCAGCTCAGCAGCAGCACCTATTTTTGGTTTTTAACTTCTACGTGCTAGGATATGATTCTACAATTTTCTTTTATTCCTGTATATAGTTTTTTATTTTATTTTATTGTGTGCGTTCTGCAATATTATATTGCCTTTTACTCTTTTTGTTCGTATTTGTTACAATTTATAAAATGATATAGAAGTAACGCAGCTTATATAGCTTTCTTTTTTTATATAAATTCTTTCATACCCCTTTTTTTGTGAATGTGAGAACATTGTAGGTCGTGTGTATATACTTATTTTATTTTTTTGATTTTATTTTTTTTAGTGCTAACTCTCGCAAGGACGTCTCCCTTGTTACTAGGCCTACGTTTTTCTCACATATCTGAGTACCTATTCTAAATTGTAACAATCAGTTTGTAAAATAATACCATATTTTAAAAGAGTAACCATGGAGTTTCTTGCCGGTTCTTCTCCATAGAATCGACCAACCCGAACCGAGCACCTTTTGTCGACGTTTTATAAGTGCCCTCATGGGCCTATGTGAAATAAAAATATTTGATTTTGATTTTGAAGTTAAAATTCACGAATGTGAAGTTCGAAATATGCACGGACGAAGTTGCGGGCGGAGTGCTAGTACTAGGTACCATAAATTATCCCGATCTAAGCAATTAAAGATCGTAGTTTAATTCATAATGAGATGTTCTCGGGAATTTTCTCCTACCTGAGAATTTAAGAGAACTTAAAGCCGGAAATGTGTTCTTTACACAACACCGAAGTTATTACCGAAGTTATTAGTTATTATACCGGGGGTCGTGGGTTCGATTCCCACCCAGGACAAATGTTTGTGTGATGAGCATGATAATTTGTTCTGTGTCTGGGTGTAATTTATCTATAATATTTATGTATGTATTTAAAAATATATAAGTATGTTTATCAGTTGTCTAGTACCCATAACACAAGCTCTGCTTAGCTTGGGACTAGATGGCGTTGTGTGATAGTTGTGGAATATTTATTTATTTATTTATTTTATTTCAACTGTCTCAACTTTGAATGTTGACAATGAAATTAAATAGTGTATTATAAAAAAAAACTAGAACAAAGTACACTGCATAGCGATTTGCGAAAAAAAACGAGCTTACTCTAGAGCCAGCAGCCGCTTATGATGAATAACATGGGTTGGATTGTTAGTAAGTAGGAGTCGTTCAGTCCCTTCTGCTCCACACAGGGCGGGAGGACTCGTTTAATGTGATTATCACGCCAATCGAGTTTTCTTCTAAAAATAATATATGTAGCCAAGACACTGCAAGTATGACTGACACAGAGACTCAAACGTCTTTACCGACTAGGCGCACATCTGTACTTTTTATAATTTCGTATTAATCCCGGCCCGGCACAGCTTGTCTCCGTTCCGCTCCAGTAGAACCGCAGCCTTAGTCATTCAGCTCGTACACTAACAATATCAACATTCTAAATTCAAATCACTTTCACTCTAAACAAGGATGTTCACGAAGAATATAGCCCTTTTTAATTGAATATGATACAAATAAAATGTTAGACGAGACAACTTTAAGACCTCATATCTCCGAAAGTACTAACGTTAGACCATATGTTTATTAGCAAGTAATATTCCCCTTATAGAGCCCTATCCAATGGTATATAACATGTTACTATTGAAGGGTGGGCCCAAATCCCATACATCGATTTCCCAATGTCCTTTTCTTGAGGTTTTATTTTTAAATTTAATTGTTTGCTTGTGTATGCCAAGGACAATCCCCGAAACTACTGTACCGTCACCACGAGTTTTCAGTATTTGAGACGTAAAGTAAACTGGAACTTTGACGACTTCAAATTGACAATTTTCAAGGAAAATATTGGTTCCTTCTTCGCACACCAGAGGCGCTGTACCATATTTTCATACAATAAACGCTGTAAATACTGGAAAAACTCTGTAAAGTAAAACAGAGAAAACTCGTGCTAGGGGTACTGATCTGATGGCCTACCATGACGTCAGTAGTTCCGTTGATGAAAAGTGACAGAGCTATTTATACAAGTTGTCTAGCGCCATCTCGTTCCGACAGCTGAACTATTCACGTTTTAAGACGTCATGGTAGGCTATTTGATCCTGCAAATTCTCTAAATGGTATTCTAGAAAATCTACCAGTGTCATACGAATATTAGTGCGAAGACAGCAGGTAAAAAAATAAAGATGGTAACTTTCATAAGTATGCTACGCGGCTGCTACGAAGATTGCTACGAGATCGCTACGAAATTGCTACGCGATTGCTACGACAGAAACAACACTCCGATCTCTAAGTTGGAGACAAAATCTTAGTTCCAGTTCCTGGTATCCCGTTAGATTTTAAGTCGATCCTGGCATAAATGGAAAACACTAGACAAATGAAGACATTAATTGTAAAAGCTAAACCTATCTTACTTTCTATCTCTCAAATGGTGTTCTAGAAACGTTATCTACAATGCGTACATACATAAATCACGAATGGTATAAGGCTGTACTGGAGCGCTAATTACAATTTCACGCCCCTTTCACGACTTTAGGCGATGTACTTGAGACACTGTTATAACTAGTACGCGACTTTGTTTCTTCACGTGAATATGTGGAGTTTTGATCGCGGGAATTCCTTAAGAGATAACCATAACGCTTTTCTTTATATTGGTAAAATGGTCTAATGTGTCCTCCCACCCAGGGTGGCCCGGGGCGGGAGGGACTATCTTTGACTTGTACTGACTAAAATCCACGGAGATCCTTCAATAGCCCTTTATTCCAATTTCCAGGGTCATGGATTCCTGAAGAGACAGTCCCGCGAGTACGGCAGGTTTTGGCCCTCTAAGGGGGCAACGCCAGATTGCTGACAGCGATTTAAGGCGTGCGTGGAACACGACGATCCGTCGACCAGTCCATGACCTTGGAATGATAAGGACAAATTGAAGAAACACAGCGGGCAGGATTTATTTTTTTGATTTTGCCACGATTACAAAAAACCATTGATTTCTACCGAAAAACGCGTTTTGCTTGAAGTATGTGGCCAAAGAGAGAACAAATCTAACTATCTAAACAACAACAGGGTTCAGAAGTTCTATCTGTGTAACTGATAGAACTATCATTAACAATCGATCAATGTGGCGCGCACACGTGTCACACGTCGTTGTTACTAAAGTCTCGTCTCAAACTGATCGTGCTTGATAAAAGCCTATGTGCTACTTCAAATATTTTGACGTAACGGATGTCAACAGGCTGTCGGGGTCGCGGGGCTACCTCACCTAATAACCGTGGCCCTGGTACGTAAAGGGCTATTGAAGGATCACCGTGGATTTTAGTCAGTACAAGTCTGACAGTCCCTCCTGCCCTGCCCTAGGCGAGAGGACTCATTTGATGATTTTACCACGATAAAAAAAACGAATGTCAACACCATTAATTGTCAAGGGTTAATCACACCGAGATAAGACACTGCGCGCACTTTTCAATAGAGCTACTCTAAATCTAACTCTAATAACTACACGAAAAGATCCGATACACCTTTGCAGTATCGTTTCACGTCACGTTTCGGTGTAAATTGACTGACAGCCGAAAGAAGTGCATTTTTTTGACGGCACGTTTGGCGCAGCGCAATCGAACTGCTGCGCTGTGTCGCGGGTTCGATTCCCACATGGCTCAACAATTTTTAAGGTCTACAAGTAAAAATTGTACCCGGTCTGTATGTTTGTTGTAAGTAAAAAAATTACAAAACCAAAGAGAACTTCATTTTAACATTTTTAGTCACAAATCTTGCCTCGACCATCTTATTTTAATGTTAAATCACATATTAATTTTAATGAATACCCAACCACTTCTGAAAGCAATACCTTAATGAGATACACCCTCATAAAGTATCACATTTATTCAGTTAAATAAAGTTCCATTAATTGCAAAACATAATGAACATGCAATCAAACCTGAATTACTACGTTCTGATAATGAATCCCGTGAAATATTTCGTTGGTAGCTCCAAAATAATTTCGGATACCAATGTAAAATATGTACTATTGCAGTATTTTATAAATGGGATTGTGTCTTCTATATCGAATAAATGATTTTCTATTCTATTCTATTCTATTCTTCTGCGAATTATTTTCCTTCTTCGAATTTCAGACGCTGTTAAGGCCGCGTTTCCACCAGAGATGTGCCGAGGAAATGTGTCGTGCGAGGATGTGTAGCGGAGCTTTGAAAATGCGCATTAATGTGTGGTGCGTTGCCAAGCTGTGAAATCCTAAATAAAGCTGTGAAATTTCATTCCTCGCAACACATCCTACTCACACATCCCTGGTACACATCCCTCGCACACATCCCTCGAACACATCCATCGTTCACCGTGGATTTTAGTCAGTACAAGTTTGACAGTCCCTCCCGCCCTCAGAAATCATTTGATGATTTTACAACGATAAAAAAAAACCTCTTGATACGCATTTTCTTGATTGCAATGTTCTGGTTTTATAGAGATATTATACACCCCGTGACGAGTATATTGTGTGCCGAGCAAGTAGTTCAGTCGTTCGGCGGTTCAACCCCGGACTGATTGCGGTCTTATTCACAATTTGGCAGGCCTGACTGGCACCTAACTGGCGGCGTACTTATTCTGGTTCTTTTATTAACAGAAAATTATTTTGTGTAGATCTGAAGGGTGTTAAAATACTAGCACTGCTATCTATGAGGTAATAGACTAAGAAAATTGTGGAAAACAAATGTCTCAACACTAATAAGTAGCTTAAAAAATATAACCCTCTTTCTGGCGCAGTCGGGTAAAAATAACGTTAATACGCAGGGTCTGTGATAAAATGAATGGGGTCACTACGCGTATTTTGGGAAGCTTTTTTATAGAGCTCTATGTTTATGAAAACTTCAAAATTCGTCCCGGGGTGTGTTTAAACACCCCATGCGTTCATTTTAGCGAAAAAGAAATATACAAGTTGTTTTCAAATATAAAAATTGTGCTAAATATTATTATTGTATGCACTAATACGCTTCTTATCAATTATAACATGTTTTCAAAATCTAAAAATAATCCTATCCGATTAAGTGTATTTTGAAAAATAATAACGGCTATTGAATAACTAAACTGAGGACTATCCTTCTACAGATTTCAGTTCAGATAAAATTGCCAAACATCTACAGAATAAGATGTTACTGCGTAGCAACCAATAACAGTAAGTAACAAGATTAGTATAATTTGGCTAATTGAAAAATTGAGATAGTGTGTCAACAGCTTTGCTGTAGGCGACAAATAATTAGTTTTGCTCAGTACTACAATTATTATTATACACAGATTTGTTTGTATGTAGTATGTTACTTTCGGAACTAAAGTTCCTGCTATAAATACAACTGACAATAACCTACATTATTTCTGAGTAACATGTCATATATGTATTTCTGTCATACATATTATGAGCGATAGCCATCACAATTTTATCTCGTAACTCGATATAAACGCAATTTTTGATGATTCCTCCCACCCTAAGTCGATCACTAGCCTTTGCCGTTCCAAGATCTCGGTTACATGGAATCCAATTGTGAGTATTACTCAAAAGTAGGGTAGACTCATTTTTCTGCTTCAAAAAATTAATTTTCATCTACCCGCATTTTCCAGTCAACCCGCGATCATGGCGCTTGCAAGAGCGTTTAAATATCGGGAGCTCAAAATATTAAATAATTACGGTACATATTCAAGTTAGTGACAGTTTAAGTTTATCACAATTACTTTTAGAGACTAAACGGTCTCACGCGAACGAAGTCGCGACTAAAACCTAGTCATTAAGTGTTACCGAGCCCTCACTACGCTGCCAAACAAACATTTGATAAAATGTAAGTATTAGTAATTATTATTTTTTTATGTGAAATTTGCGGTAGGGTTCAATGTAACGTAACAAATTGTGATGATGAATATGTTTATTGAATTGTACAGAGGTCATTAACGTGTTAAGGGCAATTTTTAGAACGTTGACTTTCAATATTTTTCTTGTTGTCATGTCAAACCAAAGACATTAAACTATAATACGAGCAATAGACGGGACATCACGAAGAAAGTTGTGATCCAAAACTTTTTACCACTAGGTAAAAAGTCTCTCAGTCTAGTAGTCGCGTTGCTATGCAACGCTTAGATAGCGCTACCTGACGTACGACATCAACAATTTTGTATGACAATTTTCCCAATGCCCGCTCTATAGATTGTTTTAAATCCCTTTGTGTCAAACAAAAGATAATAATGACAAGAAAAATAATATACTGTTAGTTTCTACATATTTGAGTGTTTTTATGTGGTATCGCGAGGTGATTTCCGACTACCGTAAGCGCGAATTTGCGGATAACTAGTCACGGGTAGCTTGCCGGCCGATCAAGGAACAGGTGGCCTATTATAACGTCTTAAAGCGAGAGTAATTCCAGTGTGAGGACAAGGTGGCGCTAGACGGCTTGTATAACTCTGTCTACACTGGAATTATTCTTGCTTTAAGACGTTATTGTAAGCTAAAGTCCGGTCAGAAAGCAGGAGGAATTTCGTGCATTGACCTATTATTACCTTTCTCTTTCCCTCCCGAGTAAATATAATGAGTCTCGATTGCACGGATGGCGGTCATTGCATCTGCCATAACATGTGTCATATCATTTTACCTCATTATATTTACGCGGGAGTGACAGAGACAGGTTTATTAGGTCTATGTACGAAATTCTTACTGCTTTCTGACCGGACTTTACCTGGACCCAGTTGACACACAGTGTGTCTTGTACCACACACATCGCTTACGTCAAGGATCTGTCAGCTAACGTATCAGGGTTCCTTTGAATCGTGATTCCATTATATTGTTACAAGTATAGTACAACCCGAATTGATTGTCAAAATTCTAAATTAACGCGAGCAAAGTTACGGGTAAAAGCTAGTGTTAAGTAATATAAATTCATCGACATTTTGCTGTTTGAAATTAGTGATATGTGTGTAGGTGGTTGTTCTGATGTACAGTCACGAGCATCTAATATTATGATATTAATTCTTAACTAAAATAGAAACTTTTTATCTTTTCTTTTTTTAAACTGTAGGATATTAGCGGGTATATTAATGGAAATAAAAACCTATTTCGTAGGACGACAATTACTTTTATAATTACTGACACGAATACTAATATTTATTTTATTATCTTATACTATGTAGTAAATATGAATGTGATAGTTATAAATGTAATAACCTACGACATTCTCCACATCATTCTGGTAAAACAGTTTTATTTGTAAATATTTGTATTAAAAATTAATTATTTGCATTTATTTGGTCTGATATAAACAAATCATAACAAACCTTTATCTCATTTTAGATTAAATTTCATACATTACATTTACTTAATTCCGTCCAACTTTTCATTTAATTTACGTTCGCGACTGTACTTGTATATTAATAAAATAAAATCAACAGCTCTAAATTGGATCAATATCGTTGTCTAGGGGATGAATGACGATATAAGATTGCGTACGTATATATATGAGCTTTAAGTACATACTTGATAATTCTGGATATCGAGAAATGTTTGTTTTCGTATTCTCAGAAACCTTTGAGAATATTTGCTAAAGGTTATAAGGAAGATTTCGAGTTTTTGTCTGACATACAAAAGAGACTAAAAAAAGGAATTATTTTTAGAAAAATATAAGGTTTAGGACGTCTTTTGAATGGGCTGAAAGTTTAAACAAATAGGGGAACAAATATAATTTTGTTAAATATAATGTTATCTTCATTCTAAAAATAAAGTTAGTTAGGCAAAATTATTCATATTGAGAAATTTTGAATCCCTCATTACTGATCATACCTAAAAACCTGGCACTCAGTTCGTCCGGCTCGCAAAATTCAGAATTTAAAATGCTCTAAACTTTTATGCATTGATGCACTGTTATTTTTGAGTGAATAAAAACATAATTAAAATCATCATTAAAATATTAAAAGATAGACAATCTAGAATCTACATAATTATTTAATTTGAGAGTGTAAATTTGTCAGTTCAGTAATTAATAAATAAGCCTGTAAAATCCCCACTCCTGGGTTTTAAACGCCCTCCTTGTGGGAGGTTCGTGTCCCAAGTGTGTCCCTGTTTCAATATTTTTGTTATAACACATGAATGGACTTTCCACAATGTTTTCCTTTACCCTTATTTCACTCACTCGAACAAAGTTCTAGACAAAAAACTAAAACATATTTGGAACGGAATAAATGTCTCAGGACTTAATAAATGTCGAACGTTTCTTGTTGGAAGCAAATAGACTTTTAATCATTAAGCGAAAATAGAAGTGAAATACTCTTTAAAAGACGTCAATAAGGAGCAAAATCGATAGGTCCATTTTTTTATCTAGAAAAGTCTAAAATTAAATCACCTGAAAATTCTTTTTAATTAAGCTTTTGCGGGTCGTGACTTTTAATACCTAGATGCGTTAATTAAAATAGCTTGTTTTTAGAAAGTGTACCTATATGTTCCTAAAGTTGCGAATTGCGATGTAAAAAATACCACTTGAGTTATTTTGGTCTCGGCCGCCATGCGAGGCTTCCGAGCGAGGTACGGTTTTGTGGACGGCGAGCAATACGTAGCTCACCGTCCGATAAGGATGAGTTCCGGATCGATGTCATACGTTCCACCCTCGTCTCTATCAACATAAATGTCAAGGTCCAAATGTATGCCAGCGTTTCGGAAATGTTCTCAAAAGCTACCGCAGCCCAGGAACGGAACAATTGAAGAGGTCGGATTTAAGTCAATAAGACTCGGACACTCTGCTCCATCCAGAAAATCATTAGTGATTTGATTTTTCAATTAATTTTATTTCAAAAATAAAAGCAATAAGTACCGCATTTTAATCAGTACCCGCATTCTATTCCATAGCGTATAATGTGCCCAATAACAAGAAATCAATTGAGATGAATCAGCGCAAAAAGGAACAGATAACTTGGTAAATAACAATTAGCAGATAAATAAGTTTCATCCACGGAATGCGTCCTTGTGCAAGATCATCCATTATCAAATCAAACGCAGTTACAGTATTACTTACGATCAAAGAATCCTTTGTCAACACAGCTTAAATGTCCCACGAGCACTGATTTGTTACGGATGAGAAAGAATAATGGAGTGCTCAGTTTTAATCGCAAAGCATTTTGCTACACGATAACTTTTACTAATGGTTTACATAAGTGGACGTTAGTCCAGAGGAGAGAGAGAGAGAGAGCAGAATTTCCCATTTCTTTATTTAATGCTAACGGCATTACTCAATAAAGAAATGGGAAATTAGTAACTTGGTTTTAATTATTTAAATCAATGACAAATGAGCCTGCATGGTGATTTGACATGGTGTATTTTTTCAGGCCCTCTTTTTGCCCTATGCAAAAATAGGACCTTTGTCAATACAGAAAATATTATAGACCGATGATAACTCCATCATTTCATTATTTACTTAAGAAATTATTAAGTTATGATTTCTATAAATAATTCCCATTATATTATATTGATTTTGGCACCTTCGACCCATACATACTTATCACGGGACAGGCGTCTAAACCTTCTCAATCTTAGTAACCTTATACAGACCAGACAGAATTGCATAAGGATCAGGTAGGTATTCTACTGTTATGCTAGGATATATTAATTTAATCATTTTTCACACAGAACGAATTACTATTACCTACTACCGTTGCTACTGCTCATATAATGTAAAATGTAGATAGAAAAAAATTTACCATACATGAGCATTCCATTTTATACCTATTCAACGTCACATGATCGATCAAAGCACTCATCAGTCACGGCCCCCTGTTGACTTGAATATATTTACTTTATCCAGCAGTTTTTCCTTTTCGTCACAGTTCCTGTTTGACTTCTGATTGCGTCATAACCATCTTAGTAGAAGCTACTGTTATCCCATTATAAGAGAAGCAGGCTAAAATGTGGGTCAGTTCTGTCATTAATTTGTATAGAGTTGTTTTGCTTTACAGACGTTCAGGCGGTTGTCACACCGCTAGCGGGTAACAGGTAGCGAGTAGAACAGCGATATTTTAGTCACTGCGAGTGTGTGTTAGATTACTTTCTTAACTCGGCCACATGCGCTACACTGTACAATACGTGCCACGAAAGATGAGACTTGATGCACCACGTGTTTTGATATGCAGTAGACGATTTAAAGGTCTCGGTATGAGGTCGCAGGTGGGAAGTGACCGGGCATAGGTAACCACACAAATTATAAATAACTATAAAATACATGACTGTACCTGCGCAAGCTCCCCACTACTAACTGACTGGACTGACCTGTTGATCTAGTGGTTAGTAACCCTGACTGCTATACCGGGGGTCGTGGGTTCGATTCCCACCCAGAACAAATTTTTGTGTGATGGGCACGATCATTGTTCTGTGTCTGGGTGTAATTTATCTATAACAAGTATGACTGTGTTTATAAATATCTATGTATGTTTATCAGTTGTCTAGTACCGATAACACAAGCTCTGCTTAGCTTGGGACTAGATGGCGTTGTGTGATAGTTGTGGTATATTACTAACTCGTCAAGTCTCATCTTTCGTGGCGCGTACTATACATGGTTAGTCTTTCGTGACTAATGATCGCCGAGCGAGCATCGCTAAAAGAATATGACTTTGCAAGTTATGTCTCTCAGCAATAATCTAACGGAGCCACACTAACTATAAATACACCTATGCGTTTATTTTTTAATCGACTTTGAAAATAGAAGGCGGTTCTTAATTTGCTGGAATCTTTTTTTTTTTGTTAATACGATATTTAATTATTATATCTATTATATGAAAATCAATTGCTGTTTGTTACTCTCGCTAAAACTCTTTACGCTAAAATTGTGGTTTTGAATTATTTTGGGAAGTCCTGGGAAGGTTTAAAAGCTTTTTTTTTAATTGTTTCTGAGGTGAACTAAGTTTGCCGGGTCAGCTATTCTTTTATAATTATCTTGAGTGGAAAAATAGCCCACTGTAAATCGCTTCCTCGCCTGCGATGGGACAACCACCTTAAGAGGCCAGTTTTGAGGTAGGTATCATAAATCAGGTAGATTTGAATGTAGAAGTGACACTTATGGAGCATTTACACTTAATGATAAATGATGTTTATTTCTGTAAGTGACTGACAAACACATGTAGGGTTCACTAACAATCACGCGACTAGCTAAATGAGGTCTGTATTTCATATTATTACTACTCTGGAATGAAACAACTGTCACATTTCTGAAATTTCCATCATAACATTATTATTTGAGTAGGATGTCACTTTTCCAGGCCTTAGCCTCTTCGTACACTAGGTGACGCAAGTCTCAGATACCTTACGACTTTGATAACCAGGCGACTATAGCAATTTAACTTCATAGAGGACATACACTGGCACACGTCAATGGATGTCAAAGTCGTAAGGTATCGGAGACTTTAAGTCGCCTAGTGTACGAAGGGGGTCTAATGAGCTGTGACCTTTACTCGTTTTATTTCCAGATTTTTCGTTTCTGCTTGTTCGTCACCTTTACTGTACAAAATAAAAATACATACTGCGTTAAACCCAAGAAATTGAATAATACCCCGTATTTTCTATTGTTACTTAATGTTCAAAGGGTTAAGACTCTTATCCCGGTTGTATCGTTTATAAAAAGAACATAAAATCCCTCTTCAAAACATCCACAACAAATCCTTTTAACCCGTTGACAGCCATCAAAAGAGGATTTTCTAAAAACAAGCTGTCAATCCACGATGATACCCGAGCGGCCCCGATTGTATCCGAACGGATTTAGACTCACTTACGCAAATATCCTACACGACCATCCTCGTGTAAGGGTTCTCGCTCACAGCGACTTATTGTAGTGTTGTAGAAAACGCAATCAAAAAAGAGTTTTCATGGAGTTTCATGTCCGTTCTTCTCCATAGACACTTTTGAATGGTCACCTACAGTACTGTCACCGTTGTCATGTTTTATGACAGGGATTTTAACACCATTAGGTACTATTTAAGTTTTTTTTTATCATTAGACCTACTTACTAGAAGTGCCTCTAGATGGCCTACTTGAAATAAATGATTCGATTTTGATTGTGACGTACTTGATGATCACTAGTTGCCGACTTTTCTTCTACGATCTTGTGGACAAAGTGGAATAAGCCGTCTAAAACGGCCCATTTAAGCAATATTCCAATGATTGACTTCGTGGATTTCCAACAACGTCAATGTCTATTCAATGTCATTAGTGAATACCGAAATAGCCAATGACGTTGCTTTAAGCACGAAGTACGAGTTAATTATTTGGGATATTGGTAAGGTGCCGTTGAAAGCCCTCAGCAAAGGTGTTCTATCAACAACACACTGCAAAAAGTCGCGGTGGACGAGGGCCTTAAGGACGGGTATATCGTAAATTTACATTAAGAGTAAATGCCTGGAGCGAGCGCCATTTAATGTGTTACTATACCAAAAAAAGCAATTTTTGCAGTCATTTTAGAATAACAGTAATCCGCATAGATTACTATTTATTGGTGATAAAACCACTTAATACCTTTTTTGTCGTAATTTAACAGAATTATCCTATTAGACAAGCGCTATCTCATAATGAAATGGTTTATGCATCCACTTTGGCTCTATATGGATATGGATGCATACCCTAGGTATCACAGTTATGTCTTCATTTTTTTTTGTTTATATAAATAAATATATTTCGAGTGACTGCGAATCAGAACGTTAACAAAATAACATATTAATTCGAATTTAAAAATCCTAATGAAAAGCGTCCAGAACTCAAAGAAATCAGTCAAAAAAATCCAATTACTTAAGGAAATGTCAGTTTCATTAAGTTTTCCTCATTTTTTTTTCCTTACCTGCTTTCATGATGATAAAATCAACTGTTACTAACAACCGCTGCTGTTTATATTATTATATCATTTTTATAGTAATTTCTATCTTTTATTCAAGAAATTTCTCCTTAAGATGGATGGATGGTAACTCGTACCACTCGTACCTACATTATTTTGACATAAATGTACCAATATTTAATATCCAAACCAAAATTATGTTATTAAATAACAAATATATACAGTTCACCCACGATTCCCTGAAATGAAATTAATAATTCAAATGAATGTTTAAACGTGCTTATTAAATACATAACAAACATTAAGAAATTCCGTTTACACGTACATGTATTTACTTTCATAAAGGTACATTTACTTACATATAAGGTACTTGTAGGTAGATAATTATAATCTTGTAAATTAATATAATGTACCAATTATACAGAGTGTTTCTTCTAAATGGGCCAAAAGGGAGAAATCCATATCCATAAGAGATACGGGAAAACTTTCTTAGGAAACTTTAGCTCTTTTTTGATGTTGACAATTTTGGCGTTTTTATTTTTTTGGTCAAGTGTGAGCTGTCCACAAAAATGAGTGAAATTGAGCAAAATTTTTTTGAATGCCGTTCGATTCTGTTTTATGTAAGGATCATTTCATTGTATCGAAAGAAAAAAATCGGGACGGCGGAAGTTGGTCAAATTTAGCAAAATATTTTTTCATACAATTTTTATGAAAGAAAAAATTACCAATTTTTTTTATGATGTTTTTTAATTTAGTGTCATGTAAGGATCATTTCATTGTATGGGAAGGAAAATGTCCGGGCAACAGAAATGGGTGAAATCTAATGAAACACTGAGTACTACTAACACGTTTTTATGCTGTAAGAAGAAACATTACTGTACTTTTCACTAACTTCCATTGTCCAGACATTTTCCTTCTCATACAATGAAATGATCCTGACATGACACTTAATCAAAAAACATCATAAAAAAATTGGTGATTTTTTCGTTCATACAATTTGTATGAAACAATATTTTGCTAAATTTGACCAACTTCCGCCGTCCCGATTTTTTTCTTTCGATACAATGAAATGATCCTTACATGAAACAGAATCGAACGGCATTCAAAAAAATTTTGCTCAATTTCACTCATTTTTGTGGACAGCTCACACTTGACCAAAAAAATAAAAACGCCAAAATTGTTAACATCAAAAAAGAGCTAAAGTTTCCTAAGAAAGTTATCCCGTATCTCTTATGGATAAGGTTTTCTCCCTTTTGGCCAATTTAAAAGAAACACCCTGTATACATACAATCTTTACAGTATAAAACAAAGTCGCTTATGTATGTCTGTTCACGCGTAACTTAATTATAATTATATAAGCTATTATATAATTTTTAATTATGAAAGGAAGGTTTCGTCTGTCTGTATATAATTATTTCCGAGTATTGTTTGAATCCGAAAAGTTTCCGGCTATGAAAGTAAATAAAGCAAAAATATTAAACTTTAATACCAAACATATTTCCTTCCACACTTATCAAGATCCATCCATATTATAAGTGTTATGAAGAAAAATGGACTTTCTGTGTATATCCATTAGTTGGTTATTACATCAAATCATAACTTTCACCTTTCTCAAACTTGTAATATTGTTAGTAAAGTTTGGAGGGGCTTGACCTTTATTAAATAAAAACCTTTATAAAATAAAAAGGAAAGTAATAATGCGTTTATGAATTAAATAATGCTTTTTTTGTCACTCACGTCCATAGTCCATAGTCTCGCGTCAGGTAACAGTCGCGCATCAGACGACAGTCACGCGTCAGACGATAGTCGTGCGTCAGACGATATTCGAGCGTTAGACAACAATCGCGTGTCAGGGGACAGTCACACGTCAGGCGATAATCGAGCGTCAGGCGACAGTCAGGCGTTAGACGAAAGGCGCGCGTCAGGCGACAGTCACGCGTCAGACAGCAGTCGCGCACCAGACGACAGTCGTGCGAAGCTGCTGTCGCATTGCTAACGTCCTAATGTGAAGGCGGCTTAATCTGTAAATTAATACTGTAGAAAAAACAAAACATCTTATTTGGTATTTTAGCTTCTTTTGGCAACTTTTCAATAGCCAAAATCCATTATAAATAAAGAAAAAAATTAAAAGGATCCTGAATGGGTTGCCAAATAGCAGATAAAGATAGAACTTATGTCTTATTTTCTGACATACTTTTATTTATTTAAATTCAAAGTTATAACGTTTTTAGAGGCTCTGTTGTCAAAGACTGTACCTCTATAATCGAATTGACTTCTTATGACTAGGTCAACTGGCGTATTTAATTTATTTATTTTAGTTTATCATATTTAATTTCTGTGATATATTAATAAAATTATTATATTCTATCGGACTTATTCCTTTAATAATAACAATTATTATATAAACAACGTTGTCACGTATTAATGATTGTAGAATAAACATTTATTTTTAAAGTTGCACCACACTATGAATTTCTCTAGTATGTGAGTTTATGTGCTATATATGCTTGTGTGTGTAAATGCATCCACAAGGATGCATTTGCAAACATATAAACTCACATTCATAAACGCCCAGACCCGAAACTTAATTACTAATAGATCATACAAATATTTCTAGCGTGCGGGAATCGAACCCGCGACACGCAGCGCAGCAATCCAATCGCTCAGCCACCGCGCTAGCTGTGCCGTCAAAATATTATTTGACTAAAGAAACACCTCTAAAGTTAAATCCCTCTTCTTATCTTATCTAAGCCACCTAAAACCACTTAGTCAAAGTCTGATAAGTTAGGCAAGGCAAACAACAACTTAACCTGCTTTGCCACCATTTGATGGCAAATGCAGTTTAGAACTCATGATAAGAAAGTTTCTGATATGACGTTTAGTTTATCCAGTTACGGCAAACTTCTCGGCGGGATCCGCACTGAATGAACAGAGCAAAACGTATATTCGAATGACTACATTTAAAAAAAAAAATAATGGGCTTTATACTACAGTGCTAGAGTGGAGACCACGGACTAGCAAGCGCAGCGTAGGACGTCCACCAACAAGGTGGACAGACGACCTTATGAAGGTCGCCGGAAGACGCTGGATGCAGGTCGCTTCCAACCAGTACATGTGGAGATCAAAAGGGGAGGCCTATGTTCAGCAGTGGACGTCCTATGGCTGAGATGATGATGATGATACTAAACGAAACTGAACAACCTACCACAAATATTTTTTTCAGGAAATGAAAAAAAGAATCGACCTCACCATACAAAATTATAAAGTTAATTGGACAGTTTGTATGGAGAGGTGTATTTTTTTTCATTTCCTGAAATTTTTTTTTTAGTTTCGTCTAGTGAGCAAGCCCTGAAAGTTTATGAAGGGCTGTCCCTTACACCCTGTATATTTTATTGATTCATTATCTAATTGAAATTATTTGTGAATCTTATTTTCACCAAAAGTTTCCAACTTGTTAATACGATTCAAAAAGTGTAAATCGCTGCTCGTATAGGGCTTTGGAATATAATACAGAATTAATTAATTAAGAAATGTTAACAGTGCTGATTACTTTCTGATCAAGCAATGCATAATGTTTAGTTATACATATTTAAAAAAACAAAGTCCTAAATTAGAGTAAGTGTGACGTGGAAAATATAAAAATACTTTTATAAAAGTACTATGTACAAAATCACAAAACTAATCAAAATAGTAATCTAGAAAGACAACATCGTTAACTATGAAATAAGAAACTTAAACATAACAAGATAATAGTAATAAAACCACCAACAAAAATTACAGAGAGCAAACAAAATCCTCTGAAAATCACAATTTTTGAAGCTTATAAACGTCAACAGGAGAATATCAAATTTTGTTGGTCTTTATCTTTCGTTGCCCGCTAAAAAAGAAAAATAATAATTCTTAAAAAGAGCATGATAAAAGGGAAACTATGTCTGGTTTATTAATTTACCAGCTACGAAGTTATAAGGTTTCAATCTCCGGCACCGTAGGCGCGGGCAAATGGGCGACTCGCTGTCCAACCATGGACCATGCCCGGATCGACGGCGCGTTGTGTTCCACGCGCGCTTGAAATAGTGTCAGCATAATTACGGGGCCCCCTATAGAGGGCCAAAGCCTGCTTTGGTCGCGGGACTTACCGAATTACCGTGACACTAATGCGATCTAAAAAGAGTGTCCATGGAGTTTCTTGCCCGTTCTTCTCCATAGAGATCTACTTCTTGGAACGGGCATCTACGGTACTTTCACAGTTTTTATGTCGTGTGACTGGGACTGTAGCAACATAACTATTTTTGAACTGTTTTTATTTATTTAACGTAACTATTTTTGAAATGTTTTTGTCTTTTGTCATTTCAAAAGTGCTATAACTGGCCTACTTTAAATAAATGCTATGATTTGCTTTGACTAGAGCGTAAAAGGCTATTGAAGGACACCGTGGATTTTAGTCAGTACAAGTCCGACAGTCCCTCCCGTTCTGCCCTAGGTGGGAGGACTCATTTGATGAATTAACCACGATAAATAAAAAGTTGCAATAAACTTGCAATGAACATTCTTGCTGACATTTCCATATTATTTCATCATCCCGCGCTAAGACACAGTGATCAGGCCGTTATAGCACAGTCGTGTCTGCAAACTATAACCAACAATTTCTAGTACACGTGGCAGAGTGGCGGCCTGTAGAATACTAATTTACTTATCAAGTTGAACACCGACCTCACACCATCATGACCTGGCGTTATTTCCCTAGTGCTTTTGTAAGCTCGATTTCCCTAGCAGAATCTATTAATTTATCTAGGTTACTCCATTTGCACTAGGAAGCTTCGTTTGGGTGGCTTGTCTTGGCTTGTTGACGCTGACTTGTAACATCCGGGGGAATTTCTTCCTGTATGCTGGGTGCGTTTACAAATATAGAAACTCACATACACAAACACCTAGACCCGGAACAGCTTCTTGCAGATCATACAAATATTTTTTCCGTGCGGGGTTTGAACCCCCGACATGCTGCGCAGCAGTCTATTCCTCAGCCATTGTTCCAACCGTAATGTCAGTCAAATACTAGTATCTAAGCATGAATCCCGTTGTTTTGCCCGTAGTTTCGTGTATGTCATATTCTTTATCACTTACGGACATAAGCTAGTGGAACGAACTAAGAATTGGTGACAACATGACTGAACAGACCTAAATCTCGATGTGTTGTAAAATTTTGAATTGAGAACCAAACAAAAAAAAAGTCCCAAATCTTTGAGTATTACCTACAAGGTGTAGGTTCTACTTTCCTTATACTTTCTTTGAGCTAGGAGAGGACCCCCAGGTTTTGGCAATGGTTTGACGCGAGGAGGCACGGGAAGCAGTCATCTCCTTCAGTGATGTAGGAGGTGAATTATTGTGTGAAGGAGACGGAATCCTCCTCCTTCTCATAGCTCGTCTGTCAAAATCTCTATTGCTGGGTGTCTTAATTTATTACTAATTGAATGGCTACTGGGTGGAAAAAAACATCGTTACACATAGACACGACGTATTTTTCCATTTTTTTTAGGGACAAACAGACAAAAAAACAACATGGAGACAATATTGATTCATGACAAATAAATGTCTCCCACGATATTTGCCTCCACCACAACGCCATTGAAAGAGACAAAATATTTATATACTCTGATAAAATCAACTGAACTAACAGATGGTATCAAGTAACCTCGAGTTTGCTTTACTATTACTTTCTTTAGTAAGCCATTTTCTTTATTGACTCACACTTTGTCACCCTCGTCACCCAAAGAGTGTGGGCACAACGATATATGAATCTTTATAACACCAGTGTAATCTGACCTGGCATTCTATGACCAATCTATTTAATGAGAGATCAACTTAAACTCGACATTTTACAACACATGTCCAGTTTCATTTGAACTGTCATTGTACAGGTTTTTTGTTCAATGTGAGGTCAGTTTGTAATGGATGTGTATGGGCTGACTAGTCATATTCACAAAGGGTATCGCCTAAAGCAATGTTTGATAGCAAGTAATATTGACATTTCTATTCGAATATATCCGTTTGGCTTGATAAAATGCTTGCTGAGCCGTTTCGAGTGATCCTTGATTTAATGGTAAATTACCGTCACATATCTTCTGCGTTCGTGATTTGTTTTTTGGAACATGTAAATAGGGTCAAGACACACCGAGATGCGAAGGCGCCCATATTTCAGTAGAACTATTCAAAACCAAACTATATTTAGCATACGAAAAGATACAGTATAAAGATACAGTATCGTCGTATAGTCGGGTTTTATGTGTGTATGCTGACCCTAAATATGGCTTTAAGGGAAAAACTACATTAAGACCCGCAGATAAAGTTCATTTTAATTTTAGAACTCCAATTAAGACTTCTACAATTAATATCACATTTCAGCCACATCATTATAAACAATATACTTCAATGAATTTCACAATTGAACCTTTGTCATTCCAATCATATCAATGGTATCCCAGAAGGACACCGTGGATTTTAGTCAATACAAGTCTGACAGTACCTCCTGCCCTGCGTAGGAAAACTCATTTGATCATTGTAACACGTTTAAAATCGTGTCAGTGTTCTATTTATCTATATCATTCAGACATATAGACGGTAGCGAATGAAGCCGCTACCAATAGTAAATGTAATAATATTTATTAAATAGCATACAATGACTTGGCCTTTTTTTCTTCTGCCTGTCTTCATCCATTGTAACTTGAGAATGGCGAGAAACGTGTTTTCTTTCCCATCAGCCATCACATTACCATATTTACCCCTTTTTTACTCAAGTGTCTTTCAAACGAAGATAAGATGATAGCGGCGAGAGTTAGGGCTTAGACTCGAGTCACTGTGATCATGAGTTTTATTGAAAAAAATAGCCGCAGGGTACCTTCCGCGGGAAACGGCCCATGGCAACGGAGGACGGAGGTCGCGAGGCCGATATACAGCCACCGTGAGCACGGGTATGAGGACGGTGGGTACTCGTCGATCATGGACCATGCCCAGGTCGTGAGCGCGACGTGTTCCACGCACGTCTCAAAGAGCTGTCTGTGATCTGCCGGGTCCCCACAGAAAGCCAAACGCCTGTGATCGTGACCCTGGATCGTAAAGGGCTACTGAAGGAACTCCGTAGATTTTAGTCTGGCAGTTCCTTCAGCTTCAACTAGGGCGGGAGTTCTCATTTGCTGATTTTGCCACCTAAATAAAGGCTAACTTCATACACTGCAAATCTCAAGCGTTACCTAAAACAAGTTTCAACCAATCAAATGGCTGGAATCTAATTTAAAATAATGCTAGTAAAAGAAATAAAGGCATAAACTGTTACTGTAACTGCAACATCCAAGTTTATACAAAAAAATAACTGCCATTTTCTCTATGAAAATTCGTACATCCGCCGCCAAATATGGCGGTGTGTAAACTCGAACTGGGCTTTTTACGCGTCAAGTAAAAGGCTTTTTATTGCACATAAAATTATTTTCGTATGGAGCGCCCCGCTTCTGTGGCCCGAGTAATGTAATTGTTGTAAGTGATAGGAAGTAGCGATTTTAAAGTTAAGTCTAGTCACAACTCATAAGAATGATGTATTTGACCATTAAAAGCATTTCCCTTTACAAGCTTTTATATGTATACTTTCACCTGTCCCATTGTCTGTAACCAAATCTTGCAAGTTAAATTTGATCTACTTCCCTGTTTCCGATTTAGCTGAAATTTTGCACGTATATTTACATCATGTATCTGATGATGCAGCTGGAAGGTGGCCATAGGAACTCTGTATTCAAACGCCGCAAACCCATTATATTTAGAGTCGTTTGACTCGTCTTTATGAGTACCTACTTTGTCTATCGTAACTATTTTTTTTTACAATAAAAGTTTGTTTTTAAAAGAACATAGTTTTTAAATGACTAACTTGTTTTAAATTAGGATGCACTTCTAGAACGTCAATAGTAAGACACAGTTCCACAAAACTACCGCCTTCAAAGTAAGTAGTTATTTTGGAATATAAAATTCGACAACGATTTAGGAAAAAAAAACAACTTGCGTGTGTGTGTGCTAATCGGTATACCTCAGCAAAACCCTTCGGGGGACGTGATGATTATGTTGCGTTATATAAGAAAAAAAAAATATTAACAAAGAAAGTTATTTTAAATGTTAATGGTTAGTGTCACTCTTTACCTAACTTCATAATGTTGCATGCTACGTTTCAGCCTACCCATATTTTGTATTTAACACCTTTGTAAACCATTTTTTACGACAATAAATTATAATCCTTATTTTAACACCTATCTCTTTTAACTTGCACTACAGCTCGACATGTCACGATATTGAATTCTTTTCGTAAAATGAGTGAGAGTAGACATCCGTACATTCGTACTGTTCAAATTTACTGGATTAATATTTACTGATGAAATAAACCCATGAAATGAACCCATTACAAGCGCTTCTTAAGAAGAAATGTGCCGTATTTTTTTTATAAAAATCATCGAATCCCTGGCCGTTGAGAAGTGATGGCCGAGTGGTATCTGCCAATACTGACGAGTTGTAGGTTTTGGGTTCAAACCTAGACAGTACTTTGTGTAATTTATTTCATCACCATTGATCTCAAACCGGTGAAGGAAAACATGGTGATCAAAAATTCGAAAACATGTGAAATCCACCAACACGCACTAGGCCCGCGTGGTAGATTATGTCCCACTCCCTCAGTCCCTGTGTCCTAGCAGTGGGAACATTTAAAGGCTGATGATGATGAGTCCGGGACCCAGGGTCGAGCGAAAGTGACAGTTAAACTCTTGATAACAGACAGTATCCCTGTTTTATGTCATGTCTTTTACATCCCAGACATATCCTATTTAGACCCGTCAAAGCCCACCGTCAAGGAACCGGGCGTGATTCTTGATCGAACGGCAAGTTACTCACATCCCCATTACTCGCCGAGAACGAGATGGCGCTAGACAACTTGTATAGTTCTGTCTCTTTCCTATACTGGGCATTCTTACCCTCGCTCATGGTAGACCATCTGAGAACTTAACCCAGGACCTCATGCGTAATAGTTTCGTTTGAAACTACATACTACCAATGAAAACGTAGACATTATTTTAAAGTCAAATGTTTTTGCCTTTCTAAGCATTTCGTACCAATAAGACCCTAAGATTACAAATTCTTTGAAACACTAAATTTGTATAGAATTATCATTTTCTGTGAAAATTACAGATTCTCCTTTAGAATTAAATCTTAGTTTTCAGACGAAATTGTCTTTAAATTAATAGTTGCTGAAAACTGTCTTCATAGAATTGTTACTAAAATTAATTTACCAAAGAAAAGCAGTGGTTTTAAATAAAATTGAAATAATTATCTAAAGGAAAATCTTTGAGGGATTTCTCAGTAACAAGTATGGAATCAGAGCCGTTATCACGAGTTTTCAGAATTTTACTTTACAGCGTCTTTCCAGTATTTACAGCGTTTCTTGTATGGAAAAATGGAACAGCGCCTCTGGTGTACGAAGAAGGAACTTTTTTTTTCCTTTAAATTAATGTCAAAGTTCCAGTTTACTTTACTTCACAATAACTTAAAATGATAAGGCCTCTGTGGAATTATCACACTGAATTTAATTTACAACGTACTTGATATAATTATAATATGGAAAATGAAAAAGCACCTCTTGTACGAAAGAGGAACTATTTAACATACATCAACTCACGAGTTCTTTTAATGAGGGTGGTAGGCAGAAAATACAGAGCACCTGCAAAGATCCTTACATACTGCTTTCCTCTTAAGAAACTATTTTATTCTAATAAATTAATCTCGAAGTTCTTGCACACGTTGCGAAACGCACCACAACGGCTCTAGAAAGGGTCAATTTTGCAGTAGGTAACCATTTTATGAAATATAAGAATTACTATAAATCTTGCTGGGAATGCACAAAATGGATCAATTTTAGTAAAACTACTGAAAGCAGCTGTTTTAGACCCTACACTTTTTAATTATTTTCTATTTTGTTGAAATAAGAACCAAAATCAATTAAAACACAATTGTGTAGTCGTGATGTTCTTAATAAATTAATTGATAAATTATTTAGATGGTGGTTTGTTTCATAGCCATCATCAAAATTCGCGGCTAGGTGCCTACACCTAATTCGTGGTAAACACAGCAATCCATATGTAAATTGCGACTGAGAGAATCGTTGCGGAGACCACAAACAGCAATCTGGCAGCCCTTAAAATCCTCGGTGATCCTTCAATAGCCCTTTACGTTCCAGGGTCACGGTTACTTCATGAGACAGTCCCGTGATCCCATCTCTCATTAACCAAAATCAGAATTCCATACATGACGTGACTATTAATTAAGTTACCTAACAAGGATCGCCTTTGAAGCCGAGCAGTGATCTAGCAACAACTCACTACCGCATACATCCAGTGGCGTGAAGTGAGTTGCAATAGGTCAATAATACCGTAGTTATCCACAAATCAAAGCAGCTTCCCTGGCTGGTTGGAGTTTCGTATAATATAGGGGTCTAAACAGGCCGCTATATATCTGCTCATAGTCGGAGGACTGATTGCAAGAAATACAAATTATAAAAAAAAACTATAGAAATATAAAAATACTAAATTAAACTATTATATGGCATCGAAAAATTCCTCCTCAACGCTCTCGGCTGGTAATGTGTCCAAGTGACTGGCGGCGTTGCCTCTTTGTATGGCAATACTTAGCCTCTGGCCAGGATAAAAGCCAGATCTTGGGTCACGCGAACCGTTAACAAGTTTTTTAGAAATGTCTCTGTAGAGGCTGTGAGCACTCGGATCCCATGGCCCTATAGTCTCAACCCCAAACGGCTCAAAAATATAGTTACCACGGAGTCAGTTAGTTTACTAGATTACAATATAAATCTAAACTGGGTATTTCAATGTTAAAACTTTTCAATTTTAAACTTTTTAACTCTTTCATCCTATTGTAAAAAACCGGTTTATTCATTAATTTTCACAACAGCCAAAGCACTTAAAAACTTAACGTTTTAAAATTCTCGACGCAACTTTGTATGTCATGAAAAAAAAATTCAATCTGTAACTAATGGAATTCCATGGACGCCATCGAAAGTTAATTAAAAGGGGTATGGTTGGACTTGTGTAGGAAAGAAGCTGTATATTTAATCTTTTTTTATATAAATAATTGAACATAGCTTTAATCCTTGTCGTGGGGCATGATGGAACTATTGAATGCTGCGATCATCTCAGATGATTCTGTTTCTTAAAAGGTGAATAGATCCACCTATTGCCAATTCACACATAAGTTACTTTTTAGACCTTGTCAGACTCTATATGTTACGCTGTAAACTTTGCTTAAGCTCAACTTGGAAAACAAATCGATAAATTCAAAGATAGACACTGCCAAAAATCAAGCAAAAAGCTCTGGTACAACAAATCAAGCAAAAAGCTCTGGTACAACAAATCAAGCAAAAAGCTCTGGTAAAAAAAATCAAGCAAAAAGCTATGGTACAACAAATCAAGCAAAAAGCTCTGGTACAAAAAATCAAGCAAAACGTAACTTTAGCAGCGAAAATTTTACTATGCAGGCACAGTTGTACTGTCTTAGTCTTTAAAACAGCCATCCAGGGATAATTGGAATCCTATAAATGATATGTTCCGACTATTTTTTTTCCAAAGCCTGTGGCTTTTCACATGAAAGCTTGTAACATAAGAAGACGTTGTTCCTCATTTTAAGCTGCTCACTTTCATAGTCTTTCTTATTAATATAATACATGGGTAACCTTTTTATATACTCGCATAATAAGGTAACATACATAATTTAAACAAAGAATAAGGAATATTAAAAGAGGTAATTAACGTAGGCGTTATAAAAACAAAATTTTGTATCAAAAAGCCGTATCATTAAAGATTTGGTTCGAGTGACTTCTCGGAAAAAATATATTATGATGTTACATCACCAGTCATGTATTTCTAAAAGGCCGACTTTGTTAGAAATACATGACTGCTGATGTAAAGACTTATGCGGTGCGCACGTTTCAACTGTTTTTTATTTGGTGTGGATATCATATATTTTAATGAGCAGTATGTTACATCGCCAGTCATGTATTTATAAGAAGGCCCACTTTCTTAGAAATAGGTACATGACTGGTGAGGTAAAGACGTACGCACGTTTCAACTGTTTTTTTTTGTGTGGATATCATTATATGTGAGTCCAATACTTACGACCTGAGACAAAATCTTCAAATCTACAATCCCTAACAAGGCTATTCCCATTTTTGTGTCATAAACTGGAACGCAGACGTTAATTTGAAAAAAAAAATCTTCAAAATAGTTTCAAGTTCATACACCAGGGGCACCTTTTAATTTTTCCATACAAAATCGCAGTAAATACTTCAAATACACAGTAAATAAAACAAAGAAATTTTGTGATAAGGCCTTAATTACTAAAATTGAGGAGCTCCATTATATACAAGACTCATTAACTATTTATAAAACGTTCTTTTAAGATAATAACCGACCAAAAAACGAGAGAAATCTACGAGAAAACGTTAGTTCATAATAAAATTTGCTACAAAACGTTCCCAGTTAAATTAATTAATTCAAATGAAACAAAAGGTCCCCAATTCTTGCGAAAATAATCTGTCTAATTAGAAAATTAATGTCAGTCTTTGTTAAAACACAAAGCGTAATAGATGTTTTTCATCACTCTTGAATTTTTTTTTAAAGTAACAACAATTTTGCAAAAATAATTGAGGTAAGTATTCCAAATAGAGTTTTTGTTGGAGCGAGTTTTGAACATAGTTACTATAGGCATAATTATGTTTGTCTTAAATATCGATTGTGATGTTACATTATACTTTGTAAAGTAAACGAAAATGAGGTGCACCTTTCATCCCGAAAAAAGGACTGTTGTCAAATAAAAAACAACAATATTTACTTATTTGATTTCGAGCGGATGGCACTCATGGGCTGCAGCTGAAAATAAGCAGGTCAGGTGACTAACTTTGTGGTGCCATTCAGCATTATGACGAGCTGTTGCCCTTTTGGCATATTTTTTTTTTCTAGTTTTAATTAGGTAGCTTAAAGTTTTAATGCCAAAAAAACTCAAATTGCTTTCTGTCTTGAAATAACAGCCATAAGACTATAGATGAATAAATAGAATGATGAAAACATATAAGCGGCGTCGCAGTCAAAAGCTAGTCTTAGAAAATTTTCAAATGCCCACAGTGCAATATTTTATTTTACAGAATGGTTTGTCTTTCCACAACACAGAATAGTTTTATTTGTTTCAAGTTGAATTCCGGTCTGTTTATGAAACATTTCCTGGAAGCTAAACTTCTCATTTCTTTTAAAATACTTAATTTTCATTGCTGGACTTTGTATTCTCATAGAAAATATAAAATACTTTTATGCAGCCATATTTTTTCAGACTGAATAATTGTGTCCTGAAAGAAAATAAAAAAATAAGATTCTACCATCGCAGCTTACAACTTAAGTCCATACTTATGGAATTAAAAATTGACACAGCAGGCCTTTTTCTTTCATAGTCTTTTAATAATTACTCGCCTTTGTAGCTGTCACCTTCTTTCTAGCCATTATCATCGTACATTTTAATAACTAGTTCTAATCATAACATTCGAGCAAACACTAACCTAAGAGATAATATTACGAACACTTCACAATATAATACTGCACTGTGAACTTCATAACAAATATTAATACAACTTGAAATTCCCAGGTAATAAGATAGTTCTATAAATGTATCTCAACTCAGCAATATCACATCAGCATAACACCTGAATATGCGACTATAAATCAGCTTTACCAACTTCAAGCTCTGAGCATGCAGCGCTTGAGCGCTTCAACTAAGGCCAGGGATAATGCCTTGTTCACAACTTTAGGCGATGCGTAGACGATGCGAATGGTGGCAAATAAAATACGCAGTCGTAACTTGTTTCATTCTCACGACTAGGTACTGACGCTCACTCGCTTTAAAATTTGAATAAAATGGTCCCTCGCCAACGTCGACTTTTTGTAGCGATACTGTCGCGCGTTTACATAGATAAATGTATATTTGCTAGCTGTTTGCCCTTGCTCACACTACAGTCTCGATCGCACTCCGTGATTCAAACGCGCTGCAATAACTCGTTCTTCACTCATGCGGCATCTCCCCTATGATATCCCCCAATGTCGTATGATACGGTCGCGCGTTTTAATTGATACAGTCGCGATTCAGTAGCGCGTTAGTTGTGTTTGTAGCGCGTTACAAATGCGATATTGTAGTAACGTTATACGCGCGTATAAGCTCATCATTCGCTTGTACAGATGCTTCTTTCGGTGTTCCGAAGGAGAGTGAGTGGACGCAGGAACAGCCGTCCCTCACGTCTGATGTGTATACAAGTTTATAAGCACGTCAAAAACTTCATACCCTTTTTGATCTCCGCTTCAGTTCCCCATACTGGACGAGGCTTTACTTGCTCCGACTTGCTCCGCTTCGTACACTTTAGTTCTTCGGTCACAACTGACGCTGTTCTTAGTAAAATTACTTGCTTGTTGAAAGCAGGGTTTCTGAAGTAAGTCGGGATCACTTTAAGTTTTGTGGGGAAGTTCCTTACTTCGAAATAAGTTACTTTTTGAAACTTTATACACTAGTGGGCTAAGCTGTTAAGTTTTGAAGACAATACATTAGATTAATGGATCTTTTTTTTTTTGTATGAGAATCCAACCTCTCGTCAGGGTTATTTAAGCCTCTGAGACCTCCAAATTACTCCGATATGTCTTTGGACTATAATAATAATATACTGTTTATATATGTCCAAGTTTCCGCTCGATGATGTCCAAAATTAACATAGAAAGTATGAATGCATAATAAAGTATAGAAAAAACATATTAGCACTTGGAGTAAAAACGAACTAAAAACATACCTGTTCCTTCCGTTGCCTTTTGCATTTCAGGGTCACAATTACCTTTAAATGATATTTCGTGAGTCGAAGATGGACTGCCTAGGATGTCCAATATAAGTATTACTTCCATACATAATATCTCCTAGGACTTTAACTACGAACCATAAATAAAGTAAAAAAAAAACCCCTGTTACCTCAATAAGACCTGTTTATTCACAGTCCAATGTAAATAAAATTCTAAGAAACCAAAAATGAAATCACCAACTACAAAGAAAAATTTAAGATTACTGCGAAATGCCAGTCAAACCTCATTATTCTGTCGGGAACCCATTTTTCTATCAAAAGTCAGCCCTTATTATTTTTTGGACTGTTTGTTCTTGAAATCGCTCATTGACGTAATTTTATCATTCGATTCAATTCTCTTTATTTTTCTTTTGGATAAAATTCTTTGAATAATGAATGTAATTCAACTAATATTGTGAAGGGGAAAGCAATTTATCTGTGGAAACTTGTAAATGGCCTTCAAATATTTAATAACCAATAAAATTGTTTAAATTAGCTGTAAGTTTCCAGAATAGAATAGATATTAAATTAAATAGTTTGAAAGGAAGGATTTATGGATGATTGTTATTCTTTAACGCAAAAATTACTGTACGGATTCGGATTTAATTTAGTACATAACCGGGATTTACATTTCCATAGGATAATTCCAGTTTCAAGCGGGCAGCTATTATAAAATTATGTTATTTTTTTCGGAATCGTGACCTTACCTGTGACTAAAAAGTTTATCACTAATCCAATAGAGCGAACTTGTTTAAGGTCTTGCAAATGTTACATTACTGAAAAACAAACGAGAGTATTTTAGCAAACATTCTCAAGGTGCATTTCCATTAGACAAGTCTTGCATACAAGTATGACGTCATATTATTACACAAGTTGCTTGAATTAAAAACAAAAACTATAAGTTCAAACTACCTGCCACAGCAACTGCTGGAAACTTGTATACATATAGGTTTGTTCAAGTTGCATGAAATGTGCATCTTTTACAAGTAATTTGTAGGATGAAAACGCGGCCTAATGAACGTTTGTACGAGCTTTTGCCGAGCCGACTGTCAAGGCTGAATTCTACATCAAACAAAAAAAAATCGATCATCGACTAGAGCATTCGCTAGAAAGATGGAGAAAATGTTCGTAGTGATGTTTGGCTTTATGCTCTGCTCTGTTCGTTGCTCAGTTTCAGAAACCTGATGTTCTGTTACATGTCATCTATCAACTTTCGCTGAAACATAGCTGAGTTACGCTTCATCCTTTATTCTGTGTTTGCTTCAAGATTTGCTCACATATCCAAGTGTGAAAGAAATCCTTTGCTTTACTTTCAAGTAAAAGCGTTTTGTTGCACGATACAGATCCGGCACTTTGTCTTCATTTGTGGGCTAACTGCTAGCGATAGTAGTAAAGTATTTAAAACCAGAAAATTATAAGTTTAAAAATAGCGAGAACATTCCTTTTCAATTATGTGTTTTCTGTAATTTATGTAGTCTCAGAATTTGCCAACAAGTGCCCTTTAGTAATGTCTATCAACGTTCAAGCACTAATTTTCAATGTGGGAATAGACGGATTAATAAAGGTACTTCTAATGTTGACTTTGACTCACTTCTGGCGGCACTCCCGGAGTGCATCGCTACGTTTTTTTTCTATTAAGTCTTCATGTATCTTTTCACAATCTCATACAAAAAATTCTAGCAAACTTTTGCATGGAATTCTAGCAAATCCAAAACAACTGCTGTTCTCTAAAAGATCCTATTACGAAAAAGCAAAGGTAATATTTTAATCACAGAAAATCTATAGATATTATTCACGGTTCACGATTGCAGCTAGTTCAATACCCAAATGTATCTTCTAAACCATTCACCGATTTCTTATAGATCTATAAGAAGGCTATTTTACTCAAAAAAAATTAAGCCCAAAGAAAACATTTTCAAAAAATATTTTACTCGTATTTTGTCTTTTGTTACGTAAACCAAAATTGACGTCACTCGGTCGGTATAATTTTACAGGCGTTATGACGTCACAAGTCCTTTCCGGAATTTCGTAGCGATTTATCTTAGTCAATATTCATTGATACAAAAAATGTGTTCGCTATTTTTGAATACACTATTGACCGATGACCCGAAAGGCTACAGCTCAGGATTTAGAGCTCAAACTGAGAACGGCCCTCCAAGAACTGAAGGACTCTAAACTCCAATGCCAACAACTGCTAAAGGAGATTGAAGAGAGCGAGGAGGAAGTTACTAACGTTAACAACAAAAACACGAGCTTAAAACGGGAGCTAGTTGACCTTCATCACCAATATTTACATGTTGTTGATGAACGGGATCGTCTGAGGGAAGTCACGGATGGATTCAACACATGTAGCAACTTATATGAGGAGGCTTTGTGTAAAATTAGGGATTTAGAGGATGAATTAATCCATGCAAACACACAATTTTCAAAATTAGAAAAGGAGCAAAAACATAATCAGGTTAAAGAAACTGAACATTTGTACAATGAGCTATTAAATACTAATTGTAACCCTCAGCCCATTATAACAATAGACCTTACAGAGGACTCACTACTGAAGCAAAACTACTCTCATAAAACTAGTCATAATAAAATCAAGAAATATGCAAGATTAAATAAAATAATTAAGAAATGTAATAAATATAAGAAACAACAAAATTACTTTTCTAAAAACATTCAATTAAGGAAAGAGCGTGTTTCTTTGGTTAATAAATTAAAGAACTATCAGATTAAATTGGAAGATAGTATAAGCATATATGAAATAGACACTCAGCGCTTACAATCTGATATACAGGTTTTGAATCAGTCGTTAAAATCTTTGAATAATAAATATGAAATTTCTAAAAACCAAATTAAAGACCATATTCTTGCTACTAATCAATTGGTGGACAAAGTAGACTTGCTGACTCTCAGCAACATTCAGTGTTCCTGTCAGATGGAACCCAGTCAGGATGCACTTCAGCCTGAAGTAACGGAGGACCCGTCTCAAGCTGTGAGGGCTCTGGAGAGTATCACCAGTCAGAACATAATCTATACATATAATAAAATAGTAGGAAAGTCAAAACTGTACATTGATTATTTTTTAAAAAGAATACTTGGGGTGTGATCTACAATCGATACCGAAGCCAAAAATATATTTTTCAGAATTTTTGTCTGTGTGTCTGTTTGTCTGTTTATCTGTTTGTCTGTATGTATGTCCGGGATAAACTCAAAAAGTACTGGACGGATTTGAATGATTCTTTTTTTGTTGTATAGGTATTAAGTCTGGTCAAAACATAGGCTATAATTTATTTTGAAAACTTGAACAACTGGCGCAGAACCTCAACAGACCAGCTAAACTATAAGAGATACAAAAATGGTGCGATAGCAAAAATTGTTCCACGTGATGAGCATTTTCTGCTGAGAGAATTAGTTTGAAGATCTGGAACACCTGATGTGGAACTCCAAGAGCCCAGCTAAACTATAACATATACAGGAATAACGTCTCAGCAAAGTTGTTCGGCCTGATGAGCACTCTCTGTGGACATATAAAAATTGAAGATTTGGAACACCTGATGTGGAACTCCAAGAGCCCAGCTACACTATAACATATACAGGAATGACGTCTTAGCAAGAGTTCTTCAGCGTGATGAGCACTCTCTGTTGACGTATAAAAATTGAAGATCTAGAACACCAAATGTGGAACTCCAAGAGCCCAGCTACCCCGCGGTGGTGGACGCCCGCGTCGGACGTCACAAGACGATCTCCGGCCACCATAAGCGCGGGCATGCGGGCGGCGAGTAAAGGGCAACTCGCCGTCCGACCATGACTTAAAGAGCGTCAGCATAATGACGGGGCCCCCTCTCAGAGGGCTAAAGCCTGCCGGGGTCGCGGGACTTATACCATCACCGTTACCCCGGAACATAAAGGGCTATTGAAGGACACCGTGGATTTTAGTCAGTACAAGTCTGACAGTCCCTCTCGCCCTGCCCGGGGTTTTATTTCAACTTGACGTAGATGGCTATCTTCGAAACTATGAGGAATATCGAAAAATGGTGAAGACTCCTTTCAACAATTCTGGGAAGTAATCATATACCTACGGCAAACTTAAGAAAAACGTATAATTGAAAAAAAAACTGATCAATCTTCAAGGCGATGACTGTATTCGAAACTTAAGTTAACCTTTTCTTCTTTAAAATCATGCTTATTTTTGTTCAACTCAACGCCCAGTTGAAAAATTCAACCTGTATAGGAATGACGTCTTAGAAAGAGCTGTTCAGCCTAATGAGCATTATCTATTGATGTATTAAAATATAAGATTTGGAACACCTGATGTGGAAATCAAAGCTATCACTAATTTCACGGACTGATTTTCGATGACGATTAATATATAAATACAATTTTTATTCTACTGGCCAAACTCACATGAATTTTTTACCCGGGCTCTTGGAGTTGGGTATCAGACTTTTCAGATCTTCGATTTTGCCGACCCCATTGTCGCTGGCATAAGCAACAAAATCTGCGTACGAAGTCGCGGGCAGAAGCTAGTATCTGATATTGTTCATAATAATCACATACAACCTGAGATGAATAGTTTTGAATCCTCAAGTACTCTTAGTGACTGTCATTCAGTTATGTTCTCTGACAGTATAGGCAGAGGGCTAGGTAATTTATTAAGTAATAATCTAAGTTATTGTACTCTAAATCATTGCATGCCACATTCAAACTACAAAGAGATAATGGCAACAGTCTCTAAAAATGTGTGTTATCCTAACACTACCATTACTATATTTGGTAATGATTAATTAATTGGAAAACAAGACATCACTGACTGTGTAGCAGAGTTGTTAAAATTGGATTGTAAGAAAATTATTTTGTGTGCATTTCCCTATTTTGAGAAGTTATCAGATAGAAAAAATAATCATATACATAGGCTGAACCAGCATGTACAGTTCTTAGCAACTCATTATAGTGACAAACTTTTATGTTTAGACATCAACACTGTTGTTGATAAACTTAGGTCGACCCAGGATTCAGCATATCTGCCTATTAGATATAGACATATAATAGCTAGTCTATTAAGTTTTCATATTCACTCAGACATAAGTAGTATGTCTTCGTCTTGTGTACATATTTTTAGTAATAGTTTTAGTAATAGTAATAGTTGTAGGAACGAGGATCCATGTGTCACCATGGAAGATTCCCAATCACATTGTGGGACTACTAGTAGTAGGATATTTTTGCCTGGTGATGGCATGGGAGACCCGGGGCTCCCTCCGGATAGCATTTATTTGTCTTTAAACTAGTAAGTAAGACAACAGAAGGTACCATTAGCAATATAGCATCTCCTAAAGACAATGTATCTTCTTGCAATCAATTATTTAGTTTAAAAAAAGGACCTCAGAATACCTTGACATTACTCCATCAGAACATTCAAGGTATTTCTTCTAAATTATTGGAAATCGAATTATTTTTAGAAAAAACCATGTTTGACATCATTTGTTTTACTGAACATTGGTTGAAGGATTACCAAATGTTAATTAATTATAATAACTACACTGTGGGCAGTTGTTTTACCCGTAAATCTATGTTGCGTGGAGGTTCCTTAATATTAATAAAAAAATGTATGAAATGTAAAGAACGTAATGACATAGTAGGTCTCTCTGTTGAACATTGTATCGAACTATCTTGTGTTGAGCTAGATAGGCATGTAATAGTGTGTGTGTACAGACCCCCAAACTATCAAAACTTCTCCTTATTCGAATCAATAATGGAAGATGTCCTAGTAAAGCTTGCAGACAGTAATAAATCCGCCGTTATTTGTGGTGATTTTAATATCAATATATTGGAGGAAAATTTAAATAGCAATAGATTATTAAATCTTTTTAAGTCATTTGATTTGACCAATATTTTTATGGAACCTACTAGAGTGACTCCAACTTCTGCTACTTGTATTGATAATGTTTTCTGCAATTGTGATTATTCGAATAATGCAATAGTTAGTTGTCTGCCGTCTGATCATAGTGGACTAACGGTAACTTTTAGGTGTAAAACAATTAAACAACAAGTTAAGATTTCATATAGACAAACAACAACTAACAAATTAAACAAATTTAATAGTTCCCTATTCAACAGATTAAGTGTTATGAACCCTAGTGTGGACGACTGTAGTGTTAATAAATTTTACGATAGTTTCTTTTCAACAGTTCACACAGAATTCAATAAATCTTTTGAAAAGAAGACTAAAACTATTTGCCCTAAATTTGAGTTTAGTGACTGGGCGACTGCAGGTATAAGAAAAAGTAGGGAAAGACTATTTGAGCTATATGGCCTTAAGCCTTACATCAACACTGAAACTTTTAACAAGTATGTTTCTACTTACTCGAAAGTGTTCAGAAATACTTGCAAGGCTGCTAAAGCAATGTACTTAAGCAATAAAATCAAAACATCAGATAATAAAATCAAAACAGTTTGGAAAGTAATAAATGACGAGACTGGCAGGAAAAAAACACGTAGCACCAAGTATACGTTGGAGACAACACATGGTCCTATAAGCTCAAATCGGGATGTAGCACAAGAATTTGTAAAATTCTTTACTGATATACCATTCAAGACCACGGAGGTTCTACACTCCTCTCCCGATAAAGCAATTGCTTTATTAAAGGCAAACGTGTCTGGCTGTTCGGCTGAATTTGTATTTAAGCACATAAACCCCATGACGATTATTAAAGCTTTTCGGCAAATCAAAATTAAGCTAACAGAAGATCTTTGGGGAATGTCGATCAAAGTTTGTACATCCATAGTAGAGACTATAGCACCATACTTGGCTTTAATTTTTAATTTGTGTGTAGACCAAGGAGTTTTTCCAGACTTAATGAAATACAGTAAAGTCATACCTCTTTTTAAATCCGGAGACACTAAAGACACTAATAATTATAGACCAGTATCCGTTTTGCCCGTTTTCAGCAAAGTTTTTGAAAAGGTCATGCTTAATCAGATGCTTAATCACTTTAACACCAATAAAATTTTTCATGATCAACAGTATGGTTTCACCAAGGGTCGTTGTACCACTGACGCCGGTGTCACCCTATTAAAGCACATATTTACTGCATGGGAAGAGGCACAAGACGCCATAGGAATATTCTGTGACCTCTCCAAAGCATTTGATTGCGTAGACCACGATACTTTGCTTTTAAAACTTGAGCATTACGGTCTAAGTAAACTTGCAATTAGTTTGATAAAATCTTATTTGTGTGATAGACAGCAGCAAGTTCAGATAAATGGCGTGAATTCACAGGGTTTAAAGGTAAAAATGGGGGTTCCACAAGGCTCAATATTGGGTCCTTTTCTCTTTCTTGTGTATATTAATGATCTACCCTATTTATTAAAAAACCAACCTCACAATATGGTGTTATTTGCCGATGACACTTCCCTAATTTTTAAGATAGATAGACGGGCCCAAAATCTAGACAACGTAAATAATGCCCTACGTCAAGTCCATGATTGGTTTACTGTAAACAATTTAGTATTAAATGGAAAAAAGACCAAATGTATAAGATTTGCTTTACCAAATGTTAAAAGCACAAATTATGATATAGTATTGAATCAAGAGATACTTGAATTTGTCGATAAAACAGTTTTCCTGGGGATTACGCTTGATGCACGGCTACAATGGAGTCCCCATTTAACAACGCTTTCGGGGCGGCTAAGTTCAGCAGCATACGCTGTGCGAAAAATCCGTCAATTTACCGATGTAGATACTGCTAGAATTGTCTATTTTAGTTACTTTCACAGTATCATGTCTTATGGCATTTTATTGTGGGGACGGGCTGCCGACATCGAATCTATTTTCATTCTACAAAAGAGAGCCATCAGGGCCATTTACAATCTCCGCAGACGCGATTCTCTAAGAGAACTGTTCAAGGAAATTAACATCATGACAGTACCTTGCCAATACATCTATGAAAATATAATGTATGTTAGAAAAAATCTGCATCTTTTTAGTAAGAGAGGTGACAGACACAACTATCACACTAGAAATAGAGATCAGTTAATTCAGCCGGGCTTCAGACTCGCCAAAGTGGACAATTCTTTCATGGGGTTCTGTTTAAAGTGCTATAATAAAATACCACAAAATATTCTTGAAATGAATGAGACTAAATTTAAATCATGTATTAAACGCACACTATGCAAGCTGGCTTATTATAAACTAGACGATTATATCGCTGATAATAATGCTTGGCTCCATGCTGGTCCTGCTCCACTTGACAGTGTAGGATAAATATTGATAGCGTTAATTAATATTCTAGTTGCAGCTGCTGAAGATTGTAAAACAGTATTTGCATTGTATAGACTCAATCTTCCTAGTATTATATAGTTTCATAGCCAGCATTGTGTGAGTACTATGTACCTCGGAGCTATCATTCACTGAGTACCTACGTCTTTTATTGACTTGAATACCCTGGCGGTTGAGAGTATGTCATGCTCACTCAAATGTCTCGCTGATGGTGGCGCGTGTGTCGGATCGTTTAGCTCCCTTCAAAATGGTTGAGCTGAATGGTGCTGATACATGTGTCATGTTCGTGAACGGGCGCTGTCAGTTGGGACTGGTCATCTCTTAGCTGCCACGGACTATTTTAATAATTAATAACTTTATTTTTGTCGTCTTTTTTTATATTTACTATGGACACTAATAACTTGCCACATCGTTCTCACATAATGTACCACCTGATGATGAATGATGTAACATAAGCTCTGTAATCATTTTGGCGATTGAAAAAGAGTGTCCATGGAGTTTCTTGCTCATTCTTCTCCATTAGATCTACGCTTTGGAATGAGCACCTACGGTACTTTCACAGTTTTTATGTCATGTGACTGGGACTGTAGCACCATAACTATTTTTAGCACTAGTTTTATTTTTTGTCTTGACATTTCAAAAGTGCCTATATTTGGCTTAGTTGAAATAAACGATTTGATTGATTGATTGACTAACTGATGAAAAAGATTTTCAATTTATTTATGCCGTAAACTACCCATTCTCGGCATACACTAGAGCCCCACAACAAATGCGAGCGACCATTAGTGTGTCAACTGACGGGCGTGCGAACAAATACAGCATGTTAACTGTTTACCAAGTCTGTGTCACAATGTAAACGTTGTGATTTCTACCGGAGTTTGTCAAGGCTTTGGCCGTGGGCTGGGGTACTTAGTTTGGTTTTGGAGTATCACCTTTGTGTGATTGTTGAGGTATTTTCGTGTGTTAACTGGTTTTGAAACTAGCTGGTTTGATGAAACGCTGAAGTGTACAAAAGAGTCAAAAAATAACAAGTTCAAGATGACAGTCGTCATTAACAATTTAATGAAGAGACAGAAAGTATGAAGATCATAATAATGGCGAAAAATAACTTTTTTGCACTTGTATTGCACTTTTTTTGCTGAGTTTTCAAATCGGGAAAGTGGTGAAACACAAGTTCGATACTTATCATGATAAGAATGTATCATGAATAGACTAAATTCACATAGGTCCGTGGTTATTTAGACGGTAAACACCGAGTGATCCGGGCACGCCGACCCCTCTTTGAGCAGTGGCTGGATAGGCGTCACGGCGTCCTAACCTTCCGCGTGACGCAGGTCCTCACCGGACACAAATGTTTCGGGAGGTACCTGTGTCTAATGAGGAAGGAGGAAACGCCTGGGTGTCACCACTGCGAAGATCGCGGGACTCATTTCATCACCATGACCCCGGAACATAAAGGGCTATTGAAGGACACCGTGGATTTTAGTCAGTACAAGTCTGATAGTCCCTCCCGCCCTGCCCGGGGTGGGAGGACTCATTTGATGATTTTAACACGATAAAAAAAAACACCGGTTGGTCACCTGAACTTAGCCTTATAGGTTCTTTCATTTAGTAAGGAGAATCGATTTAAATATTTTGGTATTTTTATACTCTTATATCTACGTTGCCTTCTTCTTTAAAGTATTATAACCGCAGGGTCTACAAGTCCACAGCAAGACTACAAACCCGGTATTGCTGACAACCGTCCACAAAGAAACCTTGTTTACTGAAATGCACTGCAACTACCCCGATTTCTATCGTTAGCAAACTCCAACGATGCTTCAAACAAGAAAGCGATACATTGAAAAGTTTCCAGCGCACACAAAAAGTTTAAATCATGCAGAGCCAGCAATCGATAGCTAAATAGATTGGAATTGTTTATGATAGTTTCAGCTGTTTGTTGATGTTTGTAGGAATGTTTACGAATCGCTTTGCTTTGAAATCTGAAACCTTTGCTGGATTACTATGCTATTTGATACTTGTTTTTAAAACTATCTTGGTTCAAATAACAAAAATACAACCTTATACCTAGAACGAAATTATGTACATTGGTAATATTAAAGTAATGGAGATGTCGACAAAATCATTTGTGCCTACCGAAACACAGTTGGCAGGCTGTTGTTCAAATCCAAAGCCATGTTAGGACTTGATGAGGTCCTCAATAGACGGCTTACTGTGCGAAAAAATGAAACAAAAAAAAGAAAACGAAACACTACACGATCTCTCTCTGTTTGGTCTACTGAAATGCATTTATTTTAATATATATTTTATTTCATTTTTCCTTCTTGCTTTATTTTGCATTGGAATTCAAAACTACAGATTGTCTGCAAAATTTCACGAAATTTCAGAACCATTTAATGGGCTCTTATTGGCAGTAGCGTGATTTTGTACAGTCTTCCTCGATGAATGGGCTAACCTACAAAAATAGTAGATTATTAACCAAGGGGATAAAGCAGGGTCTTCTGTCGCGGGTGGCGAATTAAATCGCGAGCGTAACGAAGGACTCGAGGTTTACTCCCGAGCGTAGCGAGGGTGTTAAAAACTTAAATCACGAGCGAAGCGAGGGATTTAAGACGAGTCCTGAGTGTAGCGAGGGATTTAAGTTCACCCAAGACTAAGACAGCTTTATCACCGAGGAAAATACTCTACTTTTCGTACCATTTGCGAAAAAAATAACACAGTAATAATATGAGATACGCATTTTAAACATTAATATTTAACATTAACTTTATTTATAAAAATAAGTAAAAATAAACTCAACGTTTATGTATTTGAAGAATACAAAAACGCGGCAAATTAAAAAAGCAAAGGCATCAAGCTCATACGGCCTCGTCGGTTTTCGTAATTTTATTTAACTAGATGAAAATCCGGCTTCGCTCGGGTGAAACGTGTGTCCCAAATACTACACATCAAGGTACTAAATGTAGGTGTCACGGTAAGTCATAGGCCGAAAATAAAGAAAGAAAAAAAAAACTCAACATGATAACCGATGTCAATAATGGCGGCTGCGATCTGTCTGGTCAGAAAATCATTAGAAATTTACAAAATACTCGACAATCCGAATTTTGCGGATATATGTTGTCGACTCGAAATCTTTATTTTTTAATGTTTTATTATTCTGGTTAGCTTTCGATCGAGTCTAGCGTAATCTTAGTATTCCAAATTTAAATCACATTCTCTCCCTAGAGAGAGAATGAAATTCAGTACAACATTCTTTCCCTGTTTTTCACAGATTAAAAATGACTATTGTTATGTTCGCTTTTTGTGGCATAGAATGTCACTTTTTTGAGCAAGTGGTACGAAAAAGTTTTTTTCGATTCAAACCAAAATTTCCTGAGAATAGCTCGTTAAACCAATCAAAAGTTTCAGCCTTATAATATATTACGGATTTAATTCACTAATTAAACAAACGGATGGACCTATTATTAAGTTCGAAAAGGTTTTTAAATTTACAGAAATAACTTTTGAAAACAATTCCTCGAAAATTGTAAATCATTAAAATAAATTTCTCGTTTTTCTAGGATTTCATTTAATTAATCACTGTCTATTAATACTTAATTCAGGAAAAACAGTATTGGTTACAATTACCATACGAGAAATTTTCTGCTCTATTACTGAGAATTTCAGCAGGTTCATCATCATCATCATCTCAGCCATAGGACGTCCACTGCTGAACATAGGCCTCCCCTTTTGATCGCCACAAGTACCGGTTGGAAGCGACCTGCATCCAGCGTCTTCCGGCGACCTTCATAAGGTCGTCTGTCCACCTTGTTGGTGGACGTCCTACGCTGCGCTTGCATTAAACTGAAACCTACCTGAAAATAGGTTAGTGAGGAAATTCTTTGAATCACTTGACACTTCGAAAGAGTGTTTTTTGTGCGATTCATTGATTATGCGATTTTTTTTTGCAAACTATATTAAAATGACAGTTTCCAGAGTTTCCATCCAGCAGACCCTAACATATTTGGGAAAAATCTAGATAAATGATGCTATCGCCTATCTAAGTATCTAATGCAAGTTGCAGATCAAGAGCTAAACTAAGTTAGTTTAACTTAGCTCGAATAGCTGAACAAGTAACGAAGCTTTTTTTTTATCGTGCTAAAAACATCAAATGAGTCCTCCCACCCAAGGCTTCACAAAAGGAGGCGACCGCTTCACATTCCGTCTCGCCCCGCAGCATGGCTTCGACCACTGTCGGACGCGAGAGGTCGCCGCCTATCGCTTCCATGAGGATTTAAGTGCCTAATACAAGTTGCAGATCAAAAGCTAAACTAAGTTTAACTTAGCTCGAATAGCTGAACAAGTAACGAAGCTAAAGTACCAGTAAGTTAGCTTAGCTTTCCGGTCTGCAGCCCGCATGATCTTTGCCTAGAGTTGTTTTAACTAACTATCGTTTATAACTGCTTACTATCTTTGATCTCTCTCTAATAATAATATTACGTACACAACTAAAGATCAATTTAGCTTGTTTATAATATTGAAAGTTTCACAAATTGCTACAGCACATAGCCTCCGGTGATAATTAAGATGAGTCAGATGCAAATAGCTGCCAAACATAACCAGTTAACAGTAAATATTTTGAATTTCAGATACCTGTGAGGCAAAATCAGGTTTATGTTTAACCACAAATCGCTGAGGTAATGGTACTGGATAAGTCAATTAATTAACTGTTGACAAGTCTCATTGGACGTAGCTATTTTGGACAAGCTATCGTTAATTGGAGATGAATTAGTAGGCTAGCAATTTGATCGTTGGGATTTCTAACTGTCATGACGTATCTGCAGAGCAGTGGTGGCCTAGTAGTATCGGCCCCGACTTAAGAGTTGTAGGTCTTGGGTTCGAAGCCAGTCAAGCGCATTACTTTTTATTATTTATTTCATCACCACTGCCTAGTACTATTAAGTGTTCTGTGCCACTGCTCTTAAAACGATGAAGAAAGCCATCGTGAAACTGGCATATCCTGGAACCAAAAATTCGAAGACATGTGACATCTACCAACCCGAACTGGACCCACGTGATGGATTGTACACCCTCTCACAGAGAGGAGGCTTGTGTCCCAGCTGTGGGAACATATAGGCTAATGATGATGATGGTGCTGACTTATTTGTATGCTGGCGAAGTTTTGGATGGTTTCTTGGTAAATTGGGGTAAAGACGTCAACTATTGAGAGAAGCGGAAGGAATATGGGGAAGACTGCGCAAGAGTGGGACAAAATGGGGTTTCAAACTTTATCAAAAAAATTTAAACAATTGCTTTCAAAAGATTGTGCATTGTGTGAGTTCGATTTACATACTTTTAAAAGTAAAAGAAGACAATTCAAACGTAAAATAATTAATCAAAAGTTTGTTTAATACAAATTAAATTATTATTTTAGAATTATAATGTGTAATATTTTATTGTTTAAATATTGCTGAAATTAATTCATCATTATCATCAATCTGCTGGCAACTGGGCCTCCTCTCTGTGAGAGGGAGTGGGCCACGATCTACTACGCGGGTCTAATGCGGGTTGATAGATGTCAATTGAATTCAAAGTTATGATTCAGACATGCTGGTTTCCTAAGAATGTTTTACTTCACCGTCTTGAAATAAATTACACAAAGTAATGCGCCTGGCTGGGTGCGAAACTCGCAAGTCGTGTCTATTGCTCCTAAGGTAATTAAAGTTGATATAATGAAGAATTTTATATACTACTCACGGCGATCATGTTTCAGTCTCTATTTCAGTGCAACACCGTTTAATAACGAGCTGAGCAGAGCTTGTGTTATGGGTACTAGACAACTGATAAACACACTTATATATTTCTATATACAGACATATTAGTATAGATAAATTAAACCCAGACACAGAACAAAATGATCATGCTCATCACACAAACATTTGTCCTGGCTGGAATCGAGCCCACGACCCCCGGCATAGCAGTCAGGGTCACTAACCACGAGACCAACAGGCCAGTTTAATTATTCCATCCATTATTCAATCTGCTAGTTAAAATGTGAACTTATATAACAAAATGAAAACACGTGTCGTGTTTAACACGTGTTTTGTGTTTCGTCATCACGTTTTGAACTATTTTAAACAAGTTACTCTATGTTGTATTCATTCTGACAACACTGTTCTATGATTTAAAGATTGAATGCTGCGCTGCTTGACCCGGTTTCCAATACCCGCACAAAAAAATCATACTATATGACTAAAATCCATGGTATTGCTTCAATAGCCTTTTACGTTCCAGGGTCATGTAAAGCCTGATAAGACAGTCATGCAACCCTGCATACAATTATGACGTCAAGTTTGTATACGAGTTGCTCAAATTGGAAGGAAGAAACAACACCAAGTTATATGCAAGTTTGTTCAAGTCTTAAACAAGTAAGAGCTCATTCACACTGGGTCCGTCAACGACGATTCGTCAAAAAAGACGATACGTAATGACGGATGAACACACACACATTGCATACGGAATCGAGCTTTTAAATTTCACACTGAATTAGTGATTCGGGCATAGTCGTCCCGACCGATCCGTCATAACGATTCACGATTTAAAGAATAAATAAGCATGAAAAAAAAGAAATAAGAAAAAAGACGAAACGTCATATAAGAGGTCCGTTATTTTTCACGATTCCGTAATAGTGTGGAGACGGGGTATTAAAATGTATAGCCGCCCATTCAAATCAAAATAACGATTCATGAAAAAAGACGATTCGTCAAAAAACACGAAACTTATTAGACGGATTGGTGTGAATGAGCCCTAGCTTGTATTATATCGGATAATACGCCCTGTAATCTATCATAATTGTTTACATAGGACATAATTAAAGTGATTAGTAGCATTTTCATCGGTAATCCTCACGATTCGTTTACTTTTCATCCACTTTGGAGTTCTGAATGCGGGTGTCAAATTGGTGAAAACGGTACCTTTGATGATCCGCGGGTATCGGCGGCTTTTATTTGAGTTTCAGTTAATTGATCAAGCAGTATTGTTGCTGTGTTTTACAATTTGTGGTAGTTAATTAAAGAATCGTTTTTGGATCAGGTTGGTGTTATGCTCTGATTTACGATTGTGGGTAGGTTTTGAAGCAGGCGCTATCCTTTTTTTTTGTTTTAAGTTGGTCCAATGTGTCCCCTTAGTATTAGATTTTCAACTTTACGACAATAGAAAATACCTTTCACAGCAAAAAGTACATTTCGGAGTGGGAAAATTTGACAGTTTTGGGGTAGTTCGATGTGCTAGAACCAATATAATACGTAGGTACATCTCTATGGAGAATGATGAGAGAAAATCATTTGATCATTTTACAACCCCAAAAAGCAAACTCAACAATGTCTTCTTCTAAGTAACTCCTTATTTCCAAAACCATATACTCGCGTCGCAACTACTGTATACAACGTGTAACGTTAAAAGCGCAAACACTCTCGTGGGGTAACTCAGCCCATGTTACTGAACAATGTTTGTTCTAAGACTTTTGGAAATTCACAAATAAAAAAATGATTTTTCATGCTGATGGACTCGATCAATTTCTCATTTTGTATGAAAAACCAAACATTTTTTTTGCGAATTTCCAAAAGGTTTAGAACAAACATTGTTCAGTAGCATGTGCTGAGTTACCCCATCGAGAGGATTTGCGCTTTTAAAGTTACACGTTGTATATTTACAAAACTCAATTTGGGTGTATTGAGGCATTTTCCGAGAAATTCTAGTCATATTGGCATACCAGATGGACATAGGCAGCTTTGTTGTGGCATTCCAATCGAACAGGTGGTTATTAACAAGGACGTTGTTGCATTAACATTACATTGTTGCATCAACATTACATTATTATGCTGTATCTATTTTTAGTACCAAATCAAATAATTTATTTCAAGTAGGCAAGTTACACGCATTTTAGAATTGTCTTAAGACATAACAACAAAAATAAAATAATATAAAATTATTTAGCTGCCATCCCAGTTACAAGACATAACAATAATTGTGGGAGTACTGCAGATGCTCATTAATTTCAATGCGTAGATCTGTATAGAGAAGAATTAACGAGAAACTCGAAGAAATAAAATAATCAATAATTAAAAGCAACGCTGGCAGCCAGCTAAGAGATGATCAGATTTAACGGACAGTGCCCGTCCACGAACATGACTTTGTTCATCTCAACCATTTTGAAGGGAACTTACACGCGCCGCCATCGCCATCAGCAAGACAAGTCATTCAAGTCAATAAAAGACGTAGGTATTAAGTCAATGATGGCTATGAAGTACATAGTAGTTACACAATGCTGACTAAACTAAATATTGACTGTATAAAATACAAAAAAAGAGAAATACAATAAAAGGGTACGATAAATTCATGAAAAATTATAGCAGGAATGTTATGTCTTAATACTCGGAAGTTCAAAATTAAAAAGAAAGAGAGTTTTCTGAAATTAAAATTTATCTTTACAATTTTCCTGAAAAATTTGATCGTTGTACAAATCGTGTTTATCGCGCTACGCGAACTTGCTACGGCGTAGGCCTCGTAGCAAATATGCTACGCGGTTACTACGCTGGCAACTGGCATGCTGTTGCATTCCACAGGGCCCAGCAATAATGTTATGCTAACGTTACATTATAAGCTGTGTGGGATGATGACATTTGATAATGAAGGATATATTTTAATGTCAAGGAGTCATGACTTTATAGGAAGTTGAAAATGAAGGCGTTGGCTTTTAATAGTGTTTTTTTTTCATAACTTCCTGCATGAATACGAACGGTACATAAGTAGTTGACGTAGGTTCAAAGCGGTTAAAGTTCAACGTGTTCAACGTGTAGCCAGTTACGCGTATGTGCTACGACGTAGGCCGCGTAGCCATGACGTCATCACGTTATGCGTTTGCTACGAAATTACGTAGCAAGCTTAACAATACACGCATTGATTTATAACTCACTAACATTTGAAATTGGCTCTTATTTACGTTGCAACATGAACTTTTTTACTTTTCGTCAGGATGTGGCCTACCAGAACAGAGTTTATTAAGCCTCCTCTGTGAACCCCTGTGACATGGATTTGTTTAAATATTTTTGACCACCGCGTTTCCTTAATATGTTTTTCTTCACCGATGTCAGTAATGTATGTACAAAATGAACTAAGAAAGTTTCTTTGCATTAAAAAATGATATTGGGAAAATTGTAGAAAAACACTGCAAGCAATTATACGTGGTCGCAAGACTTATCAAACTACCGTGACCCTGGAACGTAAAGGGCTATTGAAGGACACCGTGGATTTTAGTCATTACGAGTCTATCAGTCCCTCCCGCTCTGCCCTGAGTGTGAGGACTCATTTGATTTTTTACCACTTAAAAAAGAGCACTATTTTTTAAACGGCATAGTATAAATAAAGTAAGTTAATTTTTAATTCAGAGCCACTTCCAAAATATTGTTAGTTTCAATTAAAAACTTATGAACTAGTAATAAAATCTACTAGTATTATTGCATAATGTCCCCACTGTCCTCCTCTTTATGAGAGAATGTTTTTTTGTTACGTGGTAAAATCATCAAATGAGTTTTCTCACCCAGGTAAGGATGGGAGAGACTGTCAGACTTGTACTGACTAAAATCCACGGTCTCCTTCAATAGCCTTTAACGTTCCTGGGCCACGGTTACCTGATAAGACATTCCCGCGATCAAGAGAGAGAATGTTATTGTATGTAATCTACGATTTAGGCTCAATGCCGATTAGTGGTAGCACAAATTCAAAAATACTTCGGGCATAAAAATTTGAGGAATTCTTGTACAAGTTTAATTAAATTACAACAATTCAAATCAAGGAAAAATATTCCGAGATTTTGAGCAATTCTTAGAAAACTGTGCTATATTGTGAGAGAGGAACTTTAAACAATTTCATTCGTATTTTGAATTACAAATTACTCTTCAGTTAATTAATTTTCTTGAGACGCGACATATTTACAGGGACGTGTATTGTTTGTAAATCATTTGTTCTAAAAACATTTGCAGAGAAATTATAATGAGCAAGATTTGAATAAGATTGAGATTAATTATTAAAATCTGTCATCTAAGTGATTTATGAGATAGAATTCTGGGAAATATGTGACATCATATAAATTACAATTTTGTCTTATAGTAAATTTCTACTTTATGTAATAAATGCGACACTGTATATGTTTATATTATTATGTGTATTTGTTCAGAATTACGTTAAAGAGGCTGAAATGGAGATATTAGAAAATAGATCCATCCAAGGACTATAATGAGCGATTGATTTGACAGCAGCGCTTTGACAGTAATAATAATGAAATAATAATAAAAGTCCTCCTGACCGATTTCAGCCACGCCGGCCAATCTCAACGGAGATAAGCCAACTGCGCCGGGACAATATAAAAACAACACGAATAGTGCACGAGTGTGTGCGCAGGCACAGGTGCACTCTTTGTTCCTTTACTCTCACAGGTCCTTTGTGACGGCAATCCGACACGACTGGAGAGAGATCAGGTGCAGGACCAACGGCTTAACGTGCTTTCCGAGGCACGGGGGTATCATACCGCCAACTTCCAAACTCCAGGCTGCTAGTTACTGAGAAATGCTTGTAGAAAGACCTAATAGCACTTTTTGCCCCGACCCGGAAATCGAACCCAGGACCCCACGCTCAGCAGTGCAGCCGCGCTTGCGAACACGAGACCAACGGGGCAGTTAAATAACAATGAACTAAACGAAATAAAAGAAACAAAATGAAAAGCTAGCATAGTTCAAGCTTTCTTGCTGATCCAACCACAATCAGTGCACAATTCAATTACTTATTTGTATTGAAACTTGAAACACAAAGAAACCCGATGCCACTTTCTGATTTATTTTGCATCAATACAAAGAGAAATGGCATAAATAATTTCAACAAACTTTTACCAAAAAACGAATATTTTAATATTATCCCTTTGACGTTCAAGTAATATGCAAATTACAGAATTCTGAAATTGATAACGATCAATTGAATAACAAAAAGTTTGGTTTTAAAATAAAATCTGAGCTATTGAAACAATTTCGCGGAACCAAAGTGGGTTAACTCACTCTGAGTAAAATAAACAGTTAAAAATCAATCTTCTGCCTTCGTAAAACAGTTCAAAATGAACGGTTGCTAACTTATTGCTAGAGGAAAGAACAAATTATTTAGTATTGCACTTTGCAGCAATTCAAGACGAACAAGATATAGTAGCTTCCTCTACAAGGTACAACTAGTAACGACTGCTATACATCAGCAACTGAGCGGAATAGCACTTAAGAACAACGTAATATTTCTTTTACTTTAACACTTCCTTGTTAACATTTAAAATAGGAGAAAATATATCTTAGTTTATTATTATTAAGCTTGCTTTTGTTTTAATACTAGCTGTTGTATCCCCCATCGTCCCATCTATTTTAATTTAATATCAACATCTGCCTAGCAGCCTCTCCAAACTATATTGGGGTCGACTTCCAGTCAAACCAGATGCAGTTAGATATCAGTATTTTACATGAAGCGACTGCCCGTCGGACCCCACAACCCAGTAACTGGGTAATACAATACCCCACGGAAAGACTGGTTGTTAGACTTTAGATCTTCTGACTAATATTAACGACTGTCAAAGATCTACAAATGACAGCCGGGACCAGCGGCTTTACGTGCTTTCCGAGACACGGAGAAGACTCGCTATGACATATGGTCACCCCACGTCCACATTGAGCTATTACTACTACGTAAAGAGACGACACCACGCATCGCCACTATGTCCCATCCAGGATGAGCGCGCGCACAAGTTCATTCAATTGTTTGACAGCTCTGTGGGGTGCCCTAGGCGCGCGCACCCTTCCTGGATGGGACACAGTGGTGATACGTGGTGTCGTCTCTATACTTAGAAATAATAGCTCAATGCCCTTCCACAGACAAATCTCAGTAAGCGCAGCCTGTGCTATCTTATCTTACTAATGTTATAAATAAAAGTATGTGAGTATAGATGTATGGTTGTTTGTTAGTCTCACACAAAAACTACTGAATGAATTTGGATGGAATTTGGTACATTGATAGTCTGTATGATATCTGAATAACACATACACACATACATTATATAATAAGTACGTAGGATACTTTTTATCCCGGTATGGAGTTCTCGTGGGATTATTTTTGAGATAAACGGGCAGGCGAAGCCGGTAGCCCATAATCGTCACTATGTCTACCTATTTTCATCAAAATCATCAAAAAGTTGGAACTAAATGTACTGTACTCGTAAATATAGATCATGATTTAAATCTTATTTTTATCATAATTAGTTTTAAAAGTTAATTAAGTATATTTACAAAAATAATTTGTAGAATAAATTGTTTAGAAAATTAATGTTGTTCTGAGTCCGTACTAAGGCTCGTTACAGACGGCAATTAGTCGCTGTAATCCAGTCGCGATAAAGTCAAGTTACGCTACGGTCGTAATCTAGACACGTGTGTGTTTTATACAAGAAATTCTGAGCTCTTAGAGATTAATGAAATACCACTGTGTATATTTGAATTCATATGTAATTTATAAGTTACTAGCGACCAACAACGATATATTACTAGACTCCTTTTTTTTTTAGGTGGTAAAGTCATCAAATGAGTCCTACTGAGTCTGAGTCTTACTGACTAAAATCCACGCGTGTTCCTTCGGATACCCTTTGCGTTCCGGGGCCGCGGTATCCTGGGTTAAGAAAAAAACCCGCGACCCCAGCAGGCATTCGGCGCGAAACACGACGCGCCACCGACCCGGTCCTGGTCCTCGGTCGGACGGCGAGCTACCCATTACACACCGTCCGCAAGCCCGCTCCGCCGCTATGCCCTCTGCTGATCAGAGGGACACGCGTTGGAGCATCCACACAACAGGCTATTCGCTTAAGGGCAAAGAGACCCCAGAAGAGATTTTGCCCGCATCCCAGGGTGCACCGGCCCGAAAAACTGGTCCTTCCCCCGGACGTATCTGAGAGGGAACTCCAGTCCACGAGCGCACGTGGAGGTTTCCTGTCTTAGCACCCCATTACTAGACTCCTAATAACAGGCGACCGATGTCTGTTAACGCATTAGGCAAGAAAGTCTTATGCTCGTCTTATTTCGACTACTGCTGTGAGCCGTAAACATACCTTGAGACAGAAAGACCTTAAGTTAGCCAATCACAACGCACTACCCCGTCCCCCTCGCTTACGTAGTACCTCAGCGAGTTGACAGAATAGTTTTTGTTCCCTAGATCGTGCATGCGGAGTCTAGTAATATATCGTCGTTGCTAGAGACCCACCCCGGCTCCGCACGGTTGAAATCTCTACTATATTATGCATGTTATATACATTAAAACCTTCCTCTTGAATCACTCTATCTATTAAAAAAAAAACCATCTCAAAAGCTGTTGCGCAGTTTTAAAGATATAAGCATACATAGGGACAGGAAGCGGTAAGCGACTTTGTTTTATACTATGAAGTGATCTAGGACGTCATTTAAATCGGTAAATATTTACAACAACTATTTGTAAGCCGTAAAATTCTCACACAGAACCAAACCCGCGACACACATTGCAAAAAAACGTGACAAGAAACTCAAAATATAAATAAAAAATGTCTTTTATAAGTACGGTACGTTGAGGTATAGTTAGCGCAGTGGCTGAGCGGTCGGTCTGCTGTGCTGCGTATCGCAGGTTCGATTCCCGCTCGGAGTAAATATTTGTATGATCTACAAGTAGTTTTTCCAGGTCTGGGCGTTTGTGTTTGTTATTTTATATGTTTGTAGACGCACCAAAACTAAACTAAACAAATTCTAAGACAAATGTTTTCGGATCTAAACTGATAATTGCGAAAATTTTTCCAAATCTTTACCGTTGCAATATTTTTCAACGTTCCAAAAACACGTGTATGAATGAGTCCTTAGTCTTAACAATAGAGTTATGTAGCCTATTAAACAGGGAAGGCTATAAAGTGTTGGAAAGGCCACGGTCACGCGGCTGGCAGGGAACTGTTTTGTCTTAGAGGGGTTGCGTTTAGTTATTGAACTTTAGCTGGTTAGATTATTAATATTCTTATGTTATGAGTAGGTATAATAATATAATAGAATCAGGAACACTGTACTCTGTGGGTAGTTTTATTTTTATTTTTAACACACTAGGAATTTCTCCTGTGTCGTGGGTTCGTTTACAAACAAAGAAACACACATTTACGAATTTGTCGGTACGTTTGGTGCAGTGGCTGAGCAATTAGACTGCTCCGCTACGTGTCGCGGGTTCGATCCCCGGACGGAACAAATATTTGTATGATCTGCAAGTAGTTTTTCCGGGTCTGGGTGTTTTTGTATATTTCTATGGTTATAACCGCACACACGACACAAAAGAAATTCCTAGTGTGGCGCAACGTTAAAAAAATTAAAAAGCCAGATCCAGAACAACTACTTTTAGGTCATACATATTATTGTTCCATAGTCGGAATTGAAACCACAACACGCTGTGCAGCTGTCGATTGCTCAGCCACTGCACAGTCCACATAAGCATATTGTAGTGATATAATTTTCCTAAATTATTATATCACTTAAATATCCCCATTGAGAAAATAACATATCTATAGGTTAAATAAAAACTGCCAGCTTCTACCTCGCCAGATCTACTGTTTTGTGAATTTTGTGTTTGAAGATTCGTGCCTTCAATTAAAATTTTGCTGTTATAAACAATAATTCATTGTTGATTTTAACAAAATATAAACAACAGCAAAATATAAAATATAAGAGCAATAAACAGCAGCAGTCAAAAAACTACTGATGAGAAGGTATTTAGTAGAATGTGTCCTAACAGCAACGTCAATACATTTCATTGTGAAATTCATAGAAAGACCAAAGAGTAACTAATTTTCAGGAATTTATACAACTAACTTTAATTGAAGAACCTTTTTTATGCCTATTAAATAAAGTTTTTGTAAGTCTCGCCAACAATTCTTCTAATTATATTGTTATCTTGAACCAATTATGTCTATTCGGAAATACCTAAATAACTTAGTCTGTGTTGAGTTTAAGAACTTTTAATTAGGAGCTCAGCGGATGCTCACAGTCATTGAAATGTGAGCACTAACTCAACTGGGCTGAACTACACTCATAGCAAGTTTAATCCTATTTTTTTATTGTATTTTTTTACAGCATTAATAAATTGGAAATCTATATTGTACACACAAATAATGAATACCTACTTTTTTTTTTAAATCAATCAATATTAAATTAAAAACGCTTCGAAATTCGGGAGTGGGGTTGTGACGTCATAACGCTGTAAAATTATACTGACCGAGTGACGTTTTGTTATTTTTAGAAGCGTTGTATCTTTGTCAATTTTAATTTACGTAACAAAAGAAAAAATACGGTTTAAATATTTTTTGATAATCTAACTTTCGGAATAAGTATTTCTAATCATTCAGTAATTCAGAACTTTCTAACTTTCACAAAAACACGTATTGCTAAGTTCATATTTATTCTTCAATGCCAATCAGTTTTGAAATTTAAAAAAAAAATACTTTCCAACAAGGTTATTTAATAACCACTGTGAATTTTAGTCAATACGAGCCTGGCAGTTCCTTTCGTGGAGCGTCATTTCATGATTTTACCACGTAAAAAGGAATAAAAGATCCGGCCTGGTTGAGTGGCGCTGCGATAGTCTAATTATCTGGAAAGACACAGTTTCGAATCCGACTCGTAGCTGAATTTTAATTTTCTTTCCATAAAAAAAAAGCTTTCTAAACAATATTTTCCCAAACCTTGACACAATTAAAACAACAACCGCCAACTAATTAGTTTAAACAAACAAGGTTTCTGCATTATGTTAATGTTGAAGTTGATGTCACCTCAAGCAACTTAATTTGGAGAACTTCGGCCAAACCGGTTGTTTTAGTCACTCCGGATGTCAAGAGGTAACAAAGAGACTAATGTCATTTGAAGACAGCTGGAATACTAGCGTAACTGTTGTCACTTTCGATCCAATATGCGGCGTGTTTGGGGCAGTGCTAATCGTAAGGTAATTGACTGTTGCGCTGCGATTGTCGCACAAAAGAAATATTTTAATGCCGACAAGACAGAGAGAGATGGAGGGGAGAAGTCTCACAAAAACCACATTCAAACTGAAGACTGTTGAACTTGTAGGATGGACTCGCTGGCGGTAGAAACTGGAGGATGGATGGTTCTTCAAGTAGGTTCGGCGCTAATGAGACTTCGGAGTACTTTTCTTATTTCTTGTTTATTATAATACTGCTGGTTTCGGAATGAATCCCATAGAAAACTGCTCCTCTTTTATAGAAAGCTCTGACCAATCAGAACCCTTAAAATTTGCACACGTTCCTAATATTTTTCCTGTCAGCCAATCAGAGCAATCCATTTTTGCACACGGCACTAATTTTACTTTGTATGGGGAACTTTAATTTGGCAGTTTTCTATAGTAAACCTTTCCCTTTTGTTTTACAATTTATCTTATAGCCTAGGGGTTAACTTAGTCTATCTAATTACATAAAAACCTTATCAAAACCTTAATTTTTAGACCTAAAAAAGGATAAATAACTAAATTTACATCAACCTACAGGCAGAGACACCAAGTGCCAGAAATTGGAACTACAACGATTTATCACTGTGTTTGAGGGTATTTGTAAAATGTACACTTTTTATGACTACCTAACACTTCGCTTACATTTTCGAGGCAAGTGGCGCTCCAAGCGGATCAATACAGTTTCTCAATTTGTTTGACGGTATATGTAGAATGCGCATTTATATGTCTACCCAACTGTGGGTTTATTTTTGTGGCATCAGCAGAGACACCAAGAGGGAAAAATAAAAACAAGACAACTTATCAATTTATTAGAAGGTACTTACAAAATGCACATTTCTACATTTACCCAACCCTTATTATTTATTATAACAATAGTTTTAATGTTCAAAACTATCCTAATCTATACGTACTATATATTACAAGTTTTGCTTAGTGCCATTCCATTATTATTCGTCGCTAACATTCTCCCCCACGGTGCGCGGCACATCATCTTCTTGAAGCGACGAAGCCGCGGGGACTAGCACGATGACCCGTCGTGTAGGTCGCCGAAGCACTCCGCTCGATGTCCTCACGTCCAGCACTCTGGTTCTTCCATCAGGCCCAGGGTACGCCTTGATAACTTCCCCTCGAGGCCATGAGTTTCTGGGTAGCGATGCGTCGACTATTAACACGATGTCTCCTTCCCTCGGGTCGGTTGTCTCCCTCCCTTTGATTTGTCTTGGCATCAAGAGCGGTAGGTACTCATTGATCCATCTCTTCCAGAAGTGGTCAGCAAGCCTTTGGGTAGTTTTCCAGCTTGGCCTCCTGATCAACTCTGTGTCGTCGAATTCTCCCGGCGCCATTGCTCCACACGATCTTCCCAGTAGAAAATGGTTTGGTGTCAGACTTTCTTCATCTTCTGGCTCCATACTGATTGGGGTTAGAGGTCTGGAGTTGACTATGTGTTCAACCTCAGTCATAAGAGTATGAAGCACTTCTTCAGGTGGGTTTCTTTCGTTGAGCACTGCCGTTAGCGCCGTCTTGACTGTTCGCACGAGTCTTTCCCAGGCGCCCCCCATGTTTGGGCTTCCCGGGGGAATAAATTTCCACTTGATGCCCCTTTCTTGCGCAGCCTCTTCCAGTTCCTTGCTCGCCCCGACGAAGTTGGTTCCGTTGTCGCTGAATATGGTTTTTGGGGTTCCTCTTCTTGCTGCCATTCGTCGAAGTGCCATTATCATTGAGCTGGTACTGAGAGAGGGTACCAACTCTAGGTGAATGGCTCTGGTTGTAAGACAAGTGAATAGCGCCCCCCAGCGCTTCTCGACTCTTCTCCCGATAGTGACCTGCATCGGCCCAAAGTAATCTACCGCAGAGCAAGCGAACGGAAACTGATGATGTTGCAGTCTCTCGCTTGGTAGATCTCGTGTCAGGGGCACCTCTGGCAAACTCTTCTTTGTCTTGCATCGCTGACAGCTGTGGGCAACCGCCTTTAAGGTCGCTCTTAAGCCCAGAATCCAATATTTCTGGCGTAGCTCGTTCATTACTGTGGCAGTGTTCCCGTGAAGAAACTTCTTGTGATAGTGTTGTATGATGAGACGTGTGATTTTCTGTTTCCCATCTAGGATGATAGGATTCATTTTTCTTCTTTCTTCGCCTTGAAACTTCATTGTTCTACTTCTTAATTTAATGATATCGGCGTCATTTAAGTAGACGTCGATTTTCTTAAGCCGACTTACGTTTTCCAAGGGTTTCTTTGCCTTTAAATTCCTTATATCTGACTTGAAACTGTCATTCTGACTTATTTTCATTAATAATTCTTCTGCTTTTCTTAAGTGTTCGTCTTCCAGCGGTAGGTACAACCTCTTCATCTCTTTGCTGACTGGTCGTTTGGCGATTTGTGTCTTCTTCTTCTGGGATCTTCTATGGGGTCTCCAGGGCTCTTCCTTCTGGCGGACGGCGGCGTTGGTTGCTTTACGGGTCTTCTTCAATAAGAGGCATGCGAAAGCAAACACTCTGGCCGTCACGCGCAGCAGTCGCTCCCAGCTCGAGAACCTCTCCAGGTTGAGCAAGACCTCCTCAGCCTTTATCGCCGTCACTCTTTGCTTGTTCTTTTCTTCCAACATAGTACCCTCCAGTTTGAAGTTTTTATATGGCCACTCTTCTTCTGGTTGACGAAGAAATGACGGACCTTGGAACCACCTTGCGTTGTGATCGAATTCAATCGGGGTTCCCCTCGTGGCGTCATCTGCTGGGTTTTCTTTAGTAGGTACCCATCGCCAGTCTTCGGGCTTGGTCTGCTCCTCGATCTCTGCCAGTCGGTTGGCCACAAAGGTTTTAAACCTTCTTGGTTCTGCCTTGATCCACTGAAGCACTGTGCTGGAGTCCGTCCAGTAGGTGCGGACTGTTGCCTCAAGTTCCATCTCTTTTTCTATTGTGGTTGCCAGCCTGGTGCCAAGCAAGGCTGCTTGTAGTTCTAGCCTTGGAATTGACACTGGTTTGGTTGGTGTCACTCTTGCTTTGCCGGCGATCATGGAGATGTGAATCTTATCACCAGGTTCAACCGTCCTCCAGTAAACTACCGCTGCGTATGCTTCTTCACTTGCGTCGGTGAATGTGTGCAGTTGCCCTTTTCTAATGCGGGGTGAAAAGCATCTTGGTATCCGAAGTCTCGTCAGCGCCGACACCTCTTCTAGGTACTTCAACCAGGCCTCTTTCTGGTTTTCGTTGATTATTTCATCCCAGCCAATTTTTGTACGCCAAATGTCTTGAATTAATTTCTTTCCTTGTATTAAGACTGGCGTCGCGAAGCCCATAGGATCAAAGGTTGACATTACGGCGCTTGTAACTTCTCTCTTCGTCGGAGTTTTTCTTCCTTCTAGAAGGTCTTGTGATGTATTGCGCAGACCAACATTGAACGCTAGTGCGTCTTCCTTCACCAGCCATCTTAGCCCCAGTGTCTTCTCCTCTTTTGTCAGTTGTAGGGAGTCTTCTTCATTAGCATCTTCTACTTCTGACAAAACCTTCGCGTCGTTGCTGGCCCAGCCCTTCAAATGGAAGCTTGCTACTGCGTGAATTTCCTTTACTTCTTTTGATATCTTCTTTGCTTCAGCTGTAGTTGCAAAACTCTGAAGATAGTCATCCATGTAATGATTCCTTTCTATTGCTTTCACCGCTTCGGGATGAGTCTTCTTAAAGTCTGCTGCGTTCTTATTCATCACATATATTGCTGTTGCCGGTGATGATGCTGCCCGGAAGATGATTGAGGACATTCGAAACTCTTCAGGCTTGCCCGTTCTTTGACTTCCACGCCACAGGAATCGGAGACTGTCTCGGTCACTTTCTCTTACTTTGATTCGAAGAAACATATCTTGGATATCAGCCATGACAGCCACTGGCCCTTCCCTGAAGCGCAGCAACACGCCGAACAATGATTGTAGTAAGTCTGGCCCCGATAACAAGGCGTCATTGAGGCTCTTCCCTTCATACTTGGCAGCTGCGTCGAAGACTATTCTGGGCTTCTTCTTGACTGGGTGCACGACGGCAAAGTGTGGTAAGTAAAATAGTCTTCTTTTATTCGCTGACTCTGGAACCTTCTCTGCATATCCGTTTTCAATCAAGCTTCGGATCTGCTTCTCATAGGACTCTTTGATTTCTTCATCTTGATCCAACTTCTTTTTCAATATTGACTAGGCGACGGAGTGCTTGTCTGTAGTTGTTGGGTAGGGACTCGTCTTCTTTTTTCCACAAGAGCCCTGTCTCGAATCGACCGCTGGCTAATCTCTTCGTAGTCTTCTCGAGGGTTTCTAGTGCTCTTCTATCGCTGTCATTAGTTGGTAAGCGATTCTGGACCCCAAGCGATTCTAACTGGAAGTGTTCTCTTATTAACTCTTCTAGATTCTGCTCTTCGACTGTAGACTTGCCATGGTGAATGAAGTTTACAATGGCATTCGTCCCCGATTCACTTCCATGCAGCACCCACCCAAGGCTAGTGAGAGAAGCCACGGGATCGGCTGGCTTGCCTTTCTTCAGTCTTCTTGTAACTATGAGTCCCCAGTTGTCTTGACCTATCAACAGCTTGGGCCTTTCTGTGACGTAGAGAAGTTGCTCTTCAATCGTCTTCAGATGCTGACAGTTCTTCACAGTGTTCTTGTTAATGCTTTGCTCTGAAAGCTTCAGGTCGTCGATGGTTCTTGCTATGATTCGCCTCTTGTCTCTTCTATGAGCCCCTTTTATCTTCAACTGGATCTTCTGTGAGCTATCTTTCTTTATTACTTTCCCGCCGACTGTTTCGATTGCGAGAGTTTCTTTATTTCCCTCGGCTCCGATCTTCTTGGCTATTGATGCGTCCAAGAGTGTGACTGTTGAGCCTTCATCTAGCAGCGCCAGCACGCGAGCGTGACCTTTCGGTCCGTAGAGATCCACTGGAATTATCTTCAAATAAATTTTCTCTTCCCCTTTGCTGTTGTGGATCGAGGCGACTGTCTCTTCTGATGCGCTTTCCTTGTCTTCTTTCTTTTCTGCTGACTCTGGTGGTTTTTCAGAGTGCAGGATAGTATGATGCCATCTTCTACACTTCTTGCAGACTGGAGCTTTGCAGTTAATTCTCGAGTGCCTGAACCGAAGACACTTGAAGCATAGTCTAGCCTTCTTGATAATGCCCCATTTTTCATCTATGTTGGCTTCTTTAAACTTCTTGCATTCTATCACAAAATGCTCTTCTTCACAGATTGGACACGACTTCTTATATTTCTCTTGAGAAACTTCTTGCACTGTGTGTACAGGTTTTCTTGACCCCTTCTTTTGCTCCGAAAACACTTCAGGTGGAGCAAAGTCCCCGCACATGTCGCTTTCTATTTCTAGAAATGCTTCGATGAGTAGCAATTCTTGAATTTCTTCATCCCTTCTGGTTCTATGGTAGGCGAACCATCGGAATTTCATTGATGGTGGCATCTTGTCTACATGGCCTTCAGAGTTTCAGGAGAACTGAGGTATTGCGACTTCTTCAATGCCTTGATAGTTTGGACTGCGTTCTTCACTCTGCTTGCGAAGACACATATGTCGCTTGGGTTCTCGCCCACCTTTGACAGGTTCTTCATCTTCTCTCATTCTGCCAGTGCCAATGCCCCAGGTCTTCCGAATCTGGCTTCTAGTCCTTTGACAACTTCGCGTGGATCTTCAGCTGTAAACAGCAGGCTCTGGACGGCTTCTCTGGCTGCACCTTGAATTGCTCTTCTGAGGCGCGCTAAGTTCTGTGCGTCGCTGAAGGAGGCAGCCCCGTCTTCATACGATCTCTTGAACGGCAACCATTCTTCACAGGACCCGCTGAAGTGAGGGAGCTCGAAGTGCTTCGGTGTTGCAATATCACGTGACTTCTCGGACAGCTTGACTATAACTTGGGCTAACTCGTGGATGTCACTCTTCTTTTCTTCAGTTTCAGTCGGCCTGCTATCATTGCTAGGCTTGACCCCAGTTTGGACGAACCACCTCTCGACTTGAGTTTGCTCGTACATCTCTTCTCCGGCACCATCTTCTTCTTCTGACTCTGCTGTTGCTAGTTCTAGTTCAGCCTGAGCCACTCTTGATCGCGCTTCTGCCAATTCCAATTCCCTTAGTGCCACTGTTAACTTTGCTTGCGCTTCTGCTCTCTTCCTATGCGACGAGCGGACGGACTGCGTGTCTATTTCGCGGGTCGGCTTCTTAGGGCGAGGCTGCTGCAGACTCCCTTCTATTGACGTCGGTTCACTTCCTTCATCTCGACGTATCTTCACGGCAACGCTTCTGTCTGGGTTCTGCAGCGTAGTGTTGTGGCTTTCTTCTCGGCGTGCGGGATCAGACTCTTCAACTTCCTCTTCCACGGTGCTGGCTAGGAGCGCGGTGCGAGTCGCTCCCCCCAATGCTGATTCCCTTCCGGCAGTATTTCGCTGATGAAAAGACGACTGGTGGGCTCGTACGCTAGGCGGCGGCGATCTTCTAGTGAGCGTTGACCGACTTGTAATTGACGCGCTCGTAGTCGCTTCGCTTGTGGTTTCACTTGGCGTGCTTGCACTCCCGTCGACTGACGAAGTACTATCTCCCGTAGCCTTGGACTGCACTGATCCTGATCTTGTAGAAGGCATCTTCAGTTTTCTTGAACCAGATCCGGTTTCACGAAGGACCACTTGAAGACTGTTGAACTTGTAGGATGGACTCGCTGGCGGTAGAAACTGGAGGATGGATGGTTCTTCAAGTAGGTTCGGCGCTAATGAGACTTCGGAGTACTTTTCTTATTTCTTGTTTATTATAATACTGCTGGTTTCGGAATGAATCCCATATTTTTTTTTTTTTTTTTTTATGAATGGCATCTCGCAGGTCAACCTAGAAGAGGTTGTGTGCTGCTTAACCGGACTTTTCTGTGGATGCCATAGATTTTACTCTAAGGCCTCCAGCCAGAGCTTACAAGCTAGGCAAAAAACTATAAACTAAGTGACCGTTCGCTAAGGGCACCCCCTGTGGGGTACGGACCTCGGCTTAGGACGTCACTGACAGAGGACAGCAAGGGACAGGCTGGATCACAAAAATATCTTATTTAGGGACTAATTTAAAACTACTGGCTCAGCATCGCGGGCTGGCTCTTGCAAGGGTCGGGGGGGGCATTGACTTGGGCGTCGCGACGGGCGGCCTCGGCGGCGAGGGCGGAATGACGGAGTCGGTCTGTGTCTGTGTTTCCTAAGAGTACTGGTTTCCCTACTGCTCTCCTGGAGGAGAGTGATGGGGTCGTCGGGCTCTACGAGGGTGTGCTTAGGGCGTCGGGTGGTACTGATACGCGATGGTTCGTATCGGGCGGCCGATGCGATCAAGGGATTGGGGTGCCTAATAGCGGAATCGAAGAAGCGCTTGGAAAGGCGCTTCATGAACTGAGCTACGGTGGGAATTCTAAGGTCGAGGTGGAGGGCGTCGTTACGGACATAGTACGGGGCTCCCGTGACTTTCCTGAGAAACCGGTTTTGGAGGACCTGCATTTTATAGAGGACGCGAGGGTTCGAATGAGCGAAGATGACACACGCGTATGTCATGATGGGACGGATAACCGCGGTATATAGGCGCATTTTGCACTTAAGTGACAGTGAGCTTCTCGCAGTGAGCAAGAAGTGAAGCCTACCCATAACAAAGGACGCGCGGTCGCGGGCCTTTTTGATATGTTCGCGGAAGGAAAGGTGACTATCGAGCGTCACACCTAAGTACTTGGCTTGCTTCGCCCAGGGGATCGGCTTGCCGTACATGGAGATCGGAGAGAGGGAAGGGAGATCACGTTTGCGCGGTTTGGTGAAAAGAACCGCCTGACTCTTATCGGGATTAACCTCAATTCTCCATTTCCTAAACCAAGCGCCTAGGACGTTGGCAGAGGTCTGGAGGGTTTGGGCTATAGCGGTTGAACTGCGGCCTGTGTAATACAGGGCCGTGTCGTCCGCGAAGAGAGCTAACCGAGCCTTATTGCTCTTGGGAATGTCGCTAGTAAACAGCGTGAACAAGAGGGGAGAGAGGACGGCGCCTTGCGGGACGCCAGCACGTATCGGGTGCGGGGAGGAGAGGGCGTCCCCTATGCGGTAACGGAAAGTGCGGTTCGACAAGATGTCTCGTATGATGAGCACGAGACGGTCTGGCACACCCATGTGGTAGAGCTTATATAATAAGCCGTTGTGCCAGACTTTGTCGAAGGCCTTCGCGATGTCGAAAAAGAGAGCACCAGTCATCGCACCGCGCTGAAAGCCCGCGCTAATGTGCTCGACTATACGGTGGACTTGTTGGACGCACGAGTGTCCGGACCTGAAGCCGTACTGCTCGTCAGGAATGAGGCGCTTTGATTCGGCGTAATCATAGAGTCGCTTATAAATAAGTCTCTCATAGATCTTGCCGAGAACGTTCAGGAGACTGATAGGTCGGTAACTCGTGGGCTCAGATTTGGGCTTACCTGGCTTGGGGAAACCGATAACAGTGGCCTCTTTCCATGCCTCGGGAAAGATATTATTGCTCAGAGCGCCATTGAAGATGGCGGTCAACAACATAATGAGCTGGGCGGGGAGGAGTTTAAAAACCCTATTATTGATACCGTCCGTCCCGGGGGCTTTCCGGGGGCGGAGCCCTTTTATGATGTCGTGCACTTCGTCCGGCGTGGCCGGTGGCAGAGGATCATCAGGGTCTTCTACAGGTGGGAGAGAGGACCTACGTTCGACTTCCGAGTCTACCTTGAGGAGGTGACTGCTATCTACCGGTTGAGTGCTAGGAGTGCACTGAGATTCCAGGCTGTCGGCCAGGCACTCGGCCTTCTCAGAGTCGTCAAAGGCGACGCTCTTGTCGGGACGGGTGAGGGGAGGGACGGTAGCCTCCTCGGTAGCGCGCAACTTTCGTTGCAGCTGCCAGTAGGCTAGGTGGGTGGGCTCGAGTTCGCTCAGCATGTCGTTCCAGCGATTCGAACGAAACTCAGCGATGCGTTTCTTTACAGCACGCTGTAAATTGCGCATGTGGGCTTTGTTCGAATCGCATGGAAAGTTGCTGTAGGCACGGATGGCCGCGTTCTTCTCGGTTATCAGTTCACGTACGTCAGCGGGGAGATTCCATTTACGATCGCTCGTATCTGGGACTTCCCGTGAGCAATCCGTCAATACGGATTGCACGTGTTCTGTAAACGAGTTGATGGCGGCCGTCGTGTCAGCGACGGAGACAATGTGGTCGGGGATGGAGTCCAAGTGAGGTGACGAGGTCGATTTCAGCAATTCGCTTACTTTCATCCAGTCAGTCAACACTTTGGTAGGAGGCTGGCTAGGGTCAGAAGGACCCGTGCGCGGAGTCAGGTGCAAGAGCACAGGACGGTGGTCGGAATTAAGCTCGTGTAGCGTCTCAATGGCGTTCAACTTAAGGTTGACATTTTTGAGCAGCGCTATATCGAGGACATCGGAACGACAGTTGGGATCATGGGGATAGTGCGTATGCTCATAAGGAGCAACGGGGTCAAAATTGAGGGTGGAGCTAAGGTTGAACACTACTCTTCCCCTAGGGGTCGTAATAGTGCTATTCCAAGCTGGATGTTTGGCGTTGAGGTCTCCCGCTAAGATAACGGAATCGCTCATGCCGAAGATAGAGGTGAGATCTCTAACGAGAAGGGACTGATCCTCTGCACCGGTAGCAGGAGGAAAATAGGCGGAGACTATGGTGATGGGCTGATGACCGGTCATGCCTAGCCGACAGACTGAAACCTCGAGGAGCGACTCGAGGGGAGGAGAGACTAGCGGGATACAATGCAGGGACTTTTTGTAATAAATGAGAGTACCACCCTTGTGGCAACGCGACCTATCATTACGAACTAACTGAAAGTTGGCAATTTTGGGATCGCGATGGTGTGGCTTTAGGAACGTCTCCTGGAGAAGGAGAATATCTAATTGGTTATCGCGCAAGAAGGTAGCGAGTTCGTCCCGCTGACCTTGCATGCCGTTAACGTTAAAGAAACCTAACCTGAGGGACCGCGGTTTGAGAACGTTCCTATTCCTAGTAGCCATTGGAGATTAAACTAGGTGGAGGGCTTTAAGAGCTTCCCCTACATGGGGGTGAGAGGCGAAAATAGCCTTATAAGCGTCGGGACTACCGTTGGACGCCCTGAGTTGGGCGGCCAATTGTCGTGCCGACGCCTTAAGGATATTTTCGTAGTTCTCTACGGACTTATACGCGGAGATGATGACCCGCATGTCTTCATCGTCTACAAGGGCCACGGGGCCGGAGCCTAACGGGGGGGACACCAAACCCGGGGCTGCAAGAGCGGTCTTGCGAGCGGCTGCGGGAGCAGTCACGGGAGCCACGGGCTGGGGAGTGGGGACGTCTGGGAGAGGAGGAGCGGGATTGGAGGGCGCTGAGCCAAGGGCTGGGAAAGCCCTTTGGTGGTTCAGCGCGTTCCAGGGAGATGGGCGTTGGGGACCTAATCTACTGGGTATCTGTGAAGAGGGAATCTTCACGGATGGGGATTCCCTCTGCTGGCGGGCGGCAGCGCGCTTCGCCAGTTTGGGAGAAGAAGATTTGGGGGCTTTGGGGCAGCCGCGGTAGTTGGCCGGGTGGCCGACTTGACCGCAAAGGACACAGCTTGGAGGATCTTGGCAGAGGGCCTTATCCTTGGGACGGGGACAGTTGACCGTGCTATGGTCACCTAAGCATTTAACGCACCTGGGGGGTGCGAAACAGTGGGACTGGCTGTGGCCGTACTGTTGGCAGTTGTGGCACTGGCCAACAGTATGTGCTTTATAGGGCTTCTCATGTTGAAGGAGTTCATACTCTTTGAGGGCCCTTGCTGGCCGAAAAGGTATTCTGTCACATGTTGACTTAGAACATAAATTTGATATGTTGTCATTGTCTAAAAAATAATAAGTCTGAGACGGTGTTATGTGTATATTTTACTAAATATATAATTTACTACTCTGGCATACTCTCTGACATCCAATAGGTTATGGGCCCAGAACGTCGTAAATTGTGAAGATTTGGTAAATACGCAAGAAAATTTCGATCATGTCAGACGACCAGAACTTGTCGTCAGGTTCCATTTGTGGAATAAAAAAGCTTGAGGGTGCATCTGGTTTCGAGGTTTGGAAATTTCAAGTACAAAACTACTTAGAATGTAAAAACTGGTGGGAGGCTGTAGAAGCCGAAGAAGTCAGTGCAGCGCTCAAAGATAGTGATCGAAAGGCGCGTACTAAGATTTGTCTGCTGTTGGAGCCTTCATGTTTTGCGCATGTCTATAATGCAAAGACCGCGCATGAGGTATGGCACAATCTGTGCGTAACATACGAAGATAAAGGCTGGGGTAGACGTATATCACTGCAGCGTCAATTATGGACATGTAAGTTGGAAAACTTTTCATGTATGGAGAAATACGTTTCAAAAGTAATATCCATAGCACAACAATTGGCTGCAATAGACGCGAAAGTCTCAGATGACTGGATCATTTCCATTTTACTTGCCGGATTAACATCAGACTACAACCCGATGATAATGGCAGTGGACAACAGTGGGAAGGAGATTAGCTTAGAGCAGATCAAAACCAAACTGCTGCAGGAAGCTAATCGACAAGCTGAAGGTGAAGCTGGAACTGGTGAGCAAGCTTTTGTTTCAGAACAAAAAAAGGCACCAAAAAACAATGCTCGGAAACCAGTGCGCAAATGTTTTAAATGCCACAAAGAAGGACACAAGGCGGCTGAATGTAAGAAGCTGAATGCCGGTGTGTGCCTGAGTACGGCAGAGAAGAATACCACAAACAAAACTGGTTGGTATGTAGATAGTGGTTGCTCGAACCACATGACTTACGATGCGAAAAAGTTATGTAACTATCAGAAAGTAAAGAGTAACTTGAAAATTAAAGTGGCCAATGGTGAAGAAATATCAGTTGAAGGTAGAGGAAATGCTGTACCAAAAGTAAGCGAAAATTCAGATTTTACTTTGAAAAATGTTCTACACGCTCCTCGACTGTCTATGAACCTAATATCAGTGAGCGATCTCATAAAGAAGGATTTCGCGGTTAATTTTGATAAAAGAGGTTGCACTATTAAAAATAAATCGGACCAAATAGTTGCGACCTGCAATGAGGTTGATGGAATTTTCAAGTTGAAAGAAAACGTAAACTACGTCAACGCGACATTGTCAAATGAACTTCTGTCAAATTTATGGCACAGAAGATTGGCGCATTTAAGTAAAAATTACATGCTGATATTAAAAGGTTTGGTGACTGGTATGGAATTCAACAATAAACAACACATTGAGCCATGTGTTCCATGCATACAAGGTAAGACATGTAAAAGCCCATTCAAAAACAAAGGCACACGAGCAGAACAGATTCTAGGGATAGTACACACGGATATCTGCGGTCCAATGGAAGAGCCATCATTTGCTGGTTCTATATATATGTTGCTGTTTATCGACGATTACACGCGCAAGACATACGTGTATTTCTTACGAAATAAAAGTCAGACTTTCAATAAATTCCGTGAGTTTAAGGCGGAAGTGGAGAAAGAGACTGGTAAGTCGATAAAATGCCTCAGATCTGATAATGGTACAGAATTTTGCAACCACGCCTTCGATAGTTTGTTCAAGTCAGCTGGCATAAAGCACCAAAAGACTGTTCCGTATACGCCTGAACAAAATGGCGTAGCTGAGAGGGCGAACAGATCGATTATAGAGAAAGCAAGGACGTTGCTTTGTGAGGCGAATTTAAGCAAGAAGTTTTGGGCTGAGGCGGTACGTACCGTAGTTTACTTAAAGAATCGAAGCCCCACGAAGGCAGTCACAAATAAAGTACCTGAAGAACTTTGGTCTGGTAAGAAAGTAAACTTGAGTCATTTAAAAATCTTCGGATGTTTGGCGTTTGCATTGAAACCGAAGCAGAAAAGGCAAAAGCTCGACATGAAGACTGAAGAATTGATTTTTATTGGTTATTGTGAGCTTACGAAAGGTTACCGACTGATGCACCCACATACTGGTAAGATAACAGTTGCAAGGGATGTGAAATTCTTAGAAAATGTGTTTCCAGGTGATGGTACGAATGTGACGAAGAACGCAGTTGTTCCTATGTCTATTGAAGAGGAACGAACTGAACCTGCGATATTGGATGTTTCTCCTGATGTTCATTCAAACAACGAAGATGATTTTCAGGATGCAGATACAGGAAGTACCGAATCCGCTACGATTCAAGAAGCGAGTACTGAAATGAATATAGAACCGAAATACAACCTGCGTGCACGGAAGCCAGTAGACTACACAAACACGTGCATCAATGCTCTCGCGGCAATTGACGGTGATCCGACGACTGTGGAGAAGGCGCTAGCTAGACCTGATCGTGAGTTGTGGCAGAAGGCCATGAACGATGAGCTGCAATCGTTGAAGGAGAACCAGACGTGGACACTAGTTGACTTACCACGTGATAAGAAACCGATTCAATGCAAATGGATTTTTAAGATTAAGCGAGATAGCGATGGTAAAGTGTCAAAGTATAAAGCTAGGCTAGTAGCGAAAGGATTTACACAGGTACGTGGCATAGACTATAACGAAACTTATTCCCCTGTGGTGAGGAGCTCGACTTTGCGACTTTTATTTTCATTAGCTGTAGAATATGATTGGAACATAGATCAGTGGGACGTGACGACTGCTTTCCTTTATGGTAAATTGAAGGAAGACATTTATATGCTGCAGCCTGTAGGTGCTATCACCAAAGGTCAAGAGACGAAGGTTTGCAAATTAAATAGGTCGTTGTATGGTCTCAAGCAAGCATCGAATGCTTGGTTTAATGAACTTGACCGAGAGATGCTAAGTCTAGGTTTCACGCAATCGAAAATAGAGCCCTGTTTATACCAAAAGTCAGTAGGAGATAGGGATAGAATAGTTGTAGTTATTTACGTTGATGATATTTTTATTTTTTATAGTCGTATACACGAAAATGAAAAAGAAAAATTGAAGACCGGGTTATTGAAAAAGTTCAAGGTCAAGGATCTAGGTCGTGCTAGACATGTTTTAGGCATGAGACTTAGGAGAGATGAAAACATAATTTACCTTGATCAGGAACAATATGTTATTAATGTTTTAAAGGAATTCGAAATGACGGACTGTAAACCAGTTGTTACCCCCCATGGAAGTCGGCATCAAATTGGTAAAAGCTTCCGAGTCCGATTGTAGGTTGCCATATCAAAATCTTATAGGATGTTTGAATTATTTAGCCCAAAATAGTAGGCCGGATATTGCGCATGCCGTTAGCGTGCTATCACAATTTAATTCGTGTTATAATGAAACTCATTATAAGTGTGCTAAACGGGTGCTAAGATATTTAAAAGGGACATCTGATTTTGCGCTTACCTTCCGAAAGTCAGGTAAATTAGAACTTCTTGGCTACGTGGACGCGGATTGGGGTGGGTCATACGATAGGAAATCCTTTACGGGTCTAATGTTTAAATTAGGCGAGAGTTTAGTAACGTGGGAGAGTCGAAAGCAACGGTGTGTAGCTCTGTCCTCAACTGAGGCTGAGTATACAGGGTGAATTTTTCAACTGGGCGTGGATGGCTACTTTCGAAACTATGAGGAATATCAAAAAACGTTGAAAGGAGTCTCGAGACCGATTTTGACGAAAACTAAAACTGCAACATTGGATTTTAGAAAAATCAAAAATCCTGGTCAGGAATCGAACCCGCTGATTTTGGAAAAAAAATCACACCCTGTATTATTACACCGTTCGATAGTGTTGTTAATAAGGATCAAATTCTGGGAAGTAATCATATACGGCAAACTTAAGGAAATGGCTGATTTTTATGAAATTGCTATTTTTCCATATTACATTTCATCTACTGAGCCATAATTTATTCGAAATTATAAAATTTCATTGTTTTAAATGTCTCACTGGATTTGACGTTCCAACAATCCCACTGTACTTATCAATACGACATTATTGAGTTGAACTAAAAATAGCATTATTTTAAAGAAGAAACGGTAACTTATGTTTCAAATACAGCCTTTGCCTTGAAGATTAATCAGTTTTTTTGTAATTATACGTTTTTCTTAAGTTTGCCGTGTATGATTACTTCCCAGAATTTGATCCTTATTAGCAACACTATCGAGCGGTATAATAATACAGGGTGTGTTTTTTTTTCCAAAATCTGCGGGTTCGATTCCTGACCAGGATTTTAGATTTTTCTAAAATCCAATGATGCAGTTTTAGTTTTCGTCAAAATCGGCCTCGAGACTCCTTTCAACATTTTTCGATATTCCTCATAGTTTCGAAAGTAGCCATCCACGCCCAGTTGAAAAATTCACCCTGTATAGGTCTTAGTCAAGCTTCAAAGGAAGCAATTTATTTAAGGAGTTTGTTAAAAAGTTTAACAAATGATATTTGTGATAAGCCTGTAGTCATTTATAATGACAATCAGTCTGCACATCACATAGCGAGAAACAAGATGAACCATAATAGGACTAAACATATCGATATTAGGTACCACTTTGTTCGCGAAGCGATATCGAATGATGCGGTTGAGGTGAGGTATGTCCCTTCACATGAAATGGTGGCAGATATGTTAACAAAGTCTCTGTCAGGCCCCATGATAAAGTTAGTTTTAGCGAGATTACCCATTAAGAGGGCGGGTAGTGAACGTGGTGTAACTTAATTTTTGAAATGGTTTAGGTTTTTGTAATGGTTTAATCTGTATTTTGTTTATATTAGATAGTTTCTTGTAATGTGAAGATGTGTACAGTCGAGTGCTATATATTTATGTAAACTCGTGCACGAAGGTGCGATTAAATTGTGACTTGTACACTTAAGGGTGTGTGTAACACATGTGGCAGATTAAGGGTGCGTGTTGAAGGAGTTCATACTCTTTGAGGGCCCTTGCTGGCCGAAAAGGTATTCTGTCACATGTTGACTTAGAACATAAATTTGATATGTTGTCATTGTCTAAAAAATAATAAGTCTGAGACGGTGTTATGTGTATATTTTACTAAATATATAATTTACTACTCTGGCATACTCTCTGACATCCAATATCTCAATTGAGATGCCCGACAGGGAGCACACGGATTTGATTTTAAAAATGGGATGGGGGCCTGATTCGACTGGGTCGCAGATAACCAGGACCATGTCGTACAAGTCGCCGCCCCTTGCCTTGTGAAGGCGGTGGACGGCGGAGACGGGGATTTGTTGGGCTTTTAAGTCCTCTAAGACGTCTTGGGTGGGAATCTCCTTGGGGATCCGCCTGATCACCACACGGGTGGGCTTCTCCTCAGGGAGAGAAAAAGAATGGTGTGGAATGTTCCTCGAACGAAGAACACGAGAGAGTTCCCTATAGTCCGAAGACGTAGGGGTCGATACCTTTATACCGGTATTGGTACTGGTGGCCTTTGTAAAGTTGATTTTTAGGTCCACGCAGACCCTTGAAATATCAGTCCATTTGGACTTCTCATGGATGAAGATCGGAGGGGGAAGTTTGGGCTTCTTAGAGGGAGCCGCGGTGGGGGTAGCCCTAGGGCTGGAGGGGCGGCTAGCGGGGGCCGGGGAGGGGGTGGGGGGTGTTAACCCGAGTGGTCGGAGGAGAGGGGGTAGGCAAAGCCGCGAGGGACTTTTTGGCCTTTGAGGACAAGGAATGTTTCCCCTTGCGCTTACCTAGGACCACGGTAAAGTCCTCATCAGAGGAACCGGCTGAGTCACTGATCTCACAATCAGACTCGACTGGGCCGGACGTGTCCATACGTTCGGGCAAGGGAGGTTGAGGGACTGAAGGTCCGGGGGTGGCATCGGGTTGGGTCGGGACGCGGATCGCGGGTTCGCGGGACTTGGCAGACTTCGGTAGAATGCCTTGTTCGGCTAACGGGGGAGACAGGGGAGAGTCGCGCCTATCTTTGATGAGCTGCTCAATAGCATTGAGCCTAGTAACATACACATCGCCGAGATTGTTGTTCTCGACGATGTCTCTGAGTAACCCCACAAGGAGGTCCTCAGTAGAAGGAGGAGCCATCCTAAGTGGATGGCATGGGAGTGAAGCTCCCTTAGAGATTGGGGAAAGCCTAACCAGACTAACTCCCCGGGTGGGTGTGCCCGGGGATGAGTAGCCTCCCCTGCCTAGGGATTGTGTACGGCAGGGAGGTGAGTACCTATGGTGTGCCCTAAGCTTGTAAACCTGTTGCCAATCTTAATGTGCAACAGGGCCCTATTTGGGTCTGGTGCGAAGGGGTAGACACATCCAACCGACACCAGGTGTGTTGCTGTGAACGAAACCAGAGACTGGGTTTGACTAGGAGATCCCCCAAGGCCAAGGTCCCAGCTCCCGACTCCAATAAATTAACCTCGCCCTGAAGGGGTTTGGCGGGATGGATTGGGGCACCACCCTCTTGGTTTCGTTGACACCGTGAGGTTTCCACCAAGAACCACGAAACTGTGGATTTTCCTTGAAGGGGCAAAAACACGTTTTTGACGATCGTCCTGAAAAGGACAGTTTTGTTTGGTAGTCGAAAGACTACCGAGACGTTGTGCGAGCACAACGAAACGCAGCGGCGAACACAGCACAGGCACGGAGCACACACGGGGAGACGTCCGTACGCGGCGGCGGTCAGGCGGCGAGTGTGATGAATCCCATAGAAAACTGCTCCTCTTTTATAGAAAGCTCTGACCAATCAGAACCCTTAAAATTTGCACACGTTCCTAATATTTTTCCTGTCAGCCAATCAGAGCAATCCATTTGTGCACACGGCACTAATTTTACTTTGTATGGGGAACTTTAATTTGGCAGTTTTCTATAGTAAACCTTTCCCTTTTGTTTTACAATTTATCTTATAGCCTAGGGGTTAACTTAGTCTATCTAATTACATAAAAACCTTATCAAAACCTTAATTTTTAGACCTAAAAAAGGATAAATAACTAAATTTACATCAACCTACAGGCAGAGACACCAAGTGCCAGAAATTGGAACTACAACGATTTATCACTGTGTTTGAGGGTATTTGTAAAATGTACACTTTTTATGACTACCTAACACTTCGCTTACATTTTCGAGGCAAGTGGCGCTCCAAGCGGATCAATACAGTTTCTCAATTTGTTTGACGGTATATGTAGAATGCGCATTTATATGTCTACCCAACTGTGGGTTTATTTTTGTGGCATCAGCAGAGACACCAAGAGGGAAAAATAAAAACAAGACAACTTATCAATTTATTAGAAGGTAGGGGAACCTGTTGTACCTAGGACAGTTTTTCAGATATTATTTTTTTACTGAGGTTCGACGTGTTGTATACAAACCATATTTGCATATTTTGAAAGGTCAATTATTTGAGTATTCAGCACAAAAATATCGAGAATGTATATGCCATACTAACATGTGTTTTATATACTTAAAAAGAAATGGTATTTAAGGCCGAGGTACAACAAACCCTATGTACCTCGGCCAGTACTACGGTGTACCTAGGACACAACGAGAATTGGGGGGTAATTTAAGAAAACTATGAACTTTTCATAGCCAAAATCATCTTATTCGGTCTAGTGAAATATTTAACAAAAAATAACTAGCAAATTTTGAATAAAATCAAAGCAATAATCGTATTTTTATTTTCTTAAAAAACAATCTTTTAAACAAAAATATCACAAACTTTAATCACTGTTTTATCACATGACAAATTTTAAAATTATTACATACATACGCCAGTACATCAAGCTACCCCAATCTGTCAAATTTGTTTTTCGGTTAAGCGAGCCAAAAGCGAGATAATAGTGGACAAACATACAATCGACTTTGAAAATCTACAATCTCAGTGAACAAAAATGGATCCTTAAGGGCAACGTCACGGAATATCCATTAGTGTTATATACTAAAACCTTCTCCAGAAGGTAACGAACACTTATCTGAAAACCGCATCAAAATCGATTCAGCCAATCGTGAAATAATCGCGGACATACACACAAACCAACATACAGGTCGAACTGAGAACCTACTTTTTGTTTTGAAGTCAGTTAAAAATATTTAAATAGTTCAACTGGCGTTCTTTTCTTCTTCTGTTTGCTTTTAGGCATGATTCCTAAAATAATAAATGTATTTGAATAGGAATGTATTACCGGAATATGAAATAATTTGATCAATTGTACCTTGGCCACCGCCAAGGTACAACTGATCGACAGTGACCGAGGTTCAACACCACTCCAACTTCAACAAAATGGGTGGATTTCAAATATTTTGAAGTTACTTATCCCGCAAGTTTATGATTATTTTAACACTTACTAATCTAAGGAACCAATAGCATATACAAGTTAAGTGACAATTATAATACGTTGAGAGCTATCAGACTGCAAAGTAAATTAGAAAAACCTACTTGTTTCATGATAAAAAGTTTTGACGTCGGTAACACCAAACACCTGCTTAATGGCGGTAAGTGACTAACTGCACATTGAATAGTTGGTAGTGATGTACCGAATACCAAAACTATAACAATTTAGCATTGCGGCAACATTTAAAACGAGCCTAATGGCCTAGGTACATATAGTGCCAAGGTACAACAGGTTCCCCTACTTACAAAATGCACATTTCTACATTTACCCAACCCTTATTATTTATTATAACAATAGTTTTAATGTTCAAAACTATCCTAATCTATACGTACTATATTTTACAAGTTTTGCTTAGTGCCATTCCATTATTATTCGTCGCTAACACAAACTATCCAGGGGGTTTGTTTTCATAATTCCGTCAACAAAAACGCGGAACCGTACGATAGCAACTCAAAACTTTTCAATGAACCCTACATTTATTAGTTTTTTAAATCAGTTCTGACAAAAGATCGGGACAACTGTCCGTCACCAATTTTGAACATCGAGAGCTTGGACAACTTTCCAATTGTCACCAATTTTTAGTGTGCTTTCCTATGTCTGAGTCACCTGAAATTATTTCAGAAGCTACAAGTTTCGTGCTTAGATAGTAGTACCCCCTGATATCATATTCATCAGATTCAACGACAGGCCTTTTTAGCTCCATCACTAATACGACAGGTTGACTTATGCCTCTTTTAAAATGGACCTTACCATCTACGTAGAATTACTATAACCTAGACCTTCCCATCAGAAATGCAAGTCAAAAACGAAAAAGAATCAAACCGTAAAAACATACTTTTCAAAAAATTATAAGTACATATAGTTGAAATGTCAATGTCTTAAAATCTAGGATGTACTTTGGCGGCACTAAACCTAATATTTTTACGACATCTGTCTCTACGAGGTTATCAAATATTTTATCACATTAGATTTTAAAGCGTATTTACTTTTATGACTCAGAAAGCTATTCGATATCTGATTGTCAATTTTAGTCACTTAAATGTTCTTGTTTTATGAACTCTAATAACAGGAACATGACATCGTTATTTCATAAAGTTTCGTTTAACCAAAGGAAATGTTCCCAAACATTTTCGCACCAATCCCTTGTTACTGTGGTTTTTCTAACAGGTTCGTTTTCGCTCTTCTATGTGATGATTATATTTAAATAACGAGGTATTCCTCATTGGGTCCCTGCTTAAATGGCACCAGAACGAATAGTAGCAATAGGTGCAGTATGTTCAATAACCTGTGTTATTGGTTTCGCTGTCTATTTGACAATGCCTTTTAGAATATAGTTTTTTTGTATTTGTAACATTTGCTACTTTTTTTGTTGTGTTTTAGGTTCAAAGTTTTTTTAGGAGCCTGCTCTGTCCCACTCCTGGGCAAAGGCCTCCCTCCACTTCTTCCACCTTTCGCGATACTGGGCGTCTTCTTTCCAGTTCGGACGAAACCTGTCCAGTTCGTCCCGCCATCTCCTACGTGGCCTGCCACGACCTCGCCTCACTGTCTCAGGGCACCAATTCTGAGCTATTTTGGTCCTTTTGATCCACAGTTGGTCCGGGATGTGGCAGACATGTCCTGCCAAGTCCCATGATCTCTTCCAAAAATCAAAAAAGATCAGAAAAACCTTCCTTAAGAATTGGAAAGTATTCCTTCCAGTGCTCAAGGAAAAGATCCAGTGCACAATTGTGATCGTGTCGAAAATAATGGAGGAAAACCTTTGCCCGACAGTACAGGCTTGTAAATTAAAAAAATAAGACTCTATGACAACAAATTAAAGTCTAAAATAACAGGATTGCTAGAATCGAGTAAATGGCATAGAACTCTCTCTCCACAACACGAGTTCAAGCACACGAGTTTGCGCGTGGCAGCACCATTGTTGCCTTATTGCATTGTTTAGTGTTCGCTCGTCAGTTGTTAAGAGGAACCAGTGTTAATAAACTACCGAATTTTAATTATAAGAAGATCCGAGATAGTAAGTATACTTATATACTTATTGTTATAACAGTAGGTCATAGGTTTGAGCTCGGTCTGAAGCATTTACTTCGTGTTATATTTTTAATTATTTTCACTATTCTTAAAGGGGTGAAGGAAAACATTGTGTGGTAACATTCTTTCTTCAATTAATGCAAGTGATGTGAAAAATATTTGATAGAATAAAAGTTGTCGACCCCATAATTACTTACTATACGTTGAGAAACTTTTGATAAAAATGTAGTAATCATTTAGTTTCGACTACAAAATTTGTATCAAAAGTTAAATACATATAATAATATTTCTAATGTTTAATGTTTTGCAATACCTATAAAGGAAAAAGAAATATATTTTAATTATTATTTTATACTTTGCTATGCACTAACAAATTCTCCTGTACCGTGGATACGTTTACAAACACAAAAACTTACATTCAAAATACCTAAACGTGGAACACCCACGATACAGGAAGAAATTCCCAGTGTGGGGACGCTAAAAAAAGAATTGACCACTACGCTATCCATCCATCCAACCAGCTCAGTCTATTAGTCATCCATTTATACAAATGTATCACATTACAATCACATCGTTACATAATTAACTATTTTAACGTTATTTAAGCACTACTGTCTGTCAAATACATCTGACTATTATATACCGGTTGAAAAGTGTACAATGAGGTACATGACAACAATGGGCCATGTATAGAGAGCCAATTAACATGCTGGCCCATTGTTAGCCACGATTGCCGTATTATATTCGAGGAGTGTACGAATAATAGTCAGATGTGGGTGATTTGATTTGCTGTCATTCGAAGAAGGCTTTATCTGTCTCGGGTATTTCTCATTGAAGGGTTCTAAGAATTGTATTTACAAGACCGGTAGACCGTTAATTTGTAAAGAATAAACGTCCCTTTACCATGAAAATAATTTTAATTATCTAAAAGGGATTCTAATAGTGCTATTCGCAAAAAAGATGGAGTAACTTGTTTTAATTTTTGATTAATCAATCAAAACGTTTATTTCAACTAGGCCATAACCGGCACCTTTGAATTGTCAAAAGACAAAAAAACCAATACAAAAATAGTTATGGTGCTACAGTCCCAGTCACAGACATAAAAACTGTGAAAGTACCGTAGGTGCTCATTCCAAAGCGTAGATCTCTATGGAGAAGAACGAGCAAGAAACTCCATGGACACTCTTTTTCAATCGCCAAGATTATTACAGATCTTTGGTTACATCATTCATCATCAAATGGTAGGTACATTATGTGAGAACGATGTGGCAAGTTATTAATGTCCATAGTAAATATAAAAAAGACAATTCAAAAATAAATTTAATATTAAAATAGACGATGGCAGCAAAGAGATGACCAGTCCCAACTGACAGCGCCCGTTCACGAACATGACACATATATCAGCACCATTCAGCTCAATCATTTTGAAGGGAACTAAATGATCCGACACACATGCCACCATCAGCGAGACCTTTGAGTGAGCATGACATACTCTCAACCGCCAGAGTCATTGAAGTCAAAGAAAGACGTAGGTTTCTAGTCAAAGATAGCTCTGAAGTACATGGTACTCACATATTGCTGGCCATGACGCTATATAATACTAATAAATTTAAACTAGCACTTAAACGTTTAAGCTGCGCACTCGGCATGTGATGTTTTAAATTTTATTCTTATCTACGTTGTGTCTATACGCTAGCAATAAACAAAACTGAGTTAGAATCTCATGAACATAGGTCCCAGGCTAGTCATAAATCACTAAAAATGTAAACGTTGCCTTTTAGTCAAATCACCCTCGACCTTCACCTTTCTGCCTTTATCACCCCGTTTTAGCTTTAATACTAAAGCCCTACTCACGACATCGGAAGAAGCGATTTGCGTCGCGACTTGCATCATCCTATACTCCCGAGCGAGAGCGTACCTTCTTAAATCCACATCTGTTGTCCAATGTTCTAAACTATTTATTTTTCTTTATTTTCTACGCTGTTTACTCGTGTCGTTTCATCGACAACGTGTAAATTGTGGCCGAGCTACATTTTGTACCTGTTCTAGCATAATTTTATGTAGATAGTTAATAAACTTACATTAAAACAACCTGTGATACCTGCACGAGCGCACAGCTTAAACTTTTAAATGCTAGTTTAAATTTTTTTATCAAAAATTTTGAACAATTTACTCAATCTTTTTTTACGAATAGCACTATTAGATTCCCTTTTAGAAAATTATATTTTCTTTACATTTAAATGACATATAGTCAAGCCTATGTTATATTACCCCTGATATAATATTTCTTTTTATCGTGTTAAAATCATCAAATGAGTCTTCCCACCCATGGCAGAGCGGGAGGGACTGTCAGACTTGTACTGACTAAAATCCACGGTGTCCTTTAATAGACCTTCACATTCCGGGGTCACAGTAATTCGTTAGCCCCGCAATACCCGGTAACCCCTGATGTTAGGAATATTGCAAAAGCCTGTTTTCGACCCACTGATCATCAGTTGAAACACGGGACCCGGAATCCCCACGAGTCACCCAAATAGAAAAACTACGTGACTCACGGCTCCGGACACAATTTTCCATTTTAAAATCGGCGTATTTACTTTACGTTTGTAGCGCGCTCGTGCTTGCCGCTCAGGTTAAAAATCCCGACATTTCACCTGAACTATTAAGCCCGCTTCATAAATTTTTATCAGGCCGGGATGAGGGAACTGTCAACATTTTGTAGGTTGAAGCCGTCATAATTCATTGAATTATTGCGGGCAAGCTTTGACACCGCCTATTTCGTTATGCGGGACGAATTATAAATTGCAGAGTGGTAAAATGAGGGTATGTTAATAAGCAGGGATCGCCACTGGTAATATGACATACTTGTTGTTTCCTGTGGTTCCACTGCTCCTCGTCTGTTTTGGTCGTAGCATGATGATGTTTTATAGAATCGATTTCCTCGATTAATGGACAAATCAATACAAAAATATATTTTCAGTGGTATCTCAGATTAACGCTTTCAACCAAACAAAATCTTTATTTACTTTATAATATCGATTTATTATTGACTAGCTTCTGCCCGCGACTTCGTACGCGGATCTTGTTGCTTATAAAAAGATTTTTCATACTGATAAGCCCGATAAATTTTTCATTTTGTATGAAAAACCAATTGTTTTTTTTGGAATTTTCAAAATTTTTAGAACAAACATTGTTCAGTAACATGGGCTGAGTTACCCCACGAGAGGTTTTGCGCTTTTAACGTTACACGTTGTATTTATCATCATCGAAAATCGGTCCTAAACTGCGACCGCCTTCACTGAGTGGAGGTAATCCCAGCTTATGTTATTTTACAATTATACAGTGAAATTAGTGATAGCTTTGATTTCCACATCAGGTGTTCCAGGTCTTAGTTTTTTATACATCAATAGATAATGTTCATCAGGCTGAACAACTCTTTCTAAGATGTCAGTCCTATAAATGTTATAGTGTAGCTGGGCTTATGGAGTTCTACATTAGGTGTTCTAGATCTTCAATTTTTATACGTCAACAGAGAGTACTCATCAGGCTGAACAACTCTTTTTAAGATGTCATTCCTATAAAGGGTGAATTTATCAACTGGGCGTGGATGGCTATATCCGAAACTATGAGGAATATCGAAAAACGTTAAACGGAGTTCGAGACCGATTTTGACGAAAATTAGAACTGCATCATTGGATTTTAGAAAATTCAATAATCCTGGCCAGGAATCGAAACCCCTGTATTATTACACCATTTGATAGTGTTGCTAATAAGGATCGAATTCTGGGAAGTAACCACATACGGCAAACTTAAGGAAATAGCAAATTTTAATGAAATTCCTATTTTTCTATGTTACTTTACATTGTTTTCAATGTTTCACTGCATTTGACGTCTCAACTATCGCACAGTATTCAGCAATCCGAATTTATTGAGTTTGACAAAAAATAGCACTATTTCAAAGAAGAAACTGTTAATTTATGTTTCGAATACAGTCTCAGCCTTCAAGATTGACCAATTTTCTTTTAATTAAACGTTTTCTCTAAGTTTACAGTATATGGTTACTTCCCAGAATTTGATCCTTATGAGCAACACTATCGAATGGGGTAAAAATACAGAGTATGATTTTTTTTCCAAAATCAGCGGGTTCGATTCCTGGCTAGGAATATTGAATTTTCCAAAATCCAATGATGCAGCTTCAGTTTTCGTCAAAATAGGCCTCGAGACTCCTTTCAACGTTTTTCAATATTCCTCATAGTTTCGGATATAGTCATTCACACCCAGATGAAAAATTCAGCCTGTATATGCTTTTGGTGTTCCACATCAGGTGTTCTAGATCTTCAAGTTTTATACGTCAACAGAGAGTGCTCATCAGGCTGAACAACTCTTGCTAAGACGTCTTTCCTGTAGGTATGTTATAGTGTAGCTTGGCTCTTGTAGTTCCACATGGTGTTCCACATCCTCAAATTTATTTTCTCAGCAGAAAATGCTCATCTCGTGGAACAATTTTTGCTATCGCACCATTTTTGTATCTCTTATAGTTTAGCTGTTCTGTTGCGGTTCTGCGCCAGGTGTTCAATTTTCCCAAATAATTTATAGCCTATGTGTTGGCCAGACTTAATACCTATACAACAAAAAAAGAATCATTCAAATCCGTCCAGTACTTTTTGAGTTTATCCCGGACATACATACAGACAAACAGACAAAAATTCTAAAAACTATATTTTTGGCTTCGGTATCGATTGTAGATCATACCCCAAGTATTCTTTTAAAAAAATATTCAATGTACAGTTTTGACTTTCCTACTATTTTATTATATGTATAGAAGATAGATTTTACGACGTGATGTCCCAGAAGTCAACACCTTGGTTCTCTTGTACAAAGTTATGAGTTCAAATCCGAGCAAGTACCAATGTGTATTTTTAGTGCTCATGTTATTTTCCAATTTGATCATGGATGTCAATGACAATCGATGAAAAGAAAACATTGCAGGAAACTAATGTTTCCTTCAAATTAACGTCAACATTTTATTTTACGTTACGTCTCAAAAAAGGGAAAAGTCATGACAAGGCCTCTATTACAAGTAGTAACCTCTACAAAGTCTTTAGCAAATAGCTTTCAATGTAACGTTCCTCCACGAGTAACGATAAAGCCAAAAAGACAAAAATAGGCAAATACCTCTCATTTCCCCGAAACCGGTTTATCAATCATCCTGAATCTACCTAATACATTTCGATACTCGTTCAAAGAGCAAGAAATTCTTTACCAGACACTTTTAGCAACGGAAATCTGTTACTTTATGCCTAATACGGCGTGTAGTGGCAATAAATTGATATGGAAAGAACGGATCTTTTTTTCTCAGGATAAAACCTGTGATGCGTAAAATATTGAATAAGGTGTTACTACGACACGATATTGAAATTGTTTCGGCATAAAGCGATCTCTGTCAAGTATGATCATAGCTTTTCGATTACTGGGTTTTTTTAGGCAAGAAATCTATACATATAATAAAATAGTAGGAAAGTCAAAACTGTACATTGATTATTTTTTAAAAAGAATACTTGGGGTGTAATCTACAATCGATACCGAAGCCAAAAATATATTTTTCAGAATTTTTGTCTGTGTGTCTGTTTGTCTGTTTATCTGTTTGTCTGTATGTATGTCCGGGATAAACTCAAAAAGTACTGGACGGATTTGAATGATTCTTTTTTTGTTGTATAGGTATTAAGTCTGGTCAAAACATAGGCTATAATTTATTTTGAAAACTTGAACAACTGGCGCAGAACCGCAACAGACCAGCTAAACTATAAGAGATACAAAAATGGTGCGAAAGCAAAAATTGTTCCACGTGATGAGCATTTTCTGCTGAGAGAATTAGTTTGAAGATCTGGAACACCTGATGTGGAACTCCAAGAGCCCAGCTAAACTATAACATATACAAGAATAACGTCTCAGCAAAGTTGTTCGGCCTGATGAGCACTCTCTGTGGACATATAAAAATTGAAGATTTGGAACACCTGATGTGGAACTCCAAGAGCCCAGCTACACTATAACATATACAGGAATGACGTCTTAGCAAGAGTTCTTCAGCGTGATGAGCACTCTCTGTTGACGTATAAAAATTGAAGATCTAGAACACCAAATGTGGAACTCCAAGAGCCCAGCTACCCCGCGGTGGTGGACGCCCGCGTCGGACGTCACAAGACGATCTCCGGCCACCATAAGCGCGGGCATGCGGGCGGCGAGTAAAGGGCAACTCGCCGTCCGACCATGACTTAAAGAGCGTCAGCATAATGACGGGGCCCCCTCTCAGAGGGCTAAAGCCTGCCGGGGTCGCGGGACTTATACCATCACCGTTACCCCGGAACATAAAGGGCTATTGAAGGACACCGTGGATTTTAGTCAGTACAAGTCTGACAGTCCCTCTCGCCCTGCCCGGGGTTTTTATTTCAACTTGACGTAGATGGCTATCTTCGAAACTATGAGGAATATCGAAAAATGGTGAAGACTCCTTTCAACAATTCTGGGAAGTAATCATATACCTACGGCAAACTTAAGAAAAACGTATAATTGAAAAAAAAACTGATCAATCTTCAAGGCGATGACTGTATTCGAAACTTAAGTTAACCTTTTCTTCTTTAAAATCATGCTTATTTTTGTTCAACTCAACGCCCAGTTGAAAAATTCAACCTGTATAGGAATGACGTCTTAGAAAGAGCTGTTCAGCCTAATGAGCATTATCTATTGATGTATTAAAATATAAGATTTGGAACACCTGATGTGGAAATCAAAGCTATCACTAATTTCACGGACTGATTTTCGATGACGATTAATATATAAATACAATTTTTATTCTACTGGCCAAACTCACATGAATTTTTTACCCGGGCTCTTGGAGTTGGGTATCAGACTTTTCAGATCTTCGATTTTGCCGACCCCATTGTCGCTGGCATAAGCAACAAAATCCGCGTACGAAGTCGCGGGCAGAAGCTAGTCAATAATATTATAAGTAAAAAGCTGTAGATACATTATACGCGCTCAGAAAGTGACGCGCTCAAATGTGGTCAATTGACAAACCTTGACTATATTTGTCTCTTTTTCACTTGCGATGCCATCCTACTTTAGCGACTAATAGTGATAATATAGTGCTATTGCAATATTAAGTTATTCATGTGTGCGTTAGTGTGCCGTTCTTGAAGATAGAATGTCGTGTAGGTTACGTATCTATTCATCTATAATATAAAAATGGATCGCTAAATGTGTTGCTAAGCCCATAACTTGAAAACGGCTGGACCGATGCGGCTAATTTTTTTTTTGTTGTGTTTGTAACCATCGAGACCGGGTTTTAGACGGGTCTTCCACCTGTGCAAAGCCGGGACGGGCCGCTAGTTTATAATAACATTGCTGTGAAGTAAGAACATAGTTTTTCGATTACTTTTTTTTTACGTGGTAAAATCATCAGATGAGGCCTCCCACCCTGGGCAGGGTGGGAGGGACTGTCAGACTTGTACTGACTAAAATCCACGGTGTCCTTCAATAGCCCTTTATGTTCCGGGGTCACGGGGATGGTATTCATAGTTCGGCGATCATAGTTTTTCGATTACTTGGATTTATTTAGACAAGAAATCATCAAATAGACTCCTCTCGCTCTGGCTGGAGTAAAGATGGAAGAGTCACGTACTACTCACTTGTTTTGAATAAAATTCACCCTGTTTATTTAATTTCCCTTTTATTTCTAAAGCTTCAGTAATTCTTTTGTACATTTCCGCAAACATTATCTTTTTAGATGTTAAAATCATCAAAGGAGTCGCGCTGGGTGGGGCGGAAAGGACTGTCAGACTGTAACTGACAAAACACACAGTGTTCTTTCTATTCGCCCTTCGTCAAGTCGCCTTTAAGGGTCATGGTGACCTGTTTAGACAGTTCAAAATCAAAATGTTTTATTTTATGTACATGGGCCTCAATGGGCACTTATAAAACGTCGAGAAGAAAAAAAAATGGCACGGTTCGGTTCGGTTTGGTCGTTTCCATGGAGAAGAACCGGCAAGAAACTCCATGGTTACTCTTTTATAATAATAATTTCTTTTACAATGTTTTTCTTACTTGTATTTAGACATGAGAGAACATCGCAAGCACGATAAGACGAGGGACCTTCTTACCAAAACTAAACAAAAAAAAAGATATAAAAATAAAATAAAAGAGTATACAGGGTGAATTTTTCAACTGGGCGTGGATGGCTACTTTCGAAATTCTGAGGAATATCGAAAAACGTTTAAAGGAGTCTCGAGGCCGATTTTGACGAAAACTTAAACTGCATCATTGGATTTTAGAAAAATCAAAAATCCTGGCCTGGAATCGAACCCGCTGATTTCGGAAAAAAAATCACACCCTGTATTATTACACCGTTCGATAGTGTTGCTAATAAGGTTCAAATTCTGGGAAGTAAACATATACGGCAAACTTAAGGAAATGGCTGATTTTTATGAAACTGCTATTTTTGACATCAAGTTGAAAAATTCACCCTATAAATAGTTCCGCAACCCCAGCAATCGTTTGGCCCTATGGTGCCCCGACAGGTTTTTTATTTTATTTTAAGATAGGTTCCCGTTTGAACACTACCCCGCCTGATAGTAAATGAAGATGTGGTCGACGATGAATCACACTTGCCTAGAAGTTTTACTTGCTGATAGCTATTGAAGGACGCATGATTTTCGCGACTCTGGTAGACATTTGGCCGTATTTTCAGGTGTATCTTACTGTTTTAGGGTTACGGTATGTCGTACCATAGCTGCGTGTCGCTTTTAAGAAGTGAATGTCTTTTGTAAGGGTTTTCTATAGGAAAATGTTTCCACCTTTGATGGTAAGAAAAGCCTAAGGTACGTGTTTTACCGCCAGCGATAAGCGGAAAGCGATTCACCCAGTGATGGCAAACAAGTGGATGAGCAATGAGTGTGTATTTTGGATATGTTATGCTTTTAAGCGCTGAACGAGTGTCATGTGTGACAACAGTGGGTCTTAAGTATAATATCTTCAGAAAGCGGGATTTTGTCAAAGCCTGTTCTATACACCCAGTGAGCAACGCTGACTGATTTCTCTCTTCAATAATTCCAGTAACTTCTTGATACGGTCAACTTTAACAATTGCACATATTCATTTGCTGGGATAAACATATACATATAAGTGTAGTTTCATTTCTATGTATTAAAATTTATTAGATTTAAAATACCAAAACTGCTTTTTTAAGAAGTCCTTTTATTTTATACACCGTATCTACAACATTTAAAAAAAATTGCTAGCGAGTAATTATGCGCCAGCTCGTCGCTACTCGCTCATAGTGGAAGAGGTTCCTTATTGCTAACAAAAGGAAAAGTATCATTATTCGTGTTTCTTGAACGCTTTTGTTAAATTCCTTACACGTGTGTTTCATATAAAACGGTGGGGTCTTAGACCGCCGAAAAGGAAAAAGTACCCAGTTACAAAAATACGTATATAATTTATATGATACTGAATACTAATTAGCGTATAATAATATTATTGTTACTAACGGGAAATTGTTACGAAAAAGTATTGTTACGCTACGTAGGTTATTTTTTGGCGCTTTTACACTTACTTCTTTTGCTCCATAATTTATTATTTGTACCGGTAAAATACAATGTAATTAACCTGATTAAAATTAATCAAAATTAAGTTTTACACAGATATTTTGGTGTACAAATTGTGTTGAAAAGATTTTGATATAATTTTGAAATTGGAAGAGTTAAAAAAATTAAGCAATTTTACGGTGTTCAGCCTGATTCTGGCCACGTGCCAAAAGGTGATAAACCCCATTATATGAGAAACCTGAATATAGTTTGCTCAGAATCAGTAACTGATGCGATTCCAATATTTTTTTATAAAAATAACCAAGAATGATGTTGTATATTTGCACTCGTTACTAATTTCATCAAGATCAACAAGAAATGTGACAAGTGAACTCTGTGACGAAAATACAACCTCTCAAGGCCTTGCCTTCTAGCCTAGAAACAATTGAATGTGCATAATATTTCGAAACGAAATAAATGCAAATATCAACGGGTTCTGTCCTGAATAAAATATTCTCGTTCAACGTACAGCGTAGAATCGTGACGAACTCAACGAGTGCCCGGATTTGCCAGCACTAGGCTTAGTGATAAATGAAAGAGAAAAACGGTTTTTCCCGTGAGCACACTTGTCGGACCAGGCTGTGTAAAAAATAGAAAAGTAAGTGGTAAATCTTCTTTCATGTTGGCACGCTGTTTAATGTAGTTTAACGGTTCACTGTTTTTTTGCTAGACATTCATGTATTTCAATGGCCTTCTGTATATCGGTTTCAAGTAATCTTTTGCGTGCACTTCAGACCCACATTTTCGGTTCGCGTCCAGTAGGTACCCTTAGCACGAGTGAGACGTAAAGTAAACTGGAACTTTGACAATTTCGAATCGGCAATTTTCAAAGAAAAAATTAGTTCTTTCTTCGCACACCAGAGGCGCTGGTTCATTTTTTATACAAGAAACGCTGTAAATACTGGAAAGACTCTGTAAAGTAAAATAGTGAAACCTTGTGCTAGGGGTACAGGTCATTACTTCCCGGAATTCTCCTTATTAGCAACACTATCGAATGGTGTTTATAATACAGGATGTAGTTTTTTTAAACAAAATGCGAGTTCGATTTCTCGCCAGGATTATTAGATTTGTAAAATCTAATGATGCAGTTTCAGTTGTCGTCGTTGTTCGATATTCCTCATAGTTTCGGATATAGTCGCGCCCAGTTGAAAAAGTCAGCCTGTAGAAGCGCCCTAAATTAAGTTATATCTAAATAAAACTTCAAAGCAAAAATTCTTCAATCAAGTTCCCAAAATCATACACAGCTTTAATTATACTTCAGCGCTAAACTGTGCGATATAAACTTAATTACAACGTTCTTCAGGAAACGGGTCAATTATTCGAAATACTCGTCGCACCTTGAAAATTTAATGGACCACTTAAATTAACGCCGAGACTGAACTCGGAATTTAGAAATAAGGGAGATTTATGGCGATGATTTCATTTGATTTCCAATTTGAAAGGAGCTATGATAGAGTTCCGGGGTCACGGGATTAACGAATAACCGTGACCCTGCAACGTAAAGGGCTATTGAAGGACATCGTGGATTTTACGTTGATTCATAAACTTAAAATCAGAAACCGGTACCTACTTTCTGTGCAAATAAAGAAATTAATATTCTATTCTATTCAGTACAAGTGTGGCAGTCCCTCCTGCCCTGCCATGGGTGGGAGGACTCATTTGATTATTTTACCACGATAAAAAAATGGACATGAGTGGTGGTGCGGACTCCACATACAAATCCAACTTTTGAAGTCTACGCTCATTACGATAATTATGACATAATTATGATTTTTCTTCTAATCACCTTCGTAATTTACCAGCAGCATTTCTTGGTTGAAGATATTTTTTTTAACGTGGTAAAATCATCAAATGAGGCCTCCCACCCCGGGCAGGGCGGGAGGGACTGTCAGACTTGTACTGACTAAAATCCTACAATAGCCTTTTATGTTCCTTTTATGTTGTTGACAATAATAGCAAAAACTCTTTGGTGGGAAAAACCAGAGGATTTAATAAACTTAAAGTTCCAAAGAGGGCGCCACCGGCGTTAATAACAATGGCGTCGAATAATAACTTAAGTATACGTGATAATTAAGTAATAGCTTAATTTTGATGATGAAATACCCTGTTGGTATAATTTAATAGTTAATTTAAACTAGTCGTGCTGTAATTTTATGCTCGTCAGGTTTTTATAACGTTCATTATTTTAATAAATGGTTTTATGATTGCTTAGGGGAAGGTAAAATAACCATTTTAATATAAAGAGTAATTAATTAAACAATAAAAATGTATCGACCAGATGACGGTCTTTTTGCAGCCGACTATTTGGCCTGTCGACCAAAGTCATACTCAGCCCATCTTTAGTAAATCGTTCAACCTTTAATGAAAGGACAAATTAATGGCTATAACTTTTTATAGATTTAGAACCTGTCCTTATATTAGAAAATACTAAGTAATCCTAAGTAACTACTAAACAGTGGTAGACGCCCACGGGCGTTATCAGACGATCTCCGGTCACCGTAGGCGCGTTCGCGGGGCTCCGTCAAGCATTCATGGCAGGTGATACTATTACAAGGTACATTCGAGATAGATTACCTACTTACCAAGAAGAAAACACTTTTATGTCTTGAGTGGTATACCAAACGATTTTATATTCATTGATTGTTATGCATAAAATATAGAAACATGCGGGCGGTGAGTAACGGGCGACTTGCTTTTCGACAGCGAAAGAGCGACAGCATTCTGTACCCCGAGCACGAATATTTGTAGGTTTCGTGTCGTCGCCGTATCGTGCCGTCGATACAATAACGGAATACAACGAAAGTCGGAAGCACGAAGCACTTTCAAATTAGTACCGAGGGTGCGATACGAAAACGTTGGTGACGTCTTACTAACGTAAATAAGGATGGGAGAAATAGAACGAATGATTCTGTAATTGAATGAATGTTTCGTTCAGAAACTGGATTATTGTTAGAAAATTAGTGGTTTTAGGGCATTTAAAATTTTAACATTGTTGAATTTATGACGCAATACAAAGGAACTGCAGAAACAGTTAATATTCATTTAGATAAATGGCATACTAATTAAACTAATTACTAAAAAGTTGTGTTTGATTTGATTGCGTTCCTAAACGAACGTCTGTTTTATATTGTCAAATCTTTCCGCTGTCATGAGGTTTCAAATCAATATTCAATGATTTTGTTGTTATAGTTCGTTATTTTTCTGTAAGCTATTTCAGTAATAACGGAGTAAATAAGTTATTGACACCCTGATCAAGAAGGTTTGTTAACCGGTTGAACAGAAGGATCCCCCACGATATTCAATGACCCTCGACGAGGCCCTCGTTTGGAGATTCGGAGGTGAAGAGCTTGAATAAAAGACAGTGCTTCTCAATGAGGCTTACATTATGAAGAAATTCCTATCTTTAAGGACCTAACTAGCAATACATTAAACTGTATTTCATAACAATATGTTTATTTTGTATTTTCAAATGTAAATCTTATAAATCTTTATGAGTAAATGCGAATGTGACTTTGTTTTTCTGCTTTTACGTTATACTGCTGTACCGATATTGAATAGCCTAGAGACGATCGTAGGCTAAGGAGCATATTTTGTCATGTAATATAAAATCTAATGAAAAAATAAAGAAAAGCTTTATGAATGTTCTGTGTTCGATGATTTTTATTTATTTCATTAATCATGACAATAATATCAATCAATGAATCAAGCAATGATGAGGGCCATCATAATACGGTTGCTAAAAGATCTATGTAGGTAATCCTGTCATGCTTCCCACACCCGGTGTAATAAGTGCTTATTTTTGGTCAATTATGGCAGCATAAATAGAAATGTAACATTTTATTATAATAAATATTGGAGCACACATTCATTTTCTAACAAAATATATCAACACAATCACTTATATGATAATTTTATGTTTAATATAAACTCGACGAAAGTTTTCTCACTGTCAAATTGAAGGTGAATAAATATTCGTAAAACTCGTAAGCTAGCCTTCGACAATTACGAAACTACCCGTCATTTTTTGCGTTCGTGCTACCTATTTTCATACAAATGGCTTAAGATACGTTTACGTTTACGTACGAAGACGATACGAATCTTACATTTATTTGTTCGTGCTCTCAAAATTTGTTCAATTTACGCTCACCAGAGGCGCTGTTCAAATTCCCATACAAAATGCTGTACGATACGGCGGCGACACGAAACCTACAATTATTCGTGCTTGGGGTACTGATGGGGCCCCTCTATAGAGGGCTATTAAAGGACACCGTGAATTTTAGTCAGTACGAGTCTGACAGGCCCTCCCACTCTGCCTGTGTGGGAGGACTCATTAGATGATTTTACCAGACTAAAAAAGAAATCTGTTTTCGTTTTAACTAAAAATAAATAAAAGCAACTTAAAGCCTAAATAAATAATAAACAAAATAATAATAAACCCTGTTTATGAAAAACATTTTAATCTTGATTAAAGCAAGTTTATTTAGTAACACTAACACAGAATTCCGTTACAGTACCCCATTCCAAAAATAAACCAGTTCTATCAGAATCATCCTTTTGCAAACCTAAAGTTGGTCCGAAATACCGAAACATTGGATTATCTGGGACTTGTCAACTCTTCAAAGGGTTTAAAAGGGTTCCATTGAATTTCCGAACAATATTGGATATGTTTTATTTTGCCTGCGGCCACGGCTTACAAAATACGTTTCGTGGGAGTTGACCTTTTGTTCAACATTCTGTTTCTCTTCTTTGTTTGATATGGGAGTTGTTCTGTCGATGTTACATTTTTTTAACAGAATTAAAAAAAAAATGTTATGTAGTTCATTATAACTCAATGGTTATCAGTTTGACCAGAGGCCTTATTATGCATTCTCCGTACGCCAGAGCCGCTGTTCCATTTTTAACTTCAAAAAAAAGTAGGTTATCAGTTCGACCTATATGACAATGTTTGTATGTATGTATATGTTTGTCCACGATTATCACGCGTTTGGCTGAACAGATTTTAATGAGGTATTCAGAAAATTGTTTTTACATCCCGGCGACAGTATTTTTATGTAGGTATACTATTAACAATCATGCATTAGCAAGAATTAAGTCGCCCGCATAGATCTGATTACGATTCAATTTCTTGTGTACTCGTTTTTCCTGAATGATTTATAGATTGACGTGCTAAATTGGTTGTATTGCTAATTATAGACATTTGCGATTAAATAAAAACGTCAAATTTAAAAAATCGTTTGTGCTGAGCGATTAGTAGTTACGCCACCTGTTTCTGATACAAGGAGAAATCCAGGAAAAATCTTCTATAATATAAAAATGGATCGCTAAATGTGTTGCTAAGCTCATAACTCGAAAACGGGTGGACCGATTTAGATAATTCCTTTTTTGTTGTGTTTGTAACCATCGTGACCGGGTTTTAGAGGACTTCCACCCGTACGGAGCCGGGTCGGGCCGCTAGTTCATAATAAATTAAGGGTTTCCCCAGGCAGGTCAACCTAAATAATTTTGTTAATTATTGGCTGTTCCCCGTGTTTCAGCCATTTATCGACTTCTATTTAATTTTTTTTTGTTTCACCTAATTTTAATGTCGCATGTTTTTAATGTTTTCTTCTACTTCTATTTTATTTTAATGTTACAATTTATTGTACCCAGCATGTAAACGAACTGACTTATATAATTAGGTAGGGAACTTGTCTCCTGAGATACAGGCTAATTACCTAGATCGGGAGACAGAGCTTTTTTATAACCGTTGACACAGTTACATAATTATTGAGGTGTATTAATTTATACTGGTCATAGTGTGATGCTATATAGCCCTGAGAAATGGGCTATCCAAATTCAAATAATATTTTTATACTTACAATTTGAACCAGTTCTTCCTTCTATTAGAGTTAAACCAAACAAACTCTTCATCATCATCATCAGCCGGAAGACGTCCACTGCTGAACATAGGCCTCCCCCTTAGACCGCCACGCCGAACGACAATTCGCCACTTGCATCCATCGGTTGCCCGCGACTCTCACGATGTCGTCGGTCCACCTAGTGGGAGGCCTACCTACGCTGCGTTTTCCGATCCGTGGTTTCCACTCGAGAACCTTTCTTCCCGATCGGTTGTCAGTTCTACGAGCGATGTGGCCTGCCCATTGCCACTTTAACTTGCAAATTTTACGAGCTATGTCGGTGACTCTGGTTCTTCGCCGAATATCCGTCTTCCGGATTTTATCCCGCAAAGAACAAACTCTTCAGCTATGTTACATTGAAAGTTTCATTTCTTTAAAAAAAATAAACGTTGCCACTCACTATGAATTACTCCTGTGTCGTTTCGACACGAAACAACTTCAAGTAGATCATACAAATATTTGCTTCGTGCGGGAAACGAACCCGCGACACGCAGCTCAGCAGTCCAATCGCTCAACCAATACGCTAACCGTGAAACTTGACCATTACAGAATATAACCCTCATCATGGTTTAAATTAAACATAATTTATCAAGCAATTAATAATATACGAAATTCATTTCAAAGTCTCGAAGGAGTTTGTTAATTATAGTAATTATACCCTATTTTGATTGATGAGGGAAGGAGAAATATTTAGGAATATTTTACATTTATACGTAGTCCCAAGGAACAAAATATTGGCTTTAAATGTTACTCAATGGTAAATCACTACACGAAATAAATTAAGATAAATAGCTATGGCTACGTAACACAGATTTCAAAGATTTAAAAAATGGGCTGTTTAGCTATGATTTCTTGTTTAGGTGAAATTATAAATATAGCAAAATGACATAATTAGTACTATCCAGTTGTTTACATAGAATAAAAAAAATACGATGTTCTCTGTCTGGTCAGGTCTGTAATGAAACAAAAAAAAAACAACAAATAATAGAACCAATTGAAACAATGACTGAAAATGTTTTTATTGGACTCACACAGGACAAAACTACAACCTAAATGTAAACAAAACAATGAAAAAAAAAACTAAAATTGGCCCTGTCTGAGGCCAAAGGCTATTTCAGCAAGTGACATAAAATAATAATGTTATAATAAAACACGGCGCGTAATTTTATTTTATTTTATTATAAAAGGTTCACCAACAATTGTATACACAATTACATTTTTAAAACACATGCTTACCAAGATTACATTGTAACAATCACTTATAGGTGAACACCACATGCTTAAATTAATTAAGATTAGACCGAAGTCAAGCTAACTTACTCAAAAATAAGCACATACTTTGGTAATAATGACACAATTAAAATCTGGAATCAATTAGCAAATTACCTATAAAAAATTATTAAATATAAATACAACACTAAATCAAAATAAATAAAACATACCTACAAATTAAAGATTAGGTAAAATTAAAAGCAACATAAAAATTAAAATCAAAATTCTAAGTAATGTTAGGAGATTCCTCTCTCACGACCCCTGACAACCGGTAACTCGGACCCTGTTCCCGGTTCTGGCGGACAGCTATTTTTTAATGTTTTTTATTTCTTTTTTTGTAAAAATATTATACAAAGTATTGTAATGTAACTAATAAGTTAAAAGATCATTAAGGAGATTATAATAATAATTGTGAGGAGGTTCCTGTCTCTGGGACCCTAACCACGGATAGCTTGGACCCTGCTCCCACACCGGCGGATCACTATTTCATTACTTTTAATAAAAAAATATGGTTCTGTTTCTTTTAAAAATATTTGAAAATGAGTTAACACGTTTAGAAAAATGAATAAATGGAAATAATAACTGTCAATCCAACCCTAAAAAAAGCAATTAATTTAAGTACCCCTCTTAATATTCTAAACTCCAGATTAATTCAATAACAATTTTAATTATAACATGCAAAAATATCCTGGCAATAATTTATTCCATCCTTCCACGTTCACCGATCAATAGGCGACTGTGACACTACTTGCATTGTAATGAGAATCAATTTATGGCTTATCAGTAAGCCTTGCTGTTATCAACGATGAATTTTAATGCCTTCGGGCCAATTATTATCTTATAGCTTATTCTGAACAGGGAAGCTGTGGGATGCCAAAGAAGTACATGGAATTTTTTCAAAGGAAAACATAATTTCTGAGAAAATCTTTATGCTTTTCTTGTTAGACAACGCACAGCGATCTCGACACCCACCCGAAAATATTTTTTGCATGATCTACAAGTTGTTTTGTTTTTGTGTATGTGAGTTAAATAAATGTTTTTAAATGCACCCACGATACGGAAGAAATTCTTAGTGTGTAGGGCTCTAGACAGATGGATTGCATTTCAACTGCAAATCGCTGTTCGGATGCAGTTAGAATGCAGTTGACACGGCAGCAATAGAACTGCAAACCAAACGTACGATTTTCAATTGCACAGTCGGCATTCAAAAAACTACCTCTTTTTCTTCGCTGCCAGGCGCAATACACACCAAAATCTGTAGAATTTATCTCACTTCCTGATTCACATCCTGATTTAATTATGCACGGAGTCGCGGTATACGTGTGTCCCGCGACCCCAACAGGCTTTTGGCCTTCTAAAGGCGGGGCCCCGTCATTGTGCTGACACTCATTGAGGCGCGCGTGGAACACAACGCACCGTCAACCCGTGCATGGACCATGGTCGGACAGCGAGTCGCTCTATTGCGCTTAAGATTCGCTAATTAAACGCTTATTACAATCACTTGCTGCGGCTTTTATTGCTACCTTATTCTCAGTAACCGAAGCTTTCCAAGTAAAACTAGTCATGAATTAATCTTCTGCATATAACAAGGAGTTTTCCCGATCACTCGACCGTGTTTCAAGCGCCCTACACATTGTTACCATCTATGAAAAGACTAGAGACGCCATTGTTCTACGAACTATTATATCTAGTAGCTCAAGTGCCCTTAACAATTTAAAGGGCACTAGAATAGCATTATTCGTAATGAACACCGCATTTGTGGGTTATTTTGTCAGCTTTGCTGATTTACCAGGGGGCGAGTAATGGGCGACTCGCTGTCCGACCATAGATCATGCCCGGGTCGACCGCGCGTTGTGTTACACGCGCGCCTTAAAGAGTGTCATCATAATGACTGGGCCCCCTCTAGAGGGCCAAAGCCTGCTGGACGCGGGTCTTATCCCATTGCCGTGACCCTGGAACGAATAGGGCTATTAAAGGACACGTAGATTTTAGTCAGTACAAGTCTGATAGTCCCTCCTGCTCTGCCCTGAGTGGGAGGACTCATTTCATGATTTTACCACGATAACGAAGCGAAGTGGACGAAGCAAAAATCTTCCTACTTGGGTAAGAAAATCAGAGACATCGTGGGACTGTCTCAACACACTGGAATGCAAATGCAAACCCTAAGAACAGTCTGGATTTGAGTCAGTTCCCTTCAGCTCCACTTTTGTTAACACAAACAAAGTGGCGCCCCCTCTTAACTAGTCAAACCTTGATTAGGTACTGCACTAATTGATCGCGTGCCATTAACCATTAAGTCGTAGTATTTACGTTTTGGATCGATTGTGATGGTTTAAAAAAAAAAGTGATGTTTACAAATTACTGGCTTGAGTAGAAAATAACGGCAATTGGGTTATCTTTCTTGATAAACGAAAGGTTAGGCCAATTTTGTAGTAAAGACCAAACCTGTTAACACCAAAATAGTATCGGCCCCGACTTACGCGTTGTAAGTCGTGAGTTCGTACCCAACCAGGTTCATTACTTAGTGTAATTTATTTTCATCAACACTTCTCTCATAATGGCATTATGGCCTATTCAGTAGTTTAGAAAATCAGATCAACTGCGTCCAAATGACATGCAACTGACAGCAATAGACAGGGCTCCGGGCAAAACATCAACCGTGGTCGTGGTAGTGTCTTAAAAGGGCACCAAAGCCCTTGAACGCAAAGGGCATGTGAAGGAACACAATGTTTAATAGCCATGAAGATTTTAACAGTAGCTATAGTCCACACAGGACGGGAATAGCATCAATTGATGATTTTCCAACCTTAAAAAAATGTAGGTATTTTTTTTTTTTTTTAAGTATTTATCTATAACAAGAAGATTTTACTAAAAATATAAATGCAGAAAACACAATGCATCATTTGTTCAATATCTCACGGTAATAAGAAACTTCTGAAAGCATAAATTCAATCCCTTTTCCTGGCGATCACAACAATGGATCGTCTCACAAAATAATTTAAGTACTTCGACATCGGTTTGTCAACAGTACCTATTCTTTTGTAATCCTATTGATTCTCTTGCAAATTACGCCTTCGTTGATGCACGACGAGGAGCTTGGGCCTTAGCCAAACAGCAGACGATAGTAGAGGACAATCGTTATCGTTCATCAGTTAACAATACATTTTCAACTTTATACCCCAGCGCGTAAAGTTGAAAATTTATTGAAGTTCACAGATCGTTTTCGTTTGTTCCGTTCGTTATCGATCAGCAGTTTTTAATAGATTTTCAACTTTACGCGCTGGGGTATAAAGTTGAAAATGTATTGGCGACTGATGAACGATAACGATTGTTATCTGATGTCGTCTGCTGTTTGACTAAGGCCCCTGAACTTATAGCGTGAGTACACTAGCTAGGTCGTTAGCCCGTATTAGGGTGCTCGAAAGACTTTATTTGAATTCGGGCACCCTATGCATTTATTACAATCACGAGTGTGTGTGGAAGTTGAATGAAACCGAACAAGATTGTTCGAAGATTTTCCGATACTCCATACTCAACCTTATTGTAGTCGTTTAAGCAATCAAATTCGGATAATCGACTAACAAATAGTTCGACAGGCAAATACAGACCAAGTTACCGACATGTATCACGAATGGGGATCCCTTCAAACCTAGGGAAAAAGGACGCCCCCTCGTACTTTCATTTTTTTCTGTAATACTCTCTGAATCAATTTCGGATGAGACTCATGTGACTAAAGGAGTGATGAGTACGAATGTTGATGGATGGAGAGGAAGAGGAAGGCCAAAGAAAAGGTGGATGGTTTGTCTAAGGAAATAATATGAATGAAAATGGAGTAAATGATACTGTGACGTCTGATACGGAGAGTAGAAGAAAAAAACGTGTTGCGTCGACCTCAAGTAAAATGGGATAAGGGCAGGAAGATGATGACTCTCTGAATCAATTTCAAGTATCCTCCTTAGATTTAAATCATATAACAGACCTCTGACTTAAAGAAACAACCATGACAGTGCAAAAAATACTTCAGCTTAATGGTTACAAATGTAGGGAACAGTAATCTTTTTACGTCATGCAGATTGAGTCCAACAGAAAAAAAATGCTTATTATTTAAAAGTATTTCACTCCCAACAGAGTAGGCAGTTTCATTGAAAAAAAACGAATTAATTCATCTGTTAGATTACCAAAAAACATTTGACCCATATTTTCCCTTTAGTCACGTAAATCATAATTGATGAAATTACACTTTTAAAATTGGCAATACATCACAACGGAGTATACATTTTTTACTTGGTTTCTGTAACAAAAAAAAATAAAAATTCGTTTTTTATTTGTTTTTTTTTCACACCAAACCACTACCATTATAGCTAGCGTCTTTGCCAGCTACTATTACTATTGTACGTTGTACTGTTTTTAGTTTACGATCATCAAAACATTTTAATGTAGTATATCTCGGCAATATATATGAACGAGCACCGCTAATAAGTCGAGCTACACGTAACTAACAAATGCTTGCATTGACTAGACAGGTCCCCTCAAATCTGTGTGGTTCTTTCTTCAAAAGGCCATCTTAGGCACTAACCTACATAGTCCTCATATGACTTGACTAATATGTCTGGAGAAAAAATTACCTCTGACTTTGATTCGGATGTTTCTTCTCAGGGTAGTCAGATACGAAACCTTATCTAGTTTGTATAAGGCGACGTATAAAAATGATTACAATACTTATAATTTCTTTATACGTTTTGTCTTACAGCTGGACCAAAAATGTGTGACTTTATGGCCGGCCCACACTCAATATATTGCATAGTCTGGCTGCAATTGCTAGCAATAATGTTTGTTGACTGCAGTTATATTGCAGTAAACATACTGCACCTGAAGTACCGGCTCACTACAGCAACGTGACCTTATAGTCAGGTGTTCCGACGAAGACCTACGTAGTCGCAGCTGCCTCTGTACAACAATAATATTTACCTTAACTTCTACGTAGACTACGTTTGGTTATACAATCAAAACTGACTTGATTAAGCAAGAAACTGTACTTATTAGTATTTCAATGATTATTAAAAGCTTTTATAAAGTTTTACCTGTCCCATTGACTGTAATCAAATGTTGCAAGTTTATTTTGATATACTTCCCGGTTTTCTATGCTATTAGATACACTTATTAAAATAGCACCACTTACCGCGGCTCATGAGTGGTGGCGCAGACTCTAGGGAGCTGTCTGTTAATACGTAATATCATTCGTTCTTAGTTCAGGCTCCTTTTCAAAACATTAGATATTAGAGCCTATGCCCACTACGTTTTTTAAACGCACCGTCGACGCGCGTTTTGGAAACGGAGTTTTTCTCAAACGTGCGTTTGCATCGCGTCTGTATCGCTACATGGTGGTGTGCCTGTGCATAGCTCTAAGACCCCTGTTTAATAAAAATAACGTTCATATGAAAATAGATAGCGCCACATTTACAATTCAAATTGATTGTCAAATCCTAAATTAACGCGAGCGAAACCGCAAGCAAAAGATAGTAATAACTACATATTTGTAAAAATATAATGTTGCCATTAAGCAAGAAGGATGAGCAAACAATGATTGAAGTAAGAACGGAATCGCTGAGTCAGGACGACACAGTTTCCCTTGTCAAAGATTATCCGAGTTTCCTTTTAGAACATGAGGAAAAAACATGACTGCGAAAAAGTCTTAGGAAGAAAAGGCTGTTATTGGCACACACAAGTGAACACAAGACTATTATATATTTAGAATGACCTGTTGGTCTAGTGGTTAGTGACCCTGACTGCTGGGTAGTGGGTTTGATTCCCACCCAGGGCAAATGTTTGTGTGATGAGCATGATCATTGTTCTGTGTGTGGCTGTAATTTATCGATAACATGTATGTATTTAGAAATTTATGAGTATATTTATCAGTTGTGTAGTACCCATAACACTAGCTCTGCTTAGCTTGGGACTAGATGGCGTTGTATGATAGTTGTGGAATATTGTTTTTAATATAAAAAAAAGAAATAAGTACCTACGAAATACGTGCAAATTTTGAAAAGTAAATTGTTTAGTTCAAAAGTTTTCTATGTTATTGTTCAAAGAGTGTCAGCATTATGACGGGGCCTCCTTTAGAGGTCCTAAGCCTGCCGGGGTCACGGTACTTACGAATTACCATGACCCCGGAACGTAAAGGGCTATTGAAGTACACCGTGTATTTTAGTCAGTAGGAGTCTGACAGACCCTCCCGCTCTGCTCTGGGAGAACTCTTTTGATGATTTTTTAACACGACAAAAAAAAATGTTATTGGCTTTTTCACAAAACACCGTATGGATTATGTTAAGCGTTTCTCTTTTGTTTACTTAATCCAAGGAATGCAAACAAAACTTTGAAAGTAACAAGAATTTCAGAAACCAATGAAAAGCCGTCTTATTTGCGTTCAATAACCACTAATTGAATTAATCCATTAACTTGTTTATCTGACGTCAGTCAGGGAAGTTATCAACTTTGTGGGTATTATGAAGTAATGTCGATTGGTATTGGCATCTAAGAGATCCCTTAGTAATAAAACTAAACTTATTTTTGTTTCATATAAGTAATTTATTTTGTATTGTTGGTTTCAGATTTCAAACATACGGGATTTAGTGACTGTGGGACGGGAAGGTGCGGAGTTAAAGTCACGTAAGTTGAAACATTTTATTTAAAGTATTTTGTTAGTTCAGCTTATAAAGTTCCCACTACTGGTACACTTCTCTGTGAGAGGGAGTGGGCCTTAACGCAGTAAATATTTCAAGTACGCTGTAAGTAAAATTCGGAATTCACTGGAATAATATAACTGGACTTTTCCCGAAAGGCCTTATCATGAATTTCCAGTTTTTGTGACGTAAAGTAAACTGGAACTTTGACATTAATTTCAAGGAAAAAATTAGTTTAATTAGTCTTTGTATACAAATAAACGCAGTAAATAATTCAAGTACGCTGTAAATAAAATACTGTACCCCTAGCACGAGTTTTCTCTATTTTACTTTACAGAGTTTTTCCAGTATTTACAACGTTTATTGTATGAAAATATGGTACAGCGCCTCTGGTGTGCGAAGAAGGAACTAATTTTTCCCTTAAAAATTGTCAATTTGAAGTCGTCAAAGTTCCAGTTTACTTTACGTCTCAAATACTGTACCGTCAGCACGAGTTTTCAGTTAGGGGTACTGAAATCTTGTGATCGAGCTTCTGACATTTTGTTTACATAGCTAGCGTAGGCAGTTTTCAGTACAGGGATTATTCCAATTATAGACCCGCCTACACTCCCAGCATTTAACATTAAACATGAATGATAAACAAACAATAAAATTCGATTTACATCCGTCATTATCAGTTCACGTTCATCTAAAATTATCGTCAACCGATAAACGGCTTTACAGACGATTAAAATCATTATTTTCGGATCAAAACTGATTTAATTGAAATATGTTCTGGCAGCTGCATGTATAAAAGTAGGTAGGAATGAATTGTTTTTGATGTGTTATGGTAACATGATTTCATCAAAATAATGTTGACACATTTCTTCGCGCACTTCAGCAGTGCGCTTACTAAGTCGGTATCATTTTAAGCCCTTATGTTCATCGGGAAGGCTACCAGCACATTTTTGCGCACACAAAAGTTTCCAGATATGCCCGAAAATAATAAGAATTTTCACGCACAATTTTTTCAGGTTTGCTTGAGTTAGTCCATGAAATCAAACATTTGAGTCGCGCATTGTATGCTACACACAGTGCCGCCACTGCATCTTAACATCTTTAAATCCTCTTTCGTGGGAGTTTTATTTACGTTAGGTAAGCGTACACAGAAAAAAAACAGGTGGCAAGCCTGTGATGACGTCATAAAGTCAATCGAATTGCAGTATTATGTTGTAGTGGCAAGGACGATTTTCATTTCAAGTGGGTATTGCAAATCGCATGAGCTGCCACACTAGCTGAAAAGGCCAGGTTTTCAGCTAGCTAATTTAAGAAGATGAAAGTTTGCGTTGGTGAAAAGTTTGTAAATAAATTAATATATTATGACGAGACAATAAATTTAATACCGTTTCAACAGTCCATTAATGAATCAGTCTGAGAACGATTGCAAAAATGAATATCATTTGATAATGTTAAAAATACAACTCGTTATGCATACCAGCTAATAGCCAATAGGAATACCCTCTTCAAGTAACCTCTTATAAGTTCTTACAATCTAAGTATAAAAACTAGATCTTTTTGCTGTATTGTTCGTTCAATTAGAGAAACTAGTTGAAGCACAGGGCTGAAGTATGAATTCAAGCATGCACCTAAATAATACTTTCTTCATTCATATTTTGAAATGTGTTGTACTTCGTTTATTTAATTTTGAATAACACAGTAATCAGAGAGTCCTGTATCCCAGCAAAATATTATAGACTAATTATGATGATAGTCGCAATGCACATTGACTCGGCCCATTTGGCTGCTAGTTTAGCACTTTCAACAGCAATCACAAGTTCCAATTGCTTTAAAACGCTCATCGTAAGAAAACTAATTAAAACATATTTGCTAAGGCACTTTTGAACTGATGTCTTTTGAACCCTTTCAAAAATTATCGTTGAAAAAACGTAACATATTTTTGTCTAATATTGTAAAAAAAAAACAACGATCTTCTTTCAGAGACAGTAAACAAAGTTAATACCACAGTGTAAAATGTAGTTACAAAGCACGAAATGAGGAAAATCTTCAAAGACATGACAGATTAGCCGGAGAGACGCAATCTTGTAGCCTGAGACTTTGGCCAAATATTAATTGAGTTTGAAACTTGTTATTAAGGTAAAAGCTGCGATGAAGCCATTTTGGAGCTTCTTGACTTAAGATGTGAAAAAGGTACCTTCATAAAGAAACAGGTTGTCGGTACGTACTCCCAGTACTCTAATCTTCAAACATGAAAGTCGTGGTTTCGGCCTTAAACGCTCTCAAACTAGAGGTCAGTTCACAACGAGAAGCGACGCGGCGCGACGTGACTCAACGATACTGCAAATGTGTGGGTATCTTTTCGAGTAGTTCATAAAGCTACATTTTGAGTCGCTATTAGCCCCGTACACTAGGCGACGCAAGTCTGCGATACCTTACGACTTTGACATTCATTGACGCGTGCGTGTTTACGAACCTCTATGGATAGAAATCGTAAGGTATCGGAAACTTGCGTCGCCTTGTGTAAGAAGGGCCTTAATCTGCAGCGCGACGCAGCATGGCATGCGTCGCGCTAAGTCGCGCTCGCGTTGGCTTGAGAAAGGTGTATCTTTTCGTGTAGTAAATAGAGTTAGATTTTGAGTTGCCCTATTGAAATGTGCGCGCAGCGTCACGTTTCGGACTGAGCAGATCTTAAGAATAAATGATATTAAATTTTTGAGACATATCTTCTTAGAGTCCGGGCACACCATCATGACCACGCAGTTATTTTGATGTAATTCACAGACACTAGAACCGCCTCAACTGACTTCAATCGTGGTGGTATTATCCGTCCAAAATTTTGATTTTGACTTTCGATACGTTCAAACGTCCATCTCTGTACCTTTGTCTTCGTCGATAGACTAACAAAGCACACTGCCTAGTTGCGGCAGGCGAAATAGTCCGCGTTATCTTATGCGCTTACACATGTAAACAGACAAGCAGGTGCCTGTCTATTTGGCTGCCCAATCTCAGCGAAGTATCTGCGTGGGACTACTCGATAGTAGTGGAATTCTATATCGCTCGATCGCGCTGATCGGTGGTGCTCACTGCCAAACCACGCGGCAACATCATGTGCTAAATAAACTGCTTCACTGCATGCGCCCGACCACAAAAACAGAGGCGCCATTTGCGTAAGAATCGCAGCGCATGCAACGGAAATCGTGTAAAAATCGCATTTCTTCTTTTCCTATAGCTGCATTTTATTCAATTTATATAATAATATGCATATTTAAACTCAAATAGAGCGCAGAAATGAGGCAGAATCTCAACTGTACGAATACCAAACGGTATATAATAGTATTTTACGAATATGTAGGTAGCATGTGGGTGAGGTATTCACAATTTCACGTGGAATTTGAAATGAATTCCAATATCAATCAACGTTTAAGCGAAATTACTTTTACTTTTTCATTCCAAAAAAAATGGCGATCTTTTTTTTCTTCTCATTTTCTTTTCTTTTTCCTTTTCTAATGCCCATGCCACACATGTGATCAAATAAGTGTGCACATGTCTGCTAGCCTTACGCTAGCTCGGGCACGCCGCAATCGCGGCGGTAAGACCCCTCTTTGAGGAGTGGCTGGAGAGACGTCACGGCGTCCTGACCTATCGCATGACGCAGGTCCTCACCGGACACGGAAGTTTCGGGAGGTACCTGTGGCTGATGGGAAAGGAGGAAACGCCGGGGTGTCACCACTGCGAAGATCGCCGGGAGGACACAGTAGAGCATACGGTGCAAGACTGCCCAGCTTGGGCAGAGCACCGACGTGTCCTCACGGCGGCGATAGGCGGAGACCTCTCGCGCCCGGCATTGGTTTCGGCCATGCTGCGGAGCGAGACGGAGTGGGAAGCGGTCGCCGCCTTCTGCGAGGCAGTAATGCTCGTGATGGAGGCGGCGGGCCGCGAGAGAGAGAGGACAGCGTCCTCCCTCCGCCCCAACCACAGTGGTGTACGCCCACGGCGCCGTACGTCGCAAGACGATCTCCGGCCACCGTAGGCGCGGGCATGCGGACAGCGAGTAAAGGGCAACTCGCTGTCCGACCATGGACCATGCCCGGGTCGACGGCGCGTCGTGTTCCACGCGCGCCTCAAAGAGCTGTCAGCAAAATGACGGGGCCCCCTCTCAGAGGGCCAAAGCCTGCCGGGGTCGCGGGACTTATTTCTATTACAATCACGCGGGACTTATTTATAACATAAAGGGCTACTGAAGGACACCGTGGATTTTAGTCAGTACAAGTCTGACAGTACCTCCCGCCCTGCCCGGGGTTGGAGGTCTCATTTGATGATTTTACCACGATAAAAAAAAAAAAAAAAAAAACGCCTTACGCTAGCTCGCAATTCGCACTGCTGTGTATTAGGCCGGCACCAACCGTGTGATCACATGTGTAGCACGGGCTAATGCTTGCTTCACAGAGCGCGTAATATTACGCACCATGCCACGCTGAGCCATTGTCTTCACATGGAGCGGCGTGCCCGCGTGCGGCGCGGAGCGTCATACTTACAATGATTGTTTCACGTTCACGCTTGACGAGGACACTGCGCAGCGCGGCGCGGCGCGTTATTTTACGCGTCTTGCGAAGCGGGGCTCCTAGTTTTACGCGCCGTGTGAAGGAAGCTTTAGACATCCGTAAAAAAAATAGCTGCAACACGTGCTAGTGCTGCAATTTTGATAAATATTTTCACACAATTTACTTCCATGACAGTAAATATTCTCAGAATAGACATAATATTTCAAAACATCCAACTTCAACAACAGTTAACGTTCCTAGAATATATAATAAATACCGCAAATTCATGCGTCATGACGGTTATTAGAACTTGTGTTGTACAAACATAATAATAATAATAATAATATTCCACAACTATCACACAACGCCATCTAGTCCCAAGCTAAGCAGAGCTTGTGTTATGGGTACTAGACAACTGATAAACATACTTATATATTTCTAAATACATACATATTATAGATAAATTACACCCAGACACAGAACAAATGATCATGCTCATCACACAAACATTTGTCCTGGGTGGGAATCGAACCCACGACCCCCGGTATAGCAGTCAGGGTCACTAACCACTAGACCAACAGGCCAGTCAAACATAACATGGCATTGCTCAGCATAGCATACGTCATTAACTTGGTAATGCTCAGTTGCATTATATTTTGTAGATTTTCTTATTTACCTAGCAAACCCCGAGTTAGGTAAATAAGAAAATCTACGCGAATGTGTTAAGAGGTTACTATGACCCTGGAACACAAAGGCTAGGAATTTATCCTGTGTCGTGGGTGTGGTCACAAACATATCTTCATCACACATCGCACATCTTAGTAGGTCCGCTGTATAGCTTAGCATAATTGAAGCGGTCACATAGCTTCGTAGCTTAGCTTATACAATCTCGCAGCTCCACTGCATAGCATATATTTCGTGTAACACTCTATGCTATGTCAGAATGGTTGGATGGAGTCAAGATAACTCAAAAAAAGAAAAACATATTTAGACTAGACTAGATTGGTTAATGCGTACTTACTGATTACTAACATGCTCTGCCGTGCCTGTAGCAGTGGTGGCCCAGTGGTATCGGCCCCGACTTACAAGTTGTTGGTCGTGGGTTAGAACACCTCCAGGCGCATTACTTTGTGTAATTTATTTCATTACCACTGCTCTCAAAACGGTGAATGAAAACATTGTTTGGAAACCGGCATGTCCGAGAATCTAAAATTCGAAGACAGATGACATATACCAACCCGCACTGGGCCAGCGTTGAGGATTATGGCCCACTCCAACTCACAGAGAGGAGGCTTGTGTCCCAGCAGTGGGAAAATTATTGGCTGATGATGATGATGATGCCTGTATAAAACACATGCCCAACATAATTATGGCTTAATTGTGCGAAAACTATTTCAATGAAGCCGTCGAAACGAACTCGTTATTTTTATGATTGAACGAACGTTTTCTAAACTCATAAAACTCCGAATTTATAGTTGTTGACTAATTAATTTCGATGTTCATTTATTACTTAGGTCACAAGGACTTGTAAAATTTATTTAATTTTGTGAACTACTTTGTAGAAGGTTAAAAGATGAAACGCTTTTTATAGAATCAATAAAATAAAACATGTTTTAAAAAAAACAATGTTTCCTTTAAATGCGCGAAAAAAATAATTATCACCCATGAATTTTACACCAACAAAAGTTTTGAATTGAAACTCATAAAAACACCCAGACCCGGAACAATTACTTGTAAGATATGGAAATGTTTGTTCTGCGCGAGCATCGATCGATCGGGAGCGATCTCGCTATAGTAATCGATCGCTCGGCCACTGCGCCGATATGGCATATAGAGTAGGTCTCTTCCAAATCTTTCCACTTCTGGCGGTTTTGTGTCTTGGCTATCCAGTTTCTTCCGGCCATTTTCACAAGATCGTCTGTCCACCTAGTCGGTTGTCTCCCTACATTCCTCTTTCCCGTTCGAGGTCTCCACTCCAAGACTTTCCTGCCCCATCTTCCATCCAGTCTACGACATATATGGCGCGCCCACATCCACTTTCTTTTTGCTATCACCTATGCTATATAACATTATACTGCGATGTGTCGCGAGCAGATTGATGTTTAAGTGTTGCGCTGCTGCAAGCTAGACAGCTTGCAACAGCGGTTACACAGATTACAGCGCTACAGCCTACAGGTCTAACACCGAAGTGTCTACTTCGGTGTTAGACCTGTAGCAGGGATTCACACACTTTACGTTCATTCTGTGTATAGATATAATTTAAATGTTTAGATTAGGAATACTAACGTGTCACTCACACACGTTAGTATTCCTAATCTAAACATTAAAGTTAAGAAACATTGTTACTAACACTTTGAGTCTTAAGTTACTTGTAAATTAATGTTAAATAAAATAAATAAATATATCTAAAAGTGTCGTCCTTCTACGAAATTCGGTGTTTCTCACCTGGTCGTAAATCCATATTATTGTAGAAGAACAAATAAAAAATTCCATCTCATAAACTTTTACAAATCCATACAAAATAAGCTAACATATCCTAACAGCATGTCAATGTCATAAAAAATGTTTCCGTCGTTGAACGGATTTCCTGACTTCCTGCTAAACATCCCGCTACACATATGAATGTTTGATTTGGCACGGAATTTGATTTTCTGGCACCATTAACGTTTACATTCCGGTTTCAGGCAGATAGCGGAGTGAATTATTTTATGAAGCTTTTGAAGTGAAAATATTTTAACCTACGGCGACATAGTGAAAAAAGTTTAGCAAAAATGTTTTAAATTGAGATATTTCTAAATTGAAGATTATGGAGCGCCTGGTTTAATGTTTTTGGTGACTGATGTGGACCTGAAGAAAGTATATAAAAACGTTTTACTCAATTAAAAAATGAGGTTGATTTTGAACCGACAAATATAAGTAGGCGGTTCTCATTTCGACATGCAGATACAAATGCATTTTTTACTTTATTACAGAAGCCCTAAGATGACTTTTCCCATTTTTGTGAATTAAATTAAATGGGAACATTGACATATGTGATGATAGATACTTCCTTGTTCATACACTAGAGGCACTTTTTCATGTTTCCATACAATAAACGCAGTAAATAATTCAAGTACACTGCAAGTACAGACGTCTTGTGATAGGATCTCTGATCCAAAAAATGACGGGCCAGCTTTACAAGGCCAAATCCTGCCGGGGTTGCGGGACTAACGAGTAACATTAGTCCCGGAAACTAAAGGCCTATTGAATTAAAGAAAAGGTCTTCTGATCCCACTTACATTTCACATTAACTGAGATATCATTACTATACTGGCTTAGACTACTAAAAATATACTTTCCATAAAAAATCCACATTTCCCTAACCCACTAAATGGCCGGATGTAAAAGACGAAACATCCTCTCTAGGATAGTCATGCCTTCATAATAAAAATGAAATATGAGAACAGCTTACATACTTACAGGAAACCATTCTTCAACTCTAGGTGTGCACATTTTGGACAGTTTAGTTCCACTCTGTCATATAAAAGGTACTTTGTGAAATAAATGTGCCTACATGAGCAGTATGATTTTATAATGTAGGTCCAGTACATTCCTCGAGTCGACGGCGCTCCCTTAGAAGTCCTAAACCTGCCGGGGTCGCGGAACTAGACTACTAAAGTGTCAAATAACTTTTCTTTCGGAAGTCTGTGGGTTTAAAAAAAAAAGTTTTCTTCTCGTACTATCGCCCCGGACTACAAGTTATTCTTGCCTCTATAATACCTACCCATACATATTTCCAGTACCTACCAACATTGATGTATCGAGAGACGAGAGATATTTTTATATAAAAATCTAATCATACTCCACTGGAGTTCTGTCAAAGCAAAGATAACTCCGATCAGATCGGATTATCCACTGGATGCAATCTCCGATGCGTGAAAGTGACAAAATATGCATACCTACCCTCCTTTGTAAAGATATTTAATAAGAGATTGGGGAATTTAATAATTTTGTGTGCCCGTGGTCTATTGATCTTTTACTTTGAGTTTTACATCTACATATTATGTAACATGTGGAATGCAATTCAGATTTGTGTATTGAATATTGAGCACTAGCTATTGCCAGGCGGCTCGAACATAAAATCGGAATAAAAACTATCCTATGTGTTAATCTCGGTAGCGCACGGCACGCCCTGGGAAGCGATCGCCTCCTTCTGCGAAGCGCAGTTATGCTAGCGAAGGAGGAGGCGCTAGGGAAAGAACAGCGTCCTTCTAGCACCCCAGCCGCAGTGGTAGATGCCAACGGTGACCGACCCGCATTCCCACGCCTACGGTGGCCGAAGATCGTCCGGCCTGCGTAGGTATAGGATGG